>OY728135.1:1635463214-1637963214 GCA_963277665.1 Viscum album | reverse complement strand
AAGATGCATTTTTGTGATGTGACCTAAAACTAAGCAGGTGAGTCAATGCCACCTAAATAGGATAGTATTAAGGTGTGGTGATTGAGTCCCATAGACTTGTATGTTTAGGGAATACATATGATATGTTGGTCATCATTGATGTACTTTCTTTGGAATTGTTGGCAACTCTTCTTCTTGGGATGAGCTATGATATGGAAATCCCTTGACCCTATCATTTTGGATTCATTGACTGAGCATATATATATATATATATATATATATATATATATATATATATATATATATATATATATATCTTTTTTTCTGGATTCACTGCTTTTTTTAGGATACTCTACTTCGAGTAGAGGTGAAGACGCGTTAAGTATTCCACATACTTTCTGTGTCTAGATTCTCATTGTTGGATGAGTCAACTCTCCTGTTATCGGTGGCGAATTCTCGATGGGTATTTTATCTACTCATCATGTTTATACCCTTATACTTGGATGAGTTTACTTTCACTATCTTATTGGATTGAGTTGTAGTCTTTCACTATACCTTGTTCTATCTATTTCTTTCCTCTTAAGTTGTATATCTTACTACTACCCCTTCACCCCTTTCAGGGATTTGTATTTGGTATGTATATACTCACCCCTGAATGGGCTTCAACCACATGTGTCATGTATTTTCTAGAAGATGGAAAGGTCGACCATGAATTTTGAGAAGATTTGTGGTACTGGGTGCTTAGACCATGTACGGTGGTCATATCTTGGGATAAAAGATCTAGGACCTCTTAGTTGTTTACTCTTTTCTAGTTTTATCAGGTTGGGACATATTTCTGGTTTCTCATGTATTTTCCCTTCACTTTTAGTTTACACTACCATACTCTTGTATTTTCTAGAGGTTCATGAATGCTTGGTTTATTTTATAGCAGTGTTTCATCTTTTCTACTTTCCCTTTTCACTTTTTCATTGAGTTAACTGTGTGCATGTGTACAGGTTCCTAAGAAAAGGCCTCTCTGAGTTTGTTGTTACTTTGGTGATTTTCACCACCCCCTCACCTATGGAGGCGGGGTTGGGTAGTTTCGGATCGAGCCCCAACATGGGTCAGGTCTTGACAGATTGATATCAGATCAAGTTCATTCCTTGGAATGTTTTTTATACATTGACCCTTAATATGATTGGTTTGGATTTAGGGTAATAGTGTCAAAGTGTCTTGAGTGTGTCTCTCAAGACAAGGATTCCATTGATGGTACGAGCGGCTGACGTGTCAATTCACCAGGACCCTGACTACCTGCTTGTTGAATCAACATGCTGAGACATTTTTTGCAGGGATTAATGGTGCACGCATCATATAGGATTGAGTATTTGATTGTACTTATTGAGTTATCTCTCTACTTTTGTGACATATGTGTGTGTGTGTGTGTGTGTGTCTGTGTGGGTGTGGTCATCTGAATTTGGTACTCCTTGATAACTTTAAGGATACCTCCATGATGATATCCAGCCAAGATACTAGCTCTGGTTCATGATGAAGACCCTATGAGCGATAAGGCCTTAGTTTAGGGTCCATCCCATATTCCCATTCCTCGAAGTGGTTAGGTAGAATCTCCTCCACCAATTGAGAATCATATCATCCCAACAGAGCAGGATGAGGACATGTATAGGCTTAATGTTCTCCATGAGTTCCATCATCAAAGACCGCTAAGGTTTTGGGATGATCCAGACCCCCTAGGTAATAGAGGATTGGCTAGATTCAGTGGTCTGTATCATTAGGTGTATTTGGACCCCAAAATATTATTATGTGGAACTGGTAGCCATCCTCTTCCATGGAGAAACTGGGTGTTGGTAGGGCATTGTTACACAGATGCATGATGAGTCGACACTCTCATGGGGCAACTTCCAATACATGTTTTGTGAGGAGTATTACCCATCCTTATTTCCCTCAGCTTAGATATAGGATCTTCTAAAGTTGCAACAAGAATGGATGATGGTGTATGATTATTCAATAAGGTTCATAAACCTTATGTGGTACTCTCTCAACATGAACTGTAACGGCTACTTATGAGCAAGAAAGTTAGAGAAGGGGCTCTATAGAGAGATTCATTCCAGTATAGTGATTTTGTGCATCTCCACCTATTTCAGGGTATTGGACTGGTCACTAGTGATAGAGATATTTTTTATAGGGATTCTAGGAAGTTGGATCTGGAAGTGGGTGTTCTAGATTTGAGTCATCTGTAGTAGCTAGTAGGAACTAGTTGGAAGGATCTCATTGTAGGATACATTTTCATGAGTAGGCTTAGGGACGTGATCGTATAGTACAGGGGAAACCTAGAGAACCAAGGTATCCCAAGAAATTTCAGTGCTATGATTGTGATGGACAAGTTCACATGGAATAAGACTACCACACCAGACATGCTAAACAGCCCATGAAGATAGCTGATGGACCGTAATAGAAGAGGTAGCGTCATGGTCAGGGATATACTAGACATGGACAGCGTCATCCCTAGGGATGAAGGGATAGCATAGAAGTAGTAGGAGCTGTAGGTGGAGGAAAATTCTGTGAGATCCTTCCACCACCACCATCAGGCATCCCACGTTAGGCTCAGGGAGCTGGTGGCCGGGGTTTTGGATAGTTGTAAGCTTTATATGTCTATAATCCTGCAATGCATGAAATGATCTGAGGTATGATATATGTTTATTATACTCTTTCATCATTACTAGTAGACATTGGTTCCAAACATTATTTTATATCTATGCTCCTTGTGTGAGAGTTCGAGCTCTCAGTTGAGGCACTAGCATAACAGCTTCGTCTTGAGGTTCCTATAAGGAAAGATTCTTCTATATCATTCATATTTAAATAGTGTGAGCTATCACTTGGAGGATAGAGGTTTATGTGGGACCTTTTGGTCCTCATGATGGAAACCGATGACATCATAATGGGTATGGATTGGATTTCCATGGTCCAATACCAAATTGACTATCACCACAGACTAGTTATATTCCTACATGCTGATGGGATGAGATTCTAATTTTTTGGTGGTAGAGATCTCATTACAGGGAAAATGGGTTCAGTGAGTAGGAGGATGCAGCCCATCAACCATCAGTTTTCAAGTGTATCCCTTAGTGTAGTAGGATCTTCATGCATCTGGGTTCCTTTATTTGTGGATGATTATATGGGAATCTTCCCCGAAGATGTTTTGGGACTGCCTCTAAAGAATAAGATGGAGTTTTACATTGACTTGGATATTGGGAAAACCCTGATATCTTCTGTGGAATATCAAATGGAACCTACCGAGATTCAGAAGCTACAGTTGCATTTGGAGGACCTTCATGTGAAATGTTTCATCAGACTCAATGTGTCCCTCTGGGCAGCTCCAGTCCTATTTGAGAAAAAGGCAGATGGGAGCTTGCATCTTTTCATGGAATATCATCACTTAAACCATGCCATGATAAAGAAAAATTACCCCTTTCTAAGGATTTATGACCTCTTTGATCAGTTGTGAGGCGCGGGATGGTTCTCGAAGATCGATCTCATTTCTGATTAGCACAATTTGAGGGTTCATGAGTCTAATATTACAAAGTTGGCATTCTGATGTTGATATGAACACTATGAGTTCCTAGTGATTCTCTTTGGTGTGACGAATTCTCCCACTATGTTTATGGCTTTGATGAACCAGGTATTCCAGCCATACTTAGACTAGTTTGTTGTTTTCTTTGTCGAAAACATACTCATCTACTCTACAATAGAGAAGGACCATTAAAATAACTTGAGGATGGTCCTAGACTTTCTTCAAGATCACCACATTTACAAAAAACAATTGAAGTTCTAGTTCTAGATACTTGAGGTTCACTTTCTTGGGAATATCATTTCTGAGCACGGTTTAGCAATGGATCTAGAAAAGATTGAAGAAATATTTTCTTGGGAGACACCTAGGAATGTGTTAGAGGTGTGGAGCATTCTTTTCCTAGTCAGGTACTACAAGAGATTTTTGGAAAACTTCTCTAGGATCGATGCCCCTTTGACCGCCCTAATGTGGAAGGGGAAGCCATTTATCTGTTCTGAGTAGTACCAGAGGGCCTTTGAGGAGTTTATTTAGAGGCTGAAGAGTGTTCCAGTGTTGATACTACCAAAGGAAGGCATTGAGTTTTTAGTGTATTATGATACATCAGGAGATGGGATCAGTTGCGTGTTGATGAAGTAGTAGAAAGTTATCACATATGGTTCAAGGTAGTTGAAACCCCATGAGAATAACTACACTACTCATGACCTAGAGCTAGCAATGATAGTATTTTACTTGAGGATTTGGAGACACTATCTTTTATGGGAGTGATTTTTGGTTTCCTCATACTAACAGAGTCTTAGGTATGTCTACACTCAGAAAGACCTTAACCTGTTGCAGTGACGCTGGTTTCAGTTCCTATAGGAATGTGACTTTGAGATATTCTATACTCCAAGGAAGGGAAACATTGTAGAAGATTCCCTTAAAATAGAGTAATAGGTTCTCTTAGTTTAGGAAGCTTCATATCAGTTACCTTCCTTGTAGCTAAGCTTGGTGGAAGAGGATGGTATATATTTTCTTTAGTCGATGGTGTTGAATCCTTCGCTCCTCAAGCGTGTGTGAGAGTCCCATCTAGGATACATCAACTGTGAGGTGTTTTATGATTATATATCCATAGTTGACCCACCAGATGGATATTCTAAAGGAGGGAATCATGACATCATCTTCCACGGGCAAACAGTGGTTCTAGTCATGATGCAAGAGGAGGTGATGTGGGAGTTCCACACTTATACCCTAGCTGTATATCCTAGTGTGGGGAAGATGTGAAAATATCTTTAGTGGCAGTTTTGGTGGTCTGGCATGAGATAAAGTGTAGTTGAGTTCATCTCTCAATGCCTCACTTGTTAGTAGGTGAAGGTTGAGCACCAAGTTCCACCAGGTTTTTTATAGCACCTTGAGATCTCAGAGTGGAAGTGGGATGGCATATCCATGGACTTTGTCATAGGGATTCCATGCATAAATAAGGGACACGATTCCATATAGGTGATAGTTGACCAAATCACAAGGTTCTCACACTTCCTTTCTATTAGGGATTAGAGTTTAGTGGAGATTTTAGGGTTATTGTACGTGTGGGAGATCATTCGCCTTCATGGGTTACCCTTGATAATTATCACTGATCGGGATGCATGATTTATGTCACGATTGTGGAGAGGCCTGCATGAGGCAATCGAGACCCAGATGTGAATGAGTACATCCTTTCTCTCCCATACTGATGGGCAGACTGAGCATACTATTCAGGTGCTAGAGGATATGTTGAGAGCTAGCGTGTTGGACTTTATCCAAAGCTAGGAGGATCTCTTGCCCTTGTTAGAGTTTGCGTACAACAACAACTACCACTCTACAATCATTATGGTACCTTTTCAGGCCTTGTACGGGAGACCTTGCATGTAACGAACCAAAATTTTCTCAATACAATTTATCCCTTCTTGTAGTAATTTCATATAGTCACATAAAATCACATTAGGAAACACAATGCTACGTCATGCTTAAATGAACTACTAAATTCTATGTGTCATTTAAACATAATTTTTCCACTTTCATGATTTGAATTTCGAAAATATGACATACATAGTTACGACCAGTATGATGTTTGGAGTCTGATAGGACAAACATAATTTTTGGTGAATAGTAGCATGCCCTTATGAATAGTAATGTTACTATTATGAATAGTAATATACCCTTATAAATAGTAAATTGGACAAGTGAATAGGAACCTTACCAATGATAGAATAAATAAATTTTATCCATCCTATAAGTGACAATATGATATAATTATATTATAGTGTTGGTATTTTTGTAAGTAATGAATATTTAATGATTAATTTAATAATTTTTTAAAAAATATTTTCATAAAATGTTATAAAAAATTAGTCTTTTGAATTATTATGATTATATGGCAATTTTATGACTGCTTAATTAATTTTTTAAAGTGTTAAAAATAGTTTTAATTTTAAAATTTGTATTTTTTCAAGTAAATTATGATTTTAATTAAAAATCAAATTACTCATATTTAGAAAATTATTTTCATAAAATTGGGTTAGTTTTTTAATTCTACATTTCTAAAAATGGTTAGGGGGACTTTTTGAGATATTTATAAAATACTTGAATTTTTGTGAATAGTGAAATTTGATAATTTACAAAATATGCTAAATAAATGAATTTTTGCATCATGCTTGAGACATGGATGTTGTAAATGGACATTGATTTGAACTCACATTCCCTATTTACTATATTTAGTCATAGAATCATCACTATTTCTTATCTTGAGGGAAATTAATAAACTAATGAATTAAATATTGAGAAAACACCCCTCCCTCCACTATAAATACCATCCTCCGCAATATCATTTCCTCACACCTCTCAAGCATTTTTCCTACTCCAAATTCTGATCAAATATTTTCCCAAGATCCTCCCTCATGTCCATAATCCTCTAGTCTCATAAAAATACCAAAACCTCTCCCTTAAAGAGGCTCTCAAAGAAGATATATTCAAGAGGTAATTTCTCTCTCTCTTCTTTCAATTTCCTTTCAAATTTCATTCCTTTTCTTATATTATCCTCAACATATCTTATCCAAATGTCCTGATAACTCTATTATTATTGATATAATGGTATTTTATCATGTTAATGGACTATTATTTATTATACTCATCCCTCTCTCTCTCTCTCTTTATAAAAATGAAATTGTCACTCGTGATGTGTTAATTTACCTACATCATGGGCGACGCACTTCCATTTTCCTTAAACTCATTCAATTATATCAATAAAACCATTAATTTTTTTTAAAAATATTTTAATATGTATCTTGTAACCCCTTTTATGTTCTGGAAACAAGTTTTATACATAATACTAAATGACGAAACAAAACATGTTCATTGTAATCCAAAAAATGCACAAATTAACCAAAAATGATCATCATTAAATTTTAACTAATGATTTATACTCATTAAAAAACTCATTATAATATCATTTAAACTCCTATAATATAATTAATATAATTTAACATCAATTATTTATGTTTATCAATGTTCTACATGAACTTCCATTCATGTGTACAAGTGAACCGTTCATGAAAACTAATAAAAAGAACACTCCCAAACAATGAATTTAAACTCTATAACTCATCCAAATGCCTATAAAAGAACATAATAAAACCATAATGAATAATATTCATGTATAAAAGGTTATGTATTTGTTAATTAATGAATCTAATGTGAGTATACAAGACATTAAAGTGAAGAAAGTGTTCAGATATAAGGTAAAGGGAATTCTCGAACCCAACTTTCTTTCTTCTAGTTTTCCCTATTTCACTCCATTTTTAGTATGTTTATTCCTTAAAAATAGTTTATTCATAATTATCTTACCTTATATTGGATATAAATATTTTCACTGGAGTTTATGTGAAACACAATGTTTTCCAAATGAACTCTTCTTTCAAAAACACACCTTTTACTTCTTACTCAAGGTTGATGGATCTTGTATCAACAATGTTATTACCAATTTCATTTGGGAACCAAAAATTTATGAATGTATAATTTATGAAATTAAACTCATTACTTTCCATGGGTTATTTTTGAACAATATTGATATATGTTCTATGTGTCATTCATGATAATGTTAACGCTATGATGTGACGGGTGCGCCCAGAATTATATAGTGAAATGTTGTTGTTATGATGTGATGGGAACTACTGGAATTATAAAATGCTCCAATGCATTGGGTAGTATGAAGAACCTCATGAGTAAAGATAAATAAGCATGAAAATGATTCTATCTTTGTTCACAACTATGTGTGGTAGTTAACCACTAAGACAAAAGTTTTCCTTTTTATGCATTTCCATATTCCATACTATTATCTATTACTTCCTCTAATGATTATGATGATAATGTTATGACTATGCTCACCCCATGTTATATTGTTCTTATATATCCTATTACTGGGATTTTATCTCACCCCTTTTTTATGAATATCCTCAAGTTACTACATGTACTAAGGAGTACAGAAGGGCCAACAATAATCTAGAGAATAATGAATTAAATGAATGTTTATGCTTTATGTTGTAAATGTTATGTATGGTCCTATTTTTTCCAAGACACTAAACTTTTGGATCCTCATTTTGTAATGTTTTTATGTTTTTTGTCATTAAAATGATCTAAAAGTAATTTAAGAAAATTAGGGTCTCTATAGTTGGTATCAGAGGAACAGTTTATATAATTTGGAAATTAGGATTAGAGAACCTTAGTGAAATCCCTAGTATGAGACAATGTATATGTAAGCACACAAGAAGACTTTATAAACAAAGGTATCCCATAAGATATTATTTTAGTGTTAATTTCACAAAGGAAAAATTATTTATTCATGACTCATTGACTTATGTTTTCTTCTAAGCTTTTCTATTTTATAAAATATTGGGATCTAGGAGAAACTATGCCAACAACCCATGCGAGGTACAATGCAGTGATTGCCCGAACGACATCCCCAATGCTTTGGGAGGTGGAGTTAAAAAATTCATGGATATTATTATTCAACTATCTTAGGTTATTAACAAAAACCTGAATAGTGTGGAACATGAACCTTCACCTAAAAGGGAGAAACTGGATATCGAGTGTTTTATGTAGAAACAACCATCAACGTTTACTGGGTCTTCTGAGCCACTAGTTGTGGAACAGTGGGTCAACTCCATGGAGAAGATATTTTTTGTGATTCGCTATTATAAGACAGATAAGGTGACTCTGAATATTTATCATCTATATAGAGAGGCCGATCAGTGGTGGGATTTGATTAAGAACACCAAGCCAAGGGACAAAATTGAGAATATGGAGTGGAAAGACTTTAATACAATGTTTCTTAACAAGTATTTCCCTTTAACTCTTCATAACATGATGGAGATATAATTCATAGAGCTTAAGAAAAAGGATGGATAATAATGCATGGCCTGTGAAGTTAATTTCACAAGGCTTTCAAGGTATTCTTTGGGATTTTTTATCCATAATGATAGAAAAATTTATAGATTCTTTAGTGGATTAAAACCACACATTAGAAAGGCTCTTTCAATTAGATACTTTGGTAGTTATGAAGAAGTCGTTCAATGTGATCTCAAAGTGGATATAGAGTTTTTATAATGGTCCCATGGCTATGGTGATAAGAAACAAAAGATGTATTTTTATACTGTAGGATCTAATGAGAAAGGTGGAAAGAAAACTCAACCACCCACATGTCAAAAATGTGGGAAGAAGCATCATGGGAACTATCTCAAAGGGATGGGGAAATGATTCAAGTGTGGGAAAAAAGGCCACCAATCTCTTTAATGTCTAAAAGGCATGACAAGGCAGGAGAATGTGGGGGAATAAAGGAGATCATTGCCCATGGTCCAATGCTACAACTATAGGGAGCAAGGTTACTATGCAAGCTAGTGCAATAAACCTCGAGTCCTTGAGAGAAATCAGTGTCAAAAGCCACCAAATCCAAAGAAACAAGGGAAGGCTTATGCCATCACTACTACGGAAGTTGAGCAAGAAAATGAAGTCGTACAAGGTACACTTCTTATTCACTCAAGAATGGAAAAGTTCTTATTTGATTCTGGTTCTACACATTCCTTTATATATTGAAAGTTTTCTATAACTATTGAATAAAATCCCCAAAACCTTGAAGTAGAGATATCTATAAAAACCTAAAGTGGTGCAATTATTGCAACCCAAGTGTTGGACTCTTCTCTTATTTTCATATGTGGTATGATTCTTCCAGCAAATATCGTCCACCTTCCCTTGGTGGAATTTGATGTTATAATGGGAATGGATTGGATCTCGTTATATAGAGTACATATCAACTATTGGGAAAAGGAAATATCTTTTCATATTCCAAACCATACCATGATCCTCTACAATTTCAAGGAATATCATGAATATCCTTTAGAAAATCCTTCAATGGTGTGGGTGTTGGTTCCCTGTGAATAAGCATACCTTTATTAAATAGTTGAGTCAAAGGAAAGTGTAAAACTAGTATAAATGCCCATCATGATGGAATAGGGTGATGTATTTCTTGAAGAGTTACTCAAACTTCCCCCAAATCATGAGGCAGATTTCTCCATAGAACTCGTACCAGGAGATACTCATGTCTCAAAGTTTCCCTATAGGATGGATCCTATCGAACAGGAGGAGTTAAAGAATCATCTGCAAGATAATTTGGACAAAAGGTTCATACGCCCTAGTGCAACACCTTGGGGTTCACCAGTGCTCTTTATGAAGAAGAATGATGGATCAATGCAGTTGTGTATCGACTATTCAAAACTCAACAATATCACCATAAATAACAAGTATCCTCTCCCAAGGATTGGATAATTGTTCAATCAGATTCAAGGAGCTCAGTACTTCTCAAAGGTGGATCTTAATTCTGGATATCATCAGCTAAAGGTGAATAAAGAAGATATTTAGAAGACTTATTTCCATACAAGGTATGGGAACTATGTCTAGTGATGCCCTTCAGACTTACTAATGCCCCTACAATCTTCATGGATTTGATGAATAGATTATTTAGACATTACCTTGAAAAAAAATTGGTAGTGTTTATTGATTATATTCTCATATACTCCAAGATTAAGGAGGAACTTGAAGAAAATCTAAGGCTTATTTTGGTGACATTGAGAAAGGAGAGGTTGTATTCCAAGTTCAGCAAGTGTGAATTTTGGATGAATCAAGTCATGTTCTTGGTACATGTGATCACAAGTGAGGGAATTTCTGTGGACACTTAAAAAACAAAGGTGATTGAAGAATGGACCAGACCCTCTAGTGTCACAAAAATATGTAGTTTTCTTGGATTAGCTAGGTACTATTGATGTTTTTTGAGAAATTTCTCACAATTTTCAATCCTTCTAACTATGTTAACAAGGAAATGGGTAAAGTATTTCTAGATGAAAGAATGTGATGAAAGCTTTAAGGATCTAAAGACAAGGTTGATCACTACACCTGTACTCACATTACCGAAAATTGGAGAAGGTTTTGTGATATACAGTGATGCTTCCAAGAAATTCTTGTGTTGTTTACTCATGTGAAATGATAATGTGATAGTCTATGCCTCACGGCAGTTGAAGACCCATGAGAAAAACTACTCAAGGCATGATCTGAAGCTAGCAGCTGTGGTTTTTTCCTTAAAAACATGGCGGTACAACCTCTATGGTGAGAAGTGTGATATATATACCAATCACAAGAGCCTAAAGTATATATTGACACAAAAAGAGATCAACATGAATCAAATGATATGGTTAGGGCTAATCAAAGACTGTGATTTATCTATTCACTATCATCTTGGAAAAGAGAATAAGGTAGTTGATGCTCTTAGTAGAAAAGAACCTACTACTCTATCCATGATGTGGATTGATAAAGACCCTATCTTTACGGATATGAAAAGGATGGATTTGGAAATCATAATGGAAGGGAATACATCCTACCTTGCCCAAATTATTAACCAACCATCTATCCAAGAGAGGGTTAAGGAGGCACAAATGGATTATTTGAAGTTACAAAAGAAGGTGAATGTAGTAAAGGAAGGAAACCTGCAAGAGTTCCATAACGATGATGATGGTGTGATTCAGCTTGGAATTCAGGTTTGTGTGCCTTTATCACCCAGGATAAAGAAGGAGATATTGGACAATGCACATAGATCAACTTTCTCTATCCATCCTCATATCACCAAGATGTACTAAGATCTATGAGAACACTTATGGTAGTATAACATGAAGAAAGAGATTGTGGAATATATATCAAGGTTCTTGATATGTCAGCAAGTTAAAGAAGAGTGAAAAAATTTCAAAAAGATGATGCGATCATTGCCTATACCCATGTGAAAATGAGAGAATGTCACTATGAACTTTGTCATAGGTCTTCTGAAGATATACAAAGGAAATAATGTGATATGGGTAGTGGTGGACCAACTCACCAAGACTACCCACTTTATCACTATTTGGGAAGATCTCTCACTTGAGAAACTTGCAATGATATATGTGAAGGAAGTGGTGAGACTGCATGGGGTTCCACTCTCAATTGTATCTGATTGTGATCCAAGGTTCACATCTAAATTCTGGAAGAGTCTTCAATATTCCTTGAGTAATGAATTAAATTTCATCATAGCCTATCACCCCCCAAAATGATAGCCAATTTGAAAGGACTATTCAGACGATCAAAGATATGCTAAGATCATACTCTTTAGAATTCAAATGTGGATGGGATCAGTATCTCTCATTGGTTGAGTTCTCATATAACAATATCTTCCACTCAAGTATTTAGATAGCTCCATATGAAGATCTATATGGAAAGTGATGTAGAACTTCAACCTGTTGGGATGAAGTTTGAGAAATAAAGCTACTTGGACCTAATCTTGTGCAAGAGATGACAGTGAAGGTTCAAGTCATCTAGAAACATATCAAAGTTTCATAGAGTCTTCAAAAGAGATATGCTGAAAACCATCAAAGGGACTTTGAGTTCGATGTTGGAGATAAATTCTTCCTTTGAATATCACCATGGAAGAGAGTCATGTGGTTTGGAAAGAAAGGGAAGCTAATCCCAAGGTATATTGGCCCATTTGAGATCCTTGACCGCATAAGAGTAGTTCTTTATAGGCTTTCACTTCCACTGAATATGGCTCAATTTTATGATGTGTTTCACATATCACTCCTGAGGAAGTACATATCATATCCCCCACATGTACTGAACTCAGAGGTGGTATAGTTGGAAGATGATCTCTTTTATGAGAAGAAGCCAGTAAATATTATGTAATAGATAGATAAGGTTCTACACAACAATAAAACCCACCTTGCGAAAGTGTTGTAGAGGAACCATAAGTATGAAGAAGCGACTTGGGAACTGGAGGATGTGATGAATGAGGAGTACCCTCACCTGTTTAGGTAAAATAAAATTTCGAGGGTGAAATTTCAAAGGGGGGGAAGAATGTAATGACCTAAAATTTTATCAATTCAATTTCTCCCTTCTTGTAGTAATGTCATATAGTCACATAAAATCACATTAGGAAACACAATGCCACCTCATGCTTAAATTAACTACTAAATTCTATGTGTCCTTTAAACATATTTTTTCCACTTCTGTGATTTGAATTTTAAAAATATGACATACATGATTGTGATTAGTAAGTTGTTCAGAGTCCGATAGGACAAACTAAATTTTTTTGTGAATAGTAACATGCCCTTATGAATAGTAATTTTACCCATATGAATATTAATATGACCCTTATGAATAGTAAATCGTCCAAGTGAATATGAACTTTACCAATGATAGTATAAATAAAATTTATCCTCCTATAAGTAACAATATGATATAATTATATTATAGTGTTTGAACTTTTGTAAGACATGAATATTTAGTGATAAATTTTATAATTTTTAAAAAAAATAATTAAATTTATTCAAAAACTGTTATTTTTATGTCTTATGATTATATGGTAATTTTATGAGACCTTAATTAATTTTTCAAAGTTTTAGAAAAACAGTTTTAATTTTAAAATTTGAATTTTTTCAAGTAAATTATGATTTTAATTAAAAATTAATTTAATCATATTTAGAAAATTATTTTTATAAAATGTAGTTCATTTTTTAATTCTACACATCAAAAAATGGTTGGGGTGAATTTTTTATATTTTTCTAAAATACTTGATTTTTTTGTGAATAGAGAACTTCGGTAATTTACAAAATATGATAAATAAATGAGTTTATGCATCATGCTTGAGTCATGGATGATGTAAATGGCCATTGTTTCAAACTCAGATACCCTCTTTAATTTATTTAGTTATATAATCATAACTATTTATTGTCTTGAGGGAAATTAATAAACTAATGAATTAAATACTGAGAAAACACCCCTCCCCTCCACTAAATACCATCCCTCACAACCTCATTTCCTCACACCTCTCAAGCCTTGTTCCTACTCCAAAATCTGCTAAAATATCTTCCCAAACTCCTCCCCCAATTCTAATAGCCCTTGGTTTCATAAAAAGACCAAAATATCTCCCCTAAATAGGCTCTCAAAGAAGATATATTCAAGAGGGAATTTCTCTATATTTTCTTTCAATTTACTTTCAAATTTCATTTTTTTATTCTCTTATCCTCAACTTAATTTATAAAAATGTCATTATAAATTCATTATTATTAATATACCAGTATTATATCAAGTTAATGGAAGATTATTTATTATACTCCTCCCTCTTTCTCTTTGTTTATAAAAATGAAATTTCCGCCCATGATGTGTTAATTTACCTACATCATGGGCGATACACTTCCATTTTCCTTCAACTACTTAAAGTCTATCAATAAAACCATTAAATGGTTGAAAAAATATTTTAAATTTGTTTTAACTCCTTTTATCGTTCGGAAACAAGTTTTATACATGATACAAAATGATAAAACAAAACATGTTCGTTGTAATCCAAAAACCGCCCAAATTAAACCAAAATGATCGTCATTAAATTTTAACTAATTATTAATTCTCATAACCAAATTCATTATAATATCATTTAAAATCTTGAAAGATAATTAATAGCATGAAATAGAAATTATTTATGTTTATCAATGTTCTACATGAACTTCCATTCATGTGTACAAGTGAATCGTTCATGAAAACTAAGAAAAAGAACACTTACAAATAATGAATTTAAACTCTATAACTCATCAAAAGGCCTATAAAAGAAGATAATAAAATCATAATGAATCATACTCATGTATAAAAGGTTCTGGATTTTTTAATTAATGAATATAATGTGATTATACCAGACATTAAAGTGAAGAAAGTGTTCAGATACAAGGTAAGGGGAATTCTCAAACCCAACTTTCGTTCTTCAGGTTTTCCCTATTTCACTCCATTTTCAGTATGGTTATTCCTTAAAAATAATTTATTCATAATTATATTACCTTCTCTAAGATATACATGTTTTCCACTGAAGTTTATTTCAAACACAATGTTTTTCAAAGGAACTCTTCTTTCAAAAACACACCTATTACTTTTCACTCAAGGTTGATGGATCTTGTATCAAGTATGTTATTCCCTCTTCTATTTGAGAAGCCAAAGTTTATGAATGTATTATTTGTGAAATTAAACCCATTACTTTACATGGGTTATTTATTACCAAGATTGATATACATTCTATGTGGAATTCATGATAATGTTAACATTATGATGTGTCGGTTGCACCCAGAATTATACAGAGCTCAAATGTATTGGGTAATGTGAAGAACCTTATAATTAATGTGAAATATGTGTGAACATGATTATATCTTTGTTCACAACTATGTGTGTTAGTTAACCACTAATACATAAGGTTTCATTTTTATGAATTTCCACATTCTATGTTATTTTCTTTTACTTCCTCTCATGATTATGATGATAATGTTATGACTATGCTCACCCCATGTAATATTTTTCTTATCTATCCTCTTAATGGTCTTTTAGATAACCCCTTTTAGATGTATATACTTAGGTGACTACATGTACTAAGGAGTACACGGGGTCCAATAAGAAGATAGAAAAAAAGGAATTAAATGAATTATTATTCTTTATGTTGTAAATGTTATCTATGATCCCTGTTTTCGCGAGACACTAAACCTTTGGATCCTCATTGTGTAATGTTTTTATGTTGTTTATCATTAAAATAATGTAAAAGTAATGTAAGAAAAGCAGGGTCACTATATTTCAGGTCACCCTTGTGGTGAACAAAGACTGGTGAGACATCTCTTGTGGTCCTAGAGTTGGTGCATGTTACAATGGAGAAAGTTCAGGTCATCTGAGAATGGATGAGGACGGCCCAGAGTGGACATAAATCCAACACAGACTGTCATTGTAGGCCCTTGGAGTTCGAGTAGGTAGACCATGTTTTCTTATGAGTCTCCCCATAATTAAGAATGTAGAGGTTCATCCGAGGATTCAATCTATCCCTGAGGTTCATTAGGCCCTTTGAAATTACACAGAGGGTTGTTGAGGTTGCTTACCACCTCACCCTACCCCCACAACTAGAGCAGGTGCATGGTATCTTCTATGTGTCACATCTTAAAAGATACATGCATAACCCTACACATGTCATCAACTGGGTAGATCTGGACATAAAGTATGGATCCACCTTTACAAAGAACCTGGTGGTGATTGAGTATTTGTAGAAGAGGACCCTATGTGGACAGACCATCCCTTTGGTTTGTGCGTTATGGCAGCACAGAAACATATAGGAGAGTTCCTGGGAGCAGGAAATGTAGTTGTGGGCTCAGTATCCCAAGTTTTTTTTTCCTAGTTTTGATTTTCAAGGATGAAATTATTGAAGTATGTAATGATGTAGAGAACCTTTTTTTCCTTGTAATACATTGAAATATTTCTATATATATTTTCAGAGTTAGGCGTTGAAACGGTGTGCAATTCCAAGGCCTGGTGTGCTTGGAATTAATTTTATAAAAATATTAAACATATTTTATATTGATCGGTCATGATACCTAAAATAAAATTGTATAACAATTAAATAGTTTATCATATTAGAAATATGATACCACATTTGGGTCTGTAATGCAGATTTTACCCTAGTTGAAACATAAAATGAGTTGGTGTAGGATGTCCGGACCCCTCACTCATTGCCGGTATGTTAAGTGAGTTTATTTAATAATTTAATTAATTAAATTAAATTCCTTTATCCTAAAAAAATTCTATAAATATATTGTTAAAAGAAATTTTCTAGGGTTGGACACACAATTTTTTGAATCACTAGAGAGCTCTCTTCCTCCTCCCTTTAGCGAATCAAGATGAACGATGACAAAACTCCATGATCGAGTAGATCAGGACACAACGAACGCAACAAATCCTTCCAATCATTATGTGTGCATGTTCTTCACCAATGATCAATCTTAATCAGAGGTAGGACTCATCTTTTGGTTTTTTATTCCCTTTGATTAAAATAATTGTGTAGATCATTCCTTTTTCTTGGATTTGTGCTAATTGAAAAATTTACATGCGCCCAAGAACTGAGATTCTAATTATTTCCTTGTTTAATATAACCCTATATCACGTTCTTGATCATTCGACAAGAATTACTAGCCAATGATCATTAAAAAAATTTATGGTGATTTACTCCTCGTTTCTATACGTTTTCTTCACTGTTTGGATCCCCAAGATCCCGGTTTGATAATTTTTGGGCGACTCGAGCTCGATTGGAAACTCGAATATGCGGCGGATTGATAAAATGTTAACGGTTTTGTGAACTAAGCATATATCTAGAAATATTATGAGGTGAGGATAACTGATTCAATGGTTAATCATCAGGAATATGATGATCATATGTGTGGTAGCATGTTTAATGAAGAATGAAACCCTCATTGATGATCGGAGGCAATTTTCGATGAATGATGATCGGAAATGACAAAAGAAACATAGATTCATTGATTTATAATTGTTTTATGGAGGGATATATAGTGGATTAGTCTAATTTGAAGCTTTAATACCAGATCTATAAATATTTAGTTTCTGGAAATATTGTGACTACACGCCGTGTATAATGAAAAACACACAGTGTGTAGCCCCTTTATGCAGTGGTAGCTAGGGTTTGAGAATGTTAAGGATGACATGGCATGTATACCTCCCTCAAATGCCTTTGTATCCCTTCCCCAGTTAGACATCCCATTTGATGGGTCACACGGGTGATGACTCCATGTGGACCGACATGCCATGTACCATAGTACATGGACACGGGGTCTGAGTACATAGACACGGCTAGCAAACACGGCATGATCCCCATATGGGTTGGACACATCATGTAGTCCACATACACAGCATGTACCACTACATAGATAGGGACCCATGTACTAACCAGAGACATGGATAATATTTGAATTGGGATCACGTGTTATGTGGGTCTCCTCACATGTCGTGTTCTACTTGTGATCCTTTCATAATACTTTGAACATCCTTATCTCCCTCATTTGAACTCGAATTTTGGCATACGAGTATCCTATCCTAAGTTTTTTTCCACATAGAGTGTGATAGTTCCATTGGAAGAGGATTTTGAGATATGATATGAAATGTTATTTTCCTAGAACATGCTAAGATGACACCAGATGGCGACATCGATCATACAAGATCACTAGAGTTTTCCATGATTACCCTCCAGTAGGGTTCGATAGTGGCGTTCCCCGATGATCTTTCTGAGTTACCCTCCAGTAGGGATGGTAAATGGAATTTCATGATGATATTATCATGTTTCCCCCTAGAAGGGCTGGGTAGTAGCATTCTATTATGATCTTTTCATGTTTTCCTCCAGAAGGGCTAGGTAGTGGAGTTCCTCAATGGTTTGGTCTTACCCTCCAATAGGGCTGGGTAGTGGAATTCCCCGATGATCATTTCAGACTTACCCTATCGTAGGTCCAGGAAATGGAGTTCCCTGATGACCTTACCAAGCTTACCCTCTAGTAGAACTAGGAAATGGATTTCCCTAATGACCTTCTCGAGTGGTACCCTCTAATAGGATTGGGCAGTGTAGTTCTTCGATGACTATCAGTGTAGGACCCTCCTGTCATACTAAGCCATGGTATCCTTACCTATAATTTTTTGGCCCTTGGTAGTGTGGTATAATGATGATATGTGGTTTGAATTAGCTTTGGAATCCCAAGGAATACGGACACTTTCCACACTGATATGTGTTTTTGTGACATGACCTAAAATTGTGAGGGTGGGTTAGTACCGCCCAAAGAAGATAGTATCAATGTATGGTGATTGAGTCCCTTAGACTTGTGTGTTTAGGGAAAACATGTGATATTTTTGGCATCATTTATGGAATTTCTTTGGATCTATTAGAGAATCTTATTCTTGGGCTAAGCATTGATATAGAGATCCCCTTACTCTCTCATTTGGGATTATTTGACTAAACATACATATATCCTTTCTTATGGACTCACCCCTTGGTTTTGGATACTCTCATTTCATGAAAGGATAATATTAATGGGATATGCCACATGATTTCAGTGTCTATCTTCTCATGGTTGGATGATTAAACTCTCATTCTATATGTGATTAAGGATCAATAGGTAGTTCATCTACTCGTCGTGTTTATCCCCTTGTGCTTGGATGAGTTTACTTTCATTATCTTATTGGGTTGAGCTATACTCTTTCATTGTAACTTGTTATTTATATTGTTTTCCTATTTAGTTGTATATCTTACTACTCCCCCTTCACCCCTTTTAAGTAATTCTACTAGGTATGTATATACTCACCCCTACATGGGCTTCTCCCACACATGTCGTGTCTTTTGCAGACAACAGACAGGTTGATCGTGACTTCTGAGGAGCTTAGAGGTATTGGGTGATTGGACTACATACAGTGGTCATAACTTGGGATACAGGAGTTGGTATCTCTCAACTATTTAATATTTTCTAGTTTTTTCATGTTGGGACATATTTCTGGTTGGGCGTGTATTTTTTCCCTATACTTTTAGTTTACACTACCGTACTCTTGTAGTGTCTAGAGGTTCATGCATACCTAGTTTATTTTATAGTAGTTTTGAATACTTTATAATTTCCCTATACACTTTTTCATTAATTTAGATATGTTTATTTTTATAGGTTCCTAGGAAAAGCCCTCCCAAATTTTATTGTGCCTTCGGCACCTGTTGCCACCCCCTAGCATATGGATACGATCTTGGGGTAGTTGCGGCTCGAGCCCCAACATGGGTCATGTCATGAAAAAGTGTCCCTCCTGGTAGGTGTAGCTACCAATGGAGTGATCTGATCGGTTTCAATTATAGCCCACTCTTAATAAATTCATACTTTTATAAGACCCACACTCTCAGAATTTGGTGTGAATAAATACTTTCTTTACAAATAAACTTTGAAATGAACCGAAGTGGCCCAATTTTAACCATCAATAATTATAGTATCACCAATCAATATTGAGTCACATGAATTCAAAGTAACTTTTAGTTTTAGAGTTTTATAGAGTTGGGTAATAATTTTAACAAAAAAATCCCATGTATTTCTCATCAAATGTATATTTTTGTTACTATATATAAAACTACTTAATCTATAAAAAGTCTTCAACATCTCCCATAATATTATCCACACATGATACTCTTCTAGAGATATCATGTGTGATAATTTTCTTCATAACCTAGTTAAATGGAAACATAAGAAGGGTCAGATTAAAGGCTCATAAGGGAAAATGTATATCAGAATCTATCAAGGCATGGACTTTGCCGAAATAAATAAGATTCAAATACTTCTATATAACTGAACACATTAGCTTGAAATAAATCCATGGATTACATGAAAATATAAAAAACCACATGGATAATAATAACAGAATTCATAGTGATATAACTTATAATGTTAGACATATTTTATAGTCAAGTCCTTATCCAAGACATCATTCTTTCCATCAGGGCTACATCCAAGACATCATTCTTATCATCATGGATGCAACCATACATCTTTATTTCATTGGGTAGACATACACTAAATATCAAAACCTTTTGTCTCATGATACCAACTAATTCATGGAGGAGCTATATAATATCGAGGCACATCCATCCCTTCTTTAAGTTCAATTCATTCACCATATGAAAGATACAAATTACAATACTATGCATAATCAACTTATCTTCATAAACATCCATATTGGAATAATAATATATAGAATTTCAATACTTTTACCCATGTTAATAAAATGGATAACCTAATCATAACTAATTGATAGAAATAGGTTGGATGGTTAAACAATACATAATCAACTTCCCTGAGTAGTCAATAAACATATGTATTGGAATAACAAATATATGAATTTTCAATATTTCCCCAATCAATAAATGGAAAAAATTTATACGTAATCATCCCTAAAACTAACACTATATATAGAAAGGGGTATATGGTTAATTCATTTATTTTCCTAATAAATCGATGTGTGGAATCAAGGTGAATACCCTTCAATTTAATGAATGAAATATAGAGTGTTCACAAAGGAAATGTATTAGAAGGAAAATCATGCCCATACCAAAGGATGATTTGGAAATACAAATTTATTAATGGATTTATGTTAGTATAATACCTAAAGTAAAAATATTATGAGAGGATTTAAAAATTAACCCATGAACAATATATACACCGCAAAATGGATTCAATTATTTAATATGAATCATATATCAATCAAGAAAATTTAAGATACAAAAACCCTTACGGTAATAGAAATGTAAGAATCAAAAGGACATGAGATGGGTACCATGGAATTAAAATATAAGGAATTTTAATATATTAATTATACCTAAATGAAATATGTTAGTGAATAATATATATAAAATAAAATATGATGTTCCATATCAAACATGTATCATGAAATTAAAAATAGAGATAAATAACAATTACGACTTTAAAAACATTTTAATCGAAATCCCTTTAATTATATAATTTAAAATAAATCATTAAATAAAATGAATAATGAGAGTTTCATGATACATAATATTGGTCAGTAGATACACCTTACTAAATTAAACATGTTGTATAATAATAAATATGTCTCAAGGGGTGAAAATTGAGATAAAAACTCTTACCTTAATTCCTAACTTCCACTAAAGCACCTGAATCTCCTATATAAAAAATAGATATCTTAATCATCTATTTTAGAATTTTATTAATATATATATAATTTTATAAACATTATTTATAATTATAATATATGTATTATTTAGTTATTATGTATTTCTAATATAGGGTGGGAGTAATCTTGATCATTTTGAACTAGTTTTGTAATATTAGTGTTGTTTTTCATTATTATCCCAAATTTTATCATTAAAAAATCATAAAAAGTACTATAATTTATTTTTTATAACTATTTATAATGCTATAATTTCATTCTATGGTATTTTTTGGGACAATACTTAAATATGAAATCAATTATGAGCATGTTTCAGTGATTTTGCACGAACGAACATTGGTATCTTAATTAATGAGTTGATATTGATGTTATAATTCCATAACCCAAATAAAATATTTATTTTATAATTTATATAATATATTATCAGTAATAAAGTTCTCATATTCATCCATTATATTAATTTATATCATTTTTCAAGTAGGTGGTTAGGCCGACCCAAAAATGAACATACCTTAATTAATAGATTATTGAGATTACTAAAGTGGTTTATTTTGGAATAATATCATTATTAAAGAAGAATAATGGTATTATTTAGATAATTTTAAGTTTTTTAATAATATTTTAATATATTTTAATAAATAATAACGAAACTAGATGAAAAATGAGATACTTTACTTTTTAGAGGCGGTAGTCCGCACAACACATGGTTAATGTTTTCATTTCATAAAGAATAAGAGGTAAAGAAGGTGGAATATAAATTGAATATTAATAATAATAATTATATTTTATATTTAACATTTATTCTTTGATTTTAATTTTATATATAGCTAAGATATTTGGTTATGAAAATGAAATGTATCGCTTCATGGAGGCGGTAGTCTACATAGTGCATGAATGACAGTTTTGTTTTTCTTAATAGAAAAGTGAAAGGGTGGTGAATATTTATTCATTTAAAAAATAAAATTAGGTATAAAAATAATTATGTTAAATATATAGAAATTATAAATTATATTTTTTAAAGTGATAATGAAAATAAAAAAAAAGTAAGGAAAGAAGTACCCACATTGAGGACTTGGGCTTTCCATTGGAAGACTTCTTAGAAATGGAGATCTTAGGAAAACATATTATGACAAGAGGATTAAGGAAAATTAAAATAATTATATATGGATTAAATTCTGTATAGTTTTTAAATGAAAACTATTGAGTGGTCATGAAGGGGCAGTGACAGGCCCCTTTTATAAGTGGTGAGAATGGAATTTTTGTAAATATTAAATATTAATATAAAGAGAGTACATGTTTCACAAGTCAATAAGACTAAAAAATGTAAAATAATTCATTAGGGGATGAAATAAGATATATAATACCACAACCATTTATTTTCACACATGTTTTAAACATGTTTTTAAGTCCTTTACTTTTATAATTTTCACTTTTTTGCATTTTTGGTTTTACTGTGGTAAATAGTTTTTACCTAAGTAAATCATTTTTTATGAATAAAAATTAAATAGAAATTATGATATAATTTGTAACTATTGATTCCTAATAATAAATCCATTTTATCATATAAAATTTCTATGATTACAAAAACCCAATTTTAACATTAGCGCATGTAACATGTAAAAAACTCATTTTAAAAAAAAAGAGTATTTTAAGATTAAAAATTATGTGTAGGGTAAAATTATAAATGTATTTTATTTTAATGATATAAATTTTTTTATTATATAAAAAATAAAAAAATTTAGGCTTTAAAAGTAATAAAAAATAACATTTTACCTAAAAAATTATTTAATTAAAGGAAAATACCAAAAATATTTTTTATTGGAAAATACTATTATCTCTTTAAAATTTTAATCATAGGTTTTATAAATTAAATATAGTATTTGAAAAATGTATATTTTTACTTCCTAAATACATATTTTATCAACTAAGAGGTTTTATAAACTTATAGTTCTTTCTTATATAGTGGTAAATTCATAAAATTTATAGTTTTTTGTAAAAACTGTATTTTCACTATTCACCTAAAATCAACTATTTTAGAAAAATACCAAAAAATAATCTTAAGATAATATTGACATCATTAATCTCAAAATAAATTTTTTTTTTCAAATAAAAATTCTAGAATTTTAGAATTGAACTTTTAAATAAAAACATAAAAATATAATCAAAACTATTTTCGAAGGAAAATAACTTTTCTTTAAATATTAACTATTATTATTATCATTTATAATTAATTACTAATAAAAATGGCATTAATATATTTTTCATATCAATATAATATTTCATCCATTATATATTTAGTGTCTTAAAATAAATCACATAAAATCCAATTTTATAAGGGTTACATTTTAAACCATAAATCAGTCTTATTAGTTACTTAGTTATACTAATTAAATTTTTGTCAATGTATTGATATTAATAATGAAATTTATTTTTATTTCAGAATATGTTTCATAATTCAGTTACATATATTTTTACCTTCCAATTTTATGGCTACACTTTAATGATTTTGTAATGTTCAACAATTCATTGTGGTTTGGTGTTTCATGTGAAGCATGTTATCAAACTTGCTAGGTTTTAAAGGAAAATATAATTTTAGATCTTAGGGTGTTATAAGATAGAAATTATTCATTTTTACACAATTCAAATGATGATAATATACACACAATTTAAAAATTCCATCTACCTTCTTTTCAAATAGAACTGCAGCTCCCAAAGGTGATACACTTAGAAGAATTAATCCTTTTCATGAGATATTGTCAACCTAAATCTGTAACTCCCACAACTCAAAAGGGTTCATCTGATACAGTGACATCAATATCGGAAAAACACTTTATTGCATCTCTATTCTAAACTTTATCTCTTATTGATGGAGTGGTGTCATGATATCCTTATTAAATACATAAAGGTTTTATTCAATAACCCTATGAAACACCACTGGTCTATCCTCCATATAACTCAACATTATCCTAACCAATAAGGAAGTTAACGACTTAACATGTCTATGACTAATTCAAGGGTATCATTCTCCAATGAACACTTCATGGTCTCCATTATCATCGTAGAATATGACATGACTTCCAATGAATTCCATGATATACTATACTAAATACATCTGTTCTATGTCAAGGATTATGTCATATGGCTATATTTTTAAACATAGGAAATATTCTAAAGAGAGGTGCAACCCAATCACTAGTTCACAATATCTATGCACATCTTATAGGATAGATCGACTAACAATTGGCATGGTCAACCCCAAGGGAACTGGAATTCCCTCTACCTCAAGTCCCAAAGTATATACTATGATAGTTGAAGAAAATTATTGCATATATATTGAATAAAATAAGGCATAAACACAATTAGAAAACATGAAAATAGTACCTCATATGAACTAGGGGTCACCCAACACTAGAAATTCTAAATCATGATTTTGAGCATGTCATGCTCCTCAGACTCTTTAGACCTGATAGAAAACACATCCATGTACACGATATACTCTTTTTCTATAAGTATGAGGTATATCATAGGGTTATCCTCTACCTACCCCATCCTCTATCTACATATCATAAGTTGGGATCCCCTATTGCTGCTATTGTCTCATCCAAAATTGGTGTAATCACTAGGCCAATATCAGGCCAATAGCCACATATTAACTGCTAATAAAGATCATTAACTCTTACTAATAATTTCCATGACCTTTATAAGAGAAGAAAACTATGGATGAAACTCTATAAGGGGTATGAGAATTTTTATCCCTGGTGAAATTAGTTGAAGAATGATGAAACTTTATCTTTACTTACTGAAACTTATTCTTTTGGATAGGAAACTAAGAACTCGTGATCATAGATCTGATCCATGAAATGTCTTGGATAATACCATATCATAATGATCTAGTCCTATCTTGTTTCCTCTTAATGAAATTTTCCTTCACCAATACCTCATTATATGACTTCAATATAAATGGCATTGGATATCTAAATTAAAAGATACCTTAAAATGCCTCTACCTAACTTCATCATCTAGAAAAAGGCCTAAAGAATAAATTATAAGGTTCTTGTAGAAGATTATAAACTCTTGAACACTAGAAATCCCCTTTTAAAGGTTAAGGATCTCCTTTTAACAAGATGCCTTAGATATCTAAGATAAAAAACTTGGATTTAAATTGATCCCTAAACGTATCCCGTGAAATCGATGAGTCCTTGAAATCCCTAAGGAACAAAATACACCACTGTCAAGTTGACCTGTGTAGCATCATCATGGATAAAGATTCCTAGTTCTCTTTCTAAGTATATATTGAATTTAAGGTTATCTACACCTTATCCAACCTATACTCTATCTCTCAATATGAAATAGAACCATCATAATTTTTCATTCCATGGTGCTGAAACTCTCAAAGTTTCCTCCTCCAAGTGTCATCATCATCAACCTCTACTCTATTTTGATCCACTGTAATATCCTATTGAATGATTTTTTTATGAACCTGGAGGGTATTTCGACCCAGTTCCATGAATGCAAAAGAATAATCATCAATGATTCCTAACTTGGGACACAAAACATTTTAAGGTTAATTAATTCATTCATCTTGACATATTTTCCATTATTAACCCAAATTCAAACACTTATACAGAGAATCATGATGAATGATCTTCTCCTAGGTCTATACACTACAAGTTGCATCAATTCACTTAGAATGTCCATTAAACATTAAGTTCCTTATTTCAAATCATAGATGTCAATAAAATCTTATGTCCTAGCTGGTCTCACTTTTTTATAGCACATACTAAGCCCAGATGATATTATTTATCTACCAACACATGGATTCTCACTGGTGTCTAACTCAAAACTCCATCCAATAACTTAATCATCACCTTTGATACCACTCTAACATGACCCCATACCTCCAAAGGTAGCCCTCTTGGGATGGTAATGAATAAATAGAGATGATAACCTCTGAATCCCTCCTCTAGTAGTCCATGGTTTGGTGACTAGAACAAAAGGTATATAAATCACATGCATGGGAGGCATTAGCCTCTATAAAGTTTTAAGAGTAGGAGATAATATGAGATGAACCACCAACTGATACCATTCATAAATAAGAAAATTAATCCCAATACATGTAATTTCTTACATAACTGAAAACTAAAAGGAAAAATTGAAAGTAACAAAATTAAAACTAAGGAATGGTCACAAACTCCAGAAACACCTATAAGATTCTAAGTAACTTCTCTGAGTTAGTTTTGTCCAACCTGGTCACCATATAGTTCCTACTAACATAAAAATAGTTTGTATATACATAGAGTGATCATAATATTTATACTCAGTAGGATCCTCCCTAAAAACTCTCGTTTAAAATGTGAAAGAAGTATACTAAATCTCAGTGAATGAACAAGTGAAACTAACTCATCATCTAAATAGGTAATACTAGTTTCTCATTCTCACTGTGGCTTGATCACCAAGTAATGCATATAAATACACCATTATATATCAAAATAATATATATATATATATAAAGGTATATTACTACAACTTCTTCATTGGTTTGTCACTATCACACCCTAATGACAATGTCTTGTGCTCATTTCCTTTATAAGTAATTCATCATGCACCTCAGGCAATAGTATCATCGCCACTAATGTATCCTATGCGGCATGTTATCTCATCATCATCGCATCCCAATAGTAAAAAATTGTGTTCTTATAAGCCGATATATCCTGTGTAAATTCATTATACCTCAAGTCATTACATCTCATGCAAGTACACCTATGGGAAGCCGAAACCACCATGTCTGGATACAAGTATGTGTTATATCTCAAGCCATTATAGTCTAAATATAAATTTAATGTAAATTATGATATATCATATCCTGGGTAGGAACACACCCTATACCATAATCCATTATCCCTCATGATAAAGCTACTCATCTATGCCTAGAGGGAGAGGGGGCGAGGTATAGCTCAATAATTCATTCCCTTTCCATCCTGGATGTTGGATAAAACACCCCACAAAACATTTGGGTATTGTTTTCCCTATCAATGTGAGTGGTTTATCTTATCAAATCATAAAATATAAATAATATTACACACAAACCACACTAAAGGCAACCAACTAGTCTTAGAATCATTTGCCTCTATCATCGCATAGGACCCCTGGCTACCACTGATAAGTTCTAGATTTCAAAAAATCATACAAGAATCATGTTAAATGTTGATTAATTAATTATTACCATTATCATTTCTACGATCAAAATTTTAATCTCCTAATCCAAGTACCGAAAACACTTTCAATTATTTACTTATTTTATCTAGTATGTCATCATCATCTGTGAACACTGTGAACCGGATCCATTAATTTATTATCTTGATTATCATTTCTAAACCATTAGGGTACTCTAGGACTCAACCTAAGCTACCACTTAAAAGATACACTTGTGGTGCATGGCATCAAACTACATCAATCAGTTGAAAAACAATCAAGTAAAATATCATTCGACCTTCAAGCCATCAAGAAAGGATTAAGGAAGCATCAAGCAGGTATTAATTAATATTAAATATAAATTTATGAGAAAACCCCACTTTTAACTCATCAATGATCACCCAATGTCTCACACCATTGTGCATAGTATAAGTTGTCCCAAAATCTTTAACATCGACTATTATTATATCCCTAGCTCCCAACTTATTTCTCATCCGTAAAAATTGTAACAAACCAAACTCCAGTGGCCCAAAGTTTGTGGTTACTTTTTACATTGGCATTAGGTACAAGGAAATTCATCTTGAAGGACTGTTGGCGCCCATAATTGTGTGACTTACACTTTTCCATTGAAGATTTTATATGTTTTAAGACTATGTGGTAATAAAAAAAATTCATAAAGGATTAGTCTTTGGTTTAAGGGAATATATTTTTGGAAATTATATTCATTTTGATTAAATAAAGAAAGAATCAAGCAAGTATTAATTAATATTAAATATAAATTGATGAAAAATACTCACTTTTAATTCATCCATGACCACCCAATGTATCACACCATTTTTCATAGTATAAGTTGTCCCACAATCATTGGCATCGACCATTACTATATCCCAAGCTCCCAACTTATTACTCAATCCGCCAATGGCTCCCTTTTGGAAAATATTCGATCTCACATGATTCTTATTTGAAATAATCCAATATAGTGTAGCATGAGACCTCTATCTTCAACCACCCACTCATCCGCTCGTCTTCTCGTCTTCTTCTCTCCCACGCCATTGGTTTCAACATAACGAGGCAACCTGTTGTCACTCGCATGATCACTCGGTGATCACCATGGCTAGCCATCTCTACCAAAAAAATCGGAGACAACCAAAATATATGTCCCTGCAATCGACATCCTCCAACCATCTTGGACACAAAATTTCACATGAATCCCATCGCAATAAGTAATGGAATGTATCAACAACTCCCACTGTGAGACGTGGCATAAAAATAGGCCTCTTTTGACATATAAATACCCTACTTACCTAAAAAAGGACACACACGGATAGAGGAGATGAATAAGTGGTGAAGAGAAATGGAATAACATGGTGCGCCAATGACCGCCCACTGGGAAACTCCCTTAGGTAATCGGAAGGAGTCGTCAGTGATCACATTAATATCACATGGTTGCATAAACAAGGAAAAAATGATAATAACATGAGAACCCTATGAAATGGTGTCTCCAATCATCCATGAATTTCCGCATACATATACACCTATCTCGCAAAAATCCCCCATATATATGTGGTTTTGATGTGCAGCGGGATTTCCTCACATGGTTCATTTGGGATTATGCAAAAACATGATGAATTAAATCTCATGTGAAAATCCATATTATGTGAATTGTTGATATGAGAAACCAAAGGTATATCTGAGTGGATGATGCAAAACCCCCCATACAGTCTCAAATATCCAACTGTGTGAATACTCGGTCTCGTGATGGCCTCATGTACCTGTCATCATGAGGCCTTAAATCCATTCCCATGATGGTGTGGCTTCTTCAGGTCCGAATGAACTGGTTGTGTTCATGAAACCCATATGTTGTGAACCCTCGCCCATGTATGTGGAATCAACAAAGAGACTCTCACATGGTAGAAAAATTCATCACAATACCTCTTTGAGGTCACGCGAGTTGCGGACCCTCATGTGGAGCCATCATGAAAGGTTCCCCTCAATGTGTTTATGTCGCCTTGATGCACATAAGAACTCATGGTCAGGTCCTTCCATCACCATTCAGATCCTAGGAGGTGAATTTTGAAGCAAACGCTTGGATTTTCATCCCTCTACCTAGGCAAATTGGTGTCCATGCAGTTGTGAGGCATGATCCATTAGGGCATACAACGTCAACACTCGGATGGGCGTAAGATCATAAACATGTCTGTGAGACCCCGCCACATGAATAGTTTAAAGTCACATAATTGTAAGATTCTTCACTGATCTTGTGATATATTTGGGAAGCCCGAGATATGTTACTTTTATCACAAGACAAATCTTGGACAATTCGGGTTGGTCTCACAACAGTTCATTGACATGTCATCATTGTTATGTGACAGTACAAATTCAATTCAGGTTGATATTGTGACAACTATTTGACATGTTTCTATTGTCATATTGAAGTCTGAAGACAAGCCAAGTTGATCAGGAGATAGCCCCTTGACATGTTTGTATTGTCACAAGATAGGCTCTGAACAAATTAAATTGATCTCATGATAATTTATTAACATGTCAGCATGATCTTGTGATTGTCCATTGACATGTCAGCATTGTCATGCAACAATCTGAAAAAAATTCAGGTTGATCATACGATAATATTTAGACATGTCAGCATTGTCATGCGCGAGACCACAGACATTCCTTATTAGTTTATGCAAATCATCTTCGACATGTATGCTTTACTCATGCGAAGACACCAAAGGAAATTAAATTGATTGAATAAACACCATTGGACATGTCTTCCATGGAAGGATGACACCCCAATAATTTTGGGAAGATAGTGAAGACATGTCCAACAGACATTCAAGATATGTCAGGAAAATCCCCTAGTACATGTCTGATTCATCCGATAGAGACTCACTTGGGCACATTCCATGTGGACCTCAACCAGGAACCTTCAGCTACATACCCCTTTTATAAGGTAAGTGTCCTTTATGAGCTATGGTTACACACTCATGTGACCCTATTGGTTTCATGATCTTAGAAAAACCTTTTATGATTTTCATCTCTCTTTATCCATCAGAAGATTGAAATTGAGTATACGACAGGGCAACCTCAATGTGTAATCCATGTTCAATAGGGCATCCATCATGGTATAATCCCATATCATTCATAAAACCTTGGGTATGACAATAATGTCTCCAAGCGTGATCATCCACCTTATCCCATCAGTGGGTTGAACTATGAGAACTCTAATTATTGTCCAAATAGGATACGTAGGATGTCTTCTTAAGGCATGGCCTCTAATGAGAATCCACTTTGGTGTAAGTCCCCTCGTGTATCCGACTTTTCACCCATCATGACCCAATCATTCCCATGGTCTGATCATTCAACCCCATCCATCAGAAGATAAGAAGTGGGATGATACATGGACATCATTTCAAGTATCAGCCCTGATTATTCCCTTGAGTACCTCAAACCCATAAGAGGTTTAGGGATGAACTGAACTATGATGACTCTGATTCCATTTATAAAATAGGATATGTATGATTCCTTCCTAAGGCCTAATCCCCATACCATATCCTATATGAGATGGGTAATCATACCTCTCAAAGAGAAACTTAATGTGTAAGCCCTGTATTGATGTACTCTCAGGCAATGTGTCTGATATTTTTATACCTCTTATTTCTCACATCGAGTATGAATCACATGGGATTAGAGAATGGAAATTATTGTACCAATAACATGATGATAATTCCCCAGTGAGGGATCACCATTGGGATGTAAGTCTGGTTATATATCCTCTCCTCACAAAGGTTCATACTCTTGACAAAGCAAACCAGGGTAGTCTTGTATGCATTAGTCTAGTCCAAGGCCTATGTGGTTGTATATATCACAACACAGACACTCGTATAATAACTATATATACTCTGATTCCTGTCTTAAATATGATATATAGGATTCCTTAATGAGTTCCAATCCCATATTTACGTCCTTGTTGCATGACGTTAAACTGCATGGATGGGTCTGATCACATGACCTTAAACTATGCCAAAAAAACAATTTAGGTTTTGATTCTTATTTTCATATGATACATAGGACACCTCATATAGGTCCAATCTCGTCTCCAAGACACAAACCTCCTTCTTGGATGGCAGTAAACTCCAAAGTTCCCTAATATGGTTGTAACCCAAAGCATCATAAATAAATAAGAGAGCGATATAGAACCTTTGATATGCATACAATTGTTCCTATCGATACATTTTCATGATCAAATCATTGACATGGGGGTAACTGGTCTCGTATCAGGGTCTAGGAAGGATTTCACAAAAATATCTTAAATATATAAGAGAGTCCTAGAGTATAAAATAATTCCCCCCAAAAGGGTGCGATGAGCCTGACCTCTCATCCTCTCAACCAATGTGAGTTCCTAAGCATCGTTGGACATGAAACCCTAAAGGAACACCTGCCTTTAGAAATAAGGTTTGTACTCAGTTATGGATGTGGGAACTGTTGGGGGTTTCTATGAAATCTTAAAAAATGGGAAACCAGTTATGAATGATTAAGCAAGGAATTGAACCGCCCACAATCAATCAAATCGTCAGGCCTAAATCCCAATCGTGTCTTTTCCCGAAAAAACAAGGACTAAATAGTTTAGTAATATTAGAAAACTAGATACATACAAGGTAACCTTATTATATTATAAATTAAACATATATCATTATAAAATAGAATAATATGTATTCTTGAACTTATCCAAAGATCCCTTCTTCATATCTTGGGTAAAATAAACAAAATAAGGGTGAGCTCAAATTCTTAGTATACATACAGTGGAAGTTATCATGAATCAATAATGAAAGAAATATAATAAATATATAAATATAGATAACTGAATACAGGTTCCATTTAATCAATAACTTTTCTATCATGAAAATATATAGCATAATCATTATAGAAATGTAAATAATTAGAATAAAATTGCATGTAATCAGTAACTTGTGCACAATATCAATCCACAGATAATATCATAGTGAAAATATCATGGATAATAATCACTGGATTCTTACTGAAGGAAATTATTACTATTAGACGTCATGATCTCATACATCATGGTATCTATACTTTCAATACCATTCACAAGGCAGTTTAATCATTGTGGGTAGAAATCTATTTAATTTGTCCAACTTATTTTTCTCATGAAACCTACTGATACATCGAGGGGATATATAATTATGGACCCCACCCATCATTACATACCCAACACATTATTTATGTATCTAAATGATCAAATTAATTCATGAATAAATATTAATTATCAAAAAATATCCATATTGAGTAAAGAATATAGATTTATAAATAATTACTCAGTCAATAAAATACTTTCAAAATGTAACATCATATGTATAATTGGTATATTCATTAGGCAATAATCATATCCATGATACAAGAATATGGATATTTAAGAAAAATTTAATTTTCAATTAAGGATGATAATAAATAAATTAAATGGGAATTATATACTCTATAGAAAATAAATAAGGTGAATAATATTAAAATATGCCTCAATGAAGTGAAATTGAGATGAATTCCCTTACTACTTTGTAATCAGTTGAATCATAGGCCTCATGAAAGAATAACATTTAACAAAACATTAAATATCATGAGAATAAATAAATTCATGATATAGATTGTCAAATTAGTGTTATATGAACATCATAAAATAATATTGGTGCATAACATCAAAATATACCTCAATGAAAGAAAATTGAGATGAGGTCCCCTACAGAGATCATATCATTGAAGTGAGAATTGATCAAATGAATCAATTATGGGTATCAAATGTCCAAAATAAATATTATTTTATAAAATGAAAAGAAACAATCTGAAAAAAGTGTAAAAAAGACAAGAGAACATATTAGAGGGGCCTAAAATAATGTAAACCAAGTGCATCCCCCCTAATAATGTTCACCCCTTCTGGGGGAAGGGAATGCAAGTTATAAAATACAGCCATATTTGTGGAGTGGGTCATATAAGAAGAAAGGAAGTCTGAAACCTTGTTTCCCTCCCTCCAAGTATGATGAACACTCATCTGGATGTTGATGAACCTTCAACACCTTCTAATAATATATGTGATAGACCAGGGAGTCTGAACATTAGCATTCAAAGAATCAAATAGGATGAGCGAGCCCATTTCCACCACTGGTGGACTTACGTTACTCTGATGCCAAATTTGAAGGCCGATGAGGAGGGACAAGGCTTTCACCTAAAGAGATTGTCCCTACCCAAAAGAATCACTAAACTCTAGAATGAGATATCCTTTAGAATTTTGAACTACACCGCCTCCACTAGCCATTCCTAAGATGCAGGAGCCATCCATGTTCAGTTTGAGACCCAGTGGGTGGGGATGCCAGTGAACTCAGTTTCCTTGACTACTACAGATATTGAGGTGAGGAAGTGAGGCACCTACACAAAGAGGACTAAGGGTGGATGTTTCCTCCTAGTTCTTCATAAGCTTCATCATATCGAGAATCAAAAGTTTGGTTTGGATAACCAACTCTTCATCCCTGAACCGAGCCTCCTCAAAACAGTTAGAGTTTCTTTCTCTCCAAATACACCAACAGCCTTCTAACGGCACAATAGTTCTCAAATTATTTTCAGGACCAGTATCATTAGCTCCATGAAACCAACATTCAAAAAAAGTATGACCCATGATCTCTGGTGAAGAAATTCATGTAAAGTCTCCAAAGTGACTCCAAATAGTGTAGTCCCAGTCACTTTCAAAAAAGAGGTGATTAATCGTCGCCTCCTTGAATTTTTTATAGCATGAACATCAATATTCCAAGTGTATTAACATGATTTGGATGTTCTCACTAGTGGATAAACCCAGGTTCTTGATTATCTATAGTAGGAAATTCATCTTAATTGGAAACTCTTTCCTCCATAGTGTTTCTCCCCACTGATCAATATTCTCATATGAGTGGACCACTTTGTGATAATTCCTTGAAGAGAAAGACCCCAAAGTGGAAGCTGTGAAAATTAATTTTTCCTACTCCATATTGATCTCAATTGAATCATACAAGCGATACTGGTCCAGTTTAAGAACAGTCTCAATGAATTTTGGGTGGCTATTGGATTCTTAGAAAGACATGGATGGGATAGGGCATATAGAAAAACCAATGATAGATCCAGCCCAATTATGAAACCAAAAAATAAATTCCACCCCTTACCAAGATCCAACATGAATTCTCCTAAGGCACCGGAATATGTGGAAGGATCGTAGGACAAATAGTAGATGAGTATCTCCCTGGAACCCCCATGACATCACCATGTTTGTTCTTCATATGAATCCCCCAAAGATATTGTTCTGTGTATCAACTATAAATAAGCATAAAACAAGTGGAAATAAAAAATAATATAATAAAAATTCATTTCACACACAATATTATCATGAAATAATCAATGAAGTAGAATTTTACCTCAATGAATGTAAATTGAGTTAAGAAATCCCTTACCTCACGCTTCCTTTTAGTTGTGCATACTTTATACTCCTGTATAATGGTTTAAATATTGTTATTAATTTATTCTGGAATTATATTCATATTTATAATACCTTATATGATCCTTTTATAACATCTTACCACTCGTTCATTAATAATATTTCATTATTTTCATTATTTTGGGTGTTAATTGCCTTGTTTTCTCATGAATGTTTTGTCATAAATTTCTTGGTTATTTTAAATTAGATATAGATACATCATCTAAATAATTATATTAATGTTATAAATATAATATTTAATTTTTAAATATATTTTATAACCATTATTGAAATTTAAACATGGAAAATCAATCTCATCACATTGTTGAGATAGTAGGTCGTGCGTAAGTATGAGCAGTGGTATCATGTCCTAAACTATAAATGGGTAAGAAAAGGATGATATATTAATTTTAAAAAATAATTATAATGTCATAATTTTAACATATATACATTATTTACGTCATTATAACCATCTAAGTAAAAAAAATTTGAAAAAAAATTACACCACTACATGGAGATGGTAAATCATACGTATGCACGTATGGTGATTTTGTTTTTCGTAGGATAGATAAATGGTGGAATATGGTTGCATGATAAACTTAAAAACATATATTTATATATATTATGCTATATTTTTTAATTTATTATGGAAATAATGCATGAAAATTAAGTATAATAAGAGGTAATTTTTAAAGAGTCGATAAAGACAATTACATCTTCTACGTAGGAGCTCCTTTATATCTCTTCTTTAGGGATCTAGGGTTGGTATTTTGGAAGAAATATAACCTCTAAAACATGTATATTGATATTGGTAATAGAAATTTATAGATTTTGGTTGATCTAGATGGCTCAAAGTGGTGTAAATAAGTTAAGAAAGGGGTTCCCTTTTATAATTGAAGTGAGGGGCACTTTGGGAATTTTTCAAAATATTAAAATATAATAAGACTATTCTAGAGACAAAGACTTTCAAATTGCCTATAAATTCATAGGGGGTGAAATTTTAGTCCATATATTATACCCATTGTTCTTATTTAATATTTTTATGATTTTTAAATAATTTAATAAAATATTAATTCCATAAAATATCATTATTGTCAAATTTGATAGTATTCATTACTTTTACTTTAAAATCATCAAGACAACAAGTCAAATTCAAAAAAAATATTTTATTATATACTTAAAATGTCAATTTAATCTAGAAAATTCTTTGATCGCATTAATTATATAAATTATATTTATTTTAATATTTTTAATATCATTTATTTTATTTTCCTATTAATTAAATAATTATTGCATCAGCGTTCTGTAAGAAATTAAGGTAATTATTTCTTCCCTAAATATTAAAAAATATCATGATTGATATAAATCCTTAAGATTTAGAAATACTATTTACAGTCAAAGATATCTTTTGGATAACCTCATATTAAAAATGTTATACTTATTTAAAACAATAGTGTGACATCTTTGACTTTTCAGTAAATAAAATATTATAAAGGTTATAGTCATATAAAAATGGGATAAAATGGTCATATAAACAAAACATGAATTATTATGAATGAAAATTAATCATCCAATTAAATTAGGTCAAGTTTTAGGGTCATTTTCTACTCCTTATCATTTTATTTTTACACTTAATTGCCTGATTTTTCCTTTACCTTGGTAACAAAAATTATTAAGGTTACTATTCATATTAACAAAAAATTAAAAATGAATTATTTAATAAATTTGAACCTTATGAATCCAAATATGGATTCCATTTTTCAAAATTCAAAACACAAAAGTGGAAGAATTTAATTTAAAATTAAACTGACAAAATTCAATGGAAAACAGTTTTTCAGAAAAATGCCTCCTTAAGTGTCAAAATGTTTCTATACCAAATTCAACCATGAAATTGAATCAAATGAAATAAATTTTACTATTAATAATATAATATAACTAATTTACTTTGAAACCATTATAAAATAAAATATATTTTTCTGCAAATGGTTGAAACAAAAATGTAGTTTTCAATAAAGAAATATTTTTCACTATTTTTTGAAAATCAAACTTTTCATAAAAATACCAAAAATACACACTAGGAAAAAAAATCTATGATGATTTCAAAAATGAAGTTAATTTTATCAAATGAATTTTATAAAAGTTTCATAAATTAATTATATTTATTTTCTCATATAAATCAATAAAATTCTCTTTTTGAAGAAAACATATATTTGAAGAATAAAATAAATTTACTGAAAATTATGTGTTTTTTTCAAATCATAAATAATTTTTTATTGAATATAAACTTCATATATATTTTATAATATAATTTATCATATTCAAACCCACCAATTTAATGGCTAGTTTATAATGGTTTTGTTAAAATAATAATATTTAATAATATATTGCAGTTCATTTAAGCTTGAAGTTGCATGCAATGTAAGCTATCAAAAAAATTATTTTAAAAAATTAACATACCATAAAATCTTGGGTTGTTAAAAAATCATCATCAGTAAAAATATTATTGGGCCCCCATCCCATTTCTCATCAAGTAATCACAACCAAACAAATTTATCATCAACAAATCAAGGCTCTAATTTCCTTAAGCACACATACATGTCAAATATATTTTCCACACATGGTAAAAGGAACCAAGGCCATAGAATCGATCCATTAACCACCCCCCCCCCCAATAAATAATGGGATAGTTTAGCCCCCAAAAGAATATTCCTAAACAAACAACCATTTTAATTCTCATCTTAAATTAACTAGTTCATTAATCATATGATATCTACACAAGGCAATCGAAAGGAAATAACTAACCATAGCTGTCAACAAAAGTAAACATACTTCCAAGATTTATTTACCATATTTAAACACATCCAAGATGATTAGTATTCACTATGATTGTTCCTATTCTAAAAATTTTTATCAACATTTGGATTTATGTTGTTTAAATTTTCAAGAAACTAACCATGTTAATCAAACAATAACAAAATACTGCCAAAACATAGGTCATGCTACCTAATAAACAATAATATGAGGTACCAATAAAAACACAAGGCACGTGCAATCAAACCAAAACCATCCATTTTATTATCCACATAATGTATTAATTATCTTATCATGTGATAATTCAAGTTTCAATACTTTAAATTTCAGAATTTATAAAAACAACTATTATCAGAAGAAAAAGGTTGGTAACATTTCAACGTGCATTTATTAAATTTATTCCTTTAATTTTATATATTAAAGAAGATAACCCCTTTAATATAAGTCATGTGATTTAAGATCTAATTCAATTTTTGAATTAACAAAAAAACATTATTTTAATGCATACAATTAATTCCAATGAATAAATTAAACAAAAGCATGTAACAATTCTTCTTTTCCTTACAACTTTCATATTATTGATTAATCATTTAGTGTGAAATTTCTTTTCCATATTATTATATTATTTAGGTCAATCACACCCATTTAGACAAGGGGATAAATAATGATTAATTTACCCTTATCCATAACAAAAATAAGAAGTAGAAAATCCCTTACTTCGATTAGAAGCTCAATATTCTTCGAGTAAGAACCGAAAATTGAGAAACAAACGTCATTGAAGAAAACACCAAATGATCCAAAGGAAACACCATTGAAACATAAGTACGGAAATCTACCATCAACACTAACTCTATTTTCCATCCTATAAATAGATAAACTCTCCCAAAAATGAATTCTAGAAAGAATAAGAATAGGGGAAATGAGGATGAGTGAAGAAGAAAAGAAATGAGAGTGCCTTGATCTTTGAAACTTCAATCTGAATGAACCAAAAAGTTATACTCTCAATGATACATGGTTAGAGGGTGATGAGGTGAGTAGGGGTGGCTTGGGTTCAAGGGAAAGACTGAAAATCTAAACTAAGGGAGATTGGGCCCTCTATTTATAGAGGAATTTTGAAGACCCTTGCCACAACGTAGTGGACTCCCAAAACACCTCTGGTGCCTCTAGTCAAAGCATGATCTGATTTTTAATCAATTTGAATCCTAAAAGTTGTGTGCCTTTTTAACCATCAATGAACCATTTTGACACCCACCATGGACACTACCATGCCATAGCACCAAAACCCTAGTCGTTTAACCCTCACTACACCCATCACTACAATGTGGTGAGCTCCAAACTGCCCACTTTCGATAGCAAAAAACACCAAGCACCATTCCCTACCTACCTTCCTCAAAATAGCCTCCCAATAGATTTCCACATCCGTATTTATCACAGGATAAAATCCAAGGAAAATTCCTTGTGAAACATCCAGAAAAGTTATTTCACTCATTGTCACGCACTCCAACACCAAACGACCATCTCCACAGCTAAAATCAAAACACCCAAGGCCAAATAGGCCTTCCACACACTCATCCTTCAAGCAAGATTCAAAAAGGATAGCATTACGCCCACCCTCATGGTGTGGTGACCCCCCTAAAAAGGCTAAACCTCTTATCTAACCTCTAGAACTATTCTGAACTCCCTTGCACCACCACTGATCCTTGTAAAAAATACCATGGGAAGGGATTTATAAATTTGAGACCTTACAGGAAAACTACTTAACTTAGAAGGAATAACATATATACCCTCACTATAGGAAAAGTGTCCATTTGAAATGGTTCATTTGCGACGGGTCAGTGTCCTATCACAAATAGTCTGTCGGAAGGGCTTTGTTGCGATGGGAGCACCAACCCATCGCAAATAATAAGGTTTTTGTGATGGGGAAATGGTTACCATCGCAAAAGGTCTGGCGCGCCTTGCGCGCTAAACCGCGAGAAATGGTATTTTCGATGGGCTAATATAGTGCATCGCAAATACCCTTCGGCGTTTTTAGTATTTGCAACAGGATTTATATTCCGTCACAAATATAATGTCGACAGGTTGTCTTTTGCGATGGGTCCCATCACAAAAGACTTTTTAACCACTGCCTCTAATTAATAAGGGAGGAGGACATTTGTGATGGGTCTCATCGCAAATGGTATTATTTGCGACGGGAGTCTCATCACAACTAATCTAAACTATATATACCTCCATCCATTTTTTGTCTCATTTCACTCAATTCTCTACTACTCCCTCCCTCTAGTGGAAAATTTTCTCTCGAAATTTTTCATAGTTTAAAATTTTTATTTGAGGCATTATTCGTAACTTATATCCTTCGAAAGCTTCAATTTTAAGGTATTTATCTATTTCTTTTATTTTTTATTGAATTTATTTAATTTTATTTTAGTTATAGTTATTATTAATTAGTTACAGTTAAATTAAATTAGAATTAGATAGTTTTATTTATCATTGTTTATGGTTATTTTTATAAATAATTATGTGTGATTAGTATGACTTGGTATTAATTAATAGTTGTTATATTAATTATTATCAATTAGTAATAACTAGTAGTAAATTGTAATAATTAGTATTAAATTATAATAATTAGTATTAAATTATAATAATTAGTAATAAACTTTAATAATTAGTAATAAATTGTAATAATTAGAAATAAATTGTAATAGTTAGTAATAAATTGCAATAATTAGTAATAAATTGAAATAATTAGTAATAAATTGAAACAATTAGTAATAATTAGTAATAAATTCTAATAATTAGTAATAAATTCTAATAATTTGTAATAGTTTGTAATAATTAGTAATAAATTGTATTAATTAGTAATAAATTGCAACAATTAGTAATAATTCATCATAAATTGTAACAATTGGTGATAAATTGTAACAATTGGTGATAAATTGTAACAATTGGTGATAAATTGTAACAATTCATGATAAATTGTAACAATTTGTGATAAAACAATTAGTGATAATTTGTAACAATTAGTGATAAAATGTAGCAATTAGTGATAAACTGTAATAATTAGTGATAAACTATAATAATTAATGATAAACTATAATAATTAGACATAAACTGTAATAATTAGCCCTAAACTGGAATAATTAGTCATAAAATGTAAGAATTCATCAAAAACTGCAACAATTAGTCATAAACTGCAACAATTAGTCATAAACTGCAACAATTAGTCATAATCTGCAACAATTAGTCATAAATTGCAACAATTGTTAATAAATTGCAACAATTAGTAATAAATTGCAACAATTAGTAATAAATTGCAATAATTAGTAATAAATTGCAACAATTAGTAATAAATTCGAATAATTAGTAATAAATTGTAACAATTAGTAAAAAATTGCAACAATTAGTAATAAATTGTAATAACAAGTAATAACTTCTAATAATTAGTAATAAATTGTAATAATTAGTAATAAATTGCAACAATTAGTAATAATTAGTAATAAATTGTAATAATTAGTAATAAATTCTAATAATTAGTAATAAATTATAATAAATAGTAATAAATTTTAATAATTAGTAATAAATTGCAACAATTAGTAGTAATTAGTAATAAATTCTAATAATTAGTAATAAATTATAATAATTTGTAAAAAAATATAATAATTAGTAATAATTAATAATAAATTCTAATAATTACTAATAAATTATAATAATTAGTATTAAATTACAATAATTAGCAATAAATTGCAATAATTAGTAATAAATTGTGGCGATTAGTAATAAATTGTAAAAATTAGTAATAAATTGTAACAATTAGAAATAATTATTAATAAATTATAACAATTCTAACAATTAGTAATAAATTGTAATAATTAGTAATAAATTATAATAAATTCTAATAATCAGTAAACAATTCTAATAATTAGTAATAAATTGAAATAATTAGTAATAAATTGCAACAATTAGTAATGAATTCTAAGAGTTAGTAATAAATTGAAATAATTAATAATAATTAGTAATAAATTCTAATAATTAGTAATTAATTTCTAATAATTAACAATAATTACTAATAATTAAAAAAAAATTAGCAATAATTATAAATAACTACTAATAATTATAAATAATTACTAATAATTATAAATAATTTGCAATAACTAGCAAGAAATTTTAATTAATTGTTACAAATTATAATAAATTAGCACAATTTCCAGTGGATTGGCAGCTCCCTTTTGCCTGACACCTTATCTCCTTGCAATTTTCTCCCACTAAAATCACTATAAAAAATTTGTCCTCATGTATGGATATCCTTTTTTATATGCATGAGAATGGAGAGCAGTGTGGCGAGGCCTTCCTTCTCTCTATTATCATGAATATGAAAATGAATATGTGTATATCTGAGTAGATTTTTTATACTAATTTCAGTCATAGAAAGTTACAGGGAGATGAGTCATCGGGAAAAAGAGGCTCTTTTTCCTGATGCCTCATCTCGTTGCAATTTTTTTATAATGAAATTACTATGAAAAATCTCATCCAACACACGGATATCCATTTTTGTATGCAAGAGAATGGAAAGCAGTGCGATGAGACCTCAATTATCTATATCCTCATGCATACAGAAATAGATATCCGCATGTTAGAGAAGATTTTTCATAGTGATTTCATTCAGAGACAGTGGAGATGAGTTGTCGGGAAAAAGAGTTGCTGCCAAACCACTTGAAATTGTGTCATTGGTAATTATCAATTATTAGTAAAAATTAGTAGTAATTAATAATAATTAGTGGTAATTAGTATAAATTATTATAAGTTAGTGTAGATTAGTATAAAAGTTTAAAAAAATACTATAAATAAGTATGAAATAATAGAAATTATTATAATTTGATAGAAAATGGAATTTAATTGTATTCACTTTTTTGGATAGTTTTTTTCTTATATCAAATTATAAAAAAACTAATTATTTTATATTTTTTAAAGAAATATGGAATAAAGAAGTCGAAAATAATCATTATTAGATGATCATGCTTGGATAAATCAGTGCAAGAATCCAAACGGTTCTGGTTTAAATCCTATATATATTGAGGCTGTCGAAGCTTTCTTATCATTTGTATCATCAAAACTAGAATTTGTTTTAGAAGGAACAATTAAGTGTTCTTGTAAAAAATGTGCTTGGAGGACGTTTGACACTTTTGATAACATTGGGGGTAATTTATTGTGTTTTGGTTTTCAACTAGATTATGATTTTTGATATCAACATGGTGAACGCAGTTGAATATAAGATACTAATAATTTGGTTTCGGATCCAGTAAAGTTTCAAAATTTAGTATATAATGTGGCAGGTCCGTCTTTTCAACAATATGAAACTTTGAATGATATTAATTTACCTCATGAGTTGGAACCATCTTATTTTTATGATTTTTTTAGGTCTGATGAGGATGCCTTATATCTTGGTTGCAAGATAAGAAAATTTGAAGCATTTTCTAAATTTATGGATATTAAATAAGATAATGTAATGTCAAATGGATGTTTTGATTAGATATTATATTGGGAAAAAACACTGCTACCTGAAGTAAATGTGTTGCCTACAACTTTATATGAGAGCAAGAGGTTGATTCGTAATCTGGTTCTTGGTTATCGAAAGATTCATGCATGTTCAAATATTTGAATCTTATATTATAGTGAAAATTTGTAGTTGGATAGTTGTCCCACATGTGGACAATCAAGGTATAAAGAAACTCAACAATGGAAGTCTAGATTGATTCTTATAAAATAATTGAGATATTTCCCACTTACACCCAGATTGCAGTGTTTATTTATGTCTTAGAACACAATGGCATTGATGTCATGGAACAAAACCAATATTCCAACTGGTAAAACCTTAAATCATCCCTCTGATGGTGATTCATGGAAACATTTTGACCAAATGCATCCGTCTTTTGCTTTAAAATCATGAAACTTGTGATTGGGTATTTCTACTGAGGGATTCTATCCATTTGGTTCTTATTGTAGTTAGTATTCATGTTGGTCTGTCTTTAAAACTCCGTATAATTTACCTCATTGGATATTGATTAATGAACCACGTATATTTTAGAACTTATTAATTCTAGGACATCCAAAAAAAATATTAATGTTTATTTGAAACCATTTATTGATGAGTTAAATGCATTGTGGAGTAATGATATCAGTACATTTGATGTTTCAACGAAACAAAATTTCTTTCTGAAAGCACATTGATGTGGACAATTAGTGACTTCCCAGCATATGACATGTTATATGGCTGCAGTACACATGGTTGAAAATTATGTCTATAATGTATGAGATACAACAAAGAATTTATGCTCATCAATGGAAAAAACCCTTGTTTTTTTACTGTTATCACAGATTCCTTCCAACTGATCATCTTTTTTAGAGGAAAAAATATCATTTCAGAAAAGGCACAATTGAAAGAGATGGAACTTCAATAATGATATCAGGTATATAGATAAAATAAATTGTATTTTCATTACCTCCCATCACATTTGGACTAACAATAAACCAATAGAAAATTGATGGCTTTGGGAAAGAACTCAATTGGATAAAATGGAGCATTTTTTAGGATCTGCTATATTGGTCTGATTTGTTGGTTCATCACATGTTGAATGTCATGCATATTAAGAAGAACTATTTTGATAATTTATTTCATACAGTTTTGGATACACCAGGTAAGACCAAAGATAATTTAAAATCATGATTAGATCTTTTCCAAATTTGTAGGCAACCATAACTTGGACTATTTGAAAATGTCAGATCACAGAAGTAAATGAATCCAAAATAATCGTACACACTCTCTAAAGAGAATTGATTATTATTTTCTCAGTGGATTATAAATTTGAGACTTATAGATTTTTATGCTTCCAATTTGGGCATATGTGTTAGAAATTTCCATATTACTGGATTAAAAAGTCATGGATGTCATGTTATAATAGTAATAATTCTGCCAATTGGATTAAGAGGTTTATTGAATTCTATTATTTGGGATGTGCTAAAGGACATATCATAGTTTTACAAAGATATTGTTTTAGTGACAAATGAATATGATGCATTAAGAAGACTAAAAGAAGATATTGTTTTAATTTTATATAAACTAGAAAAAACATTCCCACCAGATTTTTTTGACTCAACGGAACATTTGATATTACATTTTCCACATGAAGTAAAATGTGGAGGTCTAGTACAGTTTTGATGGATGTACCCATTAGAGCGATGCATGCAGAAATTGAAGAAAAAAAGTATGTAACAAATCATTAGTTGAAGGCTTAATTATAGAATCTTATTTGTAATAGGAAATTTCTTTTTTCTACTCTCATTACTTTCAATCTGAATATCCCTCAAAACACAACTTTATGGTCCATAATGAAGGAAATTTTGATGATGAAATTAGAAATCAATTATTAGTTTTCAATCAGTCCGAACTTTTCTTCGATGGAGTTTATGAATGATGGATTTCAGATGATGAACATCATAGAGCTCATACATATGTTCTACACAACTATGAAGTAATGAAACCATTTGTACAGTGAGTGCTCCTATCACTTATTCTATAATTTTTGTTACATTAAATTAATCTTATTTTATTTATAGGTTATATAATAATCATATCAAGAAACAACTTCCACAAATTACAACAGATTCTCTTGAAGAATGTCGGCAAAAAAAATTCCTATTGGTCTCAAAAACTAGTAACATAAATTATTTTTTATTTAACATATAAAATCAATTTATTATCTATTATATTGATTATTTTTTTACAAATTTTCAGGTATCTCAACATGCTGATAAAATTGACAATCGACTGTGTGTATTGAGTCACCCATCGTCAAAAATGGTTAAATATTATAATGCATATGTGGTGAATGGTTTCCTATTTCATACACAAGCATATGAGGAATCAAAAAAACAATGAATAATGGTGTTTTCTTGAGAGGATATCATCATAGAGAAACTAAAGTTGAATTTTTAAGGCATGTTGGAATAAATTATTGAATTGTGTTATATGGGACAACATTACATAATGATGTTTAAATTTCAGTGGTTGGATATTGAGAGAGTCTTGAATGTTCATATGACCCATGGAATCATTGATATTAAATATAAAAGTCTTCTTACATTAAATAAACCATTTGTATTGGATCAATAGGCATATAAAATTTATTATTCAAAATCTTGTGCTACTTTAAGAGAGTTGAGTGATTGGTGGAGTATAATAAAAATTAAATCTCAGGAAAATCAGTTTACTCAAAGTGAATGTGGTTACAATGAAGTATAAGGAATTGAAAATTTTCAAGACTGCTCTAAATCCATCTTTTTTACAAAGAGACACAAATATCAATGATGACACCCCATAGTTAAGGGTCGATAGTGATGATGATGTTAATGATGTTACAAATGAATTTGAAATGACAAGAGATGATGAAACTGAAACTCATATGAAAATTGATGATGCTGAGGAGGAATATGAAGACATTGAAATTGTCAGATATGAAGATGAGGATGAAGATAAAAATTGACATAGTTAAATGTTGGTTATAATCATATATAATATATATCTTTATATAATAGTTGTTTTCAATTTTTTTCTAACAACAATCATTTCGTATTTAAGATGGATGAGGATTTTTATCGTCTGTTGTAGGAAGCTAATCTACCTTTAAATGAGTAAGATGTTGGATTATATGATCCTCGTACTACTGGTAGTTTAGGGGGGACTCGGAGGGGGTATGGTCTTGCACGATTGATGATTCTTGACCCTATCCCCGAGCGACGTCCATATCTTGGCTTCGATCCACACATGCAGAGGTATGTTTACCTGTGTATTTTAGTTAGATTTCAATAATTTATTTATATACTAATTGTTTGGTAATTTTTTATTTTTTCAAAGCTTTACACATATAGCTACTGAATAGGGGAGCGCTACATTGCACAATTATTTTTCTAAAGCATGGGTCTCATGGGATCAGATTCTCATTGATGTGCAGCACCGCATGATTGATCATTGGCTAGTACGTAAATAAATAATATTTATTTGGAAATTAATTTAATTAGTAACTTGATATTACAAATTATTTATAGGGTTTATGGTATCTCATCAATGAGATCATGCATACCGTTATCTAGAAGGAATGGAAGGGGACTATGTGTCAGTGTTGCAATCAGTTTTTGCACAATTTGAGAAGGAAAGCAATGGAGAAAGAAGAAGTGACAGAGTTTGATAAGTCTTGTCACACCAACCGACCTAATTACATTTCATCTTAGGTTTGGGATAGATTATTTTCATACTGTTTGGGTGGTCGTTTTCATATTAGATCATCAATAGGTCGACAAAATTGGGAGATACAGGAGGTGGCACATCAAGCCAGTAGTCATACATTCATTACGCATAGGGAGAATATGGTAAGTACTTTTTTTAAAATATTTTATGTAACTTTAAATGTAAACAGTTTATTTTATATTCATATAGGCATTCAAATAGCTCGATATTATAGAGTTCGATGTTTATAGGAGGATGTACATCGATTCCACCACTGGAGAGATTAGAGGTGCTCGCCAGCATTAGATTGTGGTCAATATATTTTCTTTTTGAGTTTAAAATTTAACTATAAATAATATTTTAACTATTTTAATTTTAAGTTGAAATTGAATGAGCCATATGAGGTTGCGACATCTCAGACACAGACTGAGAGTCAGGCTGAGACTGATGCTCAAACCAGTTCCCACCGATGCTCAAACCAGTGCCCACCAATTTGATGAGACAACATGGATACAGGTGACCTAGAATGTATTTGATAAAGGTCGAGTTATTAGTATCAGATCTCAATTGACTCCTGTGAATTATTATGGCTCCGTTGCGATGTCGATATTTAGCTCGAGAGGATCTCGTGGAGAGTAATCATTATCTGCTACATAGTATCAGGATCAGCTGTGAGTTCAGAGTGAGATTATAGATAGTATGCATAAGAAGAAAGAGAAGATGTGTCAATGGTAGTAGCAATAGTAGGAAGAACTCATACAACAGCAGCATCAGCAGATGTAGGAGAAGATGCATCGATGGCGACAGCAGTAGGAGCAGGAGCAGTAGGAGTGAATGCGGCGTCTAACTCATGGTTTAGGGATGGAGTTCCCTCCACCATCTCCTCCAACTCTTCCAGACAACCCTCCCCATCAATGATCTATTTATTTTTTATGATAAAACATTTGAATGTAAATTTTATTTATAATATTAATTATCTACATTTCTATATAGTTCATTTTTTATATTGTTGTGCATATTACATTTTTTATTATTTATTTAATTTTTTATTATTTTATTACTTTATTTAATTTTTTTATTATTTTATTAATTATTATTTTTGATTATTTTCTTTTTTAATGTTTTTTATATTCATCATGATTATCGAGATTTTCATTATTTTATAACTTTTTATTATATTAGTAATGTTAATATTATTATTTCACTAATATTAATAATGATATTATTATTATATTATCAATATTATTTTATTATTATTATATGAATATTATTTTATTATTTTATTATTTATTTTATTTAATTAATATTAGTATTAGTATTTCATTAATATTAATATTATTTTATTATTATTATTATTATTGAATTCAATTTTATTTTTTTATTTTTTTGCACTTTTTTCTATGGGTCCCATCACAAATAGTATTTATGATGACTCGTCACAAAAAAATGGTTTCAAAAACTCATCAATGTTTTTTACGACGGGTCGACGTAATAAGGTATTTAAAAACCATGAGGAAGCTATTTGCGATGGATCTGCATCTCATCGCAAATAGTTTCTTTTTTGTGACGGGTCATCACAAAAAACTATATCTACGACGCCCTTTTCTGTAATGGGGCATTTGCGACCGGGCCCCATTGTAAAAGGGTATTTGCAATGGGATCCCGTCGGAAATGTACCAATTTTCAGTAGTGCCTAAGTTATGAATCTATAAGTTTCAATCTAGTTTATCCATAATTTATTTCCTATTAATTTATTTAACCTTGTATTTCATTTAAATACTTCATAATGGTTTGTAAAGAGAATATGAATTATCCAAAGAATATCCTATGGGAGTGTTTATCTAGGCGTGTAGTCATATGCGCACTCATCGTACACCAAGTGAAGATCAATTCAATACTCAACCATCCTTTTGTGGTGATTTTCCCTAGGTGTATCTATACTATAACTGCACCCACTTTAAAGTATCCAGATAGGGATATAATTTCTAGGAAATCACATGCTCTATAATTTAGCAAAATTTAGGGATATTTTCCCATATCTAGACTCATACTTAGGGTTTTCACTAATTTTTTATCAATCTTAATCCCTAAAAATAATTAGACTGTACTTTTCTACCAACTATAACAATCAATATTTGTAATACATTTTATTTTAGGATTTTCAACATAAATATCCATATAATACAATCCCAGAAAATCTATAGGCCTAGTGTTTTTGGGAAATTAGATACATAAAGAATTAACATAAAATAAATTACAATATCATTATTTAAAACTCTGTAATGTACTCTCAGTTTCCTTTGAACTATTAATATTGTACTGAATATCCTAGGGACTTACATAATAAAATGGATGAGCTATAAATCCAAATAAGGTAATAATCAAGCATATCATGATGAAAAGTAATGCATGTGGGTCAAAAAGAATATAATGATAACATAAAAGGTGAAAATCATAAACATTGGAGTATGAAATGAGAGGATGGTGTCATAAGATTAAGGAATCATAGGAATGTGTAAACAACATAAAACACGACATCATAAGCATAAGTCAAGGCTAATCGGCAAGACATCATAACATTGTGTGCTTAGTATAACACTTCATGTATCATACAGTATCTCATTAGATGAAAACATTACCTAATGCATTGGAGCGCTATCTGGTCATACCCTTCATATGTCTAACTTTATGTGTACCGTATCAATCATATAACATAAGAAGCGTATTTCATCATTTAAATCCCATGATTAAGGAATGTGGGTTTTAAAGATGGAAATATCTAATCAATGAAGGATATTTATATCTAGGAAAATACCCTTGGATGAAAATAGGGTTGGTGTATTCACAACACAAAGGTATGGCATGGAAAATCAAGGGATAATTTCAGTAGCATAACGAGTGTACATAAAAGTTCCTAGAAGGGATAAATGAGAGAGGAAGCAGTATAAAAAACTAGAATTTAGTGATGTTTTTTAAAAATATCGCTAATTTAGTGAATTTTTTTTTGTAATGCTTTAAAACATCATTAATTTAGCCACATTTTTTATGAAATTTCATTAAAATAATGATTATTTTTATGAAACGTCGCTATCTATATATATAGCTCATTTCACTGCATCAATGTAAATATATATAAATATATATATATATATATATATATATATATATATATATGAACACACTTACACACACACATACATATATATAAACACACACACACACACATATATAAATATATATACATATATTTATATATAAAAACACACACACACACACACACACATATATATATATATTAAATTTAGTCATGTTTTTAAGAAAACATGGCTATTTTAATGACATTTTTACAAGTGTTTTAAAACGCGGCTAATTATATATATATATATATACACACACACACACACACACACACACACATATATATATATATATATACACACACACACACACACATACACATATATATATAAACACACACACACACAGATATACAAACACACATATATATAAACATATATATGAAATATAAACATATATATATATATAATATAAACATATATATAAACATAAAATATAAACATATATATATATATATAATATAAAATATAGATATATAGATATATAAACATATATATAAACATATACATATAAAATATAAACATATATATAATATAAACACACACACACACACACATATATATATAATATAATATATAAACATATACATATATAGTATATTATAAACATATATATATATATATAAACATTACATATAAACATATCTATATAATATAAAACATATATATATATTATAAATATATATATATATATATATTAATATATGCATATTAATATATTAATATATATATAATGTTAATTTTTTAAATACTGAAATATATTTTTATATATAAATATATACACCACAATACAATTATATATCCAAAATTGGCATAGATGGGTTGGTCCGGTCTTGGTGTGACATTAAAGGTGCTGGGTTCAAATTATGGTTGAGGCTGATTTTCAGCTTGGGGTTCTGTCCACGCATAGAGGAAGTCTAGGGCATGCGGGCGTACAGGGGTGGAGCTCATCACACAGGGTATGAGTTTTGGTTTCATAATACCCTTTAATAGTAATAAATAATATATATACACACACAAACATAGATATATTAATATCTGTATATATATACTCATATATATAGACATACATATATATATATATAATATATAAACAAATATATATGTATATATATATATATATATATTAATTTTTCAATAAATAATATACATATACAGATATTATATATATAGATATATATACACACACACACATATATATATATATATATTTATATTTACACACACACACATATAAACATATATTTATATATAAAAAACAAGTATCCATTTTAAATTTAGCCACGTTTTTAAGAAAACATGGCTAATTTAGTCACAGTTTTATCGGTGTTTTAAAACATGGCTAGTCATATATATATATATAATTATAATTCTATTAATTTAAATATATATATATATATTATAATTATAATTATATATATGTATATAAATAAATTTATAATGATATAAAAATACATTAACACATATTTAAATATCATAATATATATATAAGACATGTATATATATATAAACATACATACAAATATATATTTATATACATATATATATATATCGAGGCACATATATAAATACACACTGATATATATTAGTATATGTATATATACACAAATATATACATGCATACATATATATATATATTAATTTTTTTAATAAATAAAATACACACACACACACATATATATATTTAATACTAAAATATATTAATATATGTATAAATATAAGATTGTATATTTTTATAAATAAAAATTTGGTAGGTTAGTTGGTCAGGATGTGTTTTGTTAGGCGGCAGGTCCAGGGTTTGAATCTCATAGGGGCATAGGGGTAGTAGGGATAGGGATAGGGGAGGGGGTGTGCGCATGAGGGGAGCAGTAGGTGTGGGATTGGCAGGGGCGTCAGGGAGAATGGGGGGCGTAGGGGTAGCTAGGACAGAGACAGGGGAGGGGCAGTGCTTCAAGGAGAATGGGGGCGTAGGGATATCAAGGACATGGGATGGGGCGTACGCCTGAGGGGAGAAGCAAGGGTTGGATTTGGGGGAGCATTAGGGAGAATGGGGGGAGGGGGGATGCGTGTTAGGGAGAAATAGGGAGGTTGGTTGGGGGGACTTTAGGGAGCAAGGAGTGGAGTGGGAAGGATTTTTAAATATATATATATATATATATATATGTGTGTGTGTGTGTGTGTGTGTGAATTAAAATAATCATATTTTATAATTCATTTACCAAAATTTTTAGAAATTTTGGTAAATGAGGTTTCATTTATCGACGTTTTTACCAAATGTCGGTAAATGATTTTTTTGGTAATTGGAGGTGTTGAAAATTTTAAAAAAAATATGAATTTAAAAAAAATCACATTCTATAACTCATTTATCAATGTTTTTAGAAACATCAGTAAATGAGGTTTTTCTAATAAGAAATGTTTATAAATGTCACTAAAAAATATGAATTTCAATAAAATAGTCATGTTTTATAACTCATTTACAAAAAATTTTAGAAATGTCATTAAATTAGGTTTCATTTACCGATGTTTCTACCAAATGTTAGTAAATGGCGTGCCCCTAATTAGCGACACCTCATTTACTAATGTTTTTAAAAATTGTCGATAAATGAATAAGAGACATCTTAAAACATAGCTAACATATGTTTTTTATAATGAATTTAGTCTCTCGTTATTTGGGAAGCATTTGGAAAGTAAAGGGATGTTCATAAATAGAAGATAACATAATCAACTGAGAACTAAATTGATTATTATAAAGGAATTTCTTAAATAGAAAATAGGATGGAGATAATCACTTATCTTAAGAGGTTGCTTCATAATGCTTGGAATGATATCCTTATAACCTTAGAAACTCCTTATAAGGGCTCTAGAGTAGTAAAATGGTAGGAAATTCATGATTCTCATATTTGGAGTGAAGAGTAGTGGGAGAATGGGTGAGTATTTATAGCAAAAGAGAGAGGATTGTCTATTAATTTAAAAACTTAGGCTTTGGACACTTGGTTAATAAAAAATATAAAATCATTTTCCTTCCCATGGTATTTTCCAAGGAGTGGTTTTTAAAATTGTAATCGTTTAAGAACCAAACTCCTTAAAATAATATCATTCAAAATGTAGAATTGAGTCATGTTCATAAATATTTTTTTAAAATCTTATAATACCCTTTAAGTTTTAGAAGGTTATTTATAGGTTTTGAAAAAATAATATTATCAAATAAAATATCTAATTTTAATGAAAAAAACTATTCTTGGACCAAAAAACTATTTATAACATTTATTACATCACTTTTAGGCTATTATAATGTCATAATACTAACCACATATTCATAAAGCAATTAGTTTTTACCCAAAAAAATCGACTATCTCAGAAAATTATCAAAAAAAAACCATTGGATAATTTCAAAATTTTAATTTAAAAATTTATATTTTTTCTTCAAAATAATTTTATAAAAATTATAGTTTAACATTTTAAATAAAAATCCTTATTTATTGAAAAATAATAGTTTTTATGAAATAATCAACTTTTTGGCCCTTATAAAAATTACCCTGGACATTATAAAATTATATTATTATTTATATTTAAATAAATAGTGTTTTACAAGACTATTTAATGAAAATAAATGTTATTTAAAACTATTTAATTTATCATAAAAGTGTATTTTAATTAAAATTATATATTTTTCAAAAATACAATTATGTTCTCTTTGTATCAAAAAATCAATTTATCATATTCATCTTATATCCATGTATATTTTATAAAATAATAATGAACATGGAATTGAAGAAACCACTATTTTATTTCTAAAAAGAAAAGTATACCTTTATAATACTGAGGTTTAGATAAATAACCCCTTATTACTCCAGCATACACCCTAAGGGTAAAGTGTGTGATGATGGTACTTCCATGGGGTCAATCAACTAACATCAATAGAGTGGTGATCTCTACTTACTTGAAATTTTCCCATATGTGGTTTCAATCGAGCCACACTTGTTGAAACTCTTCCTGGGATTGGTCAAGGGTGCACCCTAGTGATGTGACCTCCCTCCAAAGCTCTGATAAATTGGATTTATGAGGCATGGTCCTACTGTTCTAGAACACGATATCTCCCTTCTTCATTAAATAGTTCTTATTATTTCTCTTAATATATAATAAACCCAATGGTCACTTTATAATGGATATATTTCCAATGGTCACAATGTCCAATGATCACATTAACCTACCTGAATGGCCTGAAGGCCTTTATTTATTTATTATTTTGATAATCCATCATTCAATGGGTGAGGTGGAACCCTTACAAGGCCTGAAGGCTTAAGATACAATTACATGACCCATAGGTCTTAGAGGAAATCACCCAGACAAGACAACTTGGAACTGATCCTCCCCAAAAAATGTCATGTTATCAGCACTCCACCTTCGCAAGGATGGTCAGATAGTTGTCCTATGTAGAGTTGAACAGACCTAGTACCGATGACAATGTCATACCCTCTCAATCTTCCAATTCTAGTTAGCTCAGCTCTGGTGAATGTTTCTGATCTGAATCCTCATATAGAACCTTTTACTTTGTAATCTGACTGGTAAATCTACATATTTCATGTGGCTCGAAGGCCTTGGGGTGGACTCAAGGACTTGAGGTGGCCCAAAGGCCCTGAGAGACAACTGACCTGAAGGCCTTGATAGATAACTGGCCTAAAGGCCTTTGGTGGCTCGAAAGCCTTGCAGGACCTGAGGACCAAACCGGTGGCTCGAAGGGCCAGATGGATAAATAGTTCTGGCTACTACAATACAAAATAGTACCTACTATAGTACCCCAAAAATATGTCTCCACCTGGATTTGATCTCAGGTCTCTTGGATGCACTTGTTGAGTCCTCGCCAACCGGGTTGAGGCTCATGTGCATCACATTAACCAATGGTCAAGTATCAATCATGTAATGATCATATCCTAATTGTAACATTTCCCATTACACACCATATACATATATATTCCACCCTTCTCATACATTTACTTTAGTTATATACTTCCCTTGACAGTGTATATGTTATTCTTAACAGTTCACTTTCTTCTTATAGTTTTCATGGCAGGAGTGATTTTCCTAGGAAAGCTCGAGCCTATGGAGTTTACCCTTATGTGTGAAATATTCCTTAGTGTTTATATTTATGTATTATTACTTTTTGTATAGTATATATTATTTCCTAAGTTTTAATGAAATGTAAAAGTATTTCTATTTGATTATATTATAAGAAATAATAAAATAGTCATTACTAAACATGAGTTATTTTATGAAAAATAGAAAGAAATTTTGGGTTGTTACAAGTACTATATCTTCCTAAATCTTATACTGACAAGAAGAAAAGGCCACAATAGTAGAAGAAAAAAGTCAAGAAAGATAAAAAGTCTTCCTTGAGGAGTAAGAAAGTAAAGAAAGCTTCTAAGAGTGATACTCCAAAGAATTTAGTAGTAAGGACCAAGAAATATGTCATGCCAGATAGAAAAATATGCTTTTACTATGGTGAGATGGGCCACGCCATGAAATTCTACAAGTAATCCATGAAAATTAAAGATATAAGGATCAATTAGGATATAAAAAGTAAGTCAATCAAGTAAATTCACAAGAATATTAGCATGGTTAAATACATAACTAATGATGATTTTGAGAGGTTTCCAAAGAAGGGTGACCCAAATGTTTATGTGAACATGTGTGGAAAGTTTAACTTTCCTAGACATGCTCTCAATAAGTGTATGGTAGTCCTAATTAGTCAAAAGGAGTTGGATAGTGACATAGGGAAAGAACTTTTGAGTTTAATTTTTAAATATGTTGTTATAAAGAAGAAGTCCACATAGAATATGAGGCCTAAGCATGATCCTAATGATATATTAGTCAAATGTATTGATTAGTTAGAAAAGTAAAGAAAGTTAGAGAAAGATGAAAAATATAAAATTATATTGATTTATAAAGTAAAGAACACCATTCCAACTAGAGTATAAGTTTAAAAGTTAAAGGAGTTCACGCTACCAAAATGTGAACAAAGTTGGAAACCTAAATAGGATTCAAACATGAAAAGGATAAGACACTATAGAGATTCAAGGAAACATGCATCAGGGTTGAGAAACATATCTCAACATGAGTTCTACAATTGAAGATCAGTGGATGAGACATCTTATTCTCACATATATTTATTGTAGGTTCTAGGTAGAATAAAAGCACCTTGGATAGTATGACCAACTCTTCTTTTAGTATTAATTTATTTGTAATTATTCCTGCACATGGTTAAAATGTAATTTCCAATGAAAAAAATAGATTACATAATAATATCAAATTCTTTACATGAAAAACACTTTAAAAATATAAATAAATAAATAAATATCATTTACACTATTTCTAGTTGGACCATTAAACTTGGTCCACTTTCCCTCATTGAAATTTATCGATCCTCGAATAATAACTATTTATTTAATAAATAAACATCACTTTATTTTTCACTGATAAATATAATAAATATTATATTCACAAAACTTTCAAACAGATATTTATTATTATTTAACTCACTTATTATTTTGAATAACTTATGATTAAATTATGGATCTCTACAAAAACCTGAATAAATATTATTTATTCTAACTTATTATATTTAATAATATAATTTAACCAAGATTGCGGATACACTTAATGTGTGGCCCTCTAGGCCACTCTATTAGTGTAATTAGGAATAACCACATAAATTCCAAGGTTATATTCTAGAAACACAGTAAGAAATCCATAGAGGAAGAATTTAATGCCATAACAACATCCAACATCCTATGAATGCTTACCATTTCATATATTCCTTTCATCGGTATATATCAAATCGTGAAAGTTTCATGTCAGTGCTGTCAACCTATATTCTTGATATCTCTTTCATTGAATTTATAGAAATTACCTCACCCACCGAGCACCATGTCCATGGATTTATATAGGCAGTTCCATTCCTATTAAAGGGAATGAGATATTAACTTCCATCAAGAGACAAATGGTATAAATCCTTTATCACATTATCCATTAATGTAATATCATTCGTGATGCACCCAACATATCATACTTCATAATAAACATATTTAATCATATTTTTCTTAAATACATCAAATTATGCGAGTCATGATATCCATTAATGATAATATTAAAGTATAAGGATCAATATAAACATCCATAGATAGGAACATCCAAGGAAACATGGAAATGCGGATTTCCTATTAATGGGTTGGTTCTCATAACCTTCTATCTTGGAGATAATAAAGGTAGAAAAACATGAGAAGATGTATCAATGTATTATGAGCCTTATACCCCTGATTACCTATATTTTATATGTCCCATCAAATAATATCATCCATCCATAGAACTATATTCAAAAATATTGTCATGGAACCTCCAAGTTCTCATCATAGAGAGGAACTACTATGAACTATCAATGAGACATACATTCTTAGGAAATTATCACATGAAAATTTTATGCAGTGGATTAATGATGATGTGATAAGAAAAATTTATTTATAACAAAACATGTAATCAAGTAATCAGAATTTTTTTTAGGGAATTAACTCCAACAAACTCCCAGTTGCACTAGATCCAACTAATAATAACTTTAAAACCAATAGATCGCACATGATACTCATGAATTTATTGTGATAAATCCTCTGTTAATGTGTTTATAAAATTTTCTTCCATGGATACTATACTTACTGCAACTTCACCTCATTGAGAAAAATCACTCAAGAGATGAAACTTCCAAAGTATTTTTTTTCTTTGGTCTGAATTTGGTTCTTTGGAGAGAGCCACTATTATAGTGTTATAATACAAAAATATTATAGGATCTTTACTTATAATTACCACATAAATCTATTAGAAAAATTTTAGAATCCAAACTGCTTCCTTGGTTGCATCGAAAACCACAATATACTGAGCCTCTATTGTAGAATCAGCAACAACTGGCTGTTTTGAAATCTTCTAGCTCACATCTCCTCCATCGAGACAAAAACATATCCATACTATGAATTTAGATCATTATGATATGTTTGAAATCTAGCATCTTGATAACCCTTTATGACTAGCTCTTCATCTACTCCATACACTAGGGACATATCCTTAGTTCTCCCTAGTTACTTAAGGATAACCTTAAAAATAATATAATATTGTTCACCCGTATCTTATTTATATATTCCTACCATGATCAAAGCATATGAAACATCAAGACTCATACATAACATAGAATACATGATAGATCTTTTTTTAGAAGTACATGGGATCTTACTCATTCTCTCTCTCTCTTTCCTTTTATTTCTGAGAACACATTTTCTTGGAAAGATGTATACCATGTGACAATAGAAGAAATACCATATTGGATTGTTCCATATTGATCCTATTCAATATATAGTCAATTTATATACTTTTATGTATCCCAATAATCCTCTTATATCTATCATGTATGATCTTGATCCCTAGAATGTAGGTCACTTCATCTAAATCCTTCATGGATAAGCACTTTCTCAATTATTCCTTAGCCTCTTGTAAGGATGGTATATTATTTACAATTATTAACATGTCATCAATATACACAACTAATAAAATAAATTTACTACCACTAAACCACTTGAAAAAACATGGCTAACATTCATTCTTAATGAAACCAAAGTTATTTAATGGATTCATCGAATCGAATATTCCATGACTCAGATGCTTTCTTTAATCCATAAATGGATATTTGAAACTTTCATACATTTTTTTAATTTTATAGAGTCAAAAACCCTTCTAGTTGTGTAATATACATATCCTCTTGATGATTCCCATTAATAAATATAGTTTTACATTCATTTTTCAAATATCATAGTCATGGTAAGATATTATAGAAACTAAAATTCTGATGCATTTAAACATGGAAACTGGAGAAAAAGTTTCACCGTAGTCAATTACTTAACATTTTCTAAACCCTTAAGCCACTAGCCATGATTTATAGGTATTTACTTTACCTTCCATGTCTAGTTCTCTCTTGAATACCCATCTACACCCAATAGAATTTACATCAACTGGAAGATAGATCAAAACCTGAACTTTGTTTTGATATATGGAATCCATCTCAGAATTCATGGTTTCTTTCCATCTTGTAGCTTCTGATCTTTCTATTTTCTCATTATAGGTGAGACGATCATTATTTCCAACTAATAATGAGTCGTCATCATCAGTGACTAGAAAACCATATCTCTCTAGTTATCTTACTTCTCTAGAGCTCATAAATAGTGCTTATGTTTCAGTAGCAACTTCTTCCATGGAAACTTGTGGAATTTATTCTTATACTAAACATTTTATATCTTGAATATCAAATTTATATAATTCAATATTTCTCCCATATCCTCCATGAGGATTCCCTCCCTCTCAAGAAATATGGCCTATCTTGTGATAGTTATTTTCTTTTCTAAAGGGTTGTATAAATAACATCCCCTTATTTTCTTAGGATTCCTTATAAAGATACAGTTCATTCCTTGGGGTGCTAGTTTGTTACTTGATCTATCCTTAACAAACTCCTTGTAACACCATGCATGAACATATGACAAAACAAGTTTCTTTCTACTCCATAACTCAAAGGGAATATTATTTTCTGATTTGGTTGGTTCTCTTTTTAGTAAGTTTAATGTTTTCTATTACAAATATCCCCAAAAGAATGATGGAATGATTATGTGACTCATCATCAAACATTCCATGTCCAACAAGGTACATTTTCTCCTTTAACTATCATGATTCCACTGTGGTGTACAAGGTGGTGTGAGTTGAGATAAAATCCCATATTCCCATAGAAAGTTGATAATGTATTGGTTAAGATATTCACTGCCTTGATCCGATCGAAGTTTCTTTTTCTTCTTACTAAGGTAATTCTCAACCTCATTCTTGAACTCTTGGAATTTCTCAAAGGATTAAAACATATAACTCATTAAGTATATATAACCATTACTTCTCAATTCATTGGTAAAACTAATAAATTATCAGAATCTACCTCTATCTTCTACTTGAAATGGTCTACACATATCAGTTTGTACCAATTCTATATGATCTATGGTCTTTTCTCCTTGACCACTAAATATTGTTTTGGTCATATTTACTTGTAAACAAGCATGAAATCATTCAAGTTTTTTTAGTTTAAAATAGTTTAAATAACCATATTGATATATCTCTTTCAATTTATTCTCATTTATGTGACCAAGATGGTGATGCCACAACTGGGCGACATATGAGTCATGTGTATTAGTTTTGTTATCAATTTATAATATATATTTTTCATAATTTAATACATAAAACTATTATTTAACTATTCTATAGTGTAACATATGCTATCTTTATAAAATTATAAAACTTTATTTCTAAATCTAAAAATAAATCCACCCATATCTAAGAAATAAATGAAAATAATGTTTGTAATATCCCAAACCCAGATTCCACTGAAAGGTTCCCTAAGATCGATTGGCCACATGGTCTCAAATGCGTATCCCCAAACATTAGATGTTTCCAACTAGCAGTGATGACCTATGTATATTAGTGGGTAGACTATTACCTCATCACCAAAGTGTAACATAGTGGAAATACAATATCTGATAAGTAGCATAAGCATTAAATCAATTAGATAATAGGTGAATAACATGAACAAATATAAACAACTAATACCAGAAAGGGATCTCATATACAAATGATGATAATACATGTCATGTTCTACAAAACATCCAAAACATGTATACATGGAAAATGTAAAACACATGGAACAAAAATAAAAAAAGTCCAAAATTGTCCTAGCTAGAATCATGAGCCTCATCTCAGTCCCATGCTCCTCTGCTCCTGAGTAGAAATCAAGAACACGTAACATGATTCATTCCCTTATCCATACCTATAATCATATAGTCTGTTCGAGTACCTGTCAGTGGCCCAAACTAGGAATGAGATATAATCCCAATAGGTAACCACCCAAGGTCTAATTCTATTCAGTCAGTGAATATATATAAAAACAACAGTGTTTAGTAAGTAATATAATATGAAAGAAAGTACTGAAAATAAACAACCCATAAGGATCGGGTTTCCATAGACACTCATCCTCTACTACCTGCTTCTTTCTTAGCCAGAATTTCTCTGAATTAATAGTCAGTATTATGTCACTTTATATTCAAATTAATTTAATGAATCAATCTCATTTAATTAATGGGACTCAACACCTAGCACATGGCCTAGAATCCCCCATGAATATATATAATCAAGAATTCCTAAAGAGGCCATAAATATAATATAAGTCTCTGAATGAATCCAACAATGTTCTTTGGCTTGGAAGACTTTTCAAATAAATCATTACATTCATTATTCAATTAAGAACATGAGCCCTTTCTTGGAATTCCTAATTTGGAATCTAGGTATTGCTTCAGGTGTATCATGAACCAAGAACCTTACAGGCCCATCTTAGGTATTCCTACTTGGAATCGTAGTATCTCTCTAAGTGTGGTATAACAATGCAGCCACTCATTTCCATACTTGTAGGTACACTAAGGGGTCCCAATTATCACTCATGGTGTATATGATCAAATTCACTTTTTGAGTTCGTCCTTGGAAAACTATAAGGAGTCCAAGTTTCACTCGGCATATAGTAGTCACCCCCATGAGTCCCTCCTTGGAAATCCATACAAGGACTCCAAGTGTCACTCGAGTGTAAGCAAAGAAATGGCCAGAAGAGTATGTCCATGGTGTTTATATATGAACCCATGTGTCACAAAAGGATTATAAGAATTCAATAAATCTATATCATTTAATTATATCAAGGTCATACCTTATTCATTTCAATTCAAAATCACCTCAAAAGGTGACTCAAGTTATGAGATAAGCTTAGAAGGCTTAGCCTCTATTTAACTCACATGGGAATTTCATTATGATAAGCATCTCATGCTTAATCAACCAATACATGTAAAGAGTTTAGGGACATGGATTTCATTCCCTTTTCTTTAATAAAATTATATCACAATCCAAATAAAATTCATTTCGATTACAATTCAATAATTCAATTCAATTACAATTTACAATTTAATTCCAATTTTCAATTCAATATTAAACATCCCATGGAAAGGGGTAAAAGGCACACCCTAAGGTATCCAAAATTCAATACCAACCCATGGTGGTCCAATCAACTAAACAACACACCCAAGGGGTGGTTTCATTTCAAGGTTATTAACCTATTTACATTTATCAATGGGTTCCATTAATTACGTAGGTCACACCTATTAATTCAATTCACATATTAAATTCCATTTCAAGGGAATCTCTTAGATAATTGGGTGCATGGAACAAGAACATATATATATAAACACTTTTAATTTGAAGGAAAATATTTATACCACCTACCGTAGATTCTTAGTGGATAGATTATCCAGTATCTTCTCCGGATTCGACTCATATTAGGAGAAAATTGAGAATGGAAGAAGAACCTATAAATAGGGAATATTATATTTCACCTAAATAGTAAAACCGATACCAAACCAAACAAGTAATGGAACAAAAAGGAATTGATATCTTACTAGTGTGGATCTAATGAGATAAATGGTTCTTGATTCTGAGATCATATGGAGATCTAGTGTAAAATCCTAGAATAGTCACCAAAGAGGACTCTCAAAAGCCCATGGCTATCCAACATGAAAAATGAGAGAAAATTAGGTTACAAATTGAATTAGTTAGGGTTATTTTCATAAATTATCCCAAAATATAGGGTCTCATGGTTTTTCCACATAGTTATCCAAATCAAGTGCCAAACGTATGCCCTTTTCTGTAGGAAAGGGGCACCCCACATGGTTTGCTCACATAGTTTGACTAACCATGTGAAAACAGTGTCTCAGCCCACTGTCAAAATTACAGACTTGTCTGCATGTATGTGCACCTTAAATCCCATGATTTTTTTAACTGTGAGGCATGTAGGACTCTACTATCCATCCTCAAATGGTTTTATCTAACCGTGTATCCTACCCCACACAATTTCTACTAACCATTCAACATAACTTTTTTACCACAAAATTTGGGTTTTGGGCTCCGAACCAACCCTAAACACCCTCAATACATACAAAAACTCAAAGGGAAGTCATATTAGTCCATATTTAGATATTTAAACTAAAAATTGATGGGAATAAAAGTATTCATACCTCAAGAAATAACTAGTTTCAAACAAACTTCTCCTTTTCAAAAATTTTGTCCCTGAATTACCCTATCATGGGTGGTGAAGCATAATATATGAACAACTTTGGCCACTTTTATTTTACATCATCCTCCTGATTCTAGGTCAGATCCTATACATGGTCATGTTGTCATAGCACCTGTACTAGAGGAACTCACCAGCCTCATATAACCTTCATGCTATGATCCGCAATACATATCAGATGATTCTCAAAGGATGCATCTACTTGTAACTCAACCTCCCTAGGATGAAAAACATGAGATTAGTCTTAATGATAAATTTATAGCTGAGATACATGTAATAATTCATATATGTCCTAGTAAGGTAACTAAAAATGATAGGCTACCAGCAAGAATCTCTCCATAATCTTGAACGACCTGACATATCGTGGTTAAATGTTACCCTATCTCCTATCCTCCTATGTACCAGCCTTTGTGAGATGCATAAAAAGAATCGATCCCTGCACTCAAAATCTAGAGTTCATCTACGGAAATCATCATATGATTTATAATGAGACTACATAGTATCCATCCACTTCCAAATAAACTGCATCATCTCTGTGGTCTCTTGAAGAAGAAGAGGTCCAAGCATAGATGCCTCTCCTACCTATAACCAACACAGGGGTGATCGGTATGGCCTAACGTACAAAGCCTTATAAGGATCTATCTGGACAATATCCTAAAAGATATTATTGTATTTTAATTCAACCAGGGGTATATAACTCTCCCAAGAGCCCCCAAAATCTAGGACGCATGCCTGTAACATGTCCTCAAGCACCTGAATTGTGCGTTCTGACTGGCCATCAGTCTAAGAGTGTTATGTTGTGCTTAGAATCAACTATGTACCTAACACCCTCTACAGGACTTTCTAGAATCATGAAGTAAACTGGGAATCCCTATCTAAAACGATAGTATGGAGGACCCTGTTAAGTCATACTATCTCACAGATATACAACCTCCCAAGCTCATCAACTGAAAAGGTATCCTTCATTCAAAATTACATATTTATTCATCAACCTAGAAATTACGATGGTCATTAATGATGTAAACCAAGTGAACCACCATAAAATAAATACATGCAGTCATAGGGGATATATCTAAGATAATGATAAATAATAAGGTTCTCAATTGATCTTTCCTTGCTAGCGAGGATATCAACTGCAAAGTTTCCTTCCCTCCAAATGTGTTTGAATTATGTGCCTTGACCAATGAGAAGATTTCACATCCTAATGAGGTATTTCATAGCCCACCAAGTGCTTCCATTTCTATTAAGGTCATCCACTAAAATTCTAGAATCATATTCCATAGTTGGTAGATTAATTTTGTACAACCTACATAAAGTAATACCACTGTAAAGAGCCCTAATCTCGGCCCTAAGATAGTTCACATAACTTTAAAAGGATCTGAAAAAGTACGTAATCATTTCTTCTTGGTGACCTCGGTAAACCAGTCATGAAATCCATCACAACATCATTCCATTTCCACTCCAAAATGGGTAGCTACTGTAAAAGTTGGGCTGGTCACTGGTGGTCCACCTTCACCTACTAATAGGTGGAACACCTCTTGAAAAAACTAGCTACATCTCTTTTCATACCTAGCCACCATTATTGGAGATGTAAATCTCAATACATATTAGTGATGTTGGGGTGCACTGCCCAAGCTAAAACATGAAAGTCTCACATCATCTCCTCCCACATTTCTGTTAAAATCCATACACGAATATGTACACATAGAATATAATCCTTTCCTACCATCCAATAAGGAGGAGGGTAATCACCTTCCACACTCTCCCATGGGAATAGGAATTTGGAATCTAATAGTTTCCTCATCTTCACTCTATCTAGATGGGTAGAGGTAATATCTAAGGAAGAAAGAAATTTCTACCCCTGACTGTCTTGTACCTCCAAGTACATTTCATAGAACAAATCTATAAACTTCCACTCACTACTGGCATACTGAACTGTCTATATCTAAGTTCTCATGCTCAATGAATTAGACACTTATTTTCCCTTCCCATGAATGTAGGAAATATAAAATTTGAAATATTGTAGGTATTCCACCCACATCCACTACCTCAGATTCAGATCACGCTGTGTAAATATGTACTGAGGATTTTTTGGTCCATGTATACCAAAAAACTCTCTCCAAGTAAGTAATGTATCCAACAATGCAATGTGTAAACAACTATAGATAACTCAAGATCATGTATTGGGTAATTCCTATCATGTTACCTCAACTACTGAGACTCGTATTTCACAACTCTACCTCCCTGCATAAGAACTACTCCTACCCCAATAACTGATACATCACATTAAATAGTATATCTCCTGTTCAGATCTAAAAAAATAAGTATTGGTGTTAAATTCAATCTTCTTTTGATCTCATGAAAGGATTAATTTCACAAATATGACCATAAAAACTTCACACCCTTTTTAGTCAATCCCATAAATGATGTCGATAAGCATGATAAGTATTTTATGAACTTAATTTAATAACCAACTATCCACAAGAAACTTTGTACCTCAAAAATTTTCTTGGTATTATCCTAGGAAACTATATTTCTGACCTTCACTGGGTTAACTTATAATCCTGTATCTAAGATAATGTGACCTAGTAAGTGAATCTAATCCATCCAGAAGTGGTACTTTGTGAGATTATAATATAAATGATGATATCTCAATGTATTAAATATGATCTCAAGATGTTTGGCATGGTCATATAGATTGTGTGAATACACCAAGATGTCATCCATGAAAACCATGAAAAAAGAGTCCAGATAATGATGGAAAACTTGGTTCATCAGTTCTATGAATAATTATGGCACATTTTTGAGACCGAACAACATAACCAAATACTCATATAGACCATACCTACTATTAATATTTGTGTGAGGTATTTATGATGGTCTAACACGCACCTGATGATAACCCAATCTAAAATAAATCTTTAAGAAAACCCAATCTCCTTAGAGATGGTAAAAAATATCATCTATCCATAGAAAAGGATACTAGTTCTTAACATTTAGTTGGTTCAATTTCTATTAATCCACACATAGACTAAGAGTTTCATCCACTTTTTTTGCTAAAAGGACCAGAAAACCCATAGATAATTACTCATTTAGATAAACCCATTTTTCTCTAAACCCTCTAACTGCCTCTTGAGATAATGCATCTTTGTAGTATCCATCCTATAAGGGGGAATGGATATCAGTGTAGCTCATGACACTAGAGGTAAACCTGAAAAGTCATCCAAGAAAATATCCCTAAAACAATCAAACACTGAAGGTAAATATACCTATCGTATTCCCTAATTTTCCATATATAAACTCACAATTCGGTATATCATCCCACACAACCCACGAGTCCTGAGTCCATATCTTGGACATCCCATTCACCCTTGTGAATAAAATCTCGCCTTCTGGTTATGTAAAAGTCACCCTTTAGTGATAGAACTCAATGAAAGCATGAAAGGGGACCGACTAGTCCATCATAAGAATTATGTCAAAGCCTATCATCTCAATGATAAAGAGGTCCCATACAAAGTGAAACCTTCCAATATTAAGGGGGAACTCCCTACACTGATGTAAATCCTTCGTTATAATCCCTAGTAGAGTTTCAAGCATCACAATTTCATTATAACATTGAACACTAAGCCTAAGGCTCTCCACAACAAGCATAGATATAAAGATATGAGAAGTGTCTGTATTGAAAAAGGTAGATTCTAAAGTAGAGGCTACTAGAATAGTACCTCTCACTGTAGAAGGTCTAGGATCCTTCCTCTCAAGTGTTATTTTCACTGTATATATATGGCATGATCTGTAGCCCTATAATACTTCCTGGATACCCTGAGTAGATCTGCTCTACTATCGTTGAAAAACTGGGGTCTGACTGCCATGGCCACAACCACCACCTCGGCTTGATTTCCTATCTTTACTATAGCTCCCTTCCTGAAAAGAAGCTACGGACCCCAATCCTATGTGTGGATTCGATGCAGACCCTCTCTCAATGGATAATAGAGAAAAAGTTCTGCAAAAGTGTTGTAGATGGCCCATCTTGCATCAATATCAGTACTCGACTGGGTCTCTCATGCACTGAGGTCTCATATGCCCTGGTCTACCACATTGGTGGCACCTCGCCTGGCTACCTGAGTATGTGATCTGGCTACTAATATCACCATGTGGAATATCTAGATGATTCTTTATACTACCCGTCGATATAGTACAAGATCTAGATGTTGAACCACCCCGGATCACACCCACATCCTCTCTCAGGTTATTCTCTGTATTAAGCACCTTATTCACTATCTCGTGAATGATAGTCAGCTGAAATACATTCACATTTGATCATATATCATACCTGGTATCATTCTCAAATCGCATGAATTTATATATCTCTTCACCCATCAAAATATGTGTGAAGCAGTGGAGATCTGTAAAATGGGCAGAATAATCCATAACCTATAATGTACCTGACTCCAAGTGTATAAACTTTGGGGATATATCATCCCTCAACGTCTCAGAATATAAGTAATCATAAAATTACATATGAAAATCCCTCCAAGACATATCACAGTGATAATCTATTTAATAAATAACATCCCACCATCTATTGATAGAATCATGCAGCATATATGTAGCAATATTTACCCTCCCCTCGGGAGGTGTCTCTAGATGCTCAAAGATAGATAACATGACCTCTATCCATGAATCCTCAGCATGTGGTCCTCCACCACCTAAAAATGTGGGTGGATGCTACTATTGGAACTCATTCATAAACTAATCTATAGTCAGGGTAGGTTACAGTGCTCCCTGAATGGTCTACATGAATTGTACAAAACCTTCACAGAACTATGCCTCATCACCTGTGTCTAGTACAACTACTAGTGTTGTAGCTGGAACTATTAGAGGATCCACCAGTAGCCCATGGCCTACTGCCTCCAAATTTTTCTTTTATACACCCTACTAGCTTATGATTGGAGGTCATTATGGTGGCATGCCTCTACAATTCTAGACACATTCCATAGATAAGAACATTATCGAAGTTCATAGTTAAAAGTGCATATACTGAAATAGGATAGGTACAAGACTTACTATATAAGAAACACACCCCTCTACCTACTCCATGTGCCAGGTCTGGGAATTGTACATATCGTATGGAAGTAAGAGATACTACCTACTTCCCACTGTGAAGGTTGGTTGTGGGTCAAGTTCTCTACTATAAGTAATTTGAGTTTCCATTTTCATTTCTGTTTTATCACAAATCATTTTAAAATGGTTGAATCCAAATGGTTCACCAAATCTTGATCCATAAGGGCCCATACTCCTTATGAACCAAGATATGGAATCCACCTAATTCACACCATAACACATTCTGTGATTTTTATCACAATAGTAGGTATAAAAATCATGGCACACATCACAACAGTATGTAATCAGGAAATTCATTCTATTTGGCATGGCATAATGCATGGAATGTGAATTCTAACTGGTTCTTAAATGATGCATAAGACGGAATACCCTCATCTCACCGAGTTTCAACATAATATAACCCTCAATCATATCAATAGTAATATCATAATTCAAGTTCTTCACCCAATGGTGGAATCAAATCAACTAAAATAGTAAAAATTCAGAAAGCAACAATTTCATTCGAGGAAATTTGGATTTTTCCAATATGTGGGTTAGCTACGTCCATGCATAGATAATTAACAAATTCCATTTTTTTATTATATCTATGTATTTTTTTAAAATAATCAAGAAACTAGAAAAAATTCTCTGATACCACTTTTTAACATCTTGGACCCAGATGCCACTGAAAGGTTCCCCAAGCCCGATTAGCCACATGGCCTAATGAACATTTCCCCAAATGCCAGAGGCTGCTGACTAGTAGTGAGGGCTTAGGTGTGTCAGTGGGGAAACTATTACCTCATCACTAGAGTTTAACACATCATAAATATAATATCATATTAGTATAAAAAGTATTAAATCAATCAAACAACATTTGAATAGAAAGAACAGATATAAACAACCAATACAAAAAAGGGATCTCATATACATATAGTGATAATACATGTCATGTTCTACAAAACATCCAAAACAGGTATACATGGAAGATGTAAAATACATGGAAAAAAATTAAAACAATTCCAAAAGTATCCCTGCTAGCATCATGAGCCTCAACTCATTCCCATGCTCTCCTACTCCTAAGCAGTAATCAAAAACTTGTAATAGGGTTCTTGCCCTTATCCATACATACAATCATATAACCTGTTTATATAATCCTAGTAGGCAACCACCCGAGGTTTAATACCATCCAGTCAGTGAATATATATAACAAAAAAAGTGTGCAAGTAGTAATAGAATATGAAAATAAGTGCTTAAAGTAAACAACCCATAAGTACCAGGTTCCCATGGACACCTGTCCTCTTCTACCTGCTTCGGCCTTAGTCGTAATGTATCCGAATTAACATCCAATCATGTGTAAATTAATATTCAAATTAAATTAATGATTCAATATCATTTTAATAATTCATGAGACCTAGAATGTGGCCCAACATCCCCCATGAAGATGTGTAATCAAGAATGCCTAAATATTCCATCAATATAATATATGTCTCTGACCGAATCCACGCTTTTTCTTTGGCTTGGAAGACATGTCATATAATTCATTCCATTAATTATTAAATTAAGAACTTGATCTCATACTTATCATTCCTAATTTTGAATCCTAGTATCGTTCTAATGTGTATCATGAACTAAGCACCTTATAAGCTTTTCAAAGGCATTCCTCATTGAAATCATGTTATCGCTCTCCGTTTCGTTTCATAAGGCAACCACTCATGTTGATCCTTGGAAGTCCAATAAGGGATCCCAAGTATCACCCATCACATATATGAAAAAATTCCCTTTTGAGTCTACTGAAAAACCATAAGGAGTACAAGTGTCACTTAGAATATATTTGTCATCCCCCATGATTCCTTCCTTGGAAATCCATATAAGGAGTCCAAGTTTCGCTCGGGTGTAAGAAAAAAATAGCCAAATGAGTATGTTCATGGAATTTGTATATGAACCCATGTGTCACCTAAGGATTATAAGAATTAAATTGATCAATATCATTTAATTATATCAAGTTTATAACCTTATTGATTTCAATTCAAACTTGCCTCAAAAGGTGACTCAAGTCATGGGCTAAGTTTAGAAGGCTTAGCCTCTATTTAACTCACGTGGGCATTTCATTATTATATGCATATCATACTTAATCAACCAATACATGTCAAGAGTCTGGGGACGTAGATTCCATTCCCTTTTCTTTAATCAACTTATATCACAATCCAAATAAAATTCATTTAATTATAATTCCACAATTCAATTCAATTACAATTGAAAATTCAATTAAAATTGTCAATTCAATAATAAAAATCCCATGTCAAGGGGTAAAAGGCACACCCTAAGGTATCCAAAATTCAATATCCACCCATGGTGGTCCAATAAACTAAACAAAACACCCAAGGGGTGGTTTCATTTCAAGTTTCTTAACCTCTTTACATTTATTAGTGAGTTCCATTAATGACGTAGGTCACACTTATTAATTCAATTCATTGATTAAATTCCATTTCAAGGCAATCACTTTGAGAATTGGTCACACGATACAACACAATATATATAAACACTTAAAATTTTAAGGAATATCATGATTACACCTACCATAGGTTTTTAGTGGATATCTTGTCTGGTATCAGCTCATGATTCGACTCAGATCGAGAGAAAATCGAAGAATAGAAAAAGAAACTATAAATAAGGAATATTAGATTGTACCTAAATATTGAAACTGATACCAAAACAAATGAGGAATGACACAAAAATAATTGTGATCTTGCCGGTATGGATTTGATGATACAAAGGGTTCTTGATTCCGAGCTCAGACGGAGATCTGGTGGCAAATCCTAGAATATTCGCCAAAGAGGGATCTCAAAATCCCATGGATGTCCAACATGATAAATGAGAGAAATTTAGGTTATAAATAGAATTAATTAGGGGTATTTTTTTAAATTCACCCTAATTCACACACTTTGGTTGTATGGTTGGCCAAATCATGCACCAATTGTGCACCCTTTTCAATAGGAAAGGGTCACCCAACACGGTTTACTCGCATGGTTTGACTAACCGTGCACAAACTGTGTCTGAGTCCACTGTCAAAATTGTGGACATGTCTGCATGGTCATGCATCTCAAATCACAAGATTTGTTTAACTGTTTCACCTATAGGACTACATTTTCTAGGGTCTCATAGTTTTATCTAATTATGTGTCCTACCCCCCCACGGTTTCTGCTAACCGTGTGAAATACCTTTTTCACCCTAAAATTGGTTTCTGAGCTCCGAACCGGCCCCGGAAACCCTCGATACATATATGACCTCAAAGGGAATTCATATTATCCCATATTTAGATATTTAAACTAAAAATTTATGGAAATAAAATGATTCGTACCTCGTGGGGTTCTTACAATATTCTTGGTAACACAAGTCACATAATAAAAATTCTTTAAAACCAAAATCAATTATATTGGAAACATGAGATGGTAGTATCTAATGGATAAAACATCCATCCTCAATCCATCATCAACCTATTGATCCACCTTTCCTCTTAAAACCTTACAAAATCTACTTGGTTCGTGTATTTGGATACAAATGAGAGCACCACATGCAATATCTAATACCCAACTTTTAGATATGTCAATATTACACTCGATAAAGAATACACCTAAAGCTTCCCATTTCTTATTTGGTTGGGTACAATTCCTCTTATAGTGGCATTTATTTCCACATTAAAAACATATAACATCCTATTCCTTTCCTTTCCTCTGTATCTTCTTCTTCTTGGAGGGACGGTACTCTAAATCCATAGAGTTATAATGAGTCTTTGGCCCTTTTTTCTTATTTCTATTCTTCTTATTCACTATAAGGATAGTGTTTTTTTCACACCCCATGTCTTTATAAACTTGGTGAATAAGAGTAATAAAATCTAAAATTTCTCTCTCGTTATTTATCATGTTATAATTTACAATAAAAATGGATAAATTTTTGGGTAGTGAGGATAGAATGAGATCTATGCACATATCATCATGGATCATAAAACCCAAGATTTATAGGTGCTCAAATAATCTTGATAATATGTGGCCCAACCAGTGATGACTCTCAATGATTTCACACGAATAGTGCATTGGAGATCTCATACCTCTCTGATATCGCCTTCTCTTGATAAAGATCCTGAAGGTGATAACCAATTTTATAAGCATCAATATCCTCATATTTCTTTAGAATAATATTTTAAATTGAGGATATCATGAATAATTGGGCTTCCATTTTGTATTCTACATTCTTCAGATAGAGAGACACCTCTTTATCACTAGCCTCTTTGGAATGTGACTCAAGAAGTGGGGTTTCCAACATGTAAAATTTCCATTTGGGGTGTAGTATAATGCACAAGAACCTATACCATTCCTAGAAATTTACATTGGTAAGAATTTTATTCTTATATAGTATGGATCAAATTGATATTGTTGAAATTATTTTATTTTCCATTTTTACAAATTAAGAGAGGGTAATTAGTACTTGGTTGATTACCAAAATATATTAAAAAAATAAATTTAAATAAATTCTTAATTAATCTCCAACTATTTTTGAAAACCTAATAGACCTCACCATTAGTTTTAGAATATCTTTTGACTTATATAATATATTGGAAATGATCCATATTCCCCTTTTTATAACCCATAATTGGGACTAACAAGTTATTTTAAGGGTTTTGGTAGGTGTAACTTTCCAATTACATTAACTCGTAGTTCCTTGATCTATTGACTGGACTCTCCAACCCTGAAATCTTGGTTAAATATTTCATCAACACTTTCCACTTAGTTACACAAAGTCTATATTGGGTATTCAATCCTTTATGTAAACTAAATTAAGTCAATACAAGATTTAAATCTAAAAGTTCCATGATATTTGAAAGCACCCCAACTTGGGTTAGTCAAGCACTTTGAACTATAGGGTCATTTATAACTTAAGTAGTGTGAGGTTATACTAAATTAATATTTTAATTTTGGTATTTTAATTCTTATGTGTAAAATACCATTTTATATTTTATCATGTCATATTAATATTAATTGGATTTTACTTATGTTATTAACCATGTCTGATAAAAAATTTACGCATAATCTAATAATATTTTATTCCATATTTAATTCTTGTTAATTAATTTATTATATTATCACATAGCATCCATAAACATAAATAATTAACCATATGACTAATATAAATAAAACATAAGTGGCATGATCATGATATTTTTCTAGTTGTTAGATTATTTAGAAGATGATAAACTAAGCTTCAACCCTAGGAAAAAACCTTGAACTGTAGCTTGGTTGGTGTTGCATCATTCCTCTTTAGATCTTATGTATCGCCTTGATTGATTTCACATCATATCCTAGACTTAGACCACCTCCACTTGATATATAGATCCATCCATACATAATATTTTACTCACACGTAGGGGAGGGGATAAAATGGATTGGATAACAGGGGTTTATATAAAAGAAACCATAGGAACATAGGACCTTACATAATAAGGAGTAAGGGATGACATGGAGTCCATCAATAATAATTTAACCATAATAAATTAATATGAACCAATCACATATAAGGGATAGTCTAATCTTGTTATTATCCACACAACAATAAATAAACATACATTTACAATAAAATTATCAATATATTTGATTTGTTCTTTAATTAAGATAAAATTCCATGAATTAATCCAATTTATTCAATTTATATTAATTACTTACAAACATCCTTAACTCACCATAATCTATAATTAAAAAATCATTTAAAATCAATAAAGTGAACAAGTGTACTTGAGGAAACTACATGTTTTTATCCAAAATATTAATATAGAAATTGATTTAATAAATAAATATCGATCATATGACATGGAGTGTACTTTTTAAAATAAGTGAATCGTGGAACACATGTGAATATGTTTGATTATATATTTAATTTTTCTCTATGAAAAACTAGATACACTATCAGCATTAGACTACATGGTGTATACTAAATTACATGACATGTACCATCTTCTTCCCATATTTTCAACACAAGCCTTAGGAATGGGTTTGTTCCCAATCATGTATAAGCTCTAGGTACACTGAATGTTGTAAAAAGTTCACAGCATGCAACCTCATATTTGCATGTCATGATAGTCCTCATGACATTTATCTGATATACGATTGATTAGGACACCCTGTATACTCATTCATAAGATAGTGGGGACTATACATCCTATATAGTGATTACATAGTGAATTTTTTTTCAATCCATGTGCCAGCATGTCTGGATCTACATGCCAATATTCTTTTGTCAGAACATAGATCTCATTACCTTAGATATATCTGACTTTTTCGTGAGATAAGGATGTAAAAAACCAAAGTACAAGGTGTGTATATAAGAAGTACATGTTTTCTATTCTGTCTTTGTCCAAGAAGAACCTTTTTAACTTTTAGATAATGTTTTTTGGATGTTTGTTCACTTTTAAACTTTAATCGATTACTTGTTATGTTAGTGATAATGAATGAAGGAAGATTTGATGATTCTTAGATATTAAAAAATCAATATAAGTAAAATAAAACACAAACACATGAAAATAATCAACAAATAATAAATAATTATAAATTAAACATGTGACTTCTCTGATACCACTTATAGGTTTTGGGCACAATGAAAGTGTCTTGGTTGGTATGACTAACTCATCTTTTTGTATTAATTTATGAGTAATCATTATTGCACATGATTAAAATTTTGTCTAATGAAACCCATATATTACTTGACTAGATTAAAATTTTTCAACCATAAGAGGAGGATCTTGACATGTAATTTGAAATTAATTTATAAGAAGATATATAATTACCTAAACTTGTAATTATATCTTCATTGATGATCTGGTTGACTATATCTCTTCAAACCATATTTATGTTATAGGATCCAAGTATAGAATCCCTATAGCGGTGATCAACATGTGCACCAAAATATTTTAACAACATCGTAGAATTATCAGGTACTTACATGGATGATCTTGATCACTTTGTGTTGTTCATGGTGAATCATAGCAAAATTATTCTCAAGGAATAACTCTTTATGTTCTCTCATTGGCTTGATAGGTGAGGGATAAGAGAACTATAGACCTCTTAATCTCTCTCTAGGTCTTGAGAGTGTCTCACTCTATTCATTGTGCACAACCACTTGTCTTTTGGAAAGTGATATAATTAAATATTTATTATGATAGTTTTAGGGTTGGAAAATTGCACAAAATAATTGACCCCATATACGATAATAATAATAATAATAACTACTTAACATGTGAAATAATTTAAGAATATAAATAAATAAATATCATTTACACTATTTTTAATCGGACCATTAAACTCATTCTTCATTCCCTCATTAACATTTACCAATCCTTAAAAATAATTATTTATTTAATAAATAAACATCACGGTATTATTCACTGATAAATATAACAAATATTGTATTCTCCAAACTTGTAAAAAAAAATTATTATTATTTAACTCACTTATTCTTTTGAATATATCGCGATTAAATTATGGAAATCAACCAAAACCTGGATAAATATTATTTCTTATATCTTGTAAAATTCAATACTAAAATTTAACTAAGATTGTGGATACACCTAATTTGTGACCCTCTTGGCCTCTTTCTTAGTGGCATTAGGAATAACCACCTAAAGTCCAAGGTTTGTGTCTGGAAACACATCATTACATCCATAGAGAAATAAGTTGACCTCATAACAACATCTAACCTCTTATGAACTCTTACCATGTAATATAATCCTTTTATCAGAATATCTAAAACCAAGAAGGTTGCATCCCGGTGTGATCAACCTATATGCTCGATATATCTTTTTTTTTTACTTTTAAGAAATTAAATCTTCCACCAAAAACCATGGACATAGATTTTTATAGGTATTTTCATTCTCATCAAAGGGCCTAAGATATTAACTTTCATCAATAGATAAAAGGGATAAATACTTTCTCATAGTATCCATTAATGCAATATCACTCATGATGCACCCAAAGTTTCCTAATTTTCCATAAACATATGTCATCTTATTTTTCATCAATACATAAAAGTATATGAGACATTATATCTACTGATTATAATATTAATTTATAAGGATAAATACACACATCTAAATATAGGAACATCCAATGAAAGATAGAAATGTGTATTTCCTATTAATTGGTATGTTCTCATAACCTCTTATCTTAGAGATTATCAAGGGAAAACACTATGAGAAGGTGTATCAATGTCTTATGAGACTCCTAACACTAATATCTTGTAACATTTGTATCTAATTAGATAATATCATCTGGCCATAAAAATATATTCTAGAATATTATCATGGAACCTCTAGGTTTTCATCATAGTGGGTAACTGTTATGACTTGTCAGTGAAACATATATTATTTGGATATTATCACAAGTAAATATTATGTAGAGGAAAAATAATGATGTGATATGAAAAAATTATTATTAATAAAACTTGTAATCAAGTACTTGGAAATTCAGTTCTAGGGAACTGAATCCAACATTAACTATGTATCTTGAAGTGTGAATTGAAGGTGTAATAAAAGGAAGTCATCCATCATGGTAAACTGAGATTTTATGTTGTGTTCAATTTCAAATTAATATAAATTATTCAATTATTACTATGACTTTTTAGAGTTTATTTCAAGAAATTAGTAACCATGATAATGAAGTATAGAATGCATAATTTGAAGGAGGGAAACTAAAGAAGTCATGGCTATCAAATATTTGATATTTTCTCAAAATATGGAATCTGGATAGCCCAAGATATTGTTGAATAATGAGTTATGATATTCACTCTCCTTTACCTATTATGGTGTATACTTATTTTATTTATCAAGGGGGATTTTTTGTATAATAAAATAGGGTATAATTTTACTTTAACTTGAAATTTATGATGTGTCTTGTGAATATGAGTGTAGGTTTACAAATTTTATTTGAAATATATTTGTACAACCCTCATGTAATGATATTATAAGTTGGTACTACATTAAGAGAAGTTTATAGATATCCTTTATTCTTTGGTAAACTCTCTATTGTTTTCTACATCGGTATTTCCCATGTATACTTAGAGTCTACTTACTCATTACTCATTGTTAAGAAATTTTTTGTTCCTTCCATCTCTAATGGAAATAAAAAATCAATTGGTAGAATATAGTTCTTGAAATCAGATGAGTAAGGGGATAAGAATTATCCCTTATAATATCTCCCCATGTAACTCTAGTATTTTAACTAGTATGACTAAGGGAGAGAAAATAATTTCCTCCTTTGTATTTATTATCATTAAGGGGGAGATAAAAAGTAAACTTGTAATGGATATTGGCATGCATCTAATGTGTTTATAGGTTTAAATTGTTGAAAAAAATATAAAGGGGGATATTAATGTGTCATTTGGATTGCGTTTTGTATATTTTATTGGTGTACATGTAAATACATGTAGTGGAGAAATATGTAACAGATTAGATTATAAACCCAATACATAAAGTTTTACTATAAGATATGGGTAATGAATAATTTGGGTGACTTACATTGGAGTTTCGAAAGAAAAGTTTATATATTGGAAATCAAAAATGAAGAACTTTTGGTTTCCTTAAAACATATAGATGGATAGGTTCTACGAGAATCCCCTTAAGTCAGGTGATTGGATGAAATTATATTCATAGATAAAAATGGTAGGTGATGAAGGAGTATTGTCCACAATAGTTTGGAATAGAGGAAGTGTTGGATTTAGTAAACATCTTTAAGAGTTGTTATATCCAGTGTTACATGACTAGATGGTTGGAGGTTTTTAAGACCCATGAGTTGGAAGAATCCACACATGTGTGCTATTAAATTTAAATAATAAAATCAGTGTTTGAGAATACTTGTATAAAGGGTCATAAAGGTTATGTTATAATATAGAAATTAAGTTAGTGTAATCTCATGGAAATACTCAAAGAGTAGTATATATGTTTCATAATTTCTTAGGAATGGAGATGAGGTGTTTAAGGAAGTTCCATAAATTCAAGAATATTGTTTGATATTTTTATAAATGATTGAGTATGAATAGATGTAGTTTTAAGGATACTTGAAATTAATTAAGGAAGTGGTAGATTTAAAGTTTTAAGTGAAAAAATTCTTCATGTGGTCACTTCATCATGGTCGATTTATCTACCTCAAGGTATCACATGAGATTGATCTGTATAGTCAATATCCATAGTAATTAATTTATTTATGTGTTTGGATAGCTTAATTTTAGTCAATATACTCATTCATGTGTTTTATACACTTTATTATGGTCGTTTGACATGTTAAGTTTAAGTTTGTACATGCGATTGATCCACTTTCTCATGGTCGATCCATACTGTCAGCAATTTATAAATGTGGTCACTTTATATAGATGATTTTTTATTTCATGGTTGATATGTATGGTTGGTCTATTGAATTTTTTCATGTGGTCAATTCACTTCATGGTTGATTATTTTCCTTAGTGTATGGTCAATCCAATACTTAGATAAATTTGGATGAATCTATAGATTGAAAATTTGATATTTTCATATTCTATATCTAAAGATTAAATTGAATCAAGTGATTGTTGGGATTTTCAGTGGTGATCAAAATATCACAAAATAAGTTTGATACATGTTGTATATTATTGAGTTTCAATCTTTAAGGTGATTAAAGGAAGATAAATTCAAGAGGAGTTCTAGAACATTTTGTAGTAGATAAATAGATAAATTCTATATTAAAGTAGAGATTAAATTATATTTATGTTGGGACTATTCTAAAATGTTTTAAACATCATGAATAATTTAAGATACTTGATCCAAGCCAGATTAGAGGTAAATTGGATGATATGGAAGTGAGATAAATTCAATGTTTCTTATATTGTGATTTTCAAATGTAATATATGAAAACCATCATTTGGTGATTAAAAATGAATAAAAATATGAAGATTCATAAGTTGGACTGAAAGGTTTAAAACATAATAAAGAGTAATTTGATTCAATACATGTAAAGGTGAATATGGGTTAAAATAAGTTTTCATCAGAATGAGCAGATCATATGAACCTATACTTTGGTATTTGTTGAAGCACTCAAGAGATATAAAGTGAGTCTATGCCATGGATTTAGATATTTTTCTCTTGATATAGTTAAGGAGAATTTCATATCTATGTAATATAGAAGAAAAATATGAGGATTATAAAGTTATGAGGAGGAGAATGAGTGTTTTGTAGAAGCATATAAAATATCTATTTAGCTGGAAGAATAGTTGTGTGCATCTACAAGATGAATAAAATGAACTTAAGTTGGTTAAGTGAGAAAGAATATGATGATGAAGAATCAATTCTAACTACAAGATTCTAGAAGACTCTAAAATAGTTTTTATTGGCCTATGAAAATGAGAAAGAAATGATAAAGGGAAAATCAAGGGTACTCCTAGAATTTTACAGGAGATAATCATTGAGATAAAACATAATTTGAGATCATGGGGGAATACCACATACAAAAAATTGAGAGTAAAATTAATGGGATCATGGGAGATTAATTATTTTTTATGGATATTTTATATTCAAAAATAGAAAATCTAATTTCTTGGTGACCTACATATAAAAGAAAAAATAAGGTGAGTAGTGGTGTTTGTGATTTCATATGATACAAACAAGAATAGATAAAATAATACAACTCTTAAATAAGAGGAAGAAAAGAATGATTTGATCCTGTGCTGAGAAGTTTGATCATAAAGGTATTAAAGCTAAATAAGAAGGAGAAACCATCAATTATTTAGTGACTATATCAATGGAATTACTTTGAGAAGAATAATAAGGAAGAAAACATAGTTAGAGGTTGGCCATATATATATGTTTTCATTTGTTGATGTCGTTGTTTTAATAAGTGAATATTTTTTGGATATAGAAAATCACAGGAGCACATATTGAGTGAGGAATATTGATTAATAGGTTCTAAATATATATATGAAGATTATTTTAAAGTGGAGACTGAGTTGTAGAGTATTCTTGAAGATATTTTTTCATTATAAGTATATATTGTTGAGTTGAAGGAGGTCTATTTCATTGGTGCAGAAGAATCCTATACAGAACTATAGATCTACTTTCAAGAAGGAATTCAAATAAACAATTGAATATATATGGTGGGACTCTATAGAACCTATAAAACTCATGGTATGTAGGGATATCATGATGTGAATTTGTGACAATAGTGTGAATCTATTGAGATAAGTCTAGTATGATTCTGGAAATATAAGTCTTGTGATACACAAGAAAGTGTATACATTGTGAGACTCAATGTAGGTGTGAGAAGCACCGCCCATTATAGTCACATTGATTATAGTGGATAAACCTTGACTAGGGATAATGAACAATAATTCCAAATTATATGCCTTTGAGCCAAACCTTGTAAATATTGTGTGCACCTTTATTATATTTACTTGCATGCATGTGGTGTGATTGCTTCCATAAATAAAAAATATATCCATGTGCACTAATCGAAAACATGGATTAAATTTTAGAGGGTGTAAATTATTCCAAGAGACATTGAAATTTAGTAAAAATAAGCAACACCTGATCCCACCCCCCATTGAGAGTATGCACCGATCCTATTGGGAATTTAATTCTTCTTAGATAGAGAAATTTTGATAAATATCACTAAAGTAGAAAATTAACATTTTCTATCTTCATACTTAATCTATTAGAATTTGGATCCATAATCATATCATTAGGATATCAAAACATATAAGGTGGGTTAGTACCATCACCTTTTTTACAAACTATTCTTTGAGAAGAAGAGATGTATAGTAAGATTTTCATGAAACTGATGATCATCTACACCCAATGATGGAACTAATTCCCCTTTTATAAATAGTGTCTGATGCTCTTCACGATATGAAGAGTGTTGATGGTAATGTCATACATTATTGACTATTAAAGTGTTGTAAATTTAATAGTTCAATTAAAGTGTGCATGAATTAACTAATCCATATTTTGGATTAGTAACTAAAGAAAAACATATAGGAGTGTTGTGTTAATGCCAACTAAAGGAATTTTTGTGTCCAGGTTACATCACATGCAACTAGACTATATTGGAACTAATGTAATCTTGGGATTATTCTTAAGGATATGTTGGAGAAAAATTATTTTTAATATATATGAATCATATGTATATGGTTCTAATAAACTTTAAAAAATATCCTAATTACACTAAAATCTCATAAAGCCTTTATTTCAGGCTTCAAAACCCTTTTTTAATCCATCCAATTTCTATTAGATATGGTTTTATCAAGATTTATTCATTTTGGAACAAAAAAATTTGTCAAAAAATTAATCCTTATCCAAAGTACCAAAAATTTGGTCCTAAAATCCTTGGTATCATTAAAAACAAATATTAAATCCATATTTCACAGATGTAAGTAAATATTGGCCTCTATAAAATCATCAGCGCTACTAAAACTACTAAGGGGTCTGGTGTGATCTCTATCAAACATACTTATATATTTTATGAACATGTCCACCACAATATGTATCATATAAATCATAATTATTCTTATATAATCCCTTTTTTCATGACACTAAGTGACCACCGAATATGGAATGATGTTAATCCAGTATAGGTCATCTCATATTTTCATGATTCACCAAAAAAATGACAAAGTTAATGAATACATCACATGTCATTCATCTATCAAATTATCACATCACATGTCCTTCATCCAATTAGTTTAACACATCATATATGACTCAACTAAACATGTTCATACATTTTTTGAGTCTAATTCAATCAATGGAAATATGTATTTACTTTTCATACAAGTGTACAAATCCCATTTTGGTTGTGTTCAACTAATTAAATGATCAAAAACATACCCAACCACCCCCCACTTATCTAAGTCATGATGAATTTCATAAGAAACATATAAAAAGTATGAATTTTACCATGATAGGAATCTCACCAATATTAAGTAAGAAGGATTTATAATAAGAATACACCCCTGAGTATATTTATGACTGTATGAAATTCTATATTATATACTTTGGTGGGTCAATCTAAGTAATAAGTCTCTATATATTACCTTATGAATCCATTATTCATATTTTATATACATCCTTTTGTGATGAGTACAAGATTATATTCATGTTAATCTTAATAAATCATAATAACCCAAAATACTTCATGATGATCATTGATTAGAGACAACTCAAAGTCCTGCTTTGAGGGGATATTATCAGTTCACCATTTTGTAAAGTAAATTTCAGCACACATAAATGAATGATAAATATAAATTTCCTTTCTTATAAAACCATGATAAATTTTCAACTATTATAACTAATATCTCTTGTGAATAACACCCATATATTCTACATGACCCTCATATTGTTGTTACAGTAATGGTTTCATCAATGGATCTACTATATTATCCTCTATTTCCAACCAATATATATGGTATTTTCTAAGGATGTTTTTGGTCCTTTGGTGATATTGGGGTTCCCTATCCTAAGTGATATATCATTTTTTTCATGGTAAATCTCGATCTCACCCTCAATACTAGGAACCACCTCTAGTTCATAGATGAAATTCTTGATACAAACAGCTTCCTTTTTAGCATATGATATAGTGATATTCTCTACCTCTATTGTCAAGCCCTCAATGGTGGATTGTTTGGAACTCTTCCAACTGAAAACACCACCATTTAAGAAAAACATGAAACCATATTTAGTCTTTATATCACCTCTGTTAGATTGGAAACTAGCATCTATTTAACCTTTTACAAAGATCTCATACTCTCCTCTGAAGATCAAGAATATATCCTTAGTTCTTCTTAAGTACTTAAGAATATTATTCACACTAATATAATGACTCTAAACAAGATTGGATTAGTATATAATTGTTATGCTAAGAGAATAGATGACATCAGGTTGAGTATTAAACATGAAATACATTATAAAACCTATGGTGGATGCATATGTAATTCTATCCATACTTTATAACTCCTTACAAGTATCCTCAGTCTTCTTAAGATTCATGCCATGTAACAATAGTAAATACCCTTTTTAGAGTTCTCCATGTTAAACCACTTTATAAATTTACCAATTTATTTGTCTTAACTGAGCCCAAGAAACCTATTGGATCTATCTCTATATATATCCATACTCAATATGTAGGTATCTTTACCCATGTATTTCACAAATAAATATTTACCCAGCCACATATTCATAGAGTGAAGAGTTAGGATATCATTTTTTTGATAAGTAGTATGTCATATACAAACAATATCAGAAACACTACTAAACTCCCACAAATCAACTTATATACACAAGAATCATTCACATTCTTGATGAAACCAAACACTTTTATTACATCATAAAAATGTATATTCCAACTTTTATAGTCCTACTTCAATCCATAAATGGATTATTGAATCTTTAATACCATAGCAGACTCATTTTTCACTTCAAAACCTTTGGGTTGTATCATATAAACATTCTCAACTAAATTAACATTAAGGAAAGTTTTTTAACATCCATTTGATATATATCATAATCAAAATATGCCACTATGGTGAGAAAACTTTAATGGAATTTATCATCACAATAGGTGAAAATGTTTCCTCATAGTCAATACTAACAATTTTTTTATAACATTTTTCCACTAAATATTATTTATAGGTAGAAACTCTACCATATATTTCAATTTTATTGTGGAAAACCCCCTCTCACCCTATGGGGTTTACCCCTTCGTGTGCATATACCAAGATATAAACTTGGTTACTATACATATAGTCTATTTTAGATTCCATGGATTTTAACCATTTCTTAGAATTAGAACTCTCAATAGTCTCCTAGTAGGTGGTAGGTTTTTATCCTATGAACATGAACTCGTCACTATTATCTTTGAGAAATCAATATCTCAGGATTTATTGATTAATCCTATAATACCTTTAAGATTCTTATATAACCTAATTTAATTATTCATCTATAACCCTTTGTGTAACCAACTCAACTTCCATATTTGGAACACTTCCTATTTGTTGGTCTTGAACTTCTCCAAGTTCAACTTTCCTCCCACCAACTCCATGACTCATGTATTTATTTTTAAGGAAAACACCATGTCGGACCACAAACACTTTGTGTTTTGTAGGGTTATAAAATAAATATCTCACAATTTCTTTGGGATAACCAAAAAATAATCATTTTTATGATTTAATTATGAGTTTATAAGAATATAAGTGTCATATATATGATTCACATTCCCATATCCTCATAAAATACATATTGGGATGTTTCCCATTCCATATCACATATAGAGTCTTTATAACTGCTTAAGATGTAATGTGTTTTATTATAAATGCAGTAGTCTCTAGAGAATAACCCCAGAATGAAATTATAAGGTCACGTTGACTCATCATCGATCGAACCATGTCCAATAAGGTATGATTCTTCCTAGAAAACACACCATTTCATTTTGGTGTTCTAGGAGGTGTAAGGTTTGAAACAATTCTAGAATCAATCAAATTATCAATAAATTCCTTACTTAAGTATTCATCACCCTGATTTAGTAATAGAATCTTAATACTTTATCCTAGTTGGTTGTGTATTTCATCCTAAAACACTTTAACCTTTTTAAAATTTTCTTACTTGTATCTCATCAAAAACACATATCCATACCAACCAAATTCAATAGTAAATGTAACGAAGGACCTAAAACCACCACTTTATTGAGTACTCATTGGTCCACATATATCTATGCATGAGATCCAATAGTCCACTATTCATTTCAACATTTTTACAAAGAATGGTGATTTGGTCATCTTTCCTAATAAACAATATTCAAAATTTTCAAATGATTCATAATTTATTGGTCCCAGTAGTCCATATTTATGGAGTATTTGGATACATTTGTCATTTATATGTCCAAATAAAAAATTCCAAAGGTAGGTGGGATTAGAATCAACTCAAACCTTCTTATTTTGAATGTTATAAATAAGATGATTCATATCCAAAATGTATAAACCATTTAACATTATCCTAGTTCCATAAAACATTTTATTATTATATATAGAACTAATATTATTATTAATAGTGACTAGAAATATCTTCTTGTCTAAATAAGATATATAAAACAAATTTCTATTTATAATAGGAAAATAATAATAGTTCTCTTATTCTTTTATTAATCCACTTTGTAAAGTAAGTTCATAAGTGTCGACCTCTAATACAACAACTCTTGATCCATTACCAATATGAATATCTACTTCACCCTTCATCAATTTAATCCTATATATAATTTTTTTTATCAACAAAAATATGTGATGCAAACCTGGTATCCAATACCCATGAGTCATAGTTGGTTGAATTGATTTCTATTACCTTCATATTCAGATGATCATAATTATTTTCCTTTAGAATACTTCTCAACCCTAGATACCAATATCTAATTGTTTTATAGGTTATACCTATAAGTAATCTCAATATGATTATCATGAAATATTAAAAAATCTATAACAATTACATATTTTTTGGTGAGTATCATGTTTTATATCTTTTCATTAAGGACTTTTCATAAAATTTATACAATTAAAAATGATGACCCCAAATATCATATCCATTTAGTGAGCCAAGATCCATATTTCATCATAAATAACACTCAGTATCACATAAATAATACATGAATATATCTAGTATACAACTATAGATAATAATATCATATATGATTCAGGGATAGTTGTATCCAAATCCAACACATCGATTAACTCAACTTTATTTATTTGGTATACTAACTGTTATGGTTTCTCAACTAGTGTATTCTAAAGAAAACTTTGAAAATAAGGCACCTAACCATTAGGGTCACCTTATTAATATATTTGTGTTATATAATATAATTAATGTAAACCTAACTATTAGGGTCAATAGTAATAGATGATCAAGGTATTGACAAGTTCCTCTTTGGAAGGAAAATCACACTTGGTATTTGAGGGGTTTTCATTCAAAGTCTCACCAAATTATTATACATCATATGATTATTAAGATCAGAACTATTTCATCTCAGGAAAAATTTATATTCTCATGTTCTATTAATTTTTTAATGCATGATTATAATAATTTAGTTTTAGAATCCCTATTTCATCCAAAAAATTAATGCATTCACACCACATTAATGGTTAACTCTTTACACAGCCCAAAAGTTTGTGTTACTCTCCCAAGAAAAAAATCCAAACATATTTATACATATCTAAATTCATCTTATGCATAAGGAATGTGAACATTTCATGTAAAGGTGTAGATTTATATGAGATTGAAAATATATACATGATTAAGATTAGAGAGGCCTATAGTTATCCCCTCACCATTCTAGAACAAGGAATAAGACTCCGGGCTAATGGGAAGTTAAACTCAAAGTCCCTCTACCTATGGATACTTTACTCTAGTGAGATTCCAATTCATAATAATTATAAAACCAAATATACACAAAGTATGACCAACAACTATATTCAATAAAATAACTTCAATTATAGACTAAGGTCAAGGTTGATGAAAATAGGATCTTATGATATTTCACCTAGCATGTAATGCAAGACTCTATTTCCTAGAAGAAATTTATCACATAAATTTTTCATACACAATATTCACATTTCTTAAATAACTAGTATCCCCACCTATGAATTTACAAAAGATTTAGTAGATTGTGAACACATAAAAATAACATCTTTTATTAAAACTTATAAGAAATAAATATAGGAAAATAAATTAATAACATAGTAAATATTAATAAATAAAGAAAATGAATCAAAATCATTGAATTGGTGTTAAACATAAAATGGTTTTCTAAAAAGTTGAATTTTAAAGTTTATGAAAAAGTTAAATATATCAAAGGATACTTAGTCAGTATTTTCAATCTTACCTTACATATTATATCTATCTAGAGTAGAAAACTTTAGAATCTACTATGATGTTGAACTGGCTATATTGAAATCACTTCTGATTTATTCTCTTTTAACAAAACATTCACAATCAAAATCATTTTATAAATTTCACTACAAAGAATATGTTAAGTAACATACAAGTGAAAGGTCATAGAGTATAATAATATTAAAAAGTAAAGAGTTTATAAAATATAAGGTAAAAAATATAAACTATATGTATAATTTATTTAGATACATTTTCACTATGAAATGGGCACATGATATGTAATGAAATACTTTAAAGTGTAAATTTTAAATCTAAATTTCATCTATTATTTGAATCAAAATATGTGTACTTTATATATATATAGGTTTAAGTATGGAAATCTATCTATATGATGTCTTTTGACATTACCAGATACAAAAACCAATGTATTTCCACTAAACTAGAGTTTGGTTAAATTATAGAGAAGGAAAATAATATTTTAAAAGAATTTATAGGGATCAATGAAGATGAAGATGTGTATAGTGTAATGATCATGTAATAAATATTTCTTTATTAGTTCCATGGAAGTGATGGTGAGGTTATCATAAAGGAACCTAGAAGGGATTATTTATAATTGGAATATATTATTATAGTTTTTGATCAAATTACTACCAAATAAAGTTGGAATTCAGATTATCCAAGAGGAAATGATCCATGGCAAGGTGACTAGTTATATGGTGTAGGAAATCAAGAGGCAAGAATAGGATAATGTAATTTTGGGTAACAATCCATGGGATTATGGTGAATTATAGGGGATTATATGAGGGTGAATAAAGAAAATATAATTTGGGGGAATATCGCAACATGTGAATCAACTAAAAAATTTAAAAAAACATGAAAATGTAATGGATGAATGAAATTTAGGCAGTTGAAACTGAATAGGGACAACATGACATGCATTGTACTTTTATACGTGTAGTATAATAATTGGGTTTTCTGGTTCTAAATGAATGGATTAAAAAAATAGAAAAATAAACATGTGAAATAACTTTAAATTCTGTTAGAAAATAGGATATCCATATGAAACTAAATAATAGTTATAATCCATAAAAAATCCAAAGTTAATTCTGAAGAAAATTTAGAAAAAATTAATAACAAAAAATCTTTGGAAACTAACCTTTTTAACACCAATAAAAAATGTTAATTAATCACCCATGAATCTCCCTAGATCCTCGCCATCCAACTGGGAAATGGTGATAAAGGAACAACACTACAAGAAGGATTCATTAGAGTGGTGTAACTTCAAAAAAATGCCAGTGATCTTATGAATCATCAATAATGGAACCTAAATATCAAGGTTGAAGGAATATGATTGCTGAGAAGTAAAAAATATAACTAGATAATGAATATATCATCATAGAATTGGAACATCATCAGTGAGATAATGACATTTGGAAAACAATATCTTATTAAATTTAACACAATACCATGGGAACATATGTGTGAAATGAGAGTTTATCATAAAATAATACAACCAAGTAATGACTCATTTAATGGTATGTGTAATTGAAGACCCAAGTACAACTATTTTTTAAAATTTAAATATTTTTCATGAATGATTTATTTTAAATAGTATAAGCAAGAATCATTTCACATCCATTGAATCTAGTGAAAGTAAAAAAAGTTTTATGGAATATTAAAAGGAAATTATAACCCATATTCCACCATAAAACAATATATAATCCTCTATTGTGTTAATTTTTTATGGAAATATAATGAAAATTTTATTTGCAAGTCAGATGGATAGACAGGTATAATCTATATAATCTATGTGTGTTTGTGTGTTAGTGTTATTTTAATAGGTACACAATCAAACATACCTATACAAAATTATTATTATTTTAATAAATAAATTTAGTTGATAATTCCTTTAATATTTGTAAAATAATATAAAAACAATATTGTGGGAATTGAGAATATCTGTTGATTGGAGAGGCTATGCCAAAATCATGAAAATTTATGAACTAATTGAGAATTCCTACAATTTGTTTGTACATACAAAGGGGAAAAAAAGAAACTAAAATTATACATGTCATTACTACTAGTAAAATTCATCATTTGAAGAATTAAATATTATGTGTAATACATAAGTGTTTGAAAACTTTTTCATAAAAAATAAACTCTTAAACATGGGGTGGATTAATGAAATGGTTATAAAAGTGGGTCCTCATATTTGAAGCCACATGTCAAGGGAATAATTAGTCTTACCTTTGTATTATTTGAAATAAATTCACTATTATAGGATTACTAAACAACTTATAAAAGGGAAGAAGAAACACATGTAACTATTAAATTTACATGGAGTTAGTTTCAGTAAACATTCACAAAAAAATTATACCATTTTATAGGATAATTAATACATGCAACTCTGTAGATGAGTACAACCAACATAAGATCTATTTTAAATGGACTAAAAATTAAATTAGCAAGGAATTATACCAAGAAATTAATAAGGCTTGATAATGGATAATGAAATAGGAACTATGGGTTCCTTGAACCATATGGTAATTTGCAGTAATTATAACGTTTAAGGTTAGTGAGGCATAAATAATTTTTCATATTCCATTGAAGGTGTTTTTCAATAATTTTAAACACACTACTATAATCAATAATGATTAACCAAAATTAATTTTCCATGGTCTTACAAGAATCACATAACCCTGGTAAAGTAATAAGGACTTTAAAAAAAGTAATGTTTATTTATTTTATAAAAAATTTACTTCAATTGAATTCCCTATGAAAAAAATCTATAAGTATGAAAACTTTTTTCAATCACCAGTGGGAAAACACTATTTTAGAAGAAATCAATTTAAGAACTGAATCCAAAATAAAGCTATAATTCATGAATGATATTCATTCTTATAAGTATTCAACTATTGTGAATAATTCTTTCAAAAAATAAAGTTATAATTCATTAAAATATTAGAACACTAAGACTTGAATCCGAAACTATAAACCATTACCATAACATATGGAACACATAATAAAAAAATTCATAGATATGAAATTATGGAAAAACAAACTAAAGTAATAATATTTTAAAAAATGAAGGATTTATTTATAAGATCAAAATGAATATAATGAAAAAAAATTGAATAAATAAATATACATAAAGTCTCTAAAAATTAAAATCTATGTGAAACAAATAGTCAATATAATTGTGTCAGTTTCATACATGTAACAACATTACACTCTCAAAATTCATAAAAATACTTTTAAAAATTAAAATTTATTTGGTGATTATAAGTAATTTATACATTTTTAGAAATATTTTATGGAAATTGGGAACCTATAAATGGCATAAATAACCTAAAAACTAAAAAAGTTAAATAGAGAAGAAGGAATATATGAGGGAAAGGTGAACCTATGAAGTAAAAAGGGAAATATAGAAAAGGGAAATCTAACCTTAAAGCCTAAGGAAGAGGGAAATAAAACTAAGATCCTATGGGTTATCATCATAATATAAAACAATCAAATCACCTTTCATTTTTATATCAATAAATAATAATTATGGGAAATAATATAGCACTTTAAATGTTGTTAAAATAAAAACTATCATGGATCTATATTGACCAAACTTGGAGGTATATATAGCTTCCCACCGACATTTATCCCTTAATTCCCATGAAGAATACCCACTTCAAATTTTATATATATAAAGATAAAAATAAAACCATTTATTCTAAATTCATACAATTATAAAATAAAGTAAAAGGTAAAAGAAACACTACCCACTTGATAGAATTCATCAAGATGGTAAGGTACTCATGATGGTATCAAATCCTTTTTTATCATTTAAAGCATTCAAAATCGAAATGAATAATTTTTTTAGATCATTAATCCATGAAAAAATTATGGAACAATCACATGTATATTTATTTATATAATATAACTAAAATTATAATAATATAGTAATTAATGTAAGAAAATTGGGGAAATTTTGGTTTTATATGTTGTTTGATGACACATTGAAAAATGCTTATAAAAGTTATCATTTGGTAAAATAAGGTTATGAAAAAATTCATATAGATAAATTTTAAAATAAAAAAAATTAAATAAATGTTAATGGGAATGGTTTCCAAAATAGCAACAATCATATTAGCACTATATTTAAAATTGGTAGAAATTAGGGTACATGGGTATAAATGTGTAAACAAAAAGATGAAACTGAACTTACATAGGAGCAGATTAAACCCTAATATTTGAAAGTAATATTTTCTCACAATTTACACTTTAATAGGATGGGGGAAACCTTGAATTTCTAAAAACTATATCTAGTGTTTAAATATAATAAAAATAAATTCATGAAAAATATAAAATATATGTACATATTTACTGAAATGTATTTATTTAGTATAAAATTAGTGTCAATTATAGAGGTATGGTAGAATGTTCATTGAAGATTAGAATGAAGTATTTGAGTGATCACCTATCATGGAGGAGTAACCAAAATAATATTAGAATGGTAGAAGGATGATCCCTTGTGTTGGGATATCTACTGTGATTAGAGGAGGTAGAATCTATTTGTTAGTCGAGGAGGGTATTTGGAGTGGCTAGGGTTCGCGAAAGTAGAAACCAGGGAAGGTAGGAAGTGAAATCAAGAGTTGTAATTAAAAATGATGGGGGTGGGTAATTATTATTTTATAAAGTTTCATTAGAGAAACGTTGATCTTCATGGGGAGAGAGGAATATTGAAATGAAAATAGAAACTAAACACAAATAATGAATTCGTTTTGGAGGAGATGAGATGTAGCTGGAGAGATTCTATAGAGGAGACACATGTCCAAGGAGGCACAACATTTAGTATAGATAATGGATTTACTAAAAATGAATATTAAATGAATTAACAAATAAATTAATATTTTATTTAAAATAAGAAACAAATATGAAATTTTCATATTTAAATTTTTTCTTGTAAAAACACATTCTATAAAGTATAACACTTATCATCTCTAAACATTTTACAAACTATAATAAAAATTAACTATTTTTTTTACTGCATCTTGAAAATATGTTCATCCTCAACATATTTTTGGGTCCATTAAAAAGGTCATTGTAGGTTATAATTGGAAGGAAGATCATGAGGTGGCATAAGGATAGATTTTGCACATGAGCCTTAGCCAGTTGGTGAGGTCTTCTTAATTTCATCCATGAGACCCAAGATCAAAACTAGGCAGAGGCATAATTTCAGGTTTCCATAGAAGTACTGTAACAGGAATTGTAGTAGTATTGTGCGGGTACTGTAACAGGTATTGTTCGGTACTGTAGTAGCTGGAACTATTCAAATTGGGCCACCAGTTTGGCCCTGGAGTCCTTAAGGCCTTCAGGCCACCTAGGCCTTTGTGTTAGTAAGGCTTTCGGGCCACCTTTAAGGCCTTTGAGCCACCTCAAGGACTTCGGGCCACATGATCAATGCAGTTTCCCCAGGTAGATTCTACAAAAAAGGAGCATCCCTAGAGAAGGATTCAGAGCAAGTGCACTCACCAGAGCAGAACCAAATGTATTTGGAAGAATGAGAGGGTATGGCTACACCATCAGAACCATCTTATGCTTACACGGGAAGCCTAGCCGGACAGTCATGCGAAGGTGGAGAGCTACCATCATGAAGCAGATGCTGGGGAGGGGTAGTTCCTTGTAGTTATAATCTGGTTGAATTCCCTAAAACCTTCGGGTCATGTAATCTCTTAATCCTACGGGCCTTGTAAGGGTTCCCCCTCATCCCTTGAAAGGGGAGTTATCAAAAATCAATAAAAATGAAGGCCTTCAGGCCATTCAGGAATAAGGATAGATTTCCACTGTGCAGGGTGATACAATGAAAGTTTGCGCAGTGGGGTGGGTGTACGGGTATTCAATAACCACCTACAATGCACATTGGGAAATATATTAGCATTAATTCAAGTTCAAGTTTTATGATGGAATTTCTTAGATGCATTACTATTCATTATTTAAGTTCACATGATTCATGTTGTGTTTAAAATTATGACGTTTCACTATATAATGTCAAGCTCACTCCTGATATTATGTTGACACTCAATTCAACATTAGGTAGGGTAGAAACAATGCTTTGTTTTTTCACCGATAAGACTTAGGATACATTAACTGCTTAATGTATATTGTGTGAAAACACCACATTACATTAATAACATAACATGATTTAAAGTGTAACACCCAACATTACAGTATTATATAGCATAATATTTAGTGGGGTAAAGAAGGCTTCCAACTTGTACCTCCTTGGAAATCAAGGCATAAAAAAGACTACTCATATCTTAATCCAACCATGGTTACCAGGTCTCATGGACCCTTTGATTCAGAATCAGACTAGTATGAGGACTATGACTCTTCTTATCAATTTGATTATAATATTTGATGTTATCTTCCATTGGTATGAGGGCATAATTTCTTGTATGACCCCATCCATCACTCTTTGTCTCTCATTTTTCTTTTTATAATAAGGGTGTCTGCCTTACCTGTTTTAAAAAAATAGTGGGGTAAAACCAGTTACTATTTCATAAAATGTGTTCTTTATTTAATAGTGAAAGAAACAGGTTGGGTCGATGATGAAGATAGATATAATACCATTTATTGGATTAAAGGAAACATACTATAATCTTATGTATTAGAATAAATCTCAAACATGGCCCGATTTATCCAAGATAGGACCAATTTGTATGAAAAATACAAAGAACACAATATACCTAAAATACAGTTATAGAATCAAGTTTGATGAATATCACTAAAGCATAAAACTAATGCTTTCTATCAATATAGGTAATCCACTAGACTTTTTATCCATGATCATATCATGAGGATCTTAAAAAAAATGGGTATTGAAGCCTTCACATTTGTGACAAATTTTGCTTCTAGAAGAAGAGAGTTTCAATAATTTTTTCATGAAACTAATGATCATCCACACCTAATGAGGGAACTCATTACCCTTTTATAGGCAATGATTGGAACTCTTTATAAAATAAATATCATTGATGGTAATATCATACATTACTTATCATTGAAGAGTTCTTCATTAAATACTTCAATAAAGGTGTTCATGTACTAACTAATCCATATCTATGAGTTCCTTGATGATTTTCTAGACACTAATCTTGGAATGTATGATATCTCATCTAATACCAATTAGAAAGAGGCATAGAGGTTCATACACTAAGTGTATCCAGAATCTTAGTTAAATTATATTTAAATTTAATATTTGAATAAATAGTATTCTCCAGACAATAAGATAACAATTATTTGGGATATGTTGATCGTATAAATTCAATCACCAATTATTTGGTTCAAAATAAAAGTGAATTGAATATTAAATAAATGATAATTTTTAGTTATAGAATATAATATTTATTTATCTCTTATTTATTATTTTCAAGATAATAAAAAATTATTTATTTATTTAAATAAATATTCATTTAGTTATGTGAATATTAAATAAATATTTATTTTCTAGTTCATGAATATTATATTTATTTATTTATTTAATGAAAAATATAATGATGTTTATTTGTTTAAATAAATATTTTTAATAAGGATTCAATAAATTTTGAGGAAGATTGATAGGCTGATTTAAGATCCTGAATTAAATGATATATTTTATTTAATATAATTTAAATAAGAATTGATTTATTTATTTTATAAATGATATTTTATATCCACGAGTTCACATGCATCATGAAATATATTATTATTATTATTATTATAATTATCATCATTATCATCATCATCATCATCATCATCATCATTATTATTATTAGATGTGGTGTTTTCTAGAATTAAGATAGTAGTTATGAAAACCCTGCTTTTATTACAAACTTAAACATAATTTATTACATAAACTATTTACTTGATAAAACATGGAAGATCGATAGGTCTAGTGTATTTGGAGATTAGTATCATTACATAACAACTTAAAACATGAAATAAAACATCTTTATTGAAAACTTCCTTTACATGACCACTACATTCCCTTGTACTTAACATTGCATGGGATAACCTGAGGACATGCATAAGAAAAGGGTGAGCTATAAAGCCTAGTAAGGGAATAAACATGGAATACATGAGGATTAAAATACATGTTAGACAATAGGCATATCAATAGATCACAAGAGAAACATGAACATAAAGTCATGATAAAGCATGATAATCATAACATGGAAATGTGGCAACAACACTTATTATGGAATTAGCATGAGCCAAGGCTCATTGCACATGGAGCATGAGTAAATTCTCATTGCACATGAAGCACAAATAAACCCTCGTTGCACTTGAATTATCATGAGTGAACACTAATTGCACATGATGTATCATGATACTATACTTTACCCAATGCATTGGAGCTCTATAAGGGCGCACCCTTCTTAAACATTTCATTTCATGCATAAGTGTGCTACATGGATCATAAAACATGGATTCATTAAACATAATAATTTATTCCATGATAAAGGAATGTGGAATTAATACATGAAAATTTATAATCAATAAGTAAATGTGCATAAAGTTGAATACCCTTGATGGAGAAATGGGCATGGTATTCACTACACAAAGGCATTGTCTTAGAAAATCGGTGCAATTTCAGCATCATAACCGCGTGACATAAGAATTCATAAAAATGGTTGATGAGAGAGAAAGGGGTGTCTAATCATATTTACATGAAATTTACAGTAATGGGGTCATATATATATATATTTCCAAACAATCTTAATGGAATTTTGATTCATGATACAAAATTATTGCTTGAATGTAAATGAAGAGAGAGAAGTTCCTTTCGGAATTTTGGCATAGTAACGGGTGTACATGGGAGGAATTTAATGAGAGAGAAATGGTTCTCCCATCATTCAAACAATAATAGGGAAGTATGGGGAAGGTGTGAAACCATACCCCAACATTTATAATTTAAATTAAAAGGGCATAACAATATTAATAAAATTGGACAAAAAAAGTGAAATGAAGAAAAACCCTTACTTGGAAGTGTGCTTCCAAGGCTTGAGAGAGGCTTGAGAGAGGCTTCTTGGGAGCTTGGGGCACCTTGGGAAGATTATAGAGATAGTAAGGAAGAGGTTGGACGAACTCCAAAGGCTTTTAGTGAGGAGGAAGTGGGAGCTTGGGTGGGTTTATATAGGAAAGGTGAGTGAATTCTTTATTATTTAGGTTTGGGACCCCTTACACTAAACTATTCCAAACCACAAATCAGATCATGGTTTTTTCCCATGGTTTTTGGAAAAGGGAAGAGGAAAAAATATTTTATAAGGCCAAAGTCCGAAATTCTTAAAATAATGGGGTTGCTTATGTGGAGGTGAGTCACACTCCCATGGAAAATAATTTAAAAAGACAAGATGTTTAATAAGTCTTGAGGGGTCCTTTAATACTTTGAAAAGTAAGTCAAAAAAAACCAAAATCACATTCTTTTAATGGTAAAACATATATTGGCCGAACATAAAGCTTATAGTATTTTATTACATCAATATTGGGTCATTATGATGTCATAAAACACATTATATATTTAAACGGTATTTAATTTTTACCCAAAAATTTGACTGTCTTAGAAAATTATGAAAAATTCACTGTTGGATAATTTCGACATCCTGATTCCATAAATATCATTTATTTTATTTAAATAATTTTATGAATATGTTAATTTTCACTTTTAAAATAAAAAACCGACATTTATTGAAAATTCACGGGTTTTGACAGAAATGGATTTCAAACCTTAATAAAAAATTATAATTGCATTCATAAAATTATAAGATCATTTATATTTAATAAAAAATTAATTTAATAATAATAATATTTTATTAAAATATCATTTAATTCAAAAATCCCTTAGTTTAATAAAATATAATTCTTAATTAAATAATAACTAAAAATGCTATTTGTACTTTAAAAACTATTTACAATGTATCAATAATGACAAGAAAGTATATTCATTATTATGTACAAAAATAATGTACATGAACATAGTACTAGCGATTTGTTACATAACCCCTTAAAACAACTACATAAGACCTAAGGGTAAGGTGTGTGATGGTGATAGACTCTTGGGGTGGCTCAGATAACATCGCTCGAGTGGTAATATCTATCAACTTCCACTTTTCCCATAGATGGTCCCATTCGATCTTGACATGATGAAGCTCAGCTTGGGCTTGGTCAAGATCGAAGCCCAAAGATTCCACCTCTTTTACAAGCTCCGACAAATGGGCTTCGTGTGGAGTAATTCTACCAGATGAGGTCATCACTTCCTTTGTCTGAGTAAATTGGGTTTGTTAAAGCCCTATATTTATACTAATCATGTGATCACTGTTCAATAGATATAAAAGCAACGGTCACAATTCTTAACATAAAACCAAAGAAGTTGACATTTTATATTAAAATTTTACATAAAGAGACATTTAATTAGATCAAGAGGGACTTCCATTAATGAAACTTTGGGTCGTTACAATATTTCCCCCTTAAGAAATTTCTCCCTCGAAATTTCCTTTTCCCACAGTAAAACAGATGTGGGTAACTCAGCTTCATCATTTCCTCCGATTCCCAAGTCTCTTCTTCAAACTTGTGGTTTTTCCACAACACCTTGACGAGGGGCATTGTCTTATTTCGTAGAACTTTTTCTCTACGATCTAAGATCTTCACTAGTTGCTTCTCATAAGAAAGATCATCCTCCAACTGTACCACCTCAGAAGAGAGTACATGTGAAGGGTCCAATATGAACTTCCTTAAGAGGGATACATGAAAGACATCATGTACTTTGGCCATGGTAGGTGGAAGTTCTAGTCTATAGGCCACAACCCCAACACAATCAAGAATCTCGAAGGGGCTGATGTACCTTGGACTTAACTTCCCTTTCTTTCCAAACCTCATGACCTTCTTCCATAGAGATATGCATAGAAAAACCATGTCTCCAACTTTAAACTCAAGGTCTCTTCGAAAATTATCTGCATAACTCTTCTGTCGACTCCGGGCTTCCTTGATATGCTGCTGAATGGTTTTTACCTTCTCCACCATTTCCTCGACCATTTTTGTTCCAAGAAGCTTACGTTCACCGACCTCATCCCAACATGCTGGTGTTCTGCACTTTTTCCCATACAAGGCTTTATATGGTGCCATTTAGATGCTCAAGTGGAAAGTATTATTACAAGAGAACTCAAACAGAGGAATATTTTGATCCCATCCTCCTTTAAAGTCCATTTAGCACGCTCTCAACATGTCCTCAAGTGTTTGTATAGTCTTCTCGGATTGGCCATTAGTTTGAGGATGATAGGCCGTACTGAAGTTTAGTTCAATATTCAGAGCATGTTGAAGACTCTTCCAAAACTAGGAGGTGAATCTTGGATCTCAGTCAGACACAATAGATAGTGGTACTCCATGCAGCCTTACCACTTCCCTGATATATATCCGTACTAGTTGATCCAATGAGAAATCCTCCTGAATAGAAATGAAGTGTTCAATCTTTGTAAGACGATCCACAAAAACCCAGATTGCATTGTTGCCTTTGGATGTCCTCGAAAGTCCGATGACAAAGTCCATGGTGATGTTCTCCCATTTCCATTCTGGTATAGGCAATGGTTGCATCATCCCCTTAGACTTCTGCCTCTCTCCCTACACTTGCTGGCACACCAGGCACTTTGATGTATATTTAGCGATCTCCTTCTTCATATTATCCCACAAAAAGTTTTCTTGGAGATCTTGATACATCTTTGTTCTCACTAGGTGAATAGAGAAATTTGAACTATGTGCATCATCCAAAATTTCCTTCTTCATCTCCGGACTTGACGGAACACATAGTCTTTTCCCAAATCACACAAATCCTTCTTTATTAACATTAAACTCCAAGTATTTTCCTTTTTCGATAGCTTCCACTTTTTTTTGAATTCCCACATCATCCTTTTGAGCATCCTTTAACCTTTCCAAAATAGATGGTTGAGAAATCATTTGTGAAAGGATTGATGATGTTCCCTTCTTTATGATTCCCATGTCCATCTTCATCAAGTCTAAGAAGATTGGATCCTTCTCAATTCTCATCATTGATAGAATCACTGGGTCCTTTCTACTTAGGGCATCTTCCACCTTGTTCGCTTTCCCAGGGTGGTAATGTATTGAACAGTCATAATCCCTGATGAGCTTTATCCATCTTCTCTAGTGCATATTAATCTCTTTCTGTGTGAATATATATTTAAGACTCTTGTGGTTAGTATATATCTCACATTTTCCCCATAGATATAATGCCGCCATATTTTCAAGGCAAAGATCACCGCCGCCAACTCTAGATCATGCGTTGGATAGTTTCGCTCATGGATTTTCAACTGCCTTGAGGCATAGGATATCACTTTATCATTCTGCATCAGCACACAGCATAATCCCTTCTTCGAAGCATCACTGAATACCACAAAAATTTCTCCACTTGTGGGTAAAGTGAGCACAGGCGCAGTGATAAGCCTCATTTTCAACTCCTTGAAGCTTTGTTTGCATTCATCACTCTAAGAAAACTTTAATCCCTTTCGAGTTAGCATGGTAAGAGGGTTGGAAAATCGTGAAAAATTTCTCACAAATCGTCGATAATATCTAGCTAACCCCAAGAAGCTACTGATATCTGTTACTGATGTTGGCCTCGGCCATCCCTCAATTACATCTGTTTTGGAGGGATCCACAGATATCCCATTTCTTGTGATGATATGGCCCAAGAATGAGACCTCCTTCAACTAGAACTCACACTTGTTGTACTTTGCATAGAGCTTATCCTTGTGCAAAGTCTCTAGTATAGTTCTTAAATACTCCTCATGATCCTCCTTGGTTTTGGAGTATATTAGAATATCATCTATAAATACTACCACAAATTTGTCAAGGTAATCTCTAAAGACTCTATTCATCAAGTCCATGAATATTTCTGGAGCATTAGTGAGTCCGAAAGGCATTAATATGAATTCATAGTGCCCGTATCTTGTACGAAAAGTAGTCTTGGGGACATCTTCCTTCTTCACCCTTACTTGATAATATCCCGACCGCAAATCTACCTTGTAGAAGTATTGTTCTCCATGAATCTGATCGAACAAGTCATCGATCTGTGTCTAAGGATACTTGTTCTTTATCGTGATTTTGTTAAGTTCACGATAATCGATGCAAATCCCCATTGACCCTTCCTTATTCTTGACGAAGAGGACCGGTGCACCCCATGGTGAAGCACTTGGGCGTATAAACCCTTTATCTAGATTCTCCTGTAGTTGTTTCTTCATCTCTTCAAGCTCCACGACAGCCATTCTATATAGAGTCTTGGATATTGGTAGAGCCCCTGGTATAAGTTCAATTGAGAATTCAACATCTCTTCTAGGAGGAAGACCAGGCAGTTCCTCGGGAAACACTTTAGAGAATTCCCTCACAATAGGCATTTCTTCAAGGATGGTTTCTTCCTTGGACTCAATCATCTGAGACAGATACGCATGCTCATAGGGCTGTAATATCCATGCTTGAGATGATCGAGCTAAAGGAGATTAATCTTCCTCCTTACACTTGTAAAGAATCGGGGGTCAATTCTCCATATGGAGTGTGATTTCCCTTTCCCAACAATTTATGTTGGATCTATATAAGGAAAGCCAATCCATTCCAAGAATTGCATCAAATTCCACGAGAGGGAGTATGATGAGGTTCGCTGGGAAATTCAATGCACAGATTATAATAGGGGAGGAATTATATTCATGGGATGCAATGATTGCCCCATTTTCCGTACTCACCGACATCTTCACTTCCATGATTTTTAGTGGTGTTGGGATTGTTCTACTAAACTTTCAAGATATAAAAGAATGCATAGAACCTGAATCAAAAAGTACGTTCGCTATTCTTGAATGAATAACTAGCGTACTTTTCACCACTTTTTTTTTGGGGTTCACTTCGGCATAAGTGATGGAAAAATCTCTTCCTTGCTTCCTTAGAGTTTGTTGGTTTCCTCCGAAAACCTTTGTATTAGGGAACTGATTTTCAAGATTCCCTAGTTCTTTGTAGTTGTAGCAATGAACAACTCATTGAGGTTCGAACGGAGCGTTCCTCTCCTCTGTCACAGCCGCGGGTCGTTATTTCCGACAGTTAACAGCTAGGTTCCCTTCTCTTCCACACCTAAATCATTTCCTCGTCCCCTTGAGGCAATTTCCAGGGTGCTTCTTTCCGCACTTTTGGAAATTGGGGTGCTGGATCTTCTTAGCACCATTGGATTTATCCATCGGACCGCCAGCATTGAATTCCACCTTATGCTTCTTGTCATCATGATACCCCTGTGATTCCCCGATCTCCATTTCGACCTTGAGGGCACATCGGACAATTTTCTCATAGTTTTTGAAGTCACAGATCGCTAATGCTTTCCGCAGGATAGGCTTTAGCCCACCAAAGAAGCGGTAAACCTTGCATTCGGGGGTAACGACAAAGCTGGAGGCGTATCATGCAAGACTTGTAAAGTTTTCCTCTTATGCTCCAACAGATTCTTATTATTTTTTCTTGAGGGAAAGTAAGTCCCTTTCCATCTTAAGCTGGAGGGTGTGCGGAAAATATTTATCAAAAAACATCTTCCGGAAATCCTTCCATTCCAACGCCTCGATCTCCTCCTCAGGATTCGTATTTTTGATCAACGTCCACCATTGATCAGTTTCACCCTCCATACGATAAGCCTCCAGGAGAACCTTATCTTGTTCAGAACATTGAAGGATGGAGAAGATCTTTTCAATGGAGTTGATCCATTGTTCAGCGATCGTGGGATCAAATGATCCACTAAAAGTAGGAGGCCTTTGTCTCATGAAGCTCTCGATAGTGACTTGTTCCTTCTTAGGGGGGTTTGGACGTTCCTCTTTACCCGCTTTTCTATTAAAAGCCTGAGTTAACTGAGAGAGAAGCATGACAAAGTTTGAGATTCCCGCTCCCATTGGATTGGACATCTCATTAGTACAGTCATCACACTGATCTTCACATCGGTTGTCAGCCTGAGTCCTCCTATTACCGGCCATTGTCTGGAATAAAAAGAAAGTTAGGGGGTAACAAATAAAGGGTAATCCAAATACAAAAGTTGATGACTTATAAATAAACTTTTATTTCCTTAACTCGTGAGTCTATAGGCTTCAATCTAGCCTTTTCATGATCTACTTTCTAACATATATTCTTAGGGGCATTTTTTTAATTCCCTTAATAAGGGTTCATACTAAGCTTGTGAATTTATAAAAACATTTTCCTCAGGAGTTTCATAACCAAGAGTGCAGCAAGGCCCATTTTCATGCACCAGTTCTCATTCGAGTCTAGCTCAAAGCGGTGTTTTCAGGTTTTACCCCTAGGATACATATGTGCCAGATCTGCCTCTACCTGCTCGTATCCAGACAGGGATGTATTTTCTTGATAAACCACTCACTCGGTACTTACCAAAACTTAGGTATGTTTTTATTATACGTATTCTTGTCTCTAAGGCTTTACTGGGGTTTTCTAATCCTAATCCAAAAAATAACTAAACCTATCATCTAATACCAACTATGACAACCCTACTTTTATTACAAACTTAAACATAATTCATTACATAAAATATTCACTTGATACAACATGGAAGATCAAGAGGTCTAGTATCTTTGGGGATTATGATCATTAAATAACAACTTAAAACATTAAATAAAACATCTTTATTGAAAAATTCCTTTACATGACCACTACATTCCCTCGTACTTAGCATTGCATGGGATAACCTGAGGACATGCATAAGAAAAGGGTGAGCTATAAAGCCCAGTAAGGGAATAAACATGGAATACATGAGGAGTAAAATACATGTTAGACAATAGGTATATCAATAGATCACAAGAGAAACATGAACATAAAGGCATGATAAAGCATGATAATCATAACATGGAAATGTGGCAACAACACTTATCATGGAATTAGCATGAGCCAAGGTTCATTGCACATGGAGCATGAGTAAATTCTCATTGAACATGAAGCATGAGTAAACCCTCATTGCACTTGAATTATCATGAGTCAACACTCATTTTACATGACGTATCATGATACTATACTTTACCCAGTGCATTGGAGCGCTATAAGGGCACACCCTTCTTAAACATTTCATTTCATGCATAAGTGTGCCACATGGATCATAAAACATGGATTCATTAAACATAATCATTTATTACATGATAAAGGAATGTGTAATTCATACATGAAACTTTATAATCAATAAGTAAATTTTTATAAAGGTGAATACCCTTGATGGAGAAATGGGCATGGTATTCACTACACAAAGGCATTGGCTTAGAAAATCGGTGCAATTTCGGCAGCGTAACGGCGTGACATAAGAATTCATAAAAATGGTTGATGAGAGATAAAGGGGTGTCTCATCATATTTACATAAAATGGACAGTAAGGGGGTCATATATATACATTTCAAAACAATTTTAATGTAATTTAGATTCATGATACAAAAGTATTGCTTGAATGTAAATGAAGAGAGAGAAGTTCCTTTCGGAATTTCGGCATAGTAACGGGTGTACATGGGAGGAATTTAATGAGAGATAAAGGGGTATACCATCATTTAAACAATAATAGGGAAGTATTGGGGAGGTCTGAAACCATAACCCAGCATTTATAATTGAAATTAAATGGGCATAACAATATTAAGAAAATTGGACAAAAAAGTGAAAGGAAGAAAAACCCTTACTTGGAAGTGTGCTTCCAAGGCTTGAGAGAGGCTTGAGAGAGGATTCTTGGGAGCTTGGGGCACATTGGGAGGATTATATATAGAGTAGTTCAGAGGTTGGATGAACTCCAAAGTCTTTGAGTGAGGAGGAAGTGGGAGCTTGGGTGGGTTTATATAGGAAAGGTGAGTGAATTCTTTATTATTTAGGTTTGGGGCCCCTTACACTAAACTAATCCAAACCACAAATCATCTCATTGTTTTTGCCCACGGTTTTTGGAAAATAGAAGAGGAAAAAATATTTTATAAGTCCAAAGTCATAACTTATTAAAAAATGGGGTTGCTTATGTGGAGGTGAGTCACACTCCCATGGAAAATAATTTAAAAAGACAAGATGTTTAATAAGTCTTGAGGGGTCCATTAATGCTTTTAAAATTAAGTCAAACAAACCCAAAATAACATTATTTTAATGGTAAAACATATAGTGGACGAACATAAAGCTTATAGTATTTTATTACATCACTATCGGGTCATTATGATGTCATAAAACACATTATATATTTAAACGGTATTTAATTTTTACCCAAAAATTTGACTGTCTCAGAAAATTATGAAAAATTTACCATTGGATAATTTTGATGTCCAGATTCCAGAAATATCATTTATTTTATTTAAATAATTTTATAAATATGTTAATTTTCAATTTTAAAATAAAAAACCGACATTTATCGAAAATTCACAGGTTTTGACAGAAATGGCTTTCAAACCTTAATAAAAATTATAATTGCATTCATAAAATTATAAGATCATTTATATTTAATAAAAAATTAATTTAATAATAATAATTTATTTTATTAAAATATTATTTAATTCATAAATCCCTTAATTTAATAAAATATAATTCTTAATTAAATAATAACTAAAAACACTATTTGTACTTTAAAAACTATTTATAATGTCTCAATAATGACAAGAAAGTATATTCATAATTATATAAAAAAAATATGTACATGAACATAGTACTAGCGATTTTTTACATAACCCCCTAAAACAGCTGTATAAGACCTATGGGTAAGGTGTGCGATGGTAACAGACTCTTGGGGTGGCTCAGATAACATCGCTCGAGTTGTAATCTCTATCAACTTCCCCTTTTCCCGTAGAAGGTCCCATTCGAGCTTGACATGATGAAGATCAGCTTGGTCTTGGTCAAGAGCAAATCCCAAAGATTCCACCTCTTTTCTGAGCTCTGATAAATGGGTTTCATATGGAGCAATTCTACTGGATGAGGTCATCTCTTCCTTTGTCTCAGTAAATTGGGTTTGTTAAAGCCCTATATTTATACTAATCATGTGATCATTGTTCAATGACTATAAAAGCAACGGTCATAATTCTTAACATAAAACCAAAGAAGCTGACATTTTATATAAACATTTTACATAAAGAGACATTTAATTAGATCAAGAGGGATTTCCATTAATGAAATTTTGGGTCGTTACAGTAGTTAAGGGCCTTTGTACAATAACTAAATGTCTAAAGCTAATTATACAACTCAACTTATATCATTTCTAGGGTTATGGAAATAGTTGTGAATAACACATTACACTAAGATAGTTCTCTCCATAATTAAGAGAACACTCTTAAGAATTATCTCAAGAACAAGAGTTGATCATCATCCTCCTCCCTCTCTAGATTGAGAGAACAAGAGATAAAATTTCCAGTCTATTAGGATTCTTGTTGTGGTTAATGGAAAATGATGCAAGATGATCTATACCTTCAAATTAGCACCTGGAGTTCCATCAGTGATGTTATTGGATTCAAGGAGCGTGTTTGGATACTTCTAAAGAAATTTTGATTTGGATTCTTCATTATAAGGAATGTATGAAAAAAATATCAATCATGTTCATCAATAAATAAATATTTATCAATCTAAGGTAATTCATATTTTATAAATTATTTATAAATTATTTGTTAAAATATCCTATCCTAAAATATTATTGGGTTTCATTCATCCAGGTATGGGGATTTATTAGATGAAACTGAAAAAAACACTATTGTTCCTAGGCCCAACCATTTTTATTGTGTCTCTAAACCATCAAGTAGTATCAAAGAGGTCACATATTAATTTATAATTATTTATTATTCATTGAATAAATTTCGGTATTGTTAGAATTATTTTATTTGTAGTTATTTTTCATTATTTAATCTAAAAGTTGAGATAACATGATTTTTGAGTTTCATATAACCAAGAGAAGATGAAGAATTCATGAAGATATCATCTAAATGTGCCGAATATTTTGGATACATGACAAGGATACATGGAATGTAACCAAAAAGTACACACTATGTACCCATGGTCAACCACACCAGGATGAGTTACGCAAATCACAACACTTCTTATGGGGGTATGGTATGTAGCACCATTACAAATCATGCATTGATAGGGATACAAGGTGTGTATCTAGAGTACACATCGTGTAACCCCACATGGTTTTGAGTCTATGTGGTCAAAGTATGAATCATGTAATTAATACAAGCCATTTATTGACTGTTAGCTAAGCTTCATGGAATTACATGAAGTACACAATGTGTTTCTGGATGTATACACTATGTAACATGTAAAAACAAGCATGAAATATATGTCAAGTCCCTTGGTGTATAGTGAAAGTGGATAATGATGAATCACACACCATGTAGTCAGTTATTTATGTCATGTAATTTGGGTTAACTCATGCTAGGAACATGATGAGGTAGGGGTGTCGTGTGAGTCACCATGTGAATATAATTAATTAATTAAGTAAAAACCTAACTAAAATAAGTTTGGCTAGCTATACATGTCGTGTGGTTGGTTTTTCTACATGAAATACACACCAAGTAATTTTGGCAGATCGTGTGGTATATTAAATTATTTATTAATTATTTTTCATGTTATTCTGTAAATGAATGATATGTATAGTTTTCGTACACACCATGTAATTCATGGGAACCTCCAATGGTACACACTATGTATATTCATGGTGCATCACCATGTAGTCATACACACTGCATAGACTATGTGTCTTGACTCATAGAACAAAACATCGTGTATATCGTGACATGCCATGTAGGAATACATGTTGTGTTAGTACATAGTACAAGAAAATGATTATGCATAGCGTTAGTCATATTTTATTTCATGTGATGGTACACACCATGTAACAGTTTAATTAAGTAAATAGATTTGAGCATAAGTATAAGGGCATACATTGTGTCGCCACTAGTACATGGCATGTATTTAATTAATTTTAAATTAAAATTAATTTATTTAATTTATTTAAAACTATAGCGGATGGGAATATCAAGGAATATTTATATGGTTAATTAAGATAAATGAATTTATTAATTAATCATATATTTAATTTATCAATTCAAGATATCTATCTTAACAAAAGGATTAATTGAAATAAATGTTAGCGGTAGTCATTTCATGGGTGGATGATCATGAGCTTGACTAACCTATATATGTTTTGGGTTTTTATTTAATTTTATTATTTATTGCATGGGTTTTTTTGATAAATTTATTATTAAATTAAATATGATTATTTGTTTATTAACACTTTCTCTTTATTATGTATGGGCCTATATGTCCATGGTTTCATTTATGTAACCCTAAGCCTCTAGTTACCCTCACCGGCATGTGTGTAAGCATATATAAAGAAAAGAAGATCCCAGGAAAGAGGAGATAATTACAAATATATATGAGGTGAAATAAACTAATGAGATACATAAAATAAAGGTGGAATAATGCAACTCAATCCAAGCCTATCTCAAGGATTTATTCCCCAAGGGTCAAAAGGTTGGTTTATTATCCACTTGATAAACCAACCATTGGTTAAAATCTCATGATTATACCATATATTTATTTAATTTTTTTCTGTTGTATGGTCATTTTATTTATGTGGTGAAATTTTTATTTGATATTTAAACATGATCACATAATGTAAATAAAATAACAATCAAGATGATATAAAATAACATAAATGGATTATGCATAAATTATTTTATCTAACATGGTTTAACAAGCATGTAAAAGTATAAAATAAAAAAATATTTATGAATAAAGATTAAAAAATAACTTAATAAAATATTATGTTTTATTATATATTCCATTACTTGAGTTAGAATACAACCATATATCAAAGTTTCGGTCTGGACCTCATCAAGACACTTTCATTTATTGGGGAGTTCTAATGAATGTTTTGGGTTAACTTAACCAAGTTGACACCAAGAGTAGTATCCCTCACAAGACTTGGTGTAATTTAGATTCTAGTATAGAGGAAATCCAAATATATGATTTCTGGATTGAGGATTTCACTCAATGAATCAAAGAATTGTGAATTAACACAGTTGGAAATACTGCATACCTAAATGCCTTCAAGTAATTTGACTAGGATATTATCTGTGTTATGGAATGAGAAATATGAATATTTTCTATTAGAATGTCCATGTGATGGGATATTATGAATTTAATGGTGTTTTTTATTGGTATTTGATAGAATATTGGGATATTGATAAAATAAAAATTTATTATGTCATACTTTGTAAAAAAGATAAAGTAATATAATCTCATTTTATTAATAACAGAAAATTATAAGAGAAATAATGGTAAAAATGTGATCATTTCTAGATATAGACCATATCCTAAACAAAAAAAATTCCTAGAGTTTTATAGTTATTTATACACTGTGCTACTACATAAAAATTTATTATATGTAATGAAATTACTTATTCCCAATCAATCAACTCACAGAGCAAGAAAAGGTGAAAAGGATTCCTATAAGATATTCATGGAGGATGATTCTTTTTTCTATTGAATCATGTTATCAACTATGTGTGAATAGTTTATAATGAATCATAATTTCATGGATGGTTACGCCATGAAAACTTATCTCCTTGAACTTGAAAAAGAGAAGGAGAGGCATAAGATTAACAATATTTTCACTACATTATACCAGCGTTAAGTGGAAAATTAGGACCTAATTAGTGATCATGAATTCAAAATATTGAAGGATATTTATTATTTAGTGAATTTAGGAATCTATCTAGATAATAAATTACTCATTAATAATATATTTTCATCCTTAATGCCCATATTTTCTATATTCATCTAGGATTACAGGATAAATGATATAGAAAACCCATTTCAGAATATTTTAACTATTATTTGATGGAAAAATAAGGATTTTTGGTAACATGGTTCTTTATAACTTATAATGAACAACATGAAAGAACAAGTTGTGAATCTCATGAACAGTTCAAATTCAATGACTCCTATATAATTAAAGTGCCTAGGAATGATGAACCACTGAAAAGGGGGGTTGAATTAGTGGTTACTCTTTATAAATTTATTAATATTTAAGTTAACCTCTTTAATTTATTATAATCTTGATCCTATTAATCTTGAAACTCTCCCTTACTTGTATGTAACTTAAATATGAAATAACACTAAGAACGTAAATTTTTATAAGGTCCAATACCAATGAGGGTACTTACTCCTTATTGTGTCTGGTCTTAGTTTATGGAATATATTATATCACTAGTGTATAAAAGTGATTTTATATTAGGTTGAGAAGGGAACAACCTATACTCAATGCCTATATTAAATATTTTACTCTATAAGAAACGATAGGGTTGGACCAACATTCACTTCCCTAGGATAATCAAATGTCTCCCAACATGGGGGGTTGAATTATACTAGTACCATCTATTCTGTAATGATTTTGAACTAAGTCAAATCACTCTTTTTCTTTAGGATTCTGCATCAATGGTGTTGATCTTACTCTAAGCCTTCACGATATAGAAATTTTCTTTTTTATCATAACTAAACTTTCTAGATTTTTTATTTTCAGAAACTTCATTCACTAGAAGATATACTTTCAATTTCTCAACCTATAGATCTCTATACTTTCATCACCTCCTTCTCATATTTTAATATCTCTAAACAATATACTCTTATTTAACTTAACCAATTCCCAAGAAATTGCAGGTCGATCACTCCCATTTTTTCTATTCTATCAAAATTATCAGTAGCCAATTAAGAATGGAATCATCCTATTTATATTCAACATTTCCAAAAAAATGGGGGAAGTGTGGACTTTGATCTCTGAGTCTCCCACTAATTTCAATTATCCATTGAATATCTTCAATGCCTCTTAAGTTGACTTAGTCAATTACATTTATCAAAGACTCCAAGAATCCCAACATCAAAAAACTCCAAAGTCTCCCATAATTTTTTTTCTAGAATCATGAATCTTCTTTCATGAATTTAGGAGCTTTAATCATCCATATTAGAATCATTACAATTTATTTGAATTTATATAAAATTTAAAGTCACTTTCTCTAATCTTGTGGTGTTCTAAATTTTGTACACTTTTGTGATGTCCTGGACCTGGTTTACTCAAGAGTAACTAAACTCGATTGTCCACATAGCCTCAAATGCGCATCCCCATATATCAGTGGCTAGAGACTAGGAGTGAGGGTCCTTGAAGGAATATTGGGAATACTATACCCTCATGACCAGAGTGTAGCAAGTGGTATAATCATACCAAACAACAGTGGGAGAATATAAATAACTAAGCAACACAATAACAAAAATCCATCATATAAATGACCATATATCTCATCCCACATTTTCATATACAATGATGATCATGGTAGGATCTACAAAATATAGTAATATATGGTAGTAGGAATCCAATACAATACATGTATCAAAAGTAAAAAATTCCAAAAAATAAACTATCCTAGATAGCATCATGAGCCATATCCCAGTCTTGTGCTCCCCTGAACCTATACACAATAAATCAAGAATAATAAAGTGGGTGATTTACTCTGTACCTACATGAATTCATAAATTTCGTATAGATACCCAACGATGTCCCAAACAGGGCATGAGATAACACTCAGTAAGCCACCACCAACAGTGTTTGTTATAAATCATGTTCGTGTATATAAGCTAAATCAGTGTACACATATAATAGGTGTACAAGTAATAATAGTAGAAGTGATGTTATCCAGTATATCAAGTATCATTATGGTAAAGAAACTAAATCATGTGGCTATCTGTAAATCATAACATGCATAAAAAACAATAGCCTATACCATGTAACCAAGTGACATGCCTACCTGGTCTAGGGACCAAGTAGTAGTAATGTCTGAAGTAATCATATATGATAAGTAAAACAAGTAACAAGATTCAAGGAGTATAAATTTACAAGGCATTATAAAGGGTCATCAGATCCAATGATTATAAATATCCAAGGCATCCTAGCATGTCAAGTAAACTAGTTCAAATGGATCCTTAGAGTAGAAATTTCCAAGGCATCTAAGTAAGATGACTAAATTATATCCAAGAAGTAGAAATGTATAAGGCATCCTAATGTGATATTTGGGTCCAAGTAATAGTAATTTTTGAGGCATCCTAACAAGTCAAGTAAATCAGATCCAATGAGTAAAAATTTCCAAGGCATCCTAACATGTCAAGTCAACAGGATCCAAGAAGTAAAAATGTCCAAGGTATTCAAGTAAGAATGATCCATGGAGTATAAATGTCCATGGAATCCAAAATAATTAGGATCCATAGAGTAGAAATGTCCACAAAATCCAAATATGGTCATTATATCCAAGGAGTAGTAATGTCCAAGGAATCCTAACATGCTCATTTACCAATTCGTTAACTTTTCATTTAATCATTTCACTAAACCCTTCATGATTATAAACAAAGTAATTTATTATCCATTTCATACCATTCAATTAAAATTTAAAAGGTTCTATAAGGTGTTAAAAACCTTTTACAATTCTCTTTAATACCCCATTCAAATCTCAATTATGTAAGGAAATCTCATCACACCCCAAGGGTGGCGCAAATGCGATATAAAGGCAGAACCCACCCCATGGGCAGTCTAGGTTGAGTTCGACAACCTCCAAACTTGAACAAAGGGGCCAATGGCATGTCTCAACATGTTTAAAAAAATTAATACTTGGTAAAATTAATTTATAAATCATCACATGAAAAGATATACTTGTGTCATAATGATAAAAATCTATAAAAAACAAGACATTAAGGGGAAAGGTTTATACCACCTACCTCATCTTGGTAGAGGAAAAATTGTCTGGTACCATCCTCTTATTTGATCTAGATCAAAATAAAATAAAAGAATGATTAAATTCCTTGAAAATAGGGCATAATATCCTTCACCAAAATAGCATTGCTGATAGTAAGTAAAACATAGAAATGTGAAATACAAATAGAGAAATCATTGAAGTGCATCCAATGAGATGAACTGTGTTTGAATCAGAGTCTATATTGAAGAGTTTTGGAAAATACTAGGATTAGGCTTCAAGGGATCTCTCAATGGGAAAAGAAGTGACCATTTCTGAAGGAAAATAGAAAGTAAGAGGAGGGTTAATTCATTTAATACATTAAGGTAAAGGTGTTAATTTTCCCTCAAAATATTGGGTTGCATAGTTTGGCCACATAATTAGCTAAACCATGTTCCAACTATGTATAATTTTCTACCTCAAAACACCCTCACATGTTCATGGGACACCTGTTATAAAAACTATGCACTGACCATGAATTTTTTCTCTATTAAAAAATACAACAACCCATCATGGGTGTGTGGCTAGAATTTTATGGTTTCATCAAATTTTGCATCCCTAGATAGTGAGCTGGACCACACTGCAAAGTTTACTCAAACTGTGCGGCTTGGGATACATCGTTTCTACTAACTATATGGCCCGGATAAATTTTCTAAAAAACTCAGGCTTCGGGCTCTGAACAAGCCCTAGACACCCATGTTTCCTCTATAAACTCACTAGGAATCTACATTTGGTAAAAATGAGTAAATAAATTGGAAATAAAAAGGTTTCGTACCTCATTGAAAAGTCAATATCTTACAATATTCCCTCCTTGAAGAAATTTTTCCTTGAATTTCCCTTACAAGGGTGGTAAATAATTATCTATTAATAAATCCAACCACTGGGCATGTATGCTGACCTCCCACTCCAAAGTCTCATCATGTACATGGTCATGCTTCCATAGCACCTATTCTAGAGGGACTGACCAACCTCACAGAATCTTCTTGATCAATAATACAAATAGGATTCTCCTTAAAAGATGCATCTACCTCTATCTCAGCCTCCTAGGGCTGAAGAATATGAAACATATCATAATGATATCAGCAAAGCTGAGTGTAATGGCCCAAACCTCCTTGGTCTATTACTTTGCGAAAATTTGGTGTTGAGGTGTCCTGGGAGGCAACGGTGACTCGTTTCAAGAGTTGTCCAGTTTTTTTCTAGTTTTCTAACGGTGATTCAGGAACGGGAGGTCACTAATAGTGAGTTAGGGCTGGTGACTCGACCAATGATGAGTCATCCACTAATAGGTGGTGACGGTAAGTCATCCCACTAGTGATTCATATCGGTGACTTGAAATGGTGGCTCACTGATAGTGAGTCATGTCTGTGACTCACTAATGGTGAGACACGTTAGTGAGTCACATCTATGACTCACTGACAATGAGTCCCAGAATGGTGACTCCCCGAATGGTGACTTGCTAAATAGTGACTCGCCAAATGGTGACTCTTTGAATGGTGACTCACCATCAGTAGATCACACTGGTGACTTGTCTAGCGGTGATTCATCCACCGATGACTCACCCATTGGTGACTCACCTAATGGTGATTCATTTCGACAGTTTTTCAAAATTTCTAGCTTTTCCCAATTTTTCTAGATTCACCCCTTTAACATTTTATTTGATGTAAATTGGGTTTAAAACCATTTTTAATTGTTTTTAAAGTCATTTCAAAGGATATAAATTAAATCTTTATTTTTCAAATTCTCAGGAGGCTTTAAGTTAGTCAAAAAGCATGGTCAATATCCACTTTTAATGGGGAGTTCAAAACTGTTTCTTATCCCTTGAGTCTTAGATATAATCCTTCAAAGATGGACACATTTCCTTCATTCCTTCTTTATCTTTTCTATTGATACTTGAGAATCCCAAAAACTTTCTTCCCTAATAAGACGCATGTTTGTGTTGCACCCTTGGATTTTGTTTCTCTATATCCTAGCGCACCCCCTATTTGGCGTGAGGAGGAGTTGATGATCGTCTGTTTCTCGAAGTGGGAATCACTTCATCTCTCTTTTAATTTTTTATCATGTGGGGTGGTTGTACTCATGTATCCTTGTGAATACGATTTAATCCAAGTTTAATAAATATAATTTAATCAAACTTGAATCAATAAACAATGGTTGAGAATTAGTAACGTGTGATTATATTTTATTGTTTATTGATTTTGTGAGTTGTATGGGTTTTATGCCTACTGAAAATCATGGATGTTGGTGGTATTTTTTTGTGAGCACTGGATGACTTGTGATGGATTATTGTTGAACAATGTGTTTAATGGATGTATATGTGTAATTTATTAACAATGTATATTCGGTTAAATGAATGGATGCCCCAGGATCGAACTGTTTTATGTTAACCCCTAAATTATTAAAGTGGAATTAAATAATGAGTGTTTGATAAATCTGAATACACCTTATCTTGTTTGGTGTGGCTATGTGTTGTGTGTGGTTTTTTTCTATCTTATGCCTTGTGTGGTCATGTGGTGTTGAGGTTGATAGTATGGCTGTAAAGTGGGGTGGTATGGGTGGTGTAATGGAATCTCAGGTTGAGAGATTGACTGATTGTGGAATGAATGGGTAGTGTTTGAGAAGTGGGGATACAGGTTCAGGTTTAATTTGTTTATTTTTCTGGGTGTGATGTGTGTGGTGTTGTTATACGATAGGGCTGTCAGGTTTGGTTTTAATGAGATGTGTTGTGGGGTTTGGCTATATATTGGAGATTTTGTTTATCAAGAGGATGGATTGGGTGAAATGACTTTGAATAATGGTGATGAAAGTGGTTGGTAGGGGTGTTGAATGAAGTGGAAATATGAAGTGGGTTTCATTACTGTGATTATTTTTACTCTTTGTGGTTTATGCTGGGTGGCTTGTTGTGTTATGTGATTATTAGTTTCTCGGGTAGGGATGTAATAAAAAAATGGATTTCTTAATAAAGAATGATAATTGGTTAAATGATTTGGGTGGGGGGTTGTTTTTAGTTATGGAATGTTGAAAATGGATTTATTTTATCAACTTCCAAAGTGACTATTACTGGTGTTAATAAATGCATTTAGAGGTAATAGTAAAGTTAGCAGTATCATAGGGTGGTTGGTTGTTTGATTGAGAACCCATAGGTTGGGCTTGAGTGTTTGATACTATATATATACATACCTGTATTTTTTCTTGTGATTTCAATATACACCCCAACCTAGTTGATCACTATGTGTCGAACACCCCCATTTCCATGAGTTAGGGTCTTTTCTCAAACATCCCAGTGGGAGGATGGATAGTTAGCCACCCACTCTTCCCTGCTCCCTCTTCCAGGAGATTATAGCCCAAGATTCTTCAGGTAGGTTGTGGTTTGTGGGTCCCGAGTGTGTGTGGGTGAGTTGATTTTTCCCAAGTGTATTTAGGATGAGATGAGTTGTGGTTTCCCATGTGTCTTTGGGATGAGACACGTTGTTCTTTCCTAGGTTTTTTTGGGATGTGATGTGGTATATAGCCCAAGTGTTTGCGGGAAGTATGTGGTTGTGAGGCTCAGGTGTGTATGGACAAGATGTGATGATCTTTATTTTCCTAGGTTGCGGGACTAGTTGTGAGGCCTAGGTGTGTGCAGGTGAGTTGTGACATGGTACTTTCAGAAGAGGTAGGAGTTCCATGGAATTTTATGTTAGGTTGTGAGAGTGGATAATTAGTTGGAAAGTGTTGTGGGGTACCCTATCATTGATGTGCTTACTATATTAGTTTACTTTACTTGCATTACCTAGTGAGTGTGCTTTGGTAAGGTGGGGATGGATATGATATGTTGTTAAGTGTTATTGGTTCTTCTATTTTCTCAAAAGATAATTAGTATTCTTCTCACACTTGTGCACGATAGACTTTAGTTTTTCCTACTGAGTATACTTGTATGCTTGCCCTATGTTATAAAACTGCTTTCAGGTTTCCAAGAAGGTTATAGGGACTATGCTGGGAATTACTAACTCAGAATTTGGGATAGTTTTTGTGTCACTTCTTAACTTTGCTTTTGGGTATTTACTTTCGATATTTCTGATGTTTTTAGTAGTTTTACTTTAAACATGCATGTGGGATTTATTTTGGGTTTTCTTTTATATAAGTCTTAGAGCTATTTTGAGGTTGATACATCTTATCTCCCGATCTTGGTTACTATAAAAAGGGTAATGACTCCCATTTTGTGATATTTGTATACCTTTGGTGCTAGTGTCCACTCAGGGGCCTACTAGAGGTAGGAATCGGGGGCCATTATCTCTCTTTCTCCATTTTTAACTCAGGAGGGGCATCTTTGGTGGGAGGGGGTTGTGACGCTAAGATACGTGGAAGATGTCGTACATGTCCTGGTACCTCTGAGGTAACTACAATTGATAGTCTATCATCTTGACTATCTCTATAATCTCAAAGGGTCCAACGTAATGAGGTGATAGCTTCCCTTATTTTTGAATCTGTATATGCCCCAGTTTAGGTGAAACTCGCAAGAAAACCTAACTTCCCACATCAAACTCTAGAGGTTAAAAATCATGATTAGTGTATGAATTATATCTAGACTAAGCTATAGAAATATTCATCCTAATAAGTTGAACCAACTTCAAAGTCTCATGAATAAGACAAGGACCCAGTAGCGCTACCTCTCCTACCAGTATATGGGTGATCGGAACAGCCTATCGTATAGTGACTCATAAGGATCCATATGTATGGTCACCAAAAAGAAGTTATTATACGTTAACTCAATTGGAGGTAATTGTTTCTCCCAATAACCTCTGAAATCAAGGATTCATGATTGAATCATGTCCTCCAAAACCTATATTGTATGCTTAGACTGACCATTAATCTATGGGTGATAGGTTGTACTCAGCAGTACCTATGAACCCAGTTCCCTATGCAACCCCTTCTATAATCATGATGTGAAATGAGTGTCTATGTTCGATAAAATAGAACATAGAACCCTATGGAGGTGTATTATCTCATGAATGTAGAACCTCCCAAGATCATCCACTGAAATAGTTTCCTAAATTGGCATGAAATGGGTGACCTTTTTCAAACTATCTATGATAACCCATATGGTGTTACTACCCCAAGGTGATCTAGGTATTCTTATCACAGAATCTATAGTGATTTCATCCCATTTCCACTCAGTAATAGGTAATGTTTGTAAATGAAAAGTTAGTCACCGGTGTTCTCCTTTCACCCGTGGACAGGCGGAACACTGTGTCACAAACCCAACTATCTCTCATTTAATATCTGACCACCAGTATTGACTGCATAAGTCACAATTCATCTTGGTAAGACCAAGATGCACAACCCATATAGAGGAATGGGAATCTAACATAAAATCCTCCAAAATGTCTTCTAGAACCCGAACATGTCCTTAGATGTGCAATATCTCATCCTCACTGATGATCCATCCACGTGGTGGGTCCTCACCTACCATGCTCTCTTATAGGACCAAGCCCTTATAATCTGATAACTGTCTCATCCTCACCTTATCCATAAGAGTGTAAGCCACCAATAATGATGAGAGATAATTCTTCCCATGACTATCCTACACCTATAAGTGCATATCTAAAAAATGTACATAAGATTCCACTCGGTATTAAACTCTTGGATGTCCTATATCTAAGTCCTCATGCTCAATGTATCAGTAATTAAATTTCCCTTTCTGGGCATATAAGTAAGAGATGAGTCAAAGTACTAAAGTTATTAGACCCACCTTTGTTTATTAATGTTCAACCACACTGTCTAAATGTGTACTTAAGGATTTTATGGTCCATGTACACCACAAAATGCTCTCCCAGTAAATAATGCCTCTAGCGGTGCAAGGTATAAACCACAATGGCTAACTCAAGTTCATGCATTGGGTAGTTCCTCTCATGTTTCCTCAACTGATGATACCTATACACCATGAATCACTCCACCTACATTATAACTACTCTTAGCCTAGTACCTGATGTATTATAATATATTGTTTAGCTACTGCCTGGCTCTGGCAGAATTAGGACCAGTGCTAAAGTCAGTCTCCCTTTAAACTCATGAAATGCTATCTTGCATGAGTATAACCATATAAAATTCACACCCTTATTAGTAAATAATATAAAAGGTGATTATAAGTATAATAATTATTGTATGAAGCACTTATAATATCCAGATATCCCCAAGAAACACTATATATCAAATAAATTATTGGGATGCTCACAGAAAACTATAGCTCTCACCTTATCTGGGTACATTGATACTCTAGAGTCTAATATCATATTTCCCAGGAAGTGAATTTCATCCATCCAGAAGTTGAACTTTGTGAGCTTAACATATAACTAATTCTCTCTCATTGTATCTTATATGATACCAAGATTTTTGTCATGGTCATGTTGAGTGTGAGAATACACGAAGATATCATCCACAAATACCACCACAAATGAATCCAAATAAGGATGAAAAAACTGGTTCATAAGTACTGTGAAAACTATTGGTGTATTTTTTAGACTAAACAGCATAACTAAATACTCATAAATACCATAATTTCTAAGAAAATTTGTATAAGTTATGTCTGAAGGTCGAACATGCAACTGATGATAACCTGATTTCAGATCAATATTAAAGAACACCTGAGATCCTCAATGCTGGTCAAAGAGATCATATATCTGAGGTAAGGGATACTGGTTCTTAACCATCAACTAGTTCAATTTAAAGTAATACACACACAAACAAAGGGTTCCATCTACCTTATTTTTTAAAAGGATTAGAGAACCCCATGGAGAAGTGTTGGTTCATATAAACCCCTTTACTTATAAGTCATCTAGATACCTCTTGAGCTTCTATAACTTAGTAATATCCATCCTAAAAGGATGAATGGATACCAATGCAACTCTTAGAATTATCTTGAGGGAAAAATATACCTCTCTCTCAAGAGTTATTCCTAAAAATTCATATGGTAAAACATCCCTCAAATGATCAACAACTAGAGGTAAATATACTTGATGTGTTTCTTTATTATCTAAGTATAAGCTAGCAATTTGGGATATCATCCTACCCAATCCATGATGCTTGGATCCATCTCATCTTGCATGGAAGTATTATTCACTATTTTGAATAAAAAATATTCCATATGGTGATGTGAAAGTCACCCTTCAGTGATATCAGTCTATGAAATCATGAAAGGGAACCAACCAGCACATATTAAGAATTATTTTAAACCCTATCATCTTGAGGAAAAATAGGTCCCATATGAATTTACACCCACCTATCTCAAGGGGTCACTTCATGCACTAGCGTACAATTTATGATCATATCCCCAATGGAGTATCAAGTTTCATCATGCCACTGGAAAACTAAAGATAGAGCCCAAGTATCTCCATAATAGGCATAGATATAAAAGAATGTGAATCACCTATATTGAAAAGAGAAGATACTAGTGTAGAGGATACCATAATAATAACTCTCACTATATAAGTTCTTCCACTCTACTCCTTAGGTATCGACTATACTATATACACATGGCCTAAACTATGGACCTGAGATATATCTAGACTACCCTGATCAAGTCCACTCTGTTGTTGCTAAGAATCCAGTGTATGGCTACCCTGGCAATGACCACCACCTCAGCTTGACCGGCTGGTCACACTCTAGTTCCCTTCCTGAAGAGAAGCTATTGACCCCGATCTTTAATGTAGAGTTTTTTTAGACCCTTTCTCATTGTATTCTCTAGGAAAGGTCCTATAAAATTGTTGTAGATGGCACATCCTTCCTCAATCTCAGTACTTGATTGGGTCTCTATTACACTATTTCCTCATGTGTCCCTGCCTCCCACACTAATTATAGAGAACATAACTACTGAAACTCATACTCTGTATAGTATTCCCTTTAAAAGAGGCCTCAAAGTTTCTATTCCTTTTACCTGACACGGAACAACTGGGTCGAGAAACTGATCTACCCTTCTTTTCACTCCTATATTTCCTCAGGTTTCACTTAGTAATCGAAGCCTAGTTTACTATTTCTAAAAAAGTAGTAAGTCAAAAAAATTACCTATGATCATATGTTATACCTGAGACTATCCTCAAATTTTCTAGATTTTGATAACTCTTCACCTAACAGAATAGGTGAAAAACACTGGAGCTCTATAAAATGGGCCAAATAATCCATAACTAATAAGAATCTCGGATTTGAATTCATAAAATCACTGGATCTATTAGACCTCAATTTATCGAGATAGAAATAATCATATAAGGAAATCTATAAATCCCTCGAAGACATATCCTGATGATGATCCATCTAAGTAATCATGTCCCACCATATCTTGGAAGAATCATGAATCATATATGTAGTAAGATTCACTCTCTTATCAATAGGTCTCTCGAGAAGCTCAAAGATAGATAACATGGCCTCTAGATATGACTCTGCAGCCTGTGTTCTTCCATCCCCTGAAAACATGCACAAATGATACTTATGGAACTTAGCATAAATGTTTCCATAGTCGAGGTAGGTTTCGGTGCTCCCTAAATAGTTTTCATGAAACGTAGGAAGCCCTCTCAAAATTGGGACTTAGCACCCATATCATGTACAAGAGTAGGTTCCATAAGAGACACCACAGTAGGTTTTATGGGTGACCCATGCCCCACCACCTATAGAGCATGGTTATCTCCACCCTCCTAGATCACAACTAGAGGCCATCATGGTGGCAGATCTCTAAACATTCTAAGCACATGCCTTAGGAAAGTTTTGATAACAACATGATAATAGATATAAAAATAGGTTTGGAAAAATCCTTCCTAACATGAGTCAAACCCCTCTACCTACTTCTAAAGACAATTTTGGGTGACATACAAGCCATAAATAAAATCTAGAGACACTGCCTACTTCCCACTACTCAGGTCAGGTCAAGGTCAAGTAATATTATATATTTCAGGGGTTTTGATATATAGAGTTTCAATTTCAATTTATAAAGGAAATCACCCTTCAAATTGCAATTGGGATTACCATTTAATGTCAAAATTTTCATTTTAAAACTCAATTTAATTAAAATTAATTCTCATTTATATAGAAATTATTTTAAAGTTTGAACTATATGGATCACCTCTTCTAATTTATAAAGGCCTATACACCTTATAAATTGAGGTACATAATCCATTTAATCAAAACCAGTCATTTATAAATTCCCTAAATGAAATGTTAACACAATTTCATGTATATATAAATAAGGAACCAAAACATGATGCAAGAAATTCACATAGTATAAAAATAGTGTGGAATAATTTATGACATATAAATCCTAAAGTACCTATAATGGTGCATGGTGAAATATCTCCTTGACATACCAGTAAAAGGGTAAAAAATTTTAATTATAAGGAATATCAAACATCATGTGTATCACCCAACTGTGAAATAAAGGTAACTATAATAATCAAAACCTAGAACAACATGTTGCATCCCAAGAAATTTTGATTTTTCATGTATGTGGTTTGGTTACTTCTAGACATAGCTCATTATCAAATTCTAACACATTCCCAATATCCTGTCTAATATTCCCAAAAAATAAGACAAAAAGAAAAGAAAACATTTGATACCACTTTGTGACATCCTGAACCTGGTTCACTCAATAGTAATCGAACCTGGTTGGCCACAAGGCATCAAGCACGCCTCCCTGAATGAAAGAGGCTAATGATTAGAAGCAAGGGTCTATAGAGGGATAGTGGGGAGACTGTACCCTCATGAGAAGAGTTTAGAATAGTGGTATAATCATATCAAACAATAGTGGGATCATATAAATAACTAAACAGCAGAAGAATAAAAATTCATCGTATAAATAACAAAGTATCTCATCCAACATGTCATATACAATGATGATCATGGAATGCTATACAAAATATATAAATACATGGTATCAGGAATCCAATACAATAAATGTATTAAAAGTATAAAATACTAAAAAGAAACTATCCCATATAGCATCACAATCCATAGCATGGTCCTATTCTCCCCTACTCTTATACATAATCAATCAAGAATTAGAAAGCTGGTACTTTCCCCTATCCCTACCTATATACATAAAGTCTGTCTGGGTTCCCAATGACGTCCCAAATAGGGTGTGAGATAACACTTAGTAGATCACCACCAATGGTGTCTATAATAAGCCATGTTCATGCATATAAGATGAAGTAGTGTACAGATATAATAGGTGTATAAGTAATAATACTAGAAGTGATTTTATCCAGTCTATCAAGTATCGCTATGGTCAAGAAACAAAATCATAAGGATAACTGTAAAGCACAATATGCATCAAAAACATTGAACTACGTTGTGTAACCAAGTGTTAGACCTACCTGGGCTAGTGTCCAAGGAGTAGTAATGTCCAAGGTAACAATATATTCTAAGTAAAACAAGTAATAGTATCCAAGAAGTAGAAATTCCCAAGGCATACTAAAGGGTCATTGGATCCATGGAGTATAAATTACCAATGAATTTTAGCATGTCACATAAACTAGTTCAACTAGATATTTGGAGTAGAAATTTCCAAGGAATCTATGTAAGGAAAGTAAATCAGATCAAAGGAGTAGAAATGTCCAAGTCATCCTAATGTGATCATCGGATCCAAGTAGTAGTAATGTATGTGGAATCATAAAAAGTCAAGTAAATCATATCCAAGGAGTAGAAATGTCCAAGTCACCCTAACATAAAAATTTAATATGATACAAGGAGTATAAATGTACAAGGAATACAAGTAAGTGGGATCCATGGAGTATAAATTTCCATGGAATGAAAATAAGCAAGATTCATGGAGTAGAAATGTCCATGGAATCCAAATATAGTCATCGGATCCAAGTAGTAATAATTTCCAAGGCATTTTAACCATCTCATTTACCAATTTATTAACCATTCATTTAATCATTTCATTATACCCTTCATGATCATAAACAAAGAAAAGTTTTATCCATTTCATACCTTTCAAATAAAAATGAAAAGGTTCTATAAGGTGTTCACAACATTTTAAAATTCACTTTAATACCTCATTGAAATATCAATTATGTAAATCAAGCTCATCACACCCCAAGGGTGGAACAAACATGATATAACGGTAGAACCCATCTCATGGATGGTCCAAGTTGAGGTCAAAAACCTCCATCCTTGACGAAATGTGTCAATAGAATGTCTTGGTATATTTATATCAATTAAATCTTGGTTCAATTAATTTAGAAATCATCACCCAGAAAGCCCGGTATTCAACACAATGAAAACAAGCTATAAACAAAAATACATTGAGGGAAAAGGTATATTCTACCTACCTCGGCCTAGTATAGGAACACCCATCTAGTATCATCCTTTGATTTGATATATAATAGAATAAAATGGAAGAACAATCGAATGCTTTAAAAATAGGTCATAAGAGCCTACACCAAAATAGTGGTGTCGATAGCAAGGAAAACAATGAAAGGATAAAAATGAATAGATAACTCAATAAAGTGGATAAAAAAGATGAATGGTGTTTGAATTAGAGTTTATATCAAAGAGTTATAAAAAATCTTAGGCTTGGGATTCAAGTGAGATCTCAACAGAAGAAGAAGTGGCCACTGTTAAAGGAAAATAGAAATGAGGAGGAGGGTTAATTCATTTAAGGTATTAAGAGAAAGGTGGTAATTTTTCCACAAAACACTGGGTTGTATGGTTTGGACACATGTTTATCCAAACCATTCACTGAATCTGCACAGTTATCTTCCTTAATACCTCCCTCACACAGTCATGGTGCATGATTAGACAAACCATGTGCTGACCATGCATTTTGCCTCTGCTAAAAACTATAGCAACCTAGCATGAGCGTTCAACCCTATTTTCATGGTTTCATCAAACCATATAGACCATAACATTGGTATAGACCACTTTGAATGGTTTACTCAAATCTTGTGGCCTAGGCTGCAAAGTTTCTACTAACCATGTGGCTCATTTACCTTTTTCAAAAACTCAGGCTCCGGACTCCAAACAAGCCCTGGACACCCCCCATTTCCTCCATATACTCACTAGGAATCTAAATTAGGTTAAAAATAAGGAAATAAAAAATTAATAAAAAGTTTTTTACCTCATTAAAAAGTTATTATCTTAAGACTTTACCTTTCATCCACTGGTTTTGCCATTGTCTTTAGCATCACTCAAAATATCACTGCCTTTGCTTCTTCGAACAAACTTGTAAGATCACAAAATTTATGGAGATGTATTGAAATAATTTTCAGGTATTATTTTACCCTTTTTTAGTTTAATTTTTTTTAGGCTTGTCTTGGGTTTGTTCAGGTGAGTTTTGGAGGTTTTTTGAGGGGTTTTAGGCAGTGCACGGTTTTCCTAAACCGGGAACGCACCCCCAAAAAACCATGAAACCTTGGAAAGAGGGGATTTACATGGTTGTATCATAGTTTTATAAAAAAATTACACTTATAATAAATCGTGAACTCTATCTAGTAGGGGTTCATGGTTAGGGCGCACGGTTTGGAAAACCATACAGCCCCACCCAAGAAACCGTTCATGTGGAATTTTAAACCCCCAAAAATTAGATTAAAATTTTCTGAACCCCTAGTTATTATCCCTAATCACCTAAACTTGTCCTAAAACTAATTATATTTCTCTTGGAGCCTTCTTATAGGATTCTTGGGCTCCTTAAACCACTTTCTTAGTGAATCAAAGATCTGGTAGAAGGATTGACTTCTCTTTGTTAAGTGATCTTTTCCTTGTTTAAGGTTTCTTTCCCTAACATCTTTATTCCCCTATATAGGCAGATGAATTCCTCATTTTTTGATGGTTTAGATATAGTTTTTTATGGATATTTTTTTCTTGGGTCTTGATCCTAGGTTGCGATTCTATATCTCCTTTGTTTTTGTGAATTCGGTTGTTCTACATTGAATTGAGGATTACGGTTTGGAAAGCGTTTTTCAATGATCTTGATGTGGGTGGTATAATTTTCATTTCCCATAGTTTCAATTATTATCATGTGTATTTAATTGTTCAATTTCATTTCCAAATTGTTCAATTTCATTTTAAATTAGAAAATTGATTTGATTCCCTTGTGATTGTGAGACCCTTCACGAATCCCATTGGACCCATTGTAGATTATGAGACTAGGAATGATGGAAACCTATGGGGTGTTCGAATTACATTAAAGTTATGATAAATGTAATGTATGAGGGAAAATATGGGTTTTTGAAATTAAAATAAATTATAATTACATATTTGATAATGGTACTTAAAGGGTTGATTGGCTTAACATCAATGAGTTAATGAGTTGTAAAATAAATAATTATAAATGGGTTAATGGGGAATAGTTCATGTAATTCTATGTGATTTAAGTAAAAACCATGATTATTATTGATAAATTAATTGTTGCATAATTATGTGAATTATTGATAATAATTTTAATGTTATTAAACCTTGATTTTTATATTGTGATATATGTGATTGAACAGTGAGGTGTGGGTTAAGGACTAGTGCTCCAAATACCCATGGGGTGCCAGAATGATTCTCCATGGCCCCGATGAATGCATATACAAAATGAGGTGTGGGTCAAGTACTGATGATCCAAATAACCATGAGGTGTAGGTCAGGGACTGATGCTCCAAATACCCATGGGATGCTAGACTGATGCTCCAGGCCCCCAAGATATTAGCATTTGACTAATGTTCCAAGTGCCCAAGATATTAGAACCTGGACTGATTCTCCAAGGAACCAGAAATAAATTTTTAATTAAATAAATAATGAAATCCCATAAAAGAATTAATTTTTATATTCCTATGGTGTATGGTTTAGACTTTCACACAAGCTGAAGCAGGTATGATGTGGTTGACTAAAGAATAATAAATGTGAAACTTGTTTACTTTTTTCTTTTTTTCCTTATTCTTTATACAAATTCATAAAATTTTACAGATTTGGTATTTATTTAGACACTGTTAGTGGTGGACTAGAGATTTTTTACTCACACCCTACTCGATATTCCTGATCGGTACTCGAATAAACTTCATGTTTGCTGGACAGGATAAGGGAGAGAGCCATATGTTAGATGGATGAGTTAGGATTCTAGATGGAGCATGGATGTGGGAATCAGACATGATGTCGGGACCCTCTTGGGAGATTTCGATGTGTCTTTCTATTTGGTTTTCATTAGATACTTGAAACTTGTTTAAAGTGACATATTTACTGCTTTGGTTTTGGTCATTATTTACCTATTTAAGATTCATAATGTAATGCTTGGTATTATATTAATTGTGGTTGATTATTGGTTATTTTTTACTATCCTTTGACTATTGTTTAATTATTTTCATTTTGGTTTCACTAAGATAAAGAGGGTATAATCTTTCCACATTACATATTAGACACTTATTGTTTTTCAGTAGCCTCTAGAATATGGGTAGGCGCACCTGAGGTCATGTAAAGAACTAGATCGAGGAACTGGCATGTGGCACCTGATTCAAGATGTTATAAAGTGGTATTAGAGGATTTTTCTTTTTTATTTTTAGTTGTATTATTATTTGGGAAATGTGGACAAGAGACTGGGATTATTTGGACCTTGGTCATGAGCTCATTCATGGTATTATCTTACTCATGTACAGGGGGAAACCCAGGTACCTAGGGTAGAATTTTTCTTCTTTATGTTGTTAGATTTTGATGTTATTTAACCATGGGTTATGCACCTATTGTGTGGTGTTATTGTTTTCTGATATTTTTATTCTTGGACTAGTATGGCATGAGATTTTTCAATGTATGCATCGTTATAGACACACATAAATTTATGTGACATGCATTATATTAGTAACACATAAAAAAGAAAGTTATGAGTAGGTTGTGGAAAATGGAAATGAATTTATTTATTTGATTAATTTAAAATAAATTGTCACCTAATAAGAAATTTATAAGTGTAAATGATGCTAAATGAGGTAATTTGAAATGGTTAAAATGGGTGTCTAATGGGAAACGTATGATGTGAAAGAGTTTTAACTGATGTTATCCATGGCTCAGGTGAGGTATGATTGATGGTAGTGATAGTGTCTCGATTATGACCATAGGGTAGTGTATGAGGAATGAATTGTTATGACCTTATGTGAATTTCTCTTGTTTAAATGTTTTAATGATGTATTATGTGTCCTGAGATGTTTGTTTGGTATTATAGATACATTGTAACTCCCCAACCCAAGTTACCCAGAGTCGGTGCTTTATTACATAACATTGGCATGATACAAGGAATCGTGTCCTAAAAGACCGATCAGTTTAGTATTATTGGAAACAACATACATACATAAGTTCAACATTACAACTTGAAAATAAATACAACGCTAATTTATTCCATTAAAACATCCAATCCTCCTAGATTATACCTGCAAGTCACTCATAAATAACTTCTTAATATCCTGAGAAAATGAAACATAAGAAATGGGTGAGCTCAAACACTCATTAAGGGTAATAAATACAGTGGAATATAACATAAACATTAGGCATGGTGAATAATTAAAAATGCATGCCTTTAAAAATAATAAACCTGAACACTTTATGGAAGGAATATGAGATGAGTAAATAATGCCATAATAAAACATAGTCATGGGTATTCTACTAGTTTAATAAACACATTAACCATCATTATTATTTTAATAATGAGGGAATTTATAATGCCGGGAATTTTGAAACATCTTGTCAAGGCCTCGGCCAAGACGTCTAAAAATGATCTAGGACTTAGCCAAAACCATATATCAAATTGGGAAAGGCCTCGGCCAATTCCACGTTTAATTGTCTCATGAGACCTACCAATGCATCGAGGAGTTATAGTGGGCTCCACCCATCACTTACTAAGTCCAATACATTCCTCATATGAAAAGGTTGAAACATAACATAAACATTCGTATTAAAACTAGCATACGAAATGTAAATAATTTAACCAAAAACCATTAATGGTATAAAAACAACACATCCATAGTCAAATATATCACAAAACCTTAAATACAATATGGAATATTTTCATCATAATAAATCAACTTCAAACAAGTGTAAAATTTATCACATAGATGAAATCAAAACTATTTGAGAGAAATATCTCTTTCTATTTTTAAATCATTTAAGAGTCACATAATTATAAAATAAAACTTTTATTTTGAAAATATTCTTATAATATTTTAAGGTAATATTTGATGATGTTATAATGGTGGAAAATATCCGCACCCATCGTATAAGTTAAAAAAACATTCTTACCTTAATTTTGTCAAAAAGGTCATAAATTACCTTGTTTGGAAAACGACGCAAAGATTCCTTTCAAAAAATATAAGGTAAAATAAGGGTGTAAATTACTTTAACCCATATTCTAGTAAATATTAAAAATGTTTTGAAATACATTTTTAAGAAAACACGGATATGGATGATAAAGAGGTCTCAGTAGATACTTACGTAAAAACAACCTCGAATAATAAAGAGATTATGAAATTAACCCTTACCTTCTACTTTTCCTTGGTCGAGGGTACTTTAACCTCCTATATAATAGTTAAATCATTATTATTAAATTATAAAAGAACCATATACATAAATATGATATCATATATGATCTTCTAATATTTCTTTGTTAATAATATTTTAGTATTATCGTCGTTTCAGGTGTTAACTGATTCATTTTCCTTTATATGTTTTGTTACATAAGTCTTGTTTTTTATTAATATGATGTATTAGATTAATATCCAGAATGATATTATGTTCATAAAAATTATTTTGAATCATAAAATGAAAATTATTCTTGAATGATTACGATGGGGAATGAATCTCATCGCGTTCATGGAGACGGTAATCCGTACGTACGCACGAGTAACAATATCATTATATTGATGGAAAATAGTATGTAATTGGATGTTATATCATATATACATAATAAATAACATGTTATATTTATTATTTACATCATTTATACTCATTATTATACACATCCAAATAATGAAGTGTTTGAATAATAAACTACACCACGATGTGAGGATAGTAAGTTGTACGTACGCACGTATGGTGACTTTGTCATTTATAGGATGGATATAATAAAGAATATGGTTGTAAAATATTTATCAAAATATTTAGAGGGTACTATATTTATTATTTTGGTATGGAAACAACAAAGAAATATGAAGTGGAAGAAGAAAAGAACTTGAAAGAGGGTGGTGAAATTATTACCTCTACTTCGGGTGTTTCCTTGTGAGTTGATCAAAGGGGCTCCTTAGGTTGGCTTTCTGATCAAATTAAGGCCTCTAGGTTTAATTGAGGGAAGTTGGGAGTATATTTGGGTAGGGTTTGGCCAAGAAAAAAGGCTTTGGAGGTGTGAAATTAAGATAAGGGCAAGTGCCCTTTTATAAGAGAGGTGAGGGTCACTTTAGGAAAATCTTGAAATATTATTTTATAATAAAATCATTTTCAGTTTCTAATGGATCCGAAATGAATTATTACTAGTATAATGTGTTTATGTGTCGAAAATCTCTCAAAAAATAGGGTTTAGATATGTTTAGCTCATCATATTAACCTTATCTTTCAGATTTAACTCTTAGTTAAATAGTTTGACATTTACCATGTCTCTTTGTATTTTTATATTATATGGTTAATAAAATTACTATAAAAATATAAGAGAACCCCAAGTGGTTAATTATTAATATATATAACCTTATCTAAGTCCTTTTTCTGAATCTTAGATTTTTAGGAATATTATATCATTTAATAATATAATATTTGTTTTAGAAACACATTTATGTCATTTTTGACACTATTTAGTATTTTGTTTTTGTTAAAGTCATGACAGCATTATTACTTAGAAAAAATTCATTTAATAATACCTAATATCTCATATTAACCTATAAAATTAGTTTAATTCATCAAAAGTCTCAAATTAGATTTATTTGGATATTTATAATATCAATTATTTTAATCTTTAATTAATAAGGTAATCACTTCATCATCATTGTGTCATAAATATATTTAATTATTTAATGTCTAAAAATTATAAATAAAATATAATTATGTAGTAAATAGTTTTACCTTTCTAATAAATATTTATAGTTTAATTTATCTTATGTATAAAACTATATTAAAAATGTTTTAGTTATGAAAACTTGAGTTTAACACTTTTAACTCTTCTTTAAATTAAATAATAATAAATGTCCTAATATAATCCAAGTAGACCAAAAGGATCATATTTTATTCCTAAGGTTGTTTTTGGTCGAATTACACTTATCCAATAGAATTAGTACATGTGTTAGTGTAATAATAATATCATTTTTACCTTTAATTACCCTATTTACATTTAATTGTGGTAAATAAAACTTAAAAGTTACTATTCAGAAAAAATTATTTTCATCTTATTGAACCACATTTTACTTACTGATATCAATCGTGTCTCTCGTATTTTTGAAATTAAATTCATATAATAGGTAAAATTAAGTTTTATGCAAATTTGTAAATGCTTCTAGGAGGTGGGTGAAAGACAGTAAAAAGTTCAATAAAATTTTTATATATCTAAACGTATTATAAAATGGCTCCAATGAATTACATTGAACTTATATAGGTATTATGTATATATTTTGACATAAAATAAATTTGAATAAAATAAATAATTATTTAAATAAAAACGTTGGTTTTAACTAATAACGCAGTGTTTTTCACTATTCATCAAAAAATTGAAAGTTTTCAGAAAAATACAAAAAAAATCACCCTAAGAAAATTTCAATATTCTGAATTCAAAAATGAAGTCCATTTTGAAAAATAAAATTTATATAATTTCAAAAGGTGAGTATTACTATTCATTATGGCTAGTTTGATTGGTCGTGGTGTGTTAGAATCTTGAAGTTACATACAATGCAAGCTATTGAATTATTCAAAGGGAAACGTATCATGGAAGCTTGGGGTGTTACATTCTTCCCTCCTTCAAATAATTTCATCCTCAAAATTTCTAGAATACTACCGCATAAAAATATTCAGGTGGTTCTTCATCATAAGTTCCTCTGGTTCCCATGTTGCCTCTTCTATCTTATAGTTTCTCCATAGAACTTTTACCGGACGATTCATCCAGTTTCTCAACACTTGTTCTCTGGTATCAAGAATCTTGATAGGCTCTTCACAATAAGATAGATCAGGTTCCAGTTAAATTTCCTCATAGGTGAGTACATGCGTTGGGTCAGGCATGTACTTTCTCAACAGTGATACGTGTAACACATCGTGAACTTTGGAGAGACTTGGCGGCATTTTCAAATGGTAAGCTACAACCCCAATTTGTTCTAGAATTTCGAAAGGTCCGATGTACCTAGGACTTAATTTACCCTTCTTACTGAATCGTATAACTCCCTTCCATGGAGATACCTTCAAGAAAACATGATCTCCTACCTGAAATTTCAAATCCTTCCTTCAGTTATCGGCATAACTCTTATGCCTACTTTGAGCTTCTTTGATGTGGGTTTGGATAACCATCACCTTTTCCATCATTTCCTCAACAAGTTCTAGGCCTACGAGTTTTCTTTCACCAACATCATCCCAACAAGTTGGTGTGCGACATCTCTTTCCATATAACGCTTCATATGGGGCCATCTGAATACTTGAATGGAAGCTATTGTTATAGGAAAATTCTACCAGAAGTAAATATTGATCCCACATACCTTGAAAGTCAAGTGAAAAAGATCTCAACATGTCTTCTAAGGTTTGAATAGTCCATTTTGATTGTCCATCAGTTTGAGGGTGGTAGGCAGTGCTCAAACAAAGTTCAGTATCCATGGATTTCTGAAGACTTTTCCAAAATCTTCATGTAAAACGGGGATCGCGATCAGAAACAATCGATAGGGGTACTCCATAAAGTCTTATAACTTCATTAATGTATAGTCTTTCTAGTTGTTCAAGTGGTAAATCTTTACTTATATCAAGAAAATGTGCTGACTTGGTAAGATGATAAAAAATGACCCATATTGCATCATTCCTTCTAAGAGTCTTTGGTAGCCCCATGACAAAGTCCATCGTAATATTATCCCATTTCCACTCAGGTATGGGAAGAGGTTTCATGACTCCTCCAGGTTGTTGCCTTCTAGCTTTCACTTGTTGAAAAACCATACATCTTGACACAAAATCAGCAATCTCCCTCTTTATGTTGTCCCACAAAAAATGTTCCTTCAAATCTCTATACATCTTTGTGCTCTTAGGGTGTATAGAGAAATTGTAGCTATGAGAATTGTCCAACAATTCCCTTTTTAGAACAGGTATGTTAGGAACACAAAGTCTCTTCCCAAATTTCAAAATTACATCTTCATATATGAAGTCACTCAATATCCCATCATTCACAGCTTTAATTTTCTTTTCAAACTCTTCATCATTAGTCTGAGAATTTTTTATCCTTTCTAGTAAAGATGGTTTGGAAACCATTTGAAAAAGTATTGATGTTTCACCTTCCATGGTTATTCCCATATCCATCTTTACTAGATCCATGAAAATAGGATCCCTTTCAACTCTCATCTTGTTCAAAACTTCATGATCCTTTCTATTCAAAGCATCTTCCACCTTATTTTCCTTCCCTGGGTTGTAGTGTATTATGAAATAATAATACTTGAGTATTTCAAGCCATCTCCTTTTCCTCATGTTGAGTTCTTTTTGCAAGAATATATACTTCAAACTCTTGTGATCAGTATAAATCTCACATTTTTTACCATAGAGATAGCGTCTCCATATCTTCAGAGAAAAAATTATAGCTAATAACTTAAGATCATGAGTGAGATATTTTTTCTCATGAATTTTTAGTTATTGTGATGCATAGGAAATAACTCTATCATTCTGCATAAGGACACAAAAAATTCCTTTCTTTGAATCATCACTATAAATAACAAACCCATCGTTCCCTAATGGTAGATTCAAGATAGGAGAGTTGACTAATCTTCTCTTCAGTTATTCAAAACATTCTTCACATTATTTTTTCCAAACAAATTTAACCCCTTTACATGTGAGCTTGGTTAATGGGTTTGCCAATTGGGAAAAATTCTGGACAAAACGTCAATAATAACCTGTTAAACCAATAAAATTGAGTACCTCAGTTATACTTGTTAGTGCGGGCCATTATTGGATTTCCTTTTTCTTATAAGGATCAATAGAGATTACATCCTTAGAGACAATATGGCCAAGAAAAGAAATCTCCTGAAGCCAAAATTCATATTTTCTAAACCTCCCATATAATTCATTTCTTATAAGAGAATTTAGGATAATACTAAAGTGATTTTCTTGATCTTTGTTGATTTTGGAGTATACCAAGATATCATTAATAAATACCACTACAAAGTCATCAAGATATTCCTTGAAAACTTTGTTCATTAGATCAATGAAAATAGAGGTGCATTATTCATCCCAAAAGGCATTATTGTAAACTCATAATGCTCGTACCTGGTTTGAAATGTTGTTTTTAGAATTTCTTCCTTCTTCACACACAACTGATGATATCCAGATCGTAGGTCAATCTTTGAAAAATATTGAGCTCCATTAAGTTGGTCGAATAAATCATCAATGTGAGGTAGGGGATACTTGTTCTTTATTGTTATAGCATTGATATCCCTATAGTCAATTCACAACCTCATAGATCCATCTTTATTATTAACAAAAAGAATAGGGGCTCCCCATGGAGAAACACTAGGGTGAATAAATCCCTTATTACTCAATTCCTCTTGTTGTTTCTTTAGTTCCACTAATTCCACATTTTCGATTCTATAAGGGGTCTTCGATATGGTTCTTGAACCAGGAATTAAGTTAATGTAAAACTCAATTTCTCATTCTGGAGGATGTCCAGGTAAATCCTATGGAAACACATCAACATAATATTGAACAATAAGTACATCCTCTATTTGAACATTCCTTTCCTCACCCATAGTTATTTCACTCTCTTCCTCCCCAATAATTGAATTTAGTAGAGCTACTGGGGGTGGATCTAAATAAGAATCAGATGGTGATGTTTCTTCTCTAAAGATAAGGTACTCCTTATCATCCTCGAGAATTTTAACCTCCTTCTTCTTACAATAAATTTTCACATCATGGTTCAAAATCCAATCCATACCGAGGATTATATCAAATTCAATCATGAGTATGATGATTAGATCAGTAGATAAATATCATTTATATTCCTTAATGGGGACTGATTCACAAAACTTTGTTGCAATGATAATTACCTTAGGATTTTTTACTGAAAAATATCTTATTAAATCAAATTGGAAATATATAATTTTCTTAGTAAACTGGGAAGATATGAAACAATGTGATAATCCATAATCAAATAAAGCACTGGCTAAACTTGAGGAAACCATTAAATTACCTACCACCACATCTTTCAGAGCTTCAACCTCAGCAGTAGTGATCGTATAATCTTGGACTTGATCCCTTGGCCTTTTTTGAGGTAAGTTTCCCTAACGCTTAGGGAATTCATTTGCATAATGTCACATCTCCCTGCAATTGTAGCATTGAACATTGGTAGCTTCTTTCTTCCCCTTACAATCACTAGAAAAATGGACTTTCTGTCCACATTTTTAGCATACTCCTTTTCCTTTTATACAGACACCAGGGTGCTTCCTTCTACAATTATTAGAGGGTGGAAATTCAACTCTTCCCTTCTTCCCTATTTCCTTATTTACTTTCCCAGAGTGTTCAACATATCTCTTCTTCTCTTGCTTTTCTTTAAAGTGGTAAGACTTATAGAATTCATTTTCTTCCTTGATAGTACATTAGAAAATATTTTCATATGATGAGAAAGATTGTAATACTATTGATCAACATAGAAATGGTTTTAACCCATCAAATAAATGATCGATCTTACTTCTTGGGTTATGTATATAATTTTCAGCATGCCTTGCTAACCTTGTAAAGTTATCTTCATACTTTGCGACATTCTCTTCCTCCTTTTGTCTCAGACTCAGAAATTACCTTTCCATATCCGCTCAATGGTCATGAGGAAAGTATTTTTCTAAGAAAATCTCTTTAAACTCCCTTCATTGCATACTTGATACTTATTCATACTCCTTTTTGTTTTGAATTAATGACCACCATTAATATGAATCTTCGATGAGGTGATAAACCTGCATGAAAACTTTTTCCCTTTCTCTACTCCCCAAAGCATGAAATATTTTATCTAAGGAACTTATCCATTATTCAGCTACAAATGGATTTGTAGACCCATTGAATGTTGGTGTTTGTTTCCTCATGAATCAGTCTAACATTGATCCTCTGCATTGTGGATCAGGGTGCTCCATACGGGTAAGGTTATTATTCATAACCTGTGTGAGTTGTCCCAGTATGGTGATAAGCTAATCAGCACTAGTTGCAACACTAGCTCCGCTATAATTATCTTGAGTAGGAGGGAAATACCTACATGGATTATGTGTGTTGATATGATTTCCATTCCTTCCACTAGGTGTCATTTCTAAACAATGACATACACTAGATTAGTTTATGAATCGCAATACATAATTCCAAACTTGTAAAGAACTTAACATAAATTGAGAAATTTATGGACATAATCCATAATCATAAAAATGTTTTCTTTTAGGAGTTATATACTCATAAATCCTTCATAATGGTTTTTAAAGAAAATTTTAATTATCCTAAGCATATTTCTCAGGAGTGTCTTAACTAAGAGTGCAGCAAGGCCCGTTGTCATGTACCAGTATACCCTCGGTCATGGCCAAAACTCCTTGTCGAATTTTTCACTCCTAGGTACATCTGTGCTAGAGCCTCCCCTACCTGCTCATATCCAGACAGGGATGTATTTCTTGGAAAACTCAAAAAATATCTACATTACCAAAATTCTAGGAAGTTCTTCTATACTAATCCTTAAAGTCAATCTTAGGGTAATGTGCTCTAATCAGAGTTTTTCTAAATATAGTTTCCAAGGTTTGTACTAAACTTCCTCTAATACCAACTGAAATTCCCTAACCCCAGTTACCCAAATTTGGTGATTTATTACATAACATTGGCATGATACAAGGAATCATGTCCCAAAAGACTGATCATTTTAGTGTTATTGGAAACAAGATACATACATAAGTTCAAAATTACAACTTGAAAATAAATACAACACTAATTTATTCCATTAGAAGCATCCAAGCCTCCTAGATTATGCCTACAAGTCACTCATAAATAACTTCTTCATATCCTGGGAAAATGAAACATAAGAAAGGGGTGAGCTCAAATGCTCAGTAAGGGTAAGAAATACATCGAAAGATAACATAAACATTAGGAATGGTGAATAATTAAAAACACATGCCTTTAAAAATAATAAACATGAAAACTTTATGGTAGGAATATAAACTGAGTAAATAATGCCATAATAAAACATATTCATGGGTATTTTACTAGTTGAATAACCACATGAACCATCATTATTATTTTCATAATGATGGAATGTATAATGCTGGACATTATGAAACATCTTGTCAAGGCCTCAGCCAAGATGTCTTAAAATGATCTAGGCCTCAGCCAAAACCATATATCAAACTGGGAAAGGCCTCATCCAATTCCACGTCTAATTGTCTCATGAGACCTACTGATGCATCGAGGAGCTATAGCGGGCTCCACTCACCACTTACTAAGTCCAATACATTCCTCATATGAAAAGGTTGAAACATAACATAAACATTTGTATTAAAACTAGCATAAGAAATGTCAATAATTTAACCATAAACCATGAATGGTATAAAAATAACACATCCACAATCAAATATATCACAAAACATTAAATACAATATGGAATATTTTCATCATAATAAATCAACTTCAAACTAGTGTAAAATTTATCAAAGGATGTTGACATAGATGAAATCAAAACTATTTGAGAGAAATATATCTTTCTATTTTGAAATAATTTAAGAGTCAAATAATTATAAAAGAAAAAATTTATTTTGAAAATATTCTTATAAGCTTGTAAGAGAATCTTTGATGATGTTATAACGGCGGAAAATATTTGCACTACCGTATAAGTTAAAAAACATTCTTACCTTAATTTTGTCGAAAAGGTCATAAAGTACCTTGTTTGGAAAATGACGAAAAGATTCATTTAAAAACATATAAGGTCAAATAAGGGTATAAATGAATTTAACCCATAGTCTAGTAAATATTAAAAATGTTTTGAAATACATTTTTAATAAAACACAGATGTGGATGATAAAGAGGTCCCAATTGATACTTACGTAAAAACAACCTCGAATAATAAAGATATTGTGAAATTAACCCTTACCTTGTAATTTTCCTAGGTCGAGGGTATGTTAAACTCTTGCATAATAGTTAAATAATTTTTATTAAATTATACAAGAACCATATACGTAAATATTATATCATATATGATCTTCTAATATTGCTTTGTTAATAATATTTTAGTATTATCGTCATTTCGGGTGTTAACTGATTCATTTTCCTTTATATGTTTTGTTACATAATTCATGTTTGTTATGGATAGGATGTATTTGATTCATATCCAGAATGATATTATGTTCATAAAAATTATTTTTAATCATAAAATTAAAATTATTCACGAATGATTACGATGGGAAATGAATCTCATCACGTTCGTGGAGACAGTAATCCGTACGTATGCACGAGCAACAATATCATTATATTGATGGAGAAATCATATCTAATTGGATGTTATATAATATATAAAGAATCATTAACATGTTATATTTATTATTTACATCAGTTATACTCATTATTATACCCATCTAAATAATGAATTGATTGAATAAAAAACTACACCACGACGTGGAGACGGTAAGTCGTACGTACGCACGTATGGTGACTTTGTCATTTATAGGATAGATAGAATAACTAATATGGTTGTACAATATTTATCAAAGTATTTAAAAGGTACTAGATTTATTATTTTGGTATGTAAACAACAAATAAAGAGGAAGTGGAAGAAGAAAAGAACTTGAAAGAGGGTGGTGAAATTATTACCTCTACTTCGGGTGTTTCCTTCTGAGTTGATCAAAAGGGATCCTTAGGTTGGATTTATGATCAAATTAAGGCCTCTATGTTGAAGTGAGGGAAGTTTGGAGGATATTTGTTCAGGATTTGGACAAGACAAAAGGCTTTGTAGGTGTGAAATCAAGAAAAGGGTAAGTGCTCTTTTATAAGAGAGGTGAGGGTCACTTTAGGAAAAGCTTGAAATATTATTTTATAATAAAATCATTTTCGGTTTCTAATGGATCCAAAATAAATTATTTTGAGGATAAGGTGGGTATGGGTCTAAAACCTCTCAAAAAATAGGTTTTATACAGGTTTATCTCATCATATTAACCTTATATTTTAGATTTAGCTCTTAGTTAAATAGTTTGACATTTACCATGTATCTTTGTATTTTTATATTATATGGTTAATAAACTTACTATAACAAGCCAAGAGAACCCCAAGTGGTTAATTATTAATATATATAACCTTATATAATTTCTTTTTCTAAACCTTAGATTTTTAGGAATATTATATCATTTAATAATATAATGCTTGTTTTAAAAACACATTTATGTCAATTTTGACACTATTTAGTATTTTGTTTTTGTTAAAGTCATAACAGCATGATTACTTCGAAAAAAATTCATTTAATCAACCCTAAAATCTCATATTAACCTATAAAATTAGTTTAATTCATCAAAATTCTCAAATTATATTTATTTGGATATTTATAATATCAATTATTCTAATATTTCATTAATAAGGTAATTATTGCATCATCATTGTGTCATAAATAAATTTAATTATTTAATATCTAAAAATTATAAATAAAATATCATTATGTATGAAATATTTTTAGCTTTCTAATGAATATTTATAGTCTAATTTATATTATGTACAACCCTATATTAAAAATGTTTTATTTATGAAAACTTTAGTTTAACACTTTTAACTCTTCTTTAAATTAAATAATAATAAATGTCCTAATCTAATCCAAGTGGACCAAAAGGATAATATTTTATTCATAATGTTTTTTTAGAATTACACTTATTTAATAGAATTAGGACATGTGTTAGGGTAATAATAATATCATTTTTACCTTTAATTACCCTATTTACTTTTAACTGTGGTAAATAAAAGTTAAAAGTTACTATTCACCAAAAATTATATTCATCTTATTGAACCAAATTTTACTTACTAATATCAACTGGGTCTCTAAGATTTTTTAAATTCAATTCACATAAGTGGTAAAATTATATTTTATGCAAATTTGCAAATGCTCCTAGGAGGTGGGTAAAAGATGGTAAAAAGTTCAATAAAATTTTTATATATCTAAACTTATTATAAAATGACTCTAATGAATTACATTGAACTTATATTGGTATTATGTATCTATTTTGACCAAAAATAAATTTAAATAGAATAAATAATTATTTAAATAAAAAGTCTGTTTTAACCAATAACGCAGTGTTTTTCACTATTCATCAAAAATTGAACTTTTTCAAAAAAATACCAAAAATTCACCCTAAGTTAATTTCAATATTCCTAATTCAAAAATGAAGTCCATTTTGAAAAATAAAATTTATAAAATTTCAAAATTTGGGTATTACTATTCATAACGGCTATTTTGATTGATCACTGTGTGTTAGAATCTCAAAGTTGCGTACAATGCAAGTTATTGCATTATTCAAAGGGAAACGTACTGTGGAAGATTGGGGTGTTGCATAAATGCCTCCATGATGAAGTTTATTGATAGGATGATTGGAGGAAATTGCTGGAAATGTGCCTACAATAGTGGGATAAGAGGCATCAATAGTTCTGGGTGAAGGTGAGGGAGATCAGTTCTGTGAGAACTTTTCTCGCTTTATATAGTTCATGGAAAGAGAACCAGGGTGGGATATATGAAATATGTATGATCTGACATGGGATTTATAGTTACAACACCCTCTGACATTCTCTAGAGAGGGTGGACTAAAGGTAGCTGAGTTCTGGATTGAGTCCATCCAGACAATTCTTGACCACTTAGAGACTCCTCCGGAGAAGAGATTCAAGTTGGATGCTTATATGTTGTGAGGATAAGTGAAGTTATGGTGGGATATTCATGCTTAGGATGAGTAGTTAGATATAATGGTATGGAATGAATTCCAGGAGAAGTTCCTTGAAAACTTTTACCCAGATATGCTCAGGTAGGAGAGAACGACAGAGTTTATGCGGTTGACCTAGGGAAGTATGTCTGTGATGGACTGTGCCGGTTTCTTCACTGATTTATAGTGATTTGTTCTGGCACTAATAGGAGATAAGGAAACTATAGAGATATATTTTCAGGATGTACTTAAATGTTAGATTAAGTCCTAGGTTAATATCTTCCATTAGAATAAGTTTTATATGTTTGTGAATTAGGATCTCATTTATGAGGGGAACCTAAAGGAGGCTTCCAGTAGAGTATGGGTGGTTTCTGATGGATGACCAAGAGGTACTCCTCTTGAGGGTAGGAAGTTTCACTATGATAACTTTAACCATAATAGTGTATAGTAGGTAATCTAGGGGGATCAGTTACTCGGGACAATACTCGAGTGATTTTCCATCAGTACAATAGGTCGGGTCACTTTCATAGATAGTTCCCCTGACCACTAGTGGAGTGTTAAGCTTATGGAAAGATGGGGAATCTATAGTGGTTCTGTAGGAACCCATGACAAATGGGTAGTGATGGATGAGCTAGACCAAACCAGTTTATGGGAAGTGGATATCTACACCATACCAGTTTGGTAGTTAGAGTACTACTAGACATTAAAGTCAAGGAATTGGATTTTTTACTTCAAGGAAAGAGTGACCATATCAGCATATTAGTGCATCTTAGGGGACTCAGACTAAACCATAAGGTAGAGGGCTAGTTCAGTTGCATGTGGTTCATCCTACACTTGTGGATAGAGAGGTTGGTTCGTCGACAACCAGAGGTATTATTCATTTCACTTCTATTCTTTCTAGTTATTTATTTGATATAAAATCCTCTCATTATTTTATATCTGCTCAACTTGTGAATAGTTTGAGTCTAACGGTGGATTTTGTGAGTAGGTTTATGATGATCAACACACCATTTGAAGTGTGTTCGAGGGACATCTGTTTATGTAAGGGGTGTTCTCTCAAGGTTAGTCAGTATCATTTCATTTGGAATCTTTATATACTTGACATGTCAGGTTTTGAATTGATTTGGTGTATGGAATAGTTGGTATTATACTGATCCCACATCGATTGTTGTCATTAGATAGTAACCTTTATGTCACCAGAGGTTAATGATTATATTCATCGTGGATATTGGGATATCCAAGAAAGTCGTGCAAGGCCATTTCATCAACAATTGGGGGATCTCACCACCCAGGTTGCGACTCTTTTATTGGATGATATGGGTATAGGGAATAGTGTTTTTTCACCCATAGTGGAACGGTTTCAGGATGTGTTTTCGAAAGACTTATCAGGGCTACCACCTAAGAGAGATGTTGATTTTACAATTGATATCATGCATGGAGATGAACCAATTTCCATTCCACCTTATATAATGGTACCAATAGAGATTTAAGATAATAATAATCAATTGAAATAATTGATGGATAAGGGATTTATCCATCCAAGTACATCACCTTGGGGTTCTCTGGTTTTGTTTTCTAAGAAGGCTAATGGGGCATTGTGTTTATGTGTCGATTATCAAAAGTTTAACAAGATGAAAGTTAATAACCAATATCCTCTTTCGTATATTGATGATATCTTTGAACAATTGTGTTGTGCATGTGTGTTCTCCAAGATAGATTTTAGGTCAAGGTACCATCAATTGAGAGTGAGACCTTCTGATATACTTTGAACTACTTTTAGAAGTTGGTATGGCCTATATGAGTTCATTGTGATGTCTTTTGGGATAACAAACACTTTGGTTGTGTTTATGTCCGTGATGAACTGAATATTTCACCCATACTTGGATCAGTTTGTGGATGTTTTGTGGAAAACATCTTGGTGTACTCTAATACTCGTGACGATTATACCCAACATCTTAACACCATCCCGAGTATAATGAGTGAGCATCAACTATATGCAAATCTATATAAGTGTTAATCCTAGATTCACAGAGTGTGTTTCTAGGGTCACATTATCTATAAGGAAGGAGTGTCTATGGACCTATAGAATATTTGGGTAGTTGTTTCTTGGGAGCATCCAAATAATGTTTTTGATATCTGAATATTTTTGGGTTCATCAGGCTATTATCAAATATTCATCTAAGTATTTTCTCATTTAACAGCACCACTATAGGGATTTACCAAGAATGGGGTCAAGTTTGAATGGTGTTGATCATGTGAGAATGCTTTTCAGGAGTTGAAGAATCATTTTACTAATATATCGATTTTGATCCTACCCGAGCTGGGTTTGGAGTATACAATTTTTTTTATGTGTTTGGGATTGGACTTGGAGAAGTGTTGATGTTGGAAGATTGAGTTGTGGCATATGGTTCAATATAGTTGAGGCCACATGAATGGAATTACCTTATGCACAATCTGAAGTTAGTCATAGTGGTTTATTCCTTAAGGTGTTAGTAGTATTATCAGTTGGGAGAAAGGTTTATTGTGTATACCAAACAAAAAAACTTGAAGTATATATTTCTATAGTAATATTTGAATCTCCAGTAGCAGATATGGGTTGATTATATAAATTCATTTTATTTTGAGCTAGACTATACACCGGGGAAGGAAAACTGTGTTTTTTATTCTTTGAGCTGGAAGACATGGAATTGGGTAGTCTATGAGTCGATCTTTGATTGGAAGATGATGGATTTGTTGGATGAGATGCAGAATGAGGTTTTGGAGGGCCTGGAGAAGATAACCCTCATATCCTTATCGTTGGATTCCATACTTTTGATCTGTATTAAGGAGATTCAGTATGAGTATCTGGAGTATTTGGCCTTAAGGTAAAGCCTTAAAGGTGGGGAGTCACCTTCTGGTTGGAAAATATATGAGGATGAGATCATCTATGTTTGGGGATATATTGTTGTGCTTGTGTTTATGCATTAGGATCTAATGTGTAGGTTTTATGACTTGAAGTGGGTAGTGCATCTTGGTTTGACCAAAATGTACCATGACCTGCATTGATAGTATTAGTGATCATGCATGAGAAGGGAGATTTCAAGGTTTGTGAGATGATGTTACACCTATCAGGAGGTAAAGGTTGAGCATCAACAACCAAGTGGTTTGATATTGTTTTTGAACATTCTATAATAGAAGTGGAACAATGTTAATATAGAATTTTTGGTTGGTAATTAGAGTATACCTCAGGATAATGACTCAATATGGGTGATTGTGGACTGGTTGAAAAAATTATCCCATTTATTTCCTATCTGAGAAACTTTCACAGTTGATAATTTGGGTGAATTATATGTTCAGTAGATAGTATATTTTCACAGGGTTCCATATATAATAGTTTCATATCATGATTCATGATTTAATTTGTGCTTTTGGAAATTATTATAGGAGGTGTTGGGTATCTAGGTGTATTTGAGTATGGATTTTCACCCACAAATAGATAAATAATCTGAGCATACCATTTAGGTTCTATAGTACATGTTGTGGGCATGCATCCTAGATTTTTGGTGGGTCTTAAAATAATAACATTGAGTTCATTGAGTTCACCTATAACAACAGTTATCAATATATTATTCAGATGGCACCATATGAGTCTCTTTATGGTAGGCCATGAAAATCACCACTATTTTGGATGGAGGAGGGTGAGTCAAAGTTGTTGGGGTTCATTCTCATGCAGGAGACATCAGAGAAAGTTTAGTTGATTCATAAACATATGGATACAACATGAAGTATATAGAAGTCATATATTGATTGATATCATCATCCTATTGAGTTTATAGTGGGAGATCGTGTATTCCTTCAAGTTTCATTGAGATTAGGTCACCAAAGGATTTAGGGGCAGGGAAAGCTGGTGCCCAAGTATATTGGACCATTTGAGATTGTGTATAGAATAATACTGGTGGTGTATTGATTGGATATTTCATATAGGTATAGTGTTATGCATGATGTTTTTCATGTGTCATTTCTTTATTAGTATCACCCTAAACCTTCTCATGTGATCGGTGGTGATGATGTTGAGCTTGAGGCTTATGCATCCTTTGAGAAGCATCTATTCATGTTGTGGATCATAGTGAGAAAGAGTTATAAGGAAATACTGTGTTGTTGGTCTGAGTGTTGTGGAATCTTGTACGTTTTCAGGAGGAAACATGGGAGTGGGAAGCAGATATATAGGCCAACCTTTTTACCTCAGAAGCTTAGTGATTCTTGGGAGTAAAAATCAAGAACTATCTATTATAAGGTGGGGAGATTGTCAAATTCTGAACTTTATGGTGATGTATTGTAATTTTTTAAGGTATTATTTTACAACTTCTTAGTATAATTTGGTTTATGTTTCTATTGGGTGTGTTTGGGTGGGTTTTAGAGGATTTTGGAGGGTTTTGGGCAGTGTAATGTTGGCACACGATTTTCCCAAACCATGCAACCACCCTCAGAAAATCATGCACCCTTGGACAGAGGGGGTTTTCTTGGTTAGCACATGGTTTTTCAAACCATATAGAAACTTAGGAGAAAATGTGCACCCTATCTAGTAGGGGGTCATGGTTAGGGAACATGGTTTGTGAAAGTGTGTGGCCCCTCCCAGGAAACCATGCACACCAGATTTTAAACCCCCGAAAATAGATTAAAAAATCCTAAACCCTAATTTATTATCCCTAATCACATATACTAGAACTAAAATTAATTCTATTCCTCTTGAAGGCTCTCAATAATATTCCTAGGCTCCTTGAACCCCTTTCTTGGAGAATTAAATATCTGGTGGAAGGATCGACTCCGCTTTGGAAAGTGATCTCTTTCTTATTTAAGGTTCCTCTATCTACTGTATTTCTTCCCATTTGGAGAGGGATGAATTCCTCCTATAATCGCGGTTTATATCTAGGTTTTGATGGATATTTTTTCATTTTATATTGATCATAGGTTTCTATTCTATATCTCCTCTGCCATTATGAATATGGTCATTCTACATCGAACTAAGGATTACGGTGTGAGAATTCATCAACAATCTTGAGGTAGGTGGTATAATTTTCATTTTCCATAGTTTAAATTATGATCATGTGTATGTAATTGTGAAATTTCATTTCCATGTTGTGCAATTTCATTTTAAATTATAATTTTTAATTGATTCTCTTCTGATTGTGAGACTCTTCATGGGTCACATTAGACTCGTTAAAGATTATGAGACCAGGCATGATGAAAACCCATGGGGTGTGCCAATTACCTTGAAATGATGATAAATGGAATGTATAAGGGAAATTATAGGTATTTTAAATTTAAATAAATCCTTATTTCAAATTCGATAAGGGGATTTAAAGGGTTTATTGGATTAACTTTGATGGGTTAATGAGTTGTAAAATAAATGATGATAAATGGGTTAATGGGGAATTGTTCATGTTATTATATGTGATTAAAGTAAATAACCATGATTGTGATTAATAAATGAAATGGTTTACAATGATTTTAATGATTAATAATAAGTTTAATGATTTTAAACCTTGATTTATATATTGTGATATATGTGTCTGAATAATGAGGTGTGGGTCAGGGATTAATGCTCTAAATACCCATGGGTTTTCAGATTAGTGATCCAGGCCCCCGATGCATACATGTGAACAATGAGGTGTGATTCAAGGACTGATGCTCCAAATACCCATGAGGTCTAGGTCATGGACCGATGCTCAAAATACCCATGGGGTGACAGACTGATGCTCTAGGCCCCTAAGATATTAGCATTAGACTAATGTTCCAAGTACCCAAGATATTGGTACCTGGAATGATTCTACAATGTACAAGAAATGAAATTGGAAATAAATAAAATATCAGGAAATAATGAATTGTGATATTCCTATGGTGTATGGTTTAGACTCTGACATGAACCGAAGTAGCTATGATGTGGTTGACTAAAGAATATTACATGTGTTTTCTATTTACTTTTGTCTTTTGTTCCTTATTCTTAATACAATTGGATACACTATTATAGACTGGATATTACTTTAGATGTAATTGGCAGTGGCCTACTAAGTTGTACTCACACCCTACTCAGGCTTCCTGATCAGTTCCTGAATAGACTTCATGTTTGTAGGACATGATAAGGGAAAGAGCCCTATGTCATATGGTTGGGTTGGGATTCAGGATAGAGCATGGATAAGGGAACCAGATGTGATTTTGGGACCCTATTGGGATATGTTAGTGTGTATTTATTTTGGGTTTTCATTAAACACATTACAATTGTTTAGCATGAAATATTTACTACTTTGGTTTTGGTCATTGTTTACCCATTTGGGATTTATCACGTGATTCATGTTCTTATATTGATTATAGTTTATTATTGGTTATTTTTTATTATCATTTTGTGTTGGACAAAAATCCCTCAAGGTAACAGTGCAGCATTTTTGTGTTGATTGTGTTTGTTGACAAAGCAGGTTTCTATGGTGAATTGTTGAGTTCCAGATAAGTTGTTGACAATCCATGTTGACAAATAATGATGACAAAGGAACTGACGATCTGGATGTGGTACAAAACAGCAGTACAAGGTGGTTCCATTTTCCAGTGTTTGCCAAATTTTTGGGGTCCAAAATTTGGAATTTGGTGAGCATCACAAAAAGTGGATATCCTTGAAGATCGCATTTAAATATGGAAAAGGCATGAATTTTGAGAAGATAGGCTTCATGGAATAGATTTTGAAAAGACCAGAAGAATGTTGACGGTGATGCTTCACGATTACAACGAGCTTCGTGAATGACAGCGTTGAAGGGAAATGAGATAGAGCTTCGCGGCGAAGTTGCGAAGTAAATGACGGAATGCTCTGCGATTACGACGAGCTCCATGATCAGAAAATTATCATGGTGCTTTGTGATTTTGAGAGAATTTCGGCTGGAAATTCAGAGCTTCTCGGTTTGAGATGACGTGGCGTCGACTTCACATGGAAGATTCGAGGGCCGGTGGAATCTCCTATAAATAGACCTTTACCCCCTCGAGTGAAGTAGATAAAAGAAGAGTTTGAGAGAATTTTCAAAGAAAATCATTTTCTCTCATTTCGTGAAGGTAGTTCGTGAAGGCAGTGTGCTTCACGAAAGTAGAGCTTTACGGCGGCTAATCTAGCTCCGTGAAAGTAGTGTGCTCTGTGTTGGCTCAGTGAGATTTGTGAGGGAAGTCTCTCTACGAAGACTTGAGCTTTGTGAGAGTGCTTCGTGAGAGTGATTTGAAAGAGTGCTTCGCAAAAAGGCAGGAGCTTTGTGAAGGCTTGTTTTAGCTTCGTGAAATTGGGAGCCTCACGAAGTAGGGTGCTTTGTGAAGGTATTTCCAAAGGAATTGCCCAGTGTTCAGGGGAAAAAAGGGTATTCATTAGTGGATGAAAGTTGAACTTTAACAGAGCATCTATCAACAGTTGAGGATGTATGTATTTATGAAAATGAAGTGACCTACAGGTCTATAAACTGTGAGTGGATACCTTCCAAGTGTAGTGAGAAAAGGAAGATGAAGAAGGTTATCCTTTCAACCGGTAGTGAGCCAGAGAGAGAGGAACAGGGAGTGACCCTTGGGAAAGCAATGAGCTAACCTTAAAAATTGTAAAGGAAGTGAGCCTGGGCATAGAAGTGATCTAGCCCAAACATTATTGGTAGTGATCTTTAGTGGATTTGGTACAGCGGAACATCGTTGTTGTATGCTCCTTGGACGTAGCCCAGTTAGGGTGAACCAAGTAAAAATCTCTATGTCTTCCTGATTGCTTCCCTGCATTGCATTTAAAGCAACATCATTAGATAAAGAATAAAATAAGTGGTCATAATAAACACACAAGTGCAAACAAAGTGACGCTTGTAAGAAAGTGGTCAAGATCTAGTGGGGCAGGAAGAATTTTTTAAAAGAATATCCATACCCTGATTCACCCCCCCTCTCAGGGTATATAGGCCCCTATTGGTCCTAAAATTTTGCTATTGTTTCATTATTTCCTCTGTTGATCCAATTTTATAAAGAGGGTGTAATATCCCCACATTACATATTAGACCCTCTCCTCTAGTTGGAAACCTTTGGTATGTGGAGAGGTGTGCTTGAGGTCATGTAATGAATTGGATTGGGGCACTGGCATGTGGAACTCGAGTTAGGATGTTAGAAAACTCTAGCATAATCCCTGAGATTTATGATGATATTTATTTATTTCTTCAATAACCATGTTAGAAATTAGGATCACAACTTCATCTTTTGATTATCACACCTTTTGATTTTCTAGACTTCGAAAAATCATGATTTTTCTTATTCTTTTGGTGGTTATATTTTGGCCAACTCATAATATAGTATTTCATTACTTCATATTTATATGATATCATAGATTGTCTTTACTTATTTATTTTGTAGTTTCAACATATACCTTTCTTCTAGTAAACTTAATATTTGACAAACTCAAATTGAATCAGTATTGGTTTTCTTTCAAAGTTATATTTATAACTTTTAACAAATAATACCTGAATAGCTTGACTAAACTACTAGATTATCCTTTGACATATCTCTATTTCTTCATGAATTTATTAAATCTACTTCAATTTTCTTCATTCCTTTAGTTATTTGACTTCTAATTTCCTTCACCAATTGTTTTATGAAAACCTAAAAGTATTCTCAAAAAGACCTTATTATGTTTAATTCATGTGGTTTACTCAACACATAGATTTTGTAAAATTCACCAAATACATCAGATTTAGTCCTATGAAATAGTTATCAACATCTTTACCTAAATCCCAAAAATATTCTTTCATCCAAGATAGGAAAACATAATTTTATTATATGTTGACAATAAATACAACACCTTCACAAATCTATTGTTTCTTCAATCTCCCCCTTTGGATTAGTTATCAATGACTTAAAAATATAATATTTTCATCAAACCATATCCTTTCTCAAAGATAAAAACTTTAACACCACATATCTAGATAAAACCATGTTTTTTTATAATTCCATCACATTGTGAAAATAAAATTTCATCTGAGATATTATGATGTACTCACCCTCAATACATCCTCCTTACATTTCCTCCACAACTTTTATAATGAACATAACATAAGGTTAATAAAATGTAAAGCATATTTATGTATAAATTCTACCCCTTTGACAAAAAAATCCAAAGTAAAATTAGGGAACACCTATATATTCTTTTAAGGGAGAGGGGAAGGCTGAATATGAAGTTTTAGCCTTAGTTCCTTAAACCTTTCATTTCTCTAGAAGAAATTATTTCTTTGATGAAATGAAACTTGATGTAAATATATTTAGATCTAGAGTGTTGTATTGGGTTCATAGAAATATCAATTAAACTTTTATTATCATAAGAAATTTTCAATAGATTTTTATTATCCACATTTAAATCATCTAGTTGAACCTTTTTCCACATAATCTGAGTACAAGAAATAGTGAAAGTGACATATTTAGATTATGTTGTGCTTAAGGTTGCCAAAATATTTTTATTATTATTCCAATTAACATAGCCTTCACCCAAAAATAATGTTCCTATATATGTTGATTTTTGATCACCAAAATCACCAACCCAATTAGAATATATAAACCTAAGTAATTTTAACTTATCACTTATTATATACATTAATATATAATTTGATATTTCTTTGACGCACCTCGGAATTTATTTCTTAACAATTATGTGTGATTACTTAAGATCACTCTGATATATTTCATACAAATTATTTGTATATGAAATATCTGGAATAGATGTGGTAAGATATACAAAACTTTTAAATAACTTTCAAAAGTCTTTTTGATTTACACTTTTTCTGAATTCATCTTTACTCAACTTTACACTAACAGAAATAGGTGTGGAAACTTCCCTTGAGTCTTACATACCAAATTTCTTCAATGGTTCCTTGGAATGATTTTATTTTTAAAGGAATATGTAAATTATTTTTGGTAAAATCTTAATCCTAAAAAATAATTTAATCTCCCTGAGAAAAAAACATTTTGAAGTATATCCTTATTTTCTCTGAAAATTCCTCACGGGCATGTTTCTTATCACCATAAAAAATTATATCATAAATGTATATAATGATAATCAAAGTTCCCAAAATTTCATCCTTAGAATATTAGTTTCTATCAACTTTTCCTTTAGATAAGTTTAATAATTTCAAGTAACTACCAATTTTAGAGTACTACGCTCAAGGAGCCTACTTCAATCCATATAAAGTTTTCTTTTTTTTACAAACCATTCTTTTGTATCCATCAAGACAAAAAAAACTTTTGGTTTCTCAACATATAATTATTCTTCAACATTGATATTTAAGAATGTTAATTTTATATTCATCTAATAAACTTTGTACTTTTGATGAGCAGTAACTGATAGAAACATTTTGATGGTTTCAATTCTAGAAATAAGGAAAAAAGTTTCTTCAAAATCAACACCTTCCACCTATGAATACCTCTTGTAATCAACCCTTGTTTTTTCCCTTGAAACCTCTCCCTTTTCACTCGGCTTTTTCTAAAATACCCACTTAGTTCCTATAAAATTTTTACCTTCCAATCATGTAACAAGCTCCCAAGTTTTAATTTTCTCAATATGATCTAATTAATCATTTATTTCATTCAACTATTCACCTTTTTCAATAGCTTTTATAATTCATTGAGGTTCAATTTGAGAAATGAGTATTGTCTACTTTTGAGTTCTCAACTTCCTCCTTTTTTGAATTGGGGCTTCATAACTTCTGATAATATTATCTGATTCAACTTTCCATTTCAAATTTTTATGATTTATACTCTTTATTATTTTAATATATTCTTCTCTACTAGACTAATAATAATTTATATCTTCATGTTCTGGTTCATAGTTATCTTCCCTTTCAATATCTCTTCTGTAATTGGTGATAAATTCTCTTGTTAATCCTCTGGAATATTCCTCATCTATTTCCTTTAATCTAGGCCCATTTATAATAAATTATACATTATAATAATCGACCAAATTATACAACCACTTATTCTAGATTTTTCAGCTTCTTCATTTGGGTGAATAACTCAAGAAAGTTCCTTCTTCTTATTTTTCATCAAATTTTCATAAGTTTGGATTTTTCATCTTTATTAAGAATGGGCTCCCAAAAACTTTAAAGTATTTTACCACATTTTTCTTCTTGTACCATGGTTTATAGGAGGTGTTACCTAATTATATCCTCAATAGAGATATATTTTGAATATGTATTAGTGTACATATCTCTCTAGAAAAATTTCATAAGTTTATACTCACTAAGCACGGTCCATCCCATCTCATCTATACTCCTATTTTTCTTCTCTACAACTACATTTTACTATAGAGTATATGGTGCATTATACTATTTTATTATCCCATGTTTTGAAAAAAAAAAGTATTTAAAATAGTTACTAGTCAACCCATTTTTTTTGTCTGTTCTCAACTTCTGAATATGTTGTCCATGTTCTTTCTCAACCTCTTTCTTGAATGTTTTGAACATTTCAACAAATTTAGACTTATTTTTCATGAACATTACCTTGGTTATATAGGTATAATATTTAATGAAGTTTATGTATTAGATATCACCTTTAGTGGATTAATATCTCATTGGTCCACATAAATTAGAGTAAATGAGTTCAATATGTTGGGTAGATTGAATCTATACCCTTTTTTAACTTCAATGAATCATTTTCCCTTTTTAACATGCATAAATATTTCCACTATTTCTCTAATAATCTAGGGTCGATCTCTTACCACATATTTCTTTGGAATTTTACTTAATCTTCTCTGAACCAAATGGTTGAGTCTTCTATGTAAAAGATAACTTTTATCCTTTTCACTCATATAACATGAGTTGGTTGTATCACTAATATGAAACAGGTTTATTTTGACCTTTATTCCTTAAAAATAGTTTTTTATATTATTTAAGCATTGGATGATACAACTATGTTTCCATAAGACAATTTCATTCCCATTTTCACACAACTAGATTACACTTAGTAAGTTATGCTTAAGTCAATCAAGGAATAGAACTTATTTGTACTTTAATTTCTGTTTATCTATGGTATTTATGTTGCTTCATTTTATTTTTAGGTAACTATCATTTATAAAGGTATAAAATCCTCCATTATGTTTTTCAAAATCTTTTAGAACTTTAATATTGCTTGTCATGTGTGAAGAGAAATCACTATCAAGTATCCATGATTTTCCTTTTTGGATGGATAGTAAGGAAACTTAAACTATAAATGATTATTATTCAATATTTTGTTTCCTTATTTCATTTAAATTTTCACTGGATTGAACTTTTCTAGAAATAGTAGTCATGAAATCATTTACATAGTGAACTAGTTGATCACATCTATCATACACTTCTTCCAGACATCCAAACCCATTCTGATTCAAAGTTATTTATTTTTCATTTTACCTTTCTTGGGGTTTTCCATCATCTTCTAAGATTTAATTTTATTAATACCAAAGTTTATTATTTTTATATTAATGATCCCCCTTGGCCCATGCTTTATCTCAGGCATCGACATGTTGTACCAAATATTATACTCTTTATGACCAAACATTATGCATCACCAATAATATTTTTTAAGTCTAATTCATTTATAGTGATATGAGTTTTGATTAAATTATAACCATTAAGACTCAATATAATTGATAAATTTATTCTTCTTATATTTTGGAAATCATGGTTTTTTAAGGTTTTATTATATTCTATTTTATTTAGAGTATCAATATCAATCCTATTTTTGTTTCCTTCATCTCTCCTTGTTGTCAAGGTGGATTTCTCACAATTTTTCTTGGTCCATGAAAGCCCTCATTTTGCTTTTGGGCATGCATAATCAGTTGAAATAGAATTAGAGGGTCTTTAAAATATTATTTTTAGCATGAACCTTCAAACTTACTTCTCAAAAAGTTTAAGATGGTTCATCTTTAACTTACATCGCTTTATGAAAGTCTTCATTCATCCTTTTCATTGAATTTTCCACCTTAAGACATCTTGATTGTGTCTTTAATAATTCTTTATCCTTTATAAAAAACTTCTCATCCTGATATTTTATTATCTTCTCTTACTCTACAAAATTCAACTCGAGAGTTTTAATTTCCTTAAGATAAATTTATTATTTATTAATAAATTATTCCTTTCCATATTTTTTCTTCAACAATTTGGTTCATATATTGAGTTTAGTGTTTTTATAGATAAAATATTCATGTTATTATCTCAAAACATACTTCATGTATGTCTCTTCACCTTCTCCTTCCTTACTACTCAAGGATTCCTCAGGTTTTTTAACATTATCCATGAAGTTAATAATTCTTTTTGGAACCTCTTCTTCCTCTAATAAACTACTTTTGTGAAGTAGTTCTCCACTTAATTGCATAATATAATTCTCCCATTTCTTTTAGAATATTTTTTATTAATTTCACTAGATAGTTTAACCTATTTAAAATATTTACTCCATTTCTTCCTATAAGGTTTACTTACTTGTTCAATATCTTCATACTCGCTTACTTTATTTCTTGGACAATCAGAAGCAAAGTTTCGGATTTCTCGATCTTAAAGAAATTTAGTGGGGGTATTAGTTTTCACTTACCTTTATATTTTATGAGTATTTTTCAAATAAATTCCATAAATCTTATGTATTCCTCTTCATTATCAACTTCTTCTTTTGATACAGTGGAGTATTCATCTTCTAATTCCCTGATTTTTTTCTTCCATAAATATTCAAACACCATCTCTTATTTGATATTATTTTTTAAAGCTGGATCATTACATATTTCATAAGAAATGTGAATGTTATGTAGTTCATCTAGAGATAGATCATCTCTATATTCCAATATGTAAATCTAGATATCAAATTAATTTGGTAATTTTCACATCAATCTTTTAACTATGGTTGAATGTGAAAAAGTATCTCTAAAGATTCTAATATTGTTGATGATTTCATTTACCCTAGTAAAATAATCATCAATGGTTTCTTCATAAACCATATTAAAATCCACAAATTTACTTATCCATATTTGAATATTTTATTTACTTTCACATTTCCTTCGAAAATACTTTCAATTTCATCCCAAGTCTCCTTGGAAGTTTGGATATCTATCACTTTTGTAAAAAAAATCTCTAACAAAGGCATTAAAATTACATTGACAGTTTTTACATAAACTTCAAGATTACTTTTATCAGTGAAATTTATAGGATCATATTTATTTCTTATTTAATATCCTATAATAGATGCATTAATAACCTCTAGGTTAAGTGAAAGAAGGTTGGTTATCTTATTCTTCCATCCATGGAATGTTTTACCATTAAAGGTAGGAATACCTCTAATATTGACTGAGTTTAGATTTTCTATCATCAACAAGAAGGATATTTAGAGAGAACCTGTGTGCTCTAATACCAATTTATTTTTCTAGGAATGATTCATAACTGAGAATAGTGGTTAAATAAATGGTAAAATTTTATATCTTTCTTAAGATTGAAGTTAACCAAGGTGATTTATTAAAATCTTAATACTCTCAATCTTGAAACTCTATCTTACTCGTATGAAGCTTAAATATGAAAGAACACAAAGAAGATAAATTTTTACAAGGTTTAGTCCTGATGAGGGTATCTACTTCTTATTGTGTCTATGGTTAGTTCATGGCACAAATTTTATCACCAATGTGTAAAAGTGATTACAAATTGGGTTGATAATGGAACATCATGTACTCAAAACCTAAAATGAATATTTTAATCCATAAGAAGCTATAAGGTTGGATTTACATTCACTTACCTACAATAATCAAATGTATCCTAACAGTTTGGGCTTGAATTATAATAGTACCCTCCAATAAATAATGATACTTTATAAAATAAGACATATTTCCCCTTTTCTTTAGGCTTCTTCAAAAATGATGTTGATCTTCCTTAGAGCCTTAAAGATATAGAAATTTCTATTCTAATCACAACCAAACTTTCTGAATTGTATTTTCTAGAACATCAGGCATCAAAAGATATACTTTTTTTTCTCATCCTATATATCTTCATACTTTTATCACCTTCTTCTCATCTTTTAATATCTCTAGAAATCCCATTCTTCTTTGACTTAACTAATTCTCATGAACTCATAGGTCGGCCGCTACCCCTTTTTATCTTCTTTACAAAGTATCAGTAGTGATTCAATAATGGTATCATCCTCTTTATACTCAATATTTCTGATAAATTTAGGAAACATGGCCGTTGATCTCTAAGTCTTCTACTATTTTTAATTATCCATGCCTTAAATTACTCTAAAGATGACTTAGTCAACAATGCTTGTCAAAGCCTCCAAGAATATCAGCATCAAAAATATCCAAAGACTCAAAAATTTCTAATATAATCACAAACCTTCCTTCATTAATTTAGGAACATTTGTCACCAATAAAAACATCATTATAATTGGATTGACTTTATGTAAAATGTAAAGTCTCTTTTTGGAATCTTCTGGTAGTAAAAATTTCATAGAATTTACCCTTTACCCTCTAGTTCTGTCTTTATCATTATCATCACTCAAAATTCTACCGCCTTTTCTCATTCAAATAAAATCTATTATGAATCACAATCTTCTGGTTATATTTTTTCATTACTTCAATCACCATGTTCAAACTTAGGATTGTAGCTTCATCTTCCAATAATATCACCCTTTTCCTTCCTAGACATAAAAAATCTTGATTTTTTATATTCTTCTAAGGATTATATCTTTTGTCTAACTCATCCTTTGGTCTTCTATTTATTTATCTTCTAGTGATATGATAGATTACTTTTACTTCCTTCTTCCAGAGCTTCAGTATCGACCTTTCTTTCGATCAATTTAATAATTTTCAAACTCAACTTGAATCTTTGTTAATATTATTATAATTTTAATTTTATGACTTTTAATGAAAAAGACATGCATCTACTGACTGAACTACTAGAGTATCCTCTAGTAGATATCTAATTCTTCATGCCTTTGTCAAATTTTCTTCAATATTCTTTATTTCTTTAGTTATTTGAATTCTGATTTCCTTCATTGAGTTTCTTCTGATAAACTCAGAGTCTTCTCAAGTAAAACCCCTTATATTCAAATAATATGATCTACTAAACATAGAGATTTTGTAAAATTCACTAAATCCATAATATTTAATCATCTCGATTATATAGCTTCATTTTCACTTGAAACCCAAAAAAATTATTTCATCCAATATAATCAAACATACTTTTAAGAAATGTTGATAACAAATAAACTACCTTCATAAATTTATGGGTTCTTCAAAAAAATCTTCCAAAGTTAAAAAATATTCAAGGGGATAAAAATGAATAGGAATTCATCTGATTCTCATGTGGAAAGAAATTTCACTGGAATAGGAACTTCAATGAATTAAAGAAGAAGTAAGAAAAAGCTTCTAATTCAGGTATATTTATCATTTCATATGATATTTATATTTGAATTCATGGGTATTAAATATATTATTTTATTCAAATACTATAACAAAGGGAGTTTATAAACATTTAAAAAGGTATAGTGAACTATCTAAGTAGTAGATAAAGGGTGATTACTATAACAACCATGACCTTTATTTCATATTTAAACGTGATTAATTAAATAAACTGATCTTAATACAACTCATAAGGTCAATATTTCTAGTGTTTTTGTGGATTAGAAACATTAAATAACAACTTAAAACATAAAATACAACATCTTTATTGAAAACTTATTTTACATGACCACAACATTCCTTTGTACTTAACACTGCATGAGATTACCTGAGGACATACATATATAAAGCCTAATAAGGGAATAAACATAGAATAACATGAGGTATAAAATAAAACTTATATAATAGGTATATAAATGGAGAATGAAAGAAACACGAACATAAAGTCATGATATATCGTGATAATCAAAACATGGAAATGTGGCAGCAACATACAACATGATATTAGCATGAGTCAAGGCTCATTGCACATGGATTAGCATGAGTAAACCCTCATTGCACATGAATTGTCATGATTAAAACCTAATTTCACATGAATTAACATGATTAAACCCTAATTTAACATGACTTATCATGATACTAAACATTATCCAATGCATTCGAATTCTATCAGGGCACACCATTCATAAACATTTTATTTCATGCATAAGTGTGTCACATAGATCATATAACATGGAATCATTCAACATAATAAGTTATTACATGATCAAGTAATGTGGAATACATAATTTTAAGTCCTAAATCAAAAAATATATGTTCATAAAGGTGAATACTCTTGATAGAGGAATGGGTATGGTATTCAATACACAATGATGTGCCATGGAAATTGCGGTGCAATTTCAGCAGCATAACGATATCATATGGAAATTTGTAAAATGAATTGATGAGAGAGAAAGGGGTATCTCAACATTTATACATGAAATTGACAGTAAGTGGATCATGTAACATAATATTGAAACATATTAAATGGAATTTAAGATGCATAATATAAAAGTAGTGTTTTAATAGGGATGAGGAGAGAGGAATCCCTTACGGAATTTCAGCATGGTGACAGGTGTATATAAAGGATCGTGAATGTATTAATGAGAGAGGGAAGAAGATATAATTATTTATAAATAAAATGGAAATTAAGTGGAGTATTTATGAAAATATCCCAATATATGAAAATTGAAATTAAAAGGCATATCACAAAAGGAGTGCTTGATAAAAGAGAAAAGTGAAAGATCCCTTACTTGGATGTGTGACTCCAAAAGCTTAGGAGAGGCTTCTTGGGAGCTTAGGGAACCTTGGTATGACTCTAGAGAGTAGGGGGAAGAGTTTTTTAGATCTTAAAATATTTTTAGTGAAGATAAATTGAAGCTTGGGTGGGTTTATATAGGAAAGGAGGGGGATTTCTTTATTATTTTGGTTTTGGACACTACATAATAAAATATTCAAAACCAAAAACCATACCATGGTTTTTGCATATGGTTTATGGAAAATGGGAGTGGTATACATTATTTTATAAGTATAAGGTCCTAATATATTAAAATATTGTCCTTTATTATGTGGAGGTGATTCATTCTTTCAAGGAAATGATTTTAAAATCTTAAAATATATTATATGATTTAGAGGATTCACTAAGGATTTATAAAATAAATAAAATTAAATTAAAATTTGATTATCTTAAAGGAAAAACATATATTTGGACTAATATACCTTTTATAGTATTTATTACATCATTATTGGTCCATTATGATGTCATAAAACACATCGTATATTTATATGATATTTAATTTTTAAACAAAAATTCAACTGTCTTAGAAAATTATGAAAAATTCACCGTCGGATAATTTTAAGGTCCTGATTCCAAAAATAATATTATTTTTATCTAAATAATTTTATAAATATGTGAATTTTCACTTTTAAAATGAAAAATCGCATTAATTGAAAATTGATGGGTTTTGATAAAAATAGTTTTTAAACCATAATAAAAATTGCTTTTGACTTCATAAAAATTAAATGATAATTTATATTTAATAAAAGTAATTTAATAATAATATTTTATTAAAATATTATTTATTTTAAAAATCCATTATTTTTTTAAAAATATATTTCTTAATTGAATTTGAATATTAACCGAAAATACTATTTGTGCTTTAAAAATAATTTACAAAGTAACAATAATAGAATGAAAGTATATTCATTATTCTATACAAAAATAATGTACATAATCATAATTATAGGGTCTTGTTACATATACCTTTATTACACTAGTATACACCCTAAGAGTAAGGCTTGTGATGGTGAGGCTTTCATGTGGTCATTCGGTGAACATGGTTTGGGTTGTGATCTCGATGAGCTTGAACTTCTCCCATAAAAAGTTTTTCACATGAATAATTTCTTGGATCTCGACTTGGGATTAGTCTAGGGAAAACCCTAAAAATTCTATCTCCCTTGGAAGATCTAATAAATGGGCTTCATAGGGAATGGTCCTAATTGTTGAGGTTATCACTTCCTTTGTCTGTGTCAAAAGTATTTTTTAAAACCCTATATTTATACTAGTCATGTGATCATTGTTCAATGACTATATTATCAATGGTAATGATACTTAACGATCATTTAAATCCAATTGGATATAATAAAATAAGTGAATATGTCTTCTATAACCATAATGCATTTAATTAAAAGAAATGAAATTTTATTCATAAATGTTTGGGTCATTACAACCTTACCCCCTTAATAAATTTCTCCATAGAAATTTTTTTTCTCACAATAAAATAGATGGGGGTAACTCTACTTCATAACCTCCTCTGGATCCCACGTTTCTTCTTCAAACTTTTGGTTTCTCCACAACACCTTGACAAGGTTCATTGTCTTATTTCCTAGAACTTTTTCTCTAAAATCTAAGATCTTCACTAACTGCTTCTCATAGGAAAGGTCATTATCCAACAGTACCACATTTAGATTGAGTACATGTGATGGGTCTAGGATGTACTTACTTAATAGGGATACATGGAATACATCATGCACTTGAGATAGTTTTGTTTGGAGTGTTGGTCAATAGGCCACTACTCCAATGCAATCACACACACCACAATCTATTTTTATATTATTTAAAAGCCACTTTTTGGGTAAGTGGGAACCATAGATGAGCCACCAGTACAGAGAACCCCCAAAACCCCTTAAGCCATTATAGACCACATCTGAAATTCAGAAGTTCAGCAAATCGCAAAAAACCACATGGAACCACAACCAACTCAAAAAGCAGCGCTAGATCTAAGTATCCAAAATTCAAATTTCAAAAAACTATCAAGCAGAGAAACCAACATCATCGAATTGCAGACCTATCACCTTGAACTGCAGACCTTTCACCATCATATAGACGCCAAAGACACATAGCTGACCAATCCATCGAACCGCATAAGCCATGTTCACCCTTCCAACTTGCACCGAACTCGAACCACGAAAACCAGTCACGCCGAAACACCACCGTCAACAGGCCCATCGACGCCGCCGTCCACCCTGCCGAGAGGAAAACCAGAGAAGGCCATCGCCGTCACAACCGTCATGAACCCCGTCTGTGTCGCCACGCTGCTGAGAAGTCCATCGGAAAGCAAGCAAAGAGTCTCACAAGCAGCACGCCCTGACGCCCCAATGCCGTCAGCACCAAACCAGACAACCCAACGGTGACGTCTGAAACGACCACCAGTACCCTCCATCACCATCGTGAATCTCTCTTGAAGAGAACCGATCCACGCAGAACCGGCGAGCCGCCCGAATACCCTAGTGCACAGCCGACGAAGAACTCCTAGAAGCACGCAAACCATCGGATCGACGAGCAGAAACAACGAAGCGAACACTAACACCCTCCCAGAGCCCATGAAGAAGAACCCACCATGAGATGCCGGAGACCGCTCGAACCCACCTCCCAAAGCACCGGGAAGACCCCCACGCAAATCCACCTCGGAAAGCTTGGAGGAGACCTGGAGCCAGAGAAGGGCGGGCGGGCAGAGACCTCGATGGAACTCAACTTCAGATCCCCGATGCAGACAGCCGCCCAACAGACCCGTAGCGACACCGAAGAATCCAGAGAACACAAAAACGACATAAAGAAGGAAACGAAAGATAAAGATGAAAAAAGGGGATAAAACCCTAGAGGGAACACGAGCAAGAGGAAACAGGGAAGATGCTGAGTAGACCCACAGCCGCCGAACCTCAAACCCAAAACCTATGTGATTCCATAACTCCAGATCCAACCTAGAGGGGACCAATGGAACGCAAGGTCAGAGAGTGGTAGTGGTGCCCTAGGGTGAAACTCCAATGCAATCAAGGATCTCGAAACGGTTGATATACCTTGGACTAAGCTATACCTTATTCCCAAATCTCGTCACTCTCTTCCATAGAGATATACAAAGGAATACCATGTCTCCAAAATCAAACTCTAGGTCACGTCGATTATTGTCAGTATATCTATTTTTTCGACTCTGAGCAGCTTTGATGTTATGTTGTATGTTCTTAACCTTCTCCACCATTTCTTCAACCATTTACATACCTAGAAGTTTTAGTTCCCCAATATCATCCCAACATGCTGGTATTCTAAACTTCTTCCCATAAAGGGCTTCATAAGATGTCATTTGGATTCTCTAATGGAAACTGTTGTTGTAAGAGAACTCCACCAAAGGAAGATGTTGGTCCCATCTACCTTTAAAGCCCATTGAGAAATATCTCAACATATCCTCAAGTGTTTGGAAATTACACTAAAATTGACCATGAGTTTGAGGGTGATAAGCTATAATGAAATTCATCTCAATGTTTAGAGTATGCTAAAGACTTTTCCAAAACTTAGAGGTGAATCTTGGATCTCAATCAGAAACAATTTATAGTGGTACTCCATGTAGCCTTACCACTTCTCTGATGTATATCTATGCTAGTTGATCCTGTAAGAAATCCTCTTGAATCGTAATGAATTTTTTTAGTCTTTATAAGATTACCCACAATAACCCAGATAACATTGTTTCCTTTGGATGTCTTCGGAAGTCTGATGACAAAGTCCATGGTGATGTTTTCCCATTTCCACAATAGTATGGGTAATGGTTTCATCATCCCCTTAGACTTCTATCTCTCAACCTTCACTTGCTGAAATACCAAGCACTTTGATGTATATTCAGTGATATCCTTCTTCATGTTATCCCACCTATAGTGATCCCAAAGATCTCAATACATCTTTGTGTTTCCTAGGTGAATATAGAAATTTGAACTATATACATAATCCAAAAGTTATTTCTTTAAATCGGGATTTGATGGAACACATATTCTCAACCCAAATCTCACAATTCCTTCTTCATTAACACTGAACTTTGAATATTTTCCTTTTCTGATAGTTTCCACTTTCTTATAAATTCTCGCATCATCTTTTTGATCATCCTTTAATCTTTCCAAAATATGGTTGTGCAATAATTTTTTAAAGGATTGATGATGTTCCCTTATTTTTTATTCCCATTTCCATCTTCATCAAATATAAGAAGATTGGATCATTTTCAATTCTCATCAATGATAGAATTGTTGGGTAATTTCTACTTAGATCATCCTCCACCTTGTTTGATTTCCCAGGATGGTAGTGGATTGGGTAGTCATAATATTTAATGAGATTTAACCATTTTCATTGGTGAATATTCATATATTTCTTTGTGAATATATATTTAATAATTTTTTGATCCATATATATTTCGCACTTCTCCCCAAAGAGATAATTATGCTAAAATTTCAATGCAAATATCACAGCCGCCAACTCCATATCACGTGTGGGATATTTTTACTCATGAATTTTCAACTACCTTGAGGAATAGGAAATGAAGTTTTCATTTTTCATCAATACACATCCCAATCCCTTCTTTGAAGCATCACTGAAGATTACGAAAATCTCCCCACTTGTGGGTAGTGTGAGAATATTGGTAGTGATAATCCTCTTTTTCAACTCCATGAATCTTTATTCACATTAATAATTCAAAGAAAACTTGACTCCCTTCTGAGTTTTCTTGGTAAGAGGGTTTGAAAATCGTGGTAAATTTCTCACTAATCGGAGATAATATCCAGCTAACCCAAGGAAGCTATGAACATCTATCACAGATGTTGGCCTCAACCATCCATCAATTATATTTTTCTTCAAAGGATCCATAGATATCCCATTGCTTGATATGATATTCCCCAATAATGAGACTTCCTTCAACCATAACACACACTTGTTATACTTTGAATAGAGCTTCTCCTTTCGCGAGGTCTTTAGCACAGTGCTTAGATACTCCTTATGCTCCTCCTAGGTTTTGGAGTATATTATAATATCATCTATAAAGACTGCCAAAAATTTGTCGAGGTAATCTCTAAAGACTTTATTAATAAAATCTATGAATATTTATAGATAATTCATGAGTCTAAATGGCATCACTATGAACTAATAATGCTTGTACCTTGTACGAAAAGCAATCTTGGGGATATCCTTCTTATTTACCCTTACTTGGTAGTATCCCAACCACAGATCCACCTTATAGAAGTATTGTGCTCCATGTAGCTGATCTAATAAGTCATCAATTCATGGAAAAGTTTACTTGTTCTTTATAGTGATTTTTTTGAGCTCATGATAATCAATGCAAAGGAAAATTGGCCCATATTTCTTCTTGAAAAAGAGGACTGGTGCTTCCCATGGTGAAGCACTTAGGCATATAAACCCTTTATCCAGATTCTCCTATAGTTTTTTCTTTAGTTCCTCAAGTTACACAATATAAATTCTATATGGAGTCTTGTATATTGGAAATTCCCAAGGTATAAGATCAATCGAGAATTCAATATCTCTTCTAGGAGGAAGACAAGGAAATTCCTTGGGAAACACATCATAGAATTTCTTCATGATAGGCATGACTTTGAGGATTTTTCCTTCCTTAGACTCAATCATCTGAGAAATATATGTGTGATCATAGGGCAGTAATATCCATTCTTAGAAATATAGTGTTGAGGAAGATTCATCCTCCTCCTTGCACTTGTATAGAATCTGGTGTTGATTTTCCATATGGAGAGTGATTTCCCTATCATGAAAATTTATGTTGGATCTATATAGGGAAAGTCAATATATGATTAGAATTGCATCAAATTTCACCAAGGTAAGTATGAAAAGGTTTTCCAGGAAGTTCAATCCACAAATTGTGATAGGGGAGAAGTTATATTCATGGGATGCAATAATTGCCCCATTTTTTGTCTTCACCAACATCTCCACTTCTATTATTTGTGGCAGTGTTTGGATTATTCTACTAAACTTTTGGGATATAAAAGAATGCATAGAACCAGAATCAAAAAGTATGTACGCTATTCTTGAATGAATAACTAGCATGTTTTTCACCACTTTATTGTTGGGATTCACTTTGGCAATAATGGTGGAAAAATATCACCCTTATTACCATAGAGGTTGTTGGTTTCTTCCAAAAAACCTAGGATTAGGGCATTGGTTTGAAAATTTCCCTAGTTCCTTGCAGTTTTAGTAATGAAAAACATGTTGAGGGTCAACCGGAGAATTCATTTCCTCTTTCACGTTGATGTCTTTCTCATGTTGGCAACTATTAGTCGGGTACCCTTATCTTTCACACCTAAAGAATTCCATTGATCCACTTAGAAAATTTTTGGGGTACTTCTTTCTAATCCTTTGAAAAGTGGGGTGCTGGAATTTATTATTATCATCGGATTTATCCATCAAACTGCCAAAATTGAAGTCAACTTTCTGATTTTTATCCCCATGATACCAATGAGATTCACCAATCTCTATATCGACATTGAGGGTACATAGTAAAATTTTCTTGTATCTTTCAAAGTCACAGATTTCCATGGATTTTTGTATGCTAGGATTTATCCCACAAAATAAGCGGTCAACCTTACATTCTGGGGTAACAAAAAATAAGAGGCGTATCGTGAAAGTCTTATGAAGTTTGATTCATATGCCCCAATAGATTTTTCATACTTTTTCTTGAGTGAAAGGAAATCTCTTTCTATCTTAAGATTAAGGGTATGGGAAAAATATTTATCAAAAAACATTTTCTAGAATTCCTTCCACTCCATTGCTTTAATCTCTTCCTCAGGATTTGTATTCTTGATCAATGTCCACCAATGATCAGCTTCACCCTCCATATGATAAACAGCCAGAATAACCTTCTCTTATTCAGAACATTGAAGGATAGATAAGATCTTTTTTATGTAATTGATTCATTTCTCTGTGATTAAGGGATCAGATGATCCATTTAATGTAGGAGGCCTCTGTCTCATGAAGCTCTCAACTGCGGGTTTCTCCCTCTTGGGGCGGGGGGGGGGGGGGGGTCGGGCGATCCTCTTGATCAATATTTTGATTCAGAACTTGAGTTAATTGAGAGAGTATTGTAAAATATTTTGTGATTCTCACTCCCATCAGGTTGGGCATCTCATTTGGGAAATCCTCACACTACCCTTCGCATCGGTTATTAACACGATTCCTCCTATTACCGATCATTATCTAGAATAAAAGAAAAATTAGGGATGAGTATCTTAAACAGTTAAACACATAAATGGAATCCAATTACATTAAATGGCTAAATTATAAATTCAATTTATCTCCTTAACTTATGAGTTTCTAGGATTCAATATAAGTTATCCATGATCTACTTCCTAGTATATATTTTTATAGGAATTTTTTTTATTCCATTAATAATGGTTTATAGTGAGATTATAAATTTACCAAAGCATATCCCTCAGGAGTGCCAAACCAGGATTGCAGCAAGACCCATTTTCATGCACCAGTTCCCATTCAAGTCTAGCTCAAAGTGGTGTTTTCGGGTTTTACTCCCAGATACATTTGTACTAGAGCCACATTCACTTGTTTGTATCCATACAGAGATGTATTTTCTTGATAAACCACTTAATATATACTCACAAAAATTTAGGGATGTTTTTATTATACTTAGTCTTATCCCTAAGGGTTTTCACTAGGGTTTTTAATCCTAATCCCAAAAATAACTAAACCCATCCTCTAATACCAACTATAACAACCCTGCTCTTTATTTCAAATTTAAACATGATTTATTACATAAATTATACTTAATAGAACTCATAATATTGATAGGTCTAGTGTATTTGGGGATTAAGAACATTATATAACAACTTAAAACATAAAATACAATATCTTTATTGAAAAATTCCTTTACATGACCACAAAATTCCTTCGTACTTAACATTGCATGGGATAACCTGAGGACATATATAAGAAAAGGGTGATCTATAAATCCCAGTAAGGGAATAAACATGGAATAACATGAGGGAGACAATACATTTTATACAATAGGTATATAAATGGATCATAAAATAAATATGAACATAAAATCATGATAATAATAACATGTAAATGTGGAATCAAAATACAACATGATATTAGCATCAGTCAAGGCCCATTGCACATAGATTAGCATGAGTAAACCCTAATTGCACATGAATTAGAATGATTAAACTCTAATTTCACATGAATTAGCATGGTTAAACTCTCATTTTACATGACTTATCATGATACTAAACATTATTCAATGCATTGGAGTGCTATTAGGGTGCACCCTTCATAAACATTTCATTTCATGCATAAATGTGCCACATAGATCATATAAAATGGAATAATTCAACATCATAAGTTATTCCATGATCAAGGAATGTATAATACATACTTATAATTCCTAAATCAACAATTATATGTGCATAAATGTGAATACCCTTGATATAATAATGGGTGTGGTATTCACTACATGATTGTTTTTTCATGGAAAATTGTGGTGCAATTTTGGTAGCATAACAATGTCATATGGAAATTCGTAAAATGGGTTGATGAGAGATAAAGGGGTATCTCATTATTTATAAATTTAATGGACAGTAAGGGGATCATGGAACATAATATCCCAACATATTAAATGGAATTTAATATGCATAATATAAAAGGAGTGCTTTAATGGGAATGAGGAAAGAGAAATCCCTTACGGAATTTCGGCATGGTAAAAAGTGTATATAAAGGATCATGAATGGATTAATGAGAGTGAAAGTAATATCTAGTTATTTATAAATCAAATTAATTATAATGGTAGTATGTATAAACATATCCCAAAATATGCAAATTGAATTTAAAAGGCATATCACAAAAGGAGTGCCTAATAAAAGGGGAAATTCAAAGATCCCTTACTTGGATGTGTGACTCCAAAGGCTTGGGAGAGGGTTATTGGGAAATTGGGGTTCCTTGGGAGGACTATAGGGAGTAGGGGGTAGAGTTTTAGTGAAGAAAAATGGGAGCTTGGATGGGTTTATATAGAAAAGGAGGGGGATTTCTTTATTATTTTAGTTTTGGACACTGCATAATAAAATATTCAAAACCACAAACCATACCATGGTTTTTTACCATGGTTTCTAGAAAAGTGGAGTGGTATATATTATTTTATAAGGCTAAGAGCCTAATATATTAAAATACTTCCCTTTCTTATGTGTAGGTGAGTCATACTTTCAAGGAAATGATTTTAAAATCTTAAAATATATTATATGTTTTGGAGGATTCACTAAGGATTTATAAAATAAACAGAATAAACTTAAAATTACATTACTTTAAAGGAAAAAAATATTTTTGGATGAATATACCTTTAATAGAATTTATTACATCATTATTGTGCCATTATGATTTCATAAAACACATCGTATATTTATACAATATTTAATTTTTACCCAAAAATTCAACTCTCAAAAAATTATGAAAAATTCATTGTTGGATAGTTTTGATGTTCTGATTCCAAAAATAATATTATTTTTATCTAAATAATTTTCTAAATATGTGAATTTTTACTTTTAAAATAATAACCGACATTGATTTAAAATTGATGGGTTTTGACAAAAACATTTTTTAAACCTTAATAAAAATTACTTTTTGACTTTATTAAAATTACATGGTCATTTATATTTAATAAAAGTAATTTAATAATAATATTTTATTAGAATAATTTTTTATTTCAAAAATCCATTAATTCATTAAAAACAGATTTCTTAATTAAATTTGAATATTAACCAAAAATACTATTTGTGCTTTAAAAATCATTTACAAAGTAACAATAATAGAATGAAAGTATATTCATTATTCTATACAAAAATAATGTACATAATCATAATTCTAGGGAATTGTTACATATACCTTTATTACACCAACATACTCCCTAAGAGTAAGGTGTGCGATGGTGGGGCTTTCATGGGGTTGTTCTGTGAACATGGTTTGGGCCATGATCTCGATGAGCTTGAACTTCTCCCACAAATAGTTTCAAACACGCTTAAGTTGTTGGATATTGTCTTGGGATTGGTCTAGGGAAAACCCCATAAATGATATCTCCCTCAGAATCTCTGATAAAAGGGCTTTATAGTGAATTATCTTACTGGTTGAGGCCATCACTTTCTTTATCTGTGTCAAAAGGATTTGTTAAAACCCTATATTTATACTAGTCATGTGATCACTATTCAACATCTATATTATCAAAAGTAATGATTATTAAGGGTCATTTAAATTCATTTGAATAATATAAAATAAGTGTGCATGTCTTCTATAACCATAATACATTTAATTAAAAGAAATGTAATTTTATTCATAAATGTTCGGGTCGTTATAATTCCAATATTAGTAAAGAGAAGCACGTGACTTCAAATTTCCAAGTGGATTGATTCTAGGTAAACTATTGTCTTGTATAGAGTGTTACCAAAACATCTATCTCATTTTATAGTTAGACACAAAAAGACATTAGTCATGTTTAGAATGATTTTCGTTAGATTATTTCATACTTAACTAATAGTTTAGTAATGTTTAAATCACATATATCCATCATTAGAAAAGAATGATGAATATAAATATAATACCAATACCCTGTTGTGCGAATATAATTATTAGTTAAGTAAAACTAAATTTAATTGTTATTTATATATATTTAAGGGTGTTTATACTCTTTGGATCTAAACCCTTAGGTATTATAAACATACTTATTATGTTTTATACAAAGAAACCTTTAAAAATAAATGTAATCTTCACAAATTCTAGAATTAGTTCAACCAGGCTATCTAAAATATTCTAAGGAGAATCTATAGTTAACTTCATATACTTTATTATATTTCTTTAATAGATTTTAGAAATGTAAAATGGGAGTAATGAATTCACTTGGTAATGTATATAGGATCCCATGGGTGGTATTTTTAGAGAATGTCTTAACCAAGTATTCATCAATCATTTAAATATATAGTAAAGGTCTTCTTAGACTCACATTGCTATATATATATATATATTAACACTAGCCCCAATAGTCTAGATCTAGTTCATGATTTATTGCATTGGAATAATATACAAGGAATTACATCCCTAAGGACCAAATAGTTTAGTAGTCATCATAAACTAGATACATACATGACTCCCATATTACATTTGAATACACAAATTACAACATATTTTTTTTGAGAATATCATTATTAACTCTATAAAATTATTTCATATCTTTCATAGTGCACTTCATGGATTCCTGGTAAAGGAAACATAATAAGGGTGAGCTCAAATGTTCACTAAGGGTTAAGTATAGTTGAAGTTGTCATGAATCAATAAGCATAATCAAAATAAAAAGGTAAATAAATAAACAAAAATTCCATTTAAATAACTTGAATATCATGATAAGATAAGACATAATCAATATTTCAAGGTAAATAACTGAAAACACATGTCATTTAAATAACTGGATAATAAATTATCAATATAGAAAGGTAAATAACAGAACACACATTCCATTTAAATGATTAGATAAGGAATAATCAATATGTAAAGGTATATAACTGAAAACACATTCCATTTAATCAATAAATTGAGAATTAAATGCATCTAGAGATAATTTCATTGTGAAAATCTCATGGATAATAATAAATAAATTTTGAAAGAATGCAATGCTTAATTATTTAATGTCATGTATTAGGCACATGATACCTCTACCATCAAGACCTTTCACGAGATGGTTAAAACTATAGGTAAAAACCTGTTTAATTATAGCTTACTAATTTTTCTCATGATAACTACCAATACATAAAGGGGATATATAATATTGGTCCACACTCATCATACAGTTCCAAATCATTCCTCATATATCTAATTATTGATTTAATTCATGAATAAATATGCCTTAATATCAAATATCCCTATTGAGTAATGGATACATATTTATCAATATTTCCCCATTCAGTCAAATAACTTTAAAAGTAAAAAATATATATATAAATTATATACATCTTAAACAATAATCATATACATAGTAAGGATATTTAGGGTAAATTTAATGTCTAATGATCACTAGAAAGTGAATATTTTGTGGGGAAGTTAATGAATACAAAAATGAAATAAATAAGTGAATTCCAATAATATACTTGGTTAAAATAATCATAAACCATCCATAGGAATAATAATTATAGTATCAATATAAGATATACCCATTGGGTTAAGAATAAAGGGTTCATCTCATTGTGAATAGAAATACCAGAAAAATATCTTTAAAACGTTCTTGAGGAAAATATCATTTTCATTTTGAAAATACCTTTTTAAAAATAAAATTTAACAAGCCATTTGGAAAATAATTTTATTTGAAAATAAACTTTGAAACTTATAAATTAAACTTTAAAACATTTTAGTGGTCATGATGGTAGAAAATTCCATACATTCCAAGTACATTAAAAAATATTCATTTAACATTTTTGATAAAATTAAAATGCACATTGTTTTGAAAATGACATGAATATTACTTTAAAAAAATTAAATAGTAAAAATGTTTAAATATTTCTTAAATAAATCATTTTTAAAAGTTTTAAAATATTTTTGAAAACATTTTTAGAAATCATGGTTTTGGAAGAAAGCATATTTCTAACCGAAGAGAGAAATGGAGTCAGGTTTTCTTCAAAACATTTTATAAATTATTTTAAGTAAAAAAGAGTGATAAAATGGTACTATTACTTGAAAAGGTTCATTAATACCATATTAGGAAAAAAATTAAGGGTTTATTATATAATGGTCAAATAATTTCCTTCAATGTAAATTCAATTATAAACAATCATGATTGAAATTATATTGTGAAATAAACCCTTGTAAAGATCATAACATTGAATCAAGAATTAACCAATAGATTGATTATGTGTATAAAATTTAAATCCAAATAAAAAAATTGTAAATAAAAAATATATATAGTCAAAATTAATTACACACATAAACTTAGGATATCCAAGACAATGAATGAGTAATATAACCCAGTGAAAAGAAATTATGTTATGAAATTCTTTACCACTTGGTAACTTTTAATTCAAATTTCCTTAGATGAAATAATAAAAATTAAGATTTAAAATACCATTAATAATGAATTATTCATGATATTACATGTCAAAAGGGTATTATATACACCATATAAAATAAATTTGGTGCATGAAATTTCAATATGCCTCAATGAAGGGAAATTGAGACGAAGTCCCTTACCTCACGCTTCCTTTTGGTTGAACATTATTTAACCTCATTTATAGTGGTTTTAAACATGATATTAACATAAAATATAACAATATTAATATTTATAATATCATATATTAACATTTTATTACATCTTATCACTCATTCGTTAATAATCTTCCATTAATATCAATATTTCTGGTGTTAATTTCCTTGTTTTCTCATGCATGTTTTATCATGAAACTTTCATTTCTTGTGCATATTATATAGTTTTAACATCTATAGAATAATAATAATGACATATTTATCATATTTTTACATAAATTATACTTTTAAAACCAATCATGAAATATGGTTATAAAAAATTAAGTATGTTATAATCATGGAGATGGTAGGTCATACATACTCCTTGGTAACATTTCTATTTTTCAATGATCATTATGGAAAGGAGGTAAGTAATATTTTGTCTTTATAGAGTGACCATAAAATAATAAATACTATATTATTTAATTAAATATACTTATATATATCATTAATGTGTTGTGGTGATGAAAAGAGAGTCACATCATTTCGTGAAGGTGGTAGTCCACACGTACATGAACGATGTTATCATCTTTCATTGAGTAAAAATTTAAGAAATAAAATGATATATATTATCTTTTAATAATGATAAATATGTCATGAATATCATAATTAATTCTTTATATCACATATAATCATTAACATTGTCCTTATCACCTTCCATGTGAAGTGTTAGTGAAAGAAGAATCACATCGCTCCGTGAAGCGGTAGTCTATCATACACATGAGTGATGTTATTATATATCCTACAGAATAGAAGGTAAAAAAGATATATATGATATAATGAATCTATAGGTATAAATATTTCATAAATAATATATATATATATGTGCTTCAAATACATCATCATAACCAACCATGAAAGGTGGTAATGGAAGAATGGATGACATCGGTTCACAAGGTGATAGTCTGTCATACACATGAACGATGATTTCATAACCCATTTGAAGGAAGTGGAGATATTTTTAGGTCATGAATGTATTATAACAACATAAAATTATATTTAAGATACTAATTTTAGTATATAATCATGATTTAATAAGAATTTAAGGAGGTGGAGAAGGAAATAAAAAAAAAAGACGCACTTTGAAGAACATTACATCTTCTTCGGGTATCATCCTTACGTTTGCACCAAAGGCTTCCTAGCTTGTATTTATGACAAAAATAAGGATTATAAGACGATATTAGTGAATTTGGTATGTGATTTGGGTAGTTATTGGATAAAAAATATGTATGAAGGTGTGAAGAATAGAGGAGTGGGAGTGTTCTTTTATAAGTGAGGTGAGCGGAACACTTGTAATTGTTTCATACCCATGTTTATATCATGAAAAAAGCTTAAAAATTGGGTAATTATTAAACATATAATATTTAAGGTGGAAATATGGCCATATGATGGGTTTTAGAAAAGTTGGTAGGTCATTTTTAACTCATATCTTTTTTAGTTTAATCCCTCAGTAATTCTATTTTTACCTTAACCACGATAATTAATTTTTACTATTTTTACTATTCATTTTAGTCAAAAATTAAGTTAACATTATTATATATTATAAATTATTATGATTAGAAATACAAAATAATTTTTCCAAATTCAATTTATATAATTGGAAATTTTTGATTTGAAATTAATCCCGAAGACGCGACGATAAAGAGGGTTTTTAAAAGAAAATGTTCAAAAGTTTGCAATATTTTTATATAAAAATTCAATATAAAAATGATTAAAATGAACTAAATCGGATTAATTGATATAAAATTAAACTAATTTTACTTTAAAATCAATAAAAAATATAATTTAACTTTATAAATAATTTAAACAAAAAAGAAGTTTTCAATTAAAATTCAGTATTTTTTACTATTCATCAAAAAATGAAACATTTTAGAAAAATCCTAAAAAATCACCTTAAGTTAATTTTTATATTAATATTTCTAAAATTAATTTTATTTTTTCAAATAAAGTTTCCAAAAGTGTTAAAAATTAATTTTAAATTATGTACGTAAAGCGTGACTAAACCGTCTTTTAGAAAAATAGAGTTTTTCAAAAATATATATATATTTTTAAAATTATCCTTATTTTATTTATAATCAATAGATAACTATAATTTTAATAATTTAATACCTTCCAATTTGATAGATAGGTGATAACAATCACATTAAATAATAATATTTTAATAATATATCATGTTTCATTTAAACTTAGTGTTGTGTGCCACGCAAGCTAAACACGGTGTTGAGTGTAATGCAAGATAAACTCATTATTGCATGAAATATTAACTAAGTGTTGCATGTAATTCAAGATATTGAATATATTGAATTTATTTAAAAATAAATATATCATAAAGTATCGAGGTGTTGTATTTTTTTCTAATCTTGGTGTTGTGTGTCGTATACACTAGAGAATACAATGTTCTTAATTTATAATTTTGGGGTGTTACATTGTACATGTGAAAGATATTATGATAGTTCAATGAAGATCTAAGAGGAGTCTTATATTTATTGTAATTATTCAACAATATTTCAAGACATTTTTCATAAATAGAATTGTAACATATAACCATATGATAACTACATTTTTTAATTAATATCATATTAGTTACAATATGATGATAATACATTATGTTGCATCCTCATATGTTTGATGAGAATATTTTGTTAGAGATGGATTTAACTTCAAATGTACATTAAGGAAAACAAAAAGTGCATCTCAATTAATTATCCTATAGCTACTCAAGATATTAACATTCCTAAAATATAAAGGTTTTGGTCAAGACTGACTATATTTCTATAAGAGGGAATCACTTTTATGTGGAGATAGTGGGAGCGGGCTAGAATTCAATTAAGTATAGGATATAAATGCACATTAGTTTTCATAGAAATACTTAACTCCACTACACTTGGTGGGAGGAATTTTTCTAGAGAGACATACTATGTGAAAAGGTTAAAACCGAAGAGGTGGTTTTATATTCACCATGGTATGTGATATAATATTAAATAAGAATAATAATTCCTATGAGAAGTAATAAATGGAAACATGATAATATTGGAAAGTTAAAATTAATTTATAGATGGATTCATGTTCTAAAATCTAGTTATGTATTTTTTTAGTTTCTCCAATTTATGTAAAATCTATTTGTGGGTATTCATGATAAATCATACATGAATGGTACAATATGGTATCAATAAGGTATAATTGTTTATTAAAGTTTCAAGCTATGTCTAGACATAGTCTACGACTAAACTTTATACTAGTATTCATGATAAAATCCATTAGAATTTTACTTATCATGGAAACTTTCTATGATAATTATGTTGGACATTGGATTTAAATGAAACTTTACTTATAGGAAACCTTATAGAAGATATCTACATGACATGACTAGAAGGGTTAGTGATAAAAAAATAATTCCAATAAGGTATGAAAGTTTCAAAAACCATTTTGATTAAAGTAGGAACCATGATCATAGAGTATTAATTTTAATTAATCTAATAGATAGTTTTTTTTATTAAGAATAAAAATGTTACATGTATATACAAGATCTTAATTGGAGAATTATAGTTTTATAGGGAAAATATATGGATAAAATATGGGGGGGAATTAAGCCTTATAGTTTCTTAATACTTAAAGTAAATAATTTCTCCAAGAATAGCTTGAACTATAAACTCAAGTTCTAGAAAAGTAGATCTAGAAACATAGATCTATGGGGTTTATTAGATCAATCCATAATACATATATTTAAAAGGTATTGAAAAATACAAGATTGAAAAATTCAATACTGAATTGTTTTCCATGTCACATGGAATAAAATCTCTCCCAGTTAATTTATAGAAGCACAGATGGAGAATCTTATGATGAATATAGATATATATTACTAAGAGTAATTTGGAATATATCTTATATGTCATGATGTTTATTGAGGTTTTATATTGTTTATGTGTAAATAATAATGTAAAATATAAAATAAAAACCAAGATAACTACAAAAAATCACAGTCAAAACTATCTAAAAATACTTAAGAAAGTAAAGATATATGATCCCCTAGTAATTAAAGAAATATGAATACTAATTTTCAAATGAATACTAAACTAGTTTTCTTTTAGATCAATTCTATTTATTATCATTTTAAGGCTTGTTCAATATTCAATGAAAGCTTACTACAACTAATGGTTACCATATCTACATACACCAAGTCTGTTGTAGCTTATAATGAATCTTAAGAATCAATTGAGAAATTTTTTTCTCCAGTATATGATTTTATACAAGATGTAAAGAACTATAGAGGAAAAAGGTAAATTCTTAGTGAGATCACCACTTGAGGGATTTTTTTAGAGGGATAAAGTCATAATAATCACAATGGATACTATAATATAGTAGTCTCAGCAGGTATATCCATACTCAATAGAAGCATGTATAATATTTGAGATCTAACCATTCGGTTAATAGTTGGCTCAATTAAAAGTGGGAGTCTATTGAATTTAGTTCCATATAACCAACTGAATCTGTACTTTTTATTTTTATAATATCCAAATATCATGATTTTAATAAATATATTATCACATAATGAGGGCTCTTCGTCATGATATTAATGTGATAATATCCTTAGAGTATTTTTCTCATTAAAAGGTTATAGCAGTTCCACACTATAATGAGAACCTTAAATTTCTAGATAAAATGTATGTCTTATAGTCTATATGAAATATTTTGATATGAACTAGATGATGTTTTGACTATCAAGTGTTTGATTCTCATAAGTAAAAGTGGATTAGACTCATTAAGTTTCTCACTTTATAATCTTCAAGAGAGGAGGTTATGAGAATAGACCCACCAATAGTAATTCCAAATGTTATATATGTCATTGGATATTTCTATTTTTAGATCCGTGTATCTGTCCTTAGAGTTTATATTATTATTAATATGTTTCATGAATCATGGACTTTTATTTATTGAAGAAAATCATGACGACATATTCTCATGATAAGGTAGGATACATTGGGTGTGTCATAAATGATATACATTAATGAATAAGTCAAGAATGTATTTTTCCATTATGTATTAATGGAATTAGATATCTCTAGAACTTTGATTGAAATGGAACTATCTAATTTAATCCATGACCATGTTTATTCATCAATGAGTTAATTTCATGTAGTCAAATAAAGATATATCAATCATATAGGTTGATGAAATATGTGCGAAAAATACTTGATGAGATATCAAGACAATGAGATTATATTATATTGTAAGTTTTCTTATGAGGTTGTTTTCATTGTGACATTAAATTCTTTATGTATGGATATGTTGACATGTTTCTAGATGTTAATTTTGTAATTTAGGCCAACTCACCTAATGCCACTGAGAAATAGGTCTAGTAGTTCACACACTAAGTGATTCCATAATCCCAGTTAAATTATATTAAAAATTAATATTATAATAAAAAATATTCTCCAAATATAAGAATAATAATTATTTGGGATATGTTGATTTCATAAATTTAATCACCAATTATTCAGATCAAAATATATATGAATTGGATATTAAAAAAAGATAATTTTTCCAATTATATAATATAATATTTATTTATATCTTATTTATTATTATTTGGGTAATAAATAATTATTTATAAATTTAAATAAATATTTATTTAGTTATATGAATATTAAATAAATATTTATTTTCTAGTTTGTGAATATGAAATTTATTTATTTAATCAACAAATAATATAATGATATTTATTTGTTTAAAAAATATTTATCATTTAAGGTTCAATAAATGTTGATGATAATTGATGGGTCGAGTTAAGGGTCTTGATAAAATGATATATTTTATTTAATATCATTTAAATAAATATTGATTTATTTATTTTATAAAAGATATCTATAGCCACAAGTTTGCATACATCATAAAATATAATAATATATTTGTTATTATTATATGTGTGGTTTACTTAGAATTAATAAATAATTTAAGGGAATTTGTGTAATAAATAATTGTCAAAACCTGATTATATGACCCAACTTTTATCGTTTCTAGGGTTATGGGAATAGTCATGTACAACACATTCTCCCAAGTGAATTCTCTCCTGACCGAAGAGAACTCTATCGAGAATGAGATTCGATCATCCTCCTCCTCCCTCTCCAAATTGCGATAATAAGAGATAAACTTTTCGATCTATAAGGATTCTTATTATGATCAATGAAGAACAATGAAATCTGATCAATACCTCTACACTAGAACTCGTTGATCCATTAGTGATAATATAAGATTCATTGAGGATTTATGGATATTGTTGGAGGAATTATTCTTTGGATTCTTCATTGTGATGACCATACAATAAGAAGGTCAACCATATTCGTCAATGAAGAAATAGTTATCAAACCAAGGTAATTATTATTAGATAAATTAATTATAAATCATATGTGAAAAGATTATCACCTCAAATATTTCTAGGTTGTGTTCATCAAGTTATGAGAGTTTATCTAAAGAAACCGATGAAAAACATTATTTTCCATGGGTCCAACCACTTCTATTGGGCTTCAAAGCCATTATATATGACATATGGGGCTTTATAACACACAATATGATATATAAAGAGATATTATGGGAGGGGTTTCATTACCCCTGGTATTCCATATGAGATATTATAGGTGGGCATCATTCCCCTCGATATGCTATATGAGATATTACGAGTGGGACTCTATTCCCCCTAAGTGTTATATATATATGACATGATATGGGTGGGGTGTCATTCCCCTCATGTGATTGTATATATTTGAGATATCTAGGGAGAATTACTTTCCCCCTGGATGTTATATATATGATATTATCTTGGTGGGCCATCATCCCCCCCCCCAAGTGATTGTGTATATATATATATATATTTGAGATTTTAGGGTGGAACCTCATTCCCCTCTAATAGGTTGACATTATTATCAAAGACATCTGATACTAGATAAAGCATGTATGGTTGATCTCATGTGTCGCCTTAGAACATGAGGATCAGTGGTGATTTATTTATTGTGTATTCAATTATGTATTTATTATTCTGATCATATCACATGTTCATACACCACTTTACTGGTTATGTTAGGGACACCATTAGTGGTGACTTATTGAGTTTTACTCACACCCTGCTCGAGCAGCCTTGACACTTTGGTACCCAAGTAGACCTCATTATTTGCACCATTAAGTAGGGAAGAGGCCCAATATTACATGTTTGATATAGAGATCTTGGTATGTATTTTGATACAAGAATGTGATGAGGCTCGATGATGGTAGTAGTGTCTCCTTGTATTTTATTATTTTGTTTATTGTTTTATTTGATCAGCCCAATGGGTGATCAATCATGTTGTATACTTGTATGAAAACATTTCATTTTCTATAACATAATTATTATTTATCTTTTTATGTGTACTTTGATTATTTATTATGGATATTATCTGATTATTTTCATCGGTGTCCTTACTCTAATATGAGGGTATAGTCTTCCCATGGTAACACCTTAGACCATAACTGCTGGTCAGAAACCTCTGGCATATAAGGAGGCACACCTGGGTTAATTTATTACTCGGATCTGGTTATTGTAGAGTTAATCGGGCTAAGGTGTTATAATCATCACCATAGCCTTGGCCTATATGCTTCTTGTGCCTCTCAGGTCCACCCCATGCCTTCAACATATATGTGTGAGTATATATATAATGATTATTATTATCATGGGGAGAAACTAATTCTCAACACACTTATTACATTCAGTGGTATACGAGTCATTGGTTTTACTAGTGTTTCCCTTCTTCAAAATATGAAAGACAGTAGAACTTGTAAGAATAAAAATACATGATAAAATGAAATAAACAGATTCAAGATGCATGCACTCTAGAAAGAAAATACAAAAAAATAGTATAAATATTTAACATTCTTTGGTTATCGTTGGATCTTTAGGCACAATAAGAACATTATTCCCATTATCCCTTTTATTATTCAAGAAAGAAAACAATAAAACAAGATACAATAGAGATCAGAGACTAGGAATACTAAAGAAACTATCCAAGGTATAACTCTTGACAAACTAGAGGTAACTATGTTGTTAAATTTTATGTGGTATTGAGTCAAAGGAAACAAACTTTATTTTTACTAGATTGTGAGTTCTATAATTGAATGTGATTCATAGTTACACTACTACATATTCTCATTTATTAGGAACTAAATTTTATCTACGCTAAACAAAAAAGTGATGATAAAGGGGAGACATTTATTAGCACTAACTAAAAGTGTTGATAAAGGTGAATTTTATCGGTCCTAAAAAGGTGATAATAAAATAGCACCTTTTATCAATGTTTTTTAGCATTGATAAAGTTACCAATTTATCAGCATTTTTATCAGCACTAATAACCCCCCCCCCCACAGCATGAAAATAGCACTAATAAAGGACATAATGAATAATTTAATTTATATATACATATTTATATATTTTTAAATATGATTTATATAAAAATATGTATATATATAATATAAATATGATTTATATAACTATATTATAATAAATAAATTATTATCAATGTTATTTTAATAAATTTTATATGTGAAAAAATATTAAATTTATATTAATCATTAAATTTTTTAATAATATATTTATATACATTAATTAAAAAATGTATATATAAATATATAAATGAATATATATTTATTTAAATATTTCATATTTTAATTTATATATTTATATTCATATTAAATAGTTTAAAATACACGCATATATTTGTATGTATGTGTATACATGTGTATGTATGTGGATGTATGTGTACGTTTGTATATGCGTGTATGTATGTGTATGTATGTGTATATGTATGTGTTTTTATGTGTTTTATGTGTATATATGTGTTGTGTGTGATTGTGTGTGTTTATATAGATGTATGTTTGTGTATGTGTATGTTTGTGTGTGTGTGTTCATATATATATGCATATATACATGCATGTATATGTGTGTGTGTGTGTGTATTTGTATGCATGTGGATGTACGTGCATGTATGTGTATGTATATGTGTATGTGTAAGTGTATGTGTATATGTATGTGTGTGTGCATGTATGTATGTATATGTGTATATGTGTATGTATGTGTATGTTTATGTAACATGTGTATGTTTATGTAGTATGTGTATGTATCCATATGTATGTGTATGTATGTGTATATATGTGTATGTATGTGTATATGTGTATGAAATTGTATGTATATGTATATGTGTTTGTGTGTGTATGTGTATGTGTATGTGTATGTGTATGTGTATGTGTATGTGTATGTGTATGTGTATGTGTATGTGTATGTGTATGTGTATGTGTATGTGTATGTGTATGTGTATGTGTATGTGTATGTGTATGTGTATGTGTATGTGTATGTGTATGTGTATGTGTATGTGTATGTGTATGTGTATGTGTATGTGTATGTGTATGTGTATGTGTATGTGTATGTGTATGTGTATGTGTATGTGTATGTGTATGTGTATGTGTATGTGTATGTGTATGTGTATGTGTATGTGTATGTGTATGTGTATGTGTATGTGTATGTGTATGTGTATGTGTATGTGTATGTGTATGTGTATGTGTATGTGTATGTGTATGTGTATGTGTATGTGTATGTGTATGTGTATGTGTATGTGTATGTGTATGTGTATGTGTATGTGTATGTGTATGTGTATGTGTATGTGTATGTGTATGTGTATGTGTATGTGTATGTGTATGTGTATGTGTATGTGTATGTGTATGTGTATGTGTATGTGTATGTGTATGTGTATGTGTATGTGTATGTGTCTTTGTGTGTGTCTGTGTTTATGTGTGTGTGTGTGTCTATGTGTATATGGGTGTGAATGTGTATGTATGTAATGTTTATATCTTTTTCTTCATTTAATATTATTTATTTATTTTTAATATTTCTCTATTTTTAATATTTTTTATAATTTATCCATTTTAAAAATTTATTCATTTAATATTTTTAAAATATATTCAATTTAGATAATTATTTATACATTTTTAAGTATTTATAAATTTAATTGAATAATAATATTTTAAATTATTTTTAAAAAATCTAAAGGTTAATACTAAATTATATTTTTTATATGTAATCAATGCAATACATAGGTCAATAATTAGCAATACTAATATTATTTATTTATTCATTTTTTTAATTCTTGTAATTAATGTTATAAATTTACTTTTTTAAAATATTTTTGTAATTTATTCAATTTTATTTATTCATTTTTAATATTCTTTCATTTAACATTATTTTTTTCATTTTTGTTATTTATTATTTTTTAATAATTTTAGAATTTATTCATTTTTTAAAACTTATACATACTTATTTACTAAGTTTTAGTATTTTAAATATGTTTGTAGTTTATATGATTAATGTTTATTCATTTTTATTTTATAAGTTTTAATATTTTTAAAATTCTTGAAATTTATATAATTGATTTATCTAAATAAATTTTAATTTTAATATTTTTTTATAGTCAATAAAATTAAATTTTTATAGTTTAACTATCTATATAATTATTATTATTTATTTATTCATTTTTACTTATTTTTTATGTGTTTATAATTCATGTAATTAATGTTATAAATTCACTTTTAGAATATTTTTTTTAATTTATTCATTTTTATTTACTCATTTTTATAATTCTTTCATTTAAAATTATTTATTCATTTTTAATATTTATTAATTATTAATAATTTTGGAATTTATTCATTTTTTAATATTTATTTATATATATTTACTTACTAAGTTTTAATATTTTCAATATCTTTGTAATTTATATAATTAATATTTATTCATTTTTATTTATTAATTTTTACTATTTTTAAAATGTTTGAAATTTATATAATTTATTTATTTAAATTAATTTTTGAATATTTTTGTAATTTAAATAGTTAATATAATTCGTTTTTAATAATTTTTTTATTTATATAATTTATATTTTTTTATTCATTTTTCTTCATTTTTTATGTGTTTACAATTCATGTAATTAATCTTATGAATTCACTTTTTAAAATATTTCTACAATTTATTAAATGTTATTTATTCATTTTTAATATTCTTTCATTTAATATTATTTATTCATTTATAATTTTTATTAATTTTTATTAATTTTTATAGTTTTTTGGATTTATTCATTTTTTAATATTTATCTAGACATATTTGTTTACTATGTTTTAATATTTTCAAAATGTTTGTAATTTATATGATTAATATTTATTCATTTTTCTTTATTATGTTTTAATATTTTTAATATGATTGAAATTTATATAATTAATTTCTTTAAAATCATTTTTTAAATTTTTGTAATTTAAATAGTTAATGTTATTCATTTTTTTATAATTTTGTTATTTATATAATTAATATTATTTATTTATTATTTTTTATTATTTTTTATTCTTTTTTAGGAGTTTGTAATTTATTTAATTAATGTTATGAATTCACATTTTTAAAAAAAATTATAATTTATTCAAATTTATTTATTCATTTTTAATATTCATTTATTTAATATTATTTATTAGTTTTTAATATTTTCAGAATTTATTCATTTTTTAGTATTTATTTATACATGTTTATTTATTAAGTTTTGATATTTTCAATATGTGTATAATTTATAATTAATTTATTTGAATGCATTTTTTAATATTTTTGTAATTTAAATAGTTAGTGTAATTCAATTTTAATAATTTTATTATTTATATAGTTAATATTATTAATTTATTCTTTTTTATTTTTATTTTACATTTTTTTCAGTGCTAGATTAAGTGTTGATAAAATTGTATTTTATCAGCACTCAAACTTAAGCACTAAGAAATATCACTTTTGTCAGCGCTTTTTTAGTGCTGATAAAAGTGTTAATTTATTAGTGCTAAGAAAGCACTCACAAAAGTGGTATTTCTCAGTGATTATATTTCTAATGTGGGTAAAATGGGCATTTATCAGTGTTTTTCAATAAGTGCTAATAAAACCCTTCACTCTTTTTAAAATGAACCCTAAGAGATCGATTCTCCCTCACTGCATTCAAGCTCTCGCGGAACTGATTCTCTACAACAGTCTAAATCTTTTTTTTACAAATAGTACCTCAAAACTATAGCTATGAAATTCCAAACTTGTTTTTAAGGATTCACAGTTGATCTTCCATGTGTTTTTCATGATTTTTTTGAGTTTATCTTCTCATGTTCATCTGTAACGGTTCGTATCCTATATGTTCATCTGTAATCAGTTTTGTGCATTATTCATCCCTATTTTTTTTGACAAATCTACCTTTTTAGGATGCTTTCCATTTTAGTTCACTAGTCTTGCTTGATTTTCTTGTTTTTTGGGTTTTTATCCCTTTTTGTATATATAAATATTGACTATAGATTGGGATTGCCTGCAAAATAATTGTAAAAAATATTTTTTGATATTAATTGAAAATTTAAATAGGGTTTAGTGGAATGAGAATGGTTTTTATCAATTAGGTGGAGAATTAATATATTGGGTACATTTTAGATAAGAAATCCATGTTCATAATGTTGTAAATAAGTGTAACCCTTATAAATATTAATGGATTCAATATTATTCATTGGTTTATGGTTCATGTCATACTAGTAACTATATTTGAAATGATAATGATTGAAGAGTATGATTAATGGTTTTTTTAATAATTATGACATGATACATGATGGTTTCTTATATGTGTGTGTGTGTGTGTGTGTGTGTGTTTTATTTGTTTTTATATGTATTATTATAAAAGTATATATATATTTTTTATGTGTGTTTGAGTATTTATGTGTGTGTGTGTATTTATATATTAATATTAGTCTGTATTATATTTAAATCCTTAAACTTCCATCACATTATTTCATCACATTGTGCATGAAGTTACATACTCTACACTAGCAAAACAATCTGCACCAAGAGAGGAGACTTAATTCTTTCCAAAACTTAGGCTTTGTTATATCATCACATATGTGTGTCGATCAACAAGTATGCAAGAAAGTGGTGGTTTATCATACTTTGTTACCTTCATGAATGATTTTAGTATGTATAAATATGTATTTTTAATGAAACACAAATTTTGAATATTTGAAATGTTCCAAAATATCCAATAAATATGTAAAAAAATAATATTAGAAATGTTATTAAATTTTTTTAACCAAATTGAGGGACCAGATACCTAGGTGAAGAGTTTACCAACTATTTAAGGAGGTGTACTATTGTATCATAACTCACTCATTTGTAAATATCATAATATAATGGTGTATTAAAAGAAAAAACATTATTAAACATGTTTCATCCAGTGACAATTTAAGATTAAACTCCTTATATTAATTTGGGGTTATATCCTAAAAACAATATCATTCAAAATTACCCAAGTTTTATGTATAACAACTCAAAATACACCATATGGGATTTAGACTTGAAATAATCAAGTATGTGTTCTTCAAGGGGACCACCAACGACTTCTGGTGACCTTAACAACCTTTTATGAAGTGAACTGATTAGTGATGGAGATCTCCATTTTAAAACTTTACATTATTATCTCCCTTAATGAATCTATTTAAAAAAGAATTATTTATGATATGCAACTTATTATAATAAAAAAAATAAGTATTATAATACTTTAAATGCATATAATTCTTAAGATTTATATGTTCTAACAAGTTGTTGATGCAATACCAATTTATATCACATATTATGGTTATATGTGTGTGTAAATAAAAATAACCTTTTAGGATTCTAATCTCGTACCTTCTATGTATTTATTTTTTTGTTAAATGTGAATATTATTGAATCAAATAGTATGTATATGAATCAAAAATAGATGGATGTCAATTATATGACAAAAGAGAATGAGGATGGGGTGAAAGAGTTAATCAAGTTTGAAAAAGATCATGCATATGACCCTTCTCAAATCCTTTGTCTGTGTTCAAGACTAATTAGTCTAGTGGAGTTGGAAGAACAGTTGATCTATCATGGAATATATCGAAGTTATAAATGTTCGATGAAACACGGGGAAGAACTGAATGTTTCTAGTGAATTGGATAATACTACATTTTATGGATCATCTGATATGATTACAAGTGTGAATGATGGTGAAGATCATATCGAGGATATAATTACAATTGTAGATGATTATGATGATTGTACTGAGGTAATGACATTCATAGTTGAAGATGAACTTCATGATTGTCCAAAGTTGTTTCAGACATAAAATAGTTGTTCAAAGATGACATTGTATGTTATTTATACTAAATATATAACATTGTTATTTATACTCAACCTATATAATGTAAAATCTAGAAACAGATGGAGTGACATCCACTTTACTGAACTACTTTCTCTCTTAAATGATATGATACTCGAAGATAATGAGTTTACTTATTGAACATATTATTTTAAATTAATTCTATGTTCAATGGGAATGATCTCTGAAAGAATACATACTTTTACAAATGATTGTATATTGTTTCACAGGTAATATGAATAACTTAAAAAATTCTCATGGTGTGTAGAATCTCGATATGAGAAATATAAATCAATACCTTCAAAATTTTTATGGTACTTTCAAATTATTCCAAGGTTTAGGAACCTATATAGAAATGATGAGTCTCTAAGGCAATTAACATGGCATACATATACAAGAAATTAATATGGGAAACTTTGTCACCTAGTAGACACACCTCAAAGGAATAAAATTGATCATGGGTATCCTAAATTTGGAAAAGAGTTGATAAACCTTCATCTTGTGCTATCTATAGGTGGATTGAATCCTTTTGGTGTACAAAGTATCAATCATAGTACATGTACAATCATGATAGTAAATTTTAACTTTCCATAGTGGTTATGCATGAATCAAAAATACATTATGTTGTCTCTGCTTATATTTGGAACAAAATAAATAGGTAATGATATTGATTTTTATTTAGCTCCATTGATCAAATATATGAATTAATGTGGGATTCATGTGTTATGGTGTATGATTCTTATAGAAATGAATATTTCACATTGAGATCCATGTTTTACGAGGCGATAAATGACTTTACTACTTATGGAAATTTTTTAGGATATAACATTAAAAGAACTCAAAGATGTCTCATTTGTGAACAAGGTATGCACTCAATTAGTTTAAAACATTCCTCAAAGAATTTGTTTCTAAGACATCACATATTTCTCCCACAACGACATAAATACTAATCTTGGACAACCTAATTTGATGGGAATTCAGAATAAGGTACAATATTGTCTCCACTAGCAGGTGGTAAAATGTTTGAGAAAGTAAAGGATATGGTCACAAATTTTGGTAAACCTTATTTGAAAAACCATATGAAAACTAGTTGGAAAAAGAGATCATATTTTTTTGAATTACCGTACTAGAATTTTTTGTATGTCATATATTTTCTTGATGTCATTTATGTAAAAAAAATATGTTATAGTGTCATTAGAATATTAATAAATTCATCTAGAAAAATAAAGGATGAAATTAAGGTTAGGTTCGACATGATTGATATTGGGATGTGGGAATAATTAGTGCTTTTGAAGGGTGAAAGACGTATTTTTCTTCCTCCAGTTGCTTACACTATTTTTAGGAAAGAGAGATGTTAGTTTTTCATCTTCTTGAATGATGTGAAGGTTTTAGAGGGGTATTCATCAAATATCAAGAATATCATGTTAATGATTGATTTAAAGTTAAAAGGCCTTAAATCACATGACTATCATATTTTTATTTAATATGTAATGCTTTTAGATTTATGTTTTATTTTTCCTAAAAAAAATTAGACATTAACCAATATTTTTTCATTTTATGAAGTTATATGTAGTAATAATATAGACTTAGTGAAATTACCGACTATGGAAAAAGAAATTTATGTCATATTATGTGTATTTAATATGTTCTTCCTTCCTCCATTATTTGATATGGTGGTTCAATTTTTTGTTTCACCTGGTTAGATATATTCTTTTATGTGTTCATGTGCATTATAGATGGATATACCCCATTGAATGATATATAAGGATTTTGAAAGGGTGTGTCAAAAATAAAGTCATCCAGAATTTTGTATTATAGAGCAATATATTATTGAGGAAGTTGTTGAATTATATACTAGAAACCTATCCAACGTGGAGAGCATTGGTCTACCAAAATCTTATCACAATAGGTGACTTATGGGTGAAGGAATCTTTGGAATAGATATTGCCACAATTACCATTACAAAGGGGATCATGCTAACCTTTACGTTTTATATAACAATTTAGAGGTTGCGTTATATATTGAACCCCACAAAGTAATTTTTAGGCATTTAAATCCATCAAGCATTGAAATAAAGATATAAAATATACATAATAGATAGTTTATAAGATGGGTTTGAGACCATTTTTTTAAAGAGACAACTAAAAATCCAAATTCAATTTTATAATGGATTTTATGGCTAGCTAGAGGACCAAGTGTACATGTATTATCTTATAATGGTTATGTGTTCTATGTAAAGGAACATGATGAACATAGTACCATGCAAACTAGTGGATTTAATATTATGGCAGAAGTGATGCATGTATCACTACTACAAAATGCGCCTTTAACAACGCCGACATTTATCAGTACTAGAAAAATGCGCTGATAAAGTCCATATTTATCAACGTAAAATAAGCACTGATAAAGGGAACCCTTTATCAGTGATTTTTATTTAGTGCTGATAAAATTCACCTTTATCGGTTCTTTATTTTAGTGCTGATAAAGGTTACCCTTTATCATCACTTTATTTTTAGCACTGATAAAAAGTACCCTTTATGAGCGCTAAAAATAAAGCATTGATGAATGGTAACCTTTATTCATACTTTATTAGTGTTGATAAAGGTCCGAAATAAAATTAAATAATTAGACAAATAAAATTAAAAAAATAACAATTTCATTAATTAAATAATTATTGTTAAAAATGAATAAATTGAATACACATATATATAAATTTTAAAAATTAATAAATAGTATATATTAAATATATAGATGTTTAAAATGAATAAAATGAAATAATTAAACAAATAAAATTTTAAAATGAGTAAATTAAGAAAAATATTAAACATTTTATTAATTAAATAATTATTGTTAAAAATGAATAAATTTAATATACATATATAGAGATTATAAATATTGATAAATAGTATATATTAAATGTATACATGTAAATGAATATATAATTAAACAAAAAAAATTAAAAATGAATAATTTAAAAATTATTTAAAAATTTATTAATAAAACAATTATTAATAAAAAATGAATAATTATAATATATATATATATATTAATTATAAATATTAATAAATAATATATATTAAATATAAATATATATAAAATGAATAAAATGTTAATTAAAAACATATTAATGTCTTATTCATTTTTAATGTTGTTTTATTTTTCAATTTAACATATATATATTTAATTCATGTGCACGTACATATATATATATGTAATTAATATATTTTTATATACAAACGCATACACAAATATATTTATGCAATATATAGAAACACATACACCTAATATTTATGTAATTTATTCAAATTTTAGTATATTTTAGAATTCCATTGTAACGTGATACATTTAATATATTATGTTTTTAATCGGTTAATTTTATTTATTTATTTTTAATATTATTACAATCAGAGCATTCATTTTTAATATTATTTTTTTTTTTGAATTTTATAATTTTCTATTATTTATTTACATATATTTATTTACTATGTTTTTTTATTTTCAATATGTATTCATCTTACTTCAATATATATATATATCCATATTTTTTTAATAATTTATATTTAATTAATAAAACTTATCGATTTTTTCAATATTTTTAAAGTGTACTCATTTTGAATTATTCAATTTCACTCATTTTTAAAATTCATGTATTTAAGATTATATATCCACTAATAATGTTAAAAATATATTTGTAAATAAATATATTTATAAATATATATTTACTATATTTATAAATTTATATATTTATAATTATTATAAATAAATTATTATTATTTTTTAAATAAATAATTATATATATTTAATAATTATAAAATTATAATAAATTTATTTAAATAAATCTTTTATCAATGCTAAAAAAGTGTTGTTAAAAAGAATCTTTATCATCACTAAAATATTAGCACTCATAAATATCCATTTTATTAGCACTTGTCAATTTAACAATGATAAAAGGTATATTTATCAGTTCTTTTCTGAAAGCACTGTTAAAAGTGTTCCCAGTCTATTTAAAAAACCCTAACTAGTACTCAATTAGTCATGGTTCTCAAGCTCTCATGGAACTCTTCTATTGCTGGCGCAACTCCTCTACATTCCCTCAGATGAATCAAGGCTAGAATCCAGTGTATGTTATTTACTACTTTCCTTTATTGTTGTTTGATCTTTTGGGTTCCATGTTTTTTGTTCTGTATTTTTCATTTTTCTTAATCATGACAAAGACTATATCTAGTCTCATCACCACTGTTGGCGTGACTCCTCTAGGTTCATATAAGGATCATAAAGATGTACCGTGATATTAGTCACCAGTTTTTGTGTCCTTTTAATGATGAAATGAATCATAGTATTCCTCACTAAATTGTTTACCTATAATCTGGTGAAGGAAAAATACAAAAAACCAATAAGTACTCTTTCAATACTTTCTTTTCCAATTAGGAAATGGGATGAAATCATGATGGATTTATTGACCATTTTCTCAAGATCAACTAAATAGAAATATGTAGTGTGGGTTATAGTGGATCGCCTAACTAAGATCAAAAACTTATTACATTTTGAAGATACTTCCTCAGTTGATGAACTCAATCAATTGCATGTCAAAGAGATAATAATGCTTCCAGGTGTCCCGTATAGTGTTGTATCTGATAGGGATATGATGTTTTTATCTTGGTTATAACAAGGACATTAATTTTCAATGATTTTTTGGGTGAAATTTTTTATTTTCATTATTCCACAGACTAATGGTCATTCTAATTAGACTATCTTGATATTTCAGGATATTCTTTGAGCCTTAATTCTTGACTTTAGTGGCTCCTAGAAGGCTTAACTTTCCTTGGTGGAATTATCTAATAAAAATAGTTATCCATCACTTATCTGGATGGACCCGTATGAAGAATTATATTAAATACATTTTCACTCTCCTTTATGTTGGATAAATATAGAAGAATATCCTATGAATATCCCCAGTCTTATACAAGAAATAATAGAATGAGTGATGTTAATTCAAAAACATTTTGAAACTACTCAAAGTCAACCAATGTCCTACAATAACCATTAGAGGTGGACCTTGTAATTTAATCTTAATGATCATGTGTTTATTTATGTTTCATTTATATTGGTTTAATAATGGATTATAAATAAGTGGAAATTAACCTCTAAATATATTAAACCTTTTAAAAATTTTGGAAAAGTCTATAAAATTTCTTAACAGCTAGCCTTAAACGTATGAAAATCCAATGGTTGAATCTATTCCCTCAAGAAACTGGTTGAATCTTATTGAGTATAAAATGCTTGAGTCTATGGAGGTTTTAAATTCCCCATCTGATCTAACCATGTAATCCCATTTAATTTTAGTATCTTAGTCTCATTTTGGGTGTATTTTGTGTTGAAGAGGAGTCAAAAGAGAGGTTAGAGTATTTGATAGGAGAGAGTGGTGAAGAGATAAAGGTACCCTTGTGAGGTAATCACTAAGTACCTGATGGAATGGAACCAAGTACCTATTGATAGGCTAGTGTAATTAGGGCCACTATTAAAACAACCAAGAACCAAATGGCCTAGTATTATGTATATGGTGGTACTTTTGAGATTTGATTATTTCTTGGGTTTTTTTATCTTTTTAATCATAGTAAAATCATATACTAAATAAACTATGACCCAATACCATGTATTAGGGTTAATCATGAATATTAGTTCCTTATTTTAGTGGTTTATCATGAATTATGTCTTGTTTTGGTCTTAGTTGTTTTGAGTGATCTTTTAAAATGAAAATTATTTTAAAAATTAAAATGATTTCTTTCAAATGGTCTCAGATTGGAAAAAAATTGAGTTTTAAAGGAAAATGTTCTGGATTGAACATTTGGTAGATTATTGGGTTTGGTGATAAAGTGGTATGTGTGACCCTCGGTATTCCTTATGAGTGTTTTCATATGTGTGGGTATGTGAGGAATTGATTCTGAACCAAATTTTATGATTTTTGTGTTTTTCAGAATATGCCTCCTAGAAAGGTCCCCAAAGTTTCTAGTGGGTCTCGCCTTGTTTCTAGTTCTTCTCAATTTCTTCTCATATTCTATGGTAATAAAGGTTCATTAGAGATAGTTAAGTGGCTTGAGGAATTTGATCATGTCTTCAAAGTATTGGGAACTCCTAAATTTTTTAGTGTTTGTGTTGTTCTGGGTCTTCTTGGGAGTCCAGATTTGGAAGAATGAGAGTTGTTTTCCCCGCCAATGATGAAAGTTGGGATGACGTGGGAAGTTTTTAAGTCGGTATTTTTCTGATGTTTTATACCTAAGGAGGTGAATATGAAGAAAATGGAATAGGTCATGAGTGTCTAGTAATATCAGCAGATGGTGAAGGCATATGTTGAACACTTCAAAGAGCTGGTTTCTTTTTCTCCAAAGGTGTTGTCGCAGGATCTGTTGAAAGCTTCTCTTTTCATTGGGGGTCTTCATCTAGGTATCAAGGAGAGTTTCCTCTTCTCCAAGGATATATATTTTGATAAGTTGGTATAGGAAGCATTTTTTGATGAGTTTTTGTCAAATAATCATACAACACATTGGCTTAGTTATTGTCTCCCATGTTGGGGTGAAGACGTTCAGAGTTTCCTTGTTTTTGTTTTTTGGTTGTTGTAAGTTAATATTTTATAATAAAATTATGATGAAATCATCCTTTCATAGTTCAAATGGTTTTGTTTTTCTAAATGTGAACCTTTAAATGGTTAGCCTTTCTTGAATTAGTTCCCCTTTTTCTATCATGTGTGTTTGGAGATGTCTATTTTTGTGGAAATTTCTCTTTGTGCCTTGTGTGTAGGTTCATTGTTCGGTTTGAGATTTTTGTTTGTTTATTAAAAAAATTATAGGGTTTTATATGATTGGAAAGTGAGTTTTATGATGGTGTGTACTTTGTTCACACTTAGGGAAACAATCCATAATTCATTTCAGACATGTATAAATTAGTTTCACCTCAATTTGATATACGGTGTGACCGCTATGACTCAATGTATCATGCCATTGCAAGAATCAGTCACACCTAAAAACTAAAAAAACACATTCATATTGTTTTGATACTTTAGTTAAAAAAGTTTCACTCACTTAAAACCAATAAAACACACTCGGATTTGCTCAATAATTTAGAACAATGATTTATAAGTCATTTGTGACATGTAGGAATCCTTTTCACATTAAACTGATATACTATGTGATCAAATGAGTCAAAAGTGTGTGTTTCCAGTTTAAAATGACATTTTAGTAAAAAAGACAACTGACGTACTCAAAATTAATCAAACACATTCAGATTATTTTGATATTGTAGGACAATGATCCATAAGCCCTTTGAGACATGTTGGAATTAGCCGCACCGCAATCTGATGCACGGTGTGACCAGTATGACTCCAAGTGTATCTTTCTATTTAAAATTGACGTCAATTTTAGTAAAATTAACACTTTATTTTAAGTTAGTTATATATATTATTACTAATGTAAGAATTATTTTCTTATACAGGTGCATTATTTTGCTCGATCAGGGGTGTTTTTTTTGGAAATAACATGAGTTGAGTCAGTATTAAAAGATAAAGGAACCTTGATGTTTTTTAATGTATATAATAATTTGTATTTATGTAATTTTATAAAAGAATGTTTGAAATGTCTATAATATAGTTTTTTTCTTGTGTTTGTGTTGTAAATTTCATTTCATTTAAATCATGTATTGGGACTTGTTTTTATTTATATCTGGTGTGTTTTTGGTGCTACGGTGTGCTGTTACAGCACACTGTAGTGGTTTTATGGTGTGCTATTACAATACACTGCAGAATAGCCCTTTATGAGTGCTTTTAAAAGCACTGATAAAAACCAGATTTACCAGTTCTTTTAAAATCACTAATAAAGGAATACTTTATCAGTGCATCTATAAGTACTGATAAATGGTTCCTTTAGCGGTGCTAAATTAAATCATTAATAAATGGTTCCTTTATCAGTGCTTCTTAAAGCACTAATAAAGGTTCTATTAGCCTAAATCCATTTTTTTCATTTTCTAAAAAGCCGGTTTATGGGTTACCGGTAACCATACAAACATAGATCCAACATCATCAATGATGGTCATGGAACCCGCATACCAGAGACCAATCCAAAAAAACCAGATTCAACAACAAATAAAAGCTCCAAAACAGTCTCTCTAAAGATCATCTGGAATTAAGAACCCTAAAGACCAAGCCACAGCCGACCACTATTCACAGGCGAACACCATTCAAAGGGAGGAAAGGGATTACCCCATTCATTCATTCCTATGGCTCGAAGATCAAACCAACTTATCATCATCAAAACTTCACAGAAAGGTTGCTGCTCATCTACCAACTGCTTCATAGAATCAAACAATATCAAAACATACATAAATACATTCCAGAATCAAAATCAACATCAGCCATCGAACAAATAACCCTTCTTGAATGCACTCACATTGCTGACAGCGCCCCAGTCACTGGAACAGAGGTCGGAAGAACCCTGCGCCATCTAAGAGACCTCCACCAGGATAATAGTTAACATCAATGAATTGGGATTCATGAAAGTGTATTTTAGTAAGGAAGGGTACAAGGAAGAACCATTCATAATGACATCACATGTAGTATAATTATTTTATGTCTCAGATCTTACAAACATAAAGTGTTCAATTGTTCTATTATTGACCAAAACCACTAGAGGGTTAGATGTCAATTCAACTAAGGATGACCCTTTCATTGGGACTTTATAATCATTTAATTATGGTCCCAATGTAGATGGGGTCTTATATATCAAAGGAAACACAATGAAGGGATTTGTATGCTTGACAGAGGGATCAAATCTCTTTAACCTTTAAGTAAATAAAAAGGGAGTGTTAAATAATTAGGTTAAAGTTTTTTTAATATAAATTGTGTTACCTCATAGTATTAGGTGTTCACTACAATATTTATGTAATATAAATTAAATATCTAACCATTTATATAGATAATGGATTCTCTATATAAATATTCTTCTAATCCTAAGGAACAGTGGGTTTCTCAACATGTTGATGCTCCCAATCTAGAGGAATAACAGGTTTCTCTACATGCTGATGATACCAATCCCAAGGAACAATATATTGACAATGTAGAAACTGATAAAATGGTAGAAGGTAAACAACCTATGTCTAAGAAAAAATAGGAGAATCATAGTGTGACTATATTGATAAAAATTATAAAATCAAGAAGTAGTATTATAAAATTTTAGGTTGGATGGAATGCACTCAGACAGCATGTTAACCCCAATAAGTCCATTTTCATTAGTTACATTAGGTTCACCACTCGAATGCACATGTCGATTGATGTAGACACCTGGTACGGTATTGTGTTCGTGATGAAGTCAGTGGTTTGAGAAGATATTAGGATAACATTATGATATATTTTCTAAATTTACCTAAAAAAACAAAATATTGAAATATTGATTTAATCTTCATTATCCCTTGTAAAGTTAATTTATACTAGATGATTTTCGAATGAAATTTTTATTAATGGTACCTAGAAAGGCTCATGGATCCTTTCAGACAATCATAAAAAGTATTATCTCAAGGATGTTGAAGGTAAATTAAACTTACACCCACCATAAATATGTACACATATGAGAAACCAAGAAACATCGACTATGTTTATTGGTCGTTGTGAGGAGAAATAATTTCATATACATTATAATTGGAAATACTTTACTAGGAATTATGTGTATTAATCACTTTGATTAAGAATTATTAATTTATGAAATAATAACTAAGTGCTGAAAATAATATGCATGGATTAAAACAAATGTACCTCTATCATAAATCAATAATGGGTTACACTTCACTTGAAAAAAAATGACATGTATTTTAAATCTACAATAATACTTTTATATGATATGAAATAAAAACATAATTATGTTTCTTTATTTATATACGTATTGATAAATCAAAAATCAAAATCTACTTTTATTCCATTTCATGTTCCATGGAAATAGGGTTATGTAAATAAAGATGGAATACTAGTAGATGAACACACACAAAGAGTATGTGAATCATGGGTAAGTATGACATGATAAAAATTTGTTCTTCTTTAAATCGGTATTACATAACAATGACTACTTATTTTCCTATATTTTTCATCTTATTTAGACACAACAATCATTATCAGTTGTACCCAATGAACGATTACTTTTAGTGGCCTTGAAGCATCTAAAAAATATGTTTGCATCAGAGGTGCGGGTTTTAGAGTGTGTTCTCGAACATATTTTGAGAAAAGAAATGCACAAGGGGTAATGATAAGAAAGTGGATGAGATGCAGTCATAAATAAATTTCATAGAATAAAAACTTAATTGGATGTCTATGTTGTTAAATAATGTTATGGAAAATAAAAAAAGTGAGTAATTAACACAAAACTAAACACTAAATAATGATCCATCCCCCCAGCTAAAAGGCTAGTCATTCCCCTCAAAGGTTTTCCTTACCAGTTGTAACCAATTTTTTCATAAGAGTTTCTAAAAAATGTAAATCAGGAAGATAGTGATACCTTTCCTATACTAATATTCTATAGGGTGAAATGTATTTTGATTTATATTTATAAACACTCACTCGTCAATATATTGTGAGGGGTAAACTATACAATATCCAATTATTCTACACACAAAAAAAACTTCCAAAAGATCATGTGAGAGTATGGATTCATGTAGCTCATGAGAAAATCACTGAGCTACATGTTCCCCTTGATGACTTGGATGTTCACATAGCCGAACTTGCTATTAGAACTTTCAGGGAATGGTTATTTGATCTTTTAAAAATATATTTCGATAACTTGGTATGACCTTTCTAATTTATTTTTTATACAAAACCTTTAACAATTAATGAAGAAAATCATGGACTAGGGAGTATTATCATATACAGAGAAAAGGAATGGGAAATGTAAGTTTGAATCAATAAAAATAAAGGATCAACCAATCAATAGAAAATATATTTAGATAGTACCTTTACCCTGCTAGTTCAACTAATGTATTTACTAATATTACAAGTTCATGTGAATACAATGTTCAAAGATGGAAATATGAACACTATTAATTCTGAAGAACAAATTTATGGAGATTCCATTACATAATTTCTTAGTATTGAGAATGTAGTTAAAATCCTCAAGCATGGATGGATGGGAGTCTTGAATGTAAATTCATACATGAGGTGTATTTTCATAATATTTTTTTCCAATAGTTGATCTACATGAAGGTAATATTCCCTAAATCTTTATATATATATATATATATGTGTGTGATATATATATATATAAGATGATATATATGTGTGTGTGTGATATATATATATATACTATATTTTCATGGGAGTTAGACACCCGAGCCATTATCCACCTTGGTTGTTATTCAAGGGACTATTTCATAAGATGAAATAGTGAGGAGGTATAACATTCATACGATGAATTTATTTACTGGGCAAATCATTCACTCATGTGTTATGAACACATGAGTAAATACTATAGTTTAAGGGTTTTCCATGTGTCTTTATAAACCATTGTCATATGATGGTGGAATATGAGTTTTTATTCTTGGAAAAACCTCCCCATAACCAGAAGCTCTATGTTCTTTATTCTTTGCATATGAGATGCTAGTACATCAGGAATGGAAGAATAATCCTATTTGAATTTCAAATGATTCGCTCCACCCATGGATACCCGAGGAGAAAGAATGTATTTTGGTTGATATTTTTTTATATTTATCAAGAACATTCGAAGGTGTTTGAAGGTGGAGAAGAAAAATCAGTCTCTCTTTAGTGTAAGGTACAAATGTTTATAGTATTTCTTCATTTTATTTTCATATGCATATTCATTTATCTTACATGGGAGATATTCAGAAAAGGGTTTAAATTTATTTTTCTTCATCTAATAATCATTATTAGACTCTAACAAAACCCTTTAGTGGTATCAAAGGAATCCATGCTTAAGATATGTGAAATCTTTCATTGAAATGAAGAAGAATCACAAAATAGAGTAGTGTTTTCATTTTTCTAGAAATTCAGGTAAAATGGATTACCCTTACGCATAATCATTTTTTATAAGGGTCATCACATTTTACTCTTACGCATAATAATTCTATGTAAGGTTCATATAGACTTACCCTTATATGGAGTGGTCTTTGTAAGTGTCATCCCATAAAGGTAATATTCTACTTTAAAGGCCCACGTAAAGGTAACTAAAATTTTCTTAAAGCTACGTAAAGGTCTTGACCAGGTTACTTATATGCAAGGGTCTCATGTAAAGGTAGTATATGGCTAACCTTTACATGAAGGATTCATATAAATGTTGGTTATGGATTACCTTTACATGTAGGAATTCATGTAAAGATAAGAGCTTAGTACCCTTACGCAGTGTGCGCTACATAAGGGTCAAGCCTATTTACCCTTACATAGACTATCTATGTAAGGGTAGAGGGAGTATACCCTTATATAGAATGTGGATTCTACATAAGGGTAAATAAAAAAGTTTTTAAAATTTGTTTTTAAATTATTAAATTGTTTTAATGGTTTAAAAAATGTTTATAAATCATTATAAAAGGTATTTGGGGAATATTTAATTTATTAGTTATTTTTAAATTAATTAATTAATTATAAATGGTTTATAATTAATTGAGTAAATGTTTATAAAAATTTTATTTTTCCCAAATATTAAATTTTAATATTTGAAATGCCTTTTAACCAAATTATATGGTAAATATTATAATCTAGAAATAAAAGTGTTTTTTAGAAATCATAAGAAATAATTTATAAAGGGTTATAAATTATGAATTTAGGCCAAAATATAAAATTTTTATATTTAAATTATGAGTTTTTCAAGATTAATTATTTTGAATTGTTCAAAATGAAAGGGTACCTTATTTGAATATTATTTAAGACACATCAAAAGTGTTGTGATGATTCATATGATCAAGGTTTAAATAATGATTAAATATATGATTTTGTAAAATGCTTAAATAATAAAAATTGGATTATAAATTGTTTACAATTAATAAAATATCATATATTAGAAAAATAAATTTCATATAATGATCAATATAAAATATTTCATATTTAAATGAATATAAATGATTTATATTAAAAATTATGTAATGTCCATAAATGTTAAAGCTGAAATTATAAAAGATTTTATAGTTAGATCTTATTTATGAATTATTCATATATGTTTATCTCATGTTTATATATTTTAATTATTTATTTATTTAAAATTTATTCCCTATTTTATTCATAGTTATAAATAGTTTATATTATAAATTTTTGTATGCCAAAAATTATATGATAAATTTCTTCTAGGATAGAGGCTTGCATTTTCATGCTAATAATGACTCTATAATGAATTTATATTTTCATCTACCTTGAACTCGGTTTGTAATTGAAGTTTTTAGCTTGAATTTAGTTGTTAAATATAGTTTGTTAATATTAAATGTTAGACTTATGATGAATTGGATTATATATTGATTAAAGTATCTCTAGGTAGAGAGACTTAGGGTAGAACTACCTACTTACCTGGAGTCTTATACCTTGTCTAGGAAAGTGAATGGGGTTGGTTATGTATCATTATGGTCTTACTCATGTAGATATTGTCAATATCCTATAATTATAAACCTTTACATGAAGTTTTTGTGTACCTTATGTATATGATTCATTTAAATATGTATGAATATACATAAATTCTATTTTGGGTGAGTAACACAAACTTGTGGGTTGTGTAAAGAGTTACACATCAATATGGTTTGAACATATTTATTTTTTGGAGGTAACATGATTAAAAACTAAAATCACTAGAAGTATGCATACATAAAGTTAATAACATGATATATGATGGTGGTATTAAAATCTCCTTCAAATATTAAGTGTGAGATTCATTCTAAAGAATCAATTTTTAAAACCTTGATCATCCAACTAGGTAGGTCATTCTAAATTCCAGTGACCCTAGATTATCTTGTGTAAGGAAATCAGGTAATTAATGAATTTGGATTGTACTTATAGGTAGGTCATGATAAAGTTTGGTTCCCTTGGATTGTCCCTTATTAGATTTTTTTGTATGTTATTTAAGTTACACTAGCCGGGAAACCCAAATAGGATAAGGTTACTAGATGACTAGAGTTGAGTATATCCATATAATGGATTTGGGTAAAGATTTTTCTACTCAAAAATCCAAGAGTCACAACTATTTTGATTGGGATTATTCCCCTACTAAATGGATAAACAACGGTAGAAATTATAAAGAATCCTAGATATTAGTGAAATATGGATCTTGTCCCACTAAGGGATATGAAAAATTTTAAAAGGGACATCATTTTATTGGGATCCCATTTAATAAAAGTTATTATTGAATGGTTATAAAAACATGATAATCATCTGATAAAAGATTATATTGTAAATAATATCATCATCGTCATCAAACTAAACTTTATGATCAATCCTTGATAAAGATAAGATTAATGTAAGTTACTCCTTAGATCGGTAACTTAAGAAAATTTATTAAGAAAGATTGGTGTTTTAAGTAAAGTTATTAAGCAAAATTATATGTGTCAGAACAGTTAATTCCCCAATAATAAAGTGCTAATATTACTCAAAAATAGAATCTAGATGCTTATAGAATCATAGAGTTATTCAATCAAGGTTTCAAAGGGATTGGATAAAAATTACCAAATAAATATTAATCTACACTCATATACTTAATATGATTGGGTAAATAAATGATTTATGAAATTTTAGTCTCATATATTCAATATGATTGGGAATTTTAAATGATATTCAATATGATTGAATATATTGATGACTCAATGAGACTAAAGGTTTCTATAAAAATTAATTGGTTATAGAAATAAATTCTATTATTCTTACAGATATGTGATATCAAATGTATTTTAAAAAAAAATTAAATACACAAAAAGGTCATAAAGAATTAAATTTTAGTGATAGAAGGTTTTCTTTCAAGTAATGATACAAAGGAGTTGTTTCATTGATAACTTGGATACTTCGTGATTGGATAAAATTTTCATAATATGTGTATTTTATCTCATTTATCTCTTTTGAAGAGCATGTAAACAATAGTTTCTTAAATAAAATGAGATGTATGTTTTTAATACACATGGTTTATGATTTGATTAATTCTATAAAATAATTTAAGGGGAAACTAAAAATAAACTTTTTCATTTAGGGAATTTATATTATTGTCATCTATGTAATTTTTTTAACAATATGATTGAATTACAATAATTTTTACCCAATATTCTCAAAGTGTTGGGAATATATATTAACTAGGTATATGATGTCTAGGATCTAAATTATTATATAGATGGTAAAATTAGTTAAAAGTTCAAACCAAAATAAGAAAAATTAGTTGAAAATATTAACAATATTTCTTCAAGAATCCAATCAAGGTCATTGAAACCTAGAGTTATTAGGAAGGAAAAGTAATAATTCAATATGAATAGATTATCCAAGAAATACCTAAAGGAGTTCGTGAAACTCTATGGAATATCCACATCAGTTATAGATGTTATAAAAATTAATTCTTTGATTTTGAATGGTATGTGTTACCAAATGTATACTTTACAAAGTATTGTAAATATCCAGAAGTTCAAAATCAAGGGAATAATTGATTAATATTGTTGTTTATATTTATTAAATGAAGTAAATAGTCACTTTATCAAGGATTTGAATATAAAGGATTTTATCAAGATCAGACAAATCTAAGTAAAATATGTGAATCTTCATCCCATTTCTCTTATGTGATAAGATAATATGTTAAATAAAAAATATTTATTATAAACAACATGAGATGATTAATTATATACACATGGTTTGTGATTCATTGAGTTCTATAACATTTTCAGAGAAGAATATATGGATAAAAATGTTTTATCTAGGATAATATATTTATCCAGATATTTGTTAAAATATGAGGGAATGTTTTTTTACCACCCATCAGTGGTATATTTTAATAAAGTATTATTTTCAAATTAAAATGTTCCTAACACATATAATATTGTATATGATATGGAAATAATAGTTTGTTTGTTAAATATTCCAATTAAAAGAAAATAAATTTTATTTATTAACACAAAAGAGATTTTTTATCTTAGAAATATATTTTTAAGAGAACATAATATCTAAGAGGCTAGTGGGAATATGTTTTTAATTAAAGAATTTCAAAGTTAACAAATAAAAAATTACACCAATATAAAGTTAAAGTACTTAATACCCTAAGAGATTTAGGATGTATTATTAAAAAATAATGTAATTAGTTACATTATTTCACAGAAAAGTTCGATTGAATAAAATTACAAGGATTATAATGATGAACCTAAAAGGTTCTAAATAGATAACAAAAGTTGACATAATAATATTTGATGTTGAGAACTTGATAATTTTGAATATGTTCAAGAAATTGAATAGTTAAGAATATGATTCCTAAGTCTCTCCATTATTGAAACTAGTTTGTTTCATGGATGTTTATCACTAAAAATTTTAGTGGGAGGTTTTTATTATATAGTAACATAGAGATGTGACATAAATTACATATGATTTAATTAGTTAACAAAACCAAAAATTGTATCAAACAGAAGGTTGGTCTAGAAGTTTTATATATATGATATGTTAAACCAGTACTTATGTTGGGTTTGTTAAATATTTTAAAAGAGTTTAATAATATTAAAATGTATTATATTAGATGAAACCTTAATTTTATCATTCTTTCACATTGGATACATAAATTTATATATAAATATACATTTCATGAAGTGCAATGATAATTTTCCTCTCAAAGTATAACTTTGAGTTTATCCCTAATTAATGTTCATTATGGAGTATTATAGGTTATGAATAAATATTAAGATTAGCATGAATAATATTCTTATATATAGATACAAAATATGCTCATGATGCACAAAACAAATAATAGGATTCATTGTGTGTGTTGGATGGCCTACTAGGTATACCACAAGGAGTGTCATAAAGATGTATTTAGTATACTAGGGGTGCATGGATCATATTTGAGTCCCCACTACCTGAGGTTATCAAGATACCTATCATGATAACCTTCATACTTTGATACCCTACTTACATAAATATACATATTGACTTTGCTAATACAGTGGTGGTTGGGTATGTTGATGATCATGTCATCTGTTGAAACTTAACCAAGATGGGATTTGTCCTCTCATATGATGAGTATGAAATCTAGTCCCTTGATTGAGATAGACTATAAAGGTGTGTGAACACACCCAGATATTATATATCTATTTGTATAAGGGGCATCTGATGTTCTTATCCATAAGGATGAATGATGTGTGATGTATTCATCGATCAGGTTAGTTTACACTCTAATAATTGAGAGCAGGTGAGTTTTCTATATGAGATTGACATGTTCCATGTCTCGTGGTCACTCGATGTCTTGGAAAAAGGAAAAAATATGATGATTCATGTTTGTATATGATGTAGGTTTGTGGACATAGGTAAAGAGATACATGTTTTTGGTAGAGATTATGATAGATCCCTTTATGGCTTGAGTAGCATTGATTATTTGTTAGAGGTTGATCATTTCTTACATAAATGGATCTAGAGATTTGAATTTATTTTCAATTATATAAACTCCCATTGGGTCACACTTTGTGTTTGTTTGAATGGGTATTAAGTTTGACTCGTAGAGTTATTCTAAAAAAATGTTTTAGAATTAATCCAAAAGTGTTTTGGATGGGTGTTCACAATGTATTGCATATGATTTTATACAATCTGAAGTTTATGATGTATTTAAAAACATGTTTTTTAAAATATATAAAGGATTTTTGGATATGGTTTCACAATTTATTGTATATGATACAATATAAGGTGAAATGACACAAAGTCTTTTAGGCTTTAGTGAAAGTGGGAGATTGAATGGATTATTCCATAAAGATTTATGGATATATGATATATATATATGTGTGTGTGTGTGTGTGTGATATATATATCTGATATATATATATACATACTATATTTTCATGGTCGCTGGACACCCGATCCAATCTCTACCTTATCTATCATTTAAGTAATTGTTTCATAAGATAAAATGGTATGGAGGTATAACATTCATATGATGAATGTATTTATTGGCCAAATAATTCACTCATACGTTATGAATGCATGAGTAAATGATATAGACTTAGTGTTTCCTTTTGTATTTATAAACCATTGTCATATGATGGAGGAATAGGATTTTTATGCTTAGTTAAACCTCCTCGAAACGAGAAACTCTTTTTTTGTCCTTCATTACATATGAGATGTTAGCACATCGTGAATGGAAGAATAACCCCATCTGAACATTGGATGATTCGCTTGACTTGTGGATACCTAAGGAGAAAGGATGAATTTGTTTTATTCTTGTTATGATCTTTATCGATCACTTTTTAAGGTTTTAGAAGGTTGGTAACACAAAGTATCAACTATTCGATGTAAGGTACACCTGTTTACAACAATTATTCATTTAAGTTTTATGCATGGTTTCATTTATCTTACATGGGAGATCTTTGAACAATGGTTTTAATAGATTTTGATTAATATAATAATAATTTTTATAATCTAATGGAAATATTCACTACTATATTAATTATAGTTAAATATTATTCATATTTTTTTGTAGGCATATATATCAGTACTATTTGAAGGGAACCCCAATAAATAAAATTTTAGAACCATTGGTCCTCACATCACTCTATAAAATAAATGTCATTATAAGAAAATGAATATTTAAAAATATTGGACCAACTGACCACAATTTTTTAAAAGAAACTTACAGATGATATACTCTTATTAATATCCATGATTTTGGGGTAAAACTCCACAATCTAATCATATCAAATATATTTTAATTTCTTTCATTATATATTGTTTTTTTGTTTTTTTAAAGAGCATTGATTGCTCATTGCAATCATTTTAGATACTTAAAATATTTACTTTTTGGATTTAGTGCATGTATTACCAAAAAAATTGACCATAATTGATGTCAATTATCAATTTTTAATACACTACATTCAACATTTTTCAATTAAACTTCAAGTTATACATTTTATATTATGTTTTAATGAAAAAATTTCTATGACAGGGTGATTCTTAAATATCATCAAAATCATGGTATGAGGATAGTCCATGAGCAAAATAAGCTAATCAAATTCTACAACTGAATATGTACGAGGGTATATATAATAATATTTTACTATCAAAACATATATCAAAACAAATTACTTATTTTTATAAATATTTCTACAGTGTTTGAAATAAACTAATGGCAAAGATAATGGTTATTACATTTGAAAATTTATGAAATATATTGTATTACATCAATAAAATAGCATCTCCAAAGAGATATTTCAAATATAATTATAATTTTATTTAAAATATTAATTAATCATTTGTTTATTTATATTTTTTAGTACCACCAGGATTGTCGACAGTCCACATATTCAAAAGAGGAAATAGATTTTTTTAGAAATGAGTGGGTAGAATACATTGGGTCAAAATGTATACATACATCATGACAATGTGACTTTTTACTACTTATTTAGTTACTTTTATCATCATTTTATCGACTTCTTTTTTAGTAATTTTATTATCATTTTTATCTACTATTTATTTAGTCAATTTTCATAAAGATCATGAAGATGTGACTTCATCAAGAAATGATTTTTATCTAACCATTTTGTGCTCTATAAAGGGCACAAAATTCTTGGAAAAAATCACTTCTTGAAAAAAAAAATTGACAAGGATGATGCACAAAAGTTTTATTTTTTCTCTTTATAGAACCATTTATTCTTTATTTGATTTGTTTCTATTTAGTAGTGTGAGTTTTTGGTTTAATAATGACTCAAAGTGAGTGTTTTTAGTTTAAAAATGACATTTTATTTAAAAATCTGTGTTAATCACTAAAAATCAATAAAACGTTCTTTAATTATCTTGATAGTTTAGTAAAATGATTCATAAGTCATTTGTGGCATGTATAAATTTACCACACATTAATATGACATAGTGTGCGCTCGAGAAAACTCAAAGTTCATGTTTTTAGTTTAAAAGTAACATTTTTGATCAAAATGAGCATCAATCATTGAAAATCAAGAAAAACACTCATATTGTATTGATATTTTATGAAAATGATCTAAAAAACATTTTGGTTGAGTAGCAATCAGTCTCACATCAATCTGATACACTATATTACCAGTATGACTCAAAGTACATGTTTTTACTTTAAAAATGACATTTTAGTTCAAAACTTGTTTCACTTATTAAAAACTTATAAAACGAACTTGTATTGTCTTTATACATTAGTAAAATGATCTATAAGTCATTTTTTACAAGTATGAATCAACTGCACATCAATCGTAAACATTGTGTGACCGATATGACTCAATGTGTGTATTTTTATTTAAAATTGATATTTAAGTTAAAAAAATTTGTCACATACTCAAAATAAAGATAACACATTCATGTTGTTTTAATACTTTACTAAAGTGATTCATAAGTCATTTTTGATATGTAACAATTATCTAGACATATCTAATACAAGGTGTGACTGGTATAACTCAAAGTGTGTGTTTTCAATTTACAAATGGAATTTTAGTTAAAAAATGTCACCTAATGAAAACCAAGAAAACACATTCAAAATGTATTGATATTTTAGGAAAGTAATCCATTTATAATTTTTTTATAGGTAGGAATTATATTCATATTAATCTGATACACGTTATGACCAATATAACTCAAACTGCATGTTTTAAGTTTAAAAATAACATTTTAGTTCAAAACATGTGTCACTCACTAAAAACCAAGAAAATGAATTTATATTATCTTGATAATTTAGTAAATTGATCTACAAGTTATTTTTTATTTTTATAAATCAATCAAACATCAATCGAACACACAGTGTGACCAATGTTGTTCAAAGTTCATGTTTTTATTTAAAATTTAAATTTTAGTTTAAAACACATGTCACATACTCAAAAATGATAAAATTAATTCATATTATTTTTATACATTAGTAAAATTATCTATAATTCATTTGTAAAATATAAAAAGAACAATTTCACATCAATATGATACATGGTGTAACCAGTATACTTGAAATGCGTGTTTTTAGTTTAAAATGATATTTTTGTTAAAAACATATGTCGCTCATTTAAAATTGATAAAACACACTATTATGGTCTTGATACTTTATAAAAACAATCCATAAGTCATTTTTGACATGAAATAATTATAACACCCTGAGATTTTATGAAATATTTTTTTGAATAAATTTATTTTCTTTGAAAGCTTTCATTACACGCAGCACCAAGTTTTAATGAACCGCGATGTACTATTAATATTATTGTTTAAACTTTTATATTATAACATGATTGGTTTCATATGATTATCATATCATCATATGAAGTGGAATAAAACCCATAACATAAGTATATATATCTTTAAGAATCGATGCATAAATAAATCTATAAAATAGAATACCTGGAAAACACCAAAGACAACAATATTATTCTTCCTTGGAGAAGGATAATGCTTGATAAAGACCATGAAACAGTGAACAAAATCACCCTGCCTTTGAGAGGGTACAACATCCAATGGATCTATGATCATATCATTAGGATACCTTAATGCTGAATGGGTGCTAGAACCTTCATCTCAGATGATGAAAACGGTAAGGGAGGAAGAGAGAATTGAGAGGCTTGAGCACAATCACTTGTTTTCAACAGGAGGGATCACATCCTTTTATATAGTAATATATGAATCATTTCATTAAATTAAATGGATCATCCATATTTATATATCCATATACATTTATTACCATTTTCATTAATTCATTAAATCTTATTCAATGAATATTCAATCCATTTAATCCATTCATAAAGTATTGTAACTGATAATAAAACCATTTGGGAGAAATAAATATATATCATATATATATATATATATACATGCATATATATATATATATATATATTATCACATGTATTTAATTCAAGCATAATAATACCTGCATCGAATACATGTATTAAATATACACTTATATATAATATCATATTATAAATATATATTTAGTGTGCATCCAACTATCTCCCACTTTCACTAAAATCCCATAAGGACTTTATGAATAACTTCACAACTCTTTGTAAATCCATCCAAACCCTTTTGGATACAGTTTTTATCAAAATATCTTCATTTTGAAAAAATAAATTGTCCAAAATGTTATCCTTATCCATGGGCCTAACTTTGTGACCATGAGGGCCTTAGTAACATTGAAAACAACTATGAAATATCTATTTCATAGATATAAGAAAAGAGCGGCCTCTAGAAAAACATCAGTACTACTCAAGCTACTAAGGGGTCTGGTGTGATCTCTATCAAATATACTCATATCTCTATAAAAACATTTCCACCACAAGATGTATCATATAAATCATATGTATCTTATATAATCCCTTTGTTCATGACATCGAGCGGCCACTAGACATGGAACATATCACTCTAGTATAAGCCTCTCATCATTTCTTTATTCTCTAAAAAACTGACTAAGTGGATGAATACATCACATGTCATTCATCTATATAATAAGCACATCACATGTCACTTATCCAAGTATTTTAACACATAATATATGAAATAACTAAGTATGTCTATTCATTTCCTTAGTCTAATTCAATTAAGGGCCAAATGTATTTTCTTTTCATACAAGTGGAAAAATCTCATCTTGGTTGCACTCCAAATGATGACACGATCGCAAACATACCCAATCACAACTATATTAGTTAAGTTCATATATTGACTTTCATAAGTAGGGTATCAAAGTATGAATGTTATCATACTAGGTATCTCACCAACCTTAGGTAATAAGGACTTATAATAAGCATATATCCCTAATTATATCCATTATCGTATGAAATTCCATGAGATATACTATAGAGGATCAATCCAAGTAATAAGTCTCTACTTATTACCTCAAAATCTATTCTTTAATATCTTGTATACAACCCTTTATAATGGATATAAGAATTTATTCAAGTTATCCTTTACATATCATCACAACCTGGTGATCATCGGTTAGGGAAAACTCAAATTTTGTAATTTTAAGGGATATTTATCATATGACCATTCGTGTTAAATAAATTTCAGCACACATGAATGAATTATAAATGGATATTGCCTTTATTATATTAACATGATATGTTTATAACCATTATAACCAAAATCTTAAGTGTTAAAAATGTTGAGACATAACATGAATCTCATGTTATTACTACAGTAATAGATTTTGAACATTACATCCAAATTTAATTCCTATCACATCCCTATGTGACCATATGATAAAATACTCCCATTAAACTCTTAGTGAGTAACATTTACAAAGAACTAAAGTTTGAATAATGGTGATTTTTAGGAATAATATTCCTTATGTTCAACTCTTTGAACTTAAATTCGAACTCCATAACTTCATAACATCAAATATTATAATTTTTTCTTATTATCAAATTAGAACTCTTTCTAAGAACATTATCATCATCCTTGTAACCCTTTTCATCAAAATTTTCCATTTAAATCTTTTTTAAATAATTTAATTGTTTACATTATCACTTTACCATCACATCCTAAACCTTTTTAGGATAAAGTAATATCAACATTTTTATGGTAACTAATGTAAATGTTTACATTTTTCTTTACCTCCATACCCTAAAATATTTTTGGATAAATTGATAACACCTTGTTACAGTAACTAATGTAACTCTTTACATTTATATTTATCATTATACCCTAACATTTTTTGGATATAAAGTGTAATACTTTTGATCATTAACTAGAATAATCCTTTATGGAATAGTGATTTTCACTTGGTATAGTAACAAAATATAACTCTTTACATTTTTCTTTAACATTATATCCTAAAATATTTTAGTATATCAAGTGAATTTCACTTTCTCACAGTAACTGGTGTAACTATTTATATTTTTCATTACTTTCATATCCTAAAACTTATTTTTGGATATCAAGTGTATTTCACTTTCTTACAATAACTAAATCTAACTCTTTTATTTATTTATCATAATATATCCTAAACATTTTAGTAAATTCAATGAAGAATTTATATAATCTTATATAGGTATATTCATTTAGTTAATAGTAATATTCACTTTCTTAGAGTAACAAAATTTAACTATTTAGATTTTTTCTTTACTATCACATACCATAAATCTTTAGGATATTAAGAGAAAAATCACTCAAACTTATATTTTCACATTATTTTATTTGTTAACTTTTAACTTATCTAAGTCCATACATACTCCCATAAGCCTATTAGACTTCATATTCTCTTTATAATATATTTATAATATTCAATACAAAATAACTTTTGTTGTAAGAAATATAATTTATTTTCTTTTAATAGGAATATTGAACAAATAACTTATTGTTTCTATATCATATATGGTATTATATGTATTTGGAACATTATTAATTGAAAAAACTTTTATTAAAATATACCAATAATGGGTGGTAGGAGCACCTTCCTACATATTTTAATAAAAATTTGGATAAATAATTTTATCCTAAATAAACACTTTACCCAAATATTCTTCTCAAAACATTTTATAGAATATAATGAATCATAAAGCATGTTTAAACATTTAATCAAATCATAAAAACTATTTTTTATCTAATATCCTCTTATCATATAAGTCACGTGAGTTGAAATTAGATTCATTTAAGCTTGATAAAAAACCTTTATATTCAAATTCTCAATGTAGTAACTATTTGCTTCATCTCATGAATATAAGATACAAGGGTGATCAATTATTTCTTTATTATTAAACTCATGTATATTTATAAAACTTTGTAAAATATACATTAAGTATCACATACCCTTAAAAAATAAGAGAATTAATTTATATAACATCCTTACCTGATATGGACATCCATGAAGTTTCAAAAAGTCTATTAGGTATATATTTGATAATCCAATCATAATGAATTATTGGAATTCCTTTCTTGATAGCCATAGGTTTCAATGACCTTGATTTAATTCTTAAAGAAACATTGTTGAACTTTTCAAATAAATCTTTCTTTTTATGTTTTAAACTATTAGACATTTGTACTATCTATATAGTACCAAAATCCAATCATCATATGCCTAGTCCATCCATTCTCAACACTTTGAGAATATTAAGTAAATGTTTAAATTAAATGCAATCATATTGTTAGAACATTTCCATATATGAAAATAGGATAAATTCCTTAACCAAAAAAATCCATTTTAGTCTCCCCTTTAAATCATGTTATAGAATTAAACTAATAAAAAACAATGTGTAAAAACACCCATCTCATTTCATTTAAACAACCACTGTTTACAAGATCTTCTCAAGATAGAAATGAGATAAAATAAACATATTATAATGAGTTTATCCAAGCTTGAAGCATCCAAGTTAACAATGTTGAAACTAATTTGATCCATTACATAAAAGAAAACTTCAAGGTTTAATTATTACTCAACTTTGACCTTATATATATTTATAACACTTTTTAAAACAAACAACTGATATCATATATTTATCAGAACAATAGAATTAATTTCTATAACCAATAAATCTTTCAGGAAGCTTTTTATCAAATCATGTCATCAACATATTCAATAATATTGAATATAATTTTAAATACCCAATCATATTGAATATATGAGACTAAAATCATTGATTAACCCAATCATATTGAGTACATGAGTGGAGACTAAGATTCCTTTGGTCATTATACATTTAATTTCTTTAAAACATTAATAAATTTTTCCATACTTCCATAAGAATATTGATTTTTCTTATTGAACAACTTCAACACTTGGTTACTTAGGAAGGAACTATTATAACACAAAGAATATTCCTATTGCTCAAGAAATTTTCTTAAGCTACCTATATTTGGAGTTTCTTGCTTTAAGATCCTCATTTCAAGGATTAATATAAATTTTAGTTTGATGTTGGTGGTGCATTTATCTATAATAGAAATTTTAATCAGATTAATATCATGTATTATATCTATTCATTAAGGAATTTTTAATTATAGTGCTACCATTAAAAATGATTATCCCTTACATCATATCCATTTAGTGAACCAAGATCCATAGTTTACTAAGAAAATAACTCTGTTGTGGCATGAAACTCACCACTTAGTTATTTAAGTAGGGTATCATTACAATCACAAAAATTGTGATTCTTGGATAATTGAGTGGAAAACCCTTTATCCAGATCCATCATATGGATTCACTCAATTTTATTCCTCTGGAATCCCAACCCTTGGGGTTTCTTATCTAAGTGTAACCCAAATAAAACATCAAAACAATCTAACACAAGACAATTCAGGGGTAACCTGCTATGGTGTAAAACTACCCATTGAATAATACTAACTCACTCATTAATTTCTTTATTTACACAAGATAATACATGGGAACCCTGTTATGGAATGAAACTACCATTTGGATGATCAAGATCATGAAAAGTGTTTCTATGGAAGGAATATAAAACTTAGTATTTAAGAGGTCTTATTTTAAAGGTATCACCAATTTAATATAAATCATATTCATATTAAATTCATATTATATGTGATCGTTATCTTCTTATGTATTATTACCTTTTTATGTATGCATACTTCTAATGATTTAGCTTTGGAATCACTATTCTAACCACCAAATTAATGTGTTCAAACCACATTAATGTGTAACTCTTTACACAACCCACAAGTCAGTGTTAATCACTCAAAAATTGAATTCAATTGTACTCATACATATCCAAATTAATCATATTAATAAGGTATATGAATGTTTCATGTAAAGTAATAGAGTTATATGAGATTAAAAAACTCCAAATAAGTAAGCCCAGAGCGACAGATAGCCAACCTCATTCACTTTATTATCCAAGGAATACCTCTAGGGAAATAGGTTGTCTAGCCCTAAGTCCCTATACCTAATGAGACTTTACTCAAGAGAGAATTCAATTCATGAAAACTATAACACCTAATGTGTACAAAATATTCCCAACAAATACTCTCAATCTCATAACTAAAATTAAAAACTAAGGTCAAGGTGGATGAAAACTAAATTTTATGATATCAAACCAAGAATGATATGAAATGCTCTATCCTAGAAGAAACTCACCGTATAAATTTTGGCATACGGTCATTCATGATATAAACAATTTATAACTATTAATAAAACATAACCATTAAATAAAGGAACAATTCAAATGTTTAAACATGAGATAAACATTTATGAACAATTTCATAAATAAAATATAATTAAAAACCCTTTCATAATTTCATATTTAACATTATGGACATTCCATAATTTTGAATATAAACTCTTTATATTTTTTACAATGTAAATTATTTCATATTTATCATAACATGGAAATTCCCATTTAAACAAATAATATTAAATGAATTATAATCAATTTATAATTCAATTTATATTATGTAAACCTTTTACATGAACTTAATCTCATATACTTTATTATTTAAACCTTGACTATATCAATTATCAAAAACACATTTTCATGTGGCTTAAATAATATCCAAATAAACCCCCTTTAATTTGAACAATTTCAAATTAATTAGTTATGAACTAAACATGAATATTAAGGAGGTTTAATAAATAAAAAATATTTATTTTCCAAAATATGAGACATTTATGAACTATTCATAAATAAATTCTAATTATAAACATTTTATAAATTATCAAACATATAAACATTTTTATATTCATTTCTATATGAACTCTTTCACACTTTATATCAAATGAAATTTATATTATATTCTATGAATTATAAACATTTTATAATTCAATATCTATTATATAAACATTTTATATAATCTAAATATCATAGATGTTTTAATTTATAAACACTTTATAAAACACCTTTTATGATTTCTAAATAAATCGTTTATTTCTATATCATAAAGCATACCAATTAATTTTTAAAAAGGTATTAAAAAATATTTATCAATTAACCATAACACTTTATAGTTAATTAATTTATAAAACACTTTTATAAATTTATGTAAATATTTTAAAAATACCTTTTTAATTATTTATATAAATAATATAAATAATATAATTCAATTCAAAATTTAATTCTCTTGATTAAAATAAATAATTTATTTATTTTCATAAACAAGTGTAATAAATATGAACTTTTTATTTTTTCTGAAGGTTAATAAAACAAATTTTATTAAGAATTATTAATGTTATCCCTATTTTATAAACTATTTTATAAATAAAAATAACATAATAATTAAATAATCATTATATTTGATTACTAAATATGAATTTTCATATTTATTTCCAGACTTGAAAAATCTCATTTTACAATTAAAATGTGTTTTTTATAAAATTATAAACACATTGATTCATAAAATAAGCCTACCCTTTGATACCACTGATGGGTTTCGTATTATAATCATATGATCATATACAATGGAAGAAAACCCATAACACTGGTAAATCTATCTTTAAGAATCAACACATAAATAAATCTATAAAATAGAATATCTAGAAAATGCCAACAAATAAAATCTTATTCTTCCTCGGTAAAGAAGAATGCTTTATGAAGATCACAAATTAGTGAACAAAATCATCTCGCCTTTGAGGGAGGTACACCGACCAATGGATATGTGATCGTATCGTGAGGATACATGAATGATGAAGGGGTTCCAGCGCCTTCATCTCAGATGATGAATAATAGTAAGGGAGGGAGAGAGAATTGAGAGGCTTTCTCATAATCACTTGTTTTAAACAGGAGGGATCACATCCCTTTATATAGCCATCCATTACATGTTTTATTAAATGAAATTTTTCATCCATATTTATGTATCCATATACATTTATTCTCATTATCATTAATTTATTGAATCATATTCAATGAATATTCAATCCATTTAATCCATTCATAGCTGATTGTAACTGATAATAAAACCATTATATAGAAATAAATATATATCATATATATATATATATTATCGCATGTATATAATACATTCATAGTAATACTTTCATCACATGCATGTATTAAATATACACTTATATATAATATCTCATTAGATATATATAGTGTATATCCAACATAACCTAGTCATTAAACCTGAAGGTATGAATAAGAATAACCATATTTTTTAAATTAATTATAAATTTAATATATAAATAAAATATATTTTTAAATAAGTACTTGATTTTTTGTAAAGTATTTATATGCTTCAAAAATAAATTTTTCTCAAAAAAAATGTTTTTATTGCTTTTTGTGAGAAAAATAATAAAATTGTTTTCTTGTACTTTTATAAAATTTCTTTGAAAAAATTAACTTAATTTTTGGAATCAATATTTTAAAATTATATTAGGGTGATTTTTTTTTTGGATTTTTCTAAAAAGATTAATTTTTCAATGAATAGTGAAAATGCTGGTTTTTATTAAAAAAATTGTCTTTTCATTCAAATAATTTACAAGATAAATTTTATTTTAATATGGTTTTAAAAGTAAAATTAGTTTAATTATATATTTAATAATCCAATTTATTTCATTGAAATAAATTTCATATCGAATTTTGATATAAAAACTCTTTAAACGTTTGCATGTTTTTTCTTTGGAAAACCGTTTTTTCATCGCATCTATGGGTTTATTTTTTAATTAAAATTTTATACTTATGTGATTTGAATTTTTAAAAATAGATTCCATATTTATAATCATCATAATTAATATTATATAATAATTTCATCTTATTTTTTGGCCAAAATGAACAGTAAAATAGTAATAATTAATTATCATGCTTAAGGTTAAAATGGGTTTACCTGGGGATTAAAATAAAAGTATAAGGGTAATATTTCCATATAAAATTATCTAAATCCTATTATATTTCCAAGTTTCAATATTTTCTTTCCCAATTTTTAATATATTGTTATTTTGAATCTTTTTTTTAGGAATGACTTTACACTTTGGATTATTTTGGGAAATTTTAAAGTAGTTTCCAAGTGGGTTCATTTCCCTAATTATAAAAGGACCTCTCCTCTACTCTTCTCTCCACACTCCAAGATCCTTTTGGTTTATCCAATCCCTAAATAAAACCCTTCCTTACTTCCCTCTTCATATACTAGAGGCTTTATTTTGATTAGAAAACCCTCCTACAAAGGCTTTAGGTATAAACCTAAATTGGTACTCCAAAGAAGAGGTAACATTCTTAACCTTGAATTTTGTATTATTTCTTTCTCCACCTCCTTTAAATCATCTTAAATTATGATTATATAATAACATAAGTATCTCCCATACACTAATATGTTATTATGTTAATGGAATAACCTATATCCGTCTCCACTTCTATAAAATGGGAAACAAAACTATCGATCAAGTGTACGGTGGACTACCGCCTCATGAATTGATGTAATTTGTTTTCTATCACCACTTCTCATTAATTAGTGTAATGATAAATATAAAGTATATAAATGATATTTTTAACTATTTTGTTTGTAAATACATGTATTAGTTTTATTTGATGGTTTGATTAAGGGGGGTTCAATTCCTTTCTCAATCACTCGCAGTGGGTTTCTTATTTTTTTAATATTTCCTAGAAACTCACAATAGTTACAACATCCATAACTAAGTACAGAACTGCTTTCCAAATCCAGGTGGTCTTTTGGGGTTTAAAACCCAATGGCACTTAGAAACTCACATTATTAGAGATAATAGGAGTTCGGGCTCATCACACCCTTATGGGGGGAATTTTTGTCTAATCTGGGACTTTATTATAGATTTAAGATATGTTAGTGAAATCATTCCTAGGACCCAATACAGGACTGGTTACCCCTATGTAAATAATTTTATTATGACCATGTATTTATAGGAACAACTTTGAATTTCACAGGTTCTCCATCATTATATTATTAATTTATGATGATTTAGTTTATAACCAAGTTTGGGAACTCTGGAGTTTATTGTTGTGTAGGGAGGTAGTTTGTGTCTTAGAGATGGGATTGAACCTCTACGAGGCATCGTACATATCCTACCTATAACAAGAATCAAAACCCACATTTTCCATCTATCATAGTTTAAGGTCATGTGATTGGATTGATTTATGTAGTTTAACGTCATACGGTAAGGATGTAAATATAGGAATCGAGACTTGAAGAGGTGTCATGTGTATCCTATTTGGGCAGGAATTGGGGTCCACTTAGTACTTAAAACAAGCATCTATGTTGTGATATATATGACAATAGAGGCCTTGGGTGAGACTTATTCATATAATAATTCCCTAGATTACTTCATTGGGAGTATGGACCTTTGGGTGTAGATGATATGTAATTAAACTTACATCCCAATGAAGATACCTCCATAGGGAATTCTCATCATACTATCAATACAATCATCACCAGTCTCTAATCCCACATGATCCATGCTTGGTGTGAGAAACAAGAGATAGAAGAAGATCAGACACATTGCATGATATCATATCCATATGGGGATTACACATTAAATTTTACCTTCAATAGGTATGATTACCCATCTCATTGAGAATATGGTATGATGCTCGATCCTAAAGAAGGCTTCTTATGTATACTTTTTTATAATAGGAATCAGAGTCATCATATTTCGATTCGTCCATAACCTACTAATGGGTTTGAGGCACTTAAAGGCATGGTCTAGGATTACAATAAAAATTATGCTTGTGTATGATCCCACTTCTCATCCAATGATGGATGAGGAAGGATTGTAGACTCATAAGTCAATAATATTTGGGATATGAAGGGAATTACACTGAAGTGGATGACCATTTAAGATCAGACCTTAGGAAAGATTCCTACACATCCTGGTTATTGTAAAAATCAAATTTGTTATAGTTTGGTCCATCCCTAACCTGCTGATAGTCTAAGGTTTTTAATCATTCTCAAGTACACTATGATTATCTTCGAGGTTAAGTTATGCTAGGGGATTATACCAGGATGGATTCTCTTTGAAGATCGGGCCTCATAGAGGCATCCTATGTATCTTGTTTAGGAAAGAATCAGAGTTATCATAGATCATTAGTTGGGTATTACACACTGAGGTTTCCCTTCATCATACTCATTCTATATCTTATAATAGATAAAGAGATATGGTGACCCCATAAGTTATGATTGAGATAATGACACCATTAGGGTCATATGAGTGCAAACCCTATCCCATTATGGACACTTACCTTATAAGAAAATAGAAATACTTTTGAAGGTTCTTGGTTAGGGACCACATGACATGATTCTAAGTGGGTCTACCGGATGAGGTTGACATGTCCAAGGGGAGTTTCCTGACATGTGTTGGCTACATGCTGGACATGTCTTGATTGTTTTCCCGATATGCTTAGGGAATCAGTCTGACATGACAGACACGTAAAAGGGTGTCTTCTTGATCAATTGAATTGTCTTTGATATCTTCACATAATCAAAGTGGACATGTATGAGATGATTCGTATAACCTAAGAATACATGTATGGGGTCGTGTGCATGATCGAATAAGACATGACCATACTCTATCACATAATCAACCTAACTTGTCTTTGGACTGTTTCATGAAAATGATGACATGTTTATGGGTAATCATATGATCATTCCAACATGTCAAAGATGCCTTCTCATGATCAAAGTTCACTGTACATGATATCTTCACATAATCAAGGTGGAAAATTCCATGGTTCTTTGCATGATCGACATGGATTTTCCTTAGAATATTGCATGACAATACTGACAAGTAAATATGTTGTCATGTGACAATGCCAATCATGTAAAGGGTTTTTTCATGATCAAATAAATCATGTCTATATGTTTTTACTTGATCATATTGACCTTTAATTGGGCTATTGACATGTCAATGGGAAATTTAATAACAATTCCAATGTGTTGATGAGTTTCCACAAGATCAACTTAGCTTTTCTATAGGAAACCACATGATAATTATAATATGTCAACAACCTATCACTAGATCAACCTTAATTGTCCAAGTCGTGTTGTGTGGCCAACATTAATTTTCCATGGTCACCTAAGAACATTGCAAGATCGGTGGAAAATATTGCAGTTGCGTGACCTTAAAATATTCACACAGTGGGGTCTCGTGGACATGTGTATGATCTTGTTCTTTCCCAAGTTTTGGCATCACATTCCCTAAGGGTTCATACCTCATCTTTGTATGGACAACAATTATCTTAGGCATAGGGGTTCATAGATAAGGGTTTTCTTCAAACTACACCTCCTAGGGTTTTTATAGTGATTTAAGGGTCTATCCATGAGTGTCAAGGCCATGAACATGCGGAGGGGTACACACATGATGGCACCGCCTGAAGCCCTGCTACTCATACTATTCATGTGACCTTAACTGGGTCTTGTGAGGGGTTCTTCTAACATGAATAGAGGATTCCCAATGATACCACAATCATGTGTGAGGGTCCATGGTACATACAGTTGAGGGTTTTTCCATTGGCTTACCTACATGTTTATGGGTGTCTTCATAATGTCACTGCATGATGCATGCACTCATGAGTTCTACATGACCTTCATAAGGTCTTGCGATGGGTTTTGTGCTTATGAATAGCGGTTTAATATCAAGGTTTTCATGTGTATAGATGAAAGCACACATTTCATGGAGAAGAGTGTATGAAATGTGGGGGCTCATGTCCTAATAATTGCACTGTGAGGCTGAGTAGGGGTTTTGTTGTGAGACCTGGGGTGTGGCTTCTTAAATTCGCATGACATAGAGATATTCACCCAAACTTCACTCATAAATCCTATAAAAGTGGTCCCATGATCACCATGTGACCACATGATCTCTAAGGGATCATGCGAGGGACTCTGTGGATGCATTCTTGGGATGATCTCCAGTGATGCATACGCAGACAGGGGCTCTTGGCCAAGGACTGTTGACCCACCTTCAGGCATGGGGTTCATATTCTCAGTATCTCCTCTACAAGACCAGGTACTTGTGAGGCATGGTTTATTGAATTCATTGCTTCCAAGGTAGTGTTCAAGCATTGTGAGACCAGGGGTTTGTGGCATCTCAAACGCATGTACATTGGTTCATGCTTTTGAAAACTGGTATAGGTGTACATCACATCCAAGAGCATGTATTATCATGATGCATGAGATTCTATCACTCATGAGATCGTTTGATCTGTAGGAGGGTCCTATAGGGGATCTGTCAAACAAGTGTAGGGGATTCTTGGTCGAGTGGAGATGTCGTTTCATAGAGGGGTTAGCATGATGTTTATTTTGTCATGTGATCATGTGATCTTATTGATCATGTGATGAGTTATTATGGTGTCGCTCCTATGGTGGGTTCTTGAAATCAGAGACTCATATTAACCTAGAGGCGATCTCCAAAGGTAGTGGTTGGCTCCTCTATTTCTCCACTTCTCCCCCCCTCTCCTCGTATGTTTTTTTTGAAGGGGAGCAGGGTTTATATAAGCTGAGTTCATCCAAAGTTGTCACCACTTTTCATGGGAAGGACACCGCTTGCACTTATTGTGGTAGTGGATATTTATCATAATCCACATCACACAATCACGAGATGTATTCTTGCAATGACTTACCAAAAAACCATTATAGCATCGCATGATCTCGGGTTTTCTATGCAGTGAGCCTATAGAAAATCACCAAGGGCCTCACGTGATCATTCCAGGGGCCTCTCCTTTATGATATGCCATTGGTTTTCTTCTATGATGCTACATTACACCTTCGGATAAATCAAAATTAATTCAGCTAATAAAACCTTAAAAAGATGGATTATTCTCATGATCGTAAATATCATGAGATGAGTTCAATGGTCATCTTCGATTGATCATGTAATCAAAAGATCATCAATCAATGGATTTATTCACTTGTGTAAGTTATTGCACCATGAAACTAGTTCTTATAATGGATATATGCGATGAATTTTTTCATGGAAGATTTTATTCTTCAAAGAAAACTCATGCATGTGATAAATAGATTGCATGAATAGCGGATCAATGGATATGTGATTGCATGATATTTAGTTATTCATAGGATTAATGAACTTTATGTGACTGATTGTGCACAATATGAATGGGGAATATTAGTCATAGGGGCATCTCTGCTGGTTTTCTTAGGCTCTTGTAGATGTCAATGAAGGACTAGATATGGTGGCAGTGTCGAGTGAGCATTGGGCCTGTATTTCGACCTCCAACCATGGTGCCGGGAGCTTGAAGACGAGGATTAGCACTGCACTGGATCGAATCTATATATTTACTAAAGTTGGCATGTTCCTGGACACATGTTACCCTCTCCTTGATTCTCTTAAATTTTTAATCTCCTCCTACTATCATCACCTCTGCATCAAGCCTCTCCCACTCGCAATTTACCTCTCCTTATCCTAGGGGTACAGAGGGGTACCACTGAAAATTGATTCCTCCCCTCACCTTCATCTTTGAACACTTCTTCTCTTTCGACTACCACTGCTCTTGGGTTCCTTCCTCTAGACCTAGGGTTCTCTCCTCTGTTTTCAGCTCCCTCTACCTCCTCATCTAACCTCGGTGCCTCCGACTTCTCTGCCACTGCCTCCGCTTGCTTCACTTATGCCTCTATCTGCTCCACCACCTCTACCTATGGCTCCTCAGAATCTTCCTCCTCCTCCGATTCAACATCGAAGACCCTGAATCATAGTGGATTTCAATCTTCTTCAAGAAGCTATTTTTAGCATCGACTAAGGGTTATTTTAAAATATTGGGTGTCAGTGTCTCTCAATCGGAGTGCGAGGAACTCTGCATCAGCTAACAGTGCAGTTAGGTAACCCATTTCTCGGCTCCCTCAACATCCTCAACCACCCTAAACATTTTAATTGGATTTCATCTTCATGCTAGGTTTTGGGTTGGAAATCATCATCAAGAATCAAATGATGGTCTCTGAATCCCATCTCTGGTGCTCAGGATTCATTTATTAGAGCATATTCATCAAACTCGGTTAAAACTGATAACTGAAATAGTGTTGCATGATTCAAGGTCTTCCTATTCAAATGAAGTTAGGTTCATGTTCTGTTAGAAGATTTAGCAAGCCTCAACTTTTCTTCATTACGGTTTTATTTGTAAATGCATAGTTGTTTTTTTGATTCATTTGTTCTTCAGGATATGGGTTCACATCAAACATGTTTTTGAATGGGAATGTGATGGTTCAGTTAAAGTCGGTACATGGAAATCCTAGACTTCTTTGTATGTAAGTTTTTCCAATCTACCTGATTATTTGTTTGATATTTTATGGATTTAATCATGATTTTAATGTTTCATTCTTTTCATGTTATGTTTGTTCTTTTCATGCTTTCCATGTTTATGCTTGATTTAATTATTTGATTTGGATGGACTTAGCTTTGAACTCATGGTTGGGACTCTTATCCCTTTAATTTCTTCTTTTCATTATTGGTTGAAGACAACATCATGTTTCACATTATTTATCCACCTAGATACATTATAGTCTTGTGGTCTATTAGCATCACCTTCATGTCTCTGTCATGAATGGTTTTTAATGGATTGATGTCACTTTTTGGTTAAATGTATAGTAATTGAAGGGTTTATTTAATTTTCAATGGATAAAAGGGTTCATTTAATTTTCATAATAGCTTCAATGATTTATGAAAAAATATTTTATTAATATCTATATATTATTATCATCATTCATAATTATATACACTGAGAAAAACATTTTCATTAGAGATTTAGTTATTTTTCTCTTATAATAAATTTTTAATATTTCTATATGCTTAACAGTTTTTCACTTCCACAAATTTTTCCTATAAAATAAATACTTCCTTCCATTATTATTTCATAATAGTTCTTTGATTCTACTCTATTTTTTTGATTTTAGGTGAACAAGAATCATAATCATGTTTGAATGATGGATTTTCAGTTGTTAAAAGGGTTCATTTAAATTTTACTATAACTTTAATGACTTCTGAAAACCTATTTTATTTTTTTATATGAAATGGTTTTCATTTAATCTTTCATATTCTATTTTTATAATTATCATCATTATTCATTATATACATTGAGAAAAAAAATTGTATCAAAGATTTAGTTCATTTCGACTATTAAATTTATAGTATTTCTATTTGCTTATGAATTTTTCATATGTCATTAAAATACATCTGTTCTTCCATTTCATCAATTATAATAACTATTTCATGTCGTAAGATGATGTTTATTCACCTATTCATTATTTTAGGGTTCACACTTTGTTCCACCACATTAAAATGATTTTTAGTTTTGGTATGCCTAACTTACATTATTCACTGGACAGTGTATTTATTTTTCTCTCTTGCAGATTTTTTGTACTCTTAATTATTGATTTATACAAAGGTGTTAAATTATATGCATAATTTAATTTATTTCTACCATTAAAAATAATATTATATATTTTATACTCAATATTTTTTCAATTCCACCAATTTTTCCATTATTATATCATATTAGTTCATTGATTCTCATCAGTTTTTATGATTTTAGGTGAATATAAATCATCATTTAATTTGACTAATCATGCTTCAATGATGGTATTTTAGTGGATAAAAGGGTTTCTTGGAGATCCTGGGTAAACCACATACCCCCAATATTTTTTTTAATAAGGTCCTCCATTGAATTTCTCATGCATCCTTACTTTAATGTAGAAGCCATTTGGATATCCCTCATAATGCCAGTAATATTGTATTTGAAGGGAAAAAATGTTCACTCAAATATCAAGAAGTTTCTTTGTATCCAAATATGATCATTTCTGGAAATAATATTGTGAATATAAGTGGTTTTTAACTTTATGGAAACCCTCTAAATTTTTAAGGTAGAAAGAGTAGATAGATTCAAGCGGTAAGCCTCCCAGCTGTAGCTTGTCGTCCGTGGGGAGTCATGAACTATCCCATATACAAGTGGTAAGCCTCCAAAAGCTTGATATTTCTTGATTTTTATAAACCATCCCGGTATTTGAAAAGACCCCGGCTTTCATTCCTAAATAAATCAAGTAACAGACATACTTTCTAGAAGTATGCACCCTTATAACAATTGTTTGTTTACATGTAGTAGAATCATTGAATTTGACCACCTGATTTTTTATTTTTGGTTTTTTTGATTGTGTTTGTATCCTAAATCTATCCAAATTTATTTTATACTATGTTTTTTTTGTGCCTATCAATTTAGGATGTCTGTTAGTATAAAAGAGTTTTTCTCTTTTACCTTAGAAGATCTCATTTTCCCTTTAATATGATCCATCTGAAGATTTTGAATCCTGTGTTTTAATTACTTCCCTAATCCATGTTCCTATCACAGGCCTTTCTAGGATTTGATTATTACTTCCCACTATGCGTCCTTTCTCCTTGCAGTTGCATTTCCAGCCATGATGTGCATGCTTAATCAAAGGTTGACTCTTTGTTCCTATCTTGTTCTTCTGAGCAGCTATCAAATATTATCATTTATGCAGTTAAGTTAAAACTCTCCGATACATTTTTCATGATAGAGACTAATGATTTAGATGCATTTTTACCATTTGATTCAAAAATACATTAAGTGATTATCTTGATTTTTCGGGAACATTCCATGAAGTCAAGAAAAAAATCGTCGATAAGTGGTCCTTTTATGTTTTCTATTTTCTTGAATGTCTTTGTTCTCACTATGATTCCATTTATTTTAATTTTTTTGGTATTTTTGGATTACATTGATTTCATGTTCAATTTTTAACCAAACATGGAATGGTATAAACATGCATTTCTATATCACCTGCTCTATTTAAACATGTCAATGATCATAGGTAATAGAATTCACTGTGGTAAACAGATTGTTTTAACACCTCTTAGATTAGTTATTCTTTGCATACCCCCTGATTTAATTATAATATTACTCAGTTGATGCACTCCTATTTCTCAAAAAGGTTAATAAAAATATAATCATATGCTTATAGAGTACTTTACATACAGTTAACATGGCTTAGTATTCTTTTAATCCAATCACTGTGTTGTTTCTCTCTCCACCCTATCTACGTTTTCTGACTGTATTGAGTAGAATAATTCCAATCCATTTCCATGCACGTTATTTTTAAGTTACATAATAATTTATAAGACTATATGCATGACATAAGGAGGAAGTGATGTTAGAGGAAGATGTTATATTTAACAGAGTTAAATGTTTGTTTATATATAGTGGAATCATTGAATTTGACCACATGAATTATTATTTTTGATTTTGTGGACTGTATTTGTATCCATAAGCTATCCAAATTTATTTTATAATATGTTTTTTTTTCTAATAATTTAGGTTTTCTATGGTTATAAAAAAATTATGTTTTCATTTTCAAAAAATATATTAAAAAATGAAATAGATTATATATGTGGAAAAACTTTTTAGAAAATGAAAATTGACATTATAGTTTCTTAGACATTTTTATTTCATGTTTCTTGGAAAATGAGAATGCAATAAAAGTTAAATCGCTTGAACAGGCTTATAATTTCTATTAATGGTGTATTTTTTTGGTTTAAATGTTAACAAACTTTTTTTTTGTGCCCCTAAGTACCAAATCTCAGTTTTGCTTTGTATGTTTGTCTACTATGATGCAAAACAGTTTAATATTATTTAATGCAGTGTTCAGGATTAAGTGGGTCTTCTAAATACAGGGGTGTATCGACCATGCCTAGGCAAGGGAAACGGAGTTTAAGAGGGAATAATTCTTCTTACATGGTATATTATGGTATGTTTTATAGATCTACAGTGATTTTATCCCATTCAGTTGGTGTGTTATATTATATGTAGTATCATCAACCTTTTTTATTTAAATGAATTTCCCATTTTTGTTTTGACATGTTTGTTTGAAGAATATATGTGCAAACAGATTGTGTTCTATTGGTTAATGCCTTTTCCTTGTGTATTCAACTTCTAAACCCTATTTTGTCACATGATTGGATTCTTTGATATTGTTACTAAACTGAAATATGGCTTCATTTTTGGCTGGTTAATTAGGGTTCCATTTGAAAAAACTTATCAAAAAATGATTTTTTCACTTGTCATTTATAATAACTTCTTCCATATAAATTTTTCTGGATTTTTAATGGAATATGTGTGTTTTGAATTTTTATTTAAATGGTTTTCTTCTGGAGAAGGTGCGCATGAAGATGGGAGAGGGGTCGTGCCGTCCAGATGGTCAGGAATGGGAGGTCATAAGTAGTGGACACCACTATGCAGTATGACAGTGCACCAAAACCTCATCAGTTATTTGTTTCTTTTACTACGATTTAAGGTGACTTGGATTGTATTAAATCTTATTTGGTCATTATTTCGATTATTGTTGTCAATATTTTGTGTCAGTTATATGTATTATGTTCTTACTATAAGATAATATGTTCTACAATCTATCCATTTATTCCATGGTTTTTCATTTACTTTTTTATGCCCTCAACTACAACATTATTTGTCATAATTAAAAAAAATTAAAATGTTCATTTAAATGTTCATTTCATTCATGTAATTAAAATCTCCATGCTGAAAATAATTTTTTATTTCTTATATATTCTCCTATATTTTTCAAATGTATTTATCAAGATGATATCTATTATCATAATGATTTCTCTATATTTTGTCTAATTGTATTTCAATAATAAGTATCACTATTTTTTGATTTCAATATATTGAATATTCATTTTCATTATTAACATTGAAATATAGTATTATCTTATTAAGAATAAGCATTGAACCATATTATCGTGCGAATGCATAAACTAAGAATTGTGTTATGTCACCGTGTGAATGCACGAGCGAATACCAGTTATATAAAATATGTGCAGTGAGGATTATAAGATTCAAATCGGCTACACAGGACTTCGATGGATGGTCATGATCGATTGGTCGAGCGGTGCACATTTTGTTCAATTTTTAAGTGATGAAGGTATAGTAGTACCACTTTTTCATCCCACATCGAAACACCTCAATATCTCCCTCTACTTTATAAGAAAAGTTGGAACCACAGATCACCATAATAGAGTGTTGGGGTCCTCTCCCAACCTCTATTAACACTACTTATGTCACCCCACTTCCCCACTATGTTGTCACCCCGCTTCACCCCACTTCCCCACTATGTTGACAGCTCCTTTTTTGGAAAAGGTGGTTCTCATAAATAGGGTTCTTTTTATATATGGTTTTTTGTTTTTTATCAAAAAAGGATAGGTTAAAGAGTATTTGTAAAAATGGGTCTTAAGATGCATGAACCCCATTCATGCATCTGCCCTCACTAGGAAGCATAAACGGGGTTCACGGACACTCTATGAAGTTTGTAAAGGATGCGTGAACCCCGTTCACACATCTTCCCTCGCTAGGAAGAATGAACAGGGTCCATGCATACTATATGAAGTTTGTATAGGATGTGTGAACCCCATTCACGCATCCTACATTAATGTGAAATAAAAAAGATCTTCAGTAGTAAACAAATATTAATAAATATTATTTAAATAATCAATTATATAAATGAAATAGTAATAAATATTAATTAAATACTAATGAATATAAATAAATGTTTATTAATTATTAATAAATGTTAAATAAATATTCATTGGTGTTAATAATTGTTATTAAATATTCATGAATAATAGATATCCATTAAATAATTATTAATGAAAATAAAAATCATCAATATTTGTACATTATAATTAAATATAAATATATTATTAATTAAAAAATCATCAATATGTATAAAATATCAATAAATATAAATAAATATTAAATATTCAAAAGTATTATTTCCCAAATCATTTAGAGTAGATATATTGTTGAGTAGAAAGCTTTTATTATGATCCAAAATGTCTTAGAAAAGAATCACTGAAAGAATATGTTTTTATGTAATATTCTCCATCTTTACAAACATTGCACCTTAGGAAAAGGAACATGTCAGTATTCATGAGACATTCATTTGTGGGGAGCCTATGAAAGGATGACCTACAGATAATAGATATGGGAAGTCGATCCATTTGCAGTTAAAATTTTTCCATGATAGTAACACTTGAGTCTTGTATTTGTCTATTAAAATCATCCATTAGTGGAGGGACCAACCACCTATACTTATAGAATTTTAGATCAGAATTTTGAGAAGGTATCCATTTACTATAAATCATTGCATCTGATTATTTTTTCTTAATTCATGGATTGATAGAAAAGAAGAGATAAACATCATTTTTGAAAACCTATATAACTTCACCAAGGATGATCTTCTTCAATACTTATTGTTGGATATTATAACACATTCTTAACCCTATTAAGGATTGTTTCTTATTCTGAATGAATATTAAATCAATATTTTTCATAATATCTATAATTTTATCACATGATGGAGGTATTTTAATAGTAAAATCCTCCAGTGAAGATTGTGTACCAGTAGAACCTGTGTCCTTTTATAAAGTCTGAATATGTATCTTCTCAAAATTGGCCAAATGAACTTCTAATTATATACATCTCAAATTGTGGTTTTTATGATCTTCAATCATAATTATCTACTCTTCACAATTATCCATTATTCATTAAAATTCTTCTTCATGCAATTTAATTTTTTTTTAAATAATGTTCCATTATTTTTGGATTCAAATCATTGAGATAAATAATATTTTTCAAGATTTCTTAATTTTAAAGGATATTTTAATCCTGAGTATTATTATTTATTAATGAATATCAAATAGAAATTATTAATTTTGGAAGATAATTTGATGGTAGTAAGACACTTATTAAAAAAATTAGAACTATATAAATGATAATAGTAATGCACATACAAAATGTATCATAAATAAAAAATCAACCTAATATATGCCTCTGGAATGGATGATCCTCTATCCCATAGCCAGTTGTATACTGGACGTGTCCACATTGTGTCTGTCTATGTCTACGCTCTAGCGTACACTGTGCATCATCAGCAGCAGCCACCTCCACATCCTCCTGTGTGATAGGTGGTGGATGTATAGTCTCACAATCTGTACCCTATCCTACATCTAAGAATAGTGGAGGATGGTTAGAACTCTCACCAACATGGAAATAATATGGATGTTGTATTGTGGATGTATATAATAAAGAACCTAGCTTAACTCAGTCAATGTCTGTATCTACCTATGGATGAGCTTGAGAAGCTAGAGGAGCATATGACTGATTATGTTGAACACCCTCCTCCTGTGGAACAACATCATCTGATTGATCAAGCTGAACAGCCTCCTCCTGTGGAATAGTAAGATTCATAATAGGGTCATCACCCCCTGGTACATTTATATGAGGCTCAGCAGGCTCTACAGCCTCCTCAGCATGTTGTAAATCAAAGAAAATGTCATGATAAATCTCATCCATTGAAGGAAGCAACTATGTCACAAGGATGTGAAAATATGTCAGGTCAAATATGATGCTCTATACTGGTGTGAAGTAGATGACAGATATGATCATCCTACAAAAACAAATTATATTGTAAAGTAATATGAATAAAAATTCTTCTAAATAGTGGAAGGAATAGTGTATACCAATTCATGAAAGCCTTATCTGTGTCATGTCAGAAATATAATTGGGGACCTGCTATACTAGGATGAATAATCCATATGATACATCAAATGAAAATGTATTTTCCCCGCCCCTCACAATTGGGACTCCTGCCGTCTGTCCCATAAATCAATATATCTGGCATGGTATCTCATCCAATAAAAATCTCTCTTCCCTGACATCTTTAGGGAATGAAGTGAATCTAACTAACTGGGTGGGTTAGGAACATGCTAAAAGAATCTAAACTTCCTCATAAACCTATCGGTATAATTTCACTCGACTATATAAAAATGAATCAATGGAACCCTACAGAAGCTGATAGCAAGCATCATCGTACAGTACGGTGGAAGACTCTGGATAATAGCATCTGTAAATGGAATCCATATAATATGAAATAAAAAAATAATTAATTAATTAATAAATGAATAAATTTACAATAAAGAATAAATATTTTACAATATAAATAATAAACACTTACATCGTGTGGTTGAATGCTGTCTAACATAAGTATGTAGGCATGGACATCATGTCTGGGGGAATCTGAATGTTGATGTGTTTGACTCCACCTGTAGATAATATTGTTATATTTACATTTCAAAATATAAATTTATACAATTAAGTTATATGTTATAAGGAAGTAATAACATACCAACGTCCGTGTGGAGCCTCTGCTACAATATCTGCTGGCAATGGCGCATGAGCATGTGGAGTTAAACGAGGGATGTGCTCTCATACCCACATCTGTAGAAGAACCATGAATCTCATGATCTGCATCTTATCGATGCAACATGCGCTGCATAGAACCCTGTATGTATATTCTAGATGATCATACCCCCAACTATATCGGCCTTCCTCATCCAAATCCTCCAAAAAAGGTAAATACATCAGATGTACAAAAGTAGTGGAGTGATCAACAAAAAACATGTCACCGATCATCCTCAAAATATATGCATGTGAAAATCATAGCATGGTGGTCTCATCGGCATCCTATGATAAATGTGTGAAGTACTGGTCTAACCATGGCATGAGTAATATACCACTGACGATGGTCCTGTCATCATCAGGGACCTCTATGCCCAGTAGTCTATGAACAAACTCTGAAAAATATGCTCCAACTCGGCCTGTCAGAGCTGCACCGTTGATGAGGAGGCCCAACATAATGGACACATTCTACAGGGTAATAGTCATCTCCCCCTCTCTAAAATGGAATTTATGTGACTTTGGCCTCTATATATCTACAAGAGCAACAATGAGATGATGATCGAGAAAGATGAAGTCGCACATCGCTACACCATAGAATCCAGCGCGACGAAGATGAGGGATGATAGCGGGAGGTGGTGCAGTATGATGGAAATGGTGAGATCTGCATAAACTCAATGGAGGAACATGACATCCCTCTAAAATAATTCATGATACATGATTATCTTGGGATTTAAGAAATGTAAAACCTTTCATCTTCACAAATGATATCATTTATACTTTTTTATAGTGAATTCAATAAAAAAATTAAACTTTTATTTTAAAAAAATCTACAACAAGAAAATAAAAAATGATTGTGTTAATATTTTTGATTTATACTTGATTCATTGTGTGTACATTAGTGTCTTTGTTACATGTGGAAGCATGATATATTTATTTTTTTTATGTTTATTTTTTTAATAGTTTTAGTATCACAAAATTATTTATTATAGAATCCAGAAATGAGACAAACTAAAATTGAAACATGTCAGAAATGGAGAAAGTCAAAAATAAAAGGATTCAATAATGAAACGTCCACATACAAAAAAATATACATATTCATGATACAATACATATACTTGATCATGGATGATGAGATTTGGAGCTCTGTCCTTCCACTTGGGGACATCTCTTACGAGTATATCCTTCGTCATGAAAAATACTGCATCGTATTCTCCCTCCTTGTTGCTAAGGCCAATCCATAACATTTATAATTAGAGTTGACTTTGGTCTTCCATAGGGCCACAACCACGTAGTATGAAGCCAATAATTTAAAAAAATATAGACATTGAAAAAATCATAAATGAAAACAAAACCAACTTATAAAACCTAGAAATTTCAGGGACGATGGTCGGATGATCAGCAAGCAATGAGATAGAATGAAAGTCACCAACAGGCATCCAAGATGCATTATAATAGTTAACTAAAGTTCTCATGTGATAAAATGGGTCAACATATGGCTCCCATGATATATTTACCAAATCACAAGTTGCGATAACATGTGAACATGGATATCTAAATGCCTGAAACTTGTTGCAATCATAGTACATGTTATCAAATATCACCACAAACACTCGACCACTAGTGAATGTAGCCTGGTCGTAGCACTATCTTACCTGAAAGCTCATCTTTTCCCTATAAAAGGCTAGAATATTCCATCTTGAAGCCTCATTCAGTATCTGATCAATATCACTTTGGAAATGTTGCGTAAAATGCATTCTATTTTCCATCCTCTGATAGACATTTTGGGACTGGTCAACAAAGTAGTGAACACATCTATAAAATATCTCTTGCACTAACCCTATGATTGGGAGTTTGCAGACACCCTTGAGGACCCCATTTATTCACTCCACTATATTAGTGTTCATATGGCCATATCTTCTTCCACCATCATATGTTAATGACCATTTATCTTTCAAAATTTGCATCATATATTCATACACATCTTCATTAGCAATTCAAATATCTTCATGGTGTCAATAAAACCTTTATTGTTGGGGATCATATACTGTAACCATAAGAGAATAATGTATTAAAATGGATATTAAATTTCGTTAAAACAAAGTAAGTTTATAAAAACATACCCAACTTGAGGATCACCTTATTTATGGCCTCATATCAAAAATGCTTATGCACATTACTTGCAATATTTCTAATTCAATAATGATGATAAGAATTTGGATCAGTCTATGAAACCCCGTCACTATCCAGAGACTCTATAATCGCTCGATGGAGATCAGATATTAGACACAGACCCTAGTTTTATGTGACATGAACACGTACACATGCCAAAAACCATCTCCAACATTCAAAATTCTACTTTTCAAAAATAGAAAAAGCAAGTGGAAGAGGATCATGATTACCATCCTATGTGGCAGCAATGAGTAGAAAACATGTATACTTTCCATACAGGAAAGTTCCATTGACCTGAATAAATTGTTTACAATAGGGAAACACAGAAATGCATGGCCTAAATGCCCAGAAAATCCTGTTGAACTTCACCTTTGTTTGATCAAATCAATTATTGGGGGATATATACTCAACAGTTTCCAAATGATAAACAATATAATTGTTTAGAGACAATAATTCCATAAGTTTTGGAAACATAGCATAAGATTTATCCCAATCACCATACACTTTTACAATTTCCTTCTGTTTTTCATTCCATTCTTTGGTGTATGATGTGTTATAGTTATACAACTGTTGAATTATTTCCTGAACAAGGGAAACGGGAACATCCTGACATGTTCGTATTATCTCACAAATAACATTTGACATAAACTTAGAATCAAGGTAAAAGTGATCCTGCGACAAGCTTGGATGCACACAAGTGTGTGGCCCTTCTAATTTTGTTATCCTCCAACATAAAAATAATTTATCAAATATTTCCCTTAATCGAAATTTACATTCTTGACCATATTTTTTATAACAAATGAGATATTTTGTCTTCTTTGACTCATCAACCACAAATGTGAAATGTCGCTCAATGTGGTATTGCTTTATCACATTTTTCATGGATAGTTTATTTTCAAACTCTTGGCCCACATAGATGACGTTATCATTTGATATAGACCTATTCCCTATAATTCCAGGGAATTCATAAGCCGATATAATGGAATCCCAATAAAAATTTTGTTCACGAGACATTACTTCAACTAAGGAACTCAATACTGAAGGATGATTACCAATAACTAGTGGATTTCATGGATGTCTGTCTCTCAAAGGAACCTCAAAAGGTTCATTCCCTACATCACCCTCACCCACATCATCTCCTAATGGCTCCCCAGATTCCTATTCCTCATATAAACTCTCATTCACTATATCAGCACAAAAGGGATTTCATCTACATTTCCTTCCAAATTTTGATCATCTTCTTCATAATTCTCTTCTATTACTAGAGTCATACGAGAAGGAGGAAATGAAAAATACTGATGTGAAGGACCAACTTCTACAGAGCTCACAAAACACAGTTCTTTAGTAGTCAGTTGCACCACATCTATATCAAAAATCACCACATAAAAATCCATCAAACCATTAACACACTGTTGTCTAAATAAGGAAGATGCATCCATCCAATCATCATCATCGACCATAGGGTACTCGGTGTGCTAGAAACATTCAGAATGTTATAGATGTCGATATGTTATTAAAGCAATGCATTGATCGGCCCTCAGTTTTAACCGATTATGAATCTTATTGCGAACTGCATACAATGTCATACAATCGTGAATATTTACCAATCTGATAGGTGGTACACTATAGCTAAATCCCTACTATATATAAATTGTTTTATCGTTGCAATATATTTTTGCAGAAATTATTACCTATAAAAAATAATTAATAAAATATTATATACTACATCAAAATTTTACATTATTTAAATTGGTTTTGAATAATTGACTTTATATTGAGACTTTTTTTATGTATTTATTTATCAGTATTTAGGTATAGTGATGGTGGTATTATTACCAAATCAAATTTAATATACAAGTTATATATTTTAATTAATTATGAATAAATAATCATGACTTGATCTTGAGACTTACGATTAGTTTATCATTATTTGATAAACTAACCAAAACATATGGGTAGACTCCTAGAGTCTCTATTATCAAATATTTCAGCAACCTTCAGTCTCCTTTCAAACAGCAATACCTTCTTTCGAACACTTGTTCTCGAATGTCTCTTGGGAGACGCCTCTTTAGGGACGCCTCTTGTTGATTGTCTTTTAATTACAAATTAACTCACATGCATGTGAGGGGGTCTAGGGGTATGAAATACGTATCTTTTTTTAAGCATACACACAGGTCCTTACATACTTAGTCATATATTACTCTTAGGTTATCAATATGGAAAAATAAATGTAATTATTACCAATTAAATAACCACATTCACAAAATAAGACATGTAATTTCAATTATGCATTGGTCGGTCATCTCAAGATCAGTTGTCACACAACTTACCATGTTTTTTGGTAAAATTATTATATATATTACTAGATTAAATACATATTAAATATCTACATCTCTTTTATATTTAATAAATTTAATTATAACTAATATAATTTAAAATTATTATTTATACAAAACTATTTTTATACCATTAACAAAAAGACTTTTCTATATATTTTTCAATAAATTTAAATATGATACACATAACTAATATATTATTTATAAATTATATAAATAGTGTATAAAATATTATAATTTAAATTAATATTACTTTCAAAATAACATATTTTATAACATATTTAATTTTTATAAACATTCAATATGAATTCATACAACATTTTAGACATAACATAATTAATTTTCCTAAAGTTTCAATACGAATTCATAAAACATACACATCATTCAAAAATTAAATCATACAAAAGATACTAATTAATACATCAATACATATGAAATAAATAAAACATACACACAAACACTAATTTCTACATATCACAAATCAAATAAATAAATCATAAAAATGACATTAATAAACACAATTAAATAATTAAAATTTTAAATAGAAATTTTACCTTCTTAAAAGTAGCAAAAATTTGTTGAGAAATAAATTCTATAGGGCTTCGCAGAAAAATCCAGAGGAGAAGAATGAATCTAGGGGGACCCCTTTTATAGATTATCTCAGTGAGATGTGTGAATGGGGTCCACGCATCCTTCATCCCATCTTCTAAGGATGTGTGAACCCCGTTCACGCATCTTTGGCATAGAGAGATGCGTTAATGGGGTTCACACATCTTTTATCAAGTCTGCACAGGATGCATGAACCATGTTCACACATCTATCTGAGCCAAAGATGCATGAACGGGGTTCACACATCTTAAGAACCATTTTTACAAATACTCTTTACCCTATCCCTTTTCGATAAAAAAACAAAAACCCATATATAAAAAAAACTGTTATAAATACTTAGAAAACAATCTAATTAAAATTACTACGGAATAAAACTGTATTCCCCTTATAGATAAAATTCAATCCATAGGTGCAATCCTCAAGAATACATGAAAATCACACTATAAATTTTTTATAGTATTCAAACTTCTGAAATTCCTGATGGTAAAGTGTATATCACACAATTATGGGTGTCAACGAAATTCCCCCCCCCCTTAGAATGAGATTCGTTCAAAATGAAAAAGAATCTAATTATAAGGTAAACATAGATCAATTTTCAGTATATTCAAACATCTAATGGGCTTTGATACTGAGCCTTGTGTGAGGATTTTTCTAGAGTGTTGATTGAGTAATTTTAGGTGCCATCAAGAGGAGACGTATGACCATGAGTGTGTGGCTAGATCCAAGGCTTTGGGCATGAATGTCCTAGAATTGGAATCTATATGAATTCTATTATGGGACAAGAATTGGATGAAAATAACCTTGTGGATGGATCCAAAGTAAGTTACTTGGATGTCTCTATGTATCCCATGAAAATGGGAATCAAGATATACATAGATTTAAAAATATACCACTATGTGAATCAAACTTCTACATGGAGAACATAGGTTCATGGATGAAGAAATCTATGATGAATGTTCTTACGTAGATCTAGCTCATATGTAGAAAGGGAAAGGTCACAGTATTGTGACAAAATCTCATATGTTTCGGTGGAGATGTTTCTCGGATCATCCACAATACCCATCCTTTATGTGAAATGCCAACTACATTCAATCACCTGGATTTGAGTTCTTAACTTACAATAGGTTTCTTTTGAGAAATGGTCATGAATTCCCACTAATATGTGATTCTTCATTGATGCACCTTCTCCAGTTGTATTGATATTGTTTGATTTACAAGGATAATTTGGGTATGGTATTCATTTCAGAAAGAGAATGATCTAACTTTTATTTAAGTCAGGGGACTTAGAGAGCATGGCTTGATTTTTTCTAAGGCCATATAGTGGGACCCAAAATCTTTTATCTCTTTATTTATATTGAACTAACTTTTTCCTAAGCTTAATATAGAGAAAAAATTAATGATAATGGACTTGGATTTTTATTAGGACACCTTTTTATGGGATTTAAACCTGAAATTTTTTGTGCCTATTCCATTTTACAGGTTCTCAATATTATCTGGATCACACAAAGTGTGTGTCCAGCGAGCAGAGACTCGAATTTTTTCCCCAAGATTTCCTTATTTGGTTTTCAACCTAGCGAGCATTATGTCTCTTTTAGTTGGCTATTTTAATGTATTTAAAGCTAGACCAGTGTTATGTTGTATTTTAGGGTCTTCTACATTAGACCTTTATTGTGCTATAGTTTAATGTCTTCTAGATTGGACCTTTGATGTTTTTTAGTTTAGGTTCTTCTAGCTCGAACCTCCTATTGTTTTATTTTATAATCTTTTATCTCAGACCTCGAGGTGCCATTTAGTTTAAAGTATTGCTTCCATGATTTGATTTATGAATATGTAATGGAGCAGAAATTCTAGGTATGACCTAAAACACCCTATGGTTCTGAGTTCTTTCATGTTGTTTCTAAGGATCATGGGGATTGGAGTTCATTTACTATGAGGAGGAGATTCCTCTGGTTGGTAGTTCTAAGACCTTTATAAATCAATATCATGGTCAAAAATAGGTGTCTCCACCCTTTTCCAAGGGCCATGGAAGATTTATAGAGGTGATATTGGTAATGAAAAAAATATTAGGGAAGTTGAATCTTCCTGGATAGTTGGAATATGGGTTGTGTAAATCATTTTTCCAAGAGTTTTAATTGATGAGTTATGGAATGGGAAATATATACCGAGGATGAAACAAATCACCTCAAGGTGATGAGTTCCTCTATGGTGTCATTGGGGCTCACGAGGATTGGAGTTCCTTTCATATAAGGAGGATATGCCTCTAATTGGTATGTCAAATCCCTTATGCATTAGTTTGTAGGGCTTACATTCATGGTCAAGTAGAGTTGACCCCCACTCTTTTCCCAGGTATATAAAAGATTTGTGAAGACTCAAGGATTTATCCAATGAATTTATATATTGATAAAAATCTATATAGTAAGTGTTATGTAATCCTAAGATAGTTTATCTCTTAATGTGAAGCTCAAACCCTATGCCCTGTGGTTTCAAATCACAAGGTTTGGGCCTTTAAAATGTTTGGGAATGGAGAGTCATGTTCCTTCTTTGAGAAAGGGTATAATACATGGTGATGTAATGTCAAGGATTTTGAATCCTCTTGAATAGTCAGGTTATATGAATTGTAAAACATGGTCAAAATTTCTCAGTTCATGAGGAAGGTATGGGTAAATCATGCCGGGAATGACCCAAAATTCCCTTAGGTGTTGGGTTCTTCCATAGTTATGGTAGGCTCATAATAATCATAAATACATTTATATAGTTCCAAGATGTCTCTAGTTGGTAGGTATAATCCCTTTTACGTCAATATAATGGCCAAATAGAGAGATCTATTTTCCTTTACAAGGGCTATGAAAGGTTTTTGGGGACCCAAAGCACTCAAATAATGAAGTGTGGTTTATGGAAAATGTAATATTCAAGAAGCTTTTGAGCACTCTAAAAATTGTTTCACTGCCTAGAGAATGTGTTATTGCAGTGAGGAGATGTGTCAAACTATTACTCTAAATTTTTCCTCAAAAAGAGGTCCAGCAATCATAGCTTGGATTTTACTAGGACTACATAGTTGGTCCTATGAGATTTGTGCCTAATTTATTTATGCCCTATTTTTTTCTTGAACTCTAGAGATGAAGAGTTTAGCGAGCGAAGACTTGAATTTTTCTTAGTCCACCCCTTGTGGGTTTTCAACCTGATAAGTTTCATGTCTCTTTCACTAGTAGTTTATGGTCATGTTATTTGGACCATCAAAGGATAGAGTTTAAGGTCTTATAACTTTGACCAAAGTGTAGGTAGTTTAAGGTCATGAAGTATATAGATCTAATATAAGGGGATGTTACACAAGAGACCAATTAGGATAACCAAGGTTAATAAACACTCTAAAATACTTATGGTTGAGAGATGAAAATTGTTGTAAATCATAGTTCAATGTTTTTAGGTCATGATAAATGATATGGAACAATCATATCGGGAATGAACTAGAACACTCTTAGGTTCCAGGTTGTGCCACGGTGATGTCAGGCTCTCACAGATTAGAAATACCTTCTTACATATCCAAAATGTATCTAGTTGGTAGGTAAAAACTCTTATTCATCGATATCATAGTCAATTAGAGAGATCTATTTTCCTTTAAAAGTTCCTTGAAAGGTTTGCAACAACTAGTGGTGTTCAAGATATGAAGTTTGGTATGTGGATTGAGGTGCCTAAAAGATAGCAGAAGCACCCCATACTCTGGTTGATTGGGGTCAATTTCTTATGGTCCTTTGATAATGTATGAGAATGGGTGATAGTATGTATAGTTTTAATTTCATTTAGTGGGGATGTATTTGTTGTTCAGTTTTAATGTCATGCAACCAGGACATTTTCCTTGTAGTTTAACATTGTGCGGTAAAGATGTAGGAACTGACATGATGCAATCTATATTACATGTGAAGGAAATTCGTATGAAGATATGACTCATACGTAGGCAAAATTATTTTGTATGACTCAGCCCTTATGTAGATGGGGGTTCATATTTTTTGTTGGTTATTGTAGTTGGACCCAATATTGGAGATCTGGGCGTCACTACATATCCTGTGATGACAAGAATCAAGCCACATGTAGTTATTGAAACCCATGAAATTTAGTATCATGCGGAAAGTAAATCAACCATGTAGTTTAACATCATGTCGTGAGGACTCATGATAACCCTTTTATGAACTGATATTCCTTGGAGGCATAGGGAGAGCCTTTACTAAAACTCATAAGATCATGTGAGCTATTCTCGGTGTGAGAAATAAGGAATGAAAAAGGTTCCTGATGATGGGGATCCAATCAAAGGGTGGATAAGGAAATTTTATACTGTGTGCTGGCTCGACTAGGATATAGGATCTAGTTATCCCTAAATATCGCATTATAATGAGAATCAAGCCATAGATATTTTTGAAAACCCGTGCAGTTTAATGTCATGAAGTAAAGACATCATCCGTGCATTTTAACATTGTTCAGTAAGGATGTGGGTGAATTGATGTGAAAGAAGAGGAATATTGAGGATCTATAAATTTTTACATCATGAAGTGAGGGAAAGTGGTGTGCCTTTTAAGGTTTTTCATTCAGAACTATGATAGACCTTTCATGAACTGATATGTCTCAATTATGCGGGAAAGCCTTTACCAATGTTCCTAAGCCCATGTGATCCATGCTTAGTGTGAGAAACAAGGAGCAGTGAAGGGGTTTATCACCATATAGAGACAATTCAAGGAAAGTACACGAGTATTTTTTTTATTATATGGTGGTTGGACCAATATATAGGATTGAGGCATCCCTACCTATCTCATTTGAATGAGAATCAAGTCATGTGTAGTTCTTGAAACCTGTGAATTTTAGTATCATGTAGTAAGGACATCAGCTGTGTAGTTTAATGTCATGTGTAAAGGATATGGGTCACCCAACATGGATAAAAAGGAATTTCGTGGTTGTTCTTAAGAATAGGGTTCCAGGAATCACTACGTATCATGTGATCATAGGGATCAAGCCACATGCAGTCATTGGATAGGAGATCCCTGCGCAGGTTTGACTCATGCATAGGGAGGGTTATTTTCTCTTTCTTTCACACATATCTAGATCATGTGTGGTGAATTTTTGGTGAGATTGTGACTCTCATGTAGTTTAATTTCATACAGTGAGGACATTCTCCATGCATTTTAACATTATATGGTAAGGAAAAGGGTCACCCGACAAGAATAAAGATGAACATTGGGGATACATGCAGTTTAACGTCATTCAGTAAGGAAAAATGATGTTGTGCAGTTTATCATATTTCTTTTAGGAAAAGCTATGTATATTTTAACGTCATGTGGTTAGGATGAATGGTGTTGTGCATTTTATCATCTTTCTACTAGGACATGTTCCATATAGTTTAACATCATGTGGTCAGTATGTGGTCTATATAGTTTAATGTCATATGGTCAGGACATAAAGCATTCACTCATTTTTGACCCATTTGGGATCTCGTAACTGAAATTGGAAATGGGTCTAGACATGTTTGGGAGGTTTTTTCTAGCTAAAAATATTCATATATCCATGGCATACTCTTCTTCATTAGACCTATATGACTTTACTGGGTCAGACCACAGATTTTGCCTCTCTAGGTCACCTGCTGACCATAGTGAAGTACTGTTGATGGTTGATGGGGAACTATATACAGTTAACCTTGGTATTTTGATCATATTTCTATACGAAGGTGCCTAATTTTTCATCACCTCTCTATATAAAGTTGTTTGTGTAAGAGAATTATTTCCTTATCTTTGGGATATATCACCATGGGGAGGTTGACCACGATAGATGTTAGGAGTAGAGTCCCTAAAATCCATATCCACACTACCACGAGGAGGAATATCATGGTAATTATCAATTTTTACCTCAGTTAAAGAGTCGATGGAACCTTAGGGTGTTGATAATGTGTCTCAAATAGCCTCAAAGACACTTGGAATTGAGTAGGTAGGGGGTATGATCATCATTATACATCATTCCTGGAATATGTCATCTTGTCTTTTAGGATTGAGAAAGGATATAAGTTTTTTCTATGATAGCTATCAGAATATATTGATAATCGTCTGGTGTTGCAGGAGTATGAGCCTACTACTGAGAAGTTGTTGGAGTATGTCAATGATCTTCTATGACAGGGATATTATCCTGTCTTGAGTAGTTTTTCACTCTCACTTGGTGGGACTCAGCCAGAACGGGGATATGAGACTGATCCTGGACCTTTGGAATATTCCACTAGCCTTTTTTATAATAGTATGATCTTGTCCCGAGGCATGTTTTGATCTCACTTGATGAGCCCTGATTGAAATGGGAATATGATCTCAATCCTTATGTCTCATCCTTTACCATAATATATTGATAATCCTCTTAGATGGGAGCAAGGATATATGATTTCTCTGGAATATCCACTTGTTCATACTATTCAGAATGTTATGCTACTCTAGATATCAAGATAAGAATATATTTCTATCCCTACATCTTCACCAGAATATAATGGTGGAGCTCCTCTTTTTCTATCACAAAGCACTGGAACTTCAATAGGGTATGTATAGGAATATATGCTTGTACGCTCTCAACTTCCATGATATATTGGTCGATGTCTTTGATTGAAGTGGGGTTATACGCCCACTCTTTTCCTCCTTGTTCCATTGGAATATACTGATGTAATTTATTCATGGGGCATGGATTTATACCTACCCCATGCATGATTTCTAGATATGATATAGGTATTTATTTTAACTAGAAGGGATATGATCTTTCTCCCTCTAGTCTATAGCTTTCCACATTTGAAAAGGTGTCCTTGACACCCAGATCTGAGTGTTTGGGGAGGTGACCTATTGGAGAATTCCCTCAGCAGGAGACTAAGGGTTATTGGAGATTTTTTTGATATAGCTAGGATCAAGATTGTACTATATCAGTGGTGCTTCTAGAAACTGCAATTTCCACCCAATATTAACGATGTCTCCTTGAGATTGAGATGTCGCACAGTTTACCATCCTAGGATTGGAATGTATTCCATGCAGTTTATTATCATGAAATAAGGAAATCATCCATGTATTTTATCATCATGTGGTAAGGATGTGAATGCGGGTGGTTCGGCCAAAATATAGGATTGAGTTGTCCCTACGTATCTCATTAGATTGAGAATCAAACTTTACATGGTTATAGAAACCTATAAAGTTTAATGTTGTGTGGGAAAGAGATCAGTCATGCAGTTTAACATCATGAAGTAAGGACGTGAATATAAGTGGTTGGGCCAAGATATAGGATTGAGGAATCCCTACGTATCTCATTAGAATGAGAATTAATCTGTATATAGTTCTAGAAAACCTGTGCATTTTAATGTTATGTGAAAAGGACATCAGTCATGTAGTTTAACAGCATGTAGTAATTATGTGAATATAGGTGTTTGGGCCAAGATATAGGATTGATTCATCCCTACATATCTCATTAGAATGATAATAAAGTAGTACGTAATTATAGAAAACTTGTATAGTTTAATGTTGTGTGTTAAAGACATCGGTCGTGTGGTTTAACTTCATGCGGTAAGTATGTGAATATAGGTGGATAGTCCAAGATATAGAATCGAGGCATCCTTATGTATCTCATTCTAATGAGAATCAATCTGTACATAGTTCTATAAAACTTGTGCATTTTAATGTCATGCAGAAAGGACATCAGTCGTACAGTTTAACCTCATGCGGTAAGGATGTGGGTATAGGTGGTTAGTCCAAGATATAAGATCAAGGAATCCCTATATATCTCATTAGAATGAGAATAAAGTCATATATATTTCTAGAAAACCTGAATAGTTTAATGTTGTGTGGAAAGTACATTAGCAATGAAATTTAATTTCATGCAATAAAGACGTGGTCCATGAAATTTAATGTCTTGTGATAAGGTCATCATCTATGTAGTTTAACATCATATAGTAAGGAATAATTTCAATAACCTATTAGGAGAGTGTCTATTCTGATGGAACTTTCATAACTCTTATGCATATTACATGAGTTTTGGGATCCTTCAACTCTATCAAGCATGTACTTAATTGTATCTCCAACCAATCCTTAAAGATAAAGAAGCTCTCTATTGTATGCTCGAGACGTAGATGGTAGGGGAAATGGTTTCCATGTCCTGTCAACCCTGCCTCATTCAGCTTCCTTATTATTGGGAGTTCCATCAAACCATTTTCCATGGCATAGTCAAAATACTTGGAGACATAATTTGTTTGGAAATAATAGGATTTGTTCAGTATTATATTAAAATATGGTCACCTATTCCTGGGAGGTATGTGACTCATACTTTTCTGCACAACTTGTGTGTCATGTTCAGAGTGCTCATATGACTATAGTGGGGATTTAGGTTTCAGTGGTTCCAATATCCCCATGTCCATCTGCACCTGAATCTAGTCTTTGAAGTAAAATCAACCTTCTATTGTGTGCCTGAGACATCGATGGTAGGGGAAATGATAACCATCGCCTGTCATTCTTGCCTCACTCAACTTTCTCCTTATCGGGATCTCTATCAAACCATTTTACATGGAATAATTAAAGCACTTGAGTAAATGTTTTGATTGGAATAAATATACTTTTCATTGTCTGTCTTTAAGAGATGGGTGAGCATGTTACTTCTCTTGCATGTTATTTATTCCTCCTTTGGTGCAAGTGCATCGATGAGTTTGGAGATCAAGGTAAAGATTATCAGTATTTATTGGTTTGGTGGTAGGTTATGAAGCATTGGGGGTCTTTTATAATGAAAACTCTTTCTACTAATTAAAATATCGCAACTCTCCTGGAGGCTATGTGTAAATGGTTGAATTCATATGGTTTCCAGAATACAACCAATGATGTGGTGGAAAATATAGAAATTATCCCAGCCCTGTGGGATGGGGGTCTTGAAAATATGAAAATCCCCCCATCCTTATAGGATGGGGTGAAGAGGAACAACATTTTCATTTTATCTAATGAATGGATGAAAAATATGAAAATTCCCACATACCTATAGGCTGGGGAAATCACTATAAGGCAGGATTCCATAGGAAGGTTCTAGTTCATTATTCTGGGGTAGAGATCCTAGGATAATTCCAATAATTATTTCTCAGAGATCCCTATTCTCTCATTGGAGTTGAATGGTCTATTTTTCTATATAAATTTCCCTATCATCCTTAAGGGTTTGTCTAGAAGGATCCATGACAACACCCTTTCCTCTATTGATGGTAGGGTGAGAGGATGATGACCAGAATCCCAACATGGACCCCAAAGACTGAATCCACTACTTCCACTGGATATATTCTCCACTTTCATTATCCTATTAAATACCAATACAGTTGGTAACACCTTCTATAGATTCCTTAATGATACAGCTGAACACTTCTTTTCCTATGCTAGTGGCTGAAATTAGGTCAACCTACTATGACTCAGATGATTGTAGGAGGGTATGATTGTACTCTTTAGGAGTGTGCTCATCTAGGTCTTATAAGGAGTCTTCGTATCCAATTGGTATCATATTTACTTATATATAAGTGGGATGGTGATCCTTCTCAATAGAGTATCTCATTTGGCGGGTTGGTGCTCGGTATACTGTTTGGAGGGTCGGTGCCCATAGTACCATTTGAGGGGTCAATTCCCATTGTACTATTTTAGGGTTTGGTGCACATGATACCATTTGAGTGATCGTTTCCCATGATACCATTTGAGGGGTTGGTGACCATGATACCATTTTAGGGGTTGGTTCCTATATTTAAGATGATCCCAAGGTAAAATATGATAAAAATGCCCCCATCCCTATGGGTTGGGTTGCTCCCTAGGATTCAATAGTCACCAAGGCTAACTATGATGAAGTCAAAATTCTCATCATGATATCGATACAATCATCTCCAGTCTCTAATCCCATATGATCCATGCTTAGTGTGAGAAATAAGAGATAATAGAATATTGAACACATTGCATGAGAGAATATTCATACGAGGCTTGCACATTAAATTTTCCTTTGATAATTATGATTATTCATATCATGGAGGATATGGTATAGAGATCGGGCCATAGAAATTCATTATACATATCCTATTTTATAATAAGAATCAGATTCATCATAGTTTGATTCATCACTATCCTGCTGATGGGTTTGAGGTACTTTATGGAATGGTCGGGGCTTACACATAAAATGATGCATGTGTATGAGGACACTTCTCATATTCTAATGTATGAGGAAGGATAGTATACTCATAAGTCATGAATATTTGGGATATGAATGAACTTACACTGAATTGGATTCCCATTTGATCTCAGACCTTAGGAATGCATCCTATGTATCCTAGTTATTTTAGGAATTAGAGTCCTTGTAGTTTGATTCATCCCTAACCTAATAATGGGATAAGGTGGATGATCATGATTAAATACACTATGATTATATCTATAATTTAGGTATTCTAGGGGATTATACTGGGATGGATTCCCTTTGGAGGTTGGGCCTCAAAGAGGCATCCTACATATCATGTTTGGGTAGGAATTAGAGTTCTCATAGTTTGTTAGTTGGGGCTTACACACTGAGGTTTCCATTTAGTGTACTCATTCTCTATCTTCTGACAGATAAAGAGATATTATGACCATGTAAGTTATGTCTTAGAGCATGAAACCAATAGGGTCACATGAGAATATAACCCTATCCCATTAAGGATACTCCACTTATAAAAAATTGTAATACATTTGAAGGTTCTTGGTCAGGGACCACATGACATGAGTCTAAGTGGGTCTATTGGACAAGGTTAACATGCCCTAGGGGAGTTTCCTGACATGTTTTTTCTTCCTGATTTACATTTATTGATTGTATTCCCAACATGTTTGTGGCATCAGTATGACATGGTAGACACATCCAAGGATGTTTTTCTGATCAATAGAATTGTCTTGGATGTCTTCACATAATCAAAGTGGGAATGTCTGAGATGCTTTACATAACCTAAGCAGACATGTCTGGGGTCTTTCACATGATTGAATAAGACATGAACATAGTCTATCTCATGATCAACCTGACTTATCTTTGGAATATCACATGATAATACTGACATGACTATGGGATATCTCATGATCATGTGTACATGTGAAAGATGCCTTCACATGATCAAATTGAATTTTCCAGGATATCTTCACATTATCAATGTGAACAATTCCAAGGTGCTTCTCATGATCAACATGACTTGACCTCATACTATCGCATGACAATACTAACATGTCAATATGTTTCTACATGACAATTCCAATCATGTCAAGGGGTTGTTTAATGATCAAATCAGGTATGTCTGTATGTTGTCGCTTGATCATCCTAACCTGTCCTCAGGGCTATTGACATGTTAATGGGAAATCACATGACAATTATGACATGTTGGTGAGTTGTCATGAGATCAACTTTGTCACGACCCCCTCCCCACAAAGTGTACCCCTACTGGGCCGGCAATGTGAGAAGAGAGATAATGACCCCCGAGTCCCGCCTCCAATAGGCCCCGGGTTGGCGACTAGCACCGAGGGTATAATACACACACAAATGGGAGGCATTACCCTCTAAGAGAACACATGCAGAAGAGAGAGATAGAATAGACTCCAATCAACTCCAACTCATAACTGAAATATAAAAGAAACCCAATTACATATATGAAATGTCATGCAAAAGTACTAAAACTGAAAGGGAAACTAAAAGTACCCAAAAGAAAGTAAAACGGCAGCGACCACGAGCCCGAACAACTCCTCCTCCAACCACAAGCTAGTAGTAACCCGCTTGATCTCCAACCTGATCCAAGTGACCTGAAAAACAGTTTATATATACATAGGGTGAGTATAACAGTATACTCAGTAGGATCCTCTCCAAGCCTCTCGTGCAAAAGTAAAGAAAGCATGCTAAAGCCCAGTGAACAACAAGTGAAACTAACTCGTCACCTAAACAGGTATACTATGTTCCCAACCTCACCATGGCTACTCTTACCAAGTAATGCATACAAGAATATAGAATATAGTAAAGAATATCAAGGGTACCTCGCTACTACTTCCCCACTGGTTTGCCGCTTTGCCCCAACGACATACGTCCTGTGAATCTCTCTCCAATGCTTGCTCGTAGACACCTGGGCTAAGCTCTACAATCTGCACCTCGTGCACCACATAGGCTTGCCTGCAGACACCTGGGTGAAGCACCACACCGTCCTCACAACCAAAAGTAACCAGGTAGTTTCTGGGTGCCACCACAGCTCGCATAACGTGTATCATACGTCGGGTATAATACCTCAAGCCATTACATCCCATACTCCGAGTAAGGATCCTCAAGCCATCATAGCCTATACACATTACACCTATAGTAGTCCATAGGATACTATATCCAGAATATATGTGTGTGAATAACCACAAGCCATTACAGCCCTCTACACACATATATAGGGTAACTAACCATTGTGCCTCATGGCACAAGTATCTACCAATAGAAGAGAGCGGGGCCAAAGGGGGTAGTCAGCCATTCAACCTCCCATCAGAATGTTGGGGAAAACACCCCCCCCCCCCCCCAGGGCTCAAAATCCCCGGGGTGTCAGTTTCCCTTACCGACAGGGTGGAGTAGCGTATAGAAACACAAAAAGTACAGAATATATATGTAACTCACATCCACACTATAGGAATTTACCTAGTCTTAGATACAACTGCAGCTAACGTCTCTCAGACTCCAGGCTGCTACTTCTAAGACTAGGTATCCTATAAGCACACAAACATTTGGAGAGATTTATTAGATACTTTGTTCTCATTTTATCAGTTCCACTGTACATTAATTAATTCTTTAAACATTAATTAAGAATGAACAATTCCACATTAATTTGAATTGGCATCTCATTCAAAAACAACTGCTCCTTTTAAGATTCACATCACCTTTAAATTCCAGTATCTCCATCCCTGTGGATTTCCACCATTTAATCAAACATTCATTACAGAATTACTTTTCCATATTCCCAGGCATTCTAGAAAAGCATCCTAAGCTTCTAAACACAAAGGAGTCTCAATACGGTGAGTAGATATACTACCCGTCGAGTCTTTCCTGCCTATAGAAAGAGCATAGACCCATTCTCCCTCGAGAGGCTAAACACGGAAAGCACGTGGCATACCCTACGCGTCTTCGCCTCCTTCAGAAGAAGGGTAGCAAGACCAGCTGCCTTGAGCAGTGGGGTAAAGAAGATTAACATTCAAAGAAACCACAAGCATCCAGCAACCACATCCATCCCATTCCATCACCCCTGGTGTCCTCCCCGACACCCACATGCATAAACTAATGCATCTCGCCACTCTAGGCGTCATCTGTTGCCATAAACACAAGGCCTCCATGCCTCCACATATCACAAAACCCATCCAGGGTCACATCATAGCACAAGCAGTAGAAAAACAACAATCATAACCATGGGATCTTGACCCTTTAACAAACAAGAGGGTAACTCAAAACCCTTTTAGAAATTCCCACATAATCTGTTCTTTAATCCATATTGAATTAGCAGATATGTTATTTGTAGGTTCCAATTATGGGATACCTAATTAGTAAGCTATCATAAATAAATAACCATGCTTACTTCCCTAATTTGATTATCCTCAAATTAGAAAAACTACAAAAATGGCAATAACCAGATTAATTTACATGCCTCTTTATCTTTAGCCAATTAATTAACAATTAATTCCATCTTTACGTTCATTATCAATTTCTATCATGAATGAATAACAAATCAAAGAAAACATAGATATCACTCTATCTAGAAAAACATGAGGCAACTGTTATAAAGAAACAACATGCGATCAACCAATTTTCTTAATCCGGTCCAAGTATTTAATTAGGTCAATTTCATTGTGTTCTAAAGGAATAAATCATGCTAATTCTACGATTGCACATATACAATTATAGAAGCCATGAATCCCATACCTGGAAGAGTTCTTGGCATCCTTTATCCACACAACGGGTCACAATCCTCCTCTCGTGACAACTTATTGGGAAGATTGACCGACAGAGTTCGGTTGCATCCAAAACAGAGCAGAACCAATCCTAGGAGTAGAGATTGATTGTGCAACTCCTACGGGAAGTATTGAAAGGTTCTAGCGTCTCTTAGTTGAGAAAAAAGGGAAAGAACAAGGGAGAATGATATCTCATCCCTTTTTAAGATTTAATGGGGCGAAGGTTTAAGATCCGGTTAATTATCCATTAAAAACGGATCGCATTAACCCATGCGGTTTGACCAAGTAAAACATTCCAAGCCTTAGGAATAATTAATATAGGATTTATGGAATTTGAATTGGCCTTAAGAGCCCTAAAAAAGGCTTTAAATGTATTTTACGTCAAAGGAAACGTCAAAAGGGGCAAAACTATAGGAGTCTGGAAACACTGTTCATCCACCATTACTGTACATGAAACTGATCTATGAAACCGATCTATGAAACCGATCTGTCAGACCGATCTGTGAAACCGATCTGTGAAACCAATCTGTCAGACCGATCGGTGAGACCGATCTGTGAGACCGATCTGTCAGACCGATCGGTGAGACCGATCTCTCAGACCGATCGGTGAGACCGATCTGTAAGACCGATCTGTCAGACCGATCGATGAGATCGATCGGTGAGACCGATCTGTCAGACCGATCTGTCAGACCGATCGGTGAGACCAGTCTGTCAGACCGATCTGTGAGACCGATCTGTTACTGTTCATAAAACTGGAAACACTGTTCACAGAACTGGAAATTTGGAAAAGTGTTGGGGATAAGTCACCTTGACCTCTCGGAACACCTCCAACACCACATTTTCACAAAGTAATGGACCGGAGAGGTCTGGGCCATTACAAACTTGGATTGTCTATAGGAAACCACATAACAATGACAATATGTCAATAACTTATCATGAGATCAACCTAAATTGCTCAGGCTTGTCACATAACCAACATGACTTGTCTAAGGTCACCTAATGACATCATGGGATTAGTGGAGAATCTTGCGGTCACATGACCTTAAACTATTCATGTGGTGGGGTCTCATAGACATGTGTATGATTTTGTGCTTAACCAAGTGTTAATGTTTCATTCCCTAAGGGATCATGCCTCATGGATATATGTACAACAATTCACCTAGGTAGAGGGTTGCATGAATAAGGGTTTTCTTAAAACTACACCTTCTAGGGTTTTCATGGCGATGGAAGGGCCTATCCATTGGTGTCAAGGCCATGCACATGCAGAGGGGTGCACACATGATAGAACCGCATGAATCCATACTACTCATGTGATTTGTTTGACCTTAACTTGGTCTTTCTAGGGGTTATTCCAACTTGCAAAAAGGATTCCCAATAAAACCACAAGCATGGGTGAGGGTCCATGGTGCATACAGCTGAGGGTTTTTTCACTATCTTACCTTCATGTTGATGGGTGTCTTCATAATTACACTACATGATTCCCACACTCATACGATATTCATGACCTTTATAAGGACTTACGATGGGTTTTTTACTTATGATAAGGGACTTCATATCAAGGTTTTCGTGTGTATGGATGAAATAACACATTTCATAGAGAGGAGGAGTTCATGTAATGTGGGGGATCATGTCCTAAGTCTTGAACCATGAGGTAAAACAGGGGTTTCATCATGATACCTGGGGTGTGGCTTCTTAACTCTACATGACAAAGAGGAATTTTCCCAAAATTCACCCATAAATCCCATGATAGTGTTCACATGATCACCATGAAACTGCATGATCTCTAAGGGATCATGCAAGAGACTCTACGGATGCATGCTGAGGATGCTCATTGGTTCCACACACATAGAAAAGGACTCTAGGATGAGTAATGTTGACCTACCTTTAGGCATGGGGTTCACATTCTCAGTACATCCTCTACATGACCATGGAATCACGAGGTGTAATGTGTTGAATACATTACTTACAACGCATCATTTGAGCATCACGAGACCAAGGGTTCATGGAATTGCAAGATGCATGTCCATTGGTTCATGCTTGAAGACACTAGTATAGGTGTCTTGTGTGTCTAAGATCATGTTTTATCATGTCTCGTGAGGTTCTATCACTCATGCGATCACGTGATTCAGTAGGAGGTTCTTGTATGAGATCTTGTGAACGGGTGTAGAGGGTTCTTGGATAAGTGGAGATGTCATTTCATAGAGGGGGTTTTCATGATGATTATCCTATCATGAGATCATGTGATCTTCTAGATCACACTATGAGTTATTGAGGTGTTTATCCCATGGTGGGTTCTCATGATGGGTGCTTCATATTTTCCTAGAGGAAATCTATGAATATGGTGGTCATCTTCTCTATTTCTCTGTTTTTCTACCCCATATCATTGTGTATATTTTTTCGAAGGGGCGTGGGGTTTATATAGGCTGAGTTCAACCTAAATTGGCGCCTCTTTTCATGGGAAGGATGTCACGTTCACTACTTGAGGTGGTGGAGATTTCACGTAATCTACATCACACAGTCATGAGATGGATTCTTGTGATGACTTGTTGTAAAACCACTATAGCATCGCATGATCTCAGGTTTTCCATGTGGTGGGCCTATGGATAAAATCCAAGGGCCTCACATGATCATTCCAGGGGCCTCACCTTTACGATATGCCATTAGTTTTCTTCTGTGATGTCGCATGACAGCTTCAGATAAATCCAAATTAATTCATCAATAAAACCTACAAAATATGGAAAATTATCGAAGTCGTAATTCTCATGAAATGATTTCAATGGTCGTATTTTCTTGATTGTGTGATCAAAAGATCATCACGTGATGGATTTGTGCACGGGTGGAAGTTCTTGCACCATGCCACTAGTTCTTATGACGGATTCATGCGATGAATTCTTTCATGGTAGATTTTATTCTTTGAATCCAACCCATGAATGTGAGACATAGATTGCATGCATAGTGGCTTGGTGGATATGTGATCACATAATATTTGGTTATTCATGTGATTGATGAGCTTCATGTGGGTTCTTTCACAAAAGATGAATGGGGAATGTCGATTTCAGTGGTTTCCATATTGTTTTTCTTAGGATCGTGTGGATGTAAATGAAGGACCGGAGATGGAGGCGGTGTCAAGAAAGCATTGGGCATGTCTTACAACCTCAAAATAGGGTTTCAGGAGGTTGAATATGAGGTTTAGCATTGTGTGGGGTCGAATTATTTCGAATATGTGTAGTACGGGATCATGAGATTCAAATGTTCATTGCGGGACTTCAATGGATGGTCGAGATCATCTGATCGAGCGGAACACATTTTATATGAGTTTTAAGTAATGGAGGAACAGTACTACCACTTTCACATCCCTCATCAAAATGCCTCAATGGCTCCCACTGATTTATAATCAAATGTGGAACCACACATTGCCAAAAGCGAGTATCGGAGTTTGCTCCCAACCTCCATCGGCACCGCCCCATGTCGACTCACTTCCCTACTATACTTTCACCCTTGTGACACAGCTCTAGACATCTTGTATAGTTTAATTCCTATGCACCCTCTTTTGTTGTTTCTAAATGGTTGGGATGCCTACCTAGGTGTGGTTGAGGTGACTCATGCATAATCCCGAGTCGAGCTGGCTAGTCCTATTAGTGCTGGCTGGCCCCTTTTTTGGTAAAGTGGGTTCTCATAAATACTTAGAAAATAATATAATTAAATTTACTATAGAAAAAAACTTTATTCCCCTTATAGAGAAAATCCAATCCATGGGTTCAATCCTCGAGCCTTTTATGTAAAGTATACTAGAACTTTTTTATAGTCTTCAAACTTCTAAAATACTAGATGGAAAAGTGAATATCACACAATTATGGGTGTCAACGGTAATGTAATTTTTCTTCTATAATCATGATATAACATATTAATTATTACTTTCCATCCTTTGGGGATATGATAACATCGCTCGTGTGTACGGCGGACTACCGTCTCACGAAGTGATGTGATACATTTTCCAATTATGCTTTACATAGAAGGTAATAATGATAAATTTAATGAAAATATATGATATATATTACATAACAATGATTTTTTATAGTTAATATATTATTCACATTTATTTCATTTCATCCATAGAGAAAATTGAAACAGTGTTTATGTGTACGTACGTCCTACTATCTCTATGAATGGTGTAATTGATAATATATATCCAACTTTAATAGATTACTTTAAATAAATATGCAATGATTATATATGATATTTATATCATGGTTAATATTCTATAGATTATGGAACCATGATTCAAATAAAAGGACTGAAAATAACAAATCAAAACATACATGAAAAAAAGTAGTTATTACCCGAAATGTGATTTTAACAAGTAATTAGTAATTAATGGGTAATAAAAGATCATAATTAAATAATATATGGTATTATAGATATAATTATTTTTCTAGAATATATTTATAATAAACCTATATTTATTATACATGAGGTTTGAACATGTATGAAGGAATTCGAGACTTAAGGTAAGGGAATTCTATCTCAAATTATCTTCTTTGGGATATATGCTATATTATAAACCTATATTCTTTTATGAGGTGTATATACATCACCTTTGACATGTTATATCATGAATTTATTTATTCTCGTGATATTTAAAATTTTATTTTATGTTATTCCTTAATGGGTTTTATGATTCAAAAGTTACCAAAGTGGTAAGAGTTTCATGTTACAATCTCATTGTTTATTGGGGTTGTTAATGACTATGCTTACAATGATGATATATTATGATCGACCTCTAAAGAAACACATGAATTATTTTATCCTTTGATTATTTATATAGAATAATTTTTTCCCTTCATTTTCCTCTCTTAATGTACTCAAGATTCTAAAAGAATGTTTTTAAAATAAAACCAACTTTATTTCTCTCTTCAATTGAAAACCCTTTTTCTTCCATATCCATGTTTTCTAAAAAATATTTTTAATAATGTTTTAATGATTGTTTAAAGTCATTTTTCCCTTTTTTTTATTTTTTATAAAAAAATTAAAAGAGATATTCATGTTTTTATTTTATCAAAAATATGAAATAAATATTTGTTTTAATTTGTATGGCATAAACAAAATTCCCCATCATCATGACCAATAAATGTTTTAAATATTACTTTATAATTTTTAAAGTTTATTTTCATAGAAAAGGATTTTCAAAATGTTTTGTGAAATTTTAGTTTTAAAAGGATGATTTTAAAATTGAAAAGGTTATTTTACTCAATAAATGTTCCAAGTGATCTTTCAAAATCATTTTCCATATAAGATGACATCCTTTGATGTTACCAATGCTTTACTGGGGATATGATCTAAGGATACCATTATTATTATTTATCTAAATGGTTTATGTTTATGATGAAAAGATTCTTATGAAACATGTTTCTCTTATATGGTTTATACCATGATAAAATTCTTATGAAACCCACTTTTTATTTCAAGGGTTGTGCTATGATTCAATGATGAAATGATTATAAAACCTATTTATTTTTCATAGGTTATTATATGATAAAATGTTTATAAAACCCATTTTTTTCATGGGTTCTAATATGATGAATGTTTTATGATCTTGTGGCACATGTATGTATTGTTTTCATTATGTGATGGGTGGGACCTATATCTCCCTCCAATGCATTGAGTAAAGATTAATATCTCATGAGTTAAATATGACTGGAATAGGGATTGAACTCAGTTTAGTAAGGTAATTTATCCACTATTATAGTTTTGGGAGTGAACCTAGACTAATAAGATAGATTGGAGAGTGATCTCATTCCACTATGATAGCATTGGAAATAATCTTTGACTAATATGGAAATGGTTTTCTATGCTTATGTGTATGCCAATATTCCATGTCTTATGCCAATTTTATGATCTTATGGCTCATGTTCTTTAATTCCCTTATGATTCATGTCTTATAAACTTTCAATATTTATTCCATAACTCATGATTATTATATTTGATATGTTAGGTATGGTTTTAAAATTTCATGCTCATGTTCTCATACCCTTATTCTCGTGTTATGTTTATGTATCTCCCTTATTTACCCTTACTGAAAATCTGAGCTCACCCTTTCTTATGTTTCTTTTCCCTAGGTTTTGAAGAAAGGTATTTGACCGCGTTTTCGTGACACATAAAATTGGTTATGATTTGAATATAAATTTATAGTCTAGGTAAGAACCTAGGTCATCTCTAAAGGAGAATTGATAGTTTTAGTGAATGTATTTTTAATAAGAAGTACTAAAAGAGGGGGGTGGTTTTGAAAACATATTTAAGTAAATTATTTAATTAAAGAGTTAAATAGTTGATAAATAAAGGTGGTGTATTCATAATTATGATAGAAGAAGATCATTTCATGTTCACTAAACATCTTGGATAGTTCATTGTTCTGAAAATTTAACATGGTTTTGTTTAATTATTTGGTAGAATTTTGTCAAGATCTTGACTCCCCTCTTGCCTCTTCAAATGGTGCTTAAAGAAACACCCCTTGACACAACAATCATTTTGCCAAGTTTTGGTTATCAATCATAGAATAAAATTTCTACCAAATCATACTTAAATATTATGTATGTGTGATATAAATAGGATTATTGTGTTTTCCAATCGGAACAACTCAAGATTCCCACTTCAAATCTCAACCCAATCGGTGTTGAAATAAAAAGTGTTCCACTTAATTATATCAAATGAAATGTAATCAGGGTATAATCATGTCAAGATAAAAAATAAGTGAAATATTCAACACACAAATTATAAAAAACTAGTATAAGAACATGTCAGGGAACTCCCTCCCAAGTTTGTGTAGCTCCCTCAAAATGATCGCCCACCGTTTAGATCGCCATCGAGAGGAGGAGGAGGCTCGGGTGGAACTCCTTCTTCATCCTTGATCCCCCTATGAGGATAAGGGCCTCTAGAACTTCTAGGATGATGAATTTACTCCTATATGACTCCAAAATGGTATATCTTGTCTCCTGGTTTGAAATACCCAAATGAGGTACCCATGGTGCTCTTTTATAGCAAAAATGGGAAGTGGTTTTGGGCACACAGATTGTGTAAAACCACTTGTCACATTGTTTTCGGCCTCCATATAGTCTTCAATCGCTTTTGAAAAAACTAGAAAGTTATTTCCACACATCTTGGATATCTTCAATGAAATTTTGGATTCTTTTGGACTCATATAACTCTAGATATGTATAGCACATGGCACACAACTTTTGACTTCGTGCAGATTCGGTGGCCTGGACAGATTACTTCGGTTGGGCCCCTTAATGTCCTAATGGGGATTTTTTGTCTTCATAATAGTTGTAGAAAATTAAATTTTGGACCATAAAAAAAATATCATCCCATTTGTATTCAAGTATTTTTCATACTCTACCCAACAGTGGAAAGGTGTTCATGGAACCCAGGCAGTTTTGGTCCATTTTCCTTCTGGATCATCTACGAGGCCTCCAAATCACCTCCTCCTGCAATGGAATCATAAAAACAAGTAACATTGACCCTTTAAACAGTGATAATACAAAATAAATGATTCAAACATGAAATTAATTTTTTTATTATTTTTATAATTTTCAATATAAAACAAGTTTAGCATAGTGGTGTAAGGGTGAAAATGAAACAATGAATCGCGGTGCAATCACACCCCCAAACCTAAACATTTGAACTCCTGGGAAAAGTCACATATCTAAAAAAATGATGCATGTATATATTCTCAACATCATGAAGATTTAACATTTGAGGAAATTTTAATTCATTAAAGTAATGTGATTAATGCACGAACCACACCAAGGAATTCTTCCTAGTGAAAATGGAAAGAAATGTCTCATAAATCATATCACAATGAAATTCAAAGAGATTCATGAAACCAAATTGAGCAAGGAATTAAAAAGTCAACCATTCCACTAAATCTTCATGTTTGTGAGTGAAACCCATTCCATGATATTCTTTCCACTTTCTATCCAATAAATTTATGTTATTTTAAAATTATTCAGCTTTAAATGAATTTTCACCGAACCTGCCCTACATCCTTTGCAATAATATTTCAAGACCCACTCACTTAAGCATTCCTAGAAGTCAAAACATAATCTCCCAAATTATATACCCCCATATGTTTTACATTTCATCACTCCCCTCATTTATTATTTTTTGTTTTTTTTCAGAAGTTTAATTTGGAGCAAATATCACACTCATCTCTCAACCCTTGTTTGATCTCCTCACGACACTAATTTTAATAGTTATAACAAGATCAAAGGTTGAGGAGGAGTAGTTTTTTATCTGCCCAAGACAACCCAAAATTGTTTTTTTTAGAGTGCAATATTCAGATATCAGGTACACACGCATAGATCAATCCGGTATAGTAATGAAATAGATCGGATAAGGAACAAACGTATGTACATATCGTTTTAAGTTGAAAAATATTAACCTAAATTATATTTACCTTCTAGTAAGTAAGAAATATTCACACTTTTTGGTTTGGTGCAAAAATGTGTGGAGATATTAGTGACACAGTTTTTCCAAAAACTACTCACACAAGGGGCATAAATCATCTCAAAGGTTTCACATAGATACAACCATTTATATCATTGATAGAAAACCAATTCACTAAAAATCACTCCCTGGTGTTAAATTCATACAAATATTATTTTTTTCCATTCTTTATGGTATTTTTAATCCCCCCCCTATGGTCACCAAATCATGGAACTTTGAAATTTATGATGGGGAAAAAATGAAAATACCATAAAGAAGGCGAAAAGAGAAGAAAGAAGAAAGACAATGGAAATCCTAATGAACTCAATAAGATGGAGAAAAGTGAAAATACCATAAAGAAGGTAAAAAGGAGAATAAAGAAAAAAATGACAATGAAAATTCCTATCTAACCCAGAAATGTACCCATCCTCCCGCACCTAGAATGTGTAGTTTCCTCACTGTAATAATTGAGAAGGTGAGAAGGAAGGATAAAACCCGGTGTGTTTCACTGGTATATTGCTTCTTGAACATGGAGTTACTCCATCGGGAACTCAGGAAGGGCTTCGTGGAATTGCTTCAGCCGCTACCCATTGACAGTAAAGGTTTACTTGGTTTCTTCATTTTGAACCTGAACAACACCAAATAGAGATACATTAATAACAATGTATGGTCCAAACCAGCAGGAATAAAGCTTACCTGGATGCAACTTCAGCCTTGCATTATAAAGGAGGGCCTTCTTCCCAATGTGGAAATGACGATGAAGTATAAGATGGTTGTGGGAAGACTTGGTTTGCTCCTTATAAATCTTGGAGTTTTCATATGCATCTCTTCTCATTTCCTCCAACTCTTGAATCTGAAACTTCCTTTGAGAACCTGCACCAGAAATATTAGAATTGCATTGTTTGATGTCCTAGTAGGCCCGGTTCTCAATCTCAATAGGCAGGTGAAAACTCTTTCTAAACATTAGATGATATGGTGACATTCTGATAGGAGTTTTCAAAGTAGTACGGTAGGCCCATAATGAATCATCAATTCTAAAACTCCAATATTTTCTATTGGGTTGAACCGTTTTTTCAAGAATCTGTTTTACCTCTCTATTTGACAGCTCGGCTTGACCATTGGTCTGTGGATGATATGTAATAGACACTCTATGACCGACCCCATACCGGCACAAAAGTGATTGCATTGTTTGGTTGTAGAAATGAGAACCCTAGTCATTGATGATGAACCTAGGTAATACAAACCTACTGAAAATTTGGGTTCTCAAAAATTCTACAACTAACTTATAATCATCAGTCCTTGTAGCTCGTGCCTCTACCCATTTTTACATGTAATCAACTGCTATAAGAATGTACAAGTTTACAAATGAATTGGGAAATGGACCCAAAAATTCAATGCCCCAAACATCAAAAATGTCATCAAAGAGAAATGGTTGTTGTGCCGTTTCATTTATTTTAGATACATTCCTCATTATTTGACAACGAAGACAAGATTTTCAAAAATCATGGGCATCCCAAAAAAGTGTTGGCCAAAAAAGGCCAGAATCAAGGACCTTATGAGCAGTCTGTTGGGGACCAATGTGGCCCCCACAAGCAAGAGTGTGACAGAATTTAAGGATAGACTGAAACTTGCTATTGGGAACACAACGCCTAAGGACTTGATCACTACATGTGCGCTAGAGGTATGGGTCATCCCAAATTTACCAACAAGGATCATATTTTAGACGGCTATATTAGTATTTATTGAAATCAGTAGGAATGAAAGATGCTACCAAATAATTTACAATTTTAGCATACCAAGGAATAACATCTTGCACTCGGTACAATTGATCATCGGGAAACATATCATTTATAGGAATAAAGGGGGATGATTCAATGCCCAAGGATGGTGGAATCCTACTGATATGGTCATCCACCACATTCTCTGGTCCTTTTTTATCTCTAATTTCTAGATTAAATTCTTGAAGTAGAAGCATCCAGCAAATGATACGTGGCTTGGATTCTGATTTCTTAAGGAGATATCGGAGGGATTAATGGTCTGAGAACACAATGACTTTGGACCCCAAAAGGTATGACCTGAATTTTTCCAAGGCAAATACAATGGAAAGGAATTATTTTTCAATTGTGGTGTAGTTTTCTTGGGTAGGGTCCAAATTACGTGAGGCATAGGCAATGACATATGGAGCTCGATCGACCCTTTATGACAAGACTACCCCAACTTCATAGTTAGAGGCATCACACATGAGCTCAAACAGTAAATCCCACCAAGGTGGTTGGATTACCGTGGGTGATGTGAGACTCCATTTTAACTTATTAAATCTTCCTAACATTATTTATCAAAAACAAATTCCTTTTCTTTTTGGATTAATCGGGGGAGGGGGAGTGCAATTTTACTAAAGTCCTGAATGAAACGATGGTAAAATCCATCATGACCTAGGAAAGGCCGCACATCCCATACATTTTTGGGGAATGGTAAGGAAGAAATGACATCAACTTTTGATTTATTTACTTAGATACCATCCCCAGAAATGAAATTACCCAAAACTATCCTTGTCACACCATGAAATGACATTTCTCATAATTCAATATGATATTCTTTTCAATACAGTGATGTAGGACTGAATCAAGACTACTCAAACATTCATCAAAATAGGATTCATAAATAGTGAAATCATCCATGAATACTTCCATGAAATTCTACAGGTAATCTGAAAAAATACTAATCATGCATCGTTGGAAAGTACTTGGAGCATTGCACAGACCAAATGGCATCCTTCTATAGGTAAATGTGCCAAAGGGGCAAGTGAAGGTTGTCTTTTCCTGATCCTCGGGGGAAATATAGATCTGAAAGTATCCATAATACCCATCAAGGAAACAGTAGTGGGACTTACCTGATAGCCTCTCTAGCATTTGGTTAATGAATGGAAAACAGAAATGGTCCTTCCTAGCATGTTGGTTTAGTCGGCAATATTCTATACTGACACACCAACTATTTTGCACACGAGTTAGAACCAATTCATTGTTTTCATTTTTGATTACTTTAAGGCCAGTTTTTTTAGGAACTACTTGAACAAGACTGACCCATTAGCTGTCAAAGATGGGGTAAATGATTCCAGCAGCCAATAATTTTTTTACCTCCTTTTTCATAACTTCTAGGAGGTTTGGGTTCAGTCGACGTTATGCCTGCCTCACTGGTTTAGCCTCATAATTTAAAAAAATATTATGTGTAAAAATTGATGGGCTAATACCAGTAATGTCATCAAGTTTCCATCCCAAAGCTTGTTTATACTTCCTCAATAGTTCAATCAGTCTCAATTCATGCTCAGGAGGGAGTGAACTAGCAATGATAATGGGAAACTTGTTTCCATTCTCAAGATATGAATATTTTAAATCTTGAGGCAGTTGTTTCAATTACAATTCAGGTGGATTTTGGATTGATGGGATTGTGTGTGAATGTGAGAGGTTACTAATCTCATCTAACTACTCAATGGTATCATCCTCATATAAGGAATTATCTTTTATAAGCTTATCAATATCATCGATGGTCATTGGATCCTCAGTGTTCAAGAAATTATTAATTAATAAACATGCATGACACTTTTCTAGACCACTACAAAAATCAATGCATGATTCATTACCTAGAATTTAAATCAATGAATAAAACTTAGAAATGGGATTAGGGGAAAGAAATTTTGTTTTTTCAGGGGAAGTAAGTACATCAATTTAATTAACAGAGAGAGAGGAATGTTCTTCTGAGGGGTTCTTCATGGAATCATGGATGTTGAAGTGGACAATGTCACCACCAAAATCCATAGATAATGTACCATTATGGATATTAATTATGGTTTTGGCATTTTTCAAGAAGGGCCTCCCCAATATAATCGGGGCATGTCCATTCATCCTATCATCCTCCATTTTAATCACATAAAAGTTAGTATAAAAAATTAAATTTTGAACCCTCACAAGAACATCCTCTAACACCCCAGAGTGGGGTGCGGTAGTCTAGTTGGCCATTTGAACAATAATTACAGTGGGATTTAGTTCCTTGATCTTCAATGTAGATTAAATAGAGTGATTCATCACATTTATAGAGGCACTTAAATCAAGCACATCATTAGAAAAATAATACTCCCCTATGGTGCGCGGAATTGAGAATGTTCCAGGATCATTGAACTTGGTTGGAATTGATGGCTCTATCAATTCTGAAACATTCCTCCCCAAGCTCACTTTCTCATCACCTTTAATTCGTCTCCTGTGTGTACACATCTCCTTTAGAAACTTGGCGTACCGTGGAATTTGCTTCACAGCATCAATCAATGGGATGTTAACCTTCACTTTCTTGAAAATTTCCAATATTTTCTTATCAAGTTCATTTTCCTTTTGTTTTATTGGTTGGGTGGCCCTTTTAGGAAATGGAATAGGAATGGTTGGTCTAGGTGACTCATCAATATACACACTATTTACTTTGGAAGTTCTTCTCTCAGGATAAGGTTCTTCAACATTTGGAACATTTTTAATGGTTGGGATGGAGGTTTCCTTAGGAGGGGATGACTCTAATGGAGGATTCATTTTACTTTCTATTTGTTTTTCACTCCTAAGGTTGATGTAACTAACATTTCCTTTATCCCTAGGGTTAACTAATGGTTGAGAGGGAAGTTTACCTGACCCATGACTTTGAATTTCACCCACTAAGTTAGTTAGTTGGCCTAATTGGGTTTTGAGGTCTTGTATGGCTGCCTGAGTGGTTTGTTGGAATTGGATATTTTTGGTAGCCATTTGTTTCATCATATCTTCTAGGTTAGGCTCAGTTTTTGGAGGGGTTTGTTGGAAAGGCCTTTGGGGTGGTTGAGGATTTCTAGGTGGTGGTGGTGGATGACTACTCTGCCCCGGTTGGTTCCATTGTTGTTGAGGTTGGTTTGAATACCCCCTGCCTATAGGCTTGGTTATACTTCCACCCAAGGTTAGATGGATAATAAGGTTCTTGCCTAAAGGGTTGGTTATAGGGGCATTCTTGAAATATTTCCTCACAACTCTCAGATGTTTCCCTCAATTGAGGACATTGGTCAGAGTAGTGGGTGTCAGAAGAACATATACCACAATGGATGGGAGGAGGAGATTGGTATTTCCTTTGGGAAAGAGCAAGTTGTCGAAGAAGGGTACTTACCTCTTCGAACTTTGTGTCCACCTTCTTCTCGAATTCAGTACTTTGAACCTCATGGACACCTCAAATCGGTACATTAGACCTTAAACCAAATTGTTGCGTGTTTTGTGTCATGTTCTCAATCAGGGTTCTTGCAACAATTGGGGTCTTATCAACTAGCACACCACCTGCAGCAGCATTAATCATATTTTTGTCAATAGGGATTAAACCTTTATAAAAATATTTAATTAAAAGTTGATCACTTATTTGGTGGTGTGGGAAACTTGAACATAACCTTTTAAAGTATTCCCAATATTCATGTAATGTTTCCCCTTGATATTTCCTTATCCTACAAATTTCTTTCCTTATTGTTTCAATTCAAGAGGATGGGAAATATTTTTCAAGGAAAAGGCGTTTCATGTCCGCCCAGCCTCTTATTGGGGAATTAACATAATATAACCAATATTTTGTTGTATCTTCTAAAGAAAATGGGAATACTCTAACCTTTACTTATTCTTCATACACATTTGTAGGTTTTAATATAGAACACATAGTATGAAATTCTTTTAAATGCTTGTGTGGATCCTCTCTAGGAAGTCCATGGAATCTTGGTAATAGATGAATTAAACCAGATTTTAGTTCAAAATTGGGTGTCATTCCATGTAATTGAATATAGGTGGGTTGGATATCAACATCAGGTGAGGTTAGATCTTTTAGTGTTCAGTTGCTTTTATCCATGTTATTCATGTTAATTTTAGTTTTAATGTGGGTTCCTGAAGAATAATAATAATAAGTATCAAGATGAGTGTTGATGTTTTGTGCGTCCTCCTTCACAGGTTTCTCTTGTGTATCTCGGGTCGCTGATGTAGGATCCTCTTCGGTTCATGTTCAAAAGTTTGTAATTCTCCTAGAGTAGAACGCATCATACACAGAACCTACATAAGAAATAAATTATAACACAAAAATAAATTTAAAGGTATAAGATAAAACAAACAAACATTCAAAAAATTTACAAAAAAAAATTATCAAAAACACGCACTAAAACCAAAGTGATCCCCGGCAACGGTTCCAAATTTTGACCATGTCGTCATGACACGTCAAATTGGTTATGATTTGAAGATAAATTTATAGTCTATGGAAGAACCTAGGTCATCTCTCAAGGAGCTTTTATAGTTTTAGAAAATGTATTTTTAAGAAGTACTAAAAGAGGGGGTGGTTTTGAAAATAGATTTAAGTAAATTACTTAATTAAAGAGTTAAATAGTTGATAAATAAAGGTGGAGTATTAATAATTATGAGAGAAGAATATCATTTCAAGTTCACTACATATATTTGATAGTTCATTGTTCTGAAAATTTAACGTGGTTTTGTTTAATTCTTTGGTTGAAGGTTGTCAAGATCTTAACTCCCCTCTTGCCTCTTCAAATGATGCTTAAAGAACCACCCCTTGACACAACAATCGTGTTGCCAATATTTTTTTATCAATCATAGAATAAAAGGTTTACCAAGTCATACTTAAATATTATGTATGTGTGAGATAAATAGGATTATTGTGTTGTCCAATCGGAACAACCCAAGATTCCCACTTGAAATTCCAACCCAATCGGTGTTGAAATAAAAATTGTTCCACTTAATTATATCAAATGAAATTTAATAAGGGGATAATCATGTCAAGATACAAAATAATTGAAATATTAAACACGCAAATTATAAAAAACCATTAGAAGAACATGTGATGTAACTCCCTCCCAAGTTTGTGTAGCTCCCTCGAAATGATCGTCCATCGTTTAGCTCGCCATCGAGAGGAGGAGGAGGCTCGAGTGGAACTCATTCTTCATCATTGATCCCTCTATTAGGATAGGGGCCTCCAGAACTTCTAGTATGATGAAGAGACTCATCTAGGACTCCAAAATGGTAGATCTTGGATCTTGGTTCGAACTCCCCAAAAGAGGTACCCATGGTGCTCTTTTATAGCAAAATGGGAAGTGGTTTTGGGCACACTAATTGTGTAAAACCACTTGTCACAATGTTTTCTGCCTCCAAACAGTCGTCGATAGCTTTTTAAAAAACTATAAAGTTGTTTAAAAATTTCTTGGATATCTCCACCAAGATTTTGGATTCTTTTGGACATGTAAAACTCTATATTTGGACAGCACACAACACATAACTTTTGACTCTGTGCAGATTTGGTGGCCTGAACAGATCACTTCGGTTGGGCCCATTAATTGCCGAATAGGGATTGGTTGTCTTCATAAGAGTTGTAGAAAATTTCATTTTGGACCATCCTAAAAAAACTCATCCCATTTGTATTCACTTAGTTTCATAATCTAACCAACAGTGGACAAGTGTTCATGGAACCCATGCAGTTTGGGCCCATTTTCCTTTTGGATCATCTCTGGGGCCTCCAAATCACCTCCTCCTGCAATGGAATCATAAAAACAAGTAACATTGGCCCTTTAAAAAGTGATAAAAACAAAATAAATGATTCAAACATGGAATGAATTTTTTTTTATAATTTTCAATATAAAACAAGTATAGCATAGTGGTGTAAGAGTGAAAATGAAACAGTGAATCGTTGTGCGATCAGTATTATGTATGATAAATCTAAGAAGGGTTCTAGTTATGAATAAATAAGTGGTAGGATATGTATCTTATTTATAAACCATATTTTTATGTAAATGATTATTTCATGGATTGTTATATTATATAATGAATATTTGTCTATTAAGATGTAATATCTATTTATGAAAAGTGTGGGTCTCTATAGTTGGTATCATAGTAGAGTTTAGTTAACCTTTAGAAACTAGGATGAGAAAACTTTAGTGAAAACCCCATAGCATAATTCTAAGTATTGTAAATTATCCTGAAATTTCAACAAAGGATAGATTGAGTGGTTTTTGAGAAACTAAATCCGTGTCTAGATACTAAAAGTGGACGTAGTTCTGGCATAGATATACCTAGGAGTAATAAATCCTAAAAATACATGTTGGGCTTGACTCTAGTGTTACCTTGTCACGACCCATCCTCAGGGCCCGTGCTGTGACTACCCCAAGCCCGCCTTCCATAGGTCAGGGGCTGGCGACTAGCACCAAGGCGTAAATCCCGGTAAAAGGGAAGGCATTGCCTTTGTAAAGTAAACCACAAACACCACAGAGCAAGCAGGCAGAAGTAAACACTAAGTAAAAACGGGTACAACAGTAAGTGCAAAAAAGTAAGTGGGCCAGTATACAAACCCAAACTGAAAGTAAAGTACAATTGGAAAGGGAAAATAGAAAATGAAAAGTAAAGACGCAACGTCGAGCTGTCCACTAGAAATCCTGCCTGAAGGGTGGGTACAGATAGCCTCCACTGCTCCTCGGGTCCAGCCGACCGCTCCGAGTACGTCCCGCCCAGTGGTCCACCTCCAGGTATCGTCCTGCTCCGCAAGCCTCAACCACGATCAGCGCTGTCCGTCGTCTGCAACCAACACAACGTAGTGCGAGCATAACCCGTGCAGGGGTGAGTATAAGCTACTTGGTAGGGACCCCGAGACCCCCGAAGGTCTCCCAGAATCCACAAAGGATAATCCACAAAGGAAAGATACAATCACGAAGTAACATCTGACACTGCTTAGGTATATGCCCATACATATACCTAAGTCATCAATTCTCGTTCGGCTCCAACATCCAAGCCCAAGTACAACCCAGTCCACACAGGAAAGAAAAACGTAAATCCACACAGGATAGCAAAACACAATCCACATAGGAAAGCAAAATAGGATTCATCTCACACAGGTATACTTCTTCATATGACGATAAAGATGACCAGATATTGCCAGTGACTCATCTAAGTCGTCGGACCCACAAAGGATCGATAGGTACTAACCCCCGCAATGACCCACAAAGGATCTGACCCACAAAGGATCGATAGGTAACTAACCCCCGTAATGACCCACAAAGGATCTTACCCACACAGGATCGATAGGTAACTAACCCCCAAAAAGACCCACACAGGATCGGACCCACACAGGATCTGTAGGCGCTGGCCCACACAGGACCGCTGAGCGCTGACCCACACAGGATCGGACCCACACAGGATCGGTAGCACTGATCCACAAAGGATCGCTGAGTGCTTTAGTCGTCGTCGAATCCACTGAGGATCTCTGCACAGTCGTCATCGAATCCACTGAGGATCTCTGCACAGTCGTCGTCGAATCCACTGAGGATCTCTGCACAGTCGTCGTCGTCATCGCAGTCGCAGCCAGCTCTAGGGTTCCCGCACACAGCAAGCTTGTTCGGGAGGGTCCACTCCACGAGCCGAGAGGCTGATACATCAACTGACACATAGTCCAGATTTGATGTATCCAAAAGTTCCGTATCGTCAACAGGAACTCAACGTCGCAGACGGCGCGTCAATCGGACGCTCGGTCTGAGGGTTATTGGCTTTTTCGTTCCAGGGGCCCGGTTGGTTTTTAAGGAAAAACCAACCGGATCGTACTCCACCTTCGTCCAAACCTCTGGCAGAGTAAGCCAAAAGATCCTTCTCACTTAGAGGAATCCATCAAAGTCGACGACACGTCAATCGGACGTCCGAAGCTCAAGATATAAGTGTTTCCGCTCCAAGGGCCCGGTTGGTCTTGTGTACGAACCGACCCGTCCAAACCCAAAGTACTCCAAAACCTTGAGTTCAATATACCGAAACGACCATCTCGATCCAAGGATTGAATTTCCACTGACGGCGCGTCGATCGGAAGCCCGTAGCTCAAGATACGGGCAAAAGACCGAAAAGGTCTGAAAACAGGGGGTCTGGGCCCGGACGGCCCAACCCCCCCTCCCCCCCCCCGGTTCGGCCCGAACTGGGTCGACCCAACCCGGGTCTAGGTCCGACCCGGCTGGGCGCGACCCTGCTGGCTGTTACGGCCGAGCCGCGGGCGGAGGGCGTGCTTCCCCCGCGTGAGGAAGCCGCGGCCCCGCGTGGGGCCGCCCTTGCCAGCGGACGCGGCAGCCGGCCGCATCCCGTGCTCCTCCGCCGGTCCCATGCGGTCGTGGGACGGCCAGCCCGCCGCCGCGGAGAGTCTCCACGGTGGCGCGCCGGGCGCCGGCGGTTTGCTCCGCAGACCACCGGACGAGTTCCGGTGGTCGGAAAATTACGTCGTCTTCTCCAAAGGTCCTCCCGGGGTCCGTTCTCTACTACGAGGACCCCGCGTCGCCCGTGCGGCCTGCTTTGTCGACGTCCGCCATTTCGCACATCAAGAACAAAAGGGTCGGTGGGTTCGGACTTGTTCGTTAATCCGCACCCACCGCGTTAGCGGTTTAAAAGTCTCACAACAATTATTTAATCAACGCCGCGGGTATAAATCACAAAGATTTAAATAAAACAAACCCCTACCTCGTCGTAGTCGTCGAACGAGAGTTCTTCTCGGAATTGACCGTCGCGAAAGAAGAGGATCGTCGCGTCGCGGAAGGTCATCGCGTCGTCATGGAACACAACGTCGCGTCGACGATCTCCGAGGGTTAAAGAAAACACACAGATTTAATTTCACAAATTAAATCAATGTTGAGGATAAAATCCACAAAGAATTAGAGAACCGTAATCCCCTACCTCAAGCAGTTGATGATCGGAGATTGTTGCGGGGAATAAACGCCGTGGAAGAAGCGTTGCAGAAGGAGAATCATCGGCGTCGCAGAACACGGCATCGCGTCGTCGATCTCCAAGGGTTCGGCATTCTTCGCGTTCTTCGCATTTTTCACGTTTTTCGCGTTCTTCGCATTCTTCGCGTTCTTCTCGAAGGAGGATGAAGATCTCAAGCCTTAGAGTCTTCTCCAAATCCTCTCAACGAGCAGTCCTCAAGAAAGACATGCGTTGGTCTTATTTTATTAACATGCCAACAATTTGAAAAACAAGTTAAGAAACTAACCATTAATTCGGTGAATTAATGGTAACATCTTAACTGTCCAATTAATAGGAGCGTTAAGATCTTTAGAAAACACACCAATTGACTTTCATTAAAGAGGAGTTTTCGCGGGTGCGTTACTTAGAGGAAAAAAAACGGTGGGGCTCGTGTGGGCCCCACCTCACAAATATCCTACCAAGTGGGTAGGATATTTGGGATTTCACCCTATCCACTTCAACTTAGATTAAATGGCTTTAAGTGGCTTTAAGTGGCTTTAAGTTAAATAAAATAAAGTTGTTGCACCACTTTATTTTATTTTCTTCACTTAACCCCCAAAAATTAAAAACCACACCTGAGCAACGCAACTCCGTAAAAGGCGTTTCTAAGCAAATACCGGCACTGCAATTCCATCGGTGCCCTCAAAATTCGATTCCGAGCACTGGTTCAAAAGTTATAAAAACCCGCTCGTTCGTTCACTAAACGTACCCGAGCCAAACTTCGGAAAATTATTTTGGGCACACCGGGCCTCAGAATCAGGTGCTGTCAGAAATTGCGTTCTTGAAAAATTCCAAAGAAAATTAAGAAAAAAAATTCCTTGAAATTTACGGGTCTTTACATCACTCCCACCTTAGGGCTTTACGTCCCCGTAAAGATACATCATAAACTAGGGAAACATATGTGGGTACTGAGCACGCATCTGAGCCTCCCGCTCCCAAGTGATCTCCTGGAGGTTCTCGTGCTGCCATTTGATGCGCACAAGAGGAATCAATCATCCACGTAGGACCCACTCCTGTCGATCCTAGATCTCCACCGGGACCTCTGCAAAATTTTCCCCATCATCAACGTCTAGCTCCCCATGGTCAATGATATGCATCGGGTCGTGCACGTATCTCCTCAGCTGAGATGCGTGGAAGACGTCGTGCACCCGGTGCAACTGAGGTGGTAGATCCAGGCGATAAGCCACCTCTCCAATCCTGCTGAGGACCTGGAATGGTCCGATGAAGCGTGGAGAAAACTTGCCGCCTCGGCCAAATATCTGTAATCCACGTCGAGGTGAGACACGCAAGAAGACGTGGTCGCCATCCTTGAACTCTATTGGCCTCCGCCTCCTGTCAGCATAAGACTTCTGCCGGCTCTGAGCTATCCTCATCCGCTCCTGGATGACCTGGACCTTATCTATCGTGGCCTGGACCATCTCCGGTCCCACAAGTGCTGACTCCCCAGGGTCTGTCCAGCACAAAGGAGATCTTCAAGGTCGGTCGTACAACGTCTCGTATGGTGCCATCCCGATGGTGGAGTGGTAGCTATTGTTGTACGCAAACTCCACCAAGGGTAGGTGGTCCTCCCAGCTGCGACCAAAGTCGAGGACACATGCGCGGAGCATGTCCTCGAGAGTCTGAATGGTCCTCTCCGTCTGACCATCCGTCTGAGGGTGAAAGGCGGTGCTCAGATGTATCTGCGTCCCGAACGCCTCCTGCAACCCCTTCCAAATCCAGGAAGTAAAGCGAGCATCTCGATCGGAGACGATAGATAATGGCACACCGTGAAGCCGTACAATCTCCTAAATGTAGAGACATCTCGAGATCTCCACTGAGCCCTGCTCTCTAATGGGTAAGAAGTGAGCCGACTTGGTGAGTCGGTCGACAATCACCCAAATGGAGTCGTGACCTCTGGAAGTGTGTGGAAGTCCAGTCACGAAGTCTATAGATATCCCATCCCACTTCCACTCCGGGACCTCCAAGGGTTGTACCAAGCCTGCTGGTACCTGATGCTCTGCCTTCACCTGCTGGTAGGTGAGGCATCGAGAAACGAAGTCTGCCACATCCTTCTTCATTCCCAGCCACCAGTGCTGTCATCTGAGATCCTGGTACATCTTCGCCACTCCAGGATGTACTTCCAAAGGAGAAGTGTGAAACTATCTCAGAAACTCCTCCCGTAAAGCAACCGGTACCAAGGTATGTCCTATGAAAAGGGCGTTGTGCTCTGCTTCAAAGAAGAAACCATCAGGTGCCTGTCCTGAGGATATATGTGCACGCCGCATCTCACAGTCAGCGTCCCTACGTTGTGCCTCTCTAACACACTGTAGTAGTGGAGGAGAGACTGTGAGTGACTGAAGGAAAGCTACTCCATCTCTATCCACAAAGGATATCCGCAAAGCGACTAGCTGCTCTGTCGCCTCCTCGAGTAGCTGAATACCCATCCTCCTGCTGAGAGCATCGGCTACCACGTTCCCCTTCCCAGGAGTATAGACTATCTCAAAGTCATAGTCCTGGAGGAACTCAAGCCATCGCCACTATCTCGGGTTCATGTCCTTCTGAGAAAAGATGTACTTGAGACTCTGATGGTCAGAAAAGACTGTAAAGCACTCGCCCATCAGATAGTGTCCCCATGTCTTCAGAGCGAAGACCACTACTGCTAACTCCAGGTCATGGGTAGCATAGTTCTGCTCATGCGGCCTCAACTGACATGATCCATAGGCGATCACTGCCCACTCCTGCATCAGGACACATCCGAGTCTGGTCCCTGATGCATTGCAGTAGACTACGTACCCAACTCCCTCCTTTGGTAGCCTCAAGATAGGGGTGCTAGTCAATCTCTGTCTCAGCTCCTAGAAGCTCTGCTGACATCTGTCTGACCACACAAAGGTTTTCCCCTTCTTCATAAGAGCTGAGAGTGCTGTCGCAACTCTGTAGAAGTCTGGCACAAATCTCTGATAGTATCCAGCTAGTCCCAAGAAACTCCGCACCTCCGTCACGCTCTTGGGTGGCTCCCAAGCTAGCACTACCTCGATCTTTGCAGGATCCACCGCAACTCCCGCCTCAGAGATGACGTGTCCCAAGAAGTGGACCTCACGTATCCAGAACTGACACTTTGAGATCTTTCCATAAAGCTGGTGCTCTCAGAGTGTGTCTAGTACAACTTGTAAGTGGTGGGCGTGCTCCTCCTCAGTCATCAAGTATATCAAAATGTCGTCGATGAAGACCACGACAAATCGATCGAGGTATGGCTAAAAGATCCTCTTCATTAGGCCCATGAACACCGTTGTAGCATTGGTTACGCTGAATGGCATAACCAAGAACTCATAATGGACATACCGACATCTGAAGGTCGTCTTTTGCACATCTTCGTCCTGAAATCTGAGCTGATGATAGCCTGACCTGAGGTCTATCTTTGAGAACCACCATGCTCCCTTGAGCTGATCGAAGAGGTAATCAATCCTCGGTAGCAGATACTTGTTCCTCACTGTCACCTGGTTCAGGCGACGATAGTCAACACAAAGTCGCAAGCTCCCGTCCGCCTTCTTGGCGAACAAAATCGGAGAAGCCCAGGGTGAAACACTGGGTCGGATGAATCCCTTGCCCTGCAAGTCCTACAACTATACTCGTAGCTCTCAAAGCTCAGCGGGGGCCATCCGATACGCTGGAGTCGATATCGGGGTTGTACCGGGGTACAGGTCAATATAAAAGTCTACCTCTCTATGAGGAGGTAGTCCTGGAATGTCATCGGGAAATATGTCCGCATATTGATCCACCACTGCAGGAAAACTAGGACTCTGCACGTCAACTGCTCCTAGGATGAGGCTATCCAACTGATGAGTGATGGGTTGTCCTCTCCTCTGCGGAATTCTATCATGTGCTACAAAGGCTCCCTTCTCGCCGGTGAAGGTGAACCTGCTCCCGTCGGTGCATACACATCGCACCTTGTGCCTAATACAGTCAATCTGTTCATGGACTGTAGATAACCAATCCATGCCCAAGATGATGTCGTAAGGCCTCAACGCCACTACAATAAGATCCCAGCTGAAGCTCTAGCCTCCTAGAGTAAGCTCACACTGCCGGCACCAGTGCGTAATCGTCGAGTCTGCTCCTGTAGGAGTCTCTAGCCGTAAGGATCGAGCCAACGGCTCTGTCGGAATCTCTGAGCTCCGAACAAGGGCAGCGGATATGAAAGAGTGACCCGCTCCTGTGTCTATAAGAACTGCAGTAAGGGCAGAATAGACACAAATAGTACCTCGAATCATCTCGGGCGCGCCGTGGTTGTAGGCCTCCTCTGCCTGGAGTTGTGCTTGTCTCTGCCCGCCAGCTCCCTGTGGCCTGGGTGGACCTCCTGGTGGTGGTGGTGGTAGAGCCTCAAAGCGTCTCCCACCACCTACTGCTCGGCCATCTCCTCTTTCTAGTCCGCCTGCTCCCTGCAGACCGCCACGGTTGACCCTATGCCTCTGCCTGGGTGGCCCCTTAACCATCTACTGCTCCTCGGCATGGTGGGTCGGGCAGTCACGAGCCATGTGGCCCTACCCGCCGCATGTGTAGCACTGCCTGCCTCTCGAAAGACTGGCTCCGCGCTGTGTTCCCCGCACTGCTGATCCAGTGTCCTGAGGTCATCTGCATGAGGGTCTGGTCTGCCTGGACCCATGAGTCATCCGTCGACTGCCTACCGTAGAAGACTATGCTACGTGCCACCCCGCGGTAGGTCTCGCTTCTAATGAAGGCTCAGCAAGGAAGCTCTCGATCAAAAGGGCTCGCTCCAGTACTCCTTCCTGAGTCGGAATGTTGAGGGAGATCAGCGATGCCCTGATCTCATGGCTCAATCCCTTCTCAAAGGTCTGGGCCCGGAATAATGGGTCTTGTACCATGTCTGTCGAGTAGCGCGAGAGATCGGTAAATCTCGTCGAGTACTGGGTGACTGTCAAACTGCCCTGCCGTAGCTGAAGAAGCTCCTGGATGCGTACCGCATGGAGGGTGGCCAGGATGAACTCTGAGCGGAAGAGGCTCTCAAAGTCTGTCCAGAGAAGAGATGCCTCATCGTGCACCTGGAGCATCAAGCTCCACCATCGGCCCGCTGCCGCGTGCAGTAGGCTCACTGCGAGGTTCACCATGAGGTCTGCTGGTGTCCTCACTAACCGGAAAACTCGTACAACTGCCTCCATCCAGTACTTGGATGCCTGGGGGTCCGTATCCCCGTGGAACCTAGGCAGTCGCTGGCGCTGGAACTCATGCAGTGCACTAAGGTGACGTGCATCATCAATGGCTGGGGCTGGAAGCATCGGTAGCACGGAGGGTAGAGGTATCGTCGGTGCCTCTGCTGTCAAACGGCCCTGCACCGAGGCCTCGTCGCTCGGTGGGCTGTCGTCACGCTCAACTCTCGGAACCCTAGCTGGATGCCATCGTGGGGCCATCCTGAAAAGGAAACAGGTGCGCCACGGTCAGAACAGTATACCTGGTGAGCTGACACAAAGTAATCACAAAGAAAACTTGAAACACACATGCAATCAATGTTTTCGTGCATTAAGTCGGAAATCAGAAGTCAGGGTCCTGGTGTTCGGATACGTCGGTCGCCGCACCAACACTGGACTCCCTGGACTGATAACCACACCCAATACGCTTAACACTATTGCTCCACATAGAAAAGATCAGAGTCCCAAGGTTCTGTGGTAGAAACGAACTCCTCTGATACCAATTTGTCACGACCTGTCCTCGGGGCCCATGCCGTGACTACCCCAAGCCCGCCTTCCATAGGCTAGGGGCTGGCGACTAGCACCAAGGCATAAATCCCGGTAAAAGGGAAGGCATTGCCTTTGTAAAGTAAACCACAAACACCACAGAGCAAGCAGGCAGGAGTAAAGACTAAGTAAAAACTGGTACAATAGTAAGTGTGGAAAAGTAAGTGGGCCAGTATACAAACCCAAACTGAAAGTAAAGTACAACTGGAAAGCGAAAACAGCAACTGAAAAGTAAAGCCGCAACGTCGAGCTGTCCACTGGAAATCCCGCCTAAAGGGTGGGTACAGATAGCATCCACTGCTCCTCGGGTCCGGCCGACCGCTCCGAGTACATCCCGCCCAGTGGTCCACCTCCAGGTACCGTCCTGCTCCGCAAGCCTCAACCACGATCAGCGTTGTCCGTAGTCTGCAACCAACACAACGTAGTGCGGGCATAGCCCATGCAGGGGTGAGTATAAGATACTTAGTAGGGACCCCGAGACCCCCGAAGGTCTCCCATAATCCACAAAGGATAATCCACAAAGGAAAGATACAATCACGAAGTAACATCCGACACTGCTTAGGTATATGCCCATACATATACCTAAGTCATCAATTCTTGTTCGGATCCAACATCCGATCCCAAGTACAACTCAGTCCACGCAGGAAAGAAAAACATAAATCCACACAGGATAGCACAACACAATTCACATAGGAAAGCAAAACAGGATTCATCTCACACAGGTATACTTCTTCATATGATGATAAAGACGACCAGATATTGCCACTAACTCATCTAAGTCATCGGACCCACAAAGGATCGATAGGTACTAACCCCCGCAATGACCCACAAAGGATATGACCCACAAAGGATCGATAGGTAACTAAGCCCCGCAATGACCCACAAAGGATCTGACCCACACAGGATCGATAGGTAACTAACCCTCGCAAAGACCCACACAGGATCGGACCCACACAGGATCTGTAGGCGCTGGCCCACACAGGACTGCTGAGTGCTGACCCACACAGGATCGGACCCACACAGGATCGGTAGCACTGATCCACAAAGGATCGCTGAGTGTTATAGTCGTCGTCGAATCCACTGAGGATCTCTGCACAGTCGTTGTCGAATCCACTGAGGATCTCTGCACAGTCGTCGTCGAATCCACGGAGTATCTCTGCACAGTCGTCGTCGAATCCACTGAGGATCTCTGCACAGTAGTCATCGTCGTCGCAGTCGCAGCCAGCTCTAGGGTTCCCGCACACAGCAAGCTCGTTCGGGAGGGTCCGCTCCACGAGCCGAGAGTCTGATACATCAACTGACACATAGTCCAGAGTTGATGTATCCAAAAGTTCCATATCGTCAACAGGAACTCAACGTCACAGAGGGCGCGTCAATCGGACGCCCGGTCTGAGGGTTATTGGCTTTTTCATTCCAGGGTCCCGGTTGGTTTTTAAGGCAAAACCAACCCAACCGTACTCCACCTGCATCCAAACCTCGGGCAGAGTAATCCAAAAGATCCGTCTCACTTAGAGGAATCCATCAAAGTCGACGGCACGTCAATCGGATGTCCGGAGCTCAAGATATAAGCATTTCCGCTCCGAGGGCTCGGTTGGTCTCGTGTACGAACCGACCCGGCCAAACCCAAAGTACTCCAAAACCTTGAGTGCGATATACTGAAACGACCATCTCGATCCAAGGATCGCATCGCCGCTAATGGCGCGTTGATCGGAGGCCTGTATCTCAAGATACGGGCAAAAGACCGAAAAGGTCCGAAACGGGGGGTCTGGGCCCAGACCGACCCGGCCCAACCCCCCCCCCCCCTCGGGTTGACCCGACCCGGGTCCGGGTCCGACCCGGCTGGGCGCGACCCTGCTGGCCAGTTGGCCAGCGGGTCGGCTCGGCTGTTACAGTCGAGCTGCGGGCGGGGGGCGCGCTGCCCCCACGTGAGGAAGTCGCGACCCCGCGTGGGGGCACCCTTTCCAGCGGACGCGGCAGCCGACCGCGTCCCGTGCTCCTCTGTCAGTCCCGCACGGTCGCGGGACGGCCGACCCGCCACCGCGGCTTCAGTCGCGGCGCGCCGGGCGCCGCCGCCTTCCGCCGCCGGCGTCGCCGTGCCGGCGTGGCACACTGGCGGTTTGTTCCGCGGACCACCGGACGAGTTCCGGTGGTTGAAAAATTACGCCGTCTTTGCCGAAGGTCCTCCCAGGGTTCGTTCTTCACTGCGAGGACCTCGCGTCGCCCGTGCGGCCTGCTTTGTTGACGTCCGCCATTTCGCACATCAAGAACGAAAGGGGCGGTGGGTTCGGACTTGTTCGTTAGTCCGCACCCACCGCGTTAGCGGTTTAAAAGTCTCACAAAAATTATTTAATCAACGCTGTGGGTATAAATCACAAAGATTTAAATAAACCAAACCCCTACCTCGTCATAGTCATCGAACGAGAGTTCTTCGCAGAATTGACCGTCGCGGAAGAAGAGGATCGTCGCATCACGGAAGGGCATCACGTCGTCGCGGAACACGGCATCGCGTCGACGATCTTCAAGGGTTAAAGAAAACACATAGATTTAATTTCACAAATTAAATCCATGTTGAGGATAAAATCCACAAATAATTAGAGAACCGTAATCCCCTACCTCAAGCAGTTGATGATCGGAGATTATTGCGGGGAAGAAACGTCGTGGAAGAAGCGTCGCGGAAGGAGAATCATCGGCGTCGCGGAACACGGCGTCGCGTCATCGATCTCCAAGGGTTTGGCATTCTTCGCGTTCTTCGCGTTCTTCGCATTCTTTGCGTTCTTCGCGTTCTTCGCGTTCTTCACGTTCTTCGCGAAGGAGGATGAAGATCTCAAGCCTTAGAGTCTTCTCCAAATCATCTCAACGAGCAGTCCTCAAGAAAGACATGTGTTGGTCTTATTTTATTAACATGCCAACAATTTGAAAAACAAGTTAAGAAACAAACCATTAATTCGGTGAATTAATGGTAACGTCTTAACTGTCCAATTAATAGGAGCGTTAAGAGTTTTAGAAAACGCACCAGTTGACTTTCATTAAAGAGGAGTTTTCACGGGTGCGTTACTTAGAGGAAAAGAAACGGTGGGGCTCGTGCAGACCCCACCTCACAAATATCCTACCAAGTGGGTAGGATATTTTGGATTTCACCATATCCGCTTCAACTTAGCTTAAGTGTCTTTAAGTGGCTTTAAGTGTCTTTAAGTGAAATAAAATAAAGTTGTTGCACCACTTTATTTTATTTTCTTTACTTAACCCCCAAAAATTAAAAACCACACCCAAGAAAACGCATCTTCGGAAAAGGCATTTCTAATCAAATACTGGCGATGCGATTCCATCGGTGCCCTCAGAATTCGATTCCGAGCACTGGTTCAAAAGTTAGAAAAACCCACTCGTTCGTTCACTAAACGTACCCGAGCCAAACTTCGGAAAATGATTCCGGTCACACCGGGCCTCGGAATCAGGTTCCGTTAGAAACTGCATTCTTGCAAAATTCCAAAGAAAATTATTAAAAAAATTTCCTTGAAATTTACGGGTCTTTACATACCTAGTATACAACAATGAGCCTTACTACACACTTGGTTTGACACTCATTAGGGATATGCTTTAGAAATTTACAAAATATTTATGAACCATCATAAAGGATTTGAATAGATGATGACCATGAATAGCCTCGATTAAACCTAATGTGTCATAGATTAAAAATAAGGTGTCAATATTTATACATACAATGAATTATTTTTCATTATTAATCACACCGATCAAAGATTTCTGATGAGATTCCAAGCCATTTTGGTTTTATTTAGGGATTGAAAATAGAATGATAAAGTTGAGGTGGTAATAGGTAAGATCAAATATTAAAGTAACCTATTTGAGATTAGTTGTATGAATTCTTGTATATCATGAAAGGTATTAAGGGATGATAATTCATATACTAAATGATTACATATTGAATTACCAATAAAAACCCCTAATGGTATGATGATCACATCTCAAGTCGATGATTCTTCTCTGGTTAAAGTTTTTGGGAATATGATTCTTGAAAATCTCATTATTCTCCCTCTGGTTGAATTTGATATTATCTTAGTCATGGATTGGATTTCACTACATAAATCCCACATCAATTATAGAAAAAGGGAGGTCACATTTGATATTCCAAACTAACCTATGATCGTCAGTCAGTATGATGATAAATACAAACATTATATGAAAATCACATACATTGTATGGGTCTTTATTCCTATTAAAAAGAATATTTTATCCTATATGGTTGGGGATAAAATTTACATTGATGATATGCCTATTTTGTAGGTGTTTTTATGTATTTCTGAAAGAGTTTCCTAGTCCTCCACTAAATCGTGAAGTTGAGTTTTCAATAGAACTCATACCTAGTGCCACACCAATTTCAAAAACTCCCTATAAAATGTCCCTAATTGAGTTATAATAATTAAAGAAGAAGCTCCAGGTGAATATTGACAAGGTATTTATTTAAAAATGTGTGTAATCTTGGGGATCACCTATTCTTTTTGTTAAGAATAAAGATGGATCAATGTGACTCTTCATTGATTACTGTGAACTAAACAGGATCAAGAACAAGTGTTCTCTACCCTATATTGATGACTTGTTTGATCAATTGTGTAGAGCTCAATACTTTTACAAAATTTAACTTTATTCCATATATCATCAATTGAGGGTCAATAAGGAGGATATACCCAAGGAAACATTTCATAAAAGGTATGGGCATTATGAGTATATAGTAATGTGATTTGGTCTTACTAATTCCCCCACTATCTTAATATATTTAATGAATAGATTATTTAGATATTACCTTGGTCGGTTTGTGGTAGTATTTATAGATTATATTCTTATATATTCAAATATATAGGAATATCATGAATATCACTTGATAATTATGCTGAAGACCCTAAGGAAGGAGAATTTGTATAAAAATTTTAAAAAGTGTGAATTTTGGCTACAAAGGGTTCCATTTTTGGGTCATATAATCATAATAGAGCATATATTAATGGATCCATAAAATATAGAGGCTATTTAATGTTGTCCAAGACTAACCACGATAACTGATATTCAAATTTTTCTTGTTTTGGATGGATATTATCGATGGTTTGTGGATAATTTCTCATGACTATTGAATCAACTCACTAAATTAACTTATAAGGGATACAAGTTCCTCTAGATGAATGAATGTGAGTAAATTTTCAAGGAACTGAAGAGAATATTAGTCATTTCACCTATAATTACATTACCCTATAATGGATAAGGGTTTGTAATCTATAGTGATGCATCCAAGAAGGTATTGGGGTTAATTCTCATACATAATGACATGGTTATAGTTTATACCTCATGAAAATTGAAGGTTCAAAAGAAAAATTACCCAAATCATGATTTGGAGTTTTTTGTGGTAATTTTTTCATTAAATATATGAATGCATTATCATTATGAAGAAAAGTGTGATATATATATACTGATCAAAAAAAATTAAAGTATATATCCACACAAAAGGATTTAAATATACACCAAATAAGATGGTTCAATCTGATTAAATATTATGGTTGCTCAATACATTACCACTCTGGGAAAGTGAACAAGGTGGATGATGCCTTGAGTCGAAAGGATATGCTAGCATATATATGACGAGGATCACAAAATATCCAATATTTATGGATCTGAAAAGGATAGATCTTGAAATCTTGAAGTAAGAGGTTAAATCTTATCTTTCTCAAATAAGTGTTCAACCATCTATCCATGTGAAAATTAAATAGGTGCATAAGGAAGATGTGGATCTGTATAAGAAGAAAATAAATGTTCCTAAGTTTAACCATGATTATAATGGAATGATAAGGATTAGGAACTATGTATATGTTTCATCCATACCCAATTTGAAGAAGGTGTGGTTAGAAGAGGCCCATAGTTATTTATTCTCTATTCATCCTGGAAGTAAAAAATGTATAGAGATTTGAAAGAGTGTTTCTAGTGGGTTTGAATGGAGAGAGATATTACAAAGTTTTTATCTTGGTGCTTGGTATGTGAGAAAGTTAAGGCTAACAGAAAAATTTCTAAGGGGATGTTATAACTATTACCCATACCAAAATAGAAATGGTAAATATCACCATGGATTTTGTCATCATAATCCCCGAAATTTCTAAATGTCATAATACTATATGGGTTATAGTTGATCACCTTATAAAGTCAGCACACATCATTACTATTAGATAATATTTCTCTTTGGATTATCCTTTCATGATATAAATTAAATAAGTTTTAAGGTTTCAAGGAGTACTACAATATATTTTATCTGATCGAGACCTGAGGTTTACCACGAAGTTTTTGGAAAAGTCTTCACCAGACTCGGGATACAGATCTAAGTTTCAGTACTAGGTTTCATCCTCGAATATATTGTCAGCCTAATAGAAAAATTCAAACCCTATATGATATTCTAAGATCTTATTCTATGTATTTTAAAGTTGGATGGGGTCAACACCTTCCTCTAGTTTAGTTTTCTTATAATAATAGCTTTCACTCGAGTATTCAGATGGCTCCTTATGCAACCCTATATGGAGAGAAGTGTAAAACTCTAAAATACTAGGATGAAGTTGGATAAATAAAGTGATTAGGAACTGAGCTAGATAAATAAATGTTATAGAAGGTTATATCCATTCATCAACACATAAGGAAAGCACAAATTTGGTGGAAGAGTTATGCTTGTAAACACCAGCGTGATATGAAATTTGAAGTTAGCGACAAGGTGTTTCTAAGAATTTATCCATGGAATAATGTAACTAGATTTAGAAAGAAGGGAAAATTGGCCTTAGGTATATCATTCCCTTTGAAATTATTTATTTTATCGGGATATTATCTTATTTATTGATGCTCCCACGAACCTATATCAAGTCCATGATGCATTCCATGTATATATCCTAAGGAAGTAAATACTTAATCCATCAAATTTATTGAACTTAGAGTTCATATTGCTGGAGCATGATATGTCTTATGAGGAACAACTGGTAGAGATTCTGGATCATATAGAGAAATTTCTATGAAATAATACCACTAACCTGATCAAAGTTTTGTGGTGAAACCACCAATTTGAAGAAGCTATGTGGAAACCTGAGGATATAATAAGGTAGAAGAATCCCCATTCATTTATATTATAGTGATGAATTTTTAGGGATAAATTCATTTTAAGTGGGGTATAATTTAACACCCCAAAATTTTATGATATATATTTTTTGAATATATTTAATTTCTTATATAGCATGCGTTACATGCAACACTAAGTTTTAATGAACCATAATATACTATTAATGGTATCATTTAAACTTGATAATTATAACCTAACTGTTACTGGTGGTATGAATAGGAATAATCATATTTTTAAAATTAAGTATAAATGTTTTATACAAATAAAATATATTTACAAATAAGTACTTAATTTTTGGTAAAGTCTTTATATGCTTCGAAAATAAATTTTTATCAAAAAAAGTGATTTTTATTGCTTTTTATGAACAAATAATAAAATTATTTTTTTCTATTTTAAGAAAATATATTTAAAAAAATTAACTTCATTTTTATAATAAACGTGTCAAAATTATCTTAGGGTTATTTTTTGGTATTTTTTTGAAAAGATTAATTTTTCAATGTATACTGTAAAGTGCTAGTTTTTATTAAAAATTACCTTTTCATTCAAAGAATTTACAAGATGAATTTTATTTTGATATAGTTTTAAAATTAAAATTAGTTCAGTGATATATTTAATAATCCAATTTATTTCATTGTAATAAATTTTATATTTAATTTTTATATAAAAACTCTTTAAACTTTTGCAAATTTTTTTATTTGGAAAATCGTTTTTTCGCCACATATGCGGGTTTATTTTTAAATTAAATGTTTCCTCTTCTGTGAATTAAATTTATTAAAATTAATTAAATATTTTTAATCATCATAATAAATATTATATAACAATTTCAATTTAATTTTTGGTCAAAATAAATAGTAAAAATTATAAAAATTAATTACCATGGTTAAGGTTTAAACGGGTTTATTGGGGGTAAACTAAAAAGATAAGGGTAATATTGTCATAAATTTTTTTTTAAACCTATTTTATGGACATATTTCAATATTATTCTTCCAAATTTTGAATCTATGTTAATTTGGAATCTTTTTTCTTGGGAATTACTTGATCTCTTTGGATTCTTTTGGCAAATTTCCAAGTAGTTTCCAAGTGGGTTCCTTTCCCCACGTATAAAAGGACTTTTCCTATCCTCTACTCTCCACACTCTAATATAATTTTGGTTTAGAAAATATATACCCAAAAACCTTCCTTAATTCCATCCCCATTTTTTATAGGACTTATTTGTATTAATAAAAACTCCTATGAAGTCTTTAGGTATAAACCTAAAGAGGTACTTCATATAAGAGGTAAAATTCTTAACCTTCCATTTTGTTTTATTTCTTCCTCTACCTCCATAAAATCATCTTTAATTATGTTGATATAATAATAAATATATCTCCCATATACTTATATTTTGTTATGTTAATGTAATAACCTATATTTATCTCATCTTCCATCAAATGGGAAATGAAATCGTTGATTGTGTGTGGGGCAGACTACCGCCTCGCGAATGGATGTAATTTGTTTTCCATAACCAATTCTAATGGAATGGTATAATTATGGATATAAAGTATATATATGTATATATATGTGATATTTTTAACATAATTATAATTATTTAATAATGGTATCACATATTCATTCTTACTTTCTATCTCATGGGGATACAATAATATCGCTCGTGTGTATGGCGGACTACCGCCTCATGAAGTGATGTTATGCGTTTTTCACTTACGCTTGATATGGAAGGTAAGAAGGATAAATTAAATGAAAATATGTAATATTTATTACATAAAAATGATTCTTTAAATGTAATATATTATTAACATTTTTTTCATCTCATCCATCGACAAAATGGAAACAGCGTTCATGCGTACGTATGGTTTGTCATCTCCATGAACTGTGTAATTGATTTTCTATCTCTAAATTTAATGGATTACTATAAATACATATTTAATGATTATATATGATATTTATATCATGGTTAAAATTCTTGATATTATTTTACCATGATCAAAGTAAAAGGACCGAAAATATCAAATCAAAACATGCATGAAAAAGAAAGCACTTATTACCCAAAACATGATTTTAACAAGGAATTGTTACTAAATGGGTAATAAAAGGTCATAAGTAAATAATATATGGTATGATATATATAATTATGGTTCTATAATATATTTATAATAAACCTATATTTATTATACATGAGGTCTGAATGTGTATGAAGTAAATTGAGACTTAAGGTAAGTGAATTTCATCTCGAATTTTCTTCTTTGGGATATATGTTATTATGCAAATATCTTATTTTATGTGGTCTATATATAGTCACTTTGACATGTTATATCATGAATTTATTTATTAACATAATATTTAAAGTTTCATTTGATGTTTTTATTTAATGGGGTTTACGATTAAAAAAGTTACCAAAGCGGTAAGGGTTTGATGTTACAGTCTCATTGTTTATTAGGGTTGTTAATGATTATGCTTATAATGATGAGATCTTATGATATAACTCTCAAGAAACACATGAATTTTCTTATCCTATATTTATTTCTTTATAATAATTTTTTCCCTTCATTTTCCTCTCTTTATGTACTCAATAATCTAAAATAATGATTTTTAAAGAAAAATGATTATTTCTATATTCGATCAAAAAGAATTTATTCCATATCCATGTTTTCTAAAAATGTTTTCAAGAATGTTTTAATGATTTTTTAAAGTCATTTTAACCCTTGTATTAATTTTAAAAAAAATAAGAGGATTATTCATGTCTTTTTTCAAAAAATGATCATTTTTTATCAAAAATATGAAAGGAGTCTTTTTTAACGTGTACAACATGACTACTAAATGTTTTAAAGATTAATTTATAATTTTTAAAGTTTATTTTCAAATAAAAGGTTTTTAAAAATGTTTTTTTTACTTTTAGTTTTAAAAAGGCGATTTTCAAAGTGAAAGTGTTATTTTCCTCAAGAAATGTTCCAAGTGATCTTTCAAAATTATTTTCCATCTATGACGACATCCTTTGATGTTACTTATGTTTTATTAGGGATATGATCCTAGGATACCATTATTATTCATTCGATGAATGGTTTATGTTTATTATGATAATATTCTTATGAAACCCATTTCTTTCTCATGGGTTATACCATGATAAAATGATTATGAAACCCAATTATTTTTCCATGGGTTATGCTATGATGATGTAATGACTCTGATTTTTCCATGTATTATTATAGAATAATATATGGACTATATTTGGAGTTAGGAGCTCTGAGATTATAAGCCCCGGTGTGCTTAGAATTAATATTATAAATATATTAAATATCACACATGCTTAGTTTCCCTGAAAAATTGGAATAACTCTTAGATAGAGGCACAAATCAAAAATATGAGGATGGAATTGAGTTCAGAGCATGGGTTTTACCCTAGGTGTGACCTAACCTTGGAATGCATCAGTCGTTCAGGTTGAGTGTCATCATTGGAGAATTAATAAACTAAATTAATTAAATTTTTTTTGTTAAATTTATTCTTCAAAACATGCACAAGTAAAGAAAACATGCATGGTGACTCAACCCCATGATGCACACCCAAACCCCTCCCACCCCAACCACACAATCCGCCCACGGGGGGAAATTAAATTATTTATTTTATTAGGTGATGTAGTGACCTAATTTATTTATCTATAAATATGTTATTAACAAAAAATCTAAAGGTTGGATTCATAACCCTAGAGATTTATGGGAGAGTGTTGGAGGAACTTCTGTTGGCGTGCAATGACCAGATCATGGATCATCGATCGGTGTGTGACGAAACTCAAGGATCTCACCAATGACAATGACATGTATTAATTCATCATCGGTGATTGATCCACCTCAAGGTAGGATGTTGTTTTATTTGGATTTATCCTTATTTTATTATTCATGTGATAAATTAAAATCAATTAACTAACAAATTTATTTGAGGATCGATTGTATTGAAGGTACGAGTTTATCATAGGGCAATTTGGGAGATTTGTTTATTTAATTTGGATCTTTGTTTGTAATTATAATGGAAATAGATTGAGACCAACTGAACACAAACGAGGTTCATTCCTCTTTTACGAATTTCTTGGATTTATCCCACTATTCCTTGTGTGATTATTTACAACATTCATTTTGGCTGGTGGTTTAACAAATACCAGATAAACAATCCTTGCACACCCATTTCTTGGCGCAATGGATTGTTATCACATATTTGGGTTCTGACTAATGATGGGATTAATCTGTGATGATGGTGATGATGTATTGGGATCATTTAAACAATTTATGATCATTTTAGTTCGATGGAGCGGTTATGGATGTTGTATCTGGATGTTTCCTGAGCAGTTTTGAAGGCTGGATTCTAGAGAACAACAATGGTGAGGCTCTTCTAGACCAAATCCATGTTCTCTTGCATGATTTTCAGCTAGATTGGAGGTCGGAGGAGCGGATGGAAATTCATGAGGAAGATCCATGGGATTTTTTAAATTTCATACTACATTGTGTGTGACGCATGAACAAACACCGTGTGTGGGGCCCTAGCTATAGTGCTAGGGTTTCATATAGAGTTAAGTATCACATGGTGTGTGACCCCTATCACATGGCTTGTGACTCGACTTGGTGACTCAATGTGTACCTGGGGAGGTACACATACATGGGAATGACTAATTGGAAATGAACACAGCTATTCAGACAAGAACACATCTAGGAGTACATAGGCTTGGGCATGTTGTGTACTCAATAATGGACATAAACATGGTCATTGGCCATGATACATGGGAAGGACCTAGTTTCAAAGGGACCCACTATATACTACTAGTACACATCATGTACTCCTTCAAAGATGGATTGGATCCCTTTTCCTCTTTATCTTGGACACATTTCATTATGGTGAATTATCTAGATTCATTCCCTGAGGGTTTAGTATAGAATCGCATCCTATATATAGGATGGTAATCCCTTTAGAGGAACTTTAGTCTTAGATAGAGTTTTTGTAATCCTTCTGTGTGTCCTAGATTGAGATCCTCTATTATCATATTTTCTATTGGTGGAGTTATTGGTATCTTCATGACTAACAATATACGGGATTCAGTCCTCTAATTAGTAGGTTAATCTAGATTGAGTTGTTGGTATACCCCATGGCCTTGGGTGTGACCCTCATCTATGTATCATTCTCTTCAGACTTCTAGGGTATGATTATTATGGTGAGAACCGATGAGAATGACCTCTCGGATGGATTTCATCAGTACTATCTAACTTGTGGAGTGTGTTCTCCCATACGAGTGCTTTGTGGAACTTTTTAGTAGGAATCCAAGGTTGGAATTATGGTTGTGACTTTTCTTGAAGACTTTGTTTCTATATTGAGTATATCTAGATATTATTATTATTTGTGTCATTGACATATACCTATGATGATCTGATTATTATTCTTAATGTTATATGCTTAGTTATTTTGAGTTGTCCTACTCGGTATTGTTATACTCACCCTTGCATGGGTTTTGCCTGCACGTGTCATGTGTTATATAGATGAACAACCTCTTAACGGAGTACTATAGGGACCAGGACCAGGTGAATCTTAGTGAGCCGAATAGACTGAGATGTGTTCCTATAATTTTATTGACAATAGTCCTCACCCACTTTACAGGTTAGAATTGTTTTTAGTTTCTTTTTGGCGGGTTTTTATTTGGCCCTTTTTCTTTCTAGTACGTGTTATCATACTCTGATGCTAAAATTTTAGATGTATGCATGGATAGTTATCATTTGTTTTACATTTCAGTATTGTATGGGCTTGGAGATTTGTGTGTGTGTGTAGGTACTTTAGACTAAGGTCTCTCATGTGTGTGATATGTCTACTCAGTGCTTATTTCCAACCTCTGGCATATTGGAGGTGATATTGGGGTAGTCACGGCATGGGATCTGTTGGGATGGGTCATGAGTGAGTGGTATTAGAATAGTTTCTACCTTAGGACCAGATTATGTGAGATTGGTTTGGGGTAACGGTGTTAAGAGTTTCGAGTTTGGATTTCAGGCCATGGACTCTAGTGTTGGTGTGTCGTTCGATGTATCCATACACCAGGACTTTGATCACCTACCTTTAAACTCGGTATATATATGCACTGGTTATAAGTAAAATATTGGTACATGCATCATATAAGAATGAGTTGTGGTTTCCGTGTCCTTCTTAAGTCATCTCTCCAGATATACTCATTGACTGTAGTACATCTTGTTTATTTTAAGATACATCTATAACGTTTTACAGCTAGGATTTATCATTAGGATCATGAGTATGATCTCTTGAGTTATGAGGATTCAATATAGGGACCTATTTGGGATGTGCTACCTCCAGGTGGTGCACCAATCTTACCAACACCTATCAAGAAGCAGATAGTACTGGTAGTACTAGCAGATGAGGTGCACAGGCTGGATTCACTTCATGAGTTTCAGTGACAATGACCACTCAGGTTCTGAGGCAATCCTGACCCACAAGTATATGAGGACTATTTTGAGGTAGTGATGTGAGTCTTCCATCTTGTCAGGACACTAGCAGATCAGATGATGGTCCTAAAAGATAGCCTTTTATATGGATTTGTATGATGATGTTGGGGCTTAGTGACCTAGTTGAATGATAAGGTGACTCTTGTATAGTTATAGTTTGAGTGCCTTTTCATGGAGTATTCCTCTCCAACTACATTGAGGGATATGCACATCTAGGATCTTCTACAGCTTTAGTGTGATAGTATGATTGTGGTTGAGTATTCATCAAGGTTCACCAAACTCTCTCTATACTCGATGGATATAGTGCAAGATCAGTTCTTTTAGGATCAGACCTTCAAGTGAATAATATGATGAAAATTCTGAGCTAGCATGATACCTATATGCATTCCTACCTATGATGGGGTTCTAGATCATGCTTTGGTGATCGAGAGTTTCCTAGATAAGAAGACATAGATAGTTGGTGCTGGTAGTGGGAACATAAGATCTGAGACTTCAGTATTAGGTAGCCAACAATAGTCACAGTGAACTTAATGTGCAATACATTTTAGGAGGAGATCTCAAGATAGAGGGTATGTGGTTTAGGGATCATAGAATGAATCTAGCCAGTTGAGGGAGAGGCAGTGTTATTCTTGTGATAGTCGGGGGACATCTTGCATGAGACTGTCTATCCCAACATGCGGCTAACAGAGAGATAGTGGATGGGCCACCTAGGAATAGGCAGCAGCAGAAGCAGACAGGTCTGAAGCATGACAAACATGGTAGGGGAGTTGGGAGAGTGGATTTAGGTGGAATACATTATGACTTGTTACCCCCACCACCCCCAAGTGGTCCACATCAGGCTCAGGTAACTGGGAGATAGGGGAGAGGGCAGCTAATGGAAGTCAAGGCTTATGACCCAAAGGCTCTAGGGATGATACAAGGTACAATCTGTATCTTTTTTACCATAGTTTCAGTACTGATATACAGAGATTCAAGTCATTCCTTATTTCCACTTATCTGGTTTGATACTTAGAGATTTTGGTTGATCCTTTGGCTCGACCCTTGTGCTTGGAGACTCTTATTGAAGTTTACTCAGCGATCACGCACTTGTGTCGATGGCATGACCTAACTCTTGGAGGTGATAGTTTCTTTTGGGATCTTTTTGTAGCAGTGATGAGGCCTTACGATGTCATCTTAGGTATGGACTAGTTATCTACAGTTCATTACCGCTAGTGTTTTGGGTGAAGGATGTGGTGCGTCCACAATGATGGGCACAAGTTTTCCTTTTTGGGTGAAAAGGAAACCTAGGAAGAGTATGATAGACTCATTCATATGAGGGTAAAACCAATTAATCATCAGTTGGATAGCATGACCCTTGGTTCAGTGGATGCTATGAGTTTTTAGTTCCCTATAGTGGTGGAAGAGTACGAGGATGTTTTCCCTGAGGACATTCCGGGTTTACCTTCCCACCAAGAGATAAACTTATGTATCGATCTACACCCTGGGATAATCCTAATATCTACACCATTATATTGAATGGATCCTGTAGAGATTTGTGAGTTGTGGTTGTAGTTGGAGGACTTGAAGGATAAGGGGTTTTTCAGACCCAATGTTTCACCCTGGGCAGCCCCAGTGTTGTTCACCAAGGAGTAAGGGAGCTTTAGGTTGTGTGTGGATTACCATCACCTAAACCAGTTGACCATAAAGAACAAGTATCCACTATCAAGGATTGATGACCTCTTTGATCAATGGAGAGGGGCACGATGGTTCTTGAAGGTTGACCTTGGATCAAGCTATCACTAACGGTGAGTATGGGAGGATGATATACTGAAGATGACATTCATATGTTTCTATGGTCACTATGAGTACTTGGTGATACCCTTTGGCATAAAGAATTCCCTAATAGTATTCATGGGAATCTTGAACTGGATCTTCCATATTTTCTTATATCGGTTCATGGTAGTCTTCATCGATGATATCCTAGTATACTCAGAGTCCGAGGAGGATCACACAAGACACTTAAGGATGGTTCTGGATGTACTCCAAGAGCACTAGCTTTATGGAAAGCTCTATAAGTGTCAGTTATAGATTCAGGAGGTCCACTTTTTGGGAAATGTTATCTCAGTAGACGGTGTGGTATTGGACCAAGTAAAGGTCGAGGCAGTGTTAGCTTGGGAGCCACCCAAGAGTGTGAAAGAGGTGTGGAGATTCCTTGGTTTGATAGGCTACTATCAAAGATTCGTACATGATTTATCCAAGATATCAGCTCCCTTGACATCTTTGAACCAAGAGGGGAATCCTTTCGTGTGGATAGAGAGGTGTAAGTAGGCTTTCCAAGATTTGATGTAGAGATTAACGAGCGCTCTCATTTTAAGATTTATATAGGAGGGTGTTGAGTATGTAGTGTTTTGTGATGCATTAGGAACCATGCTTAGTTGTGTTTCAATACAGAGTCAGGCAGTGATTGTCTATGGTTCATGTCAGTTGAGACCACATGAGAAGAACAACACAACCCATGACCTTGAGCTATCAGTAGTAGATTTCACACTGAAGATGTTCCGACACTACTTGATGGATGAGTGTTTTATCATCTATTCTGATCACAAGAGTCTCAAGTATATCTTATCTTATAAGGATCTTAACTTGAGATAGAGGTGGTGGATATAGTTCCTCTAGGATTATGACTTCTATATTTTCTATACTTCTAGGAAGGGGAATGTGGTAGCAGATTCCCTCAGTATGAGATCTTATTCATAGTTTCTGGGCGATGCGTTAGAGCAGATTCCCTCATTATAGTTATCATTTGTGGATGGAGATAGAGTCTCTTACCTCCAGTTGATTGTTGTTAAACCTCCTCTTTTATAGTGATTCAGGGAGGTGCAGCTTGGAGATATCGACTGTGAGACCCTACATACTTAGATATCCACTAAACATGCTCCTGATGGATTTTCTAAAGGTTGGGAGCATATCGTTCTCTTCAGAGAATTCACGATGGTACACTATGGGAAAAATGATTTTTTGCGACGGGGTATTTGCAACGGGGAAGGGTCTCATCGCAAAACGTCTATCGGGATGGGCTTTTTACTGCGGGGAGATCTACTCGTCGCAAATAGTTAGTTATTTGCGATGGGGAGACGGTCTCTGTCGAAAAAGGTTTGGCACGAGTTTCATAACAAACCACGGTAAAGGTATTTACGATGATCATAAAAGCTCATCGCAAATACTCGGCGGTTTTTTTAGTATTTGCGATAGGATTTATCTTCCGTCACAAATATTATGTCGGTAGGTTGGTATTTTCGACGGGTCCCGTCGCAAATACCTTTTTAACCACTACCGCTAATTAAAAGAGGGGTTAGTATTTGCGACAGGATACCTGTCACAAATAAGTTTGTCGTAACTAATCTAACCTATATACCCCTCCCCCATCTGTTTTCCCCTCATTCCATTCCTTTCTCTACTCCTCTCTCCCTCTCTACTTATATTTCCTCTCTCAAAATTTTTCTAAGTTGAAAATTTTAAATCGGAGAAATATTCGGGGCGTAAATCCTTCAAAAGATTCTGTTTTAAGGTATTTATCTATTTCTTTTATTTTTTAGTTAATTCGTTTTATTTGGTATTAGTTATAATTATTTTTAATTAGCTGCAATTAAATTAAATTAGAATTAGATCGTTTTATTTTGCATTATTTTTTTTACAAATACGTGTGATTAGTATTAATTAATAGTTATATTAATTATTATTAATCAGTAGTCATTAGTAACAATTAGGATTAATTAGTAATAATTAGTAATAATTAGGATTAACTAGTAATAATTAGGATTAATTAGTAATAATTTGGATTAATTAGTAATAATTAGGATTAATTAGTATTAATTAGGATTAATTAGTATTAATTATGAATAATTAGTAATAATTAGGAATAATTGGGAATAATTAGGAATAATTGGGAATAATTAGGAATAATTAGCAATAATTTTTGAATAATTAGTAATAATTAGGATTAATTAGTAATAATTAGGGTTAATTAGTTATAATTTAGATTAATTAGTAATAATTTGGAATAATTAGTAATAATTTGGAATAATTAGAAGTAAATAGTAATAATTAGAAGTAAATAGTAATAATTTGAAGTAAATAGTAATAATTAGAAGTAAATAGTAATAATTAGAAGTAAATAGTAATAATTAGAAATAAATAGAAATAATTGGGAGTAATTAGTAATAATTAGTAATAATTAGTAATAATTAGTAATAAACGTTAATAATTAGTAATAAATAGTAATAATTAGGATTAAATAGTAATAATTAGGATTAAATAGCAATAATTAGGTTTAATTAGCAATAATTAGAATTAATTAACAATAATTCAAAATCATTAGTAATAATTAAAAATAATTTGCAATAAATTAGCATAATTTCTAGTGGATTGGCGGCAATCATTTTACTCAATAACTCATCTCCTTGAAAAATTTTCTCCCTGAAATCACTATAACAAATATGCTTCAACGTACGAATATCCATTTTCGTATTCACAAGAATTGAGTAACCCCAATCCAAAATGGTTAAATCTTATAATGCATATATCGTGAATGATTTTCAATTTCATACACGTGCATATGGGGAATAAAAAAACAATGAAGAGTGGTTTCTTCTTGAAAGGATCTCATCATAGAGAAACTAAAGTTGATTTTTACGGCATGCTGGAAGAAATTATTAAATTGTGTTATCTGAGACAAAATTACATTACAATGTTTAAATGTTAGTGGTTGGGTACTAAGAGAGGATTGCATATTCATCTAACCCATGGAATTATTGATAATAAATATAAAAGTATCCTTGCATTAAATGAACTGTTTTTATTGGCTCATTAGGCACATCAAATTTATTATGATAATTATTGTGCTACTTCAAAAGAGTTGGGTGATTGGTGGAGCATAATAAAAATTAAATCTTAAGAAAATCATTTTACTCAAAGTGAATGTAGTTCCACTAAAGTTCAAGGAATTGATATTTTCAAGAGACTTATCCAAATCCATATTTTTCATGAAGAGATGTGAATATTGATGATGACACCCCGTAGTTAAGGATCGATGGTGACGATGATGTTAATGATGTTACAAATGAATTTGAAATGACAAGAGATGATTAAACTGAAACTCATATAGAAATTGATGATGCTGAGGAGTAATATGAAGACATTGACATCGTCAGATATGAAGATGAGGATGCATATGAAGATTGACATGCTTAAATTCTAGTTATAATCATATATAATATATATCTATATATAATAGATGTTTTTAACTATTTTCTAACAATAATCATTTTGTGTTTCAGATGGACTCAGATCTATTTCGTCGGTTATAGGAGGTTGATCTACCTTTAGATGAGTAGGATGTTGGATCATCTGGCCCTCAGACTACTGGCAGTTTAGGGAGGACTCAGACGGGGCATGGTCTTTCCCAATTGATGATTTTTTACCCTATCCCAAAGCGATGTCAACATCTTGGATTCGATCCACACATGCAGAGTTATGTTTACCTGTGTACTTTAGTTAGTTTTCATTAATTTATTTATATACTAATTGTTTGATTATTTGTTCTTTTTCATAGCCTTTCACATATAGTTATTGGACAGGGAAGTGTTATATTATGTAATTATTTTTTTGAAGCATGGGTCACATGGGATGAGATTCCTGTTGATATTCAGTATCGCATGTTTGATCATTGGCTAGTACATAAATAAATAATATTTATTTTGAAATTTATTTAATTAATAACTTGATATTATAATTTATTTTTAGTGTTTATGGTATTCTATCGATGAGAGTATGTGTGGCACTATCTGGAAGGCATGGGAGGGGTTTATGCATGAGCGTTTCCATTAGTTTTTGTAAAATTTGAGAAGGAAAGCAATGATGAAAGCAGGAATGCCAGTGTTTGATGAGTCTTGTCATACCCACTGACCTAATTGCATTTCATCTTAGGTTTGGTATGGATTATGTTCACATTAGTTGGGTGGATGTTTTCAGAGGAGATCATCAGTAGGTCGACAAAACAGGGGGAGATAGGAGGTGACACATCGAGCCAGTAGTCGTACATTCAGTACACAAAGGGAACATATGGTAAATACATTTTTTAAATAATTTATATAACTTTAAATGTAACGTTTATTTTATATTCAAATAGGCATTCGAATAGCCTGATGTTATAGAGTTCGACGTTTATAGGAGGATGTACAGTGATCCAGTCACTAGATAGATTAGAGGTGATTTTCAGTATCATATTGTGGTTAGTATAATTTATTTTTTAGTTTTAAAATTAACTCCAAATAATATTGTAACTATTTTAATTTTAAATTTCAATTGAAAGAGTCATATGAGGTCATGACATCTCATTCATAGACTGAGAGTCGGGCCGAGACTGAGGGTCATACCAGTGCCCACCGATTTGATGAGGCATCATAGTACAGGCGACCCGGTATACCTTCAAGAAAGGTTGAGTTGTTAGTATCAACTCTCAATTAACACCTATGAGTTATTATGGTACGGTTGTGATGTCAGCGTCCAACTCGAGAGGAGCTCATGGAGAGTCATCGTCATCTACTTCATAGTATCAGGAGTAGATGTGTGCTCACAGTGAGGTCATATAGAGTATGCATAAGGATTATGAGGAAATGCGTTAATGGAAGTAGTATGAGATACACCAATGGCAGCAACAGTAGCAGCAGGAAGAGCTCTGATGACAGCAGTAGCAGCAGCAGCAGCAGGAGATGCGTCAATGGCAGTAGTAGCAATATGAGCAGATGGAGTACATGCGACGTCTGACTCGTGGTTTAGAGATGGAGTTCCCTCCACCATCTCCTCCAGCTCCTCTAGAGGACCCCCTCCCTCAGTGATATATTTGTTTTTTTATGATAAAATATTTGAATGCAATTTTTTTATAATATTAACAATTTACATTTCTATATAGTGTGTTTTTTATATTGTTGTGAACATTTCATTTTTTGTTTTTTATTTAATTTTTTATTATTTATTTAATTTTTTATTATTTTATTACTTTATTTAATTTTTTTATTATTTTTATTATTTTATTATTTATTATTTATTATTATTTTGTTTTTATATTTTTACAAATATTGAGGTTTTTATTATTTTATTATTTTTTATTATTTTACTAATATTATTATTATTATTTCATTAATATTAATAATATTATTATTGTTATATTAATATTATTTTATTATTTTATTAAAATTAATATTATTATTTCATTACTATTAATAATATTAATATTATTTTATTGTTATTATTATATTAATATTATTTATATTATTAATATTAGTATTATTATTATTATTATTTTCCAATATTATTTTATTATTATTTTCTAATAATATTTTATTTTTATTAATAATATCATTTTATTCATTTTTATTTTTTTATTTTTTTAAGATATTTGTGACGGACCTTTTGCGATGGGGGGTCCCCGTCGCAAATAATTTTTTTCAATAATCTCAGAGAAACTATTTGTGACACCCTTTTCTCCAACGAGTCATTTGTAACGGGGTCCCGTCGCAAATAGTCCAATTTCCAGTAGTGGTACCAGTGATGTTGTGAGAGGAGGTTCTGAGGGATTTTCATACTTCTACCTTGGTAGTACATCCAGGTATGGTGAAGATGTACCAAGACCTCTGACATCAGTTTTGGTAGCTAGGGATGAGGAAGATTTGGAGAGTTTGTCTCTCAATGCCTTATTTGTCAGCAAGTGGAGGTTGATTACCAGGTTCCAGTGGGTTTAGCTCAATCCCTTGAGGTGCCAGAGTGGAAGTGAGATGGGATATCCATGGAATTCGTGATGGGGTTACCACGTATGTCTAGGGGACATGATGCCATCTGGGTGATCGTAGACTGACTCACCAAGTCAGTCCACTTCCTAGCTATTCGAGAGTTGAGTTAAGTAGATATCTTAGGATGCACTACTACAAATATGGTCTTTATCAGCACTAGAAAAGTCCATTTACAGTGCTAAAAAAGCATTGTTAATCTCAGCGAAGATAAAGGGGGTCCCTTTTATCAACACTAAAAAAATGCTGATAAAGACCCCTTTTATCAGTGCTAAAAAAATGCTGATAAAAGTTAAAAAAACATTAAAAAAATAAAATATATATATTTTTTTGCAATTCAGGTAGGGGATTCAACAATTCTTAAATCCCCCTTCAACAATTCCCCCCCACCCCACCCCAACCACCCCCAGCCTTTAACAGTGCCACCACCCCCTTTAATAGCGCTAGACCTTATTCCGCACCCACGCGTGCGACCTGCCTCCCCCTGGATTCGAACTTGGGACCTTTTGCCTTCACGCCTAAGACTTTACTACTCCAACATATTACTTTTCTCTTCATTTATTAATATATCTATTTATTTATATATATATTTAGTTATATTTACTCATATATTAATATATATTTATATTAACATATATATATTTATATTAATATATATATTTAGTTATATTAATATATATTTATAGTTATATTAATATATATATATATATTAATATATATATATATATATATTTGTATATTAATATATATATTCGTATATTAATATATATATATATAGTTATATTTATATATTAATATATTTATTCGTATATTAATATATATTTATAAGATCAGTTTTAAATACATTTATAAAGTATGATTTTTTGTGTGTGTTTATAAATAAATAAATACATAGGTATACAAATATTCATATATTTTTATTTTAAATAAAATGGATATTAGTTTTTTATTTAGATAAGGCTTATATATTGAGAAATATATTTTATATGTAAATATGTTTAATTATTTATTTATAAAATTAAATTTTTATGTGTGAATATATAAAAATTATGTATATATTATTATATATTTGATTATAAATAACAGTACATTATGAAAAATGATAACAAGCCCTGAAAACCTGAAAACAGGTAAAAATGGAGAAACCCTCAAAACCCGTAAATATAGTCAGGAAGTCAAATAAACCCTAAACTCAGGGTAATGATGAAAACTTCTAATACGAGAGTCCGTTCCAGCTCTGTGAGCAGTAAAATCAAAGATCATCAAATGATCTATTTTATGATAGGTGGTGGAGGCCGAATGGACAGGAAAATCATAAGTTACAGTTGTTTGAAAAAACAGCACACAAGACAAAAGTACTAGAAATGGGGGGCTTGAGAAACCTAACAAACTGTGGATTCACTAAAGTGGGCATAAATTCTGATATGGGTTTTCATTTTAGATTTTTGACTATTCAAACCTAATATCATGGAACGAACTAAGATATAACAGGTGATAGAGGCCAAACAGGCACACAGATCGGGAGTTATTGTCATTTTCAGAAAAAATTGACAGGGCACCGAACACAGAAACAGATTTTTGGAGGCCTTATTATGGTTTTTTGGGGTTTTATGGTCTAGTACATGACTATAAATATGTACGAGTCAGCCTTTTTCATATATCTCTTCACTGACTTTGATTTGATATGTGGTAGAACCCAAACGGACACCCGGAGTGAAAGTTATGGTCATTTGAAGTTGGAGTTTTTTTTTGGAGTGGTATAAATGATATATATTATTTTTCTTTGATTTTATCACTATTTATATTAAACTTGGTCCTCACTTGTCTCACAAGCTTCGATTTTACTGGTCGTAGTGCTCAAACAGACACCCAGAGAAGAAGTTATGCTTGTTTTAGTGAGTTGCGGGTTTCTTAGGTTTTTAGGCGCTATGAGGGTTACTCAATTTCAAATGATAATAACTTCTTCTCCAGGTGTTTGTTTTGTCCCTACCACATATTAAATAAAAAATTGTGAAAATATACACACTCCGGTGACCATTGGAACCCCTTCTCACGTTCTTCAAGGCCCAAAAAGGCCCAAAATCCCTCCATATGGTCATAAGTTTGGCTCCGGGTGTCCGTTTTTCCATAACTTCTACTCCGGGTGTCCATTTTGCATCTACCACATATCAAATTGATCTAAAAAATATATTATATTTATATCAATATAAATATACTTATATATCAATATATTATTTTTTATGAAATATAATTTTTTTTAATATAAACTTTATCAGTGCTAGGAAAAAAGTGTTGATAAAGCCCCCCATTTATCAGCGCTACTAAAAAAAGTGATGATAAAGGGGTCCCCTTTAACAGCTATAAAAAAAGTGCTGATAAAGGGGGTGCCTTTATGAGTTCTAAAAAAACGTTGATAAAGGGTTACTTTTAACAGCAGTTTTTTTAGTGCAGTTAAAAGTACACTTTATCGGCACTTTTTTTATCACTGATAAAGGCAACCCCTTTATTAGTTCTTTTTTTAACATTGTTAAGGGTGGCGCTGCAGAAACCCATTTTTGTGGTAGGGATGTCTCTATGTGTAGGATGTATCCTGAAGCCATGGAGTTCCCTTGGTGTTTGTTTTTTACTATGATGCTCGCTTCACATCTCGGTTATGTAAGGGATTACAGGAGGCCTTTGGGGCTCAGTTTCATTTGAAAATGGTGTTTCACCCCCAGAATGATGGACAAACTAGGAAGACCATTTAGGTATTAGAGTAAATTTTTTGATCTTGCATGTTAGACTTTGGTCGTAGTTGGGATGATCACCTACCATTGGTATATTTTTCATACAATAATAGTTACCATTCCACCATCGATATGGCACCATTTGAGGCCTTGTACAGGTGACCCTATAGGTCACCACTTTGCTGGACCGACCTAATAGAGTCAACACTTATGGGCCCATAGTTGTTATGAGCCACTACAGAGAAGCTTCATATCATCCAAGAGTATATTGGGACTACACAAAGCTATTATAAGTCCTATGTGGACTGGCGATGGAAGCCTTTGGAGATTGAGGAGGGAGACCATGTGTTTCTGAGGGCCTCACCTCGATGTGGGTTTTGGAGATTTGGATAAGGTGGAAAGGTATATCCAAGATTTATTGGCCCTTTATAGATACTATGTAGAGTTGGTGAGGTGGTTTACCACTTAGCTCTACCACTGTAGTTAGACTGGGTACACAATGTCTTCTACGTGTCGCAACTGAGGAGGTACATGCATGACCCATCGCATGTTATTGACTAGGGAAAGTTGGACATCAAGGATGGAGCTACCTTTGCTGATTACCTAGTAGATATAGAGTAAATTTAGGGTAGTTTCCTTTTTGGGTGATTGATTCCCCTAGTGCATGTTCGATGGCAACATGGGAATATTCAGGAGAGCACCTGGAAGTAGAAGACCCAGATGCATGCTCAGAACCCACATCTATTTATGTAGCCTTTTGTTTTAGATTTCTAGGATGTAAATATACAAGGTGGGTTATAATGTAACAAATCCTATTTTTACATGTATTGTTTTTGGAATATTATATAGATTATTTTCAGAGCTAGACGGTGAGATGATGTGATATTCCAAGGTCCAGTGTGCCCAGAATTATTTTTTGAAATACATTAAATATATAAATATCACATGTGCACATTTTTCTTGAAAAAAGTGTAATAACTCTTAGATATAGGCTTTGATTAGAAATATGAGGCTTTCATTAAGTTCAAATTATGGGTTTTACCCTAGGTACAACCTAAACATGGAGTCTGTCGGACATTCGGGTTGAATGTTAGAACGAGAAAATTAATAAATTAAATAAATTAAATTATTTATTTTATTAAGTGATGTGGTGACCTAATTTTTTTCTCTATAAATATTCTATTGATAAAAAATCCCAGAGTTAGTCTCATAACCCTATAGATTTTTGGGTGAGCTTTGGAGGAGATTCCATTGGCGACCAATGACCAAATCATGGATCATCGATCAGTGTGCGCCAGAACTTGAGGATCACACCAATGACAACGACGCATATTAATTCATCATCAATGATTGATCCACCTCAAGGTAGGATTTTTTTTATTTGGATTTCTCCTCGTTTTATTAGTCCTATGAAAAACTTGAATCAATATACTAATGGATTGATTCACAAATTGATCATATTACGGGTACAAATTTATCTACAGGTAGTTTGGGATATTTGTTTATTTAATTTGGATCTTCATTCATCGTTCTAATGAAAATAGATCGAGGCCAATCTAACACAACTTATGTGTGTTCTTTTTTGCATGTTTCTTGGATTTATCTCACTGTTCTTCATGCAATCATCGCTGAAATTCGTTTTGGATGGTAGTTCAAAAAATACCAGATAAACAACTGTTTCACACTTGTTTCTTGGCACAACATATTTTCATCACAGATCTAGGTTTACATCGATGATAGTATCAATCTGCAATAATGTTGATGATGGATTAGTATTGGTCCAACAATTTTCATTCATTATGGTTTGATGGTGTGGATATAGACGATGCATCTGAGCATTTCTTGAGCGGTTTCAAAGGCCAGATTCTGATGATCAGTGATAGATAGGCTCTAATGGACTAGATCCATGCTATCTGGAATGATTTTCAACTGGATCGGAGGCCATAGGATCATAATATGACACTTTAGGAATATTTTTGAGATTCTGTAAATTCCACATTATACAGCGTGTAACACATGAACACAAGTCATGTGTGGGGCCCTAGCTACAACGCTAAATTTTCATGTGGAGTTAAGTATAACATGGTCTGTGACTCCTCTCACATAGTGTGTGACTCAACATGGTGACTCGATGTGTGCCTTGGGAGGTATATGAACACAGGAATGACTAACTGGACACAGACAAGGCCAAGGGTACATGGTTTCGGGTATGCTATGTACTTAGGCGCAGACACAAACACAGACCTGAATCATGATACATGGGTAGGGCCCAGTACTGAAGGGACATACCATGTATTACTATTACACTTCATGTACTCCTTAAAATAAGGCTTGGATCCCTTTTCCTCTTCATCTTGTACAAGTTTTGTTAGGGTGTGTTCCCTTAATTCATTCCCTAAGGGTTTAATATGGAATCACGTCCTATACATAGGATGGTGATCCCTTCAGAGGAACTTAAGTCTTTGATAGAGTTGTCAGAATCCTTTCATGAGACCTAAAGTGAGATCTTCTATCATCATCTTTTACCTAGGTGGATTTCTTGGTATCGTTCCGACCAACACTACATGGGAACCAATCCTCTAATTAGAGGGTTAATCTAGATTGAGTTATTGGTATACCCCATGGTCTTGGGTGTGATCCTAATCTATGTGTCATTCTCTTCAGAATTCTAGCATGTACTTATTATGGTGATACCTGATGAGCATGACCTATTGGATGGACATCATCAGTACCATATGACTCGTGGATTGTGTTCTCCCGAATGAGTACTATGTGGAACTCTCAAGCAGGAATCCTAGGTGGGCATTACGGTTGTGACTTTACATTGAGATTGTGCGTCTATGTTGAGTATATCTGGATATTATTGTTATATGTTCTTCTGAAATATACCTATGATGAGATGAATAATATTATTGATGTTATATGCTTAGTGATTTTGGAGTGTCATGTTGGGTATTGTTATACTCACCCCTGCATACACTACTGAAATTCTTGGCTATACCAACGATTCAAAATCGTTGGTATAGGTTAGAGAACTATTGGTATAGCCTATACCAATGGTTCTCCCAACCATTGGTTAATATGATATTGTAAAAGGCCTATACCAATGGTTTTCATTGAACCTTTGGTATAGGGTTAATATAATTTTAGTCTACCAATGGATTTTTGAGAACCATTGGTATAGATCTATACCGATGGTTGAAAACATTTGTATAGACCTATACATATGATTTTGAATTGTTGGTATAGGTTTATACCAATAGTTATCAAAAAACCATTGGTATATATCTTTCCTAATGGTTTCGAAACCATTGTTATAGACCCTGAAGTTCCAAAGGATCTAATAAAAATTGATAAGGAGGGTTGAATCAGTTGTTCACTTTTTATAAGTTTCAAAAAAAATAAACTTAACCCCTGAAACCTATTAAGATTTATTTCCTTATAAAATTTTAGTAAATACTCATGCATGAAAAGGTAGGAATGCAAGTAAAGTGCATAATATTTACAAGGTTTGGTCTTAGTGTAAGAACCTGCATCTTTTTCATAGTCACTCCCATGGGTCTATGAAAATCCACTATTAAGAAGAAGTGAATAAAACTTGTACCAACTCCCATTAGACACCTTCTATCTCCTGATAGAAATGATTATACTGAATCCCATCAGTTTACAATGATTGATTATAAAACAATTTAGTCAAACAAAAGAATAAATACTTTGTTGAATCTCATCCATAATTGCTCAGTCTGAATCCTCAGTCTGATTTGGCTGGATCTAATTTTCTCAATCCAATGATATTGGATCCAATTTTCTCAATATAATGATGTTTTATTTTGGATCTGATTTTCAGAGTATGATAATATGGGATTCTGGATCTGATTTTCTAAGTATGATAATGCTAGATTCTAGATCTGATTTTCTGAGCACGATAATGCAGGATTCTGAATCTGGTTTTATGAGTACAATAATGTTGGATTCTGGATCCAATTTTCCCAATACAATAAATTCATTCTCAATATGAAAAAATCAACCTTCTATTATAATTCTTGATAAAATTCTTATTTAATCAAATGGGAACTTTCACTTTGAATTCTCTAGCGCTCCGCCTTTTACGTGTGTTTGAAAGTTGCGAATGAAAAAATGATCTGAGGAAGTATTTATAGGCGGCTCGGAAAAAAAGGTGGAAAATGTGGAAACATTCCCCACTTCCTCAAATCTCAAAATCTATAAAAATATCCTACTTTGAAAACTTCAGCTTTGACTTCTTCAAACCTCCTTATATTTCTATGATATTTTAAAAAAATGAAATTTAAGTTTGACCACTTAAATTCATTATACCTTTCTCATCTCATTACGATCTTTTTTCTTTCTTAGCTTCATCACGATCTGTTTCTTTCTTAGCTCATTGTGATCTTTTTCTTTCTCATCTCATTATGATATGTTTATTTCTCAGCTCATTACATTTTTTTCTCAATTCATTATAATTTGTTTCTTTCTTGGCCCATTATGATCTATTTCTTTCTCAGCTCATTACGATCTCTTTCTTTCTCAGTACGATTTTCCAAGTATGAAAATCCCAGTACGAAAATCTTAGTATGAAAATATGAGTACGAAAATCTCTGTATGATTTTCTCAGTATGAAAATCTCAGTATGATTTTTCCTAGTACGAAAATATTAGTATGAAAATATGAGTAAGAAAATATCAGTATGATTTTGTTCTTCCTCAGGCTCAGCAACATATTATTTTTTCTCATCTGATTACGATGTAATTCCCATTATGATATAATTCCCATTATGATGGAAATCCCATTTTGAAAATCTGAAATTATTCAAACCTCTCCACCATTTCTTCAAATACTTTTATCATGATTGTTTTCATGATTTGTGAGAACTTCTTGATAATAATACAAAACAGGCCCACAACCCATGGGATTTATGGAAATGGGGTGGATACAGGGCGGGGAGGGCTAGAAAAATTTGATTGTTTTGAGTGCAGGCCTATACGAGCTAATCCCATGTGGGTGTGGGATGGCTCGTGAGCCCATTTTTTTTAAGAAAAGATATTTTCCAAGATATGATTTTTTACATATTAATTAACTCAAATAAAATTTATTTGTTTCTTTTAAATAAAACCAAGACCCTCTAATTTAATGTGCATTTTTTAATGACCCACCATCAATAAGGGACCCAATTTATTTATCTTGTGCTTATCTCTTGTAGAATCAGGTTCCTGCTCGTTTTCAAATATTTTTAAAAAAAATCATACAATTTATGACTGTATATTAATTTCATGGGAACCCCACACATACTGGCCTAGTAAACTGGAATACGCAGTGATGCATCCCCTTTTCGCCTCAAGAAACCCACTTACAGTTGGATATCATGAATTTAATTTAATTCTTGTTTTTCTATTAAAACTTGCATGCATTACCCCTGAACACACAACACGCTGATTACCCAACCACCTGACACACCAATCCCCCATGCACCAACTCCTTCTCTCCTATCCTTTTAATTATCGAACCATCACCATCCACCTCGTGCATGGATGACATCCCCTACAAGTGTATTTCCATGTTGAATAGTGGTGATATCTGCAATCCGGTCATTATTAATCTAGAAGAAGTGAAGAAGGTCATTGATGCTACCAATTTCAATAGAAGCAGTATATTATTTTATGCTTTGGATAGTCCCAATGATGAAGGATTTGATCCCAAGTCGTTACTAACTATCTTCCATGGCCTATCAGTTGCTGATCACAAGCCAAAGGAGCTGCTTCGGGAAATCCTCCTGCCGGAGGGGCTGCTGCCACTACAGGATGTGGAGGAGATCGGGTACATCCAGGAGACGGGGTTTGTGTGGATAAAGTAGAAGAAGAATACCACCCATTACTTCTAAAATATTCGGAATCTCGTCTCCTACGACACCAAGTTCACCACCATCTTCGAGGCCCACCGCATCAAAAAGCTCACCGGTGTCTTGGACAAGGAGATACTTATCTGGGTCACCCTCTACGAGATCAACATCAACCCCACCACCCCAAAAAATCTCAACTTCAATACCCCCACCAGTCTCTCTAGGTCCTACCCCATCTTTACCTTTGAGATCAAGGATGAACCCAAGAAAGCACTGACCGATGACACTGTTGTTCCCATTCCCACCCTTGTCGCTGCTCAACCGCATGGTGTCAATGAGGTGTGACCCCTTGCCTGTCATTGTTCATCTTCATATTGTTCTTCTTCTACTTCATATTAACTGAAATGAAAACCCCTACCTCACGCTACCCCTTTTGTACCCATGTTTATGTTATTAAATAAAAAAGTCAATTAATTCTTGTACAACCATGAATTGGTGATTTAGTACTGGATACAGTTGATCAATGCAAACTAGTGGGCGTGAATGCATTACATATGAGTTGCAGAAAAAATTTAATATTTAATTAACTATAATTAATAATTTAATTTAAATTCAGACAAGACAGCAGGCTACCGCGGGCTTATGCAGGATGGGGTGGGATGGACATTTTTTTCCACATTGTATGTGGGTTTTTGTGGACAAACCAGTATGGGATCAAACCCATGCAAGCTTGGACCACATCGTCTCACCCCGCCTGTTTCTCATTACTAATTCTTGATCAGTAAAGCATCATTTTATTTTTTAAAAGGTAAGAAAACTTTCTAACTCTATAATTCACATTATTCTTTCAAAACTCTTTAGAAAATTCATTCTTTATCTGATTATAGCAAAGATAGACTTCCAACAAACACAAAATTCTACCTCTAATTATTTTGAATCCAATGATTTTCAAATTCATAATGATGGACCTGAATACGATAAATTTTATGATTAAAAACTTCATCTTCCTGACTTCTTCTATGTACGGTGCAACTCATTATGAAAACAAGGCTCTGGAAACTCATGTCCAGAAAACAACCTCATTACGATGGACTGGGTTCGATTCTTGGAAAACAAAAACATTCTTTTACAAAGAGAGTTTGTTGTCAACAAATAAAAAAAATTGTTAAAAAAAACACCACAAAGGTTCTTCAATATCCTCCTTTGGATTTGTTGATAACTCTCATTAACAAATTTTCCAACTCTAAATTTTTTTTACAACTCAACTTTTATAAACAGCTCATGTTTTTCTTGAATTTTATAAAAACATATCCTTTCTCAAAAGAGAGTGTCCTGACACCACACTATTGGATAAAGTAATGTTTTTTAAGTAATTTCATCCCTTGGTGGAAAGAAAGTTTTTCATCTATAAAAATATAAACTCTCCTCACTTTTCTTTTCACACTTTCTTTTACTTTCCCCCGTTCTTTCTTTTCACACTTTATTTTTCTCTATCCCATTCTATGATAACCATAGCTTCATATTCATAAAATAACGATAATTAAACTTCTTAAAAAATATAAATTTGTTAATTTATATCCCCCTTTGTCAACATAATCCAAATCATAGTAGGGGTATCTTCCATATTAGGTTTAGAAAGATATGGGAGGAGGCTGAATATGAAGTTGCGGCCTCAATTCTATAAACCTTTCTTTCGGCATTGCTTTTGTAAAGATATCATAAATCTGATACTTTGTTGAAATATATTCCAGAAAAACATCTCCAATAGAAACTTTCTCTTTTATAAATTGAAACTTTATATCAATGTGCTTTGATCTTGAATGTTTAATAGGATTCTTAGAAAGATCAATTATGCTCTGATTATCACAGAGTATCTTCAATGGTTTAGAAACTTTTCCTTTTAAATCTTCCAATTGAACCTTCATCCACAAAATTTGAGTACAAGCTTTAGTGGCTACAATATATTCGGATTCAGCTATGCTCAGAGTTATTGAACTTTGTTTCTTACTATGCCAACTCACACAACATTCACCCAAGAAAAATGTTCCTCCTAAGATTGATTTTCTATCATTACAATCTCCAGCCCCATCGGCATCAGTATAACCATGAAACTTTATTTCACTATTTCTTTTATATTACAATCCATGTGAATTTTTTCCCTTGAAATATCTCAAAATTATTTTTTCTTATAATATATGTGATTCTTTTAGATTGCTTTGATCCCTATCACAGAAAGTTACAGCATAAAAAATATCAATCCTTGAGGTTTTAAGGTAAAGAAGACTTCATATTAGATTCTGAAAGTCTTTTTTATTCACACTTGTTCCAAATTCATCTTTTCTCAACTTTGTGCTTACTAAAATAGGATTTGAAACTTATTTGGATTCTATCATTCCAAACTTCTTTAACAATTCCCTGGAATAGTTTTATTGGGATAAGAAAATGTATTTTTCTTTTTGTTGAACTTGTAATCCAATAAAAAAAGTTAATTATTCCAACATTGACATTTCAAAATTCTTCTTCATTTCATCAGAAAATGTTTTAAAAACATCTTCTTTATCCCCATAAAAAAATTATATCATCCACATAAATAATTAAAATTAGAGTTCTGAAGTCAATATCTTTCACATACAAGTTTCTATAAACTTTTCCTTTAGAAAATTTCAATATTATCAAACAATTTTCAAGCTTAGAATACCATGCACGTGGTTCTTGTTTCAGCCCATACAAATCTTTCTTTAATTTAAAAACTTTTTTTTCATCATCATCAAGTAGAAACCCACAAATTTTTTCAATGTAAACTTCTTCCTCAATATTACCATTTAAGAAATATTATTTTATATCCATCTAATAAACTTTGTAATTCCAATGTAAGGACACTAAAATAAACATTCTAATAGTATCTAATATTACAACTGGAGAAAAATTTTCTTCAAAATCCTCACCTTTCACCTGTTCATAGCCTTTACAAACAATTCTAGATTTGTTTCTTGAAACTTATACATGTTCATTTAATATGTTTTTGTAAACCCACTTGGTTCCAATAACAATTTTATTTACTAGATATGAAACAAGTTCCCATGTTTCATTCTTTTCAATCTGATCCAATTCTCCATTCATAGCATCCACCCATTTTTTGTGTTGAATAGCTTCTAAAACTGATTTTGGTTCAAATTTTGAGATAAGTAAAGTCTGATTATCTAATATCAACTTTATTCTTGTCTAAACCAAAGCCTTTTGGTTCCCAATAATGTTTTAGAATTCAACATGTTTTTTTTAAGGTAGTAAATTTCAAAGTTTCTTTCCCAACTGAAATTTCCTCATCACAAGATTCTTCTGAGTCTTGATAAGGATGTTTTTAATTACTTTCACCATTGTGGGAATTCTCCAGTTTATCCTCCTTATCATTCTCAACAACTTTTGTTAAAGAACTTTGATTTTCAATTACCTTCACATCATATAAGTCCACCAACTTTTCTAAACATTTTTTCCATCATTTATAACTTATTCCATTTGGTGAATAACCCATAAAAATTCCTTCCTTGGATTTCTCATCAAACTTTCCCAAATTTGGATTTTTGATTTTGAGCAAACATGGACTTATAAAAACTTTGAAGTATTTAAATGAAGTTTTTTGTTATACCACATTTCATATCGAGTCATGTTAGTTTCTAGTCTCAACAAGAATCTATTTTGAACATGTACAGCAATACTAATAGCTTATATCCAATAGAATTTTGAATTTTTTTATTCAGATAACATACTTCTTTCCATTTACACCAAACTTCTATTATTTCTTTCTGCTACTCCATTTTTTTGTGGTGTATAAAGATCACTATACTGATGTTTGATACCATGATTTCTCAGATAATTTTCAAAATTATTTCTTGTGAATTTAGTACCATTATATGTTCTCGACTTCTTTATAGAAACCCCCATTTCTTTCTCAACATCCTTTCTGAATAATTTGAACATTTCAATAGTCTCTTACTTGTGCTTCATAAACATGATGTTTTCCATCCAAGTGAAATCATCAATAAAAGTTATAAAGTATAAATATAATTTTTTTGATTCATGTCCCATCGTCCTACATAAATCAGAATGAATAAGCTTAAGTGGTCTTGTATATTGAATCTCAATTCTCTTATGAATTTTTTTAGTCATCTTTTCTTTCTGGAAATTAATACAACGTCTTCATCTCTTCTTTTCAATTCTGTAAAATTAAAAATAATATCAACTTTAGAAAGTTTATTCATGTTTTTCTTCCCAAGGTGTCCAAGTATTTGGGGCCACAATTTTTTTTGCATCTTTATCACTCAAGTAATAGGGGTTATTGAATTATCCTATTTGAATGAGATTCCCACTGGTTTTTTTCTCCTTTTGTAATGACTTTTCCATCTTTCGCACTTTTGATGATATAAAAATATTTTCTAAAAACAACTTATTTTCTATCATCACAAAGTTGGATTACACTAAGAAAGTTATGTTTTATCCCATCAAAAAATAAAACTTCCTTATATTTCAACTTTTCAACTTCAATCTTAATCATTATGATTCCTCTGATTTTTAAGGAACTATCATTACCAAATATAACTACTCATCCATCATAACTTTCAATATGTTTCAATAATTTTATATCAACTATCATGTGTAAATAACAATCACTATCAAGTATCCATGGTTTGTTCCTTTTACTTTCTTTTAAAGTTGTTTCAACAATAAAAGATCTTTCCTCAACTTTCTTCTTTTCAACTTTAATTTCTTTTCTATCATAAGAAACATGTTCTGGAAGGAGTGTCATGTATATTTCGACACAATGACCAGATTGATCACATATTCCACAAACTTCTTCTAGAAATTCAAATTGATTTCTTTTTGGTAGGTTTCTAACATCTTGATAATTCACTTTTTCAACTTTATGTAAGTTAGGAAAGTTTCTCATTTTAATTTTACTATTTCTTATAATTTTCTCAAACCTTATTCTAGGTAAGAATAAGTTACACCAAAAATTATAATCCATGTTCCCATATATTCCACAACACCAACAATAACCATAAAATCTTGATTTTCTATTGAAATGTGATCTTTCTCTATTGAAACTTTGTTGAGGTTGGTAACTTCTTTCAGCTCTAACATACTCAGGATGTGGACCATCTTTTCTTTTGAGCGAGTTTTCTACTTTTGTAGATTTGATGGGTTTCTCACATAATTTTTTCACCCAATATTTCCCAATAATTTTTCTGGAACCTGAAATGTTAAAATAATCAGATGAAACATTATTTTTAGTAAGAGAATATTTCACTTGATTCTCGTATTGATCTTTCTCATCAACTTTAGAAGTATTGGATTTTAATTCTGAATATTTGTTGAAGTTTTCATTCATATTACTCAAGGTGCTTTCAAAATTAATAAGTTTTGATTGAAACTTGTTAACTTCTTCTTATTTAGTTTCCATATTCTTACTAATATCTTCAATCCTCTTTCCATGTTCACCAATTATAAGTTTGTAACTTAAAATCTCCTTGATGTATTCTTCCTCATGTTTGATAACATATTTTCTTACATCACAAACTTCTTGAAAATATTTCTTCATAACACTAATTTTTTTCTTGAGAGTTTTGTTTTTATCAAGACATGCAACAAGTTCAGTTCTGAGTTGATACTCTCTACAAGATTTTTCACCGCCTTCTTCACTCTTTAAGGAATATTTTATTTTCTCAACTTCTATAATGAAGGTTCTAAATTGTTCTGAACTATCATCTTCAGAAGAATTGGTATCAGTTGAGTCTGATTCAACTTTCTTACTCAACATAATTCTCTTGTTTCTAGTAAACTTCTTCTTATATCTATTAGAAGACTTTTCTTCTTTATCATTTTGGTTCCACTTCTTCCATCGAGGTTTTCCATAGAAATCATCTTGATATTCACCAAATTTCTTCTTGGGGAAATTTATAGCAAACTATCTGATTACACCACACTAAAAACATTTGAGAGGAAGTTTACTTCCATAATTTCCTCTTCCTCTTCGATAGTTCTTGGATATAAGAGACGTGATTTTTTCATTAAACTAATCATCCTATTTATCTTTAGAGTCACAAGGATCAACATCTTCAACATCTTGAATTTTCAACTTTATCATAGATTCAAAAGCCATTTCATCTTTCATATTCTTTTTAAATGTTGAATATTTCCTCATTTCATAAGAAACAAGAAATTTGTTCAATTCATCAAGAGATAAATCATATTCATCTTCAAAAAAATAAATTTTAAATTCAAACCTATCTAGAAAGTTTCTCATAAGTTTCTTCACAATTATAGAATATTCCAAGATATCTTTGAATCCTATAATGTTGCAAACAATTTCATTTACTCTGGTGAAGTATTCATCAATTGTTTCTTTATCTCTCATTCTGATATCTTCATACTTACTACACCAGATTTGTATCTTTTCTTCCTTAAATTTTGTATTCCCTTCGAAAACACTTTCTAGCTTGTCTCACACACTTTTTGAAGTTTTGAGACGCATCACCTTCTGATAAACATTCTCTGATAAGGACATAAGGATTTCATTTCTAGATTTTCCATCAACTTCTATATTTCTCTTACCAGAAAATGTCAAAGGATAATCTTTCTTAATAGGTGGAAAACCAATAGTAGCATCAACAAAAACTTCAAGGCCAAGAGATGGGAGATAAGGAATCATCCTATTTTTTCATCCATAGTAATTTTTATCATCAAATGTAGGAATTCCTCCACTGTTGATAGAATTGATATTATCCATGATAAGGATTCAATAAGGTAACCTTTCCTCTGATACCAATTGAAGTTTCAAAAGATCAAAAACAACTGGGAAGGGGGTTGAATCAGTTGTTCACTTTTTATAAGTTTCAAAAAATTTAGAAACTTAACCCCCACAACATATTAAGATTTATTTCCTTATCAACTTTTAGTAAATAATCATGCATGAAAAGGTAGGAAAGCAAGTAAAGCACACAAGATTTACAAGGTTCTGCCTCAGTGTGAGAACCTACATCCTTACCATATCCACTCTCATGGGTCTATAGAAATATACTATTAAGAATAAGTGAATACAACTTGTACCAACTCCTATTAGACACCTTCTATCTCCATATAGGAATGATTATAATGACTCCTGTCAATTTCCAATGTTTTCTTATAAAACAATTGATCCAAAAAAGAATAAATACTTTGTTGAATCTTCCCCACAATTTCTCAGTCTGAATCCTCAGTCCAATTTAGCTCGATCTAATTTTCTCAATCCAGTGATGTTGGATCCGATTTTCTCAATACAATGATTGTAATGCCCCAAGGTTTTAAACAAAAATTGAAATGCATGAAACTTTTTTTTAAGTAGATATTTATAACTATACTTTAAACATAATTTTTCCACTTCTATGATTTGAATTTCAAAAAACGGTCATCTATGGTTGTGATCAGTAAGTTATTTGGATTTTGATAAAACCAACTTGATTTTTGGTGAATAGTAACCTACCCTTATGAATAGTCATATGAATAGTAATATGACCCTAATTAATAGTAAATTTTATTATTATTTTATTTTCTTAAGTTTATAAGATAATGAGATGTTGATTAATTTTTCAAGGTATTAAAAAATGGGTTATAGATTTAAAATTGTTATTTTTGAATAAATTATGATTTTATTTAAAAATTAAATTAATAATATTTAGAAATTTATTTTCCAAAAATGGATTTCATTTTTTAATTCTACACATTGAAAAATATTTAGGGTGAATTTTTGGGATTTTTCTAAAATTCTTTAATTTTTTATGAATAGTGAAATACGGTAAAATACTGTATATTCAAATTATCAGTTAAATGCATTATTTTTGACATAATCACTGATGAAATACCACTTGGTTCAAACTCACATGAACTTATTACTATTTGGGGTCACATGAATCAATACTATTCATAGTCTTGGGAAAAAATATTAAACTAATGATTAAAATAATGTAAAATCTCTCCTCTCCTCCACTATAAATACTACCCTCATTCTCCGCTTCCTATCACACCTCTAAAGCCTTGATAATTGTCTAAGTTCTACCAAATTCCATCCCCAAGGATCTTCCCCATGTCCAAAAACTTTTGGTCTCACCAAAATTCCAAAACCAAAGGCCATAAGGAGGATCTCAAGGAGAAGAGATCAAGAGGTAAGAATCCTCTTCCTTTTTCATGTGTTTTCTTTCCAATTACTTTGTTTTATTATACTCTCTTCCCCTCCACTTATCCAAGAGGTATTAAATCTCCATAATATTATATATTATATATTTTATCATGTTCATTTAAAAGATTCATCGTCTTTCTTTCTCTCCTCTCCCTCTTATTCTAAAATTAAAACACCGCCCACGATGTGCTGATTTACCAAAATCATGGACGATGTATTTCCAATTTCCATTACTTCCATCAAAGTTGATCATAAAACCATTTTAATGGTTGAATCATAATTTAAATTTTATTTTTTAACCTATTTTATGTTCTAGAATGAACTTACATCCATGACATTAAATTATATAATGAAACAAGTTCATGATTATCGAGGAACCACCAAAAATGATCTAAACAAACATCATTAATGTTTTATCTAATGATCCATCATATTATATGATAAACAAATGATATGTGGTATAATTAAATATTATGGAAACATATGGATACCATTTAATTCCACTTCTGTAATTTCATTTCCATATGACAAGAAAATAAAATACAAACCAGCCATGGAAATCATGTAAAGAACGCACCCAATGCAATGGAAGGAACAAAATACTAACAATTAAAGGGTGAAATAATGTTATGAAATGATCATATAAGGTGTTATAAACATGAATATGTTCCTATAATATATTAATAACACTCTTTTAACCATTATATATGAGGTTTAAATAAGTTTTAAGAAAGACAAACCCGAGGTAAGGGATTTCTTAACCCGATTTTCATTCTTTGGGTTAACATTCTACTTCATTATTTACATGGTATTAAAATTTTATTGTGTGATTAATTTTGTTTATATTATGTTTAATTGTGTTTATTTAAATTTTATATACATATTACATTCACTTTATTAAGTTTCACTTCAATTATACGATATTTTTAAGGGGCTTTTCTTTTAAAATCCTCTTTTAAAATTTTGTTTTAAAAAATTCAAAATCAATGTTTTTATGAAATTATTAATGTTGTGTGATTATGTTCCGGTTCTTGGGAATTGTTTATGATGAATTTTGGGACCTATATTTACCTCTAATTCATTGTTTAGTTGTAATTTGTATTTCATATATATGGTTACTCCAAGTGTAACTGCGATGGTTACACAAAAAGGTAGCCTCGAGGGTTACAAATTATAAGGTAGTCGAGATGGTTACAAGATTATATAAGTAATTCCCCAATATAAATTTATGGTTCTATTTATGTTCTATATTTTTTGTGGAAATCTCATGGAAATCTCAAGTTTCACAAATTAAGTTTATATGGGTGACAATTATGTCTTTTTGAAAATGATTTCATATGTTACATGTATTCATGGACTAATGTGTTCTTTCCTTATTTTTATATCCCTTACTAATATTTTTGTTCTCATAAAAAAAATTTAAATGATTTTCATAGGTTATAAGGATGTGTAAGACAAAGAAGGAATACAAGTTAAACGTTATGAAGTTTTATCAAAGAAATCATGTTTTTTTAAAAAAGTTTTATAGTTTGGAAGAAATGATTACTATTTTATTATTATATTTGCTCTGTATTAATGTGGAATTTTATGAATGTGTTATGTCACAATTATATAAAGATATAAACTTTAAAAAATCCTCAATGTGAAAATAATTTAGTTCTTGACTAAATTCAAGATTATGTAATATAATAAGGTCAGCTCCTTATAGTTGGCATCAGAGGATGGTTTAGATAACTTTAGGGGTTAGGATGATGTTAATATAATACCATAAATATTTTTACTCAATGGTTAATTTGAAATGATATAGAATTTAAATATTACCATGTTTATTTGAATAAGATATGTTTTTTCATAATTGTTTTCCGCAGAATAAATAGGGAAGCTAAAGAGGAGAGGCAACAATTGAACGATAGCCTTCTGAATCTGCAGCATGGAATGGTAGGGATTGGAACTGAGTAGTTTGTGATAGTAATGGATCATTTAACACAGATAATAAATAGTGGTGGTATACATACAAGAGAACAACCAGAGGTACCACAACATAACATGATGATAGTGGAACATTTTATGAGATAACACCCTCTGGAATTTATTGGATCTTCGAACCCGGTAGTGTCTGAAGGATGGATTAAAGCCCTTGAAAAGATATTCAATGTTATGGGATATTTGGATAATCAAAAGTTAAGTCTTCCCATCCATTTTTTTGAAGGTTAAGATGATCGGTGGTGGTCAATGGTCAAAAAAATCAAGGATATATAGAAGATTGATTCCTTGGAGTGGGATGAATTTAAAAGTATTTTCCTTGAAAAATATTTTCCTAAGGTGGTGCAACTTAGGATAGAGAAGAAATTGATTTAATTTAAGGAGGAAGATTCAGTGGATATGTATAAAGAAATATTCACCCGACTAGTGAGGTATTCTCTAAATCTTATTCCGGATCTTGATAGAAAAATCAACTACTTTTACTCAGGATTAAAGCCAGGGTATAAAATGGCATTGGCCTCTTGTGAATTAAAAAGTTATGAGAAACTTTTCCAATGTGTCGAGAGGGTATATATGGAGTTTGTTGATGATCACGTTCACTTTGAAAACAAGGAGAAAATGAATTCTATATGGCAAGCGATGGGTAAGAATCAACCAAAGAAATTTGATAGTAAGAAATTTCATTTTTCAGTTTGTAAAAAGTGTGCCAAAAAGCACCCTGGGGAATGCCTTACCAAAACTGGGAAGTGTTTTCGATGTGGTAGTTTTGGAAATATGGCCCGAGATTATAATGAAAATGATCCTAATAATAATCCTGATAAGAAAACTATTAAGTGTTTTAAATGTGGAGAGATGGGTCATTATGCAAATGCCTGCCCAAAGAGAGATCTGAATGATGCAAAGAAGTCAGACTATAAGAAAAAAGGTTTATTGAGATCCTTTGCGACTACGTCAGTAGATGTCGGGCCATCCAATGAATTTGTATCGGGTGCCTTGTTTGTTTACTCAAATTTTTCTAAAGTTTTGTTCAATACGGGGTCTATACATTCCTTTATTTCTGAGGAATTTTCTGGTAAATTGGAAATATCATCTCAACAAATGAGACTAGAACTTATTGTTAAAACACCAGGGGTAATATTATAGAAAAGAGGAATTATAAGAATATTTAAATTGTGGCCTGTGGAAATACTTTACCTACAAACATTTTTTCCCTTAGTATAATTTTATGTCATTCTAGGAATAGATTGGATTTATGTTTATTATGCTAAGATTGACTGTAGATCTAAAGAATTTTTTTTTCAGAAAGATTTTCAGTTTGTATACTAGAAATAACCCATACAATTGATAACATGTTAGGAATCTAAGAAACTATTGAAAGATGGAAATGAAATTTATCTTACTCACATGGTTGAAAATAAGGTAACTATTCAGATTAATGATGTGTCAGTGGTAAATAAATATGTTGGTGTTTTTACTGATGATTTACATAGTGTCACACCTGATCGGAAAGTCGAATTCACAATTGACTTAGTTCTTGATGATAATCTAACTTCAAAACCCCCATATCGAATGGCTCAAATGGAACTTATTGAATTAAAAAAATCAGTTATAGGAGTTGCATGATAAAGGATTCATTCATCATAGCACTTCACCATGGGGTGCTCCTATTTTGTTCATTAAAAATAAATATGGTTCCATTAGACTTTTTATTGATTATAGAGCCTTGAATAACATCACTATTAAAAACAAGTATTCTTTGCCTCACATCGATGACTTGTTTGATCAGCTCCAGGGAGTTCAGTACTTTTCCAAGATTGACTTGAGATCCGGATACCATCAGCTGAAGGTGAAGGAGGATGACATCTTGACAACAGCTTTTTGTATGAGATATGGGCATTATGAATTTGTTGTTATGCCATTTGGGTTAACTAATGCACCTATTTTATTCATGAATCTTATGAATAGAATATTTCATGAGTTCTTGGATAAATTTGTGGTTGTTTTTATTGATGAAATTCTGGTATTTTCTAAGAGTAAAGAGGATCATGAAAAACATATCAGGGTTGTTTTGAAAACCTTAAAGGAAAAGAAACTATAAGTAAAATTCATCAAGTGTGATTTTTTGTGGCAAAAAATTTCTTTTCTTGGGAACATTGTAAATAAGTATGGAATAACAGTTGATCCTACCAAAACAAAAGTGGTTGATGAATGGAAAAGACCTAAAAATGTTACAGAGATTTGTAGTTTTATTATATTGGTAGGTTATTACTGACATTTTGTTAAAAACTTTGCACGATTTTCTAGCCCGTTAACTAAGTTAACACGAAAAAGGGTTAAATTTATTTGGATAGAAGAATGTGATTTTTTTTTAGGAACTGAAGAAGATATTGATGAATCCTCCAGTTTTTTCCTTACCTTCTCGAAATGGTGAGTTTTCCATCTATAATGATGCTTCATTGAAGGGACTTGGTTGTGTTTTGATGAAAAATAATTAGGTAATTTCTTATGCTTCAAGACAACTAAAACATCATGAGTTAAATTATCCCACACATGATTTGGAATTGGCAGCTATGGTTTTTTCTTTGAAAAATTGGAGGCATCATTTATATAGAGCCAAATGTCAAATATATACTAACCATAAAAGTCTAAAGTATATATTCACTCAGAAATAATTAAACTTGAGGAAGATAAGATGGCCTGAATTGATAAAATATTACGACTGCATGATCAATTACCATCCAGTAAAAGTAAACAAAGTGACAGATGACTTGAGTCGAAAACATCATGCATCATTAACCATGTTATGTTTGGAATATAATACCTTGATTAATGATTTGATGAATTTTGGATTAGAAGTTATTGTTATAGGAAATATCTCTGTTTTGTTTTAGGTTTCAGTGTAGTTATCATTATCAGATAGAATTAAGAAAGCGCAGAAGGAAGATCGTGAGCTACAGAAAAAGGTAGAATTGGTTAAAATGGGTAAGTTGCCAGAATTTAACCTTGATAAATATTATGTTTTGAGATTTAGAAAAAGATTATGTGTGCCTTGAGATTCTTAGTTGAAGAAAGATTTGTTGTGGGAATCTCATAGTTCTTCATTTTCAATTTATCCTAACAGTGCTAATATGTACAGAGACCTTCAGGAGTATTACTGGTAGGATGTAATGAAAAGAGATATTGCATAATTTACTGTGAAATGTTTGACATCTCAACAGGTTAAAGTAGAGTGGTAGTTACAGAAGGGGATACTTCATCCTTTGTTAGTGACAGAGTGTAAATGGAAGAATATATCCATGAACTTCATTGTGGGATTACCAAATACTTCTTGAGGTAATAATGCAATATGGTTTTTTGTTGATCAACTGACTAAATCTGCACATTTTCTTTCTATTTGAGATACAATGTCTATGGATCTACTTTCTTGATTGTACCTCAAAGAGATTTCCAGGTTACATGGAGTTCCAATTTTCATTGTATCTGACTTGGATCTTAGGTTCACTTCTAATTTTTGGAAGGGCCTTCAGAAGTCATTGGGCACATAATTAAATTTCAGTATAGTTTTTCATCCTAAATCAAATAGACAATCATAATGAATGATTAAGACTTTGGAGGATATTCTTTGAGCTTGTTCAATGAACTAATAAGGAATTTGGGATCAACATATTTCTTTAGTTGAGTTATCTTATAATAATAGTTTTCATTACAATATACAGATGACACATTTTGAGGCATTTTATGGGAAGCGGTGCCAAACTCCAGCTTTTTGAGATGAATTTAGATAAAGGAAGTTTATGGGACTAGAATTAGTAGAGGAAGTGGCTGAGAAAGTGAAGATGATCCAGCAACACATGAGGACAACTCAGATAAGATAGAAAAGTTATGCAGACAACAGGAGGAAAGACTTTTATTTTGAGGTAGGTGATCATGTTTTTCTTAGAATCTCACCATGGAAAAGTGTTATACAATTTGGTAAGAAAGGAAAGCTAAGTCTATAGTTCATTGGACCTTATGAAATCCTAGAGAAAGTTGGACCAGTCAGCTACTGAGTATCTTTGCCTCTGGGTTTATCTCATGTACACAATGTTTTTCATGTTTTGATGTTGAGAAAGTATGTGCCAGATTCATCTCATGTCTTGAGCCTAAAAGTAGTTCAGCTGGAAGGGAACCTTTATTATGAAGAGAAACCAGTTCAGATTCTTGATCGAAGGGAACAAGTATTGCAGAATAAGGTAATTCACCAGGTAAAGGTTTTTTGGAGAAACCACATGTTAGAATAAGCAATATGGGAGTCCAAAAATGCTATGAGGGAAAGGTACCCTCACATGTTTAATAAGTAAATAAAATTGCGAGGACACAATTTCCAGAAGGTGGGGATAATGTAACACCATAAGGTTTTAAAAATAAATTGAAATTCATAAAACTTTTTTTAAGTAGATATTTATAACTAGACTTTAAACATAATTTTTCCACTTCTATGATTTGAATTTCAAAAAATGGTCATCTACGGTTGTGATCAGTAAGTTATTTGGAGTCTGATAGAACCAACTTGATTTTTGGTGAATAGTAACCTAACCTTATGAATAGTAATATGAACCTAATTAATATTAAATTGTATTATTATTTTATTTTCTTAAGGTTATAAGATAATGTGATATTGATTAATTTTTCAAGGTATTAAAAAATGAGTTATAGATTTTAAAATGTTATTTTTGAATAAATTGTGATTTTATTTAAAAATTCAATTAATAATATTTAGAAAATTATTTTCAAAAAATGGATTTCATTTTTGAATTCTACACATTAAAAAATGGTTATGGTGATTTTTTTGGATTTTTCTAAAATTCTTGAAGTTTTGATGAATAATGAAATACGGTAAAATACCTTATATTCAAATTATCAGTTAAATGCACTAATTTTGACATCATCACTAATTTAAGACCACTTGGTTCAAACTCACATGAAATTATTACTATTTGGGGTCATATTAATCAATACTACTCATAGTCTTGAGCAAAAATATTAAACTAATGATTAAAATAATGTAAAATCTCCCCTCTCCTCCACTATAAATACCACCTTCATTCCCCTCTTCCTACCACACCTCTCAAGCCTTGATAATTGTCTAATTTGTACAAAATTCCCTCCCAAATGATCTTTTCCATGTACAAGACCTTCTGGTCTCACCAAAAGGCCAAAACCAAAGGCCTTAAGGAGGATCTCAAGGAGAAGAGATCAAGAGTTAAGAATCCTCTTCCTTTTTCATGTGTTTTCTTTCCAATTCCTTTATTTTCTTATAATATATTCCCATATACTTATTCAGGAGGTATAAAATCTCCATAATATTATATATTATTAATTTTATCATGTTCATGTAAAATATTCATCATCTTTCTTTCTCTCCTCTTCCTCTTGTTCTAAAAAAACACCACCCACGATGTGTCGATTTACCAAAATCATGGACGATGTGTTTCCAATTTCCATTACTTCCATCAAAGATGATCATGAAACCCTTTTAATAGTTGAATCAGAATGTAAATTGTATGTTGTAACCTATTTTATGTTCTTTAATTAACTTCCATGCATTACATTAAATTATATAATGAAAAAAGTTCATGATTATCGAGGAACCGCCAAAAATGATCTAAACAAATGTCATTAATGTTTTATCTAATGATTCGTTATCATATATGATAAAAAATGATATATGGTATCATTAAATATTCTGGAAAAATATGGATACCATTTCATTCTACTTTTATAATTTCATTTTCATACGATAAGAAAATAAAATACAAATCGGCCATGGAAATCATGTAAAGCACGCACCCAAAGCAATGGAAGGAACAAAATACTAATAATTAAAGGGTAAAATGGTGTTATGAAATGATCATATAAGGTGTTATAAACATTAATATGTTTCTTTAAGATATTAATAACACTCTTTTAACCATTATACATGAGGTTTAAATAATTTTTAAGTAAGACAAACCTGAGTTAAGGGATTTCTTAACCCGATTTTCATTCTTTAGGTTAACATTCTACTTAATTATTTACGTGGTATTAAAAATTGATTGTGTGATGAATTTTTTTATATTATGTTTAATTATGTTTATTTATAGTTTATATACATATTACATCCACTCTATTAAGTTTCACTTCAATTATATTATATTTGTAAGGGGCTTTTCTTTTAAAATCCTCTTTTAAAATTCTGTTTTACAAAATTCAAAAGCAATGTTTTTATGAAATTATTCATGTTGTGTGATTATGTTATAGTTCTTGGGAATTATTTTTGATGAAGTTTGGGACCTATATTTCCCTCCAATTCATTGGTTAGGTGTAATTTGGAGTTCATCTATATGGTTAATCCAAGTGAAACTGCGATGGTTACACAATAAGGTAGCCTTGAGGGTTACATTGTAAGGTAGCTGTGAGGGTTATAAGTTATAAGGTAGCTGAGATGGTTACAAGATTATGTAATTAATTACCCAAGATACCTTTATGGTTCTATTTATGTTATATATTTTTTGTGGAAATCTCATGGAAATCTCAAGTTTCAAAAAGTAATTTTATATGGGTGATAATTATGTCTTTTTGAAAATGATTTCATATGTTACAAGTATTAATGGACTAATGTGTTCTTTTCATATTTTTATATCCCTTATTGATCTTTTTTTCTCATCCCAAGTTTTTAAATGATTTTCACAGGTTATAAGGATGTGTAATACAAATAAGGAATCCAAGTTAAATGTTATGAAGATTTATCAAAGAAATAATGTTTTATTTGAGAAGTTTTATATTTTGGAATAAATGATTACTATTTTTTATTATATATACTCTGTATTAATGTGGAATGTTATGAATGTATTATGTAACAATTATCCAAATATCTAAACTTAAAAATATCCTCAATGTGAAATTAAGTGAGTTCTTGACTAAATTCAAGATTATGTAATGTAATAAGGTCAATTCCTTATAATGATGATGGATTCTAGATCCAATTTTCTGAGTACAATAATGATAGATTCTGGATCTGATTTTTTGATTATGATAGTGCTGGATTTTGGATCCAATTTTCCCAATACAACAATTCAATACAATGAATTCATTATCAATCTAAAAATCTAAACCTTTTTCTTGAATGCTCAATAAAATTCTTCTTCAATCAGATGAGAAATTTCACTTTTAATTCTCCAGTGCTTCGCCTTTTTCCCGTGTGTGAAAGTTATGAATGAACAAATGATCTAAGTAACTATTTATAGGAAACTCAGAAAAAACAAAGTCAAGAAACTTATAAACATTCTCCGCATCCTCAAATCTAAAAATCTCCAAAAATCTCTTGCATTTAAAACTTCAACTTTGACTTCTTCAAACCTCCTTAGATTTCTCCAAGATTTACACAAAATTGAAATTTATGTTTTAACACTTTAATTCATCATACCTTTCTCATCTCATTACGATATTTTTCTTTCTCAGCATCATTATGATCTGTTTCTTTCTCAACTCATTACAATTTTTTCTTTCTCAGTTCATTTCGATCTATTTCTTCCTCAGATAATTACAATATTTTTCTTTCTCATCTCATTACAATTTGTTTTTTTCTCAACTCAATACAATTTATTTATTTCTCGAATCATTATGATATGTTTATTTCTTAGATCATTGCGATCTATTTCTTTATCAGTAAAATTTTCCCAATATGAAAATCCCTGTACAAAAATCTCAGTCTAAAAATCTAAGTATGAAAATCTCAGTACGATTTTCCAAGTATGAAAATATTAATATTATTTTTCCCAGTATAAAAATATCAGTATGGAAATTTTAGTAAAAAAATATCAATATGATTTTCTTCTTTATCAGGCACAGAAAAATCTTTTTCTTTATCAACTCATTATGATGTAATTCCCATAACGATGGAAATATCATTTTTCAACTCTGAAATTATTCAAACCTCTCCATTATTTCTTCAAAGGCTTTTATCATGAGTGTTTTAATGATTTTTGAGAACTTATTGATTAGAAAAGCATCGTCTGATTTTTTTTAGAAAGTATGGAAACTTTCTAAATACTAACTTTACATTTTTCTTTCAAAACTCTTCAGCAACTTCATTCTTTCTCTGATTACAACAAAGATAGAATTATAACAAACACAAAATTATGCCTTCAATTCTTTTGAATCTGATGAATTTAAAATTCATTCCTATGGACCTAAATACAATAAAGTGTGTGATTAACAACTTCATCTTGTTTACTTCTTCTATGTACGATGCAACACATTATGAAAACATGGGTCTAGAAACTTGAGTTTGGAAAATAACCTCATTAAGATGGACTGGGTTTGATTCCTGGAAAATAAAAACATTATTTTACAAAGAGGTTTATTTGTAAACAAATGCAAACCTTTGTTAAAAAAATACCATAAATTTTCTTCAGACCCCCTAATTCCCCAAGTTGTAGCACCCCCACCCTGCCCAAACAGCCACCAGAACCTTCCCAAACATCCACTAGAACCCACATCAGCACCCCACCTTGGTAAATTACCTACAAAAAAACATCACCAACCAATATAAAAACAATTATAACATAAGAAACCAATTAATTCATTCAACTGGGGATAACACACATTCAAAACATCACATATATTCATTCATAACTAATCATAAAACATCAAATTCCATAAATATAATTCAAAAATGTAAAGGATCAATTTTTTCCTCACCACCATAACCATCATCACTATCATCCTCATAATCATCCTCGCTATCATCCTCATCGATATCCACATCATCATCCTCACCATTATCCTCACCATCATCCTCTCCAATTCCATTGTTATCTCCAGGAATTTCATCATCCCGACCACCACTAGGACCACTACCCGATGCACTATATAACATACGTATCCTTGAAATATATGCATCACAATTTGTGGTTGTATCTGGTGGAAGTGATGGAAATAAGGTTGTCATAAATTTCATAAATTCATTATTGGTTGTTTGATCCTGTTCACACTCTGGTATGAATATTTTTTTGTCCTCTTCTACCTGGGCTTGAGCCTGTGTTTCCCATGTTTTAACACCGAAAAAGGTGTTCCATGCACTTTGTTGTATAATTCATGATGTGATTCTCACTTAGACACCAAATTTTGGATTTAAGTAGAAATAATTCATTAAACTGAAATAAAGAGGAGATTGAATGTCCATACGCCACAAGAATTATCACACATCAAGGGATAGAGATTCCTCAAAAAAATTCCCAATCCAATGGCACTGTGGTGAGAACATCCCATTGAGAATAGGTTATGGATAAGAAGATGTGGGGTTGTATGTATCGCAACCTAAAACACCTTCGATGCAGCCCAAAAAGTTCATGGTGCAACTCTCCATTTTTCATGGGGGTCAGTGATGGTAGCAAAGGGACTGACGCACACCAGCCCTACATGCCAATAGGATCACACATTCCCTACTTACATATACTATAAAGAACATACACCCCTACATGAGGCACCATAAGGCTCACGCAGACCCCCCCTATGTGACTTAAAAGAGTCATCCACCCCTTCATAGGATACCCGCATTGGGTACCTATGCCATGGACTTGAGCAGGGTGAATCCTTCAACTAGGGTATCCTATTTCCTTATAAATAGGAACCTATGGATCCTCATTTTCACAACTGGAAAATTAAAAGAATCCCTAAAGCTCTGGTCACATGACCCCTTCACTCATGTCCTCCAAAATCCCTCAGGTAGCTTTCCAAAACCCAAGATAAGAGGTAATTAAGGGGGATAGGGAGATCAAAGTCCCTATAGGGTCTAAAATATAAAGACACTTTAATGAGGACCTCTTCACCCTTAGTTGAAAACCACTAGTGTGAACGTCCCTTCCCTAATCAGGGACCTGTGTTATACCCTTATAGGGACACCTGAGGAGACACATGGTGCTTAGGTTAAGGCCCTGCCCAAGTGTTTTTTTCTAGGTGGTCCATTTCCCAAGGTATATCCATCTCGTGCAGGCCTACCCCCCCCCCCCCACCCCCCACATGAAAATCATATCCAGTTCTTCCCAGAACCCGCACAAAGCATATTTGTTCACCAAGTCGAGACCTACGCAAAGCACTTCCAGTTCCTCTCAATCCTTGTGCAAATAACCTTTACTCACTGAGTTATGACCTACACGAAGCACTTCTAGTTATTCCCATGCCTTGTGTGAAGGACCTGTACAAGCCTCTTTTTGAGCCCTATTTCAAGCCACTAATGGTGAGTCCCTTCTTTCTTTGACTCTCTCGTCTGAGGGGGACCCAATTCAAGACACCAATGGTGGTTTCCCTCACTTGTACTACCTAATGGGTAGGGTCCTAGGGGTGCATGTGGATATGAATTACTTCGTTCATGAGGACCCTGACCCTAGGGGTAGTTTTAGGGATTTCTTGGTATCAGAGATAAGGGTTAGAGCCTTGTTATTACCACATTCTCTAAGATTAGGGACCTACGGTTCTAGCGGGGAGGGAGAGGATCACACTTGCCTTTCCCTTTAAGGTGTAGTGGCTTATCCTCTTTTCTTCCCCAAGAACTAGGAGTAGGGTATCCTTCCTAGATTAACCCCCTATCATTTCTTACAGGACCTCTCCTGCTTCATTCCTTCCTCCTCCATGCTCGTGGGCTGTATCCATATGGGTAGTTAGATGTGATTATTTTGGGTACAATGATAGGAGGGAATGGGTGAACTCAGTCCCTTTCTTCTTCTCTCATCACCCTGGTCTCTTCCACCAGTGGAAAGAGGGTCATTTGGTTTTCTGAATCTTATACTTTATCTTATTTATCACATTTAATCATGACTCACATGAGTTTATAGGTTATATATGATCTTTAAATCATTATGTTCAAATGAATGTTTTGGTAGAGAATATTCTTCCAGATCATCCTCTCACCTTCCTTAAATAGGGCCTCCATATGTGTGGGTCCTCAAAGCCATGTATCCAACCAAGGGAATCCCTCCTGGTGTAAGACCCTATCCATTCTTAAGGGAGGTGTCACTCTTCCTCCTCTTCTCCAACCCGGGTCATAGATAGGAGTCAGTTTGACTATCCTGGTTTCCAAAATAAAAGAGGAGACAGGCACATTCAAATCCATTTCTCTTTTACTTTGGGCTCCAGCATCTGTCCATGAGCAAATAAAACATATTTGGTGGTTTCTTGGATTTACCACTTCCTCTTGTTTCTCACACCAATCATAACTCATGTGGTCTTAGAGGTTGGTGGTGATCATGATATCTTCATGATCCCAACCAAACCAGGGCATCCTATTCAGTATAATCCCCAATCAAATCCAACCTCATGGGAATCATTTCAATTGTAAGTCCCAACCAAATCAGAAATCCTCCTATATCGTGTAATCCCCAACTAAATCCTCTAAAAGGCCATACTCCCCTATGAGACAAACCCTCATAGGACATCCATAAACATGGGTCCTCACAACTGAACTATGTTGGATTTGATTCTCATACAAATGGGATATGTAGGAAGCCTCCCTAAGGTCCAAAACCAAAACCCCAGATAAATTTGAATCCTCTATGGGCCACATTCCCATCATAGCCTCATCAAACCTAGGAGTCCATATCCCTTCCAAGTTCCTTGGGCCACTTTGTCATAATTCCCATACTAAAATTTGACCAGGCTCTTTTCTCCTAGGCATCATTTCCACATGAAGTTAAACTGCACAGTTTGGTCCTTATCACATGACCTTAAAAGGTATTATGTGTCCCATTAAGTGGAACTGAATTACATGGGTTCTTATTCCTTTCATGAGGATGCATAGGAAGCCCATTCATGGGTCCGATACTGACATCAAAACAACTCATGTCCTCTTATATGATGATAAACTCTAGAGTACCCTGCTATGTATCTTAAAACCAACATCATGATAATGAGTGAAAAAGAGCCACTAATACATTTATAAAAGGGTACCATTGTTGAAGAACCTCAGATACATACAAATATCTCCATTGATGAAGAACCTCAAATACAAATAAATAATTCTAATCTCCACACATGCTAACAGTGGATTAATAATTCAAGGGTGACCCACATCATACTTGGGAATTAATGAATGATTAATGAACATATATTAAATATATAAGAGAGTCCCAAAGTAGGAAACAATTCCCCCCAAAAAGGTGTGATTAGCCCGACCTCCCATCCTCTCGGCCAATGTGAGTTCTTAAGTATCATTGGTATAGTATTCCAATGATAACCTACATTTGGAAAGTATGTTCATGAGTCATCATAGATATATAAACGTTGGGTGTTTCTAGTTCCACAAATAAACCCCATTGGAAACTGCCCGAAAGGGATGTTGGTGTATGTGTCTGATTTGAAGGTTGTCCCGCCACCAAAAAATGACATTCCATCCCCACGTGGAATTCAGGGATGAAATAAAAATGGTGAACTTGATGTGAAACCTTAACCAAGATGATGATGTCACCTACCTATCAAGCCCCTTTAACTCCCAAAATGAAATAGGGATAAACAAGACAATCAGTTATGCATGTGTTTGTTTAATGAGATGCTACTTTGATGGGGTTTTCTTGTTTGTCTTTTTCATCTATATTTCAGAAAATTTTAACAATACCTCCCTTCAATCCAAATGGAATCACAATAACTATAATATATATATTCCCTAAAATATTGTTAATCCTGGGTCCTCATCCAATAAGAGGACGTCATCTCCAACCTAGCATCTTCAATGTTGGGTCTCAAATGCACTGATCTGGGAATACCGTTAGAATTGTACTATCCAGACCATGGAGGCTGCTCGATAGGCCATCCAAATCACCAAGTTTCTCTAATCATTCACTCAGTGATGACCAATGGTTCATAAGTATATGGAAACAATCACCATCTCCAACCATTTTGGGAGTTTATCCTCAAAACGCAACAATCAGCCCCTCCATTATATTAGGTATGTGGATGAAGAGTCCAGAGAAATCCTCATCTAGAATACACATGGATCCTTCCAAGAGGGCTATGATAGTAATCGTAATTACCAACATCGTGCAATAGTAAACCCTCAGAATGATGAGGGTTCCATCCTCAGGAGTCCAACTCAGTTCATCCAAACCTGAGCATGCAAGATAGCCTACCGAGGGTAGAAACTGGACAATAGGGAATAGGGTCATACCTCTATCCCCTCCAAAGAATCACACCAATTAAATTTGGTGGAAAACTATGAGAGGGAACATACACCTTCCCACATACATCTAGTTGTCTAGAAGACTGGTCTGGAAGCATCCAAGGAAGCCCACTGTTCAAATATGGTGGCACACAGTAAGCAGGAATATACACATTCTCGCACCAACTAGGTCTTCCAGCAGCTTCTTCTAGCTGTTTCCAAGGAAGTCTTCCATTCAAATTCAGTGGAAGTCATGAGTGGGCACAAACACCTGCCCACATCAATCAAGCCCATCGGTAGCCTCGTCTGGAGGTGTCCAAAGAAGTCCACCAGTAAAATTTGGCAGTAAACTGCAAGAAAACACACATACCTACCCACACTTATCAATCCTTCCAGTAGTCTCATCCAGAAGCACCTGTAGAAGTTAGTCAGAAAGTCTCGGTGATGAACTAGGAGCAGTCCCAAATCTCTACCCTTACACCTAAGTACTATCAATACCCACTAGAAGATAATGGGGGTATAGTATTAGGTACATACCCCTACTCTAGACACAAAATGGGAATATATCTCTATTTCAATCACTGAAGTCACCGAGAATATCCTGAAAATGGTGAAAAGGGCAGATGCAAATCTCTGACCACATCATACAGACTTTCTAAGACATTATAATGGTAAAACGGTAGTGGTAGAGGTGTAGACACACAATTCCATCCCCATAAATGGGATGACCCATCAACATGTCATTCCAGAGTAGAAACACACCTCTACTCCCATTCAGGAGAATTGTGGGACAAACTCCCCCACGATATATGGACAAGTGGATCAGAAACATACATTCATTCCAATAGGAGTAAATCAGCCTATTCCAATGGCCACTTTGAGGTAGGCATAAACCCCTTCTGAAATTTTAGAAGCCTGTCGGCAAACTCCAGTGATGACATGGAAGCTATTCAAACAAGATTTTGTACCTGAAAACCATTTTTTCCAGTAATTTTCCCCAGCCACTTGAATGAAGGCATCCAAAAAGAAGCTTCATCAGAGACGGCTAGAAAATTAAGAACCAATATATGAACCCACTCTACTTAATGTAGGAGTTCTTGAATACCTCTAACATTTATCAGTGGAAGATCAAGATCTTACTCTCCCATTACCAAATTACGGGAGCAGTAGTAGTAATTTAGAAGGTCCTCCCTAGACACTTAACCATGAAAGCTTATTTCATGCCCATAATCTAATCAATATCGAGATCCCATCTCCTAATGAGACTCATGAAATCCCTCTTCATGGATATAAGATCAAAGAGCAAGAGGGTCTTCCCCTTTCTATAATCCACCATGGTAGTTCTCCTCGTGATGTAATTCAATATGAAAGTTCTATCCATAGTAGTGTTTCACTTCATCAAAAGGTTCACCCCCTTTTAAATTTGATGATGAGAAAGTAGTTTTACCGCGTGGCACTTAGGAAAATAAGGTTATTCATATCTGATGTCTTGTCATTTACAAGTCAAATAATTTCTCATCCAAAAGACATCCCATGGTGATGGTAATTCTCTGATCCACCCTTGGATCATCTACCTTCCCACTGTGATAGAGGAAGCCCCTGTTAGTCTTGTTTTTTATGATAAAGAAGTAGGGAAGCACCCACTTTGGTCAGACCAGGATGAGGAGCCTCTAGAAAAATACAAAGAAGAAATGATGAACATGAGGAAACAGTTGGATAAAGATGAGATACTAGTCATGTTTTATCGTTTATCCACCCTTCAATACATAATTCTAGAATTGTTGTTTGAAGACTGTGTGCATGAAATTTTCCTAAATATATGGAATACTCTTACTCACTTAAAATCAAAGGTATTACCCTATGATGAGTATCAAAGTCAAATTAAGGTAATAGAAGGTATGAAATATCGAATTGACTTGATAGCTCTTCTAGATACATGACATCCAAAATTGGGGAAACAACAAGGAGCCTTTAAGAATGTATGCCTCAACACGTTAAAAGAATTATGTCATATGATATAAAATACTTCATCCAGTGTACATATAATAGGATGGGGTGAACACATAGTGATTTATTTCACCATGCTCCCCAATCATAAAATCCTACTAAATATGGCATCATGAAATTTCATAGCTTCAGGCCAACTTCAAAAAATGAACCCTATTCATGATCGATGATATGCTAAAAAAATAGTCCCCAACCGACACTCAGTGATATCAAGCTAGAAGAGAGAAATCCATAAAAAGGATTTTACATCAGGCATCTAAGAATATCGAGCAGGCCTCCCACTTAAGGGAAGTCGATCGTTAGATAGCATAAATGTCACAAATAGTGCAAAGGTATTTAGAAAAAGGTGGTTTAGGTAAAACTCAGATGATGCATCCATACCATGTTCAAACATGACTCCATAAAATTAAAAAGGCAGCCATGGTAGTAGCATCCATGGAAATCTAGGAGCAACCCCAGCCCACAGGGTTGGGGGATTTTCTAACACAACCTTAAAGATCATAAAACCAAGCTCAAAGAGTTGTAGAAGTGTAATGGGAACATCCCCATCCCTCAGGGTTGGGGAATTTTTGACCTCAACAACCTACTCCTTAGTATAATTTAATTCTCTCCCAATTAGGGGGAATGTTGCAGAATGAATCCTCTAAATTTATCTTATCTCATGATTCAGTATCCTCATTGGGAATGTGCACAACTGAACTTCCTGGAGACTCCCTTCAGATTACCATATGAAAAACGGGTCCCATAGAATCAGCTAAGGAAAGGAAAAAGCCTCATGTGGGGCGTAGAAAGGGGTATTCTTGCAAAGACACTGATAAAATGCCTGTAATGCATTAAGTTTTAGTGAATTTCATTAACACTACCCATGTAGACCCTAAAGAACACAAGACTAATATAGAGGAGTTGGAGGAGGAAGTTTTGGTCTATAATATGGTCCACACTAAAACAATTGAAGGAGGTGTGCTTACCCATAACTAGGAGATTTCTCTAAATTTGAAAATTCCCTCAAACAATCCACCATTGCCTCCTTAAAGAGAATCCAATAAATAAAAGGGTAAAGGTGATATTTTGCCTCATCTTCCTCTTAGAGAGGTTGGTTCCCTTACACTAGAGGAAAGATTTTCCCAACAGGAGGAAGAGATGAAAGAATTGAGAAGACTCGATGAAGAAGTACTTCAAGGTAGGCTTCTTATTGGATATGTTCTGAAAGAAGATCCTTAACTCGCACTCCCAACTAGCGTACCTCAAAAAGGAGGTTTCTTCATGAAAATAAAAATGGATCTAGAGAATCCCCTCAACATGGGGTACCAACAACACATATACTTGGATTCCGTAGTGTCGGATCTGGAGTTCCATTCATTGGATACACAACTAGAATAGGGTCAGGCACATCCTTACAAGTTTTACCCTATAGTTTACCCACGACAGATACCAGCAGTCCTTCCACAATTGTCCCTACCTGTTGTTTCCCCTATTCCAACTCTTTCTCAACCATATATTCATCAAGGTCTCATAAATACTATTTCATCACTAATAGCTCAATTTAAATCTATATAGGAATGATGTGTGCTAGTACAGCTAGAAAAGAATCCTTACCCCAAATGAGTTGATCCAACTCTTCCCCTACCGAACTTTGGGAACCCTACATTTCTGATTTTCAATGGCTCGAGGACCCAAAGCAGTATCTAGAACATTTCATTTCCCACTATGATCCCATGATGGGGACCCCTAAACAATACTAGGTAGTGAAACTTGGGTGCTTTGTACAACCACTATAGGAACTAGGCTTTGTATGGTACAATATTTTACCATCTCGGTCAATTATGGGGTGGGAAGATCTCTTTCAGAATTTTCTTTTACTATTCAGATCAACATTACAGAAGAAAATAGTCATGGACCTCTCAAACTGAAAATAACGGGAGAATAATAGGGTCTCATATTTCATTACTCAGTGGAAGGTACTGACATACTCCTCAAACCTGTATCTTCCTCAAGAATATTTGTTGTCCATTTGTATAGTAAATATTCACAACGATTTGTGCACACCACTCATCCCTATGAAATAAAAAGTAGGGTTTCGAGACCTTACTATGATTTATAAAAGAGTGGGAGACTCCATCACATAGACCAAGGATAAGTCTTGAGTAATTTCATTAGATTAAGGAAAGAGAACAAGGAAAGTAGAGGCTAACACAGTTACACTTAAGTAAGCCCCTACACCCACTCCCAGTCCATCGCCTGCACTATATCATACAGTTCTACCTCCTAAGAATCAACAATAATGCCCACCTCATCAGGATAATCAAAGGGATTAGAGACAAAAATAGTTTGAGGAGATAAAGAACAAATTTTATTCTTTTCGAAGTGAAAAAGTACCTCAATAATTCATCTCGGCATTGGAGAACAACTTGATCAAGTTTCCAAAGCCCAAGAATCCCAAAAAAGATGGTGATGAAAATATTTAAAACTATTTTCACTTACAACAGGAATTGGGGAATAGTATACATGAATGTTTTGTATTCAAATAAATCCTATATAAAATGGTGGACTTTGGGAAAGTGAAGCTGGGAAAGCCACTTACGCAAGTAGCATGTGTTTCTTACACCAATCCGTAGGAGAATAATGAATGGAAAGAAGTTAAAAAAAAGGGTATGTAGAAGTTCAGTGACTAGATGGTCAAAATATGATCAATCAGACTCATGCTATCCTCTGAGCGTAGCTGAAATAACTAATTATGCCTCAACCGCTTCTGCTATGTCACAACCGGCTTCCTTGGCAACTCAACCCTCCAAAATACAGTCTTCCAAGAAGCGACATGTTCAGAAGAGAAAGAATCAAGAATAAAAATATGAACTTGGACCAAGGATAAATTTATCTTTGAATTTAGAAGATTTCATGCCTATAGTCTCATAAGCACGGGCCCCACCCCGCCAAATGGTATGACAAAAGTTAACCCACCAGACAGAATCCTCATTAGACAAGGAGTTGATCTTCAGTTACATTAATTTTATTCACTTAATGGGAATATTCTTAGATTATGAGTGCAAATATGAACCTGAATTCCCTAAACTTGATTGGGGAACTAGAGGAATAGGTTTTCATAGTCGAGGATACAGGGGAAGACATAGTCATTCCAGGAGTCACTACTCTAACTGCATCCTTACTCAAACTGTCTATGTAGCTGAGACTTGTGGGATAACTCTCCAACAAGCTCATAAAAATAAAGAAAGTCCCCCCATACATTATAGGTTTTATCCTAACATGATCATCCTAGAAGATCAACTAGAGGGGATACCATTGCCTAATTATCTTCATCATGCAGGTAGACCCAGTCAACCTAATCCAATAAGTGAAAAAGCACCTTCAACCCCTACTTTAAGGGATGATTTGTCCACATAAAGTACTTTAGTTCCTAAAGTTCCTAAAAAAGAATCTCATTCTAGGAGGCATAGACATTTAGACTAGAAGTATGATATCTTAAAATAATTAGCCCTGGTTTCAACCAAGTTCTCAATATTTTATGCTTTTAATCTATCAAAAGTCCTTCAGGAATCACTTGTAGAGGTTTTGTCAAAACCCCAAGAATTTGAGGTAAAAGTTTCTACTGTAGAAATATATCATGCAAAGAATGATTCTGCAGAATGTCACGTGATTATATCTTTCATAGAGTAGGATGAAGATGCCATCATATAGGGACACATTAGACCTTTGTATGTATCAGGAAAGATAAATGATGTTGATATCCAATGAGCCTTCATTGATAATGGTCCAGGAGTTAACCACATTCCAATATTAACACTCCATCATCTAGGTTACAATGAGTCCCACTTTTCCCCCTCCCCTCTAACACTATATGGTTATGACAAGAACGAGTAAAAACATCTTGGTGAAATCAAAATCATGACTCAGTTTGGGAATATCATGTCTGAATTATAATTTATGGTTGTTCGTCAAGAAGCGACCTTCAACATTCTTCTAGGATGGCCTTAGTTAAATAATTATGCGGCTATTCCCTCGTCATACCAATAATTCCTCAAATATTACATCAATGGTCAAATTAGAACATTGTATGGTGACAAAGACCCATTTAAATCCTATGAATCACAATACATTGATGCAATATTTTACTAGAGGAAACAAAAGCATCCCATGAATGATAATGTTGCTCGAATCAATACCTCGAATGGTCTAAAGATAATCCCGGATAATCCTTTCAAGCAGCTCAGTGCAGATTATGTTCTTATCATCAATCAAATCGAAGAGGTGGATCCAAATTCAAGTGCACTTTTAGCAACTTCTGCGATGTCAGTTGTGACAACTGAACTCAAAAATTAGGAGAAGTTTTCAATTCTCCAAGAAGTGATGAAATCCCAAATGAAAATTACCTCATTTCATCCCCTAATATTTAGTAGATCCTTGCCTTATTAGTTGGGCCAGAAGTGGTTGTCATTCCACTAACAGAAAATGAATATACTTGTTATTTTTCCCTAATATCCCCTTCAGAGCTTCAAAAAGTCCCTACTTCATCAGTAGAGTCAAAAGTAGTTGATTTTTCCTCAAAAGGACAAAATATTAACTCCACCTTAGACTTCAATAAATTCACTTTATTACCTACTTCCTCCAAGATAAAGGAATGGGTGGAATAGGAAAAGCATGAGGAAGAGGAGGAAGAGGAAGACCTCAGGGTTTCCCCTCCAACATTTTAGGAAGGTGTATCTACCACCGTTTATGAGCTTAGAGAAATAAATCTAGGTACAAAAGAAGATCCACAACCCACTTTGGTCAGTGTGTACATGACTTCCAAAGAGCAAGAGGTGTACACCTCCTTCCTAAAGCAATACGGGGATGTGTTCACTTAGAATTACATAGAGATTCTAGGACTTGATCCTAAGGTGGCCACCCGTCACTTGTGATTTTCTGAAGACCATTAGGGATACAAATAGACATCCATAAGGACACAGGTGGATTATACCTCCAAAATTGAGTTTGAAGTGGACAATCTCATCAAGTAAAACTTCATCAGAGAAGTTCATTAACCGAAGTGGCTAGCCAACATCATCCTAATAAAGAAGAAGAATAGAAAATCTGGTTTTGTATTGATTTTAGAGATCCCAATCGGCACTGTATGAAAGATGACATCCCGGTTATGATCATAGATCTACTGATTAATACAATAGTTGTTTATCAACCCTCATCCTTAATGGATGCCTATTTAGGGTACAACCAAATTTGGATGGATATAGAATATGAATAAGCCACCACCTTTAGCCCCCCCCCCCAGAAGTATTCTTCTATCAGCTAATGCCCTTCGGTTTGAATAATGTTGGTGCTACATACCAGTGTTCCATAAATCACATATTCAAACCCTTTTCGGGGAAGTTTGTTGGATGATACATTCATGACCTGGTGGTTAAGTCTCATCAACATTTAGACCACCTGGCTAACCTGGAGTCCATATTCAACAAACTGTGGCAACACGAATTGAAGATGAACCCCTTGAAATGTGATTTCTGGGTAACCTCGGGAAAATTTCTCATCTTCATTATACGCCATCATGGCATCAAATTCGACCCTTAGAAGAAAAAGGTTATCTTTATCATTTCACCTCTTAGAAACCTTAAAGAGTTGAGACAACTTAAAAGAAACTTGGCCTACATATGGTGCTTTATATCCAACCTGATGGGAAAGTGTTTTCCCTTAACCAAGTTGATAAATAAGGGGATCAAATATCAATGAATAGATGAATTTTAAGAAGTATTTGACAACATCAATAAATGTCTCTTGATCCCACCAGTTCTAATGTCGCTTGTTGAGGGAAAGACACTCATTCTATATACGATGGACCTAGAATTATCACTAGGTTCTTTCCTTGCACAAAAGAATGACTCTGGGAATGAAAACAACCTTTATTATCTAATTTGAACTATGCACGATAACAATACTCATTATTTAGATATCAAGAAGAGTTGTCTATCATTAATATCACAGTTCAAAATATGAGGCACTACTTGAAGCACCATGAGGTCCATTTGGTCTCTCGTAATAACTCACTCAAATACATCTTCATTATTCCTATGTTGATAGGATTTTTAGCATGGTGGTTGATTATCCTACAGTAGTTTGACAACATTGCATGCCTCAGAAAGCAGTTAAAGGTTAGACTTTGGTAGATTTTCTTATAGATCACTCATCTACATAAATGACATCGTTAAATACTAAATTCCCAGATGAAGAGTTATTTTCTATTCAAGATGACCCACAAATGTGGGAAATGTATTTTGAAAGAACCTCCATGATCCCAATAGAGAAGATAATGGAAAACCATAAGCTCAACAAAGTCAGGTTAGGACTCATTTCCCTAGTGAAGGTAGTTTTTCCTTACTCATTCTTATTTCCATAAGGATGTACAAATAATGAGGCAGAATATTAGGCTCTCATTGCAGGCCTGAAACTAATGTTCCAAATATCGGTGGTCCACCTAGAAGTAAAAGGTGATTCATAGTTTCTAATCAAACAGATCAATGGGAATTATGCCATCAGAAAGGAAGAGTTAATCCCCCTACTTGACTATGTCTGAGGGTTAATGGAAGAATTCCCCTTGGATCCAATGTTGAATCACATCCCATGATAATATAATTCCTAGGAAGATGCATTGGAGAATGCAGTTATGGCTTTGACAGATCCAAATTGGGATGAAAAATTTATTGTCATTACGCATAGTTGAATAGTCTTGCCTTTTACTCATGTATCCATGGAAGAGATCAATAAATTAGATCCCATACCAGAACCATATGGTCCTACCACTGGGTGGATGATTCCCATCATGGACTACCTTTAGAATGGATTACTCCTATCAAACAGAGCTAGGAAAGGGAAAATTTGGTAGTGAGAAACCAACTTCACTCTTTATGACAACCCAAATCACCAGAAATTCCTCTATAAATGAGGATCTGATAGAGTCTTTATCAAATATATTGATGGATAAGATACCACTATTTTCATGAAAGAAGTACACGTGGGAGTCTATGGTTCCCACCAGTCAAGGTTTAAGATTTCTCCTAAATTCTGGAGGCTTGGGTACTATTGGACCACTATGACATAGGATTTCACAGAATTCGCCAAGAAATGCCATTCCTGAAAAATGCATGCCAAATTCATCCATCAACCCCCATATTTTATACATATAACCAAATACTCCTAGCCCTTTGTTGTATGGGGAATGGATATTGTGGGGGAATACTGTCACGACCCCCTCCCCACAAAGTGTACCCCTCCTGGGCCGGCAATGTGAGAAGAGAGATAATGACCCCCGAGTCCCGCCTCCAGTAGGCCCCGGGTTGGCGACTAGCACCGAGGGTATAATACACACACAAATGGGAGGCATTACCCTCTAAGAGAACACATGCAGAAGAGAGAGATATAATAGACTCCAATCAACTCCAAATCATAACTGAAATATAAAAGAAACCCAAGTACATATATGAAATGTCATGAAAAAGTACTAAAACTGAAAGGGAAACTAAAAGTACCCAAAAGAAAGTAAAACGGCAGCGACCACGAGCCCGAACAACTCCTCCTCCAACCACAAGCTAGTAGTAACCCGCTTGATCTCCAACCTGCTCCAAGTGACCTGAAAAACAGTTTATATATACATAGGGTGAGTATAACAGTATACTCAGTAGGATCCTCTCCAAGCCTCTCGTGCAAAAGTAAAGAAAGCATGCTAAAGCCCAGTGAACAACAAGTGAAACTAACTCATCACCTAAACAGGTATACTATGTTCCCAACCTCACCATGGCTACTCTCACCAAGTAATGCATACAAGAATATAGCATATAGTAAAGAATATCAAGGGTACCCCGCTACTACTTCCCCACTGGTTTTCCGCTTTGCCCCAACGACATACGTCCTGTGAATCTCTCTCCAATGCTTGCTCGTAGACACCTGGGCTAAGCTCCACAATCTGCACCTCATGCACCACATAGGCTTGCCTGCAGACACCTGGGTGAAGCACCACACCGTCCTCACAACCAAAAGTAACCAGGTAGTTTCCGGGAGCCACCACAGCTCGCATAACGTTTATCATACGTCGGGTATAATACCTCAAGCCATTACATCCCATACTCCGAGTAAGGATCCTCAAGCCATCATAGCCTATACACGTTACACCTATAGTATTCCATAGGATACTATATCCAGAATATATGTGTGTGAATAACCACAAGCCATTACAGCCCTCTACACACATATATAGGGTAACTAACCATTGTGCCTCATGGCACAAGTATCTACCAAGAGAAGAGAGCGGGGCCAAAGGGGGTAGTCATCCATTCAACCTCCCATCAGAATGTTGGGGAAAACACCCCCCCCCAGGGCTCAAAATCCCCGGGGTGTTAGTTTCCCTTACCGACAGGGTGGAGTAGCGTATAGAAACACAAAAAGTACAGAATATATATGTAACTCACATCCACACTATAGGAATTTACCTAGTCTTAGATACAACTGCAGCTAACGTCTCTCAGACTCCAGGCTGCTACTTCTAAGACTAGGTATCCTATAAGCACACAAACATTTGGAGAGATTTATTAGATACTCTGTTCTCATTTTATCAGTTCCACTGTACATTAATTAATTCTTTAAACATTAATTAAGAATGAACAATTCCACATTAATTTGAATTGGCATCTCATTCAAAAACAACTGCTCCTTTTAAGATTCACATCACCTTTAAATTCCAGTATCTCCATCCCCGTGGATTTCCACCATTTAATCAAACATTCATTACAGAATTACTTTTCCATATTCCCAGGCATTCTAGAAAAGCATCCTAAGCTTATAAACACAAAGTAGGCTCAACACGGTGAGTAGATATACTACCCGTCGAGTCTTTGTCGCCTATAGAAAGAGCATAGACCCATTCTCCCTCGAGAGGCTAAACACAAAAAGCACGTGGCATACCCCGCGCGTCTTCGCCTCCTTCGGAAGAAGGGTAGCAAGACCAGCTACCTTGAGCAGTGGGGAAAAGCAAAGCAGATTAACATTCAAAGAAACCACAAGCATCCAGCAACCACATCCATCACATTCCATCACCCCCGGTGTCCTCCCCGACACCCACATGCATAAACTAATGAATCTCGCCACTCTAGGAGTCATCTGCTGCCATAACCACAAGGCCTCCATGCCTCCACATATCACAACAGCCATCCAGGCTCACATCACAGCACAAGCAGCAGGAAAAAAAACATCACATCATGGGCTCTTGACCCTTTAACAAACAAGAGGGTAACTCAGAACCCTTTTAGAAATTCCCACATAATCTGTTCTTTAATCCATATTGAATTAGAAGATTTTGTTATGCGTAGGTTCCAATTACAGGATACCTAATTAGTAAGCTATCACAATTAAATAACCATGCTTACTTCCCTAATTTGATTATCCTCAAATTAGAACAACTACAAAAACGGAAATAACCAGATTAATTTACATGCCTCTTTATCTTTATCCAATTAATTAACAATTAATTCCGAATTTACGTTCATTATCAATTTCTATCATGAACGAATAAAAAATCAAAGAAAACATAGATATCACTCTATCTAAAAAAACATGAGGCAACTGTTATCACGGTATAAAGAAACAACATGCGATCAACCAATTTTCTTAATCCGATTCAAGTATTTAATTAGGTCAATTTCATTGTGATCCAAAGGAATAAATCATGCGAATTCTATGATTTCACATATACAATTAGAGAAGCCATGAATCCCCTACCTGGAAGAGTTCTTGGAGTCCTTTATCCACACAATGGGTCACAATCCTCCTCTCGTGACAACTTATTGGGAAGATTGACCGACAGAGTTCGGTTGCATCCAAAACAGAGCAGAACCAATCCTAGGAGTAGAGATTGATTGTGCAACTCCTACAGGAAGGATTGAAAGGTTCTAGTGTATCTTAGTTGAGAACAAAGTGAAAGAACAAGGGAGAATGATATCTCGTCCCTTTTTAAGATTTAATGGGGCGACGGTTTAAGATCCGGTTAATTCTCCATTAAAAACGGATCGCATTAACCCACGCGGTTTGACCAAGTAAAACATTCCAAGCCTTAGGAATAATTAATATAGGATTTATGGCATTTGAATTGGCCTTAAGATCCCTTAAAATAAGGCTTTAAATGTATTTTACGTCAAAAGGGGCAAAACTGTAGGAGTCTGGAAACACTGTTCACCCACCGTTACTGTACATGAAACCGATCTGTGAAACCGATCTGTGAAACCGATCTGTCAGACCGATCAGTGAGATCGATCTGTCAGACCGATCTGTGAGACCGATCTGTCAGACCGATCGATGAGACCGATCTGTGAGACCGATCTGTCAGACCGATCGGTGAGACCGATCTTTCAGACCGATCTTTCAGACCGATCGGTGAGACCGATCTGTTACTATTCATAAAACTGGAAACACTATTCACAGAACTGGAAATTTGGAAAAGTGTTGGGGATAAGTCACCTTGACCTCCCGGAACACCTCCAGCACCACATTTTCACAAAGTAATGGACCGGAGAGGTCTGGGCCATTACATTCTCCCTTGTTATTTCCCTTTGTTCTCAACTAAGAGATGCTAGAACCTTTCAATCCTTCCCGTAGGAGTTGCACAATCAATCTCTACTCCTAGGATTGGTTCTGCTCTGTTTTGGATGCAACCGAACTCTGTGAGTCAATCTTCCCAATAAGTTATCACGAGAGGAGGATTGTGACCCGTTGTGTGGATAAAGGACGCCAAGAACTCTTCCAGGTAGGGGATTCATGGCTTCTCTAATTGTATATGTGCAATCGTAGAATTAGCATGATTTATTCCTTTGGATCACAATGAAATTGACCTAATTAAATACTTGAACCAGATTAAGAAAATTAGTTGATCGCATGTTGTTTCTTTATACCATGATAACAGTTGCCTCATGTTTTGCTAGATAGAGTGATATCTATGTTTTCTTTGATTTGTTATTCATTCATGATAGAAATTGATATTGAACGTAAAGCTGGAATTAATTGTTAATTAATTGGCTAAAGATAAAGAGGCATGTAAATTAATCTGGTTATTGCCGTTTTTGTACTTGTTCTAATTTGAGGATAATCAAATTAGGGAAGTAAGCATGGTTATTTAATTGTGATAGCTTACTGATTAGGTATCCTGTAATTGGAACCTACGCATAACAAAATCTGCTAATTAAATATGGATTAAAGAACAGATTATGTGGGAATTTATAAAAGGGTTCTGAGTTACCCTCTTGTTTGTTAAAGGGTTAAGAGCCCATGATGTGATGTTTGTTTTCCTGCTGCTTGTGCTGTGATGTGAGCCTGGATGGCTGTTGTGATATGTGGAGGCATGGAGGCCTTGTGGTTATGGCAGCAGATGACGCCTAGAGTGGTGAGATGCATTAGTTTATGAATGTGGGTGTCGGGGAGGACACCAGGGGTGATGGAATGGGATGGATGTGGCTGCTGGATGCTTGTGGTTTCTTTGAATGTTAATCCGCTTTGCTTTTCCCCACTGCTCAAGGCAGCTGGTCTTGATACCCTTTTTCTGAAGGAGGCGAAGACGTGCGGGGTATGCCACGTTCTTTCCGTGTTTAGCCTCTCGAGGGAGAATGGGTCTATGCTCTTTCTATAGGCGGAAAAGACTCGACGGGTAGTATATCTACTCACCGTGTTGAGACTCCTTTGTGTTTAGAAGATTAGGATGCTTTTCTAGAATGCCTGGGAATATGGAAAAGTAATTCTGTAATGAATGTTTGATTAAATGGTGGAAATCCACGGGGATGGAGATACTGGAATTTAAAGGTGATGTGAATCTTAAAAGGAGCAGTTGTTTTTGAATGAGATGCCAATTCAGATTAATGTGGAATTGTTCATTCTTAATTAATGTTTAAAGAATTAATTAATGTACATTGGAATTGATAAAATGAGAACGTAGTATCTAATAAATCTCTCCAAATGTTTGTGTGCTTATAGGATACCTAGTCTTAGAAGTATCAGCCTGGAGTCTGAGAGACGTTAGCTGCAGTTGTATCTAAGACTAGGTAAATGTCCATAGTGTGGATGTGAGTTACATATATATCCTGTACTTTTTTTGTTTCTATACGCTACTCCACCCTGTCGGTAAGGGCAACTAACACCCCGGGGATTTTGAGCCCTGGGGGGTGTTTTCCCCAACATTCTGATGGGAGGTTGAATGGCTGACTACCCCCTTTGGCCCCGCTCTCTTCTCTTGGTAGATACTTGTGCCATTAGGCACAGCGGTTAGTTACCCTATATATGTGTGTAGAGGGCTGTAATGGCTTGTGGTTATTCACACACATATATTCTGGATATAGTATCCTATGGACTACTATAGGTGTAACGTGTATAGGCTATGATGGATTGAGGATCCTTACTCGGAGTATGGGCTGTAATGGTTTGAGGTATTATACCCGATGTATGATACACGTTATGCGAGCTGTGGTGGCTCCCGGAAACTACCTGGTTACTTTTTGTTGTGAGGACGGTGTGGTGCTTCGCCCAGGTGTCTGCGGGCAAGCCTATGTGGTGCACGAGGTGCAGATTGTGGAGCTTAGCCTAGGTGTCTGTGGGCAAGCATTGGAGAGAGATGCACAGGACATATGTCGTTGGGGAAAAGCGGAAAACCAGTGGGGAAGTAGTAGCGGGGTACCCTTGATATTCTTTACTATATGCTATATTCTTGTATGCGTTACTTGGTGAGAGTAGCCATGGTGAGGTTGGGAACATAGTATACCTGTTTAGGTGACGAGTTAGTTTCACTTGTTGTTCAGTGGGCTTTAGCATGCTTTCTTTACTTTTGCACAAGAGGCTTGGGGAGGATCCCACTGAGTATACTGTTATACTCACCCTATGTATATATAAAATGTTTTTCAGGTCACTTGGAGCAGGTTGGAGATCAAGTGGGTTACTGCTAGCTTGTGGTTGGAGGAGGAGCTGTTCGGGCTCGTGGTCGCTGTCGTTTTACTTTCTTTTGGGTACTTTTAGTTTCCCTTTCAGTTGTAGTACTTTTGCATGACATTTCATATATGTACTTGGGTTTCTTTTATATTTTAGTTATGAGTTGGAGTTTATTGGAGTCTATTCTATCTCTCTCTTCTGCATGTGTTCTCTTAGAGGGTAATGCCTCCCATTTGTGTGTGTATTATACCCTCGGTGCTAGTCGCCAACCCAGGGCCTACTGGAGGCGGGACTCAGGGGTCATTATCTCTCTTCTCACATTGCTGGACTAGGAGGGGTACACTTTGTGGGGAGGGGGTCATGACAGAGTGGTATCAGAGGTCTGGTTGAGGGATAGGATGGAGTTTGGAGTTAGGCACAGGTGAGGATGCATGGGATGGTAGGGAAACAGTGTCATTCATGTTTAGAAAGTGGGGTAAACACTGGAGACAGGCAGAGACATAGGCGTTTAGGGCCCCCTATGATCTGTTGCATGGACCTTTAAGTTTACGATGGCTACTAAACAAAGTGATACTGGTTGTAGGGTAGAGACTTAGGAAAGGATCATGCATCATTATTCTTTGCGCCTGTGTTTGAATGGGTAGACCTTGGGATAGGTAACCTAAACTTAATAAAACAAAACAATTAATTAATTAATGTTGATTCTTCCATATTCCAGGCTTAGGAGCTCTAACAGTTGTTATTTTACAGGTATGGCTCCAGGTCGACGTCCTCGTCAGGTTTGCGCAGAAGATGCCCAGCAGGCTGTTCCAGCAGATCTTCGTCGGGTAGAGGTTAACAACAATGACACTTGGAGGAAGACACTCCGAGGGTTTCAGCGCCAGAGTATACAGAAGTACAAGGGATCCGTTTCAGATGCAGTCATAGAAGACTGGTTGGAGGAGGTCGAGATAGGCTTCAGTTCGATTCGTGCTCAGAAGGAACACTGGGTGTCCTTGGTTGTGACGACGCTGCGTGGGGCAGCGAGGCAGTGGTGGTTCTTTTTCCTTGGGGATCGTGAGGAGTCAGTGATCTCATGGGAGGAGTTTCGAGACAGGTTTAGAGTCGAGTTTCTTTCATCGACTGCGAAGGCGTCCAGTCGCCAGGAGCTTCTTACCCTTCGACAGGGGAGCTCCAGTGTTCGGGAGTTTGGAATCCGTTTCAGGAACCTTCTACGATATGCTTCAGACCTGTTACCAGATGAGAAGGCCAGGGCAAGGCATTTCGAGGAGGCTTTGCATCCAGAGATCCAGTGCCAGGTCACCCCATTTATGCTAAATACATGTCTTGAGGTGCTGGCGAGGGCAGAGGTTGTTGAGAGGACTTTGGCTAGGACCGGATCGTCATGAGAGGGGAATCGTCATGATTTCTCACGAATCAGAGTTGTGGTCCGGGGTTCCCGGTTTTCAGGGCAGAAGAGTTTTCGCTCACCTGGGGGTAGGTCCCAGCCCTTTTCATCTCGTTTCTCCAGAGGCAGAAACTCTCAGGCCTATCCCAAAGGATCAGGCGCTTGTTTTTCTTGTGGTGGTCGTGGTCATCAGCAGCGGGAGTGCCCGACTTTTCAGAGCAGTCATCGTGCACCGAGCACTCCACTCCAGGTTCCTCCGTTAAGGCAGTTTCATCCGAGGCAGCAGCAGCAGGTTGCACCAGCTTTAGATCACCCGAGGGTAGATGGAGCAGGCAGAGGATAGCCCCATGACACTCCCCGTCCTCAGAGATCAGAGCACGGCCGTGGTGGTGGTCGTCATCAGGGTCAGAGAGGTCGTGGAGGAGGTCGTGGTTAGCTTCATGCTCTAGCGTTGCCAGCCCCAGGCGATCCAGATGTCGTTCGAGGTACCCTTTGCTTGTTTTCTACCTTGGTGTATGCCTTGTTTGATTCAGGAGCAACGTACTCCTTCATATCACCTACCCTTGTCCATGCTTTGGGAATTGAGGTAGAGAGGCTTCCAGTGCCCTTGGCATTGACTACGCCAGTTGGAGGTCGAGCCGACTTGTTTGAAGTATGTAGAGACTGTGAGCTAGTGTTGGGGCAACACCGCTCTTGGGGAGATTTCCTATGTTTACAAATACAACCATATGATGTCATACTCGGCATGGATTGGTTGTATTCGGTGCAGGCTATTGTGGATTTCTACAGGAAGAAGGTCGTTTTCTTTGATGCAGATGGAGAGAAAGTGGTGTTTGTTGGTGAGCGAGATCCTCGGATAAGTCATAGACGAGTTCCATCCTTATCATCCATGATGGCTGGGATGATGCTGAGTTCTTCATAGGTTCAACAGTTGGCATTTCCTAGGGTCGTAGAGGAGTACCCTAACGTCTTTCCAGAAGCGGTTGTATCCTTACCCCCCCCCCCCCCGACGATAGATCGAGTTTGGGATTGAGCTACAGCCGGGAGCATCTCCTATCTCTATGTCTCTGTATAGGATGTCCCCTTCTGAGTTACGAGAGCTACGTATTCAACTCGATGGTCTGTTGCAGTGTGGTTTTGTTCGGCCAAGTGTGTCACCATGGGGTGCACCAATTTTGTTTGTGAAAAAGGCTGACGGCAGTTTGCGGTTGTGCGTCGATTATTGTCGATTAAACAAAGTGACAATAAAGAACCGCTATCCTCTTACACAGATTGATGACCTATTTGATCAACTGAAGGGTGCAAGTTGGTTCTCAAAGATCGACTTGCAGTCAGGATATCATCAGATGCGTGTAAAGGATGAGGATATCCCGAAGACTGCTTTCTGTTGTCGTCATGGGCATTATGAGTTTGTTGTAATTCCATTCGGCGTGACGAATGCTCCAGCTGTTTTCATGGGGTTGATGAATGTTGTGTTCCATGAATTCCTGGACAAGTTGTTGTGGTTTTCATCGACGACATCCTTGTGTACTCCACATCTAAAGTGGAGCATGCAGAGCATCTACGAGCCGTTTTGGGAGTTCTTAGCCAACATCAGTTGTTTGGTAAGTTGTCCAAGTGTGAGTTTTGGGATCGAGAAGTTCGTTTCTTGGGGCATGTTGTGTCCCAACAGGGAGTAGTTGTGGATCCTTTGAAGATAGAAGCAGTGGTGTCTTGGGCAGCCCCCAAGACCGTGTCAGAGGTGCGAAGTTTCCTTGGTCTTGTAGGCTATTATAGGAGGTTTGTAGCCAATTTATTTCGAGTTGCGACTCCTCTGACAGCTTTGACCAAGAAGGATCAAGCGTTCATATGGACTGATCAGTGTCAGGCAGCTTTTGAATATCTAAAGGAGAAGTTGATAAGTGCTCCAGTCCTTTGTCTTCCAGCGGAGGGAGTCCAGTTTGATGTTTTCTGTGATGCTTCACATCTGGGGCTAGGCTGTGTTCTCATGCAGCAAAGGTCTGTTGTTTCTTATGGGTCTCGGCAGTTGCATCCCCATGAATGTAACTACGCCACCCATGATCTTGAGTTGGCAGTCGTGGTTTTTGCTCTGAAGTTGTGGAGACATTACCTCATTGGTGAGCACTTTGTGGTTTTCACCGATCATAAGAGTTTGAGGTATGTTTTCTCCCAACGTGACTTGAACTTGAGGCAGCATCGGTGGATGGAGTTCTTGTAGGAATACGACTTTTAAATATCGTATACACCTGGAAAAGGGAACGTTGTAGCTGATGCACTAAGCTGAAAGTCACGTAATGATGTTGTGCGTGAATCTGGTGATTCCTGGAGAGTGATAGAAGAGATAGAAGCTTTTCATCTTGATATGGGAGAAGTTGGGGGTAGAGGCTGTCTTATCCAGATGACGGTGCAGTCATCCCTGATGCAGAAGGTGGAAGAGTCTCAGTTGGGTGATCTAGAGGTGGAAGTTTAGAGAGACTAAGTTGTTTGTGGTGAGGCCCCTGATAGTTGGTCGGAGGATGAACAACACTGAGTGTTGTATCATGGAAGGCTTTTTGTTCCCTTGGCAATGCGCGAGACGGTTCTCCGAGAGTTCCATAGTTCACCCTTGGCAGTACATCCTAGTGTGACGAAGATGTACCGATCCTTAAGGAGTCAGTTTTGGTGGCCTAGGCTGAAACGTACGGTTGCTGAGTGTGTGTCTCGATGTTTAGTCTGCCAGAAGGTGAAGGCCGAACACCGTGTTCCTGGTGGTCTTCTCCAGCAATTAGAGATTCCTCCGTGGAAGTGGGAGGACATCTCAATGGACTTTGTTACTGGTTTACCATGAACTCCGGGAGGACATGATGCTATATGGGTGGTAGTGGATCGTTTAACAAATTCGGCCCACTTTATAGCGATCAAGGAGTCGAGCTCAGTGGAAGTTTTGTCGAGGCAGTATCTAGAGGAGGTGGTGAGACTTCATGGAGTACCTAGGACGATCATTTCTGATCGAGATCCTCGTTTTACCTCCAGGGTGTGGAGAGGTCTCCAGCATGATTTTGGCTCTCAACTGTGCCTTAGAACTGCTTTTCATCCTCAAACGGATGGTCAGACAGAGCGAACCATCCAGACTCTTGAAGACATACTGCGCTCTTGTGTTCTTGATTTTGGAGGTTCGTGGATGAATCATTTACCCTTGGTAGAGTTCGCTTACAATAATAGTTTTCACTCTACCATCGGTATGGCGCCGTTTGAAGCCTTTTATGGCCGGCCATTCCGTTCTCTGTTGTGCAGGATAGGGGTCGGAGAGTCAGAAATTCTCGGACAAGAACTAGTGCAGAATACAACAGAGATGGTTCAGGTGATTCGTGAGAGGATGAAGACAGCACAGGATCGTCAGAAATCATATACTGATCAAAGAAGGAGACCCTTAGAGTTTAATGTTGGGTATCATGTGTTTCTGAAGGTGACTCCTCGTCGTGGGCAGCGAAGGTTTGGTCGTGGAAGTAAGCTTTCTCCCCGGTTTGTTGGGCCTTTTGAGGTGTTAGCTCATGTTGGAGTTGTGGTGTATCGAGTAGCACTTCCCCCTCAGATGAGTCAGATACATGATGTTTTCCATGTATCACAGCTCCGCTGTTATCTTCATGATGAATCTCATGTTATCGATTGGGGAGAAATCGATATTGATGATGATGCAACCTTCAAGTAGCGACCTGTGGAGATCCAAGACCACAAGGAGAAGGTGATGCGTGGGCGTTCTATTCCCTTAGTTCGTGTCTTTTGGCGACACGGTGGCATGGAGGAGAGTACCTGGGAGCGTGAGTCACAGATATGTGCTTAGTACCCAGAGTTGTTTAATGTTTAACTCCTTTCAAGTAATGATGTTTTCTTTGTGGTTGGACATTTCATGTTTTATTTATGTATATTTGATGTGATGTTATGATTGAATTGTTTGGATATGGATTGTTTTTTCCCTTACTCTCGGATGTCGTAGTTTTGTTCCAGCTTTTGAACAACTCATAGTGGTTTTCCCCTGAGAGGTATCTTATAGGGTGGTTGTTCGGACCCCTCTTTTCTTCTGGGTTGGTTTTAAATTCTCGAGGATGAGAATGTTTTTAGAGGTATCTAATGTAATGGCCCAGACCTCTCCGGTCCATTACTTTGTGAAAATGTGGTGTTGGAGGTGTTCCGGGAGGTCAAGGTGACTTATCCCCAACACTTTTCCAAATTTCCAGTTCTGTGAACAGTGTTTCCAGTTTTATGAACAGTAACAGATCGGTCTCACCGATCGGTCTGATAGATCGGTCTCACAGATCGGTCTCACCGATCAGTCTGACAGATCGGTCTCACCGATCGGTCTCACAGATCGGTCTCACCGATCGGTCTGACAGATCGGTCTCACCGATCGGTCTCACAGATCGGTCTCACCGATCGGTCTGACATATCGGTCTCACAGATCAGTCTCACCGATCGGTCTGACAGATCGGTCTCACCGATCGGTCTGACAGATCGGTCACATAGATCGGTCTCACCGATCGGTCTGACAGATCGGTTTCACAGATCGGTCTGACAGATCGGTTTCACAGATCGGTTTCATGTACAGTAACGGTGGGTGAACAGTGTTTCCAGACTCCTACAGTTTTTCCCCTTTTGACGTTTCTTTTGACGTAAAATACATTTAAAGCCTTATTTTAAGGGCTCTTAAGGCCGATTCAAATGCCATAAATCCTATATTAATTATTCCTAAGGCTTGGAATGTTTTACTTGGTCAAACCGCATGGGTTAATTCGATCCGTTTTTAATGGAGAATTAACCGGATCTTAAACCGTCGCCCCATTAAATCTTAAAAAGGGACGAGATATGATTCTCCCTTGTTATTTCCCTTTGTTCTCAACTAAGAGATGCTAGAACCTTTCAATCCTTCCCGTAGGAGTTGCACAATCAATCTCTACTCCTAGGATTGGTTCTGCTCTATTTTGGATGCAACCGAACTCTGTCGGTCAATCTTCCCAATAAGTTGTCACGAGAGGAGGATTGTGACCTATTGTGTGGATAAAGGACGCCAAGAACTCTTCCAGGTAGGGGATTCATGGCTTCTCTAATTGTATATGTGCAATCGTAGAATTAGCATGATTTATTCCTTTGGATCACAATGAAATTGACCTAATTAAATACTTGAACCAGATTAAGAAAATTAGTTGATCGCATGTTGTTTCTTTATACCGTGATAACAGTTGCCTCATGTTTTGCTAGATAGAGTGATATCTATGTTTTCTTTGATTTGTTATTCGTTCATGATAGAAATTGACAATGAACGTAAAGCTGGAATTAATTGTTAATTAATTGGATAAAGATAAAGAGGCATGTAAATTAATCTGGTTATTGCCGTTTTTGTACTTGTTCTAATTTCTGGATAATCAAATTAGGGAAGTAAGCATGGTTATTTAATTGTGATAGCTTACTGATTAGGTATCCTGTAATTGGAACCTACGCATAACAAAATCTGCTAATTAAATATGGATTAAAGAACAGATTATGTGGGAATTTCTAAAAGGGTTCTGAGTTACCCTCTTGTTTGTTAAAGGGTCAAGAGCCCATGATGTGATGTTTGTTTTCCTGCTTCTTGTGCTGTGATGTGAGCCTGGATGGCTGTTGTGATATGTGGAGGCATGGAGGCCTTGTGGTTATGGCAGTAGATGACGCCTAGAGTGGCGAGATTCATTAGTTTATGCATGTGGGTGTCGGGGAGGACACCAGGGGTGATGGAATGGGATGGATGTGGTTGCTGGATGCTTGTGGTTTCTTTGAATGTTAATCTGCTTTGCTTTTCCCCACTGCTCAAGGCAGCTGGTCTTTCTACCCTTCTTCTGAAGGAGGCGAAGACGTGCGAGGTATGCCATGTTCTTTCCGTGATTAGCCTCTCGAGGGAGAATGGGTCTATGCTCTTTCTATAGGCGGAAAAGACTCGACGGGTAGTATATCTACTCACCGTGTTGAGCCTCCTTTGTGTTTAGAAGCTTAGGATGCTTTTCTAGAATTCCTGAGAATATGGAAAAGTAATTATGTAATGAATGTTTGATTAAATGGTGGAAATCCACGGGGATGGAGATACTGGAATTTAAAGGTGATGTGAATCTTAAAAGGAGCAGTTGTTTTTGAATGAGATGCCAATTCAGATTAATGTAGAATTGTTCATTCTTAATTAATGTTTAAAGAATTAATTAATGTATAGTGGAACTGATAAAATGAGAATGGAGTATCTAATAAATCTCTCCAAATTTTTGTGTGCTTATAGGATACCTAGTCTTAGAAGTAGCAGCCTGGAGTCTGAGAGACGTTAACTGCAGTTGTATCTAAGACTAGGTAAATACCCATAGTGTGGATGTGAGTTACATATATATTCTATACTTTTTGTGTTTCTATACGCTACTCCACCCTGTCGGTAAGGGCAACTGACACCCCGGGGATTTTGAGCCCAGGGGGGGTGTTTTCCCCAACATTCTGATGGGAGGTTGAATGGATGACTACCCCCTTTGGCCCCGCTCTCTTCTCTTGGTAGATACTTGTGCCATGAGGCACAGCGGTTAGTTACCCTATATATGTGTGTAGAGGGATGTAATGTCTTGTGGTTATTCACACACATATATTCTGGATATAGTATCATATGGACTACTATAGGTGTAACGTGTATAGGCTATGATGGCTTGAGGATCCTTACTCGGAGTATGGGCAGTAATTGCTTGAGGTATTATACCCGACGTATGATACACGTTATGCAAGCTGTGGTGGCTCCTGGAAACTACTTGGTTACTTTTGGTTGTGAGGACGGTGTGGTGTTTCGCCCAGGTGTTTGTGGGCAAGCCTATGTGGTGCACGAGGTGCAGATTGTGGAGCTTAGCCTAGGTGTCTGCGGGCAAGCATTGGAGAGAGATGCACAGGACGTGTGTCGTTGGGGAAAAGCGGAAAACCAGTGGGGAAGTAGTAGTGGGGTACCCTTGATATTATTTACTATATTCTATATTCTTGTATGCGTTACTTGGTGAGAGTAGCCATGGTGAGGTTGGGAACATAGTATACCTGTTTAGGTGACGAGTTAGTTTCACTTGTTGTTCACTGGGCTTTAGCATGCTTTCTTTACTTTTGCACGAGAGGCTTGGGGAGGATCTTACTGAGTATACTGTTATACTCACCCTATGTATATATAAACTATTTTTTAGGTTACTTGGAGCAGGTTGGAGATCAAGAGGGTTACTACTAGCTTGTGGTTGGAGGAGGAGCTGTTCGGGCTCGTGGTCGCTGTCGTTTTACTTTCTTTTGGGTACTTTTAGTTTCCCTTTCAGTTGTAGTACTTTTGCATGACATTTCATATATGTACTTGGGTTTCTTTTATATTTCAGTTATGAGTTGGAGTTGATTGGAGTCTATTCTATCTCTCTCTTCTGCATGTGTTCTCTTAGAGGGTAATGCCTCCCATTTGTGTGTGTATTATACCCTCGGTGCTAGTCGCCAACCCGAGGCCTACTGGAGGCGGGACTCGGGGGTCATTATCTCTCTTCTCACATTGCCGGCCCAGGAGGGGTACACTTTTAGGGGAGGGGGTTGTGACAAATACCCTCCAGCTATGGCTTAGCAGTTCAAATACATCATAACTACTACTGATTATTTCTCCAAATGAGATAAAGTAACACCCATCAAAGAATTTGGAGCTAAAATCATCATTAGATTTGTGAAGGCCAACATCATTACCAGAATTTGTGTCCCTCATAAAATATTGATGGACAACGGTACCAATTTTTGTTCTACTGAGTTGTAAATCTATATCAAAAGTATAATATCAGGTCCAACCACTTGTCCTGCTATCATGCAGTAGCTAACAGACATATAGAAGCCTTCAAAAAGACCTTATCAAACATACTCTAAAAGATGGTGGATAAAGATAAGAATTATTATCCTGATAAACTCTTGCATGCCTTTTGGTATTACTGAACCACAACCTATACCACTACATGGGCAACCCCATATTCACTTAGGAAAAAAATAGCCCTTCCCATTGAGGTCCAGTTTCCATCACTCTACATGTCCATACGTGATTAGTTATCCATAGATGAGAAATCCTAAAAATGACTGGATGAATTGGATCGGATCAATGAGAAAATATTGCACACTTTGCATCACTTGGAGGTCCATCAAAATCAGATATTTTGGGATTTTAACAAGAAATCCCACCTTTGTTCATTCCTCCATGAAGAATTGGTACTAGTCCTTAGGAAACGAATGATGCTAGGAAAGAAGCCTGTGAAGCTTGAGCCAAAGTGGGAGAGACCTTACTCCATACATAAGGTCCACTCTAACAAATATTATTCCTTGATCTCAATAGATGGAGAGCTCATTATGGACTCAACCAATGCAAGGTTCCTGAAGAAATATTTTATGTGATCACGCGATGCTTGTCCCAGGGGTAGGATGTTAAACTGTACAACACTATCTAGTCCAAAATATAAGACTATGAACTACGTATCATTTCATACTGATCGTATGACGTTAAACTACATAGTATATGTCTCATCTGCATGACGTTAAACTGCATAGTCAGTATTTGTTTCATGGCCTTAAAAAGCATGAAATATAAACCATGTATCAAGATGATAAACTGCATGACACTGATGCCCAAGTCACGAGATGTCAAATTTTATAAGTTCTTACTACATAATGTAAAACTTCATGGTTCACGTGTAACACCCCAAGATTTTATAGTATGTTATCTCTTCAAAGTATTTCAATAACTTGTGCCACACGCAACACCGATTTCGAGCACACCACGACTTGCCAAACTAGCCGTTCAAAAACGAGGTTATGAATAGTATTAACCACATTTTAAATTTTTTATATCCTATATCATTTTAACATCGTATTTTGTGTTTCTTAGACATAATATAAGAAAAATACAATTTTTAAGATAAAAGAGGTATTTTTCAAAAAATGCAGTTTTTCTGCCTTTTAATGGCGAACCCTTTTTAAAATCCAATATTTGACACTTTTATATATTCAATTTAGTGAAATTAAATGTCACGACCCACCCTCGGGGTCCGTGTCGTGACTACCCCAAGCCCGCCTTCCATAGGCCAGGGGCTGGCGACTAGCACCAAGGCGTAAATCCCGGTAAAAAGGGAAGGCATTGCCTTTGTAAAGTAAACAAACACCACAGAGTAAGCAAGCGGAAAGTAAACACTAAACAAAAGCAGAGTACAACTGAAAGTGCGGAAAAGTAAATGGGCCAGTATACAAACCCAAACTGAAAGTAAAGTACAACTCGAAAGGGAAAACAGCAACTGAAAAGTAAAAGCCGCTACACCGAGCTGTCCACTGGAAATCCCACCTGAAGGGTGGGTACAGATAGCTCCACTGCTCCACGGGTCCCGCCGTCCACTCCGAGCACGTCCCGCCCAGTGGTCCACCTCTGGGTACCGTCCCGCTCTGCAAGCCTCAGCCAAGATCAACGTTGTCCGTCGTCTGCAACCAACACAACGTAGTGCGGGCAAAGCCCGTGCAGGGGTGAGTATAAGCTACTCAGTAGGGACCCCGAGACCCCTGAAGGTCTCTCAAAATCCACAAAGGATAAACCACAAAGAAAGGTACAATCACGAAGTAACAACCGACACTGCTTAGGTATATGCCCATACATATACCTAAGTCATCAATTCAAATACGCTCCAACCTCCGAGCCCAAGTATAACTCAGTCCACACAGGAAAGTAAACGTATTCCACACAGGAAAGGAAAACGTAATCCACACAGGATAGCACAACACAATCCACACAGGAAAGTAATAGGATTTAGCTCACACAGGATTTTCATTATCAAAAACGTAACTACTGAAGAGCCCCATCTCTGAAGTGTATAGTGTCCTGTCACGACTCTGAGATACTGCTCATTAACCTAAGACTGCTGAGGTACTCCTCCTGTCGAGTACCGCGGGTCTCCCGCCAACTACCGGGCGCTCCGTCCGCTGAGGGTCTGCTGCCAAATACCGGGCGCTCACCCAAATAGCCTACAGAGGTACTCCTCCAGTCGAGTACCGCGAGTCTGCTGCCAACTACCAGGCGCTCCGTCTGTCGTGGGTCTGCCGCCAAATACCGGGCGCTCCGTCCACTGGGCTAGTCGACTCACTCCAAGTCGAGTCGGTCGAGCAGTCTTCAGGTCTCAGCCGGCTACACGGTCTCCGTACTCCGTACGTTCGTCTCTAGTATCGTGGGTCTGCCGCTACAACCAAGCGCACCACCTCTATCGAGTAAAACAGAAGATTCAGCTCACACAGGTATACTTCTTCGGATGATGATAAAGATGATCACTGAACCATCTAAGTCGTCGGACCCACGAAGGATCGATAGGTACTAACCCCCGCAGTGACCTACACAGGATCAGACCCACACAGGATCGGGCCCACGCAGGACCTGTAGCACTGATCCACGTAGGATCGCTGAGTGCAGTAGTCGTCGCAGTCCACTGCGGATCTCTGCACAGTCGTCGCCGCAGTCCACTGAGGATCTCTGCATGGTCGTCGTCGGAGTCCACGGAGGATCTCTGCACAATCGTCGCTGTCGGAGAAGCAGTCGCAGCCAGCACTAGGGTTCCCGCACACAGCAAGCTCGTTCGGAGGGTCCGCTCCACGAGCCGAGAGGCTGATACATCAACTGTCACAAAGTCCAGAGTTGATGTATCCAAAGGTTCCGTATCGTCAACAGGAACTCAACGCAACAGACGGCACGTCGATCAGACGCCCGGTCTGAGAGTTATTGGCATTTTCGTCCCCGGGGCCCGGTTGGTTTTTAAGGCAAAACCAACCCGACCATACTCCATCTGCGTCCAAACCTCGGGCGGAGCATGCCAAAAGAACCGTCTCACTAAGAGGAACACAACAAAACTGACGGCACGTCAATCGGACGTCCGTAGCTCAAGATATGAGCGTTTCCGCTCCGAAGGCCCGGTTGGTTTCGTGAACGAACCAACCAGGCCGAACTCAAAGTGTTCCGAAACTTTGAGTGCGATATACCGAAACGACCGTCTCGATCCAAGGTTCGCGTTTCCGTAGACGGTTCGTCATTCGAAGGTCCGTGGCTCAAGTTATGGCCAAAAGACCGAAACCGTCTCGAAAATGGGGGGTCCGGGTCCGGGCCGACCCGGCCCGACCCCCCCTGGGTCGGCACGAACCGGGTCGACCCGAACCGGGTCCGACCCGGCGCGGCAGCCTGGCGGCGCGGCGGCCTGGCGCCGCACGGAGGCAGCGCGCGAGGGGGGGGGGGGGCAAGGCCCCCCGCTTCTTGGTTTGGCAGCGCGGCAATCAGCCGCGTCCCTGTTGTCAAACCCCCCCCCCCTCGTGGGGGGCCTGCTTGTTCGGAAAACGGGGGGCCGCCTGCCCCCCTCAAGGAAACCCCCCCCCCCCAATTAAATGGGGGGGGCTTTGACCGCTGGCCGGGGGAATTAATTTCCCCCGGATTTTGACCATCCGGCCGGCCACTTGGCCGGCCGGTTTTTCTCCAACGGGACCAGTGAACCGGTCCCCCTTCCGGCTTCCATCGCCGGCGGCCTGGTGTGCCGCCGGTCTTTCCGTCTCGCCGCGGCCCGGAACCGGCCGCGGTGTTCGTCGTCCGGCGCGGTGCGACGGCACCGCGCCCCTCCGCCGCGCCTTTTGATATCCTTCGACGCGGCGCGACGGCGTCGCGTTCTTGATGATCCTTCCACGGCGCGGTGCGACGGCGCCGCGCAAAATAATCGTGCGATTATCCGCGTGGTGCGACGGCACCACGCCACCTTGTTTCTACCCGCAAGATATATCAACAAGAACGAAGGAGGGGGTTCGGCCGTGTTCATGCGGTCCGGCCCCCCTCACGTTAAACAATAACACATATTTATAATCCTCACGTTAGTCATGCTAGAACCACGAACAAGGATAAATAAATAAACAAATAACAACAACCCCTACCTTGAAAAATGACGTCGCGCGTCGGTTATCGCGGAGAAAGGCGTCGCGGCTTCGGACGTAGATTTCGTGGACGTCGGGGTGCGTCCGAGGAGAAAACGACGTCTCTTCACTTGTTGTTATGACAAAGAAGGGAGGTACGTTGTCGTTGGTGATGATCACCATGGTCGGCGACTTCTCCCTTGTCGAGGAGAAAGATAAAGACGGAAGAATCCGAGACGCCGAGTCTCGAAGGTCGTGGGATCGATGTTCTTTGTCGGAGAAGAACCATTCTTCACGTTCTTCGTCGAAGACGAAGAAGATCTTCAAGTCCCTCAACGATTCTCCCAATCCTCTCAAGTAGCAAAGGAACTAACCCAAAAATAAATTAAGCTTACACTTAATTTATTAACACAACCCAACCTTTGAAATTCAAGAGTTTGAATTTCAAAAACTCAAAATTAAACTCACTTATTAATTATACATGAGTTGTATAATTAATTAAAAGTTAAGTTGACAAGCCTTTAAGAGGGAGAGAGGGGAGTTAGGGAATTTGAAAAGGTGGGGCTCGGGTGGGCCCCTCCTCACCTTAATCCTCTCTTAGGTGGTTAAACCACCCAACTTCCAACAAAATATTATAACCACATTAAAGATATAAAATAAATATTGTATAACAAATTTATTTTACTCTTCATTTCATCCAGAAAATTAAACATCTCCTCCTAGGCAAACGCAACTTCAGAAAAGGTCTCCTTAAGCGAATATCGGCGCTGCGAGTTCATCGGTGCCCTCAGATTTCAATTCCGAGCACCGGATCAAAAGTTAGGAAAACCCGCTCGTTCGTTCACTGAACTTACCCGAGCCCAACTTTGGAAATTGATTCCGGGCACACCGGGCCTCGGAATCAGGTGCCGTCAGAAACCGCGCTCTTGTAAAATTCCAAAGAAAATTAAGAAAAAATTTCCCTTGAATTTTACGGGTCTTTACATTAAATTCTTATTTAAAATAGAGACATAAAAAATTTAGTTTGGAAAAATTTTGTACTTTTCTGATAACTTTCATATTTTGATGAATAGTGAAAAAATACTAAATTTTAATTAAAAACAACTTTTTTAATCGAAATAATTTATAGTGTTAGATTATACATTTGAGTGGTTTTAAAGTACAATTAGACTATATTTTTATCATTTAATATAATTTAGTTTATTTTATGTAATTTCACATCTAAACTGGACATAAACAGGTGTCAATCTTTTGATAGTTATTATTTCTTAAAAAAACGCTTTTTGTTTTGGCAACAGGAATTAATTTTAAATTAATTTCTTCCACTTATGTGTTTTGAATTTGGAAAAATTGATTCCATATTTGGAATCAGGAGGTCCAAATTGTGTAAAAAATTAAATTTTATTTTTAGACATTATGAATAATTACTTTAGTAAATATTTTATTTACCATGGTTAAAGGGTAAATCCGGTAAATAAGGGTAAAAAATAATATTATAATAATATTAAATTACCCTAACATGTGTTCTATTCCTATTTTTTGATACATTTCCGACCATGGGAATCCTTGGGTCGATTTTGGGACCCCATGGAGCCACTTGGGAGTGATAATGACATTTTATATTAATTAATCTAAAGTAAAGATAAAACTAATAAAAACATGTATCTTTTAGTAAAACGTTTTTATATGGGGTTATATAATTTATATATTTGACTATAAATATTTATTTGAAATATAAAAAGATTTAATACATTATGATATTTTATTTATAATTTTTAAACATAAAATAAATATATTTATTTATGACACAATAATGATGCAGCAATTACCTTATTAATGAAAGAATCAAATAAATGGTATTATAAATATTAAAATAAATATAATTTCAAAGTTTTTATGACGTCCATGAATTTTATAGGTGAATATGACATTTTGGGGTTGATTAAATGTATTTGTTTTGAAGTAATCGAGGTTTTATGACTTTCAAAAAAACCAAATACTAAATAGTGTCAAAATTGACATAATTGAGTTTTTAAAACAAATACTATATTATTAATTGATATGATATTCATAAAAATATAAGTTTTATCCAAAAGACTTAGATAATGTTATATATATTAATAATGAACCACATGGTGTTCTCTTGGATGATTATAGTTAATTTATTAACTATATAATATAAAAATACAAAGAGACATGGTAAATGTCAAACTGTTTAACTGAGAGTTAAATCTAAAAGATAAGGTTAAAATGATAACCTAAACTTGTTTAAAACATATTGGTTGAGATTATTTATACCCATAACAACATAAGGATATAAATAAATTTATTTTGAGCCATTATAAACCGAATATGATTGTATAATAAATTAATATTTTAATCTTTTCCTAAAGTGACCCTCAGCCCTCTTATAAAAGGGCACTTCCCCTTCTCTCAAAATCACACCTCCAAAGCCATTTTTATTAGGAAACCCTACCAAAATATCCTACCAACTTCCCTAACTTAAACCTATAGTCCTTACTTTGATCATAAATCCAACCTAAGGATCCCTTTTGATCAACTCAAAAGGAAACACCTGAAGAAGAGGTAATAATTTCACCACCCTCTTTCAAGTTCTTTTCTTCTTCAACTTCCTATTTCTTTGTTGTTTCCATAACAAAATAATAAATCCAGTACCTTATACATAATTTTATGTTATTATAAATATGGTACAACCATATTCGTTATTCTATCCATCCTCTAAATGACAAAGTCATCATACGTGTGCACGTACGGCTTACCGTCTCCACGTCGTGGTGTAGTTTGTTATTCAAACACTTCATTATTTGTATGGGTATAATAATGAGTATAACTGATGTAAATAATAAATATAACATGTTAATTATTCTTTATATATTATATACTATCCAATTACATACAATTTCACCATCAATATAATGATATTGTCGCTCGTACGTACGCACGGATTACCATCTCCACAAACGCGATGAGATCCATTCCCCGTCGTAATCATTCAAGAATAATTTTCATTTTATGATTAAAAATAATGTTTATGAACATAATATAATTATGTATATGAATAAAATACAACATATCCATAAAAAATATGGCTTACGTAACCAAGCATATAAAGGAAAACGAGTCAGTTAACACCCAAAATGATGATACTACTAAATTATTATTAACAAAGAAATATTAGAAGATCATATATGATATCATATTTATGTATATAGTTATTTTATAATTTAATAACAATTTTTAACTATTATACATGATTTTAACATACCATAGACTAAGGAAAAGTACAAGTTAAGGGTTAATTTCACAATCTCTTTATTATCCGAGGTTGTTTTTACGTAAGTATCTACTGGGACCTCTTTATCATCCACATCCATGTTTTCTTAAAAATGTATTTCAAAACATTTTTACTATTTACTGGACTATGTATTAAATTCATTTATACCCTTATTTTACCTTATATGTTTTTAAAGAAATCTTTCCGTCATTTTCCAAACAAGGTACTTTATGACCTTTTCGACAAAATTAAGGTAAGAATGTTTTTTTAACTTATACGGTGGGTGCGGCTATTTTCCGCCATTATAACATCATCTAAGCTTACCTTACAATCTTATAAGAATATTTTCAAAATAAATGTTTTCTTTTATAATTATTTGACTCTTAAATGGTTTCAAAATAGAAAGAGGTATTTCTTTTAAATAGTTTTCATTTCATCTATGTCAACATCCTTTGATGGATTTTAAACTGTTTTGAAGTTGATTTATTATGATACAAATCTTCCATATTGTATTGAAGTTTTTGTGATATGTTTGAATATAGATGTGTTATTTTTATACCATTAATGGTCTATGGTTAAAGTATTGACATTTCATATTCTAGTTTTAATACGAATGTTTATGTTATGTTTCAACCTTTTCATATGAGGAATGTATTGGACTTAGTATGTGACGGGTGGAGCCCATTATAGCTCCTCGATGCATCAGTAGGTCTCATGAGACAATTAGACATGGAATTTTCTGAGGCCTTTTCCAATTTGATATATGGTTTTGTCTGAGACCTAAATCATTTTTAGATGTCTTGGTCGAGGCCTTGAAAAGATGTTTCAGAATGTCTGGAATTACACACTCCCACATTATGAAAATAATATTGATGGTTCATATGGTTATTCGACTAGTAGAATACCTATGACTATGTTTTATTATGGAATTATTTACTCAGTTCATATTCCTACCATAAAGTTTTCATATTTATTATTTGTAAAGGCAGGTGTTTTTAATTATTCATCATGCCTATTGTTTATGTTATCTTCCGCTGTATTGCTTACCCTTACTGAGCGTTTGAGCTCACCCCTTTCTTATGTTTCATTTTCCCAGGATATGAAGAAGTTAGTTATGAGTGACCTGTAGAGATAGTCTAAGGGATATGAATGTGGTAAATAGAGACATTGTTGTTGTTGTTTTTCATTTTATAATGTAATGTAACGTTCATGTATGTAATCTATTTTCCAAGACTGCTAAACTTATCGGTCCTTCAGGACTTGATTCCTTGTAATCATGCCAATGTATTAAAATAATGCACTGACTCTAGGTAACTAAGGTCGGGGTGTTACAGTTGGTATCAGAGAAGTTTAGAAACAACCTTGGAAATAGATTTAGATAAACTATGATTAGAGAACATTACCCTAAGATAGACTTTGAGGATTATTATATAAGAACATCCTAGAATTTTGGTACTGTAGAGATTTTGTGAGTTTTTCAAGCAATACATCCCTGTCTGGATACGAGCAGGTAGAGGCGGCTCTAGTACAGATGTACCTAGGGGTAAAACCTAAAAACACTGCTTTGAGCTAGACTCAAATGGGAACTGGTGCATGACAACGGGTCTTGATGCACTCTTGGTTACGACACTCCTGGGGGATATTCTTAGGATAATTCTCATTTTCTTTACAAACCATTATGAAGGATTTATGAGTATATACTTCCTCAAAGAAAAAAAATTATGATTATATATTATATGCATAATATTTTCAATTTAAGTTAGGTATTTTACAAGTTTGGAATTATGCATTGTGATTCATAAACTAACCTAGTGTATGCCATTGTTTAGAAATGGTGTATAATAGAAGGAATGAGAATTCCAGCAATACACATGATTGAAAGATTAAGAAGGATCATATCTTTCATGGTATTAAGCAAACATTTAAAAGGGAAATAGTCTCCCACGTATTCTCATCATATAAAAAAAATAGTATCATGTGTTAATAAGATAAGTAAATAATTCTCTGAGTCCTATGGTTTTGAAGGGAAGCAAGAGAAGAAAAGGATGGAAGAGAGAAAGATAGATAAAGGGAAGAGGGGAAAGAATGATTTTACCATATGTGATAACTGTAGAAAAATCACCTTAGTAAATGCTTGAAGGTAATGGGATTTTGTTATAAGTTTGGAGAAAAAAGGACACCAAGTACGTGATTCCAAGGGTAATAAAAAGGTTTCAAATGTACAATGCTTCATCTGCAAGGAGTTGGGACACTACACGAATCAATTTCCAAATCATCAGATTATACCCCAAATGATGTTATTGGATAATAATCAAGTTATGATACTACCATAGATGAAGAGTAATGAATAGTGTTATTATGTTGTTATTAAAGAATTATTTCATTTTAGTGTTGTATCAACGATGTACTGATTATATGAATTATGGAAATAAATAAGGATTGTACTACAGTACTATTTTATTGAGGATTTGCGATTATATGGTTCTAAGAAAAGTTACTCAATAGCAGGTTAAATTTTTTGGAAAATATATGGTTTAAGGAAAGATAAACCTTAATATGGTTCTAATATTGAGGTAGTGATTTTTAAATAAGATATGATTGATTTGGATAAATTATATTGGATATTCTTGACTACCTTGAAACTGATTAATGATTTGTATATTCCATCATTGTTGGAGTCTATATAATTTTTGGATAGAAGGAGTATATCTAGTATTCTATAAGAAATAAGGGAGCATTAATGTAATCAATAAGGTTTTATGGTAATTCAGGGTGTTACAGTGTTTTAAAAGAATACATGATGAAGGTATTCACATGTTATTACATGGAAAAAAGGATCATCATTGTGTTTACCTTTCATATAAATTTTGTACTGTGAATTTGGACAGAAGTATTTTGGATAAGTCTAAAGGTTTTAATGGATTAAGTTTGAAATTGGATAATATTATTAAGGTTAAAGCATTTCTTAAGATTATTTTTGGAATGTTATAAAAAGGACAGCCTGGAGGTCGGGCGAAAACTCGTTGCGTCTGAAAAGGCTGAGAGACTTGAACCCCCAACCGAATGGTGTCAAGGGTGGATCACCTACCACTGGCATACGTGATGTCCTGGTTTGTATAATGTAGACTTTTTTAAATATTCTGACAAATGAATTATAAATTCATTATTTTTATAACCCTATACAATTAGGATAAATAGAATATTTTTTTAATTCTATTATCATTTGAAGTGAAAGATGAGTTTGTGGTAGGAATTAGTTGAAGGATGAAACTCTACTTTCCAAGTATATTTTTTTCCTCTTATTCTATGAATAAATTAATTCTTAAAATTTAGGGAAGGGATCTTAAAACCAAAAATGTGTTATCCTAATACCTTATGTTTTGTTGAACTAATGATATTTTAAATCATCATAGATTGATGGCTTTGAGGCCATCAATTTTATAATTGTTTGTGATTGATGACCTCAATCACTACCTATAAATATTTATATTTTTCCTCCAATTATGTGTCTCTAATTTCCACAAATTTTCTCCTAATCGAGATCATAATTTAGTGGTAACTTTTTCATTCCCTTTCCCTCTTATTAAGACTAAATTTTATTAACCCAATTTCCGATGTGGGTTTTCCACAAAGGTATTTTTCTATTTTTAACCTTTTATTTTAGAAGAAAAATTTCAAATTAAAAGGACACAATTTATTTAAGGAGGGAAGAATGTAACACCCCGAGATTTTATAGTATGTTATCTCTTCAAAGTATTTCAATAACTTGCGCGACACACAACACCGAGTTCGAGCGCACAACGACTTACCAAATCAGCTGTTCAAAAAAGAGGTTATGAATATTATTAACCAAATTTTAAATTTTATATATCCTATATAATTTTAACATTCATATTTTGTGTTTATTAGACATAATATAAGAAAAATTCAATTTTTAAGATAAAATAGGTATTTTTCAAAAAAATGCAGTTTTTCTGCCTTTTAATGGAGAACCCTTTTTAAAATCAAATATTTGACACTTTTATATATTAAATTTAGTGAAATTAAATTCTTATTTATAAAAGGTACATAAAAATTTATTTTGGATAAATTTTGGTACTTTTCTGATAATTTTCATATTTTGATGAATAGTGAAAAAATACTAAATTTTAATTAAAAACAACTTTTTTAATCAAAATAATTTATAGTGTTAAATTATACATTTGAGTGGTCTTAAAGTATAATTAGACTATATTTTTATCATTTAATATAATTTAGTTCATTGGATGTAATTTCACATTTAAACTGGACATAAACAAGTGTCAATCATTTGATAGTTATTATTTCTTAAAAACACGCTTTTTATTTTGACAACGGGAATTAATTTTAAATTAATTTTTGCCACTTCTCTGTTTTGAATTTGGAAAAATTTATTTCATATTTGGAATCAGAAGGTCCAAATTTTGTAAATAAGTAACTTTTATTTTTAGACATTATGAATAATTACTTCGGTAAATATTTTATTTATCATGGTTAAAGGGCAAATCCGGTAAATAAGGGTAAGAAATAATATTATAATAATATTAAATTACCCTAAAATTTGTCCTATTCCTATTTTTTGATACATTTCCTAACATGGGCATCCTTGGGTCTATTTTGGGACCCCATGGAGCCACTTGGGAGTGATAATGACATTTTATATTAATTAATCTAAAGTAAAGACAAAAATAACAAAAACATGTATCTTTTAGTAAAACATTTTTATACGGGGTTATATAATTGATCTATTAGATTATAAATATTAATTTTAAATATAAAAATATTTCACACATGGTGATATTTTATTTATAATTTTTAGACATAAAATAAATATATTTATTTATGACACAATAATGATTCAGTAATTACCTTATTAATGAAAGAATCAAATAAATGGTATTATAAATATTAAAATAAATATAATTTAAAAGTTTTTATGACATACACGAATTTTATAGGTGAATATTAAATGTTAGGGATTATTAAATGTATTTGGTTCTAAGTAATCAAGTTTTTATGACTTTCACAAAAACCAAATACTAAGTAGTGTCAAAATTGACATAATTGAGTTTTTAAAACAAATACTATATTATTAATTGATATAATATTCATAAAAATCTAAGGTTATGCAAAAAGACTTATATAAGGTTATATATATTAATAATTAACCACATGTGGTTCTATTGGCTTGTTATAGTGAGTATATTAACCATATAATATAGAAATAAAAAGAGACATGATAAATGTCAAACTATTTAAATAAGAGTTAAATCTAAAAGATAAGGTTAAAATGGTAACCTAAACTTGTCTAAAACCTATTGGTTGAGATTATTTCTACCTATAACCACCTAATTCTTGAAATAAATTCATTTTGATCCATTATAAACCGAATATGATTGTATAATAAATTAATATTTTAATCTTTTCCTAAAGTGACCCTCACCCCTCTTATAAAAAGGCACTTCCCCTTCTCTCAAAATCACACCTCCAAATCCATTTGTCTGGGCCAAAACCTGCCCAAATATCCTCCCAAATTCCATCAATTAAACCTATAGGCCTTAATTTGATCATAAAGTCAACCTAATGATCCCTTTTGATCAACTCAAAAGGAAACGCCCAAAGAAGAGGTAATAATTTCACCACCCTCTTTCAAGTTCTTTTCTTCTTACACTTCCTCTTTCTTTGTTGTTTCCATACCAAAATAATAAATACATTACCTTATACATAATTTTATGTTATTATAAATATGTTACAACCATATTCTTTATTCTATTCATCCTCTAAATGACAAAGTCACCATACGTGCGTACGTACGGCTTACCATCTCCACATCATGGTGTAGTTTGTTATTCAAAAACTTTATTATTTGGATGGGTATAATTATGAGTATAACTGATGTAAATAATAAATATAAAATGTTAATGATTATTTATATATGATATATCATCCAATTTAATACTGTTTCACTATCAATATAATGATATTGTCGCTCGTGCATACGTACGGATTACCTTCTCCACGAACGCGATGAGATTCATTCCCCATCGTAATCATTCAAAAATAATTTTCATTTTATGATTAAAAATAATGTTTATGAACATAATATAATTATTTATATGAATCAAATACATCATATACATAACAAACATGGATTACGTAACCAAGCATATGAAGGAAAATGAGTCAGTTAACACCCAAAACGATGATACTGCTAAAATATTGTTAACAAAGAAATATTAGAAGATCATATATGATATAATATTTATGTATATAGTTCTTTTATAATTTAATAAAAATGTTTTAACTATTATACATGATTTTAACATACCATCGACTAAGTAAAAGTACAAGGTAAGGGTTAATTTCATAATCACTTTATTATCCGAGGTTGTTTTTACGTAAGTATCTACTAGGACCTCTTTATCATCCACATCCATGTTTTCTTAAAAATATATTTCAAAAAAAATTACTATTTACTATACTATGGTTTAAATTCATTTATACCCTTATTTGACCTTATATTTTTTTAAAGGAATCTTTTCGTTGTTTTCTAAACAAGGTACTTTATGGCATTTTCGACAAAATTAAGGTAAGAATGTTTTTTTAACTTATACAACGGGTGCAGATATTTTCCGTCGTTATAACATCATCGAAGATTACCTTACAAGATTATAAGAATATTTTCAAAATAAATGTTTTTTTATAATTATGTGACTCTTAAATGGTGTCAAAATAGAAAGAGTTATTTCTTTCAAATAGTTTTCATTTCATCTATGTCAACATCCTTTGATGGATTTTAAACTTTTTTGAAGTTGATTTATTATAATACAAATCTTCCATATTGTATTGAAGGTTTTGTGATATGTTTAACTATGGATGTGTTATTTTTATACCATTCATGGTTTATGGTTGAATTATTGACATTTAGTATGCTAGTTTTAATACGAATGTTTATGTTATGTTTCAACCTTTTCATATGAGGAATGTATTGGACTTAGTATGTGATGGATGGAGCCCGATATAGCTCCTCGATGTATCGGTAGGTCTCATGAGACAATTAGATGTGGAATTGGCTGAGTCCTTTCCCAATTTTATATATGGTTTTGGCCGAGGCCTAAATCATTTTTAGACGTCTTGGTCGAGGCCTTGACAAGATGTTTCAGAATGTCCGGCATTATACATTACCTCGTTATGAAAATAATATTGATTGTTCATGTGGTTATTCAACTAGTAGAATACCCATGACTATGTTTTATTATGGCATTATTTACTCAGCTCATATTCCTTCCATAAAGTTTTCATGTTTATTATTTGTAAAGTCAGGTGTTTTTAATTACTCATCATGCCTAATGTTTATGTTATCTTCTACTGTATTGCTTACCCTTACTGATCGTTTGAGCTCACCCCTTTCTTATGTTTCATTTTCTGAGGATATGAAGAAGTTAGTTATGAGTGACCTATAGGGATAGTCTAAGGGATATTAATGTGTTCAATGGAGACAATGTTATTTTTGTTTTTCATTTTATAATGTAATTTAGCATTCATGTATGTAATATATTTTCTAAGATTGCTAAACTTATCGGTCCTTCGAGACTTGATTCCTTGTAATCATGCCAATTTATTAAAATAATGCACCGACTCTGGGTAACTGGGGTCGGGTAATTACATCATGTCTGTGATGTGAGATGTAAACCGCATATCTTTCTGATCTATGCTTGAGCAGGTCACATTTCTTGGTATTGGTCTCCTACCACACCTTCATTCTATAACCGTGTACAGATTGATTCTTATCTCAAATAGATATATATTAATTTCTAGAGCTCATGTCTTAGGCCTAGCTATTATTCTGGAAAATATCAAAGTCCCATTTTCCCCGCATTAAAACCTGATTGATGTGAGGAACCATTTTTAAGAACTACATGTGTCTTTATTCCTGACATCACAAGATATGTAGTGATGCTTGGACTTCTGATCTTGAGACCAGCTGCAATACTAATTTCTTTCCACGATGGGTGGCCCATGTACTTACCACAAGATGTTAAAATACACATATAACATCTTCATCGCATAATAATAAACCACATGATCTTCTTAAGAATTATGTGTTTCTTGATTCTCATTTCAATGAGATACTTAGTGACATTCAGATATCCAATCATGGGTCCAGCCGCAACAAAACAAAAACTTCCCCCTCATTTTCCATGGGTTATAACTACACAGGGATCCTTTTAAGAACTACATGTGGCTTGATTATCTTTCAAATGAGATACGTAGAGATTCCTAGATCTTATATCCTGGACCTACCACCACAAAACCTAAATGATATTATCCTTCACTTTTGATTCCCTTATGTGGTGGAGGAAACCTTTACCGCTCTTTATTTCCCACACCAAGAATGGATCATGTGGGATTAGAAGTTTTGATAAAAAAGTTCCCTGCATGATTAAGGTGCATCAATTCACACTAGGGTTACTATGGTCCTAGTTGAAAGACCTTAAAAGGAACACCATATGTCTTTAACCACATGACTTTAAACTGAATGGTTCTTTAAGAACTATGTTTGTATTGATTCTCATTCCCTTGAGATACATAGTTATTCTTGGATTTTACATCTTGGTCCAGCCATAATATGATAAATACCCCCACTCTTATATGTATGAGTCATATCTATATAATAGAATCTAGTATGCATTCTCACCCTATGTGTGAGCTTGTTTTCAAGAAAAAAACTCCCCTTTCTCCACACATGAATTTAATCAATATGGGTAATCCTTTTATAACTATGTGTGGCTTGATTCTTTCTCCAACAAGATACGTAGTGATGCCCTGGTTCTATGCCTTGGTCCAACCATAATATTTCTTTTTCACATAAATTCACCTTATTCCTTACCACATGACATTAAACTACACGGCTGATGTCCTCACTGCATGACTTTAACTGTATGGTTTCCTAAGAAATATGTATGGATTTATTCTCATCCCTATGAGATAAATAGTGACATCTATACCTTATTTCCTAGTCTTGTCCATGGGGTAAAGAAAAATTCACCCTCTCATGCATACTAACAAAGATCTATGTAGGGGATCTTAATTTGGGTTCCCACATTCAGGGGTACACCAAGAAAATAGATATGTCCTCATCTAAATATGAGTCAAATTTATTCAAGGGACCCTATATTTCATGGATGATGTCGATATAAATGATTCCTTTGTGCTTGGATGTATCCCTTCCACACTTCATACTCCTAATATTGGACACTTTTGGATCTTTATAATCCTTCTTTGGATACCAGTAATAGAACATCTAATACCTAAGGATTCCTTTGTCTGACTATGTTGTAACATGCCCAATTTAGCTTTACATAAGTTTCCCATCAATAGGACATGACAACCAAAGGATTACACTATTTGACTATACAGTAACATGACCCAGTTGGATTTTTATAAAGTCTTTCACAAAATGGGTTTGTCAACTAGTGGTATATTTCACCCTCAAGAGAGGCCTCTTCTATCTCCATAAACCTTAATGACATTATATTAAAACCCATGATTCGAATTTGGTCCATGGTCACCCCTCGCATATTTATCCCATATCATTTCTCCCAATTCAAAAACCCCCAATATCATGGTTTACAATTTACCCCCTCATGTGTGAAGTATGCCAGAACGACATTAGTCTGATAGGCCACATATTACCTATCATTTCCATAGTTGTATGGTCCCAATCTTATGACCTAAAACTATAGGCACTATATTTCCCATGTTTGGTTCAAACCTATATAGGAAACCTATTCCCCCATTCTTGAGTAATTGTGACTTGAAATGTTCCTTTCATATTTAGAAAATTTTATTCCATGAAACCAGACTCTGTGTCTGGGGAAATTTGAATCTCCAAAAGATTCCTTCGACCATCGGTAATGGAATGTAATAATTCCTAAGAACTCCTTTGGCTGACTATGTAGTAACACGCCCCAGCTGGATTTTCTTAAGTTTCCTAGAAAAAATGGCCTATCATCCAGAGGATTTCATTATTTTACTGTGAAATAACACGTCCCAGCTGGCTTTGCATAAATTCACCTACGTAATGGGTTTATAAACCAATGGTAATTTCTTCACCAGGAGAGACCTTCTCTATCACCATAAGTCATTTATCCCATATCACTCTTCAGGTATAGAGACCCCATATTATAACTTACAACCTTTCCCCTTCATACCTGAAAATGATGTCATGTTCCAGAACAGATTACCATGAAAGGGATAATTATTAACCTTTTGGTAAGAGCTAAAGGAACTTAAATTATATCCCCCAATGTCCTTGTTTTATGAAATTAAATTACATGGCTTAAAGTCCTAGTTACAAGATGCAAAAAACTATACAACAACGTCCTCTCTGTAAGACGTTAAACTGAATGTTCCATGTCCTAGTTACATAACATTAAATTGCATGATGCCTCAACCCTTGAAGGAAAGGGGTTTTCCCCTTGACAATGATCACTTAACAGAATGTACCCTCCTTTTCACAAGACAAATTCATATAGGAGAAGTTTCCCATTTATGTCCAATGCCAATACAAATATTTCCTTCATTCTCAGATATATTTCCCTTGGAAAATCACCCATCGTGGTTTTGAGAAATCTAAATCTTCATAAACTTACTTTGGATATTAGCAACAGAATGTCAAAATTCCTGAAGTCTCCTTCGTATGATTATGCAGTAACACATCCTAGTTGTCTTTGGGTAAATTTTCCCAAAAAATGGGGTTTTCAACCAGTATAATATTCATTCTTAGAAGATACATCCTCTATTCCCATAATCCCTAACAATATTGTTCTAGAAACCTCTTTTCGAACTTGGTTCACAGTCATTCTCCGCATCTTTGTCTCATATCATGTTTTATATTTGGGAACCACAAAATCATGACTCAAATTTCTCTTGGGGTATCTGAAGAATGTCGAAACATTCTTGGTTAAAAATCCTTTTTTGGGTCATCATTTCAAAAATTATGGTCAAAGTTGTTCAAACTAAAACACCAGTCACATCAGTCCATCTTGTAAGACCTTAAAATGACTACAAAAAGAGACATAGTACTTGCCAGTTTGAAAACCCGTAAAGGGAATTCTGAATAAAATTTGATTCTAAGCTCACTATACCTATGATCTTTATGGTTTATGTAAGAAATGAGAAATGAAAATATAAAATTATAAAACTTGTTAGGATGAAAACCAACAAAGGGTGGCCTAAGAAAAAACTAAGTCTCACCCGCTAAGTCTTCTTTATATTGGACTTAGGAAAAAATTAGGATGATGACATAAAAGACACAAATTTTGTAGGTTTTTCTATATGAACCTAGAAATAGTCTAACTATGCTCACGAGGTCCCATGGATTAGGTAAAAATTATAGCATCCTTCCATAGTTGAGATAACTCCAAATCCGACCAACAGATGTTAGAATGCGTCAAAGTTCCCTATAGTTACCTTAGAACCAAATTCTTTTCATTTCAAACGAATATAATTTTAAGGGGAGGATTTTTTTTCACTGAAAAAAGTGTTACATGCACTTTGTTATAGAATTCATAATGTGATCCCCACTTAGACACCAAATTTTGGGTTTGATTATAAATACTTCAGTAAGTCGAAAGAAGGGGCAGATTGAATTTCAGTGTGGCATAATAATTATCACACGCCAAGGGATGAAGATTCCTAAAAAATGTTTCCCAATCCAATGAAAATGTGGTGAGAACCTCCCTTTTAGAATAGACTATGAATTTTTAAGGAGAGGTGGGGTTGAATGTATCGCAACCCAAAACATCCTCAACGCGGCCCGAAAAGTTCACGGTGTGACTCTCCATTTTTCATGGGGGGCGGTGATGGTAGAGAAGGGACCAAAGTGCACCAACCCTGAGTGCCAAGAGGATCATGTAGGCTCTACCTAGGCATACCATAAGGCGTATCCACCCTTTTGTGAGGCACCAAAAGGCTCACACAGACCCCCATGCACGGCTTAGAAAAGTTGGCCACCCCTGCGCGGGATACCTGCGTTGGTTACCCACACCATGGACCTGCATGGGGTAACTCCTTCAACTAGGGTATCATATTTTCCAATAAATAAGACCCTGGGGATCCTAATTTTTACCATTATAAAATTGGAAGAATCCATAAAGATCCGGTCATGCATCCCCTTCACCCATGTCCTCCAAAATCCCTCAGGTGGCTCTCCAAAACCCAAGAGAAGAGGGAATTAAGGGGGAAAGGGATATCAAAGTCCCTCCAGGGTCTAAAACACAAAGACACCTATGTAAGGATGTCTTCCCCTTGAGTTGAAAATCAATAGTGTGAAGTTTTCTTCCCTAATCAGGGACCTGCATGAGACCCTTCCAGGGACACTTGAGGAGACTTTAGTGCCTAGGATAAGGCCCCACCCAAGTGTTGTTTCCCATGTGGTCCATTTACTAAGGCATCTCCATCTCACGTAGGCCTACCCCCCCCCCCCCCATGCGAAGCATTTCCAGCCCCTCCCAAGCCCTAGATGAAGCACCTTTACTCATGATCACCAAGATAGGACATATTTGAAGCACTTCCAGTTCCTCCCAGTCCCTGAATGAATCACCTTTTTTCACACAAAGTCAGGACTTGCATGAATCACTTTTAGTTACTCCAAGTCCCTAAATAAATCACCTTTTCTCGCCTAGTTAGGACTTTTGTGAGACGCCTTTTGATCCCTATTTCAAGCCACCAATGGTAGGTCCCTTCTTTATTTGGATCCCTCAACTTAGGGGGACCAAATTGAAGCCTCCACTGAAGCCTCCGGACTTGAAAAACCATAGTAAAAGGCACACTAGTGTGTCTACCATGTGGATATTCATTCCTTTGGCTAGAGGTGTCCCACATTTGTCCTACCTGATGGGTAGGATCCTCGAGGTGCATGTGGATATGCATTCCTTCGGTCATTAGGACCCTAACCCTAGGGGCGGTGTTAGGGATATCCCAGTCTCAAAGACAAGGGTTAGAGCCTTGTGCTTCCCACATCGTCTCTAAGAATAGGGACCTTCAGTTCTAGCGGGGAGGGATAAGATCATGATTTCCTTTCCCTTTGAGGTGTAGTGGTTTATCCTCCTTTCTTCCCCACGAACCAGGACCAGGGAATCCCTCCTAGAGTAAGCCCCTAACCTTTCTTGCAGGACATATCTTTCTTCATTCCTTCCTCCTCCATGCCTATGGGTTGTATCCATATGGGTATTTATATGTGACTATCCTAGGTACAATGACAAGAGGGAATGGGCGCAACAAGGCCATTTTTTATTCTCCCATCACCATGTCCTCTTCCACCAGTAGAAAGAGGATCATTTGGTTTTTTTAGATCATCCACTTCCTCTTATTTCTCACATTCAATAATGACTCACATGGTCTTATAGGTTAGCTATGATCTTGACATCCATATGGTCAAATGCATGTTTTGGAAGATAATCTTCTTTCAGATATTCCTCTCACATTCCTTTAGAGGGCCTCTATAGGTGTGGGTCCTCAAAGACATGTATCCAACTAAGGGAACCCATCATGGTGTAATCCCCTAGTATTAATTGTGGGAGGTGACACTCTTTCTCCTCTTCACCTACCCAATTCATAGACAAGAGTCAGTTTTACTATTTGGTTACCAAAATAAAAGAGGAGATTGGCACATTCAAATCCCTTTCTCTTTCCCTTTGGGCTCCAATATCTATCCACCAGTGGATAAAGAAGATTATGTGGTTTCTCATATCTACAAATTCCTCTTATTTATCACACTTAGAATGGCTCATGTGGTCTTATAGGTTAGTGGTGATCATGATATTTTCATGATTCCAACCAAACCAAGGCATCCTATTCGGTATAAACCCCAATCAAATCTAACCCCATGGGCATTATTTAAAGTGTAAGTACCAACCAAATTGGGAATCCTCCTATATACTTTAATCCAAAACTCAATCCTCTCAAAGGGTCATACTCCCCTATAAGACAGACCTTCATAGGACCTCCATAGGTGTGGGTTCTTGCAACTGAACTATGTGGGATTTGATTCTCTTCCAAATGGGATACGTAGGAAGCCTCCCTAAGGTCTAAACCTAACACCCCAAATCAACCTTAATCCTCTATGGGAAACATTCTTATCAGATTATTATCCAACACTACCACAAAACTGGGCAAGGCCTGCGCCCCCCTTTATCAGCGCTAACGGTTTTGCGCTGATAAAGGGTCGGGCCTTTATCAGCGCTAAAAAAAGCGCTGATAAAGGGATTATTTATCAGCGCTAACAAAGCGCTGATAAAGGTTGTATTTATCAGCACTTTTCATTTTAGCGCTGATAAATACAACCTTTATCAACGCTTTTTACTAGCGCTGATAAAGGGTCCCACAGATTTGTTAAAAACCCGCGGGTCCTCTTCCTCCTCCCCGCACACAATCAAGCTCTCGCGGAAGCCCTCGTCTACGCCGCTGCCGCCGCCTCCTCCTCCTCTGCCGCGGCCGTCGCCTCCTCCTCTGCTTCTGATCCTCCTCCTCCTCCTCCACCGGCCTCATCCTCCTCCTCCTCTGGTGCCTCCGCTGCCTCCGTCCTACCTCAGCCCTACCTCCGCGCCGCTGCCGCCGGTGCCTCCTCCTCCACCGCGGACTCCTCCTCCTCCGCCGGTGCCTCCGCAGCCTCCTCCTCCTCCGCGTCCTCCTCCTCCTCCATTGTGCGGTATGCTATGCCCAATAATTGTAATTTGCTTTGTTTTTTGTTTTTGTTCTATATTTCAACTATCATGATTTGTGTGAATCAATTTTATTTGAAGTCGGGGGGTGCAGGTGTTGCGGGGGTGTAGTGGGTGGGGGGTGTGAAGGTGGGGGTGTTTAGGTGGGGGAGATGTGCAGTGGGTGAACATGTGTAGGTGGGGCGTATAATGGGGGGTCTATTGGGTGTGAGGTGGGGGTGTACAGGTTGGGGGTGGGGGTGGGGGTGGGCTGTGCAGGTGGGGGTGGGTGGGATATGCAAGTGGGAGGGGGGGTTGTTCAAGTGGGTGGTGGGGAAGAGAGTGTTCTAGTTGGGGGGGGTCTAGGTAGGTGGGAGTCTATTGGTGGGTGAGGTTGGGGGGTGTACAAGTGGGGGGGTATGAAGGTGGGGGTGGGGGAGGGGGGTTGTGCAAGTGGGGGGTGTAGTGGGTGGATGGGGGGGTGTGCAGGAGTCTTCTGGGGGAGATATGGGGAGGGGGGATGTGCATGTGGGAAGTCGACACTTCCATAGTTTTCCAATAAGCACTGGGAAGTCATCACTTCTAGAGATTTGTATAGGCCTGAGGCCTCTTAGGTTTTGGTTCTTGTCTATTTATCTTGATGAGTAAGGAATCATATGATCTAAAAGTGACATAAACTATATATGATTAATTCTTTCTCCCACAAAACAATTTTCTAGAAATAATATATCTTTGGAAGGTGAGGGAGCCTTTTAGAATTCTTTCATATAGAGACCAGACAAGGAAAGTATCCATATATATCCACCTAGAGTAGGGACCTCTGCGGCCGCCGCCTCCTCCTCTGCTCCTGCTCCTCCTCCTCCTCCTCCACCGGCCTCATCCTCCTCCTCCTCCGCTGCCTCCACCGATGCCTCCTCCTCCTCTGCCGGTGCCGCCGGTGCCTCCGCAGCCTCCTCCTCCTCCGCCGGTGCCTCCGCGGGCTCCTCCTCCTCCGCGGTCACGCCGCGGTCAAGCCGCGGTCACATCACGGTCACGCCGCGGTCACGCCGCGGTCACGTCGCGGTCACGCCGCGGTCACGCCGCGGTCACGCCGCGGTCACGCCAGGGTCACGCCGGTGTCACACCGCGGTCACGCCGCGGTCACGCCGCGGTCACGCCGGTGCCTCCGCGGCCGCCGCCTCCTCCTCCTCCGCCGCGGCCGCCGCCTCCTCCTCTGCTCCTACTCCTCCTCCTCCTCCTCCATCGGCCTCATCCTCCTCCTCCTCCGCTGCCTCCGCTGCCTCCGCCCTGCCTCTGCCCTGCCTCTGCGCTGCCGCTGGTGCCTCCTCCTCCACTGCAGCCTCCTCCTCCTCCACCGCGGCCTCCTCCTCCTCCTCCGCTGCCTCCTCCTCCGCTGCCGCGGCTGCCACGTCCTCCTCTGCTCCTGCTCCTCCTCCCCTCCACCGACCTCATCATCCTCCTCCTCCGCTGCCTTCGCTGCCTCCGCCCTGCCTCTGCGCTGCCGCCGGTGCCTCCTCCTCCACCGCGGCCTCCTCCTCCTCCGCCGATGCCTCCTCCTCCTCCGCCGGTGCCGCCGGTTCCTCCACGTCTCCTCCTCCTCCGCGTTCACGCCGCGGTCACGCTGCGGTCACGCCGCGGTCACGCCGCGGTCACGCCGCGGTCACGCCGGTGCCTCCGCGGCCGTCGCCTCCTCCTCCTCTGCCGCGGCCGCCACCTCCTCTGCTCCTGCTCCTGCTCCTCCTCCACTGGCCTCATCCTCCTCCTCCTCCGCTGCCTCCGCTGCCTCCGCTGCCTCCGCCCTGCCTCCGCCCTGCCTCTGCGCTGCCGTCGGTGCCTCCTCCTCCACCGCGGCCTCCTCCTCCTCCGCCGATGCCTCCTCATCCTCCTCCGGTGCCGCCGGTGCCTCCGCGGTCGCCTCCTCCTCCGCGGTCACGCCGCGGTCATGCCGCGATCACGCTGCGGTCACGCCGCGGTCACGCCGGTGCCTCTGCGGCCGCCGCCTCCTCCGCCGCCGCCGCGGCCGCCGCCTCCTCCTCTGCTCCTGCTCCTCCTCCTCCTCCTCCACCGGCCTCATCCTCCTCCTCCTCCGCTGCCTCCGTTGCCTCCGCCCTGCCTCCGCCCTGCCTCTGCGCTGCCGCTGGTGCCTCCTCCTCCATTGCGGCCTCCTCCTCCTCCATCGCGGCCTCCTCCTCCTCCTCCTCTGCTGCCTCCGCTGCCTCCTCCTCCTCCGCCGCGGCTGCCGCCTCCTCCTCTGCTCCTGCTCCTCCTCCCCTCCACCGGCATCATCCTCCTCCTCCTCTGCTGCCTTCGCTGCCTCCGCCCTACCTCCGCGTTGTCGCCGGTGCCTCCAGTGCCTCCTCCTCCACCGCGGCCTCCTCCTCCTCCGCTGATGCCTCCTCCTCCTCCACCGGTGCCGCTGGTGCCTCCACGTCTCCTCCTCCTCCGTGGTCACGCCGCGGTCATGCTGCGGTCACGCCGCGGTCACGCCGGTGCCTCTGCGGCCGCCGCCTCCTCCTCCTCCGCCGCAGCCTCCTCCTCCTCCTCCTCCGCTGCCTCCGCTGCCTCCGCCCTGCCTCCGCCCTGCCTCTGCGCTACCACCGGTGCCTCCTCCTCCACTGCGGCCTCCTCCTCCTCCGCTGATGCCTCCTCCTCCGCTGGTGCTGTCGGTGCCTCCGTGGCCGCCTCCTCTTCCGCGATCACGTCGCGGTCACGCCGCGGTCACACCGCGGTCACGCCGCGGTCACACCGCGGTCACGCCGCGGTCACGCCGGTGTCATGTCGTGGTCACGCTGGTGCCTCTACGGCTGCCACCTCCTCCTCCTCTGTCGCGGCCGCCGCCTCCTTCTCTGCTCCTTCTCCTCCTCCTCCTCCTCCACCGGCCTCATCCTCCTCCTCCTCCGCTGCCTCCGTCGATGCCTCCTCCTCCTCCGCCGGTGCCTCCGCGGCCTCCTCCTCCTCCGCCGTCACGCCGCGGTCAAGCCGCGGTCACACCGCGGTCACGCCACGGTCACGTCGCGGTCACGCCGCGGTCACGTCGGTGCCTCCGCGGCCACCGCCTACTCCTCCGCCGTTGCGGCCGCCTCCTCCTCCTCTTCTCCTGCTTCTCCTCCTCCTCCTCCGCCGGTGCCGCCGGTGCCTCCGCGGCCTCCTCCTCCTCCGCCGGTGCCTCCGCGGCCTCCTCCTCCGCCGCCGTCACACCGCGGTCACGCCGTGGTCACGCCGCGGTCACGCCGCGGTCACGCCGCGGTCACGCCGCGGTCACGCCGCGTATTAAAATATATAGGAGGAGTACTCCGATAATCTGGAGGTTGTTTTGGGTGTTTTTAGAGAGCTTTGTCTTTATTAAAATATTATAAATTTCCCATATTTTGTTTAAGAAGTATTGTTTCATGGTCACATTATTTCCTTAGAAGGAGTTTTAGGTTATCCAGAAAAGGTTCGAGAAGTCATTTCTCCAAATCAGTCAGAGAATGTATTCAAGATCCAAAACATTCTAGACTTAGTCATTTCATGGTCACATTATTTCCTTGAAGTATCTTGTTTAATATCTAAATTATACTCATATTCCTTCTCCTCTAACCTATATACTCATCCTATGGATTTCAAATAGGATGAATATAAATAAATAATGGATTAATTTCAATCGGTTGACAAAACAGTATGAAGAAGGCGTGAAAGAGTTTATCAAGTTTGAAAAAGATCATGCATGTGACTCTTCTCAAATCCTTTGTCCGTGTTTACGCTGTTGTTATTCAAAACAAATTAGTCCAGATGAGTTGAAAGAACACTTGATCTGTCACGGAATATATCAAAGTTATACATGTTGGAATAAACACGGGGAAACAAAGAATGTAGGTAGTGACTGGGGTGACACTGCGTTTTATGGATCATCTGATATGATTACAAACATGAATAATAAAGATGACCGTATGGAGGATGTGATTACAGATGTGAATGATGATGAAGATCGTATTGAGGAAATGACAACGACCTTCGAAAATGAACTTCGTGATTGCCCAAAATTGTTTTAGAAGTTAAATAGTTGTGCAAAGATGCCATTGTATGTTGGTTGCACTAAATATACAGCATTTTCAGCCGTACTGAAGCTGTATAATTTGAAAGCAGATAACGGGTGGAGTGACGACAGTTTTACGAAACTACTTTCCCTCTTGAATGACATGCTCCCAGAAGACAATGAGCTCCCGAGCCGAACATACGATGCCAAACGAATGCTACGCCCTATGGGTATGATCTCTGAAAGAATACATGCCTGCCCGAATGACTGTATACTGTTTCTCAAGGACCATAAATCACTTAAAGAATGCCCAAAGTGTGGTGCTTCTCGATACAAATGTCTTTAGAAACGAATGGGCAGCGTACCTGATGGAATAATGTAAACAAATAGGACAATGAAGGTGAATTCCTAATACTTATGTTATCTTTATATGGACATTGATATCTCTCTTTACACTTATTGAGAATCTATGGCATGTACGAATCGACCACACCTCAATCCGACGCACGGTGTGACCGGTATGGCTAAAAGTGTCTATTATCAGTTGGAAAATGACATAAACTTTAGAAAACAACACCAATGACATACAGAATACCAAGAAAACGCATTAGTATTGTTTTGATATTTTAGGACAACGATCCACGAGTCATTTTTGATGTGTACGAATCGACCGCACCTCAATCCGACGCACGATGTGACCGGTATGGCTAAAAGTGTTTGTTATCAGTTGGAAAATGACATAAACTTTAGAAAACAACACCAATGACATACGGAATACCGAGCAAACGCGTTCAGATTGTTTTGAAACTATAGGAAAATGATCCACGAGTCATTTGTGACGTGTACAAATCGACCGAACCTCAATCCGATGCACGGTGTGACCGGTATGGCTCAAAGTGTCTGATATCAGTTTTAAAATGACATAAACTTTAGAAAACAACACTACTGACACACGGAATACCGAGCAAACGCGTTCGTATTGTTTTGAAACTTTAGAACAACGATCCAAGAGTCAATTGTGACGTGTACGAATCGACAGCACCTCAATCTGACGCACGGTGTGACCCGTATGGCTCAAAGTGTTTTATATCAGTTTCAAAATGACATAAACTTTGGAAAACAACACTACTGACATACGGAATACCGAGAAAACGCGTTTGGATTGTTTTGAAAATTTAGGACAATGATCCACAAGTCATTTGTGACGTGTACGAATCGACCGCACCTCAATCCGACGCACGGTGTGACCGTTATGGCTAAAAGTGTCTGTTATCAGTTGGAAAATGACATAAACTTTAGAAAACAACACCAATGACATACGGAATACCAAGAAAACATGTTCGGATTGTTTTGAAACTTTAGGACAATGATCCAAGAGTCATTTTTGATGCGTACGAATCGACCGCACCTCAATCCGACGCACATTGTGACCGGTATGGCTAAAAGTGTCTGTTATCAGTTGGAAAATGACATAAACTTTGGAAAACAAAACCAATGACATACGGCAAACTGATCAAATGCATTCGGATTGTTTTGAAACTTTAGAACAATAATACAAGAGTCATTTTTGATCTGTACGAATTGACCGCACCTCAATCCGACGCACGGTGTGACCGGTATGGCTAAAAGTGTCTGATATCAGTTTCAAATTGAGATAAACTTTGGAAAACAACACCAATGACATACGAAAAACCGAGCAAACGCATTCGGATTGTTTTGATACTTTAGAACAACGATCCATGAGTCATTTGTGACGTGTACGAATCGACTGCACCTCAATCCGACGCACGGTGTGACCCTTATGGCTCAAAGTGTTTTATATCAGTTTAAAAATGACATAAACTTTAGAAAACAACACTACTGACATACGGAATACCGAGAAAACGCGTTCGTATTGTTTTGAAACTTTAGGACAATGATCCACGAGTCATTTGTGACGTGTAAGAATCGACCGCACCTCAATCCGATGCACAGTGTGACTGGTATGGCTAAAAGTGTCTGATATCAGTTTCAAATTGAGATAAACTTTGGAAAACAACACCAATGACATACGGCAAACCGAGCAAACGCGTTCAGATTGTTTTGATACTTTAGGAAAACGATCCACAAGTCATTTTTGACGTGTACGAATCGACCGCACCTCAATCCGACGCACGGTGTGACCCTTATGGATCAAAGTGTTTGATATCAGTTTCAAAATGACATAAACTTTAGAAAACAACACTACTGACATACGGAATACCGAGAAAACGCGTTCGTATTGTTTTGAAACTTTAGGACAATGATCCATGAGTCATTTGTGACGTGTAAAAATTGATCGCACCTCAATCCGATGCACGGTGTGACCCGTATGGCTCAAAGTGTTTGATATCAGTTTCAAAATGACATAAACTTTAGAAAATAACACTACTGACATACGGAATACCAAGAAAACGCATTCGGATTGTTTTGAAATTTTAGTACAATGATCCACGAGTCATTTGTGACATGTACGAATCGACCTCACCTCAATCCGACGCACGGTGTGACCAGTATGGCTAAAAGTGTCTGATATCAGTTTCAAATTGAGATAAACTTTGGAAAACAACACCAATGACATACGGCAAACTAAGAAAACGCATTCGGATTGTTTTTATACTTTAGGACAATGATCCATGAGTCATTTTTGACGTGTACGAATCGACCGCACCTCAATCCGACGCACGGTGTGACCCGTATGGATCAAAGTGTTTTATATCAGTTTAAAAATGACATAAACTTTGGAAAACAACACTACTGACATACGGAATACCAAGAAAACGCGTTCGGATTGTTTTGAAACTTTAGGACAATGATACACAAGTCATTTTTGATGTGTACGAATCAACCGCACCTCAATCCGACGCAAAGTGTGACCGGTATGGCTAAAAGTGTCTGTTATCAGTTGGAAAATGACATAAACTTTAGAAAACAACACCAATGACATATGGAATACCAAGAAAACGCGTTCAGATTGTTTTTATATTTTAGGAAAACGATCCACGAGTCATTTGTGACGTGTAAGAATCGACCGCACCTCAATCCGACACACAGTGTGACCGGTATGGCTAAAAGTTTCTGATATTAGTTTCAAATTGAGATAAACTTTGGAAAACAACACCAATGACATACGGCAAACCGAGCAAACGTGTTCAGATTGTTTTGATACTTTAGGACAACGATCCACGAGTCATTTGTGACGTGTACGAATCGACCGCACCTTAATCCGACCGACGCACGGTGTGACCGGTAAGTCTTTTTATTAGATAAAGAATCAGTATATATTAAATGAGATAAATCAATCAAAAACATATTGATTTTACATTTTTCCCTTTCATTGTTTTGAAAATGAAAACATTTGAGTTTAAAATTTCATATTTTAGTTTCACATTTCCATATTAATGTATTCTTTCATAAAACTGTTTTAATTTCTTTCATTATTGCATTACTAACATAATATTTATTTTCTTATATAGGTGATTTTTTTCCTTGAGTTCGGATGCTTTTTTCGGCAACAAATACCATCGAGAGCGGATCACGGATATCAAAGGATGAAACATGAATGTTTATAACTGTTGTTGAATAATTGTAATTGTAACCATGTAAAACAATGTTTGAAATGTATATAGCAATGCGTTTTTTTGTATTAATGATGTTAAGTAAATGTATATACCGTTGTCGGTCAAAATATTGTGTGTGGTTTCTAGGGTGTGCAGGTGTGCATGTGCTACTTTGTGCAGGTATTCTGGTGTACAGGTGTGTAGGTCCTGTTTTGTAGGTGCAGGCGATGGGGCCTTTATCAGCGCTTTTTTAGCACTGATAAAGGACACCTTTAACAGCGCTAGAGGAGCGCTGATAAAGGAAGACTTTATCAGCGCTCCGTTAAGTGCCGATAGAGGAGACCTTTATTAGCGCTAAAATAAGCGCTGATAAAGGGGACCCCCCCTATATCTACGCCGGCATTAACAGCGCTTTTCTAGCGCTGTTAATGCTGGTTTTTAGTGCTGATAAAGGTGCAGTTTGTAGTAGTGCAACCTAGGATTCCATATCCCTTTTAGGTTCATTGGGATTCTTCGACACAAGTCCCACACCAAACTTTGACCAGGCTCCTTTCACCTAGACATCCTTGTCGCATGACATTAAACTACATAGTTTGATCCTTATCAAATGACATTAAAAGGTATAATGTGTCCCATTAAGTGGCACCAAAATATGTGAGTTCTTATTCCTTTCATGAGGATACGTATGAATCCCATTCATGGGTATAATCCCGACATCAAAAAAACTCTCATCCTCATGGATGATGATAAACTTCAGAGTGCCCCACTGCATGGCTTAAAACCAACATCATGATAATAAGTGACAAAGGAATATATAATCCATTTATAAAAGGGTGCCATTTATGGATAACCGCTAATAAATACAAATACCTCCATTGATGAAGAACCTCTGATACATACAGATGATTCTAATCTCCACACTTGCTAAAAATATATTAGTAATTCAAGGGTAGCCCACATCATACTTGGGAATTAATGAAGGATTCAAGAACATATCTTAAATCTACAAGAGAGCCCCAGAGTAGGCAATAGTTCCCCCAAAAAAGGTACAATGAGCTCGACCTCCCATCCTCTCGACCAATGTGAGTTCTTAAGTATCGTTGTCCTAGTCTCCCAATAAGTATCTACCTTTGGAAAGAAGATCCATGAGTCATCATGAATATAAAACTATTAAGTGTTTCTGGTCCCACAAATAAACCCCATTGGAAACCTACCTAAAGGGACATGGATGTATGTGTCTAATGTGAAGGTTGTCCCACCAACACCACAAAATTACATTCCATCCACACATGGCATTCAGGGATGAAACATCATGCATTAGCTTTTTTCAACTCTATGCTACCAGAACTGGCACCTGAAGTGGGTCAATATCTAGTCAGGATAATACTATTACCTGGTTGACAACATACTATACCATAGTACTCATCTACCAAAACCTGATGTAATTGATTATTTGGCCCAAAGTTATCAGCTTCCTTCTCATCAAGGGCCTTAAAAGCACGTTATTACAAATATAAATGGACTATTTAATTAGAAAATAGATATTACAATTTGAAATCAATAGAGTAAAATTTACAATCTGGTGTTGTGTTGCTTCATTTACCACACTTGCAACTTTCTTCTTTTTGATCAAGCAAAACAATTTTTCTCGAGGCACGCGTCCTTCAATATTCAAAACCACCCTCTACAATGACATTGAATGTAGAAAATAATAATTCAAAATAGGTTATTAATAATTAATTTCATAACTAAAATCAAAAGTATATATTCAACATAATATTTTAGCACGTGATCACTAAATTCAACATAAAAATATCAATTTAACGCAACTGAATGAATTTAATAAAAGTCTTGATGACTAAGACTCATAAACAATATTTCATATTTTCATTAGCATTCCAAATTTATACAAATTTACCATCCCTATCTTATTTCCTATTTGCACGTATAATTTCAACACAACTTTATCAACAATGGGAATTAATACATGAAAATATAAAATAGTATCATGTCATTAATTTAAGATAATAGAGTATAATAAAGCATAAACAATATGTAGTGGGATAATAAAGGTTTAGTAGAACATGTTTACCTTTATATATCCATACCAATCATTCTAGATTCCCTTCCTCATATCAATTTCTAGAGTATCTCCCATTTTACTTGGGAAGTCATATAATGTTGGAAACACATATTCAATATTTAATCAACCATGGAATTATAAGGAAATTTTGATTATATTATATTTTCCATTACCATTGTAGTTTAACCCTTCCATTCATTTCCAAAATACTTCCCCTTTCTCATGGGGAGCCACATATTGTAATAGTATAGAATCAAAATCACAAAAATTAACAAGAAAAAAAGACATGCTATTAATTAACCCAATGTACATAGAAATTTTAAAGAAGACGGAATGAATTAAAATAATCAAGACATGATTAAAATATATAGTATTGAATTTAAATGGAAGAATCACATTGACATACCACTGGATGAATCCAATAACTAATCGTGGTGTGATATATAGTTATAGTGAGAGAGGGAGAGAGAGGGGTGTTTACACAACCCATAATTATTGAGGTTAAGGGTTTGAACTGCTCAAAGGAACTCAGAATGTTTCTTTGGTAATCCAAACTCCAAGAGAAATGTAGAAATAAAAATGTATGTAAATGAAAAAATGAATTTAAGAATTCAATTACATGAATTTCATCAACCTAAAACCCACCCAATTTTAATACAAATTAAGGAAGTCATATCAAATCAATTACCTCTATAAAAAAATTAAAATACTGGAATTCAAAATGTAAACCTAAGATAAAAAGTCTAGGTTCATGAAACCATGTGACAACTCTTGTAGACACTCCCATGTTTTAAACTAGAGTTAATACTTTTTAATTTCCATTTAATAAAACAATCATGATAATATCACCACCTTTAAAACATTCAAATCCTCTAAAATCATCTACATAATAAGTAGGGAGTGAAGGGATACCATTTCATAGAAAAACATTCACATTACCATGATTTCTAGTTTAAAATACAATTTTAAATCATAATATCATGTTATAGAACAATTCAAAAAGAAACTAGAAATTTTTATACAAAGATGGTTACCTCTAGGAGCATGAAGTATCTTAGAAAACAAATGATACCAAAATTAATAAAAAATAGAAAATTAATAAATTATTCTTTTAATGATGTTATTGATTCATCATATTGTAGTTATCCTCATCCATTTTAAAGGTATAATATCACTTGTATTTGATCCTATTAGATACTATTTTTAGAAAATATTAGTACCAATTTGAAATAATGAACTCTTTTTATGAGTTTGAAATTTATCTTCTTACCACTACTTGTTTTATTTTCCAGACTTGTTTACTAACACTTGATTTTATAGATTAATTTATGTCATCTATATTTATTTAAATGAGAATTTCCAGATTCATCATGCCTTGCATTACATTTACCAGATTCTCTACTTTTCTATATTTCAAGATTATTTACTTTTTTATATTTACAAATTCTCTAATTTTCTATATTTCCATATCCTCTAATTTTCTATATTTCATTTAGTCTTCAATATATTTATTTAGAGAGATCATATTAACTTTAATCACCTTTTACTTATCTATTTTTTCTTTAATTTTATGAGAAATTTATCCTAATAAATTACTTTTCTCCTTCATCTTGACATTTATCCTTTCAATCAATTCCATAAATGTAAAATCTTCTTGATCTAGACTTTTATTCTATTGAGATAATTATAATATAAAAAAACCTTATTTCATTTTAATTTTTTGACACTGAACATTTTTTCTTAAGGATTGAATCTCCTCTTGATTGTTGCAAGAACAATATATATATTGAAAACTTGATGTTTTTGTTATTTATTATTCTTCAATAATCTCATCATCTATTTTAATTGCTGAGGGAGAATATGAAATCTTAAATTTTAAAGAAACTACCAAATGAGTGTTAGTTTTAAATGTATCAAGAATATAAAATTTATTCACCTCTTTTGGATTACCCTTTTCATTGAGCACCTTATTCTTATTCTATTTATTCATTTTTTCTGAAGACAAAATGTGTTTTTCTTAGAAAAATTTACTTTCAACACTTATTAAAGGAATCACATCATCTTATTAAATACTTATAGAAGGATTCATGTCATTTTACTTTAACATGGGCTCTCTATAGGTCTATGTTAAAGTCTCCCATGTATCTAAAGTTATAGAAAAATAAAGAGAATTCTTAAATACCTTTTCAGTTAAAACACCAACCAAAATATTCATGGAATTTTCATCATAAACCCCCTGTCTATGATTTTTCAGATCAAAATCATGATGAATAAACTCCATAAAACCATTTATACAAGTTTTTAGATAATCAAGAATCTCAAATTTACAGTCTTCAAATTTAGCACCATAAAAAATAGGAGGCTTAAAATCAAAATCCATATGTGCCATAATATTCATAAATAGTTTTGATAGATTTTAATCTAAGTAATAACCTTTAGGATATGATACCATATGTTGAGAACACATGCCCAAAACATATTCTAAGTAGATGATGACACTCTGAGGTGTTTATGTGTGTGTGTTAGAGGGGGCTGCAAAGAAGGTTGTTAACAAATTTAATTTTTTTCAATTAGTGGTCTATGTCAAATCTTATTATTATGTTATAAAGAACTATTATTTAATTTATCAAACATTCAAGGCATGTATAATTGAAGAAATTTTATTTCAATGGTTTATTTAAATAGAAAAATTATAAATTAGTGTCGTACCTGCTTCCTCTCATGGTCTGGTATCATAGTCTTCCCCAAAGTGTGGAGGTATTTCGTAGCATCCTTGTTTTCTTATTTCTTCATAATGCTTCATAAAAATAATTTTCAATAATACAAAACTAAGTATTAATGCAAATCATTGTAGCTTTCATTCAAAAACCATAAATTTGATTAATACCTTGAACTCAGTACTCTTCTAATAAGAAATCATTTTCTTGATAATATGATAATGGACGCTCATTCATGATAGGTGTGGCCTCTAAATTTGTACCAAATATATCATGTCAGCCACTATACAACTAATGATTATATTCTCTCCACATCTCACCTAATTCCATGAGTCATGTTGTCCTCGCAGGCTCACCATCGGGAAAATTATAACAAAGCTGGCACAAAAATATTAATTCATATAAATATAATGATAATATAAAATTAAATCTAATGAATTTTCTTACCCATATTTTCACCCAATCATTGAACTTTACTTCATTTGTAAGGTGTCTCCAAGAGAGTGGACTGACGGGAATGATGTCAAAGTATTTGGAAAGCATCGCCATAAAAATCCTACATTCTCACCTAGTTTTTTCAATCATTTGATTGTCCTCGTTGTACTCTACCATCAATTGTGTGTGGTGGTTTCACATTGCATGCATGCATGTATTCCCACACTGCCTAGTGGTAGATCCATCTGTTAAAGAAAAAAACAAATATTATATCAATATATCTTATAATGAAAATAAATTATGGTCAAAGAAATTTAATAGGATTCTATAAATATACTTGAGGAAGTATGATCAGTGGGTGACACTAGATCCCTAGGCTCTGAAGGAAATTCAACTTGTACAGATGGAGTGGGAGACAATGTTTTCTCAAGAGGCTCAGAATGTGTTGGAGTAGAAGTAGAAGGAACATGAATATAGAATCTTGGGGAGAAGGATGTATAAGGAAAATAATATGACATAGACATCTGTGGAAATGATAATATGGATAGGGAGTATGATCCATCATCGGATAAGAGAAATATAGGCAAGGAGGATCAGATGCAAATGGTGGTGAAAACATAGGCGGCCTAAATATCTCAGGTGCCTCTAATAACATTGTGGGGTAAAAAGGTGTGCTAGATGGTGTGTCAGAGGAAGGGATATGGTGTGATCGGGTATGCCGAGTGGTTTGTATAGCTCTAGTACCCCCCCCCCCCATATCATCTGGCTAATCACTGGTACCACTACGTTGGTCGAAGAATAACTATCACCTAGGTGTTAGATCCTGATTAAAATTTAAAAACAAAATTAATCACATTACATTATATATTATTGATATATATATATATATATATAATAAAATAATCACAATAGGCACCAAAGGGGGGACACCCATCTCTCTCATTCAAATATTATTGCATGTCATCCTTTTCCTTCGTATCACTTTAATGTTTTTCATTTTCTTCATTTGAAAACAAATATGGAATTAATTATAAATCCATAACTAATGTGTAAACCAAACAATAAAGAAGATAATACATGAATTAATTAAGGAATGTCAATTGTCAAAACAAATAAAGGATATGCAATGATATAACAAAATCATTTTATATTTAGTGGTAAGAATATCAAAATAGAAAATACATGTCATGGAAAAATCAATATGTTCAAATTAGCATGTTTAGCATGGGTATGATGTAGTTTTCTTCTATTTTCAATTCGATCCAATTCAATTTAGGTTATTTCATTTGGTTCATTTGGTTCAATTGATTAGGTCATTTTTATGGGTTAGGTCATTTGGTTTGTATTTTAGGTTATGTCATTTTGCCGTTTTTTTTTTGTTAGGACATTATTTTCATTGGTTTTGATTTTCATTTTAATTAGTTTAATATGATTTAATTAAATTAATCTTATTTTTTGTTCCAGTTTAATTATTTCAATTTTGTTTGGTTTGGTAGGTTCTAATACAGTTCAATTCAATATTAGAAAATGCAACTCAAAGAAAACTACAACCAGTATATATTGAAAATGCACATGAAAGTCAATTTAGATACAAAATATTTATAATAAATAGTAAATAAATTTGAATAGTATCAACCTTAAAAACCCAAGTTGATCTAAACTAAAATAATTGAGAACACAGATGGATGATTCTATATATTTCTCACCACAACTTTAGGTTCACAATCAACTCTGACAATTGAACTATTAGATACATCATAAGTAATAAATTGATCATGTCCAATGGGAGCAGCGGTGGTTTCAATTCCATCATCACCATCATCAAAAATATTTCTTGGTATTACTTCAATAATGACACAAAATTCAGGTCACATGTGATCTTTCACATAAAAAACTTGTTTTTCCATTGATGCCAATATATATAGCTCATTAGTAACAATAGTGTGAGTCATGTTAATAACTTGAAATCCAAAATCATTAATAAATGTGTCATGCCACGTCATCAAATAAAAACACTTTTATTTTATCATAGTGACTCAACCATGATAGTAATAATCCAATATTAGTATTTTTTTCAACAACTCCATAATAAGACACATTTTCAAATTGAGGTATAATATCCAATGAACTGACATAATAGTCTATTTTGGTAGTTACCATGACACCATCATGTTGTATTCTCATGTTTATTTCTCATTCAGTGATAATAAATATGTACCCATTGATCATAATTGATTTCCATTCATGAACCACAGAATTAGGACCAAAACCCAATGCTCTTATTTCCTTAGAGACGGAGTCAGTAGGTAAAATCAATACCTGAAATGTAAATGAATATTAAAATTAACTAAATATTATTTTTATTAATTTATTACAAAAATACTTATACCTTCAATTTCAACCAAGTAGAAAACTTTTTGTTATGCAAATTCTCTCTCCTTCTCAAAGATAAATAATGGTACTTTCTATTTATCATTTATTTATGTTCCTTACCAGAAAAAATAAAAATGGTTTAACATATATGTATAATTACATGATATGAGATAATATATACATGTTTAATTTACTTACTTGATGTAGTCATCGAACAAATCACAGTTAAACAAAATTGTGTGATGTACCATCTCCCGCTCTTTAAGGATTAATGTGGTCAATGTATATGATCTTAGAATTCCCCCTTTTTAGGGAAGTGATAGAAAATTGGGTTCAGTTTTCTCATATTGATCTTCTTAATTTTTTATTTTTCATTTTTGTTTCATAGTCACATTAGACAAATACATTGAATAAAAATCCATACATTCTTGATACAAGTAACCTTTCACGATAGAACCTTCATGATGATTACTATTCTGTACATAAGACTTCAATGTGTACATATTCCTTTTAGTTGGATAAATCCAATGAAAAAATAGGTCCTCCAAGAAGTATTTTGGTTGAAAGATGGATAGTTAGATGCAGTATGCATGTGAAAATGATGGATGAAATATTTTCTCTAACTCACACAAAAATAATGGTGCCACTGCCAATATTTTTTTATAAGAAAGGCTTGGACAACTTCTTAGCACAAAGATCTCTATAAAAATAGCACAGTCGGATAACTTACACCCTTACATTATTGAACAGTAGATGACATATTTCTATTGGAATCAAATCATGCAGAAGGATGTGATAATCATGATTCTTCAAAGATTTAAGCTTCAACTCTCTTTTATTGACCCATTTTGATATGTTGCTTGAATAGTCATCGGGAACTTTAATAGTCTCCAATACTTCCAAAAATTGATTTTTTTAAGTGTCATCATATAAGAAGAACACAAAACTTTCTATTTATTTTCACTGATATACACAAAATTCAATTCTATTCTGATACCACCATCTACCAAGTCACGCCGAGATCGTAAATCATATTTTGTATTTATCTTAATATTTAGAAGAATTAAAATAAATATTTCACATGTATTTTTTTCAATGTGAATTACGTCTAAATAATTACATAAAAAATTGGTTGACCAATATTTCACATATATTTAATTTTTTATAGTATTTCTTATATAAGAATTGTTTTTTCTATATAGGTATGCTCTTCTGTTTGAGTTGTGGTGGTTTTTTTGACAACTGGTATCATGATCAGACTCATTTGATAGGGGGTCCAAAGAAAATGAAACAATGTTTTTAAATTTGTTAATGTTTTTCATAAATTGTATGTACCAATGTAATTATGTATACCAATGTTTGAAATTTTTGTAATCATTGTATAATGTTTTTTTTTGTATTGTGATGTAAATTTAATTCAAATTAACTTCTATACTTGTTGTTGTAGTGTGTTGTAATTTCAACATCACACTGTTGCGTCTTGGATTTTATCAGTGTTATTTGTAGTGTTGATAAACACTCCCTTTATCAACACTTATAACATCATTTCTTTTTTAGCACTCATGAAGGTTATTCCTAGCATTAATAAATCTTGTATCTATAGTAGTGTGATTTGATTGTGGGAGTAGTGAACTCTCTGTATTCCTTGGACCGACCTTTACATTGGATGAGACCCTAGTAAATTGCATGCACATGCATTTTTGTTCATTTTATCTTCATTATTGATCATGGATCTGCTTCCTACGTGGAAGTTTTTAGTTTTAAGGCATGTTATCACTGATAGTGTTTGCCCATTTTACCCATAATATCACGATTCAGCTATATTCATGTGTTATTTCAGTGTTTCAAGGTGAAATCCATTTGGAAAAAATGAGGTAAGCTTCACTACTAGAAATTGGACCAATAGTGACCGCAATTGGAGGTTTCTATTGGTCTTTAGAGACCACCTTGAGACTACCAATGGCTCTCGCATTAGGCTCATCGTTTTAGGGCTACAGTGATCGCCATTGGCGGTCTCTATAGGTGACCTAATGCTCGGCCAAATAGAGGTCACTATTGGGTCGAGCTATAGCGACCACCAATGGAGGTCGCTATAGGTAACCTAAAAAATGGCCTACAGTAACCGCCAATGGCAGTTGCTGGATTCTGAAAAAAAACACCCATTAGTGACCGCCATAGGTGGCCGCTAACCAAGGAATTTTTTTAAAAAAAATTATAGTTATGCTTCTCAAACAACGGAGATAAAATCAGAAAAGAAAAATCAATTTGAAATAGCAAAAACACCAGGATCCTCAAAAACAATAAATGAAAGATATAATTCTTCATATCCAGTGATCCAAACAACTCCAATCCATTCCAATCTTCTGCTTCAATAAACCTACAATAAGATACAAAAGAAACAACTAAAAAAATAAAATGAAAATTGGACATATTTATTCAGTTAGTATATATATATAATAATCAAATTGGGTCGTTAGGGCATTAGTCCATTAGGACGTTAGTCCATTATGTCGTTAGGGCGTTAGGGCGTTAGGGAGTTAGGGCGTTAGGATGTTAGGGTGTTAGGGCGTTAGGGCATTAGGCCGTTAGGCCGTTAGGCCGTTAGGGAGTTAGGTTGTTAGGGCGTTTGTCCATTAGGGTGTTTGGTCATTTGGGAATTTGGGAATTTGGGCAATTAGCCAAGTCTCCATTTAGCCATTTGGCCATTAGGCCAATAGGCTAATATGCCATTAGGCCATTTGGTTATTAGGACAATATGATAATATTCCATTAGGCCAATAGGAAATTAGTTAATTAGGATAGTATTCCATTTCTCCAATTGTCCATTATTCCATTGGGTTGTTAGGGCATTAGGCCATTAGGACGTTTGGCCATTTGGGCATTTGGGAATTTGGCCAATTGGTTAAGTCTCCATTTAGCCAATTGGCTATTAGGACAATACGCTAATGTGTCATTAGTCCATTTGGTAATTAGGCCAATAGGCTAATATTCCATTAGGCCAATAGACTAATATTTCATTAGGCCAATAGTCTAATAGGACATTAGGCCAATAGGACATTAGGTAATTAGGACAGTAGTCCATTTGGAAAATTATCCATTAGGCCATTAGGCCGTTGGGCCGTTGGGCCATTATGATGTTAGCCCATTAGGGATTTAGGCCATTAGGGCATTAGGCCATTAGGGCATTAGGCCATTAGGGCGTTAGGTCGTTAGGGCGTTAGGTCGTTAGGGCATTTGGCCATTTGGGCATTTGTGAATTTGGCCAATTGGCCAAGTCTCCATTTAGCCAATTGGCCATTAGTCCAATAGTCTAATATGTCATTAGGTTATTTTGTCATTAGTACAATAGGTTAATATGCCATTAGGCCAATAGAACATTAGATAATTAAGACATTAGGTAATCAGGACAGTAGTTCATTTGGCCAATTGTCCATTCAGTCGTTAGGCCGTTTGGTTGTTAGAGCGTTGGGGCATTAGGTTGTTAGGGCATTAGGCCATTGGGGAATTAGTCCATTAGGGTGTTTGGCCATTTGTACAATTGGAAAAGTATTCATTTAGAAAATTTACCATTAGGAAAATTTTGATATTAGGCCATTAGAGTCACTACTCTACTCTAGTAGGGACCTACTGTGTTGCTCGTATGTGATGAGGTGGTTTAAAAAGAGGTTTGGACAACCATTCGGCTGTGTTCGCTCGACATTGAATTATATAGATTGAAGTTCAATACTGAATATCCCCCCAATCCCTCCCCCTATACAACCCCCCTCCCAACCCTCTGTATCCCCCACACTACCCCCAGAAAGCCCCCCCCCCCAAAAAAAAAACTCCCCCTGAACAGCCCCCACCCCTGAACAACCCCCACTCCCAACCCCCTCCCCCCCGGACAACCCCACTCCCCCCCGACATCCCCCCCTCCACACCCTGAACACCCCCCCCCCCCACTCACCCCGGATAGCCCCCCACCCCCGAACAACCCCCCCCCCAAAAAAAACTCCCCCCCAGATAGCCCCCACCTCCGGACAGCCCCCACTCCCAACCCCCAGACAACCCCCCCCCCACCCCCGGATAGCCCCCACTCCCAACCCCCCTGGACAGCCCCCCCCCCCCCAAAAAAATCCCCCACTCCCCCCCGGATAGCCCATACTCCCCCCTGGACACCCCCCCCCCCAAAAAAACTTCCCCTGGACAGCCCCCAATCCCCCCCGGATAGCCCCCACTCCCCCCTGGACAGCCCCCCCTAAAAAAACTCCCCCCAGACACCCCCCCTCCACTCACCCCGGATAGCCCCCCACCCCCAGACAGCCCCCACTCCCACCCACACCCCTCGGACACCCCCCCCCCCAAACTCTCCCTAGACAGCCCCCACTCCCCCCTGGGCAACCCACACTCCCCCCCCCCCCCCGGACAGCCCCACACTCCCCCCCCCCCCCCGAACACCCCCCCCCCCAAAAAAAACTCTCCCTGAACCCCCCCCCCCCCCACACACACACACACACACTCACCCCTGAACATCCCCCACCCTGAACACCCCCCCCCCCCACCACCACCACCACCACACACTCACCTCAAACAGCCCCCCCCCCCCCCACCCTCGGACACCCACCCCCCCCCCCCAACACTCACCCCGAATAGCCCCCACCCCCAGACATACCCCACTCCTAACCCTCCTTGGACACCCCCCCCCCCCCAAAAAAACCCTCGGATACCCCCCCCCCCCACCTTTGGACAGCCCCCCCACCTTCGGACAGCCCCCCCCCCCCCCAAAAAAAACTCCCCCCGGACAGCCCCCCACACCCAGACAACTATGTGCAAGCCTCATGGTGATCCTGTATATCAGAAGAATAGGGTATATAAGTCTCAAATAGGTTTGTTTTTTTTATATCCCGTAATGTATTAGTAGTATTTTTGTATCTAATGAATAAATGATTGATGTTATCCCTGTGTTGATTACACAACATGCAGTACGAGCATAAATTAATACCAACTCGCTAAAGAAGGTTTTCTATGGGTATCCTAGCATGAATGATTCTCCAAGAAATAGTAAAATAGGATGGAAGAATCCAAAACTTGTTTAGAGGTTTGTCCTAGCAATTAGAATGCACCTACATAGCTGTTTTAGAGGCAACATTTGATGTTAACCATCCATTGGGTGAAATTTCCTATAATAAGTGTCTTTACCACTGATAAAGGTGTGATTTAGGATAACATCCTTAACTTCATCCATAATATTGTCTAAAGAACCCTGTATTTGATCCTTGATCGATATAGTTGTGTCAGTTGAAGGATTCAGTGAATTTATAACCTCAAATAGTGGCATGCATTTCCAATTATCTAACCAAAAATTGAAGAAAGATTTGATGTTGAGAAGCCAATGGGAGTTTATTGTAATCATAGAGAAAGAATATTTGAGAAAATGCCAAATAGAGGAGTTAATTTAATTGAGATTTCCAACTTTGAACCTATTTATAAATATAGTTCTTAGAAAATAAAGAGCCTCATACTTCTCAATAATGAGACTCCACATAGTATGTAAAAATTAATTGAATTTGGAGATTTTTTTATGAAAATACCTCCATGTTCAACTGGTTGACAGCCCACTCTCCCACGCCCCCCCCCCCCATCCCTAGACAGCCCCCACTCCAACCCCCCCCCCCAAACTTTCCCCAGATAGCTCTCCCCCCACCTGCACAGCCCCTCCCCCTCCACCCAGAAGCCCCCAATAGCATATTCATTCTCAATTAAACATGTGAAATGTGTCAATTTGATTATTATCAAATTATAACCAACACCAGATTCAGTAAACATGACTCTTAATTCTCTATCCAATTAATTATCAATCAATTCATGTTTTACTTTCTTTACCAATTTCTATCAAGAACAACATGCTAATCCACTGCATAACAAAACATACTAACAAGAATAGTATATATATATAGTACACTATCTAGAAACACAGTAGGAAAACTATTATCATGGTATAAAGCAACAACATTGGACACTATTCCATTTGGCTAATTTTTCCATTGGGTCGTTAGGCCGTTAGGTCGTTGGGCTGTTGGGGCGTTAGGATGTTGGGTCATTTGGCCGTTTGGCTGTTTGTCCATTGGGGTGTTGGGCCTTTGGGGCGTTAGGCCATTTAGGTCATTGGGGCGTTTGAACATTTGAGTCGTTGGGCTATTCAGACATTTGGTCGTTAGGCCAATAGTTCAGTAGGCTATTCATCCCTTAGGCCAATAGTTCATTAGGCCATTGGGCCATTGGGCCATAAGTCCATTGGGCCATTAGGCCTGGGCCACCTAGCCTAATTCCTATCCTCCAATGGGGATTCTAAGAAATTATCTATCATAATAAAGTATCCAATTATTGATCATACTCTTAAAATTAAAAAACTTTGGAGTTTTTAAAAACATAAATTATTCTAATCTCAAACAATTCTACATTTAAAGTTTAAATCAATATATAACATTAATTAAATAATAAATATAAAAGAAACACACCTTGTGAAAATGATGCGTCATGTGTGGTCATGGCTGTTACCTCCATCAGGTGTGCTAGGGGCCTACAACAAATAAAAATTATAAAGATTTTAATAATGAAAATAATATAAAGTAAATAAATAAATTCAGTATAAACATGCATCTTATAATCCCCTACACCATCACTCGAACGCACATATTCCTGCAGTGTTCTAACCTCAGCGATCAATTGCGCATTTACCTCCTCGGAAGCACGCAATCGTGCCTCAAAATCTGATAGCTTTTGTGTCATCTGAGCAATAGCAAGACCGAAAACCTCAGCGCGTGATAATATGGAACAAGGAATCCCTGTTCCATAGGTCAAAATATATTCATGCCCATCACGACCAATAATGCGATGGAATATCTCATCCCTTCACATGGGAAGTTGTCGCTAGTCCTCTGGCAGCTGTTCTAACTCAGCTTCAAATTGAGCATGTGTAATATTTAAATATATATACATATATATGTTTATATAAAGATGCATGTAAGTATTGGTAATGAGTACAAGCACTTACTATAAGAGCTGCAGCCTCTGGATCATTTTGATCACGAGTTCTCATCCACACAGATGTTTTATCAGTCGGTGCACCTTGCTCCCATAACTGTATACCAATAAAATATAAAAATATAACACAAAATAATATTAAATAACAAATTAAAAAAATTAATAATAAATACATCATGTCGTATCTGAGACACGTGACGAGTCCCGAGCCAGTGAGGTGGTCCCTACAACTCTCGATTCTCAGAATATATTTCTAATTTTACAGTAAGAAGTTAAAAATTCTATTATCATGGGTAGGTGTGGAGCTGCAGGGGGTTGGGGGTGTCCAAGGGGGAGGGGTTGGGGGGCTGGGTTAGGGTGGGGTTGCAGGGTTTGGGAGTGGGGATGTCCTAGGGGAGTTTGTTTTTTTTTTGGGGGGGGGGGGGGCTATCCAAGGGGGTTGGGAGTGGGGATTGTCCGGGGATGGGGGTGGGGGGGCTGTCTAGGTGGAGGGGGAGGGGTTGTGCAGGTGGGGGGGTCTGTCTAGGGGGAGTTTTTTTGGGGGGTGTCTAAGGGGGGGTTGGAAGTGGGGATTGTCTGGGGCTAGGGGGTGGGGGTCCATGTGGAGGGGGAGGGGCTGTGCAGGTGGGGGTGGGGGAGGGGCTGTCCGGGGGGAGTTTTTTTGGGGGGGGTGGGGGTCTGTCAAAGGGGGGGGTTGGGAGTGGGGGTTGTCCAGGAATGGGGGGTTTTCTAGGTGGAGGGGGAGTGTTTGTGCAGGTGGGGGTGGGGTGGGGGCTTTCCGGAGGGAGTTTTGGGGGGTGGGATGTCTGAGAGCCCTGAAATAACTAGCTAGACGTATTTGAGTGGGTAGCCCTGAAACTTGATTATTGTTGAGATGATCTTCAAGTCAAAGAAAAGTGCTGAAGTTGGGACAATGTATATAATAGTTTGGTAAGTGCTTGGAAGAAGCCAACTACTGAGGAAGGTCTAATTGAAGTTGTGGAGAAACCATCCATTGACGACTTAGCATGTAGGTCGTTGTATTTAGTGATTTTAAATCATCTAGATGAAGGTTGATTTCAAGGTTGAAGCAAAGAGGCAGTGGAGTTTATTTTTATACTATACTTGAGTATTTATATGCTACAAAACACATTTGGAATAAGCTTAATTTTTTTGGAATTTTTCTATATTGAAGCAGTTACATGTATATTTTCTCACATCAAAGTGATAGAATATGAAAAGGAACAACTAGAAGAGGAGGCTGGAGAGATGGAGGATACTTAAGCCAATAAGTAAGTGTAAGACTCTCACTCAAATTGTTGAATTCAAAGATGAATCTTCTTCATTTTACAATAAAATATATTCTTTGATTAATGAAGAATTGAAAATAATTCATTGTACTAGGTCGATTACATCAGTCACCATGGAACACAACCCAAGAATTCATTGGAGACATTATATAAAGTCTCCATGAATGTAAAAGATGCTCAGTTAGAGGAAAAATCCAAGAGGGTAAGAGGGATGGATATTTTTTTACAAGAGAAAAATAAAGTGCATAAAGATCAAATAAAAATTTTGAATAATGAATGCAGAGATAGGGTGAAAGCTCTTGAAGATCAAAAGTACACTCTCAAAATGCTATGTCTAGAGTTTGATGTGAAACTAAAAAAGTATGGAAAGAACATAAGTTGGATCTTCACAATATGTTGAGAGAAAGGATGTTGCGACACAAAATTTGAAGGTTAATCTTACTCATAAAAATACTCAAAACGGTGGTAATAATATCTATGAATAATCTCTTGATCAACACTCAAACAGTTCTTAAAAGAAGGTATCTCACAACCCTGATAAAGCTCTTTGTATTGAATTTTTTTTAACTATTAGTGCACGAGTAAAGTAAATTTTTTTACAAATGTGGAAGGAGAAAATTTCCCCATAAATTCACCACATCATCAAGGTTGAATTTTTGCATGTTTAAGAATAGAAACTCCCCAAATGAAATAAAAATAATTGAGATTTCCACCAAAAATAGCAAGTAAGTAAATCTGTCAGGGGCTGGGGGGCTGTCCAGGTGGAGGGGGAGGGGCTAGGGGGTGGGTGGGGGTTGTCCAGGTGGAGGGGTTGATTCTAACTAATAATAAATCAAAATTCTTATGTACGGAATTATTTTTTGGTTTGTTTTAAACAATTTTAAAAAAAAGTATTTAAACTGAAGAGTGGGAAAACAATTATACCTTTCATTAAACATGAAAATTGACTGTTTCTCCTTCAATGGCCGCTCTAACCCAATAAATATCTTATTCATGTTGAACTACGGTATGTTGATCAAGCTGTTGGGAAACAAAGGGAACAGTCTCAGGTTCATCTTGTTCAAATAAAAATATTCCTCACCGAGACATTTTCACAACAACTTTCCAACTAGGATTCGAAGGCAAAGTAACGAAGAATACTTGTTCTGCTTCTGATGTCAAAATGAAAGGTTCATTATCAACTCATTTATTTCTGTATAACATATAGTTAAAATTCACCAATGTAAACTATTATTGATCGACTTTACTTCCACGCACTGGATCAACCCAATTACACCTTAACAATATGTACTTCAACCCGTGTGTGTATACAACTTCAATGATGTCTGTCAATTGACCATAGTAATAACCAGAATCGATGAATGGACAACTGATGCCACTGTTTTGTGTTTCTCATTTGTCTTCAATATCTTTAATGTGAAATCGAAAGACATTAGCATCAATAGCTTTATAACGACGAGCTATTATAGATGGACCCTCAGCTAGTTGGATAAATTTTTTAGTTAGTGTGGGGTCACCTAACTCCCTCAGGTTATGAACCTACATAATTCATAGAATTCAATAATGATTTCTGCAGAAATAAATTAGTATAATACTTCACTCATAATGAAAATCAATTTATACATACAAAATCCTTGAACCGATCATAAAATGACGCATAATGAGATTGTTGAATTTGATACTCAGACGCACGAGACATCTCTTCTTTTAGCTCATTAATGTGTTTCCTACAAATGATAACATGGTGTTTAAATGATCAACTTATGAAAAAAACATGTAAAAGTTAAACAATAAAAGTGATAAGACACTTACTACATTAATAGTGCAACTGATAGAGTATTGAACAAGATATATCGATGTGTTTGTATCCACTCGATGTTATCCATATCAAATATGGTTCCTTCTCTAACTGGTCTATCATGAATATGAGATGGATTATCTAATTTTTTTTCAACATCCATAAGATATTCTGCACAAAAATTAGTACACTCATCCATTAAATAACCATTGGTTATTGATTCCTCCGGACGAGCTCTGTTGCGTACAAATCGTTTCAATGTATTTAGATACCGCTTAATAGGATGTATCCACCCAAATTGCACTAGACCAGTAGCCATTACTTCATTAGTTAGGTTTACTATCAAGTGAACCATAACATCAAAAAATGAGGGGGGAAACAGTTTCTCAAAGTGACAAAGAGTAAGTACAATTCGGTCCTGCAAACTTTTTAAATCACTTATTCGTTGATTTCTTAAACAAAGCTATCTAAAAAAATTACTCATTTAAATCAACAGTTGAACAGAATTGGGGATAAATAATCACAAATTGTTATTAGAATCAACTTCTGAAGTAGTATGTGATTGTCATGAATTTTCAACCCTTGCAATGTCCTACTCTTCATATTCACACACTTTGAAATATTAGAAGAGTAACCATTAGGCACCTTGAGCATCTTTAAAATGGAAAGAAATGTCTCTTTCTCCTTTTTAGTCATCGTATACTGTGCAACATGCATATATGCCTTGTTTCCTTTAGCTAACTGTAAATGAAATTGTTTCCTTAAACCCATTTCTTCCAAATCACGACGTGCATTAACATGGTCCTTTGATTTTCCACTGACACCTAAAATGGTCCACAATATATTATCACAAACATTTTTTTCAATGTGCATGACATCCAAATTATGCCTTGGCATGTTAGTTTTCCAATAGGGGAGATTGTAAAAAATACTTTTATTTTTTCAATTGTGACTGCGATGTATACCCACGCCACATATATTAGGTAATGGATAAGCCACCAAATCCTGAAATTCATATACCATGCAGATGTTGTCTTCCTCAATCTGCGATAACATTTCCTCAATCTGCGATAACATATATTAGGTAATGGAATGTTTAATCCATACAGATTTTTTACTTTTACTGCAATAAGGGAAAGAAAATTCCCCTTTCATACTCCATCCTATTAAATTTGCATAAGTCGGGAAGTCATTGATTGTCCACAATAAAGCATCTTGCAGTTTGAACATTTCATTCATTTCACAGTCATAATTAATCACACCATTTCCCCAAAATTCATTCAACTCATCAATCAATGGCTAAAGGTAAACATCAATCTTATCCCCTAAACTTATAGGTCCATTAATAAGAATGGAAAGTAATATAAATTGTTTCTTCATACAAAGCCACAAAGTAAGATTATACTGAACCAACACCATGGGCCATGTGATATGAGTTGCACCAACCATAGACTTGAATGGATTGAAACCATCTGCTGCCAACCTCAATCGTACATTAAAAACATCTTTAACAAAGTTGGGGTGTCTCTTATCGAAATTATTCCATGCATGAGAGTCTGTCGAGTGGGTTAACATATCACTTTTCTGATTTCTTTCTGTATGCCATCTCATTAAATTAGAAACTTTAGATGACATAAAAAATCTTTTCAACCTCATCTTTAGGGGAAAGTAACACATTTGCTTTATGGAAATCGGTTTTCCCTGTTTCACAGTCTGACTTTGATGAGTCTGATTTCCCCTGTTCTCTTTCCACCTGGAAGCGCCACAGACCGTACAAATATCCAAATGGGCAGTTTCTTTTCTAAACAACATACAGTTGTTTGCACATGCATCTATAGTCTCATATGTAAAACCTAAGTTCTCTGTCAACTTACGAGCATGGTAATACGAATCAGGAATCTTAGTGTTGACAGGAAGAACCTTTTTCAATAACACCAACAGCATGTCGAACGATGTGTCTGACCACTGATTCAAAGTCTTCAAATGAAAAAACTCCATGATAAACGATAATTTATTGTAATCAATACATCCAGGATATAATTCCATTTTTGCAACATCAAGTACTTCATAAAACCTCCTCGAATCACAATCTGCACCAGAGTGCAAATTTATCTCACCGGTCTCAACATTCTGGATGTCAATGCCTTTAGGAGCCAACCCACATACCATTTTAATAAGCATTTCATGCATTGGATAATTCACCCTCGCGTCAACATTCATCTTAACTACATATGTATTTTGACAATGAATATATTCTTCCCCATTAAGATTCCAGCTCTTATAATTTTTCATAAATCTGTTCAAGAATAGGTGCTCTGTAACACCCCGCCCCTACCTCATTGGATTGAGGAGGTGGTGAGGGATACTTGGCCTTAAGCGACGTTCCCAAGACGCCAAAGGCTGACAATAAATGTTGAGGGCTTCAAGATCAAGTTGGGGAACAATTTTCCCTTAAGACAAAACCAACCAAACCATCCACTAACAGCCACTATATGATGCATGTCAATTAAATTACCCAACCATGCATTCCCAAAAGACAACCAAGTTGTTCCACAACACAACTCAAAACCAATACAAATAGACATGTCCACAAAACATCAGAGTACACTACGGAAACTAAACAACCAAACACCACAATCCATGACACCACCACAGCTCCACACCAAGCTCCAAGCTCCAAGCTCCACCAAGGGATCACAATGCTCCACTAAAGTAGGGTGATGCCTTACCTTTACCCACGTCATGGTACACGACATATGCAAAGACACCACAATGCCAAAGCAGGGGGTGAGTACTAAAACTCAATAGGATTTCCCCAAATGACTTCCCTACACACGCCACTAGGATAAAACCGTTAGCACATTTATATAAAACAATTTATATAAATTAAATCACAAGTGAAACCATTCTCATAATCCAAACATGTCCTTACCAAGCCATCACACCCAAACCAAGCAACCAAGGGAAAGCCAACCAAACAATCCACAACTGTTCCAACATTACACATTAGCACAACAAATCCATCTTACAAAGCAATGCACATAAAATAACCAAAACAACCAAACAACCAAATGGTGGAGCTTCCGTCCAACCCGTTCACCCATTCACACCAAGCGGCACTTCCCGTCCACTTACCATTGATGGTGGCCCTTCCATCCACTATCCATCCCCTTTTTATAGTGGTACTTCTCGCCACTTCCACACAACATTCCAATCAATCACAATCAAGCATATAACCCATAAAGGTCACAACAACATGCAATCAACCAATTCCATTGCATACCAATCCACTTCAATAAATCATCCATTTATTGAAAACCATTTACCATGCCAAACCACATTTCAATAAAACAACCTTTTTATTGAAAACCATTTCCATCCATCATTTCACAAATCAATCATAGCATCCCATTTTAAAATCTCCATTTTAAAATCCACAACAAATCATTTCACCACAAAACCCCCTTTTTCCCAAAAATCCCCAAAACATCACCCAAGGGATTTCTAGCCAATTTCTCACATCAAACACAATTAATTTCAAGCACAAAAAATTAATTGTAACCAAAACTATTAGATCTAACTAAGTGGGGTCGAGAGAGAATCCACCTACCTTTAGGGTTCTGGCGAACTCGAACCACAAGCAATCGCACCTCGAATCCGGCAAACGCACTACCGCAACCTCTCTAGATCCCCTTCCCTAACATTCAAAAACCTTAAAATCAACATATAAGGCAAAAAAAACCCTAGATATACATACCATAGACGTAGATCTAGAAAACCAAGAAATGGAGAGGCATAGATCTAGAGAGAAACCAAAAGAAACCATGAGAGAAGACTTACCCGGGAGAAACCACCTTCGAATCACCTTGAAACCTATTCAAAACCCTTCTAAAATGAGTGGGAGAACCCTTCCAACCCCTGAGAACTGAATAACCCGAGTGATCCATGAGTGGGAGGAAGTTTGGAGTGAAATAGGTTAAGTCTGAGGGATCCCGGAACTTATAACCCTATTTTTAAGTGGTCGCACGGTTAGCCCGCACGGTTTGGCAAACCGTGCGCTAACCGTGTGCACACTACTGCCTAGAGAGCAAGGGTCCGCATGGTTTCCTCGCACGGTTTGGAAAACCGTGCGCAGGCCGTGCAAAGCCTACTGTCTCCCTTGCACGGTTTCCTGGATAATCCGCACAGTTTCCACTAACCGTGCTCAAACTGTGCACCCCTTTCAAAGCCTCCAAACTCATCCAAAATCATTACAAACTCTCCCAACCTATTCCCAAATCATCCTATTCAATTTAAACACATAAAAATGCATAAAAAAAAGCCACATACCTCAAACCGGGGGTACTACATTCTCCCCACCATTGGACTTTCCGTCCTCAGAAAGTAGTGAACCCGCCCTTTGCCGAAAGAGCTCAGGCCACTGTTCAACCGTCTCTTTCTCCCGCTCCCAAGTCTCCTCTTGAATCTGATGATGTTTCCACAAAACACGATCTAAACCGATGCTTTTACCATGCAAGACTTTCTCTTGCCTATCCACAACCCGCATTGGCATGTGCACCAACAAAGCATTCGGTTCTAGCTCAACATGATCCCATCGAATCACATGGTCACGATCCGGCTGATACTTTTTCAATTGCGACACATGAAACACATTGTGCATCACACTGAACCTGGGTGGAAAAGCCAAACGATAAGCCACCTCACTAACCCTCTCAATAATCTCAAAAGTTCCAATATACCTCGGAGATAACTTTCCCTACTTCCCAAACCGACAATGTACCAACCTAGGAGAGATCCTTAAGAACACATGATCACTCACCACGAACGACAAAGGCCATCGACGATGATCTGCATACGATTTCTGACGACTCTGATCCATCTCCATTCTCTTCCTGATCAACTTGATCTTCTCCGTCGTCTCCTGGACAAGGCTCGGTCCAACCATTGAGGACTCACCTGTTTCCACCCAACATAGTGGAGAACGACATGGCCACCCATACAATTCTTCAAACGGAGCCATCTGTATGGATGCCTAGTAACTATTATTGTATGAGAACTCAACCAACAACAAGTGATCCTCCCATGAGCCACCAAAATTCATGACACAATCCCGCAACATATCCTCTAGAGTTTGTATCATCCTCTCGGATTGACCATCCGTCTAAGGGTGATACGTTGTACTCGCCGTCAACTATGTCCCCAGGTATTGCTGCAAGGATTTCCAGAAACGAGATGTAAATCTTAGATCTCTATCTGATACAATTGAAACTAGAACACTATGCCTCTTTACCACCTCCCATATATAGATTTTGGACAAATCCTCCACCGTATGAGATTCACGAATCGGGATGAAATGGGCCGACTTCGTTAGACGATCCACTATCACCCAAATGGAATTGTGCTTTCTGACCATTCTTGGGAGACCTGTGAAAAAATCCATCGCTATCTTCTCCCACTTCTAAATAGGGATTGGTAAAGACTGCAACATTCCTGCTGACCTTTGATGCTCTACCTTGACCTGCTGACAAGTCAAGCATCTCGAAACAAACTCGGCCACTCTTCTTTTCATACCATCCCACCAGAACTGCGGTTTCAACGCTTTATACATTTTCTGAATTCCAGGATGAAAAGCCTGCCTGGAATGATGATACACCCTGAGAAGATCCTCCTGACAAGCAACTAGTACAACCATCTGATTCTAAAAACACAAAACTGAATCTCCATTCAGTTTCCAACCCTCAATGGTCTCCCCACCATTGAGTCTCGACCCCATGGTCACACACTCAGAATTAGATATTTATGCCTCTCTAACCAGGCCAACCAAGTCAGGAATCAAAAAAAATGGAAAGAAGACTGCTCTATCACCCTGGTCCTCACATTCCAATCGCATATCAGCTATAACCGGCATCAACTGCCACTGGTCTGATGCCCGTTTTACCACCTGAGCATATGATTTTCTACTTAATGCATCTGCCACTGAATTTCCCTTACCCAGTGTGTAAATCAAGTCAAAATCAAACATCTAGAGATATTCCATCCATCTCCTTTGCCTCAAGTTCAAATCCCTTTGTGAGAAAATGTGCTTCAAGCTCTTATGATCTGTATATATTGTGAATTTCTCACCGAAGAGATAATGATTCCACACTTTCAAATCATTGACCACTGATGTCAACTCCAAATCATGAGTTGGGTAGTTCTTCTCATTCCCTATCAACTGTCGTGATCCATACGCAACCACATGATTCCCTTTCATTAGAACGCACCCCAACCCTGATCCCGATGTATCATAATACACCACGTAACCTTTTCCTAGTTCTGGAAAAACTAAGATTGGTGCTGATGTAAGATGACCTTTTAGCTCTTCGAAACACTGCTAACATTGTTCATTCCACTAGAATGGAACATTCTTCCTTGTAAAAGCTGTCATCGGTAAAGCCAAACGTGAAAAATCACGAACAAAACACCGATAATATCCAGCTAGACCGAGGAAACTTCGTATCTCAAACACATTCTTTGGAGGTTTCCACGATATAACAGCCTCTATCTTTTCCGGATCAACTGAAACACCCTTTTCAAAAATCACATAGCCAAGAAAACGAACTTCCTGTATCCAAAAGTCACACTTTGACAATTTGGCATACAACCGATTATCCCTCAAGATCCCCAGCACTGTCGCCAAGTGTTGCTCATGCTCCAACATTGTCTTTGAATACACCAGAATATCGTCTACAAACACCACCACAAATGAATCCAAATATCTCTGAAATATCTGATTCATCAATGCCATAAACACCATTGGCGCATTAGTTAGACCAAAGGGAATAACCACATATTCATAATGGTCATATCTACTTCTGAAAGCTGTTTTAGGAATATCGTCTTTCCTCACCCGCAATTGATGATATCCCGCCCTCAGGTCGATCTTGGAGAACCACTGGGCTCCCCTCAACTGTTCTAACAAATCATCAATTCATGGGAGTGGATATCTATTCTTTATTGTAACTTGGTTAAGTCTACGATAATCAACACAGAGCCTCAAAGTTCCATCTGCCTTTTTCACAAACAACACCGGCGCTGCCCACGGAGACGTGCTAGGCCGGATAAACCCTTTGTTTTCTAACTCTTCCAACTAGATTTTCAATTCCCGCAATTCATCTGGTGCCATCCGATAAGACAAAATTGAGATAGGACTGGTCCCCGGAAGGACATCAATTTTAAACTCTGCTTCTCTTACGGGAGGTAACCCAAAGAATTCTTCAGGAAAAACATCCATGAACCGATCCACCACTGCTAGAAGAACATTCTGCTCAACACCATCTACCGGTTCCAATGACAACACCGCCAACTGATATGATAACGTACCCACTGCTGGTGCCAACAAACCCATTGCACCCTGCCTTTCATGCCTCTCTCCTCTAAAGATATGTCTAACACCATCATGTGTCGTAAAAGCCACTATTCATGCATCACAGTCAATGTGGGCCTTAAACTCCACCAGCCAATCCATTCCTAGGATTACATCATACCCAACCGTCTCAAGCATTGAGAAATTCCACATTAGTTCAACCTCGCCCACAACGATACAACATGCTCTACACAAGAAGGCTCGACACTGTCTTCAACCTAGAGGAGTTTGAAGTTTCAAAATCAAGGGCATCATTTCTACCCTTAAACCCAACAAATCAACCACATGTGCAGCAATAAAAGAGTGTGAGGCACTCGTATCAAACATCACTTGTATCAAGGTATAATTTAAAAGAATAGTACCTCGCACCATGGATGGTCCCGACTGATCATCCACGACAACCTTCTCGGCTCCGAACACATGTTTGCTTGCCACACTCTGCTCTTTATTGCTCTGTTGAGGTGTCGTGGTATTCCAAGAATCACCATGACCCACTTTACTCTACTGACGAGGGATGTGTTGATGTCCCCATCCCATCAAAGCATACGACGTCTGTGATCCCTGAGGAGTGTCACACGCACCCGAACTTGGAGCATTCTAACAATAACACTGCAGATGCCCCATCTGCTTACAATTATGACATGCTTGAGGTTGTGTCGTACAATCCCGCTTGATGTGGCTCGTAAAACCACATTGAAAACATCCCGGCTTGCTCTGGGGATTCGGAGGAAGATTTATCGATCCTACCGTCGGATTATATGCCATATTCTCACCCTGAGAATAAGTGTCCCTCCTTCGTTTGAACCCAGCATTAGAGTTCCCACTATTCCCCATGGGTACCACTATGCTTCCTCTGCCCGGAGCTCCCAACAGATCCCGCTCAGCCACGAGGCTCTATTCACCATCTTTGTGTAATCATCTATACACAACACCGCTATCTTTGAACGAATTTCTTGCTTTAACCCCGCTTCAAAGATCCTTGCCTTTAACGACGTGTTACCCACCACCTCGGGTGCAAACCGCACTAAGTTCATAAACTTAGCTGCATACTCTATCACAGACATAAGATCTTACTTCAAACTGAAGAAATCAGTCATACGCTGAATTCTAAACGTATGTGGGTAGAATTGTTTGTTAAACAATTCCTCAAAGCCTTCCCACATAATTCCTTGGTCCATCCCCGCTTGGACTACCAACTCCCACCACTGAAGGGAAAGATCTTTCAACATATATGTGGCTAACTTCACTTTTAACTCTACCGGTGTTCCCAAGAACTCGAAAATCTTGTTCATTCTATTCAACCATGCTTATGCCCTCTCTGGCTCTGAATCACCCCTGAAGATGGGTGGATTCTGCTTTTGAAACTGAACCGCATGATCCACATGACTTGGTTCATTCATTTTATCTCCACTTTCCATAGCTTGGAAATCTTTCACTATGCTTTGCACTAACTGTTGGTTCACCTGAGGCTCAGGTGCAACCACATTCTCAGCAGCCTCCTCCGGTTGGTCTCTATGATGCCTACCCGGTGCCATTTATATAAACAGAAAACAAAAACCATGATTCTCACTTTCGTAGACATCACTAAATCCCATTTCAAATCAAATTACACAACACTATCACAACAAGGCTTTCCACCCTTTTCCACATGTGCCATGTCTCACCATTTTGAAAACCAAACCATTTTCAAAATACCAAATTTATTCACATTACATTTTCACACAAAAACCATTTCTCAATTCAGCCCATAGATCATTATACCCCAATGAAATATGCATCCTAGTGGGAAGTCATTTCTACCATGCATGTCATGTTCGTCTCATTGGTTACACCCACGACAATGAGATATCCAATGCCTATAAGTGTCTCCAAAACACTTATGTACCCAACTCCCTGGTAACTTTAATTTCAGCATAAAAGGGTTAGTTGTGTCCTTTTATGCTATACATTCCAAGTTCCGACATTCCTACTCCTTGCTACCATCCCGACTCAAGGAATGTTCCACCATGAATGTCAACATCAAATCCAAGAATCAACTCCAAAGGACCGAACAGACTGATATCACTTGTAACGCCCCACCCCTACCTCATTGGATTGAGGAGGCGGTGAGGGATACTTGGCCTTAAGCGACGTTCCCAAGATGCCAAAGGCTGGTAATAAATGTCGAGGGCTTCAAGATCAAGTTGGGGAACGATTTTCCCTTAAGACAAAACCAACCAAACCATCCACTAACGGCCACTATATGATGCATGTCAATTCAATTACCCAACCATGCATTCCCAAAAGACAACCAAGTTGTTCCACAACACAACTCAAAACCAATACAACTAGACATGTCCACACAACATCAGAGTACACTGCAGAAACTAAACAACCAAACACCACAAGCCATGACACCACCACAGCTCCACGCCAAGCTCCAAGCTCCAAGCTCCACCAAGGGATCACAATAATCCACTAAAGGAGGGTGATGCCTTACCTTTACCCACGTCACGGTACACGACATCTACAAAGACACCACAGTGCCAAAGCAGGGGGTGAGTACTAAAACTCAGTAGGATTTCCCCAAATGAATTCCCTACACACGCCACTAGGATAAAACTGTTAGCACATTTATATAAAATATTTTATATAAATTAAATCACAAGTGCAACCATTCTCATAAACCAAACATGCCCTTACCAAGCCATCACACCCAAACCAAGCAACCAAGGGAAAACCAACCAAACAAGCCACAACTGTTCCAAAATTACACATTAGCACAACACATCCATCTTGCAAAGAAATGCACAACAAAAAACTAAAACAACCAAACAACCAAACGGTGGAGCTTCCGTCCAACCCGTTCACCCATTCACACCAAGCGACACTTCCCATCCACTTACCATTGATGGTGGCCCTTCCGTCCACTATCCATCCCCTTTTTATAGTGGTACTTCTCACCACTTCCAAAAAACATTCCAATCAATCACAACCAAGCATATAACCCATCAAGGTCACAACAACATGCAATCAACCAATTCCATTGCATACCAATCCACTTCAATAAATCATCCATTTATTGAAAACCATTTACCATGCCAAACCACATTTCAATAAAACAACCTTTTTATTGAAAACCATTTACATCCATCATTTCTCAAATCAATCATAGCATCCCATTTTAAAATCTCCATTTTAAAATCCACAACAAAGCATTTCACCACAAAACCCCCTTTTTCCCAAAAATCCCCAAAACATCACCCAAGGTATTTCTAACCAATTTCGCACATCAAACACAATTAATTTCAAGCACAACAAATTAATTGTAACCAAAACCATTAGCTCTAACCAATTGGAGTCGAGAGAGAAGCCACCTACCTTTAGGGTTCCGGCGAACTCGACCCATAAGCAATTGCACCTCAAATCCGGCAAACACACCACCGCAACCTCTCTATATCCCCTTCCCTAACATTCACAAACCTTAAAATCAACATCTAAGGCGACAACAACCCTAGATCTACATACCACGAACGTATATCTAGAAAACCAAGAAAGAGAGAGGCATATATCTAGAGAGAAACCAAAAGAAACCACGAGAAATGACTTACCCAGGAGAAACCACCTTCAAATCACCTTGAAACCTCTTCAAAACCCTTCCAAAATGAGTGGGAGAACCCTTCCAACCCCTGAGAACTGAAGAACCCGAGTGATCCATGAGTGGGAGAAAGTTTGGAGTAAAATAGGCTAAGTCTAAGGGATCCTGGAACTTATAACCCTATTTTTAAGTGGTCGCATGGTTAGCCCGCACGGTTTGACAAACCGTGCACTAACTGTGCGCACGCTACTGCCTAGAGAGCAAGGGTCCGCACGGTTTCCTCACAAAGTTTGGCAAACCGTGCGCAGGCCATGCGAAGCCTACTGTCTCCCTTGCACGGTTTCCTGGAGAATCCGCACGGTTTCCACTAACCGTGCTCAAACCGTGCACCCCTTTCAAAGCCTCCAAACTCATCCAAAACGATTCCAAACTCTCCCAACCTATTCCCAACTCATCTCATGCACTTTAAACACATAAAAATTCATAAACAAAGGCCACATACCTCAAACTGGGGGGGTACTACATGCTCCCTCACGGTATCTCATGTAAATTGATATTTGTTTGCACATTTTATACATGGAAAACTAATATAGTCACTTTGAAATCCTTCAGTGAACTCAATAAACTGCATAATTGCATGTGGACCATTGATAAAATAAACAATTTATATCTTTGAATAATAAACAAGAGAATAGATAATGGAATGGAAGTGAAAGCCCATGTCACCACCACCATGTTGGTGTGGTAAATCTAATGATGATTCTATATTCAAGAGTCCCTAATCATATTTTGATTAAAAATTTTAAAAAAAATGGAAATGAAATATTTCATAACTCCTGAAAGATTAGATGAAAATATGTATAATGAAGAAACTATATTGAGAATGACTTTGGTCTATAATTCCATAGAGTAAACATTTTTCAAGAAGGGAATATTATAGCTAGGGAAGCTCGTTATTCAAACATCTGATATACTAAAAAATAGCAAACCAACATGAACAATAAGGAATATGTGGTCCACTAATATCATAATGCATAAATTTTGATACACTATAATCAAAACATATAAAGCAACTATAACTATAGAAAGTCAAATGCTAAATCAAAAAAAATGAAACACAACATAATAACCTGCATGCGTATGTGGTACATGAAAAAATTCATCAAATACCAATCTTGAACTATCAACCTTAGCGACTAAGTTAGTGCCTACCAATAAATCAACAAATATAATTTATGTTGAAAGTGCCCAAAATCAATTAATGATGAACAGTCTTCTCAAACTCAGAGAAACTGTATCTTTGTACAAATAATATCTCACTGCCTCTTGGATTCACACCGCCTTTGTGCCATCAGAGACAGTAAAGATTAACCATCAAAAATAGCAATCAATCTCTAATTTATGGAAAACTAACTAATCTATAACAAGGATAACGTCAAATATATACAATTCCACAACAATGAAAATACCAATCTATCTTGACTTATGTTATTAATAGAGAATATGTGAGACAATGACTGTGATGCCCCATGCTAAATCACAGGGTCCAGGACAGTGTTCCTCATGGCCTCAAGCAGGTATCCTTTTATGCAAGATGTTTATTACTAATAGTAAGGGTCTAAATGTCATCAGTGCTGAAAATATACCATTGGTATCAGTAAAGAAAAGGATAAACAATAACATAATAGAGTCAATAAACAATGAAAAATCATAATCCATGGTAGGTATCTCAAGTCATATAGTAAAAACCCAAATACCCCCAAAGTGTTAGGTCAATAAAAGTGTTGGAAATAACAAGAATGTGAAAAAATATTGATACATCACTCTAAATTCCATCCCAATTCTACCTCTAAACACCATTCTTTGTATCCTAGCCCCTATCATCAGGGTCTTTCCCTTGTATCCCATACTATGGAGTCTTCGCATGCATCGAGATGCCCATGCATGGTGGGAATATGAAAGTAGTAGGAAACAACCAATTTTTCCTCAACACATGTGAAATGGTATAAGAGTTTGTGTTGTGATAATAAGTAAATGTGCATGAAATAAAACACACAACCATGTTCGGAGTGGTCATGCACTAAACAAACTTTGGCTCTGTGATGGAAATGTAGTTATAACAAAATTCATGAACTTAGTCAACCACATTGTCACATCATGTATTCCAAAACATAAAAAAGGTAAGAGTATCAAGTCAACCCATAGAAGGCCATCAAGCCCCATCCCTCTCTCAGTTAATTCATAAGGCCAACACATTTGTACACTCCCTTGGGCCTTCGTATCTCAAAACTACGCCTCAAGTCATGTCCTTGAATACCATCATGCCCCATTGTCACCTCAAGGTTCATATCACATAAGTCTACCATGACCCTATGTGAGGCTAAAAAAATACAATATACCCCATCATCTATCTCAATCCAATCTTCATGGAATGTACATCATCTTATCACGCTCCCCCTTAAGGGCTACTGAGCCACGATGAGTACGCCAGTGACATTGGTACCATGCATAAAACAAGACAATATAAAATATACAAAGTACGTCACATTAAAACATTAAATATCATATAGAGGAACAACATATAATATTAATAATAACATATAGTATCGAAACACACACATGTGATCAAACTCAAGCATGGGTCTCATGGGCTATGCAATCACACACATGTGGTCAAACCTCAAACATTTTCTCATGGGACACACACACACATAGAGACATGTGATAAACTCGAGAATGATATAAATCAAATAACAACACAACTTAATATCAATCCAGTCAACATATACATGGACTCTACATTGTATGTAACTTCCAACCTCAAGTAAAGTGTGAAGTCTTCTCATACACACACTGTCAACACACATTGTTTCATAATTCTTCATGCACACAAATTTTCATGTGATATTCACACGCAATATTCATATAATCTTCATGCATACCAATTTTGTGTTGTAAATTGCCCAAAATTAAAACCCTAAAACAGAAATTAGGGCATACCTGATAGCGTGACAAATTCGGAAGGGAGGGGAGTCGGAGGTGGTGTCGTGATGGAGAGGAGGGGCAGTGGAGGGGAGTCGGAGTCAGAGGCGGTGCGACGAGGGAGGGGACAGGCGACGACAACGGCGGGGAGCCGGAGGAGGAGGCGGTGAGGCGGCGGCGGTGCAGCAAGGGAGGGGACGGGTGGTGCGACGAGGGAGGGGAGGGGCGACGATGTCGGCGAGAGCCGGAGGAGGAGGCGGTGAGGCGGCGGCGGTGCAGCAAGGGAGGGGATGGGTGGTGCGACGAGGGAGGGGAGGGGCAACGATGTCGGCGGGAGCCAGAGGCAGTACAACATCATCGGTGCAGCAAGGGAGGGGACGGGTGGCGGCGACGGCGCGACGAGGGAGGGGACGAGCGACTACGGGGTAGGGTTTGGGATCGGGCGCGGGGGTGGGGGGAGGGGGGTACCAATGTTATTTTTTTTTTTTGAGAAGCCTTGCAACCGCCAATGGTGGTCGCCCGTGTAAGGGGTCTCCAAAACCTCATTTTCTAGTAGTGCTTGTTGAGGTTTTACCAAATCAACCATCTACTGCAAAACAAATTCTTTGGTTTTGGGTGAACTCTTGGTTGTCAGTTGTGGCTTCGGAAGTTCGTTCATTAGATAGGTGGATTTTGATCTTTTTAACCATAAGGTGTTACCAGACGAGGTTTGGATTCAACGAGCATGTAGCTTTTTGGAAGTCAAGTCAGAGATAAGTATAGATAGTTTTGGCTCTCAGAGGAGGAGTTATAATCAGTATTGGTGCCCACCATCAACAAATGTTCTAAATATTAATACAAAAACCACAATTCTTAGTGTTAAAAGGGTAGGTATAAGATTTTTGTTGCAAGGTGAAGTCCGTTGATTTCTGAGGCATATGCTATTTGTTTGACTCTTTTAGGTTTGCAAGGGCCCATGAATAGAGAAGAATTGTTATCGAATCGTATTGTTAACCATTAATCTCTTTGATATGCTCTGGACGATCAGTTCTCAGCTCAGTTGGATTTTTATTGGGTGAAGTTTGGAATGTTGCTATAACTTTTGAATAGAGTTACCTTTCTTTTATTCAGAGTGGTGAGAATTAAATAACTTTTTCTTTACCCAACCAAATCTTATTCCCATGAACAATGAGTTGTGTTCCCTTATATTAATTATAAAGTACTTTCGGAGAAAGAAAAAAAAACTAAAAGTAAAAAACATGGGAATTTAAAAAATAATATATTGTCGGAAAGGAAATAGTAATGTGAAATGAACAGGCCGGGGCGGGGTGGGTCAAGCCCAAGCAAGTTTGAGCCCGCACGGGTTTGTCCGCAAAAAATCGCATATAATGAGAACAAAAAATTTCAAATCCGCCCTTACTCCGCATAAGCCCCCGGGTAGTCCGTGGGCTTGCCCGTATTAAAAAAAATACTATTTATAATCATTTAAATATTGTATTTTTTCTCATTCTTAATGACAGTTGTAAAGAGAAGTATGGATTGACCACAAATGGAGTTTTAAGGGATGTGGTGAGACATTTTTCAATGGGTTAATGGTGTCACGCAGAGACGTCGGTGCGGCGACGAACTGTTGCAATGCAAAGCGGACGAGTGATCAGTGATGAGCGATGAATGATGATGTTGGTTGTGTGGTGACGTGAACAACTGAACTTATGAATGAACAGCAACTCTTCAGGTAATGACCGGTTTCAGATGAGGCGATTATGGTTCCCATGAGGTCATTTCCTATTTTCTTAATAACAAAATTAAAATTAAATAATAACAATAATAAATCGATTCAAAAAATATTATGATTATAATTTTTTTAGAACTGAAACCATGCACAAGAGATATGAGTTCCATTTTTCGAGAAATGAGACGACACAGTATGTGGATATGATTAATAATTATTCTATAAATATTATAATATCATATTAAAACAATAAATATATATTTATTTAAAATTCACATGCGAATGAACGATGAATTGGTATGATCATTATGGTGATAAATGATATGTCATGTTTAATCATGATTTTTTATTAAAAAATCTAAAATGTAAAACAACTATATATTGTAAAAACAATATTTTTCTTTTAAATAAAGCCTGCCGGTAAGCCGCACCCGCAATACTCAACCCGTCTTGACAGCATTGGTCCTCACTATTAAAGGTCAAAATTTGTAGACCCACCCGCCCGTGCCTCATATCCGCGATGTCCACGCATTACTAAAAGGAAAGTTCATCTTGAACAGAGCTATCAGTTTTAACGCTACCATCGCATATCCGTGGTGGCTTTTCCTTCCAATCCGTGTGCAGGCAACACTGGGCCAGGAAGAGAGAGAGCGAGAGTAGGTTTTCTGATATTGAAACTGTAGATTACAAATCGCGACACAAGGTGCGAGTTCCACCAAAAGAGAATCGATTAGGGTTTCCTTCATAGACCACAATCATTCTTCTGTTTTTGGGTGTATGATCGAATTGAATTATCGGATTCTCCCCATCGAAGCTCTCGACTTTTATAGAGAGAAATTTTGTTGGTTTCGTCTTAAACGTGCTGGCTGTGATCGGCGATGGATTTAAATGCGACGAAGCGCGTATTTAACAGACTCGGAGGATCACAGGGCGAAGGAAAGCAACAAAAGGTGTGCTTTCTGTGGCAAGCCGGGAACTGCACTAGATTTCCTTGCCCCTTCCTGCACACAGAGAGCCCCCATCCATCTAGTGCTATTGGCTCAACCAAGCGCTCACATGGTCCATCTGACGCGTCCGGTTTTCCCGCTTCTAATCGGAGGAAACATAGTTTCAACTCCACACGGGATCGAAATCATGGAAGTAGAAGCATTGCGGCGAAAACTGAGAAAGCATGTAAATTTTGGGTGCAAGGGAATTGTAGTTTGGGGGAGAGGTGTCGGTTCCTGCATTCCTGGTCCTCAAAGGATTGCTTTTCGTTGTTGACACGGCTCGAGGGGCACCAGAAGGTTTGTGTTAATTTTCAAGTCGTTTTAATTTGTTTCCGTTGTAGTCTGTGTAGCAGTGAATGCCGCAAGTTGGTTCTTGTGTTGCATGCAATGATTTATTTGTTTCTTCTGCACAGGTTGTAACTGGGATTGCGCTTCCATCTGGTTCTGATAAGCTCTATACTGGCAGTAAAGACGAGACTCTACGGATTTGGGACTGTCAATCCGGGCAGGTGATTTTCTTGTGGATTGGATGCTTCTTCCTCTCCATTATTTTATCGTTGTAGCTGTAGTTAATATCTGCATGGTGAGTTGAGCTGGAGAGGGAAATGATCAGCCGCTTTGGAATCAAGCATGGTATTTTGTAGTTTTTTTTTCCTAATTTGAATGTACATTTTGATTTCACAGATACACACACATATAGTTATACATGCATGCATGCATATATGTATATATAATGTCTGTTTTTATAAATTATTAGATGAAAATGATGTTATTTATAATCATGGTGAATTCCCACTTATTTTCAGTGAATTATTGTAACACTATAATCCTTTTCATCTTCTTTTCCTTAGTCATGTTGACAGGAAACTGCAGCAAAAATGACTTCTGTGTTTGTATTTGCTAGTGTGTGCATGTGGATAATTTGGGCGGTGAGGTCGGATGCATGATCAGTGAAGGCTCGTGGGTATTTGCAGGTTTACCAAATCTTGTAAAGGTTCAACAGGAGCCCAATTCTCCAATCTCCAATCCCTTCTTTTCCGTTTTTCTTTGCTAGTTTGGTGGTTTATTGATTTTTTTATAATAGCATTATTAAAGAAAATTATCTTGCTTTCCTGGGTTTGTCTCATTGCTTGTCTTGTTGCAGGTTTGGAACACCGAAACCCATTCCGTTCTCAGTCTCAGTGGTCCTGTGGGTCAAGTTTATTCGCTGGCTGTGGCTAATGACCTGATCTTTGCTGGCTCACACGTAATTCCTTTGTTGGCAATGATTCTTTTAGTTTAATTAAGTTTGTTTTCTAGTTTGTTTTCTTGTTTTTGTAGTCGACCTTTCCATAGAAAATGGCCCCTAGTTTGTGATTTTCATTGCATTCATGATGACATTTTTGGATGCAGCATGCTCAAAGATATGTTTTTGTGAGAAGATAGCATGTTAAACACCTTCATAACAGCTCCACAGTTGGAATTGTGACTACAATGTGATATTTGTTAAAAAGGTGTGATGATAATTGCCATGCTTTTATGCTACCAATGTAGCCAGAGTTTGGAATGAAACACAAGATTTGGGTGTGTTTGGTTTTGGGAAGCATTTTTTGTTTTTTGTAGTTGGTGAATTCCCCTTACCTCAAGGAGAGGTGAATACATTCTTTTATAGACAGAGGAAAAGATTTATAGGTCGGAATAATCCGATGTGAGACTGGGAAACACCCTTTACTCAGAAATACAATAAACTGGGTTTAACACTCCCCCTCAAGCTAGTACATGATAGCTTGGAAAAGAGTCCCACAAATAAAAATTTAGCTAAAAAAAACTTGTTGCCATGTTTTCTGGAAAATGAAAATGCAAGGAGTGTTGAATCACATACATTCTTTTTTCTTCTATTATCCAAAATACAATCAAGTACATTTTTGGAAAATGAAAATGGAAAAGGTTTCTCAAAATGTAACACAGGCTTATGTGAAACTTGTATTGGAAGCCCAAGTGAAGGACATGAAATTTCATGGTCCAATGATTCAAGGAAGAGCAAAGAAGTTGCTAGATGCAATGAGAGTCCATCTCCATGAATTAAAGGCTCAATACCTTTCTTCATGCATGAATGAAGCAAATGGGTCTACCATTTTGCTCCTTCATATCCAAATATGAGTTAATAAGCCCGATACAAGTGAGGTTATGAATTTCCATTCGGCATTAAAAATCTCAAAAGTCAAAAGGAAGAAAACACTAGCGAGTCAAGACCTATGTGCTGAAACCATGTGCCTACCACCTTGAAGTTAAATCCGTGTGTTGGAACCTCATGCTACAAATTCGCAGTGTCAACATTGGTGTGTTGATAACTTATCGACTTTAAGGGGACAAGAAGTTTTAGGCTTTTTGACTTTCAGTAGGGGTGGCAATTGGTGATACTGCATGTGAACACGACACAGACACGACATGAAACGGGTACGCGATTAAATAAATGGGTTGGGTTTGGGTCAAGGGTGCATGATACGATAACCCAACAAATGACATGATTATTTAAATATTTAATTTTTTATACATATATTAATAAATAAAATATTTTAATTTTAAGTAAATTAGTATATATATATATATGAATGTATTATTTGATTTGTAATTATTTGTATTCTAAGAATATTTTTAATTAGTATAAATCTATAAAATAAAATAAATATGTATAAATTAATTAATTATATAAATAAGACACGACGCAATAACATGTTTAATAAATGAGATGGGTTTGAGTTTGGGCATCTCGAAACGAATATTAAACAGGTCGGCATGACACGACACAAATTGCCACCCCTACTTTTAAAGGATTAAACTCTTACAATTGCATCGTCCCTTGCCTATAAATAACCACTCTCATTTCGCTTGTAAGTCATTTAATAATCAATTAGAGGAATTTTGTGAGTTTGTTTTCTATCTGTGTGTGGAACTATTTTCATTTCCCTTGCTATTGAGCATTTTTGTCTTGTTAGTCTATGAGTTAAATTGGTGATCCAAGATCACAAAGTCTTCAATTCATGCCTCGATCCAGGTGCATCTTTGTGTGGACCGGTTATCCAATTCATTGTTGGGTGTGTTGTCTAAATAGTAGGTGTTAGGAATAAAGGGGGCTGTCCAGGTGGAGTTTGTTATTGGCTGGAAAGTTTGTTAAGGGGCGTGGGGGCTGCCTGTGTACAACTGCCAAGGGGCAGTATTGTCTTTTGGGTTGTTTGTTAGTGTTTGTTAGTTTGTCAGGGGCTGGTGACAGCTGACAGTAGGTTGTTAGTAAGTTGTTGCCAGCTGATAGCTGGGTTATAAATTGGAGGGGTTGGCTGCAAGAGGGATACAAATCATTTTAGCAATTGCTTGGCAGCAGGTTCGCCGGTGGTCTCGGCTGGGCTCTCAGGAGGGTGGTCTTCTCCTGCGGGTTACTTCTTCTTTTTTCCTTCCTCTCCTTCCCCTACCACCCTACTGTATTTTCCTATATTTCTGCTCTGTTTTCTGCTGTAATTCTGCTGCTATATTCTATATACACAGTTTGCTCCTCTTTTCTCCCTCTCTCAATTATTTTACATAACAATTTGGCGACTCCGCTGGGGAGTGCCATGCGAGAGGATTGATCGCACGCTGGAGGTGAGGAGGATCGCTGCTGAAAAACCGTAGCAGCAAGGAAAAAAAAAAAAAAGAAGAAGAAGAAGAAGAAGAACGTTGTCGCTGCGCAAGGAGGCTCGGACGCCTGGAAAATATTTGCGACCAGAGCTGGAGACGCGATCGTGGGAGCAGGACGATCGTTGCTAGGGTAACGCATGCCGGAACAGAACGATCGTGGAGGAGGAATCGCAGCAGGCGAGTGCCGTGCAAGGAGTGCTGCCCGAATTTGTTTTTTGTTCGTTGCTGGACAAAAACCGAAAGCCGACGCAGGGTAGTCCGTGCGAGAGAGAGGTTCGCGACTTAGAGAGCTTTTCGGGCCGCGGTGCCTAACCGACGTAAAAGTTGTTCGTTTAGCTGAGCTGCTGAACATAATTTTCTTTCTTTGTGATACGGATTGCCACTGAGGAAGATAGGATTTGCCATTCGTTTAGCTGAGTGGGGTGCGCAGAATGGCAACAAGAGTCACGCTGCCAGATTTTATGGGAGAAGATTCGTATGACTGGATCAACACAGCAGAAAGGTATTTCGAATTTTGTCGGACGACAGATGACATGAAATTACATTGGGCCCAACTTTGTATGGTTGATACCAATCTATTTTGTTTTTTGTCCTGGCATAGAGCTACGCCAAACCCGTCATGGGAAATGTTTAAACCAGCTCTATTGGAAAAGTATGGGCAGCGGATGGAAAGGAAACCGTTTCAGCAACCTATTGCTTTGGAGGAGCAGTTTGTTTCCACTCCGGAACAGCAGAGAAGTAATTGATAACCTGAGTACTAGTGTGGAAAGGCGAGACAATTATATTGAGGAGCAGGTTACTGGTTTTGGTATTGCTGGAGGAGCAACCACATTTTTTTTTAGCAAAGTTGGAAATAAAGAAAAAAAAGACGACAATGGACAAGGTGAGTTCAGCAGCGCTTCTGTGTACCCTTCGGAGTTGGGCATGGTGGCAGGGTACCCAAAGCCTGCTCGAGTGACGCGTGGGCACTCTCCACAGGACGATTCCGGTGATACATTTATGGGCATTGTTGATCATGAGAACGACAATTGGGGTGACGTACCAAAAAATGATGAAGCCAATTGGAAAGAAAAAGATCAAATGCTTATAAAGTTGGTTCAGTCTGAAGTTGATCAGCAAGAGTATGTTTCTGCCATAATGTATAACGAGGAGGTGGCCTTTGCAGAACTCAAGGTTGAGAAGCTAGTAGCGATTACATACCAGCATGCCACGTCTCACATTTTGAAAGGTGCTAAACAAAAGGCTTGGGATGTAGCTGAAAGAGCTAGGGACTACACAACAGTTTTGAAGGGAACAAATCAGGAGTCAATCAAGGTAAAGACTCTGCTATGTGAAAATGAAGTGAAGTCAGAAAAAGAGGAAATCGAGAAAAATACAGCAGGGGGAAAACAGGATGTCTCCCAGACTTTGAAGGGTGAGTTGGATGGCATCAAGGGTGCCATAGAAACTTTCAAAGAAATTGCACATTTGATGTTGTGGCCTCCACCTAAGACGCAGTGCACATACTTGGCTATAGTCTCCAAAGGACGGAGAACTACCTTGATTTTGGTCTATGATTCAGGTTTTACGCCTCCGAATGCAGCTTCTTTGTTGGTGGTAATGGCCGCAAAAAGGCAGACAAGAGATTCTCAGAGTCATATTTCTGTTCCCGGACCCCACACCGATCCAGCTAGACAAATATTGGCTGAACCAGAATTTGTTATGTCGAATGTTGCTAAGATTCATAGCTGCTGGAAAATGGAGCAGGTTTGGGCACGGTTAGGATCAAATAAACTAGCTGGGAAGTATACCCCTAAGTGCATTATAGCTAAGGACATACGAGGTTTTGGCCAGCTTATTTCCTTTCTTGGAAGTACAGTTTCAGCTACACATGCTTTTGGACAGAATTTTTCGCAAATGTGGAGCTTGGAGATGTTTGGGGCACTTCCTACTGTTTGTGAAGATGTCTTGGCAACATTATTCTGGTCAAGATGCAACTTGGTTTGTTTTTGGGTAAATTCTTGTGGGGAACAAGAACACCCATTTGAAGAGCAAGCAGCTGTAGGGGATAGAAGACATTTGGAGAAATGTAAGCGGCTGGACGAGATAACATTCAAAATCGGGAGCTCAAATCTGCAAACACATGGGATGCTAAGGGCTGTCTTACTTTGCCAGCTGCTTGTAATACATGCTGGTTTTTGTGTTTGGCAGGATGTTTTAACTGTTGGGCATCCAAAGCAGCTTCGAGAAATGGAAGTTAAAGACGAAGGGTTGGCTGGAATTTGTGTTGGGCAGGAGACTTGTTGTGCTGCAGCACAGCGGAAGCTCGCCGGGCTTGTTGTTTGGGACCAAGTGGAAGATAAAGAGGAACAAGAATCTCCACAACGGCAGGGATTTCATCATGTTCCAGAGCCACTGCTGCAGCCACAACTGGCAATAACCTCTAAGGGTCGTGGGGCAACCTTTGTTTTGGTTTTTGACCTTGGTTTCACACCTCCACATGCAGCAATTCCGTTGGTAGAAACCGCAGCTGTTTCTACCAGATATGATACCCCTTCTACTTGCAGAATTCATCAGCAGCCCTTCTACTCGCAGGTGCTGGATCAGATGTGCTGCCGACTTCAAAGGGGGCTTATAGAACCAATGTTGAAGAGGCCGAGCTGTGTTTTTGGTGGTCCACCTTGGGGACAAGGTGGTTTTTAAGGAGGGGCGAATGTTAGGAATAAAGGGGGCTGTCCATGTGGAGTTTGTTATTGGCTGGAAAGTTTGTTAAGGGGCGTGGGGGCTGCCTGTGTACAACCGCCAAGGGGCAGTATTGTCTTTTGGGTTGTTTGTTAGTGTTTGTTAGTTTGTTAGGGGCTGGTGACAGCTGGCAGTAGGTTGTTAGTAAGTTGTTGCTGGCTGATAGCTGGGTTATAAATTGGAGGGGTTGGCTGCAAGAGGGATACAAATCATTTTAGCAATTGCTTGGCAGCAGGTTAGCCGGTGGTCTCGGCTGGGCTCTCAGGAGGGTGGTCTTCTCCTGCGGGTTACTTCTTCTTTTTTCCTTCCTCTCCTTCCCCTACCACCCTACTCTATTTTCCTATATTTCTGCTCTGTTTTCTGCTCTGTTTTCTGCTGTAATTCTGCTGCTATATTCTATACACACAGTTTGCTCCTCTTTTCTCCCTCTCTCAATTATTTTACATAACAGTAGGTCACACTCATCTAAAGCATTGGTTGGCTATTTGTATCCACTAAGCTCCGAATCTATCCCTATCTTTATCCCCATCATGGATGACAACGGGCTGGGTGCCCGTGAAAATGGAGGTACCCGAACCATAACCTGAATTGGGTTAATGTTGAAAATATTTACCCGAACCCGGACCTGTATAACAAATTTAATACCCGTTTTTGAACCCGAACGTGCTTATTATCTTGTTTTTTTTTTTAAATTTTTATAATATTTTTTATGATGAAACAAATTTAATTACTCAAACTGAACCTGTTTAATCACCCCAATCTGTTAAATTTATTTTTTTATACAAAACTTATCCGGCCTGGCGCGTGAGGGCAGGGGCGATTGGTGGAAGAAGTGGGATTTGGGGGCGGTGGCTTGTGAGGACTGGATGGGGCCAGGGAGTGTGGAGTGTTGTCAGGGATCGAGTGTGGAGTGTGGAGTTGTCAGGGAGTCGGAGGGGTGGGGGGCTCATGTTGTCAGAGTTGAGTTTGTCACAACCTAGTGCCACCCACCAACACTCTTGAAGCAGCATCGCGCGCCAATGACTCTGCTGCAGGTCCTACGAGGAGTTCCAGTTTGGAAGGAAGCATAGAGGTTTGATCCTTGTGCGAGTCTTGATGAACGCCATAAAGAGGAAGTGGAAATGTTTTCAGGCGAAGTTCAGCCAGAATTAAACGAGCGAAAGCCTCAAGAGTTGCTGTAGTCTATGCAGGTACAAATGCGCTCGTTGACTTTACAACCTGACTGACAACATCCTTCTGGTTTTTTGATTCCTCTAGCTGCAGCAGTACCATGTTTGCGAATTCCGGAAGCAGTGAAGATGGTGTGTTCTGGATTGGAGCCGATAATGCAGACCCACGCAGCGGACACACTACTACAATGGGGAAATATTGAGGACACACGACGAACGACTCTAGGCTATGCAGTCAATCCTCGACATTCTTGTGAGACGGCAGCTGGCACTACCGAAGGCGATGCAGCAACAGACAAAGGCATTTGCCGAGTTTTCTGTACGACAGTCTTTCGAGCAACAAACTCAGTGGTTCAGATCTGACTGGACAGGAAAAGAGCTGTTGGACTCCAATAAAAAACGACAAAACTAGAGAAGCGAGGCTGCGGATGAGCCGTGAAACAAATCACGAACTCTTGCAAAGCAAGTTGAGATTCTGACATTTTCCGGAGTCCTAGGACGTTTTGGGACTGCTTTGGAATGGTTCCACAAGGAGCAGATGATTTCCAAACCGGTTCGACCATATGAGGAAATTACTGATCCTAATTCCAGTATAAACAAGCGGAACAGTGGCAAAGAAATTCCTGGGCTGAGTTTTCAATCAGATGGATTGAGAGGCCACAAGCTGCCTGAAGGGGGAAATCCTTTAGCATTTAGAGATGCCCTGTTGCCGAAGCTTATGCCGTGGGCATGTCCTTTGCGGAGTCCACCAAAAGTGCGTACGTGTAGGAATTGCCAAGCCGGACTAACTCTGCTGTTTCAACTGACATGGGGGAGGTGCAGAATTTTCCAGTGCTTCTGTCCGCAGTTTCTTGGAATCGTAAGGAAGACATAGAGGATCGTGAACCACCACATTGTAAGGCGTCTCATCATATTCCTAAAATTTTTGCTATGGAAGAAGTGAAGTCTGCTGCGAAGCATGGAGGGGAAAATAGATATGTCAACTATGGATACTGGAGGAGATGCCTGCTTTCCTAGTAAAACTGTTCCACACAAGAAGAAATGCAATTTCAACACTTGAGGTGGAACTGTCCCTGGACAATGCTGCAGTTGCCATGGTGTATTTTTTAAGGCTTGCGGTGAGTTTTTACCTGAAGGATGATCTACATCTAGATCCTGCTGAGACAGCTGTGATATCAGGTTTTTCTGCATTGCCATGGCTTAACAAGTATCTATATGGGTTAGTCGGTGATTATTTCCCACTTTTGGGTTACGGAAGAAGGTCATACTTGGTTCTTTCGGGGCTGCTTGGTGCGATTTCTTGGTGTTTGATGGCCACCATTGTTGATGGCCACCATTGTTGATGGCAAGTATGGCGTTGCTTTCTGTACACTTCTCAGATCTCTTCCTGGTGTTGCCTTGCTGATTGGCGGTGGGAGTGTATAATGGATTTTTACTGGGAAAGACGGTGCTTATGGATATGTTCTATGGTGCTACTATGGGCATTGTTAAACAACGAAGAAGGTTTCACTCCCATGAGGCGATGCTTGAAATACACCAGCTTATGCATAAGGAATAGAAGGCCCAAGTGGCAGGGAAGTCATCACTGTCCAACAAGAAATGTTCAAGCAAGAAGCGCAGAAAAACAAATAACATAAATGTTGTCGAGTGGAATGATCTAACATAGCAATAGCCCTTTCTCTAGTCCCGCTATTTTAGTCTGGAAAAAAGATGGATGTTGGCGGATGTGTGTGGATTATAGGGCGCTGAACAAACTGACGATTTCGGACAGATTCCCAATTCCTATCATAGAAGAGCTCTTGGATGAGTTACATGGTGCCCAATTCTTCACAAAGCTTGATTTGAAGTCCGGATTCCACCAAATTCGAGTGAGGGAAGAAGATGTTTGTAAGACTGCCTTCAAAACACATAAAGGGCACTATGAATTTCTTGTCATGCCGTTTTGGTTGATGAATGCCCCTGCCACTTTCCAATCTACCATGAACATGCTATTTAAAGGGGTCCTTCAGAAGTACATATTGGTATTTTTTGATGACATACTTGTTTATAACAAGACATGGGCCGAGCACCTAGGCCATCTTGAATCGGCCTTCCAAATATTGAGAGAAAATCAGTTATTGGTGAACTGGAAGACTGAGTGTGTTCAAGGTTGGCCACGTCCCAAAACCGTGAAAGGAGTTCGGGGATTCTTAGGCCTTACGGGGTACTATAGAAAATTTATTGAAGGGTATGGAAAGATTGCCAAACCCCTCACCGAATTAACCAAAAAGGATAACTTCTTTTGGAATGCAGCGGCTGGACATGCATTTGTAACCTCAAAGGAGTGTATGATGACTGTGTTACGAACAGAGGACATGAAGATGTATTAATGGAGGAGAAATGAAATTATAACAGGGAGAAGGGAAAAACAGAGAAGTATTATAGGTTTTCCCCAGGGGAAGTCCCGCCCAAGCCTACAGCCGAATGCCCTCTTTAACAGAAAAAGGAATACCCCTGCCACTCTCCCACGCCCCCCCTTTATAGCAGCTTCCTAACAGCCCAGTGGGCTTAACAACCTTGAGATTCCTCCACTACCTCTCCTCCCACGTGTCAGCAGGTGACCCCACTGGTCCCCCCTCCAGTTTGTTATCTTTGTTAATCTGTTTCTCCTGGTCCACTTGGCCTAGCAGTTGGTTCTCCCTCTGGCTGGGCAACTTTGCCTCTCCTAGTATACACCTTCCACTCACTCGGGAGGTCCCAGACCCTACCACTGCCCACTGTCTGTGAATCAGTTTTGTCCTCAAGACTAAATGTGAGAAATTGATTGCAGAGGACAAAGTCATCCTCCCAAGTTGCGTCGGGGGCCTGTCCAGTTGATCAAATATTATGGTTGAAAAATGTCATCGTGGAGGTGATAGCGGCAGGATAAGATGGCAGCAGGCTTGGGTTGGGAAATGTTATCACTGGCCAAGTCCGAGGGAAGTGAAGGTGAGGCAGTTTGGCGACCGACAACGACTTTGAGCTGGGAGACATGAAAAACATCGTGAATGTGGGCTGTGTGGGGTAACTCCTATTGGTAAGCAACCAGGCCGATATGGTGGAGTATCTTGAAAGGTCCATAAAACTGGGGAGACAATTTTTGAGAGATCCGTCGAGCAAGGGATTGTTGCCGGTGGGGTCTAAGTTTGACATAGACCTGGTCGCCAACTGCAAAAGTCACAGAGCGGCGGCGATGGTTTGCTTGAAGGCGCATAATGTCCTGAGCCTGGTGGAGATGGTGTTTGATTTGATGTAAGGCCTCATCTCAGTCCGTCAAAGCCGAAGCGACTTCTGCCACCCGGATTTCAGAAGGAAGCGGGTGAGGGCAGGAGGTTTACGCCCATAGACGACCTCAAAAGGTGTGGTTTTGATTGCAAGTGCCATGAAATATTGTAGGATAATTCAGTCCATGGAATCCAATAAGACCAATGTTTTGGTTGCTCCCCAGCGAAGCAACGAAGATTAGTTTCAAGGCAACGGTTGAGTACCTCGGTTTGGCCTTCCGTTTGCGGGTGATAGGCGGAGCTAAACCGCAACTTAGTGCCATGGAGGCGGAACAGTTCCGTCCAAAAATAGCTGAGGAAAACTGGGTCCTGGTCACTGACGATTGAAGTTGGCAGCCCATGTAAGCGGACAACTTCCTTGAAAAAAATTTATGCTATGTGGGTTGTGTAGGGGTGTTTTAGTAAGAGGAAATGAGCGTATTTGGAGAGGCGATCCACCACTACGAAAATAACATTAAAACCACCAGATTTAGGGAGCCTGATAATAAAATCCATAGAGAGATCCTCCCAAATGGCCGTCGGAGTGCCCAAAGGTTGGAGCAACCCGGTTGGGGATAGGGTGGAGTATTTGTTCCTTTGACAAACCGAACATTGGCGGACAAAATTTTGGACAACACCCTTCATACCCGGCCAGTAAAGGGTAGTAGCGAGGCGGCGGTAGGTGCGATTAAAACTAGAATGGCCCCCCTCCGGAGAGGAATGGTGTTCAGCTAAAAGTGTCGGTATCCAAGGAGAGGAGGCTGAAAAAACAAGACGGTTTTTGTAGAATAAAATGCCCTGCCAAAGATGGTAGCCTGGATAGGAGGGACGGTTGTCCCGGAGGGCGTGAATTATGCTTTGGAGGTGGGTATCGACATCAACGTCTTTGAGCAGGTCGCGACCGTCTGCCCATTGAGGAACTGACTGAATAAAAACCAAAGCAGCAGAATCATGACAACGGGATAAGGCGTCAGTGACAAAATTTGTCCGACCCGGTTTATATTTAATTTCAAAGTGGTACCCCAAAAGTTTAGCAAGCCAACACTGTTGATCAGCAGTTGTAATGCGCTATTGAAGAAGAAACTTGAGGCTACGTTGGTCGGAATAAACGCGGCCCAAGAGGTAGGTGCGCCAATGTTGGATGGCAAGGACAAGAGCCGTCCGTTCTTTCTCATAGGTGGATTTAGCCAACGTCCGAGGGGATAGGGCCTTGCTTAAATAGGCAATCGTTTGGTGATGCCGCATAAGGATAGCACCAATGCCGCGACCAGACATGTCACATTCCAGCTCAAAAACAGAAGAAAAATCCGGAAGGAGAAGAGGGGCTTGGGTGACAAGCTGCTGTAAGTGGCTGAAAGCCTGTCGCACTGCAGGAGGCCAGTGAAACCCATCTCTCTTGGTGAGGGCTGTGAGAGGTTGAGCAATGGCGCCATAATTTGGGATAAAACAACGATAATAGCCGGTTAAACCAAGAAAACCGCGGACTCCTTGGACAATTATCGGTCGAGGCCAGTCAAGTACAGCCTGGACTTTGGCCGGATCCATAGCGACGCCTTGGCCAGAGATAATATGACCCAAATACTTGATCTGCTGCTAGATAAATTGGCATTTCTTGGAGTTGAGGAAGAATGTATTGTCGAGTAAAATTTGGAGGACAACAAGAAGATGTTCTTGGTGGAGTGCCCAGCTGTGGCTGTAGATCAAAATATCATCAAAAAATATTAGCACAAACTTACAAAGTACGGGTTGAAATTGTAAGGGTTGGTGTCATGAGAACCAACTGTTTTGTACTTTATTACATGAATGTTCACTTATTATATATTGTTCATTGTTCTGCATGACTATAATATAATAATGTCCTGGAATATTTGTTGCATTGATAAGGTCATGACAGATCCTAGCTATGATAAGAACCTTGAAATGCTATAACAATATTCTTAAATAAAGTTCTACGGTTGGATGACATACCGCGCACCACCGCCGCGGCCCGCTCCGGCCGCGGTCCTCTTCGTTCCCGCGCGGTGCAACGACACCGCGCCGCCTTCGCCACAATCATCAATGAAGATCAACAAGAAAAGGGGAGGAGGATCGGCCGTGTTTGTGCGGTCCGATCTCCTCTCGTTATAACGATAACAAGCGGCCAAATTTTAATCAACGAAGGTCGAAGATAAAACTTGAACAAAAGAATTAACCCCTACCTCGAAGGAAGTCCGCGGTTGTCAAGGGCCGCGGATGATGGCGTCTTTTCCGTCGTCGTCGGTGTCTCCTCCCTTGTCGCGGAGGAAGAAGAGGATGGAGAAACCGAGCCGCCGAGTCGACGTTCTTCGTCGGAGAGTTGACGTTCTTCGTTGAGGATGAAGTTCTTCAACAAGAAGATGAACAAATCTTCCAAAACTCAAGAGCTCACTTCCTTTTCTCTTAACACCACAATTGCCGACCAAAATAAAATAAGGCTTTTCCTTATTTTATTTACTCATGCCAAACATTTCAAATTTTGAAAATCAAACACTTAATTTAATTAATTGTTGAGGTTCCATTAATTAATTAAATGTGTGTTGGAAAACATTAAATTGAGAGAGTGGAGAGAGGAATGGTCACCCACTTAAAGGGGAAATTTAACAAGTTAAGATGAGTTACAAATTTTAAAAGGGGAGTTAGAGGAGACCATCTGTACCCACCCTTCAGGTGGGATTTCCGGAGAACGACTTGGTGGTTGCTGCTTTACTTTTCAGCTGTTGTACTTTCTTTTCAGTTGTACTGTACTTCCAGTTGGGTTTGTATTCTGGCCCATTTACTTTCCAGCACTTTTGCACTCAGTTTACTTAGTGTTTACTTCAGCTTATGTACTCTGTGGTGTTTGTTTTCTTATATAAAGGCAATGTTTTCCCTTTTATCGGGATTTACGCATTTGGTTCTAGTCGCCAGCCCCTGGCCTATGGAAGGCGGGTTTGAGCTAGTCACGGCACGGGCCCCGAGGACGGGTCGTGACAAAGCAGTCCTCATCCGCTCCTGGATGATCTGTACCTTCTCCGTCGTGGCCTGGACCATCTCTGGTCCTACAAGTGCTGACTCCCCAGGGTCTGTCCAGCACAGAGGTGATCTGCAAGGTAGGCCGTACAATGCCTCGTATGGTGCCATCCTGATGGTGGAGTGGTAGCTGTTGTTGTACGCAAACTCCACCAAGGGTAGGTGATCCTCCCGGTTGCGACCAAAGTCAAGGACACATGCACGGAGCTTGTCCTCGAGTGTCTGAATGGTCCTCTCCGTCTGGCCATCCGTCTGAGGGTGGAAGGCGGTGCTCAGGCGTAGCTGCGTCCCAAATGCCTCCTGCAACCCCTTCCAAAGTCGGGAAGTAAAGCGAGCGTCTCGATCGGAGACGATAGACGATGGTACACCATGAAGCCGTACAATCTCCTGAACGTAGAGGCGTCCCAAGCTCTCCACCGAGCCCTGCTCTCTGATAGGTAAGAAGTGGGCCGACTTGGTGAGTCGGTCGACAATCACCCAGATGGAGTCGTGTCCTCTGGAAGTACGTGGAAGTCCCGTCACGAAATCCATAGATATCCCGTCCCACTTTTACTCCGGGACCTCTAAGGGCTGTACCAAGCCTGCTGGTACCTGGTGTTCCGCCTTCACCTTCTGGCAGGTGAGGCATCGTGAAACGAACTCCGCCACAACCATCTTCATACCCGGCCACCAGTGCTGTCGTCTGAGATCCTGGTACATCTTCGCTACACCTGGATGTACCGCCAATGAGGAAGTGTGAAACTTCCTCAACACCTCCTCCTGTAATGCAACTGGTACCATGGTACGTCCCCTGAAGAGGATGACGTGCTCCCCGCCTTCAGAAAATCCATCGGGTGCCAGCCCTGAGGATATCTGAGCACATCGCGCCTCACAGTCAACGTCCCCACGCTGTGCCTCCCTGACCCGCTGAAGTAGTGGAGGAGTGACTGTGAGCGACTGTAGAAAGGCTGCCCCATCTCTATCCACGAAGGATATCTGCAAAGCGGCTAACTACTCTGTCGCCTCTCCAAGTAGCTGAATGCCCGACCTCCTGCTGAGAGCATCAACTACTACGTTCCCCTTCCCAGGAGTATAGACTATCTCAAAGTCATAGTTCTGGAGGAACTCGAGCCATCGCCGCTGTCTCAGGTTCAGGTCCTTCTGCGAGAAGATGTACCTGAGACTCTGGTGGTCAGAGTAGACTGTAAAGCGCTCGCCCATCAGATAGTGCCGCCACATCTTCAAGGCGAAGACCACTGATGCTAACTCCAGGTCATGGGTAGCGTAGTTCTGCTCGTGCTGCCTCAACTGTCGTGAACCATAAGCGATCACTGCCCGCTCCCGCATCAGGACACACCCAAGTCCGGTCCTTGATGCATCGCAGTAAACTACGTACCATACGCCCTCCTCCGGTAGCCTCAAGATGGGTGCACTGGTCAATCTCTGTCTCAGCTCCTGGAAGCTCTGCTGACATCCATCCGACCACACGAAGGGTTTCCCCTTCTTCGTCAAAGCTGAAAGCGGTGCTGCAACTTTGGAGAAGTCTGACACAAATCTCCGATAGTACCCAGTCAGACCTAGGAAACTCCGCACCTTCGTTACACTCCTGAGTGGCTCCCAAGCAAGTACTGCCTCGATCTTCGCAGGATTCACTGCAACTCCCGCCTCCGAGATGACGTGCCCCAAGAAGTGGACCTCTCGAATCCAGAACTGACACTTCGAGAGCTTACCATAAAGCTGATGCTCTCGGAGTGTGTCCAGTACAACTCGCAAGTGATAGGCGTGCTCCTGCTCAGTAGTCGAGTAAATCAGTATGTCGTCGATGAAGACTACGACAAATCGATCGAGGTAAGACTGGAAGATCCTGTTTATGAGACTCATGAACACTGCCGGAGCGTTGGTTACGCCGAAAGGCATAACCAAGAACTCATAGTGGCCATACCGACACCTGAAGACCGTCTTCTGCACATCCTCGTCTCGAACTCTGAGCTAATGATAGCCTGACCTGAGGTCTATCTTCGAGAACCATCGTGCTCTCTTGAGCTGATCGAAGAGATCATCTATCCTAGGAAGTGGGTACTTGTTCTTCACGGTCACCTGGTTCAGGCGACGGTAGTCGACACACAGTCGTAAGCTCCCGTCTGCCTTCTTGGCGAACAAAATCGGGGAAGCCCAAATAAAAGAACGATTAAAAGAATTTGAATTCTAAATATGCGTAAATGTCGTTGCATGCTATGAATGATCATGAGTTAGACCAAAGACCCTTTGTATGTGTGTATGGTTTCATTTAAATTTGTTTAATTTAAATTTGTTGGCCTGCAAGCCTTCTTCCAATAAAATGTAGGGCCTGCGTGCCCATGGTTTCTTTAATGTAAACCCATGTAATGGAGGATCTCCCAAGTCAGAGGAGACGGTTCGAAATCCGAAGCTGAGGCGAAACCAACCCAAGAAGATACAAAGGTGGACAGGTGAGAGCTGCAAAACACGAACCATTGGTTCAAGGTGTTTTCCCTAGGGTTAGCTTATCAAACCGCTGGATAAGCTAACCAATAGAAACTCATGATCATGCCACTTTATTTTAATTCTGTCTGATTGCATGGTTTATTTATTATGTATGTGTTGTCGCGATCACATAATTAATAAACAAGCATGCAAAGATGAAATAAAATAAAAACCGGACTATGCGTAAACATTATCAGAACATGGTTAATCACTTAAACAAGCATCACTTAATATTAACAAGCATGTGATAATGCAAAACTACGCATAAAGAATAAAACCCCTCAAATACCATATTAAGTCAGACCAAGTCTTCCGTTACTTGATTAAGGGCAAGACTCAATAAAACTATGTGTTTGACCAATCCTTGTTGGGACACTTTTATAAAGGAAGCCCTTATGAAAGGTTTCAGGTTGACTTAACCATATTACATCAAGAGGAGTAGCCCTTGCTAGACTTGATGTAATATTGAAGACAAGAGTTGAGGAAATCAAAGTCAGGATTTCAGGATTGAGGAGTCCACTCAACAGATCAAGGAACTGTAAGCTCACAGTTGGCAAAGACCTGCCTATCTAAATACCTTCAAATAGCTTGACCAACCCTTGTTGGGGTTATGCGAAGGGGAATATGGATCCTTGCCACTAGAATGTCAAAGCAACTGGACATCCCGAGTTCAATGGTGAGGGCCACTGGGACTTGATAAAATAGTGGGAGAATTAATAAATTCATTTATTATTTTTCATAAAATGTAATCAAAGGGTACTGATAAATCTGCTCTTTTAATTTGTAGAATCGAAATGACAAACTCGTCAACCACATTTTCTCTGCGATCAATTATGGACAAAGACAATATCCTCACTGACAGTAACTTTCAGGAATGGTTTAGGCGCCTTCGGGTTATCCTACGCCATGAACGAAAGTTTTACGTGCTGGAGTCCTCACTTCCTGATCCGCCTGCCCAAGGGGCGAGTGATGAAGATTTCCTGGTCTATGATCAATCAATGTCTAGTGAGCTCATGAAGTCTCATGAAGACATGGATGCCTACAGCATGCTCGAGCACCTCCGTGGTCTATAATAGGAGAGAGCAAGACATGAAAGGTTTGAGATCTCCAAGGCTCTATTCCAGAGCAAGCTTGGAGAGGGTGCCCCAACTGGGCCTCATGTAGTCAAGCTCATTGGCTACATTGAGCGCTTGGAGGTTCTAGGGTTTAAACTCCCCGAAGAACTGGGTACCGATCTCATTCTTGCATCACTCCCCTAGAGCTTCTCTAACTTTGTTGTGAACTTCAATATGAACAACATTGAGAAGTCTCTGTCTGATCTTTTTATCCTCATTCGCCAAGTGGACAATGACATGAAGCGTGAAAAGCCTTTTGTCCTCATGGTGAATAAAAAGAAAGGGAAGACGAAGAGCTTTAAGCCCAAAGCATCTTCAAGGCCTTCCAAGAAAAGGAAGATCAAAGGGGAGGCAAGGGAACAAGATGCTGTTTGTTTCGCATGTGGCAAGAAGGGCCACTGGAAGAAAAACTGCACCCAGCCAAGGAAGCAAGGGGAAGCTTCAGGTGCGTTTGTCATCGAATGCAATCTATCTGTTTCTACAAATTGGGTATTAGATACAGCTTGTGGTGCTCACATATGTATCCAAATACAGGAACCAAGTAGATTCAAGAAGATTGATCGAGGGGAGGTAGATTTACGAGCACCCAACGGAACCAGACTTGCTGCTGTAGCTGTCGGGGACTACCACCTCACATTGCCTACTGGGATGGTCTTGGTTTTGAAAGGATGTTATTATGTACCCTCTGCAACCAAAAACATTATTTCAGTATCCAGATTAGATACTGATGGATTCATCTTCAAGTTTGGAAGTGGATGTTGCTACTTTTATAAAGATAACATTTGTTTTGGTAGGACACATTTATATAACGACCTTTATGTGTTAGACTACACAAACCAAGTAATGACAATCGATGACAAAGTTAATTCACATGACTCATACCACACCCAACTTTGACATCACTGGCTAGGTCATGTCAATGAGAAACGTTTGACAAAATTACATCAAGATGGGTATTTAGATTCTTTCGAACTAAAACCACTTGGTGTATGTCATGCGTGTCTACAAGGCAAATGACCAAAGTCCCATTTAGTGGGAAAAGTGAAAGGGCTAAAGAGCTTCTAGAATTAGTTTACACATGTGTGTGGACCATTTCCAGTTGAAGCAAGGGGTGAGTTCTCATACTTCATAACTTTTACTGATGATTTTAGTAGATATGGATATATTTACTTAATGAGGTATAAGTCGGATTCTTTTGATCGGTTCAAAGAATACAAGAATGAAGTTGAGAACCAGCTTGGTAAGAAGATTAAGAAACTCCGCTCAGACAGAGGAGAAGAATACCTTAATCAGGACTTCATTGATTTCTTACGGGACTTCGAGATTCTATTTCAACTCACTCCTCCTTACACACCTTAATGGAATGGTGTAAGTGAAAGGAGGAACCGCACCCTGTTGGACATGGTGAGATCAATGATGAGTCATGAGTCTTCCATTATCCTTTTGGAGATATGCATTACAAACAGCAGCACACATACTAAACCAAGTACCAACTAAATCGATAAGTGGTATTCCATACGAGTTATGGAGTGGACGCAAAGCCATGTTATCGAATTTACATGTGTGGGGTAGCGAAGCATTTGTTAAGGCCTCTTCAGGTAACAAACTTGCACCCCGATGCGCAAAGTGTATCTTTATAGGATATCCCAAAGAAACAAGGGGATATTACCTATACAACCCCTCAGACAAAAAAGTTACAGTGGCAAGACACGCCATATTCCTTGAGAGGGAGCACATCTCCAAAAGAGATAGTGAGAGAGAGATAAACTTCGATGAAGTCGAGGCTCAAGATACACAAGAGTTGGTACAAGAACAGATTCCACAAAGCCTCGTGGAAGAACAATCTGTTCCAGAGACACAAGAACTGCGTAGGAGCACGAGAAAGGTGAGAGAACCAGAACGATATGGTTTTCTTGTCACCGAGGATGGTGACTCATTATTGGTTGACAATGATGATCCTCTTACCTACAAGGAAGCAGTTGATGGCACAGACGTTGCCAAGTGGCAAGAAGCCATGGATTCTGAAATGGATTCCATGTACCAAAATCAAGTCTGGATTTTGGTAGATCCTTCAGTTGACGTAAAGCCTATTGGTAATAAATGAGTATTCAAGAAGAAACTGGACATGGAGGGGCAAGTTAGCACCTATAAGGCACGACTGGTTGCAAAAGGTTTTAGACAGCGTCAATGAATTGACTATGATGAAACCTTTTCACCGGTTGCGATGCTGAAATCCATCAGAATCCTATTGGCCATTGCCGCTTACCATGAATTTGAAATTTGACAAATGGATGTCAAAACAACATTCCTTAACGGGAACCTCCAGGAAGATGTCTACATGACACAACCTGAAGGGTTTGTGACTCCAAAGGATGCCAACAAGGTATGCAAGTTGCAGAAATCCATTTATGGATTAAAGCAAGCATCAAGGTCATGGAACATTCGATTTGATGAAGTTGTAACGAAATTTGGCTTTGTTAAGAACGAATGTGAGCCTTGTGTCTACAAGAGGTTTAGTGGAAGTGCAGTCGTTTTCCTAATAGTATATGTTGATGACATATTACTAATTGGAAACGAAGTACCTGTCTTACAGTCCGTTAAGGCATGGTTGCATAAATGCTTCTCCATGAAAGACTTGGGCGAGACAACATATATTTTTGGGATCAAGATCCATCGTGATAGATCCAAGAGAATGCTGGGCCTGAGTCAAAGTACATACATTGACAAGATACTGGAGAGATTCAGTATGGAACAGTCCAAGAGGGGATTGTTGTCGGTGTCACATGACATTCATCTTTCCAATAAAATGTGTCCTCAGACACATGAGGAAAGAAAGAGAATGGCAAGGATCCCTTACGCATCCGCGATTGGGTCAGTCATGTATGCTATGCTATGTACGAGGCTAGATGTTGCTTACGCATTAAGTGCGGTAGGCAGATATCAAGCTGATCCAGGAGACCGCCATTGGATGACAGTCAAGACTATCCTCAAGTATCTGAGGCGTACTAAGGATATGTTCTTGGTTTATGGAGGAGATGATGAACTAGTTATCAGAGGACATGTAGATGCTAGTTTCCAGACTGATCAAGATGACATGAAGTCGCAGACTGGATACATCTTCAGTTTGAATGGAGGTGCAGTGAGCTGGAAGAGCTCAAAGCAAAGTGTGGTGGCAGATTCTACAGCAGAGTCCAAGTATATCGCAGCTTCTGAGGCAGCTAAAGAAGCAGTATGAATGCGAAGCTTCGTCCAAGAGTTGGATGTAGTACCAAGCAGTAAAGATTCTATCCCACTCTATTGTGATAATACTGCAGCGGTGACACTTGCAAAAGAGCCAAGATCACATCAGCGGACAAAACACATACTTCGCAAGTATCATCTCTTGAGGGATTTTTCTCAGAGAGGTGAAGTTTCAGTGAGCAGTATTTCCACGGAAGACAACGTGGCGAACCCTTTGACTAAAGCCTTGACTCAGCAGAAACATGATCATCATGTGAGGTCTAGCGGACTAAAAATCGTAGGCAGTTGGCTCTAGTCCAAGTGGGAGTTTGTAAGGGTTTGTGTCCTGAGAACCAACTGTTTTGTACTTTGATTACATGAATGTTCACTTGTTATATATTGTTCATTGTTCTGCATGACTATAATATAATAATGTCCTGGAATATTTGTTGCATTGATAAGGTCATGGAAGATCCCCGCTATGATGAAAACCTTGAAATGCTATAACAATATTCTTAAATAAAGTTTTACGGTTGGATGACATACTATGATAGGACACATAGTATACAGACCGTCATGTGCGAGTACTCGTAAAAAGACGAGACTCTCTCATGGAGTTCGCACTTGGTAATCTTCAAGATGGGAGATTACGAGAACAGACCCGCCAGTAGCAATTCCGCATGTCTTGGTGTCATCGGACATTGCTATCTACGAGCGTGTGTAATGGTCCTTAGACTGGAAGATTATCATTAACTCATGTCATGACTCGCGCACTTAGATTTACTGACGAAAATCGTCACGCAGACAGTTGGCGGGAAGTAGGGTATGTTGGGTGCGTCACGAATGACATGTTGTTAATGGATAAGTCGAGGAAGGATTTGTCCCTTCCATTTAAGGAAGTTGATATCTCGACCCTTTGATTGAAATAGAACTGTCGCATTAAATTCCATGGCCATGGTGTAAACGACGAGTTTATTTCAGGTAGTCATAGAACGACAGATCAAACATATAGGTTTATGACACTGCCATGAAACCTGCTTGATGAGATATTGAGACAAAGAGATTAAATTACACAGTAAGCGTTCGTATGAGGTGATACGTCAATGTGGTGTCAACTTCTTTCTCTTGGGCGCCTTGACCCGTTGCTAGACAGTAATCTTGGACTTTAAGGCAAGCCCGTCTAATGCCAACGAGAAAGAGGGCTAGAAGGTCACACTAATTGTATTCAAGTATCTCAAGTAGAATAAAGATTATTCCCGTACATGGTTTAATAATGATTCAAGGAAGTCTAAATCATTTTAATGTTGGAGGAAGAATAAAATAAAACAAGTATACGCCGTGTATCAATGATTACACGCCGTGTAGTTTTCATTTTGGAAACGAAATGAATAAATGAAAACAAGATATACACGCCGTGTACGTTGAATGTACACGTCGTGTAGTTTTCAATGAAAAACAAGTACACGCCGTGTATTTATTAATACACGCCGTGTAGTTTTTCCGGTCGGGATTTTGAGGAAAATATCGTTTTATTAAATGATATTTATTATAATCAGTGTGGACGCATGTCAAGGAATTAATGACTCGACATGGGGTTTTCAAAAGGGAGTTAATGAAATAAATAAAACGCGTAACGCGTTTATTTATTGTCATAACTCTACAACCTCGAACCCGATTATAAATATCCTCACAACCCCAACTCTTTTCCACACACAAGAGAATCGTTGTGCACAACAACTCTGGAGAATTCTTTCAAGGCCGAAAGAACCTCTTCCTCCAAGAACGCTCTCAAAACCGAGAGAGATTCTCTTCTATCGGATCAAGACGATGTAAGACGGACAACGCAAGCAAAGGTTTCTCCACGCTAGCACCCGGAGACTCATTTGGCGACGTCCCGAGGTACGAGGTACACGTGTGGATCACCGCTAGAGGAAGTCTACACTTGGCTTCTGCGACACAACGACGAATCACATCGGAACGTGATCAAGAACATCAACGAAGAAAGAACACCCAAAAGGTATTTCTTTTCAATTGATTAAATTAATTATAATCAACCTGTAACGATCCTACTTCTTGGTTCCGAGACTTTTCTTTTCTTTGTCCATTTCTGTGATTCGATCCGTGGAGACTGACGTTTATCGTCGTATTGATCCCGGATTGATCATTGTTAATGACAAAAAGCCAAGTGGGAACATCCACCCACGCGCTTCCGCTGCGCCTGGAACCTTCAGAAATAAGGCATTCATAGTGGCCTGAAAAGTCGAGGGAGCATTAGTAAGGCCAAACGGCATTACTAAATACTCATAATGCCCGTGATGAGTTCGGAAAGTTGTTTTGTCAATATCATCCTCGTGCATACGAATCTGGTGAATACCCCGACTTGAGGTCAAGTTTAGAGAAACAAGTGGCGTCGTGGAGCTCATTGAGCAATTCTTTTCACCAGTGGAATGGGGAACTTGTCGGGGATGGTAGCTTTGTTGAGGGTGCGATAGTCAACGCACATGCGCCAAGAGCTGTCCTCCTTCTTGACTAGTAATATCGGGCTTGAGTAGGCACTAAGGCTAGGCCGAATGAGGTCGGACAACAAAAGATTATGAACCTGTTGCTCGATTTCATTTTTCTGAACATATGGGGTACCAGTAGGGACAAACAGCCACGGGGCCGTGGCCGGGTAAGAGCCGAATAACATGATCCCAAGGTCTTTTTGGCGAAAGGTCAGGGGACTCTGTGAAAACCAGTGCAAACTGAGTTGTTAAACTGTTGTACAAAGCTTGAAATGGAGCAGATAGATCCGAGGGATGCCAAGGAGGTTTGCCCCCAGCAGTACTCGAAGATGGCTGGATTTTGGTGAGTGTTTGGCCTGTCCCAGTAAGGAAACTGCGGTCTGAGTGCGCGGTGATGCTCCCTGCACACAGTAGATGTGGTGGGCGATTGAAAGTTTCATCGTCATAGTGTGCCGATTTAGTTGGATCTCCCTCAGAGTACGGAGCCATGCAACTCTTAAAATGATATCCAATCTGCCAATGTTAAGGACATGGAAATCGAGGTGACAATTGTAATTGCCGATAAGTAAGGCAGTGTCCCAAGGACCAGGTTTGATGGCCATCGCCCATTTTAATACGAAGTGTTGGAGTGGACTGCACCTCGAAAACAAGTAGATGGATTAAAAGTGGAGAGATGAAATTATGCGACGCGCCACTGTCGACTAGCAGTAAAACAGGAAGCCCCGTTAAAGATCCTTCGATTTTGAGAGAAGAGGTCGCATGCGGGGAACAACGTGAGGGGGATCCCCCTAAATTCAGTACTGAAATTCCAGCAGGTGGCACTCAGCGTCGGGTGTTGGGGGAGGGTCAGGTAAAGGCTCGGAGGGAAGCAACGTGTCAGCACCGTCTGTGTCACCTTCCCCCAAAATGAGAATCCGTAACTTAGGGTCCGAGCAGCGGTGTGTGGGTGAGTAAGGTAACCCACACCAAAAACAGAGCCCCTTTTTGCAGCGGTCATCCCATTCTTGAGAAGTGAGGTGGCGAACACCGCGGTCAGCAGGTTGGGTGAAACGGGGTGACTCTCTCGATAGCCCCGAAGTGGCTTTTTCTGGGTGAAGGAACGGCCGACCAGCAGGCGGAGGGGGCAAAGAGCGAGATAGAGGAAACCGAGCTGTAGCATCGTGATTTGATGGAGGCTGTCGGGGAGCTGCCTTGGAAGAACCTGCAGAGCCGTGGCGGAGGGCTAATTCAATATTGCGCGCCAGACGCATGGCCTGAAGGTGTGTATTCGGGTTATGAATTCGCATCCACGAGCGAATATCTTATTGCAAGCCATTTAAAAAATAACCCAAGTATTGTGGTTCCGGAAGACGTGGCATCAAGGAGGCGAGATATTCATAATGTTCAATGTAATCTTGAATGGAGCCTTGTTGATGGAGGGCCGCTAATTCTTCATAGGGGTTTTGGAGGGCACAACCAATGGATGGCTGTGCCCTCCATGTTGACTTGGGCAAGCTGGAGCCAGAATGGTTCTGGTGTCGGGTGAATTCTGAAGTAGAGTTCCGCCCTGGTGAGCCAGCCTTGAGGGTCCGAACCATCAAACAGGGGAAGCTCGACACGGCGGGGAAGGGGAGAGGGATCAAGAGGGGTAGCCATACCAGAAGGTGGAACAAGTAGAGGTGGGTGGCTGAAGATACCAGAGTGGGACGAAGGATCCGGGGGTCGGGGATTAGGCTGTTGAAGTTGCTTCTCAGAATGGCACAACATCATTTTCCGAAACTCAGTTTGCTCGACAAATTCTAGTTCCCAGCGGCATTGGTTTTGGCGGTGGTCCTGCATTCCCTACTAGAGCTCGCCGACTGTGGAGGTGAGGGTGGCAATGGAGGAGGTAACCGAATTGATGTGCTGGTCGATGCTGTCCAGGCGGGATTGGTTTCTCGTCTCCATGGAGAAACAGGGCAGGTCGGACCAAGTATTACGAACAGAGGACAAGAAGATGTATTAATGGAGGAGAAATGGAATTACAACTGGGAGAACGGAAAAACAGAGAAGTATTACTGGTTTTCCCCAGGGGAAGTCCTGCCCAAGCCTACAGCTGAATGCCCTCTTTAACAGAAAAAGGAATACCCCTGCCACTCTCCCACGTCCCCCCCTTTATAACAGCTTCCTAACAGCCCAGTGGGCTTAACAACCTTGAGATTCCTCCACGACCTCTCCTCCCACGTGTCAGCAGTTGACCCCACTGGGTCCCCCCTCCAGTTTGTTATTTTTGGTAATCTGTTTCTCCTGGCCCAGCAGTTGGTTCTCCCTCTGGCTGGGCAACTTTGCCTCTCCTAGAATACGCCTTCCACTCTCTCGGGAAGTCCCGGATCCTACCAGACTGCCCCGCTGTTGGCTTTACCAGATTTTCAAAAAACATTTGTTATTGAATGTGATGCATCAAGAAGAGGAGTTGAAGCAGTACTAATGTAAACACGCCGGCCTGTTGCATATTTCACCAAGGCTTTAGCAGAGTCCAATCTCTCCAAATCAGTCTATGAGAAGGAGGTAATGGCCCTCGTCCTTCCTGTGAACCACTGGAAACAATATTTAATTGTAAGACATTTTGTGATCTGCATGGATCATAAAGCCCTCAAACATCTCCTCACCCAGCGGCACCACTCAGCTAACCAACAAGATTGACAAGCAAAACCTCTGGAACTCGATTTTGAGGTAGTTTACAAACCCGGGCAGGAGAATCGGGCTGCAGATTTTCTTTCTCGAATGGCCGAAGATGAAGTGGACAGCATTGCAGGGGAAAAACATTTGGGAACTGCCGTTTTGGATGGAAAAAGATGTTGTTAAGGCAAACATACAGCAGGATCCGGAACTTAAAAAAATCGTTGAAGCTATTGAGAAACAGCCTGAAGCGTACCCTGGATACAGCCTGCAGGATGAGCTGTTATTCAAGAAAGAGCAGCTGGTTTTGTCCAGCCAATCTACCCTCATACCCAAATTCCTGCATTATTTCCATTCTTTAGCAGTAGGGGGACATGTGGGCTTCCACAAGATTTATAAACGTCTGGCAGCAGGAATATTTTGGAAGTGGATGCCACGAAATATCATGCGGTTTGTTCAAGAATGTGACCCATGTCAACGACAAAAAAGTCAGGCCATGTCCCCTGCTGGACTCCTACAACCGCTGCCTATACCTGAACTAGTTTGGGACGACATATCGATGAATTTTATTTCTGGGCTTCCATAATCGCAGGGGTTTACTGTTGTGCTTGTCGTTGTGGACCGTCTTTCAAAATATTCACATTTTGTGCTATTAAGACACCTATACAGCTAAATTAGTGGCTGAGGTTTTTGTTAGAGAAGTGGTCCGCTTACATGGGATTCCCAGCTCCATAGTTAGTGATCGGGACCCAATCTTTCTTAGTAATTTTTTTAAAGAATTATTCTGTATGGAGGGAACCACGTTGAAAATGTGCTCCTCTTGCCACCCCAAACGGATGGACAAACGGAATAGTCAACAAATGTTTAGAAACATATCTCCGATGCTTTGCTTCAGAATGACCTCTTTCTTGGACGTGATGGGTATCATGGGCAAAATTTTGCTATAACAGTACTTCCCACACTTCCACCAAGCTGACCCCCTTTGAGGCAGTGTATGGAAGGAAGCCACCAATGGTATTGCGGTTCGTTGGTTGGAGCACACCTGTTGATTCTGTTGCTTCAGCCCTCGCAGAGCAGGATCAGATTTTATTTCAGCTCTGGAATAACCTTTCTCGCACTCTACAGCTGATGACACATTATGCCAATAAACACCTGCGAGATGTATCATATGAGGTGGGAGAATCAGTGTTTGTTAAGCTTTAGGCTTAACGTGCAGACTTCCAATTTTTCCAAGCTTAATCCCAAGCTAGCAGCAAGATATTATGGCCCGTTCAGATTCACACTCGACTGGGAAACACGGCCTACAAACTGTCCCTTCCAAATACTACGCGTATTCACCCAGTGTTCCATGTGTCACAACTCAAACGGGTGGTGGGGAAATCAAAGGTGCAGACTGATTTACCGGAAGTACAGGACACCGCTTTCACGGCAGGAGCAGAACTGACAGCTGTGCTGGCCACAAAACCAGCAACCGGGCTTCTTCAGGGGTTGTGGCTCATACAATGGAAAGGTAGGCGGCGTGAGGAGGCAACTTGGGAAGACGCTGAGCTGATTTGCTCACAGTTTCCTAACTTCCACCTTGGGGACAAGGTGTTTTTGAGGAGGGGCGAAATGTTAGAAATAATGGTCCAAGACCTCCTTTATTACATACTTATCAAAGGAAGGGCAAGGTGGTAAATGCGGCCTAAGGGGTGGTTAATCTGGTTGGTAGGAGAGAGAACTATTAATAGAGCTGGACGTTTCTGTTGGGGGGCATCGAGAATAATTCTTTTGTAACCGACTGAGGAACCAGTCGTGGGAAGGGAGTGGGCCAACCTTCTGCTTGGAGGGGGACTTTTACTGCCGACAGGATAATCAGGGGAGTGGTCTTCCAGGTTCTTCTACATGCAGTTTTACCTTATTTCTTTGTAATTGAGTAATTCTGTTACAGTTTCTTCTACAGGAAATATATGCTACAGCAGTTATCTCGCATTTGTTTTTCAATCTCTTTTATTCCTAACAGATTTCAGTTGTGTTACTCTACTCTCCATGTGCGCGAGCTTCGCACTACTGCATCTGCCACGCCTGCAGCGCTTGCTGCGGCTGCCACGCCTGCGACGCTTGCTGCGCCCATCGCGCCTGCCTTGCCTGCTGCAGGTGCTGCGAGTCCGAGTTGTTTTCCACTGCTGCGCAGGCGTCATCTGCTGCGTTGCCCGTTACAACCCCACCCTAACACACCCAACAACCCAACCTACTCCTACCAGCCCCAACAAACAATTAAGAGTAATGACACTACTGCCCCTCGCAATAGTTAGTCACACTCTAAACATTCAATAGCTGCCCTATGCATATCAACCGCACCAACTGCCCAGCAGCAGCAGCGTACCAGCACCTCATCCCAAATTCCTATCATGGAGTCTGTCCGAGTGGGGGGGGGGGATGGGTTAGTTACTTCCAGGGGCAGTACTATAATTACTGTTGGTAGTAGGTTGGGGCAGTTGGTAGTGGCTGGGGGTATTAATAAAGGGGAAGCTGTAGTTGGTTGGGGGACTGGATATTTCGTGGGATTCAGCTGTGGCTGATTGGGAGGCTTAGGCCTTGGCTTCGTGAGTGTCCTCGGGGAGTCTTCTACTTCTCCTCCTCCTTCCTCTCCTGTTTCCTTGCATTTCCCTTCACTTGTGCATATGTTTATATATGTTGGTCTATGTAAAGAACTATTATGTTTATAATGAGTTCTTGATGTCTTGCTTGCAGGATGGATCTATTTTGGCTTGGAAATTTAATTCAGTGGCAAACTCTTTTGAGCCTGCTGCAGCATTACCGGGTCACACTCATGCTGTTGTGTCTCTTGTTGTCGGAGGCAGTCGCCTTTACTCGGGTTCCGTGGACCAATCTATCAAGGCATGCTGGTTTTAACATGGCCTTCTGTTTTTTCCTTTAATATTTAACCGTGGCAAAATGTTTCTAGGTGATTCTACACCACAAAATTTTTGCAGGGTATGCGCCAACTCTTTCGTTGCTTATTGATCTTCTTTACAGGTTTGGAATCTTGAAAATTTACAATGCATACAAACATTAACGGATCACACTTCAGTTGTGATGTGTGTTATTTGCTGGGACCAGTTTCTATTGTCATGCTCTTTAGATGGGACTATTAAGGTTTTTGTCATTTGATGCTAATCTTCTCGGAGCTTGTCGGAGCTTTGGAATTGATTGATATTCCTGTTGTTTGCTTTGCAGGTGTGGGTCACTGCAGGAAGTGGGAACTTGGAAGTAACTTACACTCACAGTGAAGAACATGTATGCGTTTTATGGTCTTTGTATTTAGTTTTTGTGTTTATTTGTCATTTTTACTATGCAGTCCCCAAACTAATGGTCCGTTTGGCAACACTTATTGAAGTTATTTATTACCTATGATAAGTATGAAAAACATAAATAATGTGTTTGTTCTGTTTTTGAAAAAACACTTATACTTAAATTCCAGAAGAAAACTAATTATGAGCGACAAGTTCTGTAAGCAGTTTTCAGTAAGTTGCTGTCAAACAGACCCAGTTGTGTTTGACAACACTTTGAGAAGTGGTCACTGCGCTTATCACTTATGATAAGTAGTTTGGAAATGTGGGTGGTGTTTGTTCTGTCTCTGAAAAAACGCTCACACTATTTTTTTTTTTAAGAAAGCCACTTAAAAAAGCTGCATAAAAACACTTTTTTAATAGGGAATATGGAAACACTTGTATAGAAGTGCTGATCATAAGTGATAATGCTCTGTTTGTCAGTATTTATTGAAAACTGCTTATATTGCTCATTAGTCATGATAAATAGTTTGAACAAACAAGTGGTGTTTGCTCTGTTTTTGAAAACACATTCACAGTTGAAGTTTCCGTTTGACAGTAACTGAAAATTGCTTATAACACTTATCACATGTGATAAACAAATAATTGCTGTCTGTTTTAAAAAAAAATGAGGTTTAGCTGGACGACACTTGTTGAAATGTGCTTATAGCACTTCACAATTATGATAATCAATTTGAAAAAAACAAGTGGTGTTTGTTCTTTTTATGAAGAAATCACTGAAATAAGTGGCAGAAAAACGCTTGTTTAGTAAGAAATCTGGGCAATCTGGAAATACTGAAGCACTTATGGTAAGTGATAAGGAATCAGATCTTGGTAAGTGTTGTCAAACGGGCCCATATAGAAGCACCCATCATGTGCGTCAAGTGCTGGAAGTAATTTTCAATACGTGTTGCCAAATTTCAGAAGAAAATCACTAAGCGTGCTTTTTCAATAAATAATCTGTTGGTATTCCTCATTTTCTGCATTGAGTTCCTACATACAAAAGAATCTGCCTAACGACACCCACCTCATTCTCGGCAGGGTCTGCTCACCCTATTTGGAATGAATGATTCGGAAGCCAGGCCGGTCTTGATGTGCTCGTCTAACGACAACTGTGTCCGGGTTTATGATTTGCCATCGTGAGTTCTTAGCTCCTTCGGTCTGTTGCCGATCTCTGTTCAATGACCCAAATGAAGCCCCGGTGTTGTGATTCCTCTAAATGAAGGCTTGTTCTTGGGTGATTCTAGGTTTTCCGAGAGGGGCAGATTATTTGCAAAGAAAGAGGTTCGCGCCATCCAGATGGGCCCTTCTGGGCTGTTTTTTACAGGAGATGGAACTGGTGAATTGTGTGTTTGGAAGTGGATACAGTGAGGCAAGCCATATTTGTTTTTGTTCTTTATTCCCTCCCCCTAATTTAGGCTCTAACATTTTCAAGTAGAAATTTCAAGGAAGAATGCTAGTGTACCTTGAGGCTTACATGTTCAATAAAAGCGATTCCTTTTTTTGTCCATCAAACACAGAACAAACTTTTACACTGGATTAACAGTTCTTGATCTAGATTTTCTACACCTGCACACATCTTAGAGGCTGAACATGACTTTAATGGCGGTGCTGCCACTGGAACTGGTTTCAAAGTCTTCCTCCACCTCCCCCTGAGAGAACCCAAACCTGAGGGTTATGAGAGGCTTCACATCTATCTTACTGCTAATCAGCTCGATGCACAGCAGCCATGTGTTCACGTAATGAAAAACACTGATCAACAAAAAGTGGTAAAGCACTTTGTTTTCATGGACTTTGAGTGCACCTGTATCAGCTGGGGTAAGAGGCTGGGTCATGAACTGGTGGGCCCATTCCCTCCAGGTAGACCTTCTCTCCTGCGCCAGTCACTCCAAGAGCTGTAGCCATGGTTTCTCAAACCCAGTGCAGTCCAGCGTCACTTCCACCCTCCTTCCTATGGCTTTAATGATCAGATCCACCTCTTCCACATCAGGGAGGTTCCTTGAATCCCCAACTGTCTTGTCTGCTCTGAGCCTCTGCCATGGCGAGACAGGCGATGTCCACATCAGCGATCACCACCCTGGACGTGCTAAACGCCCGAGCCATCAGCATTCTGACGAGCCTGATCGGCCCCGCCCCCATCACCACCTCATTCATCTCGGCGCCGATGCCGACACGGTGGCAAGCGTCCCTTCATCGAGCTGCTCACACATCGCCCCCTCCTCCAGGCTCATGTTCTCCGGTAGCTTGAAGCGGAGGCTTGCTGGGTGCACCACGTGGTTGGTGAGCAAGCCGTGGACTGGGGGCGTGGTGAAGAACTTCTTCTCCGGCAGATGTTGTAGCAGCCGGTCTTACAGAGGCTGCACTGCCAGCAACTGATCCCTGGCTCTGATGCCATGAGATCGTCAGGCTCCAGAAATGCCGTCGCTCCTGCAGATGCCCACGACTTTCATCCTCACTTGAACATCGTTTGACCCTTGCAGATACCCATATCAGACATGGATTATTAAACGAAATTAAAAGAAAAACCCTGAACAGGTATGTACTGAGTATCGAGGGGTGGCAGCTTGAAAAGTTGGATTTTGAGCGTATTGACGCCTGTAAGCCAGGCAACCATGTTCTCTTCTTCCCCAATCGCGTTCCCTCCCTTTGCCCATGCCTGCTCCGTCTCCTCTCCCAAACTCTCCCTTTGTTTCCTTCTACAATGTGGTTTTTCATTAGGAGCTGGGAAACTGGCCCTTTTGCTCTCATCAGGGCCGACCCTGAAAATTCTTCGGAATATCGTTGCCCAAGGTCAGGCGTGGCAATTTTGCCCTTGATTAAGGGTAGAAGAAGCAGGTATGGTAGAAATTTTCTTTTCTTTTTTGCCCGTTCCCATCGATTGCCCTTGATTAACGGTGTTGCATGTTTTAAAAAGGTTGGAAGTTTTATTTCATGCATCTTGTATTATCTTGGATTGTTATTTCCCGTACGTATTGTTTTATTTGTCCTACAGGTGTTGAGTATATATGATATATGAATACCGCATGTCGAAATTTTGATAGAATCTCAACACGAGGTATTGAATTATTTGGCGGAAAACCATCCTAACGATATTGCTTGATCCTATGTATCATTTCAACTTGACTTGGGTGAGGATAATAGATGACAGGTTGGGCCGTGATATTACAAAATGATATTAGTTATTGTAAGGACGCAGTAGAGGTGCGTGACAACCAAAACACACAAAAACGGAAGAAAAACGAACACATTTTTTAACGTGGTTCAGTCGGATGATCTACGTCCATAGGAGACGGGGGCCAACTTCTATTCACTCTTTGGATTTCATTGAAGGAATCACAAATTACACATTGCAAACAATGGGATTTGATTTCCGTTTTATAGAGATGAACAAACACCGATTTTCTTCAGTGGTTGGGGTTAGTTAATCTACCCATGCGAAAGCTCCCGCCGCCTGCTGCTGTCCTCCTTTACTGCCCACCAAAGGAGAACTTGCGGCAAGGTTGGTTGCCGTCCAAGACTCCCTCCGTTGATTCCTCCCAAATTTGGGATTGACCTCCAAAAATCTTCCCCTCACGACCAATTTGGGGTAGAAGCTTGACCTGCAGTCTCCTTGCAGGTGTTGAAAACTTTATCAGCAAATTGAACATGCTTCTTCTCGCTAGATGATGTGTCGCTTCCACTATCTTTAATCGAGCTCGGACTGACTGCGGTCCCCATCAAATGATACAACCCATGTGACTCTTTCCCTGTAAGTATCGGTGCATCCCCACACGAGACATCCAATACTCCACCCACTATGAAAATCTTGTATCCTCTCACATCGAGCCTACTTAATGATACCAAGTTCCATCTCATCTTCGGAACGAATTTCATGTCAGTTAGTTTGCGAACTCCATCAGGTGTCTTCAATTTCACCGTCCTGACTCATCGAAATCGCATGTTGACCCATCACTAAGTCTCACCGAATCTCGCACATGCTGAAAAGTACGAAACATACCTTTCGTCGTACATATGTGTACTGAGCTCCCCGAATTCAAAACCCATCAGTCTTTCTTTGGATTTTGAGCTCGTTTATTCTTCCTTCTTAGAAATCGACATTTCCGCTTCATGTGCCCGTATCTTTTGTAGTAATGACACTGCAATCTTCCCATTGTCACACAGACTTCACCATCTGTTGATAATTTTGTGATGTTCGCAACTTTCTCTTCGTCTTTCCCTTTCCCGGCAACGTACCGTTTGCGCTCTTCACAATCACTTTTATAGTGACCATTTTTCTCACACCAGAAATACGCGATTTCACTAGGATCACGTCCTCTCAATTTTGGCCGCCATTCTTTACCTTCTGACTTCCAATATCAGCTCTTCCCACGTTGATCATCTCGCGTCACCATGATTTGCTCGCTTGAATGAGTCGCAGGTCTTCGGAATGTCTCTGAATCTTGAAGCGATATCATCACATCGTCTAGCTTTAATGTTTCTTTCCCCACGAGCAATGCAGTCACAAGTCCATCAAATGAACTTGGTAGAGATGACAAAAACAAAAGTGCTCTGTCTTCTTCTTCAACCTTCACACCGAGTCCCAATAATTGTATTAGGTGCTTGTTGAATTCGTTGGTGTGATCCAACAAATTTGTTCCCTCGGCCATCCGCAACTAGTACAATTTCTTCTTCAGGAATAATTTGTTGGTGAGCGATTTCGCCATATATCGCTGCTCCAACTTCTTCCAGATCTCCTTTGGTGAGGTCTCGTCCAACACCGAGTATTTTACGTTGTTTGCCAGACACAGTCGAATTGTGCTGACGACCCGCATCTCGAGCTCTTTCTAATCATCGTCATTGGTTGTTTCAGGCTTTTCTTCGATCAACGGTCTGATCATGTCCTGCTGCACAAGAATATCTTTCATTGTGCTTTGCCCCAAGCTGAAATTGTTCCGACCATCGAACTTCTCAATCTCAAATTTTGGTAGTACTCCACCACCAGCCATCGTCGTTTTCGCAAAACGTGATCACCACCGTCGATGCGGCACCCCTTTGGCACCACCTAATGAAGTGTGAATTTTGAAAATCTAACCGTACAAATGCGTCCGAAACGGTTGAAATAGTGAGAATTGACCCCTAGATCGCCGAAAACGGAGCCCGATTGGTCGAGATATCGCCAAAACAAATTCAACGGTCCAGATCGCTTGCTGATGTGGTGATGACGTGGCACGCCGGAGCAGCCGCCAGAATCTCGCCTGAAATTTCGCCGGTGACGTGAACAATAGCGTATTCTCCAGCGCGAGATTACTGTTCACCCACGCTTTGACCGTAACTTTGACCAGCTCTACAAGGCTCGTTTCAACTCTGTTTTCAACGCCCTTTGCGTCGTTGGAATCGTCTCGTCTTCCTCTTCACGGATTTGGCCTTGGAATTTTTTTCCGACCACTTTCAATTTTCCGGTCACCGAAAAACTCATCGTCGCCTCGCTATTTTGAATTCACTCGCTCCGGCTCCCTCTGATACCACTTGTAAGGGCGCAACAGAGGTGTGTGGCAACCAAAACACACAAAAACAGAAGAAAAACGATGCACACAATTTTTAACGTGTTTCGGTTGGATGACCTACGTCCACGGGAGAAGGGGGCCAACTTCTATTCACTCTTTCCGGATCTCGTCGGAGGAATCACAAATTACACATTGCAAACAATGAGATTTGATTCCCGTTTTATAGAGATGAACAAAAACCGGTTTTCTTCGATGGTTGGGGTTAGTTCATCTACCCATGCGAAAGCTCCTGCCGCTTGCTACTGTCCGCCTTGACTGCCCACCAAAGGAGAACTTGCAGCAGAGTTGGTTGCCGTCCAAGACTCCCTCCGTTGATTCCTCCCAAATTTGGGAGTGGCCCCTACGATTATTGGGATGTGTATGCATTTCAAGATCTTATTGAACCCCTTGTAGATTTTTCTCAGTTATTGCGGTCGTTTTTCTTGGGCTACGGACAAAGGTGGTCTTCATGCGTAATGTATGAATGAATTCATGAATATCAAATGGCATCATGGTTGCATGGTTTTTGAGAAAAATCATGGTTTTGACTGTAAATGGATTTCAAAATGAATAGTTTGTAAATGATGAATTTTCAAAGTGGCTTTTAGTTTGTTTTTTTTGGAAAGATTGAATTCGTTTAATGTGATTTCAGTTTGACATGAGTAGCTCGTAGTGGTAATGGACCCTTGGAGGTGATTGTTACATACCAGCCCGAGTATCTGACCATTTTACTCGAGTCAACATGCAACAAAGTCCAAAGTGTGCTCTCAATCTCCATGAACTGACAACTAGTGCTAAGGGTATTATACATGAATGGAATCATTTTACCCTTTATAATAAAAAAAGAATAACTCACACAAAACAAACTAAACAAACCAATTAGACACGCGTAACACCATCAAAGATATTATATAATCAATAAATGAACATGTATATTAATGAGAAAAAACTTCACAAGTCTCAACATGAGAAAACAAAACATCTAAGAAATCCCCATGCGACACACGAGCCCTTCACATGCTACCACCTCCATTGCTCCATGCCTGAGCAAATGATCCTAATCATGTAGAAAGAAGATTGCTATCTGAACTTAAAAAATAGATAGAGAAGACGAGACCTATATGCACCTAGGGGGTGTGTAGGGTGTAGCATAACAAGTCTAATAGGATCCCACTCAATACTCTATGTGAAACCCATATAAAACAAGCTATAACCCACTAGTTTGAAATACAATATATAAAAATAACTTTGCATTAAGGTAAAACAATTAACAATACTAGATTACCTTTAAAAAAGTTAGAAATGGAAAGTTGTGCACAAGTCTAGTTAAAAAGTGGAAGCATGCAAAATAAACACCAGTTTACAAAGTACCAAACGATCATCATGGGAAGAGCTATAGGGGGCTAGGGCTGTGCAACCAAAAGACACTGTAATGACATATCCAAAAGCACACAAGATCCATTAAGCAGAGTCTCATCATGCCCTAGTGAGCACTCGTGTCAGACAGAACTATAAAGATAGAGGTATCCACTAGCCACAACTTACCTTATGCTTGCGTACACTCGTATTAGGTAAGATTATAGATATAAAGATATCGACTAGCCATGGATTACCATGCGCTAGTGTGCACCTGTGTAGAAATCCAAACTCCAGAAACCCAAAGTCGATGTCCACTTTATTACATTGACACTAGATACAAACGATCACATCCCAAAGGACCAAATAGTTTAGTAGTCTTGGTAAAATAGATATATACATGATTCTCATGTTGTATTGGAAATATAACAACATAGTATAAGAAACGATCTTGCATTCTTGATATTATTCATAATATCCTTCTTCATATCCCGGGGAAAAGAAAAGAAATTAAGGGTGAACTCAGATTGTCAATAAGAGTTACGTACAACGAAAACTATCATGAGCAAATAAGAAATAATTAATATGACATAGTGGATAATCAAAACACATGCCATTCAATCAACAACTTGAGTTCAATGAACATCCATGACTAATATCAACATAACAAACACATGGATAATAAAAAATGAATTCTTAATAAAGGAAATGCATAATTTTGGACATTCATGATCAAAGCCTCTCAATCAGGAAATCATGAGTATTACCGTTAAGGCCTCTCAATCAAGACATTATCATTCCATCAACCTCTTAACCAAGACATTATCATTGTATGGGCTGACATACACCCAATACTCGATTATTATGACACGATCTTACAACCTTAGCCTATATATCATGCCAACCTATTTTGTCCCATGAGACCTATCGATGCATCAATGTGCTATCTATAACCAGGTCCCACCCGTCACTTACACGTCCAATGCATTCCTCATATTTAGAATGATCAATACAATTCATTCTTAAAATGCCTTATAAGTCAACAATTATCCGTATTGAATCAAGAAGATGGAACATCAATACTTGATCATCATAAACCATCCAGAGAAATAATAATGATAGTATCATTGGATAATATCCTCAGTAACATCAATGAGTGTTGTAATAGTTCAAAATACCTTTAAAAGATCACTCGAATATTTCTTAAGAAAAATATCCTTTTCAACTTGAATTCACACATTAAAATCTAAAATTTTCCCAAATATTAAAGAAAACATTTTATTTGAAATGAACTTTGAAAACTTGGAATCCAGAGAAAGAATAACGATAGTATCATTGGATAATATCCTCAGTAACACCAATGAGTGTTGTAATAGTTGAAAATACCTTTAAAAGATCATTGAAATATTTCTTAAGAAAAAATATCTTTTTCAACTAGAATTCACACATTAAAATCTAAAATTTTCCCAAATATTAAAAAAAACATTTTCTTTGAAATGAACTTTGAAAACTTGGAAAGGAAGTTTCAAAGCATTGAGAGGTCATGACGACGATAAATTCTGTTAATGCCATGTGCATTAAAACAAAGATTCCTTTTACATTTTCGGTAAAAAGTCAAAAGTACATTGTTTGAAAAACGACAAGAAGATCCCTTTTAAACCATTTTATAATAAGTCAATAATAGGTAAAAATGAATTTAAACAATCATAGGGGAATATTAAAAACAATCTTGAAAACATTTTTAGAAAACGTGGACATGAAAGAAAAAGATTCCCGACCAAAGAAGAAATAAATTCTGTTTTTCTTAATAACATTTTCTCGATCTTTTTAGGCGCCAAAGAGAGGAAAATGATACTATAATTTGAAAATTCCATGAATAACCAGAGAAGAAGAAATTGAAAGGGTTTTATTAGATAATTATCACATTATTTCCCTCAATGGAAATTCAAACACAAACAATCCCAAAATAAAATAAGATTATAAAAGAAATTCCTTACAATTTTGGTATCTTTTTGAATCATAACCCCCATGACATATTTCTCACGGAAACAAAAGTAAGATGAGAAAACCTTACCTCAAGACCGACTTGGTTCGTATGTGCTTTTAACCTCTCGTATAATAAATTTAAATTTATTATATTTCTATATCATAACCATATACATACTTACAATACAATATATGATCCAATTATCACATTTCAATAGTCATTTATTAATAATTCTTTATTAAAATCATTGTTTTCAAGTGTCAACTGTCTTGTTTTACATGTAGGTTTCAGTTCAGCAGTTCCTTTCCTTGTACTTTGATCATGGTCTGATCATCTACAGAATTTTAATCATGATATAATTATCATATATATTCATTATATATATTTTTACAGTCATCCATAAAAGGTAGAGATAGAAAAAATGAATTACACAGTTCATTGAGACAATTGGTCATACGTACACATGAACATCGTTTTCACTTTTCGACAGGAAAAACAAAAGAAAGTTAAATAATAATTTCACCTTTCCATAATCATTATTATATCATATATATCATATATATTCATTAAATATATCCTTATTACTATCCATGTAAAACATAAATGAAAAATGGATGAGATCGCTTCGTGGAGGTGGTAGTCCACACGTGCACATGAGTGATGTTATTGTGTTCCAACATATTGAAAGGTAAGAAGGTAAATATGATATTGTAATTACAGAGGCATAATTATGTCATAAATATCATATATAAACATTAGTTTTATTTTTATAACCATCCAAGTAAAATGACGATGAAAAATGAATTACACCACTATGTGGAGACAGTAAGCCGTATATATGCACGAACAATGTTTTTTTCTTTCCATAAGATGGAAATGAGATGGAAAATGGTTGTCCCATAATCATAATAACATATCAGTATATTGATGATACTAGAGTCATTATTTTAGAAAGGATTCCATAGATTTTGAGGAGGTATAAGAATAAATAAAATTGAAAGTTATCGGTTAAGAGTTGTACCTCTTCATTGAAAAACCTCATTTGGCTTATACCTTAAGCCTTGAAAGGATGATATTTTGGAAAGACTAAAAGCTATAGGATGTGGGGAAGGAAGTTAGGAAGGTATTATGATAGGTCTTGGCCAAGATATAAGGCTCAAAAGGTGCAAGGAAGAGAGGAGAAGATGTTTTCTTTTATAAGCAAGGGGAGGAACACTCTTGGAATTACATAAAGTATTAAACTAATATAAATTATTTTTTGTAATCAAGTGGCTCCAAATTGATATATTTATAAGATAGTATGGGGATAAGTCGAATTACTCTCATCCAATAAAATTTGAACAGTTTTGGTTATGTTTTCACCCTTATCTCTTAGTTTTAACCCCTTATAATTTTGACAATTACTGTGGTATCAAAATTTTCTACTCTTTAAGGTAAAAAAATATTACCATAAAAGGAAAAATGACTCATAAATGGAGAATAATTGATATTTTCAACCACATCCCATTAACTTGGCCAAAGATACGATTTTTATGAATTTAGAATCATTTAATAAAATCTTATTTATTATAAAATATCATTAATGTTCTTTTTGGAACTATTCATTTATTTTGACTTTGAAAATAACATGGCAGTAATGGAATCCGAATCTAAAACTTTCACACATCCCTAATATGTTATATTTATCTATAAAATTCATGGTACACTATAAATACCCCAAAAAATTTATTTTAAGAGTTTTTAAAATCATTTACTTGATTTTTATACTACTTGCACAATCACCGTTTCGACATTGCATAAGTATTTAAGATAATTATTTCATCACTAAAAATAAAAATAAATTACCATGATAAAAAAATTATTTATCTTTAAAATAACCCTTTATAACGAAACATAAGTTGTTTTTATCTCTATCACAAAAATATCATAGATATTAAAAGAAAGAACGTGACATTTTTGACTTTATCTTTTACTTGAATATTATAAAGGTCAAAATAAAAGAAAAATGAAACCAAGTTGCCATATTTTCAAAAATTGGATGGACATAGCCGAACTCCATTCATCCAATAGGATAAAGGAAGGTGTTAAAAACTTTTTAAAGCCTTATCCCAATTTTTTAACCACATTTTACTCATTTTACCCTTATCGAGGTGACAAATATTTACCAAGTTTACTATTCATAATGATCAAAATAAAAGGGAAATATTTACCAAATTTGATCCAATTGATTCTAAATATGAAACCTGTTTTTCAAGATTCAATTCACAAAAGTTATATAATTTAATTTAAAATTAAGCCTACAAAACACTACAAAAAACAATTTTTTAGGAAAATGCATTTTCAAGAAAAAGATGCCTTTACATTAACTTTATGACTAGTAATCATCATTGTAAGGAACCGACCATAAACAAAATATATTCTAATTACATTAAAATAGAATTATTTTTCTTTGATTTCCAAATATCTTTTAGGTTTATAGTTTTAGGGAGTTAGGACAAACCCTTATACAGTAAACCCATAAATTACAAGCGGACACATATACATAGTATTCATTTTTTCGATAAAACAAAAATCTTTAAAATAAAAAAATGTTTTCTATTTACGAAAAATCTTTACAAATTTCTCCTTGATCTTATCTTTTTCTCTATTCTCCCTTAAATCCTATGAAAATCATTTTAAAACTTGGGACGAACACAAAAGCCCAGTAAGAGATATAAAGGAAGGGAAAACGTTAGTCTTGTGAAAATTCATAAAACATTTTCATAAAAACATACATTTTCATTCGAAAAAAGGAATAATCTTTTCAAAAAGATCAATATTTTACCTTTTGAAAATCAATCGATTTTCATGAAAACTCATTAGCAATCATCTAAAATATAAGTAGGTAACTTGAGACATCATTTTACATCTCACACTTACAAAATCTATTACGGGCTTACTCGATGTTATCTGGGCCATCCCATGTTAAGCTATAATGGACTTACCTGATGCTATTTGGGCCACCCTGTAATGACCCCCTCCCCACAAAGTGTACCCCTCCTAGGCCGGCAGTGAGAGGAGAAAGATAGTGACACCCGAGTCTCGCCTCCAGTAGGCCCCAGGTTGACGACTATCAACAAGGGTATAGTAAACACACAAATGGGAGACATTACCCTCTAAAAGAACACATGCGAAAGAGAGAGATAAGATAGAAACCAATCAAATCCAACTCAGGCTGCAATATAAAAGTAATCCTAAGTACACATATGTAAAGTCATGCAAGAACTACTAGAACTGAAAGGAAAAACTACAAGTACCAAAAGAAAGTAAAACAATATCAACAAAAATCCCGAAAAGCTCATACAACCCCAAGCTAGTAGTAACCATCTTGATCTCCAACCTGCTCCAAGTGACCTGAAAAACAATTTATATATACGTAGGGTGATTATAACAGTATACTCAGTAGGATCCTCCTCGAAGACTCTCGTGCAAAAGTAAAGAAAGCATGCTAAAACACAGTGAACAACAAGTGAAACTAACTCGTCACCTAAACATATTTACTATGTTCCCAGAATCACCATGGCTACTTTCACCAAGTATCATATACAAGAGTATATAATATAATACATAATATCAAGGGTACCCCGCTACCACTTCCCCACTGGTTTGCAGCTTTGCCCCAACGCCGCACGTCCTAAGCACCTCTCTCCAAAAAGGCTTGCCCACAGACACCTGAGCGTAGCACCACAACATGCATCTCGTGAAACATAACCACTACATCCATATAACCAAAGTAACCAGGTAGTTTTCAGGAGCCTCCACAGCTCGCATAATGTGTATCATACGTCAGGTATTATAGCTTAAGCCATTACAACCCATACACTGAGTAAGGATTATCAAGTCATCACAACCTATACACGTTACACCTATAGTAGTCCATAAGAAACTATATCTAGAATATATATGTATGAATAACCACAAGTCATTACAGTCCTCTACACACATATACGAGGAAAGCTAACCATCGTGCCTACCGGCACAATAACTACTAAGAGAAGAGAGTGTGTCCAAAGGGGGTAGTCAGCCATCCATCCTCCCACCAGAATGTTAGGGAAAACACCCTCCCAAGCCTTAGAATCCCTGGGGTGTCATTCACTATAACTGATAGGGTGAGGTAGCATATAGAAACACAAAAAGTACATGATATAATATAGCTCACAACCACACTATGGACATAACCTAGTCTTAGACTCAATTACAACTAACGTCTCTCAGACTCCCGACTGCCACTACTAAGTCTAGATATCCTATAATCACACAACCATTTAAAGAGTTTTATTAAATTATCTTATCCCTTTTTATCAGTTACACTTTACATTAATTAATTCTTTAACCATTAATTAACCATTAACAAAATTCCACATTACATTTGGTTAGCATCACAACAAAGTCCCATGCCCTCCAGGCATAACCAAACCGAGTCCACGGTTCCTAAGAAGTATAACCTCATCATTTCATCCCCGCAAGCTCCAACCCCTTGGGTTCAAAATCGTTTATTCAATCATTTATTAACAACATCATTACTTTCCATAATTCTAGGCATTCTAGAAAAACATTCTAAGTGAACAAACACAAGGGGCTCAACACGGTGAGTATATGAACTACCCATCGAGTCTTTTCCACCTATAATAGGAGTGTAGACCCATTCTTCTATGAGAAGCTAAACACGGAAAGCATGTGGCATACCCCTCGCGTCTTCACCCCTTTTGGAAGGAGGGTAAGGAATACCAGCTGCCTCAGGCAGTGGGGAAAGTAAAGTAGATAAAAAAACAAGAGATTCAAAAATAACCACTTCCACATCAACGAGTAAGCCCAAATTCAACCCGTTCCATCATCCCCAATGTCCTCCCTGACACCCACATGTATAAACCAATACATCTTGCCACTCTAGGCGTCAATTTCTGCCACAACCATTAGGCCTCCCTTCCCCACATATCACAATAACCATCTATGCTCACATCACAACACAACCAGTAGGAAACAAACAACAAAGCAACTGGGCTCCTGACCCCAAACAAGACATTCAACCTTCACACACAACGATCTCTCATGGCTCCAAAGCACAAAACACTGGACCTTATAAGAAATAGGGTAACTCAAAACCCTACAAGGAATTATCTTTTATCAAACAATCGGTTCTTTAATCCATCTTGAATTAGCCGATTCATTATTTTTAGGTTCCAACTACGGGAAACCTAAATAGTAAGCTATAATAGCTATCAAAAATTAATTAATCAGTTAATTGAAATTCCTTTAATTCCTTAGCAACAAGCATCAACATGCCTTTGGTTTATCAACCAATTTAATTAAACATGCACATTTGTATTAATTGATGGTCAATAGTTTACAACAGAAACAACTGGATTCAATAACATGCCTCCTTATCTTTTAGCCAATTAATTTATAATTAATCCCGAATTTAAGTTCTTTACCAATTTCCATCAAGAACGACATGCTAAATAGGGAAAGCATAAATACCACACTATCTAGCAAATCATGAGGCAATAATATCACTAAACAATTGATACCAACTCTTTAATCCGATTCAAATATTTATTATGTCAATTTCATTGTGATCCAATGAGATAAATCATGCTAACTCTAATACTACATGTAAAAAGAATAGAGAAGCCACAAATCCCATATCTCAAAAGCTTTCTGATGTTCTTTTCATGAGAACGTGCCAACACAACAGATTACGAGCAACTCTCCCACAACGACTGCATCCACCTAAGGATGTTGCGACACAACCGCATCAATCAAAACCCAAGAAGGGTCCATTAGAAAAATGGAGATCACATGACGTAACATGAAAAGGATAACGAGAGGAAATAGATCGAAGAACCCACAAGAACAAAGATAGAACATACCTTCTATTGAAGATGGATCGACATTTGCTGCTTGCACGAAAATAGGGGTGTGCAGGAAGGGAAAACTCGATCCAAGGATACAATGCAATCACACGTCTCCTCAGGAAATAAAGGTTTGGGGCATCCCATACCAAGGAAAATAAGATGGAAGAAAAAGGCGGAATGTATCTCGGCCCTTTGAAAATCTAAATGGGACAACGATTTAGATACAGTTTAGATTTGCCATTAATGGTAGATCTCATCAAGACTACGCGGTTTGACCGTGTAAAGGAACCCAAACACTTAAGAATATTAAGACAGGAATTATGGGCTTTGAATCGGCCTTAAATCCCTTAAAACAAGGCTTTGAATGCATTTTACATAAAAAAAAACGTCAAAGGGGAAAAACTGTAGGAAGCTGGAAACACTGTTCACAAATGACTCACCGACAGCACTGTTTAAAAATGACTCACTGACAATACTGTTCAAAAATGACTCACCGACAACACTGTTCACAAATAACTCACCGACAACACTATTTACAAATGACTCATCGACAACATTGTTGAAAAATGACTCACCGACAACACTGTTCACAAATGACTCACCAACAACACTGTTCACAAATCACTACTGGGAATGGGGTCTATCTCCACACATATATACCCACGGTTTTATAAACCGTGGGAATATGTTGTTTTTATTTATCTTTACCCATGATTTTATTAAAACCGTGGGTATTAAAACAGTATACTACCCGAAGTATCGGGCTCCTCCTCACTCCGCGCTCCCCCCATTCAACCCTACCTCCCCGACCCTTACTCCCGGCCCTGTCTTCCCCTCCCCGACCACCGCCTCCCGGCCCTCTCCTCCCCTCTCCGAATCCCCTCCCTGGCCTCTGCCTCCCGGCTCCATGTCCCGGCTCCGCGTCCCTGCTCCGCGTCCCGGATCCGCGTCCCGGCTCCGCCTCCCGGCTCCGCCTCCCGGCTCCGCCTCCCGGATCCGCCTCCCGGCTCCGCGTCCCGCCTCCGCCTCCCGGCTCCGCATCCCAGCTCCCGACCTGGACCCCCTGGCCTCCGCCTCCGCCTCGACATCTCTTAAACAAGGTAATTTTACTTGTGATGCTCCATTAATGTTATGGGAGGATATCGATGATTCTTGGTTGATTATAGGGGTTACCATGTGTAATGATTAACCTCTAGGATTTGAAGTTGTAGATACTGGTTGATTTAAGCGTCACATAGATATCTATAGATTAGTAAAATTGGGAATTATTTATGATAGAGTTGGGGTTATCAAAAATATCAACTTATATATATTATGTATGCTAATAGTCCTCATGTCCGAATACATATCTTCATAAATTAATAACAAGACAAATAAATATATTATAATTAATGATAAAAATTAAAATATATGAAAATGTATTTTAGTTATAGGATGGAGATACTGGTGTGGTACTCTATATGTGGAATGTGAAGTTGTAAATGGTTCTCAATCAATAGGTAGGTGTGGAATAAGAAAATATTCTCTTATAAGATTGAATTTCATGGGCGATGGAAGATCTAAAAATGGGGTTATAGATAATGATAGATCAGAAATTTTTTGATCCATACATGATGTAGTAATATGTGTGAAATGACACAACAATTCACTCATCTTATGTTATAAAATCCTTGATTGGATTCCTTATGTCCTAGAGAAATCAGTGGTGGATCTATATCAACACCAACATCTAGGTATGGGGGAATTTATATCTCAATTTCCATCTTAGGATCCATAAAATCCTTGATTGGATTCCTTATATCCTCAAAAATGGGATCAAAAAGTGCCAACAACAGCCCCAAATCATTCTCATTCCATAGGTCCAGGGTAATTTTTATCATTATTATCACCCCTAAAGGAATTAATCTTCTCTAGTTTTGAAGATAATTATCAATGGTCAACATCCCAATCATTCCTCCCTCTATGAGATACACCTATTTCATTTTGGGTCTTCTCGACAAGTATGATTGGAAATTGCCTTATGGTCACTATTCATAGACCAAGGTAGGGGGAATTTACGATAAAGGAAGTTAAAAACCATAAGTTTCATAAGAAAAAATGGACTAATATGACCAGGGGTCAGATAAATGACCCTAATGCAACCCTCAAAGGAGGAGTAAACAGTGGATAATTTCCCTTTTGCGTGGAGAGTGATGGGGTAAATCCCACTACTTGATACACCTTAGTGAACATCATCATAATTAATATAAAAATTGATGTCAACCAAGATTTAAAAATATAGGGGAATGATGTGGAAACTGTTCATTTAGGGGTAGGTGATGTGGATGAACAAACTAAGGCTACACATACATGTAATCAGAGAAATATGTAGAACATGTCACCTACGAATGAGGAATTTCCCTCTCCTTGATGGAACTCTGCCTAGGATAAAGGGAAATGTGTGGATACATACCAATCACTACCTAGGGGAACTGAAATTACCTCTATAGAGGAACTACTAGCACAATAAGAGAATGTGATATAGAATCTCAGATATATCGATGAGGAACTATCAGGGACAATATTTCTGCTGGCTATCGTCTTCAAAAAGAGACAAAACACTCTCATCACATAAATCAAGAGAGGGATAATATGCATTAAATGGTGTAATTTTAATGTTAGGTTGGGTATAGATCCAAGAATTTGATTTACATAAATGAAGAAGTTTTGAATGATTACGACTTTCCTCTATTATGGTGACAACATCTTCCCCATTAGAGCGATCATTCAGTCTTAGCATAGATTGAGAATCAATGAGATATGAAGGTGGGGCCACCTCATCTATACTTTCCCAATACATGTAGTTAGAAGGTGGCCTAGACAATAATACCTCAAGAACTCCTCAACACCACTGAATCATTAGATTCCAAAATGGAATCCATTGAAGGGAGGAACACCCCCATACAACCCAAAAATAAGTTATATCCCGAATGTGTGGATAAAACCTTTACCCTATCCAATTTTTACAATACTATATTCTAAAGCCTTGATTTTTTGGGAGATCCAAAATTACATCTCACACACTTCATGTCCTAAAGAGACTTTATGATGAGCCCCTAAGATCAGTAGGAGGAAACAAAACTAAGATGTTTTTGTATGTAATTTGGTAGGACCAACCTTATTTTAGTAAAACAACCTTTCGGTAGGATCCATTGTGGAATGTAAATTTATTCGTTATCAATTCCTAGATCATTTAAACTCCATGTTAATGAAAATAATGATTTCTGACCTCACAGATTGCAAACAATGTGAAAGTGATAGAGTTTTTTACTTCATCGCTAGATGGAAAAGTTTAACATATTCACTCAGAATACCTTTATCAAAAAAGAAATGGATGGAAATTTGTGATGGGAATATTTAGGATGATCTATGAACACCTTTTATCTTGATGAATTATCTAGGAAGATTCTATGAGTTTTCAGAGACAACACAACGCTTAGAAGATTCCATTTAAAAAACCTTGGCCAAATCTTGGCCGACACCCATGACATAGGGAAAAAGGACTAATAAGGTAGATAATGCTTCTCTTACCCTAAAAATAGTAGTACTTCCAATTCAAGCACCTAGGAAGGCCCTAAATCACATGACACCTCCCATTGAGCGGCATTAACAACAAATTCTCCCTTGAATGGAAGAAAAAAGTGATCCGGGTCACCCATGACTTGAGGAACGGATGGACAAAGTGTATTACTTATTAAATGAGAAGTTTTAAAATTATTTCCTTACATACATGGAAAATAACATAATCAAGATACAAAAACCTAAGAAACCTAATGAGGTCAACCTCACAAACCATCATGTCTACTATTCTTTTTATAGGAGATTGGTCCACACCGTTTAAGGCTGATTTGTCTTCAATGACATTCTGAAGAGCACAGTTGATTATAGATAGATGATATTAGAGAAGGCCCCAACATAGGTGGCATATTTAACCTTTACCCATACCATAAGAAGAGGGTGACTATCAAGAAAAACTAACTATGTGTGGAAAAAATGTTCGATAAATAGATGACTCGAAAGACACTTGACCGAGCTCATACCTCCTCCAATGGCCTGAAGGCCTTCAAATTTTTATTAAGATAAGACTGCATTTTAAGGGATGAATGGGAAAACCCAAAGAAATCATGAATTGGGACAAATAATTCCCTAAGGGTCAAGGAAAATAAAACCAGATTGACAACATAAAAACTGCCCCTCCCCAACATTTGAATGTGATGAAGCTCTCCACCATTGCAAAGTGATTCAACAAGCAAGTGTCCTGTGTCAAAGTACAGTCTCGATCTGATGGCTGACGCCATACCCTCTCAAATGACCAAATCCAAAAAACTCTGCATAGATGAACTGAAAGATCTAAATCATCTCTTGGGGGACTAGTCGCTTTTCGGTGGATGTATCCCACTGAAAGAAATATGTGCACTTTGAAATCATATGTCCGAAATAAGAATTATCATGAAGGTTCCATTGTGAGGAGTTATCTAGCCCAAGAATGTATGGATTTTTGTTCAATGTATTTGTCTGATGTGAGCACAAGACATAATCGACCAATGAGAAATGAAGATGAGCAGTATGAGGAAATTCAACCCTCATTTCCATCTCTTCCCCAAACAGGTGGAATTGTCGGGTCATATACATTGGTTACATTGATCTTTGAAGAGCAGAATATGGCACATCGAACAGTCTTGTTTAATTGTGGTTTGTTCGATGCCTATATCAAGTAATTAATTTGAATATATATATGTTATCTCATACGATATCATATCACATATACCTTATACTTTTATTATCATTTTATGTAGAGAACATAAACAAATTATAAGTAGAGTTCATCGGTCTTTGCCGTTGAGAAGGAGAGAGGCTATGCATTGCCAAGAGTTCCCAGCTTGGTTGAAATCAAAGGTATGAACATTACATTATATACCTTAAAATATAGATATATATTTAATTATATTACTCATATGTATTTCAGGTATTGAGTTTACCTGCTGAATTCATTTCTCAAGAATTAAGAGCGTTGGCTTTTGGTCCCAATTATTTGGTTCGTGACTGCAAATCTTTAATAATCAATGGATATAAATTTGTTACAACTGATAAAGCGGTGAAAATGAGAACACAGCATGATGGCGTTATGTTAACTACTAGAACAGATTGTTATGCCAGTGCATCAGATAGTCGACCTCGATATGAAGATGTGTATTATTATGGACTGGTTGAGAAAATATTGTTATTGGATTACTACTCTCAAGGTCGAGTCACTATGATGAAATGTAAATGGTTTGATTCAATGACGCGACATGGTACATTTATTGATGATTTCGGATTTAGAGTTATTGACATGAGTCGATTCCTGCATACCGATGAACCATACATTTTGGAATCAATGGCAAAACAAGTATTTTATATGAAAGATCATATGAAACCTGATTACGGTGTAATTAATGAAGTAATCCCAAGACATATTTTTCATGATGCTGGGGATGAAATTGTCACCATTGACGCCCCCATCAGTGTTAGCCAAAATATTGTATTTGATGACACAAATTGTCCCATTGTGAGAGATGATGTTGAACCTGAGGTAGTGGAGGGTAATATATAAATGCAACTATATGTATTCAGAGTTCATTCAGTTTACATTGATGTGAGTTTCTCAGGTTGGTACGAATTTAATTACTATAATTTAGTTTTAGTTTGGAATGATATGTCTGTTTTAGTATTGTTTGGTTTCGTTTCATTTAATTATATTTATTTCAATTCAGAAAACTAGGTTTAAAATGTCATTTCAAAAATTGTATAACTTGGTTGTAAATTATCATTACTGAAAGATGTTATGACATTTTTTGTCTTCTTTGGCTTCTAAGTTGTATGTATGATTTGTAAAAATTGTTGCTAAAAAATATTTATTTCATTCTTATACAGATTATGAAGAAAACTACAGAAGCTCGCAAGAAAAGATTATTTGATGTTGATCCTGTTAGACGCGAGCGTGAGTTGTCTTCAGTGAGTATAATAATTCTAATATTTATCTTCCACATTACATATAATATGAAGTTCATATTTTTGATCAAATTTATTTTAGGGATATATAACTTCAGAGATTTCTCTTCCTAGTATGGGACCGAGCAGGGATCCTCCTAAACCTAGGCGGAGCTCCTGTCTTACCACTCCCCACACTGACCCATCAGTGGACATCCCATCTACCACACATGTCCGAACTCCGCTTGAGACCCCTGGGATGTTCCCATACATGCTGCCGTCATCATCCCATTTACCCTCTTTTTCCCATTCCATGTCCACGCCGACTCGACCGATGTTCTCACCTCCACAATTTCCATATCCATTCATGTATCCCCAGACCTACTACGCATATTCTGACATGTCTACGCCACCTCCTTTTCCTACCATCCATCATACACATATTGAGTCTGTTTCTTCAGTTTCCACTCCTGTTCATGAAGATCAGCTGGAGCATGCTGTGGAACAGATACTTCCTTCGGAGGATGCTGATCTGGTACAGTCCACAGATGCCTCACATCCTATTCAGGAGCCTGCATCAGGTTTTTTTATTATAAATGTTTCAAATTATAGCATTTCACTTTTGTCTTATTGTATTGTCACTTAACTCTTCTCTTTTCACCTCTTATGTTATTTAGTGGGATCTTCTAGTAGGCGACGTGGGCGCACTCGAATGCGGGATGCCTGGAATCACGAAACTCATATTATGGTGGATTACAATCCTCAAAATCAAATGGTAGGTAAAAATGCTAAGGAGTGTAGAAGTTTCATGGCTACTTTATCCAAATATCATGATATCATTCCGGTGGAACCGGTCTCATGGAGACATATCAGTGCTGACATCAAGGATAGGGCATGGGCGCAGATATGGGTACGAAAATTTTATAAATTTATATTTATATTAGTAATGTATTTATATGACTTAAAATTTTCGTTACATAGTCGATTTAACTTTCCTAACGGTGAAGCTGCCAAAGCTGCTAGGTTGAGTGATCTTGGAGAGTATTGGCGGTCATACAAGTATGAGTTACATATTGGTTGGAGGAGCAGAGTGGGTACCGAGTTAGAGGGTGTACCCACAAACCCTGACTGTCCAAAAAGTCAATATCAAAAAATGACCGCACATTGGAAGACTGAACAGTATAATGTACTACCCATCTTTAATGGTTTTTATATAAAATTTAATTCTTATTACTTGTATTGTTTTTTTTGTTTCTTAGGAAGTGTCAGCGAAAAACAAAAAAAAAAACAAAGATGAAATGATATATCTACACACATTGGGGCGCACTACAATGCCCGATCATGAGAAGCGGCTGGTACGTTCAATCCAATTTTTTGCATTTATCATATATGGGTGTAATCCAAATTTGTGCATTTCTCATATGCAGCAAGCTGAATGGGGCATTGAAGGTCCTGTACCTCGTGCCAAATTATTCTGCTTCAGTAGGAAAAGAAAAGATGGAACTACAGTTAATTCACAAACACAAGAAAAAATTGTAAGTTTTTTTATATATATTTCAAACATTTATACGAAATTCATAATTTAATATGTGTATAATTTCAACAGTCTGCCTTGGAGGCCATGGATGAGGAAGCTGACAACTTAGGGCCAAATGATCATTTGAGTCCGGTGTTAGGTGTGGAGCATCCAGGAAGAGTCCGTTGTAGACCAGGCAAAAACATTGTCCCCTCTAGGTATTGGTCATCATCGGACTCCTCTAATGCCTCTAAGGCCTCTGAGTTGGAAAGTACGCGTACTAAATTAGCTGCGACAAAGAAAATAGTATTAAAGGAGCGTGAAAAAAGTAAGCTAATGAATGAACATTTCATGAAAGCTATGTCAATGTTGAGTCAGTCACTACCACCAGAGGTTGCTGCCACTTTTGATTCATGTATAGAATCAATGCGCTCTTTACATAATACCTCGGGTGATTCCCATGAGGGTCCTAGTGGCGATGACGGTGGTGGCGATAGAGCTGGCGAGGATGTTGTTGATGCTGTTGTTGGTGATGAGATTGCTGCTGCTGATGATGATGATGATGATGTTGCTGCTGGTGATGATGATGCTGATGATGTTGCTGCTGATGATGATGATGCTGGACATGGGGATGACGATGATGGTGATGGGGGGGATATTAATCCCCTCCATTTTTGACTTAGCAGAGAGACTAGTTTTAATTTTTTTTGTATTGGTGGACTGCTTGTATGTGAATTTCTTTATGCAATGAAATGCATTTTGGATTATGTTTTCATCGGGGGTGTTATTTGACAATTCTTTAGGTAATATTCACATGCCATTTTTGTTTTTATGGTTTGGTGTGTTAATTATTATCTCACCATCTAATCTTGGCCTTAGCAATGGAGGGGAGGCTTGGGATGGGGGGCTGCAGTGGAGGGTTTGGGGGGGGGGGGTTGGGAGGGGAAGGTTGGGAGGGGGGGGGTGGGGGGGGGGGTGCAATGGAGGGCTGGTTTTCAGCTTTCCTTTATCTAAATTTTTAATGTGGTTTTGTGTGTTTTAGGAAGACTCCAAACACAAAAGAAAAAGCCTGTTTAGTGGGGAGGGAGGGGGAGGGGCTGGGCAGGTGGGGAGGGGGAGGGGATGGGCAGTGGGGAGGGAGGGGGAGGGGATGGGAAGGGGGAGGGCCTGGGCAAGGGGGGCTGTGCAGTGGGGAGGGGCTGGGCAGTGGGTAGGGAGGGGGAGGGGCTGGGCAGTGGGGAGGGAGGGGGGGTATGGGCAGTGGGGAGGGAGGGGGAGGGGCTGGGCAGTGGGGAGGGAGGGGGGGGGGGCTGGGCAGTGGGGAGGGGTTGGGCAGGGGGGGCTGGGCAATGGGGAGGGAGGGGGAGGGGTTGGGCAGGGGGGGCTGGGCAGTGGAGAGGGGCTGGGCAGGGGGGGCTGGGCAGTGGGGAGGGAGGGGGAGGGGCTGGGCAGGGGGGCTGGGCAGTGGGGAGGGAGGGGGAGGGGCTAGGCAGTGGGGAAGGAGGGGGAGGGGGAGGTGGGGAGGGGGAGGGGCTGGGGGAGGAGCTGGACACAGTGTCGACTTATCCACCGTCGCTAAAGGTATGGTTTTACCACACCATTTTTTACAACATGACAAGTTTTCTTTTTACTCAACTGCATCCTCAAATATCCAATTTAACCCCAGACTCATATTTTCATAATATGATGCAGTAGGACTTCAAGTGCTCCTAGAAATGAATTTGCAACTGATTTAGTTGATTACCATGGCGCATTAGAGGATCGACCACTCCTAGGACATCACTTTTCTTCAGCGCCTTCTGAACAATCATCAATGGGGCACTGTCTTCCAGTTGAAGGTAAACACTTCTGGTTGCTATCATTAAACCTGACATTTCTGACTATTCATTGCAGCACAAATGCTCTATTTCCTCTCTGTTTCCGGCCATAATTGGTATGTGGGATGCATAGTGAATCAACATTCTGGAAGCTGAAAGTGTTCTTGAAGGGTGCGCTGGAAACACAAAGCAAGTGCACGGGTGAGGTGGATGTTAACAAAACCGCCCAGAGCGTCCACTTCAATCGAATCTTGACCGATGTGTTTCTCACCCCGCAATAGGTATGTTCTCGTAAATGATACAGTGATAATCACATTCTTCATGAGTTTGACTAGTATTTCTTGTGTTATAATCTGTTTTGTATTACAGTGAGTTGTATTACCTTAAATAAACATACCTTAAGGGAATATATTTAGTTGGAAATCCAATTTTAGATTTGTTTTCTGTTATAATCTGTTCTGTAATACACTGAGTTGTAGTACCTTATCAAAATTTTAGGATGTTTTCTAACAGTTGCAGTACCTTACCTGGTTGGGTCTGCATCCAAATAAAACATGTCATGCATCTACATATTTCATGCAGGGAGATTCAGGGGGAGAGATGGGCAGTGGGGAGGGAGGGGGAGGGGCTGGGCAGGGGGGGAGGGGGAGGGGGAGGGGGAGGGGGAGGGGGGATGGGTAGGGGGAGGGCTATGCAGGGGGGGAGGGATGGGCAGTGGGGAGGGAGGGGGGAGGGATGGGCAGGGGGGGAGGGGGAGGGCTGGGCAGGGGGGAGGGGGAGGGATGGGCAGAGGGGGAGGGTGAGGGCTGGGCAGGGGGAGGGCTGGGTAGGGGGGGGGAGGGCTGGGCAGTGGGGAAGGAGGGGGAGGGGCTGGGCAGGGGGGGAGGGGGAGGGCTGGGCAGGTGGAGGGATGGGCAGGGGGGGAGGGCTGGGCAGGGTGATGGCTGGGCAAGGGGGAGGGTGAGGGCTGGGAAGTAGGGAGGGATGGGGAGGGGGGAGGGGGAGGGGGGCTGGGCAGGGAAAGGGTTGGGCAGGGGGGGAGGGTGAGGGCTGAGCAGGGGGAGGGCTGGGAAGGGGGGGAGGGCTGGGCAAAGGGATGACACATGGATGATGCTGCTAGTTAGGATTTCTAAGTTTTTCACTATTTTTAATCTTCTGAATAAGAGGATTCACTACTCCTCTCTTAGAAGATGAACCTACACACCCCCTGGAAATAAGAAAACCTCACTAATTCATAGAGATGGGAACCCCTCTCCTCCTTCATCTTTCACTTATTTGTTTTCATTTTCATTTCATCTTAGTAAATATAGTTGTATTTCTATATTTTTTAATTAAAATTGTGATGTTTGTTTCAATTGTGATGTTTTTTGTTCTTCCTCACTTCATATTGTGATCTAGAATCTTTGGAAATTGGGAACTAATTTGCAGGTCCTGATTCAGGAAGTTAAACTGATGCCTCATGGAGATCCTATCATTATTGTGATTATCTACTTCTTCTTCACCTTAGTGGATTATGACTATGAATTAGGGTGAGTGAGGGAACACCCTTTCATTAGAACGGTCTTCTACTTTCTCCCCTTATTTATTTTCTCCTTCCTTTTTCAATTTCTCAAACTGAGCAAATGAGTTAGGTTGTGCAGTCTGATAAAATCAGCTGGACTATTCTAGATTTTGAAATACCTGATATAATGATTTAATTAAGGGATTCATTTTTCATCTTAGAGGAATGGTTGAGAACTGAAGAACTTTGGTGTTTGATTTTTCATTGTTTAGGTGAGAGAGTTATGTGATTTGATCCATCAAACATGCATTGAGTGAATTGAGAGTTGTTGATTTAATTTTTTTAATTGATTTATAAAGGGTAGTTGAGGATGGATCCACCTGGATCAAGCATTGTTCTCACAAACATTTCTTCTCTATCTTTTTGTCCTTTCTTTTTCTTTGATTTTTCAGTTTCCATTATTCGTGTCATTCACTGTTTGTTCACTTTTACCATGATTTTCATCATTGTTTCACTATTTTTTCTATTTTTATTTATTGTTTCAAAATTTATAAAAACAAAAAAAAAATATTTTTGAAAATACCACCTAGGCTCTCAACACTGCTTCCTTGAGACTGACCCTGAGGTTAGATACTATGTTATATCTTGGGTACTATAAATATATCTTTGTCAACCTCACAACAAGAATATCATCAAATTTTGGTGTCATTGTCGGGGAGGTAATGATTTCCTAAGTGGTTTTTCAAATTTTTCTTTTCTTTCAACAAAAAAACAAAAAAACACCGAAAAGGGAGAAAAATTAGACACTTTATTTTCTTTTACTGATGATTTTATTGATTTCTCTGATGTGAAATCACTATACAAGTATGTAGCATTATTCCAATTTTGGTTATAATACTGACCAGTATGATATTTATATGATTCTACAAAGGTTGTGACTCATCAAATAAAATAATAGTATGCACATAGATTTAGTCCAATAAAAAATGGTCAATAGGGGAAGGTACCTTTCAAAAAGGATTTGGTGGCCACAAAGAGAATCATGGAATTCCTTGGACTTACTTTCTTGGATTAATAGGACCATAAGAGAATGAAAGTACTCCAATAATCCACTAATGTTTCACCTTCTGGAAAAAATATTAGGAGAAAGGAAAAAATAAATATAAGGAGTGACACAAAGCTGGAGCTGCCTATTTTTGATTTTGAAATATCCTATGATTTACTGGTGAAAATTCATGAGTTGCATCCAAAATACTATATCAAGGGTTAGAAGAAGATATGATAGGAATACATTGAAGAATCTGGGTATAATCTGAGGAATTACCTTTGTTGCGGACAAAGAGAGGAGAGGGATAGTGATAAAGATAAAGGGAGAGGGAAAGAAGGAGGTGTTGTCATGGAGATCTTGACGCGCTGAGTCAACGTGCGACAATCATAGACTGCAAAATCGAATGAAGCTTCAACAATTTCTGCCCAAAGGTAGTCCATTTTTAAAATCACCACAAACCCCCTTTATATTATTATTTTCAAGTTTTGAACCCCTATTATGCTTTCTAATGAATCCTAAAGGCCTAATATGTTGTTTTGGGGTTAAAACCAAGGGTTCTGGGAAATCCGGGGGTTTTCCATTCGGGAAAACCTGAAAACATGGCGTATAGTTTAGGGTGACACGCCATGTGTTCTTATCATTTAGGAAGATTAATTTTTGGTAGTAAACTTCAAATATGGGTTCATACACACCATGTAGTCGAGTGCCCAATCAGGTGAACCCATTTATGAGGATATGGCTGTGTAGAGTACACAACCAGACCCCATGTGGGTGGCACGTTGTGTAGAAATACACAGCCTGTCCAAGTATCTAGTTAGGCAGATTAAGGGACATAGACATGTACCCCATGTAAGGTACACATCGTGTACCCACCTTACACATCATGTACTCGCCTTACACTCTGTGTTCCTGGGGTGTTTACATGCATAGGCTAGTGGGGAGGGAGGGGGAGGGGCTGGGCAGGGGGGAGGGGGAGGGCTGGGCAGGTGGAGGGTTGGGAAGGGGGAGGGCTATGTAGGGGGGGATGGATGGGTAGTGGGGAGGGAGGGGGAGGGCTGGGTAGGGGGGAGGGGGAGGACTGGGCAGGGGGAGGGCTGGGCAGGGGGGAGGGAGGGGGAGGGGCTGGGCAGGGGGGAGGGGGAGGGATGGGCAGGGGGGAGGGGGAGGGCTGGGCTGGGCAGGGTGAGGGCTGGGCTGGGGGGGAGGGTGAGGGCTGGGCAGTGGGGAGGGATGGGGAGGGGCTGGGCAGTGGGGAGGGATGGGGAGGGGCTGGGCAGTGGGGATGGCTGGGCAGGGGGGGTGGGGGTGGGGGCTGGGCAGTGGGGAGGGATGGGGAGGGGCTGGGCAGTGGGGAGGGATGGGGAGGGCTGGGCAGGGTGAGGGCTGGGCAGGGGGACCACGTTTCATTTCATTACTGCTTTATTTGCACCACAATTATGGGTTTGAGATAATTTTTTCTCTTCCTTTCAATAGATACATCATGTTGGCTTTGTCGACTCTGAATATATGAATGTTATTTCTGGTGAAAGGAAGTTCACCAGTTTAGTGGGATACTCCAGCAGCAAGATTGCACAGGTGCACATGCAGCAGTATAGTGTTTGGTAAGAATGTGAGTCTTCCTCTGTTTTTTAGTCAAGATGCTTTGACGAGGTCCTCTAATTTCCATTGTATTTTCATGTTGGTATTGATATACCAGAGTAGGTATTTTCATATTATTGTTGATTTCTGATATATTTGAATGGAAAGATTGATATATCTGTAGGTGCAGAACGGTAGGGAGGTGGAGTTGCAGCTGCCTGGGGAACAAGTCTATACCCACGGTTTGCCAAACCGTGGGTACATGGGTGAGATTTAAATCACTATACCCACAGTTTGCAAACCGTGGGTACATATGGAGAGATTTAAATCACTATACCCACGGTTTTCAAACCGTGGGTATAGATTTCTATACCTACGGTTTGTTAAACCGTGGGTAATGTGAATTTTTCTTCATCTATACCCACGGTTCTATGAAAACCGTGGGTATAACCCTATTGCGACGGCACTGTACCCAGCAGTTCTTGAAACCGTGGGTATATCCTATACCCACGGTTTCAAGGGCTATACCCAAGGTTTAAAACTGTGGGTATAGGTACTATTTCCAGTAGTGAATGACTCACCGACAACACTATTTACAAATGACTCACTGACAACACTGTTTACAAATGACTCACCGAAAACACTGTTCACAAAACTGGAAACACTGTTCACAGAACTGGAAATTTGGAAAAGTGTTGGGGACAAGTCACCTTGACCTTAGAGAATACCTCAAAGAACATATTTTAGCAAGGTAATGGACCAGAGAGGTCCGAACCATTACACAAGATACCTCTCAAAACATTCTCGTCCTCGAGAATCCAAAACCAACCTAGAAAGGAAATAGAAAAAGGGGTTCGAACAACCACCCTTCGAGATACGTCTCAAGGCTCTCACTACCAAAGGAACTCAACCTCTTCAAAAAGGAACATGCTAAACCACACAATAACCACAACCATCTCCTAAACACTCTCTTGGAGGAGATACCTCTCAAAAAGAGAAATCCACAACAATCAACAAAAGAAATCCATCTCATAACAAGAAAAGGTTTAAAACCACAAAACGAACATCGTTAGAAGAAAAGAGCTAAACATCAAACAGATCAGCGTACTGAGTGCATATCTGTGACTCACGTTCCTAGGTACTCTCCTCTACACCACTGTGCCTCCACAATACACAAATCAAGGGGATAACACACCTACACAACACCTTCTCCTTGCGGTCCTGGATCTCTACAGGCCGCTCTTTGAAGGCCGCATCATCGTTAACATCGATCTCGCCCCAATTGATGATGTGAGAGTCATCATGAAGATAAAAACGGAGCTATGACACATGAAAACCATCATATATCTGGATCATCTACGGAGGAAGTGCTTCCCGATATGCCATGACTCCAACATGAGCCAACACCTCGAAAGCCCCAACAAACCCGGGATAAAACTTACTCCCACGACCAAACCTTCAGGGGCCTCGCCACAAACAACTTGGTCTCTCCAGACCTCCACCTCAAGGTCCCCCAATTGGGACTCTTCTACCTGCTACACCAGAGATGAATGCACCATCATCTGTAAAAGACAACCTCTACCCCCAACTTCTCCCATATCAAGATGTAATGCTGAAAGTTCTTCCATTACTCTCTAGGAATCACCAGATTCATGCACTGTATCACTACGGGACATCCTGCTCAACACATCAGCCATGACATTCCCCTTTCTAGGGGTATACGAAATTTTGAAGTTGTAATCCCATAAGAACTCCATCCACCGACACTATTGCAAGTTCAAGTCACGCTGGAAGAAAACATACGTCCGACTCTTATGATCGGTGCAAACTACAAAGCGCTCGCCAATGAGTTAATGTTTCTAAAACATTAGAGCAAACACCACTACCACCAACTCGTGATCATGGGTTACATAGTTATAATCATGAGGACGCAACTACTAAGACCCATGAGAAATAACTGATATCTGATGCATAAGAACATAGCCTAACCCCAGACGCAAAGCATCACAAAAAACCTGAAACTGAACTCCTTTTGCTGGAAGACAAAGAACCAGATCACTGACCAACTTCTCTTTCAAATACTCAAAAGCTAACTGACACTGATCATTCCACATGAACGCCTGATCCTTCCTGTTCAATGCTATCAGAGGAGTCACAACCCGAGAGAAATCATCCACGAACCTCCTATAATAGCCTGAAAGATCAAGGAAACTTCAAACCTCTGCCACTGTCTTGGGGGCTTCCCAAGACACAACTACTTATATCTTTGATAGATCCACAGCTACTCCCTACTAGGATACAACATGCCCCAAGAAATGGACTTCTTGAGCCCAAAACTCACACTTCAACAACTTCCCAAACAGCTGCTGTCAACGAAGAACTCCCAAAACGGCATGTAGATGATCTGCATGGTCCTCCCCATATACAGAGTACACAAGGATGTCATCAATGAAAACCACCACAATATTATCCAGGAACTCATGGAACATAGATTTCATCAACCCCATGAACACATCTGGAGCATTCGTCACACCGAATGAAATCACTAAGAACTCGTAATGCCCGTGACGGCAATGGAAAGCAGTCTTCGGGATATCCTCATCCTTCACATGCATCTGATGATACCCGGACCTCAAATCGATCTCCGAGAACCAACTTTAACCCTTCATTTGATCAAATAAATCATTAATCCATGGAAGAGGATAGTGGTTCTTCACTATCACTTTTTTAAGCAATGATAATCGACACAAAACTGCAAACTACCGTCGGCCTTCTTCACAAAAAAACTGGTGCACCCCATGGTGACACACTCGACCGAACAAAACTGCACTACAATAGACCATCGAGCTATATTCACAGATCTCTCAACTTGGAAGGTTCCATCCTATACGAAGACATCGAGATGGGAGACACGCTTGGAAGTAGTTCAATCCCGAACTCGATCTGCCGTTGAGGGGGTAATGCTACAACCTCTTCTGGAAAGACATCAGGGTACTATTCAACAACCCTGGGAAATGCTGATTGTTGAACCTATGACGAGATCAACATCAGCTCAACCATTAAGGATGACAATTAAGGAACCCGCCTTTGACCCATCTGAGGGTCTCACTCGCCAACAAACATTGTCATCTCTCCATCATCATAAAAAAACACCACCTGCCTTTGGAAGCAATCCACAATAGCCTGCACCGAACACAACCAATCCATACCAAGGATGACATCATATGGTTGTATCTGTAAACATAAGAAATATTCCCAAGAGCGGTGCTGCCCCAACACTAACTCGTAGTCTCTATATACATCAAACTACTCAACTCGACCTCTAACTAGCGTAGTCAACGCCAAGGGCACTGGAAGCCTCTCTACCTCAAGTCCCAAGGCATGGAAAAGGGTAGGTGATATGAAGGAGTGCGTCACTCCCGAATCAAACAAGACATACACCTAATTAGAAAAAAAGGGTACCTCGAACGAAATTCGGCTCACCTGGCGCTGGCAACGCTAAAGCATGAAGTTGATCACAACCTGCTCCACGAACTCTCCAACCCTGTTGAGGACCACCACCATGGACACACTCTACTCTTTGAGGATGGAGATCATCCTGGGACTATCCTCTGCCTACCCCATCTTCTCTCTGTTGATCCAAATCTAGTGTAATCTGCTGCTGTTGACTCAACTGGAACTACCTCAATGGAGGAATATGGAGCGGAACACTTGACACACACTGGTTGCTCTAAAAGGTTGGGCACTCTCACTACTGATAACCTTGACCTCCACAAAAAAAGCATATGATCCCTTGGAATAGGTCTGAGAGCCGCTAACCCTGGAGAAATGAGATACTAAGGGCTGAGAGCAACCCCCAGACGAATGGAAACTCTTCTACCCTGAAAACCAGGAATCCTAGACCACAACTCTGTTTCGTGAGGAATCTTGATGACTCCCCTCTCGTGAAGATCTGGTTCTGATCAACGTTCTCTCAATGACCTCTGCCCTCACCAGCATCTCAAGATATGTCTTTAGTATAAATGGGGTGACCTGACATTGGATCTCTAGATGCAAAACCTCATCGAAATGCCTCACCCTGACCTCCTCATCTAGAAATAGGTTCAAATTATATCGTAGGAGGTTTCTGCAATGGATCTCGAACTCTCGCACACTAGAGCTTCCCTACCGAAGGATAAACATCTCCTGGCGACTGGTCGCCTTTGCGGTTGAAGATAGAAACTCAGCTCTGAAATGCTTTCAGAACTTCTCCCACGAGATTTCTAACTCCTTGCGATCCCTAAGGAATAAGAACCACCACTGTCTCGCTGCCCCACACAGTATCATCACAACCAACGACACCCAGTAATCCTTTCAAGCGTGGATCAAACTGAATTCTATCTCAACCTCCTCCAACCAGTCTTCTGTGACTGCATCTGAAACAGATCCCTCACACTTCTACAAACTTTGGCACTAAAACTCCTGGAGTGTCCTCCTCTAAATGTCATCGTCGTCAACCTCTACTCTCCAATGATCTACTGGCGCAGTCTGCTGGACATCTTCTGTAGAAACCTGATGAGGACGTTGACCTGGAGCCATACCTGCAAAATGAAAAATAGTTAGAGCTCCTAAACCTGGAATATGGAAGAATCAACATTAATTAATTAAGTTTTTTCTTTTATTCCCTATAGGTTAACCCATCCCAAGGTCTACCCATTCAAACACAAACACAAGTAAGAATAATACATGATCCTTTCCTAGGTCGCTACCCTGCAACCAGTATCAGTTTGTTTAGTAGCCACTGTAAGCTTAAAGGTCTGTGCATCAGATCACAGGGGGCCCTAAATGCCCATGTCTAAACCGGTCTCCAGTGTTTAAAGAACTTTATAAACTTGACTGAAACCATTTCCCTACCAACCCATGCAACCTCACCTATGCCTAACACCAAACCCCATCCTATCCCTCAACCATACCTCTGATACCACTATGTCACGACCCCCTCTCCACAAAGTGTACCCCTGCTAGTCTGACAATGATAGGAGAGAGATAGTGACACCCGATTCCCACCTCCAGTAGGCTCTGGGTTGGAAACTAGCACTGAGGGTATTGTAAACACACAAATGGGAGGCATTACCCTCTAAGAGAACACATGCGAAAGAGAGAGATAAGACAGACACCAACTAAATCCAAATCAAACTGAAATATAAAAGAAATATCAAGTACACCTATGTAATTTCATGTAAGAACTACTACAACTGAAAGGGAAAACTTCAAGTACCAAAAGAAAGTAAAACAACAACAACCACAAGCCCGAACAACTCCTGCAACCCCAAGCTAGTAGTAACTAGCCTGATATGAAACCTGCTCCAAGTGACCTGAAAAATAGTTTATATATACATTGGGTGAGTATAATATTATACTTAGTAGGATCCTCCCCGGAGGATCTCATGAAAAAGTAAAGAAATCATGCTAAAGCACAGTGAACAACAAGTGAAACTAACTCATCACCTAAAAAAGTATACTATGTTCCCAGCCTCACCATAACTACTCTCACCAAGTATCGCATACAAGAGTATATAATATAATAAAAAATATCAAGGGTACCCGCTACCACTTCCCCACTGGTTTTCTGCTTTTCCCCAACATCACACGTCCTAAGCATCTCTCTCCAAAAAGGATTTCCCGCCGATACCTGGGCATAGCACCACAACATGCACCTCGTGAAACACAACCACTATGTCTACATAACCAAAGTAACCAGGTAGTTTTCAAGATCCACCACAACTCGCATAATGTGTATCATATGTCGGGTATTATACCTCAATCCAGTACAGCCCATACACCGGGTAAGGTTCCTCAATACATCACAAACTATACACGTTACACCTATAGTAGTCTATAGAAAACTATATCCAGAATATATGTGTGTGAATAACCACAATCCATTACATCTCTCTACACACATATATGGGGGAAACTAATCGTCATGCCTACCAGCACAATACGTACCAAGAGAAGAGAGTGAGGCCAAATTGGGTAGTCAGCCATCCATCCTCCCACCAGAATGTTGGGGAAAACACCCACAAAGCTTAGAATCCCCGGGGTGTCCATCTCCCTAACCGAAAGGGTAGGGTAGCATATAGAAACACAAAAATTACATGATATAATATAGCTCAAAGTCACACTACAGGCATAACCTATTCTTAGACTCAACTACAACTAACGTCTCTCGGACTCCCAGATGCCACTACTGATACTAGATATGCTATAAGCACACAACCATTTAAAGATATTTATTAAATCATATTATCCCTTTTTATTAGTTACACTTTACATTAATTAATTCTTTAACCATTAATTAACCATTAACAAAATTCCACATTACATTTGGTTAGCATCACAACAAAGTCCCATGCCCTCCTGGCATAACCAAACCGAGTCCACGGTTCCTCATAAGTATAACCTCAACATTTCATCCCCGAAATCTCCAACCCCATGGGTTTAACATCATTTATTTAATCATTTATTAACAACATTATTACTTTCCATAATTTCGGGCATTCTAGAAAAACATTCCAAGCTACCAAACACAAGGGGCTCAACATGGTGAGTAGATGAACTACCCGTCGAGTCTTTTCCACCTATAACAAGAGAGTAGACCCATCCTTCCTCGAGAAGATAAACACAGAAAGCACGTGACATACCCTACACATCTTCTCCCCTTTTGGAAGGAGGGTAAGGAAGACTAGCTAACTCAAGTAGTGGGGAAAGTAAAGCAGATAAACAAATAAGAGATTCAACAACAACCACTTCCACATAAACGGGTAAGCCCAGCTTCAACCCGTTCCATTATCCCCGATGTTCTCCTCGACACCCACAGACATAAACTGATGCATCTCGCCACTCTAGGCGTCAACTGATGCCACACCCACTGGGCCTCCTTGCCCCACATATCACAATAACCATCCAGGCTCACATCACAATACAAGCAGTAATAAACAAATAACAAAGCAACTAGGTTCTTGGCTCTAATCAAGACATTCAACCTTCACACACGACGAGCTCTCATGACTTCAAAGCACAATTCACTCAGCCTTCAAGAAAGAGGGCAACTCAAAACCCTACAAGGCATTATCTTTTATCAAACAACTGGTTCTTTAATCAATCTTGAATTAGCTGATTCATTATTAGTAGGTTCCAACTATGGGAAACCTAAATAGTAAGCAATCATAGCTATCACAAATTAATTAAATAGTTAATTTAAATACCTTTAATCCCTTAGAAATAAGCATTAACATGCTTTTGGTTTATCAACCAATTTAATTAAATATGCACATCTGCACCAATTGATGGTCAGCAATTTACAAAAACAACAACCGAATTCAATAACATGTCTCCTTATTTTTTAGCCAATTAATTTAAAATTAATCCCAGCTTTAAGTTCTTTACCAATTTCCATCAAGAACGACATGCTAAACAAGTAAATCATAAATACCACACTATCTAGAAAATCAAGAGGTAATAACATCGCTAAACAATTGATACCAACTCTTTAATCCGGTTCAAATATTTATTATGTCAATTCCGTTGTGATCTAGTGGGTTAAATCATGCTAACTCTACTATTGCACGTAAAAATAATAGAGAAGCCACAAATCCTCTACCTCAAAAGCTTTCCGATGTTCTTTGCATGAGAACATGCCAACACAACGGATTACGAGCACCTCTACTGCAATGACTGCATCCACCCGAGGATGTTGCGGCACAATCGCATCAAACAACACCCAAGAAAGGTCCATTAAAAACATGAAGATCACATGCCGTAACATGAAAAGGATAACAGGAGGAAAAAGATCGAAGAACCCACAATAACATAGATAGAACATACATTCTATCGAAAATGGATTGACACTTGCTGCTTGCACCAAAGTAGGGGCGCGTAGGAAGAAAAAACTTGGTCCAAAGCTATAGCACAATCATACATCTCCTCAAGAAAGAAAGGTCTGGGGAATTCTATACCAAGGAAAACAAGATGGAAGAAAAAAGTGGAATGTATCTCATCCCTTTGAAAATTTAAATGGATCAGCGGTTTAGATACGATTTATATTTTCCATTAAAGCCGGATCTCGTCAATACTACACGGTTTGACCAAGTAAAGGCACCCAAACACCTAAAAATATTAAGATAGGAGTTATGTGCATTGAATTAGCCTTAAATCCCTTTAAACTAGTCTTTAAATGCATTTTACATCAAAGAAAATGTCAAAGGGGAGAAACTGTAGGAAGCTAGAAACACTTTTCACAAATGACTCACCGACAACACTGTTCATAAATGACTCATTGATAGAACTATTCAAAAATGAATTACTGACAACACCGTTCAAAAATGACTCACCAAAAACACTGTTCACAAAACTAGAAACACTATTCACAGAACTTGAAATTCGGAAAAGTATTGGGGATAAGTCACCCTGATCTCCTAGAACACCTCAAACACCAGATTTTAGCAAGGGAATATACCATAGAGGTCCGAGCCATTACACATGCCATGTTAAGCTGTAATAGGATTTCCCGGCACTATCTGGACCACCCCATGTTAAGCTATCATGAGCTTTCCTTGCGCTATCTTGGCCACCCCATGTTAAGATATCATGGGCTTTCCTGGTGCCATTTGGTCCACCCCATGTTAAGCTATAATGATATTTTCTGACACTATCTGGGACACCCCATGTTTAATTCTTAAGTACTATATAATGAAAAAAACATTTTTATTCTTTTAATAAATAATTTCAAAAATTCTTTTAAACTCATAGGGAAATTACTTTTGGATATCAAAATACCCATTCCTTTTTAAAAATGACTTAAAATTAAAACAATGCACACATAATAAAGAAACATTTTTCTTTGAAATAAACATGAAGATATTTAAAAGAAGAATCAAAGCATTAAAGCATCATGATGATGATAAAAGCCACTCATGATGTATAAGTTAAAAAAAACATTCCTTTCACATTGTTGAAAAATCCACAAAGAACCTATTTTAGAAAACGACAAAAAGAATACATTCAATTTTTTTTAAAAATTAAAACATAAGTAGAAACGACTGTAAACAATCATATGTGAATAGTAAACACATTTTTGGAAATAATTTTAGAAAACATGGGCATGTAAGAAAAATAAAATTTTAAGGGAAACTCTGAAAATATAATTTTTAAAGGAAAGTCCATTATAAATATCACATCATTGAAGTGGGAATTAATAAAATGAATCGAATATGTGTATCCATTTTAAATACACATAAAACAAGTGTAAATAAAATACAATATATTCAAATTCATTTCACACATATGATTATCATGACATAATCAAGAAGTTGAAGTTTAACCCAAAGAATGGAAATTGGGTTAAGAAAATACCTTACCTAATGTTCGACTTCCTTCAAATGTGTTCAAACCTCCTCTTGAATATCACCTCCTTGAGAGACCCTTGAGGACCTTGGATTTGGTATTTTGGTAAGAACAACAACATTGGACGCGAGGAGAGTGATGAGGAGAGGTTTGTGTAGAGATTTGAGGAGCTACAAGGATTGTGAGTCAAAATGGGGAGGTGATGGGTGATATTTATACTTGAGGATAAGTGAGTTTAAATGATTAAAATAATAATTATTTTATATTTAAATCCAACCACATTGAGGTGGCATTAATTTCCATAAATTTGGATAATAATTAATATTTTAGAGGCTGGTTGGGGCTGAGAAATACCTCATATAACCATTAAATATTATAGTTGTAAAGACCCAGAATTTCCATGTAATTTTTTTAATTAAATGTGAATTTTACGAGTCCATGAAACTTGACAGTGCGTGATTCCGAGGCCCAGAGTTCCCAGAATCAATTTCTGAAGTTTTTTTTCGGATACGTTCAATAAACGTACGAGCAAGTTTTTATAACTTTTGAACTGGTGCTCGGAATTGAAATCCGAGGGCACTGTTGAACTCGCAGGGCCAATATTCGCTTAAGGAGACTTTCACCTCGACGACAGTGGGTCAAGAATAAAAGATAGTTTTTGGGTTTTTCATGGAAAATAATAAAATAAAATGAACTACACTTTATTTTATTTTTGAGCCACCATGTGGAAGTTGGAGGTGGAGTCCACCAGAACTAAACCTCCTTGTGGGAGTTGAAGTGTGGGGACCACCCCACCATAACCTCCCATGAGAGGTTATGGTGGTGGGGCCCACCCGAACCTAACCTCTCGCGAGAGGTTACGGTGGCGGGGACCACCCGGGACTAAACCCCCATTTTAATTGTGGAAAACCTATCAACTCCCCTCATTAATGAGGGGGAGCCTCTGGACCTCCTCTACCCAATTAATTCTGCCAACACACTTTCCATTAATGTGCCAAATCCTTCCCATTAATTAATTGATCACATCAATTAATTATTTTTAAACCTTTTTGAATTTTGTTCCAACAATTAAATAATAGATAAACTTAATCTATTATTTTGTCTTGGCATATTCGTCTTAGTGGAACTTGGGATAGGAGGACATAGGGAGGAAGCTCTCCAATGAAGAACTTCCTCCACGAAGAATACCGGTGAGGGGCGTCTTCGACTTCTTCCTCGGAAGCACCTTGCGGAGGCAACCGACGTGGGACGTCTTCAATGAACGACCTTCCCTCCTCATCGTCGTCAACGAACTGATGCATGAGCTTGGATTGGAAGTGTGTGGCGGACGCGACGAACGACGACAAATCTATCTTCTTCCCCATAACTCCGTCAACGAACAACGATCAAGGTAGGGGTTTTATTTGAATATGATATTATTCCTTTAATTCTTCCCATCTAAAACAAAGAATCACTGTGGATGATTTTTCCTTGTGGGTTGGGATTTATTTTTGTGGGAAGATGTGGGGTGTTTGTTTGATTTTTATTTCATCTTCTTTTCTTGATAATTCTTTGAAATTCAAGAAAGAATTGAACCGCTTTTTACCGCCCTAAACGTGGAGGGTGAGAGCTAAACCAACATGGCCTGACCCCTCCGACGTTCTTGTTCGTGATGTACTTCAGAATGACGACGAGGCAATGAGACGACGAATGCGACGAAGGTAACGACCGCACTACCCGTGGCCTCCGCGACCCGCGCCGCCCACCGACCGCACCACCCGCTGGCCAAACTGGCCTGAGCTGAACCGACCTTGGTCGCGCCGCACCCCGGCCGAACCGGACCACGCCCTTGCGGTACCCCGGCCGAACCGTCCCTCGCGGTGCCCTTTGGGCCGAACCGTGCCCTCACGGCGCCCCGACCGAGCTGACCTCCCGCGCCCCTAATGGCGCCCTGGGCCGAGTTGCCTGAGCTGCGCCCCTCATGGCGCCCGTCCAAGCCGGCCTCCCGCGCCTCTCGCGGAACCCCGGATGAACCGACCCGCGCCCTTGCGGCGCCTCGGCCGAACCGGCCCTCGCGGCGCCCTTTGGGCTGAGCCGTTCCCTCACGGTGCCCTCCGGGTCAAGCCGCCCACGCGGCGCCCTCCGGGTCAGTCCGCGCCCTCGCGATCGGTCCGCGCTCTCGCGGCCCTCCGCGACCCCTCGTGGCCTGCTGGGCTGGGCCGAACCTAATGGGCTGGCCCCACCTAACGGGCCAGGACATACCCAACGGGTCGGTTCGGGTCGACCTAGACCGGGTCGGTCCGACCGAACCCGAGCCCACAACGACCCCTTTACTTTCTTTTGGCCATATCTTTGGCACCGGGTGTCTGTTTGACGAACCGCCAGTGGCCCTAGTAATCTTAGAGCATGACGATCCCTTTGAGTATACCCCACTAGAGTTTGGGGTATAGTTGAGATACAGTCTGGTTGGATCGCGCACGAATCCAACCGGGCCCCCAGGATTAAAATGCTAATAACTCACAGACCGGACATCCGATTGACGCACCGTCTATTGTGTTGAGACCTCTATGATGTGGCGGACCTTTTAGATACTTCTTCATGGGACTTCATAACAGTTGGAGTATCGACCAGTAGCTCGTGGAGTTGATCCTTCTAGAGATGAGCAGACAGAGTGCAGAGACCTAGTAGCTGGCTGAGACTTGACGACTGCTGACCGATTGACTCGGAGTGACTCGACTAGCCTAATGGGGAGCGCTTGGTTGTGGCGGAAGACCCACAATGGAGGAGAACCTGGTTGTGGCGGCAAACCCGCAGTACTCGACAAGAGGAGTACCCCTGCAAGCTATTAGGGGGAGCGCATGGTTGTGGCGACAGACCCATGGTGGGTAGCGCCTTGGTGATGCAACAGACCCACGGTACTCGACAGGAGGAGTACCTCAGTAGTCCAAGGTTAGTGGGAAGCGTCTTGGTGTCATGGAAGGCCCACTGTACTCGACAGAGGAGGAGTTCTCCAACAACCGTGGTTTCGATAATGTGAATAAAATCCTGGTTGAGCTGAGTCAGTAACTTTTGTGTTTTCCTCATGATTGAGATGAATTACTTGATAACTTAGGTGTATGTATGGGCATATACATAAGTGGGGTTATCTGTTGATTTCATACTTCGTGGTTTATCCTTATTGGATTTTGTGAGACCTTGAGGGTCTCGGGGTCCCTACTGAGTATCGTTATACTCACCCCTGCACAGGCTATGCCCACACCTCATTATGTTGGATGAAGACGATGGACATCACTGACCAAGGATAAGAGTACCAAGACTAGAAGGTACCCAGAGGTGGACCTTACGACGTGTCGGTACACGGAGGAGACGGACAGAGGTGGAGTGCTGAGGAGGCGTTCTGTACCTACCTTTCAGGTAGGAACCTTGGAGGACGACCCAATGGCTATTTTTCCCATTTCCTCACTTGTACTTGTACTTTTAGTTTCTTGTACTTTCCAGTTGGGCTTGTATTCTGACCCCTTTTTACTTACTTTACTCACTTGTTGGTTATTCAGTTTACTCATGATCGTATCTGCTGTGTGTGTTTACAGGTTATAAAGGCAATGCCTTCCCAATTTTAGGGAATTACGCCTTTGGTGCTAGTCGGCAGCCCTTGGCCTATGGAAGGTGGGCTTGGGGTAGTCACAGCACGGGCCCCGGGGGACGGGTCGTGATAATAGTTTTTAGGTATTTTAAGCCTTTACCTTTTTAACTTTAACCCGTTTCATTTTTTACCTATACTTTGGTAAATAATTTTTTTACCATGATAACTTTTTTATACCTAGAAATGAAATTGAACTTAAAACCTAATTTAGAACTTTTAATTCCAAACATGGAATCCATTTTACCTAATTCAATTCACAGAATTAGAAAAATTATATTTTAAATTAATCCCACAGACAAAATGAAAAAACAAGTTTTTAAAGTGAAAACTTCTAAAGTTCGAAATGTTTTTATTTCCAATTTTAATGTGAAATTGACTCCAATGACCTAATTTGGTTTTAATGATGTATAATTGAACTAATTATACTTTAAAACTAATTTAAAATATAATTTAACTATATAACTAAATTAGATGAAAACAGTTTTCAAATAAAATGCAGTATTTTTCACTATTCATCAAAAAATTAAAGTTATCAGAAAAATAAAAAAATTCACCCTAAGGTAATTTTTTATATTAATATTTCAAAAATGAAGTTTATTTTTTCAAATAAAATTAAAAAATTGTCAAAATTTAGTTTTAAAACAAGTGCACCATCAAAAGATGACAAAATTATCTTTGAAAAATATAGATTTTCTTATTTTAAGCCTATCAAACATATTGGATGAATTTAAAAACATTATATTAAATTTATAACATAAAAATTTCATTATGATCTTTCATTAATAGTGATTAATTTAATTTATTAAAATAAAATTCCATTATGGCCATAAAAATAGTTTTTTAATAAAAAAACATCCTTTCTATTCAATTGATTTTTATTTTCATTTATAATTAATTAGTAACCAATGAATTCATTTTATAAACAAGTGTAAACTATATTTTCATAATTTGGTTAATCTCATTCCTGTAATTCTAATGACTAGGTGATAACTATCACATTTAAATAATAATATTTAGTCATTTGCTTAAGCTCTCCATGACGTATCTTGTGTGATATTGAACATAGTGTTTGTTTTAAAATATAAGGATGTTATATTATCCCCCCTTTAATAAATTACATCCTCAAATTTTGAACTCGGGATTGAAAAAAAACTAAGAGTTTGAATTTTTTAAAATACATTTGTTGAAATCCCACATTAGAAAAAAGGGACAATAAAACATCCACTTGAAAAGTGAGGTAGGAAAGTATGAAGGTCACCTGAGATAACACATAATAGATTTCCATATGAGAAAACATAGACATGGAAGAGAATTATAGCCATCAAGTTCTGATGGAGAGTGATATAGAACATGGTTATTAGATAGTTAACAATCAAAAAACCATAAATTTGTGATAGATTAAAAAGCCATTGATTTCCCATTATGAAAAGGAATCAAATAACACTTTTGTTTCAAAATCCTTTTTTCTAGAGTTGAGGAATTCATTTACTACCTAAACTAAGAACATAAGGAAATATACTTACTTGACATGTAGATTTTCATCACCATTTTTCTCCAAATGATGAGTATTCAAGATGAATTTTCATACCTGAAGCCTCAAAAATAACTTCTAGGGATAAAAAAATCTATAAAAGTATAATTATCTATTCATTTTGTCTTTAGGAATTAACCAAAACCAAAATAGTTAGTATAGGTTAATTTAATTCTCTAAAAATAATAATTCTTTATATCACAAAAAACTACTTAAATCTTCAAAATTCAACAGTAGTACCCAAAGTTCAACATAGATCATTCAATAAATAACTAACCTTAAATATCATCACAATATTTTATACTAAAACTGAAACCCAAAAATCATAAGTATTTGATCACATAATCTTCCAAGATCAATTTAATATTTATCTTCAAATAATATCAATCGATCTTAAAGTTTCATACTAAAATGTAATTTCTCTAATAACACAATCTTTGAGATATACTAGTTATTTCCATAAATAACTCGGATCACTATAAATCATACATGTTTCCAAAAGTCAACTCATCCTTTATTTATAGAATAAAACCCCATAGTATTCTGTTTACCTTAATCATATAAGATTCCCCAAAATAGTGAAAATCTTCCAAAATAACATTAATCACTTAATCACAAAATCATCTTCTAATCCTATGGTTATCAATACGATAAAAATATTTTCCTAAAATGAACTTAACCTTCATTATTCATATAGTTTAATAAATAAAAACAATTTTATACTAACTAGCACATCACATAGTCCAGTGGTAGGTGATACACCCTTGTCACCCTTTGGTTGTGGATTCAATTCCTATGTCCTTATCAGATGCGATGGTTGTCACACGGTCTGAGAGATGTATTTTTCTAAAACTATATTAATATAGTTTTTATAAAATTCCAAAAAATTGTGAAACATCCTCAAAGACAGCCTTAATATATTTAACCTCAAAGGTTATCTCATACCTGTCATTTTCATCCTAAAAAAGGTGAAAATTCATAATTACCTCAAGAGAAAAGATTATATAAACCCCAAAGGTTATCCATAAATTTTAAAATTATATCCACAAATTAAAGACATTATTCCTCAAATAAAAATTTTAATACCATAAACGTAAGGGTTACATATACCTCAAAAATTTATCAAAACTCAATAAATGTCTCTTAAAATTTATCCATTACTTAAAATATCAAAATAAGGGCGCCTAAGACTTTAAACATATGATCATCCTTTGAAAAATATCGGGCTCCCTGGAGCTATCATCACTTATCCAGATGACCCAAGATCAATTTTAGTAGTAGTAAATGACTTTGCTACACCTTTCTATTTCCAATGATGATGATTTCCATCCTGTTTGACTAACTTCAGGCACACATTATAATAATGACTCAACTCATAGTAACTAAAACACATCACCACTGGATGACCATTGGATACCCCATCCTTTGGTTGTTCATAGCTTTTTTCGTTATAGTCACAGATCCTATGACCAAACTGACCACATTGAAATCACTTTCCATATCCTATAAATAATTCCTTGAAATATTTTTTCCACACTTGGAACATTTTGGGGGCTTAACTCTAGGATTATTAGTTGGATCCTTCTCCATTTCCTTCCACCTTGATCATTTCTTACTCTTTTCATCTCATGGAACATAAGTGTCGGTAAACTCCATCTCAAAATTTTTAGTACAAAAAACCACCTTCTCATAACTTTTAAATTCTTGTGAGGCCAAATCTATTCATAGACTTGGTTTCAATCCTGAGTAAAATCTATTAATTTTACTATTAATGTCCTAAATAAAATTTGGAACAAACCTTTGCAATCTTGTGAAGTTTTATCCACATGCAACCAATGAATCATCATCCTTTTGTTTTAATCCTAAGAATTGTTTCTCCATCCTAATTCAAACTACCTTAGAAAAATATTTCTCAAGGAAGATATTCTTAAATGTTTCGCATTCCATAGAATCAATATTATATTTCTCTCTAGTATTCGTAACTAACGACCACCACCAGTCAGCTTCACCTTCAAAATGATAAACAAAAAGAGTTACCTTTGATGTTTCAAACATCCCATGACTTCAAATATCTTCTTCAGGGTATTTATCCACCATTTGGCTACCAATGGGTCAGATGATCCACTAAATGACGGATGATGTTTTCTCATGAAATGCTCCACTATAGATATGTTCCTTTATGATAGATGAGGTTCTTTTCTATCATGTATACCACCACCATTTATAGCTTGTGTCAAATGAGCCATTACTGAAACAAACTATCCTATTCTGATTCCGACCATCTCAAGATAATGATTTGGAAGGATATTTTCTTCTCTGTTCCTTCTCACTACAGTTTCCCTATTTCCTATATAGAAAACCATTCTGAATGGAAATAGTTTAGATGAAGCAACATGGTAATATGTAAATTACATATCATTTTAATTTAATCCTAAGATAAAATCATTCAAGGAAAACTATTAACATTATCCTAAACCCTAAAGTTATCTAAACTATGCTCTGATACCAACTGTAGGGACCCAACCTTAAACAACACATATTCTAGTGACATTAGAATGAAATTATTTTTCTTTCATTCCCAAATATCTTTTAGGTTTAAAGTTTTAGATAGTTAGGAGAAACCCTTACATATTAAACCCATAAATTAAAAGTGGAAACATATACACAGTATCTATTTTTTCCATAAAACAAAAATATTTAAAATAAAAAAATGGATTCACTTTATGAAAAATATTCACAATTTTCTCCTTGATCTCATTCTTATCTCCATTATCCCTTAAATTATATGAAAATAATTTTAAAACTTAGGATGAGTACAAAAGACCAGTGAGAGATATAAATGAAGTGAAAATGTCAGTCCTATGAAAATCCATAAAAAAATTTCATTAAAACATACCCTTTTATTCAGAAAAAAGAATATTCTTTTAAAAAAGATCAATATCTTACCTTTTGAAAATCAATCTACTTTCATGAAAAATAATTATCAAGTATCTAAAATATAATTAGATAACTTGGGACATCATTTTACATCTCACACTTAAAAAATCAATTACGGGCTTACCCGATGTTATTTGGTCCACCTCATGTTAAGCTATTATGGGCTTACCTGATGCTATCTAGGCCACCCTATGTTAACCTGTAACGGGCTTTCCCAGCACTATCTGGGCTACCCCATGTTAATATACCATGGTATTTCCCTGAAATATCATGTTCACCACATATTAATCCATCATGGGCTTTCTCGACACAATTTGGGCCACCCCATGTTAATATATAATAGGCTTTTCCAGTGCTATTAGGGCCACCCCATGTTAAGCTATAATGTGCTTTCCTGGAGCTATATGGCCCATCACATGTTTAATTCTCAAGTAACATATAATTAATAAAATATTTTTATGTTTTTAATAAATCATTTCAAAAAGTCTTTTAAACTCATAATAAAATCACTTTTGGATATCAAAACACCTTTTCCTTTTTAAAAATTACTTTTAAAATCAAAACAATGTGTACATCATAAAAGAAACCATTTTTTTGAGATAAACATGAATATATATAAAATAAGTATCAAAGAATTAATGTTCCATGCCAATGGGAAAATCCACTCATTCCATATAAGTTAAAAAAATATTCATTTTATATTTTTGTCGAAAATAAAAAAGAACCTATTTTAGAAAATGAAAAAAAGAATACATTCAAAATATTTTGTAAAAACTCAAACATGAGTATAAATGAATTTAAATAATCATAAGAGAATAATAAACACAATTTTAGAAGTAATTTTAGAAAACATGGACATGGAAGATAAATATATTTTTAAGAGTAAATTTGAAAATATATTTTTCAAAAGTAATTCCATCATAAATATCATACCGTTGAAGCAATAATTAATAAAATAAACCGAATATATGTGTCCACTATAAATCCACATAGAACAAGTATAAATACAACATAATATATTCAAATTAATTTCACACATAATATTATCATGAAATAATCAATAAGTATAAGTTTAACCTAAATAATGGAAATTGGGTTAAGAAGATCCCTTTCCTCACATTCAACTTCTTTCAAACGTGTTCAAATATCCTCTTGAATATCACCTCCTTGAGAGACCCTTGAGGACATTGGATTTGGTCTTTTGGTAAGACCAACATCACTTGGATGTGGGGAGAGTAAGGAGGAGAAGTTTGAGAATATATTTTAGGATCTATAAGGCTTGTGAGTCGAAATGGGGTGGTGAGGGGTAATATTTATACTTAAGGAGAGGTGGGTTTAAGTGATTAAAATAATGATTATTTTATATTTAAATCCAATCACATTGAGGTGAAATTAATTCCCATGACTTTGGATAACAAATAATATTTTATAGGCTGGTTAGGGTCGAGAAATACACCCAAAAACCATTAAATTTTGTAGTTTTTAGTTATTTTAAGCCTTTACCTTTTTAACTTCAACCCGTTTCATTTTTTACCTATACCACGGTAAATAATTTTTTTACCATGGTAAAATTTTTATAACTAAAAATGAAATTGAACTTAAAATATAATTCAAACTTTCTAATTCAAAATATAGAATCCATTTTACCTAATTCAAATCACAGAATTGGAAAAATTATATTTTTAAATTAATCCAACAGACAAAACAAAAAAGCGGGTTTTTAAGGTGAAAACTTTCAAAGTTTGAAATGTTTTTATATCAAATTCAATGTGAAATTGATTAAAATAAACTAAATTGGTTTTATTTATGTATAATTGAACTAATTATACTTTAAAACTAATTTAAAATATAATTTAAGTATATAATTAAATTATAAAAAAGTAGTTTTCAAATAAAATACAGTATTTTTCATTATTTATCAAAAAATAAAACTTGTCAAAAAAATACCAAGAATTCACCCTAAGGTAATTTTAATATTACAATTTTAAAATTAAAGTTTATTGTCTTAAATAAAATTTATAAAATTTTCAAAATTTAGTTTTAAAACAAGTGCACCATCAAAAGATGATAAAACTATCTTTAGAAAAATATAGTTTTTATGCTTAAAATTAAATTTATTTGTATCTTAAGCCTATCAAACATATTGGATGAACTTAAAAACATTTTATTAAATTTAAAACATAAAAATTTCATTATGATCTTTCACTAATAGTGATTAATTTAATTTATTCACACAAAATTCCATTATGGGCATGAAAATAGTTTTTTTAATAAAAATACATCCTTTATATTCAATTGGTTTTTATTTTCATTTCTAATTAATTGGTACCCAATGAATTAATTTTATAAAAATGTGTAAAATATATTTTTATAATTTGGTTAATCTCATTCATTCCCTCCATTCCAATTACTAGGTAATAACTATCACATTTAAATAATAATATTTAGTCATTTGGTTAAGCTCGCTGTGGCGTATCTTGTATGATATTGAACATAGTGTTTTATTTTAAAATATCAGGATGTTACAATCATTATATGAATTTCAATTCATATATATATATATATATAACCTATAAATTCAATTTAAATAATTTCTTAGGAGATATTTTAATTAATTAAAGTGGAAAAACATCACGCACTTAAAAATAGTTTTCAGAAAAACTTGTTTTTAAATATAAAAACAAACTCATACCAAAATAAAAAATAAAGTTGATTCCCATGTAATTAATTATATTATTTCTAACTAAAGTATATATATATATATATGTTAATTTAGAATCAAATTTATATAATTATGAGGTTTTTTTAATGGAAATAAATGATAGTTTTATAAAAATCAGTATTTTCTCTATTCACTGCAAAATAAATCATTTCATAAAAATCCCAAAATTTTACTCTTAACTATTTTTCGTATTATGATTTCAAAATTGATATCCTTTTTATATAATAAAATTTATAAAAGTGGTATAAATTAATTATAATATTCACTCACAAAAATAAATAAAAACTATTTTTGGAGAAAACATATTTTTGAAGTATAAAACGATTTTACAGAAAATTGTGTACTTATTTATTATTAATTAATACATTATATAAAACCTTTTATACATATTTTTTTATAATTTGGTTAAAACTATTCATTCAATCAATCCAAAAGCTAGGTGAAAAGTGTTAAATTAAATAATAATATTTTAATAATATATTGTGGTTCACTTAATGATCGATGTTTCATGTTAAGAAAGCTATCGAGCATAGTATTATAAATTTTCGTGATGTTACATTTTACCCCCTTAAATAAATTTTACTTTCACAATTTTATCTTGGTCATTAAATTTTCAATATTTGAAAATACCTTTATTGTAATCCCATATCGTATAGAGGGATAATAAAACCTCCTTTGAAAAGGGAAAGTGGATAAACATAACAATTACAAAAAATAACACATAATTGGGTTCCAAAATAAGAAGAAAATTGATGGGAAGTTAAAATTTGGACATGGAGGAGAAAATTAGCATCCAAGGACTAATAGAGAGTGATAGAGAACATGGTCATGTTAAAGTTAATGATCCCAAAACTATAAATCTATGATGGGTGAAAAGACCATCGATTCATCAGGAATGGAGGTAAATATATATACTTTTTATTTTAGGATACTTTTCCTAAAGTTGAGAGATTAATTTAGTATCAATATCGAGAACATAACAAAATATACTTATTGGATTTCTTTCCATTTCATAAGAACAATTTCATCCTTTGGTTATACTTTGATGAATTATCACTTTATCTATTATTCCATGAAATAAATATTCAAGAAGAAAATTTCATTCCCGAAGTACTAAAATTAACCTTTAAAGAATCATAAGATCTATAAAAGAATTAAAAGTCATTCCTTATTTCTCTAAATATTTAATAAAACCAAAATGGATAGCACAAGTTATTCAATATGGATAAATATAATGTATTAATCTCTAAAACCTTAATAATAACCCCCAAAGTTCAACTTAATCCATTTCATAAATAGTTAACCTTAATAATCCTACAAAATACGTTTGACCAAATTTAAAATACAGAAAATTTAGAAATAAGGTCACTAAATTTAAAAAAATCAACTTAACAATAATCCCCCAAACAATATAAAGTATATTTTAATGTCTCATACCTAATATGTGAATACCTTGATCATATATTTTCATAAAACATGGTAATAGCCTGAATCACTATAAACCCTCAATGAAGACACACATGCTTCCAAAAATTATATCTCTCTCTATATTCATTAAATAAAACTAAAAATTATTGAATATATTCTTTAAATCCATAAAAATGAAGTAAACTCCATAAAATATAACATAAACCATTTTTTCATCAAATCACTAATCAGTTCCAAGGTCACCAATACTATCCCATTTGCTTCATCAATGTAAATCATCTCTTTATATTATCTAAACATTATTAACTCAACACCAGGAACATATTAAGGGTTATCTTTACCTTAATCACACATTGTTTAAAAATATAACCTTACCACTAAATAACTTTTCTTAGTTATTTTTACCATTCAACATACGTTTTTAAACCCTTGAGTAAAAACTACCGCAAAACAATCCTTAGATGTTTCATGATTCTTATAACCATAATATCATTGAAATAAAAATTTTAAAACATAATTACTAAATCCCAATACATACGGACTTCATTTATTCCACCTCAAATATTGGAATAACATAAGTCCTTCCTTGGTATAGGATTTAACTCTTGGATTGAAGAATTTACTTAGATAATTCCCATGTCCACACATAATACATTAAACTATAAATGGTACCTTAGGATGAAATTCATATCCCTCCATTTAAATCTTCATTTTTATCAAAAATTACTTGCTCTATGACCTTATTTTCCTCACATAAAACATCTTATTATTCCTCTGAGACATTTTCCTAAGTTCTTATTCCCACATACTTGACATGTAGGAAACAAAATCTTCTTCCCTCCATGGTCTCCACCACCCGAGCTATCAATGAACACTATCCTTCTCTTATTTGATGAGTGTGAGATTTGGTTAAGATGAAAGTTGTTAATCATATATCATGATAACAGATTATGAATAATCACAATATCGTTCACTCCAATCATCATCCTATTTTTTTAGCACATAATCACCACATTTTATATCACAATAAACGTTAACACAGTTCATTCTAGCTCTAAACATTGACTAAAACCAAAAATCATAGTATGAAAAACAATAATCATAGTGGGAAACCACATAATCATTAAAATAATTTTTAGGATTTCTAAATCATGACACCATATTTTCAATATAAGACACATTAGGTTTAACCTAGGTCATTCATGGTCATCATCTATTCGAATACTTTATAATTATTCATAAAGAAATACGAGTTAAATCAAGTATATACCTTGGGAGTGTAAAATTAGGTGCATAGTAAGAGCACATTCACTATAAAATAGAATGATGGTCGAGATATAGTCAACCAACTCCTTTTGGGGTTATTAACCTTAGATAAATCTATGCCAAAACCACATCCACTTGTAGTATCCGGAAGAGGATGTATTTCCAGGAAAACCATATAATCACTACCTTAAAAAAATATATCATATTATTCTATAATTAGACATATCTTCAAATTCTATCATAGGGTTATGTTTACTAATATATATTTTCCTAAATCTAGTTCCTAAGGCTCCTATTAAACTTCCTCTAATACCAAATGGAGAAACCTAAACTCCAGAAACCCAGAGACGGTGTCTTATTTGTTACATTGGAACTAAATAAAATCTATCACATACCAAAGGACCAAATAATTTAGTAGTATTAGTAAAATAGATACATAAATGATTCCCATATTACATTGGAAATATAAAAACATTAAATAGGAAACTATATTACATCCTTGATATCATTCATAACATCCTTCTTCATATCACGGGGAAAGGAAAAAAAATAAAGGGTGATCTGAAATACTCAATAAGAGTTATGTACAATGAAAGCTATTTTGAGTAAATAAGGAACAATTAATATGGAAAAGTGGATAATAAAAATACAAGACATTTAATCAACAACTTAAGTTCAATGATAATCTATGGATAATATCAACATAAAAAACACATGGATAATGAAAAATGAATTCTTAATAAAGGAAATGCATAATTATAGACATTCATGATGAAGGCCTCTCAACCAGGAAATCATGAATCTTTCCATCAAGGCCTCTACACCAAGAAATTATCATTTTTTCAAGGCTTATTAACCATGACATTATCATTTCTTCAAGGCCTCTCGATCAAGACATTATCATTTTATGGGATAGAATACAGAAAATACCTAACTATTATGACATGATCTTATAGCCTAAACCTATATATCATGCCAACATGTTTTGTTCCATGAGACCTATTGATGCATTGATGAACTATCTATAATCAGGCCCCATCCATCACTTGTATGTCCAATGCATTCCTCATACTTATAATGATCAATAAAATTTATTCTCAAAACAACTTATGAGTCAAAAATTATCTGTATTGAATCAAGAATATAGAACATCAATAATTTATCATTATAAACCATATAGATAAATAATAAAGATAATATCATTAGATCATATCCTTAGTAACATCAATGGGTCTTTCCATAGTTGAAAATACATTTAAAATACCAATGGAACATTTATTAAAAAAAATACCCCTTTCGCTTTAAAATCACACATTAAAATATAAAAATTCCCAAAATATTAAAGAAAAAATTTTATTTGAAAAGAAATTTATAAAATTGTAAAGGAATATTCAAATAATTTATCAGTCATGATGACAGTAAATTATGTTCATGTCGTGCATGTGAAAACAAATATTCCCTTTATATTTTTAGTAAGAAGTCAAAAGTACATCATTCAGAAAACAATAAGAAGACTCCTTAATTTTTTTTATAAAAATTAAATCATGAGTAAAAGCGACTTTAAAAAATCATAGGGGAATATTAAAATCATTCTTGAAAACATATTTAGAAAATACAAACATGGAAGAAAAATATTCCCAACCAAAGAGGAAATAAAGTCTACTTTTCTTAATTTTTTTCTTAATAACCAGAGGATAATAAAATTCCAAGAATAACCAAAGGATAAGAAAATTAAAGGTTTTTATCAGATAAGTATCATATAATTTATCTCAATGGAAATTCAAATATAAACAATCCTGAAATAAAATGAGATTGTAGAAGAAATCCCTTACCGCTTTGGTATCATCTATTTTTCTTAAAAACATTGTCTTGATAACTAGAGGAAAATAAAATTCCAAGAAAAAATAGAGGATAAGAAAATAAATGGGTTTTATCATATAAGTATCATATAATTTTCCTCAATGGGAATTCAAATATAAACACTCCGGAAATCAAATAAGATTGTAAAAGAAATCCCTTGTTTCTTTGGTATCATTTGAATCATAAACCCCATGAAATAAATAACTTCAAATGAAACTTTAAATACCATTAATATAAAGTTATTAATGATATAACATATAAAAGGTAAAATATACACACCACATGAAAGAAACAATTTAGGAATATGACATACGTCTCACATAAACAAAAGTTAGATGAGAAAACCTTTACCTCAAGCCTGACTTGCTTCGTATGTGATTTTAAATTCTTGTATAATAAATTTAAATTTATTATAAATTAATAAAATAAAAATAAAAATAATTATGATATCTTAAATTATATAATTATTATATTTTAATACCTATTTATTAAAAATTATTCATTAAAATCATCATTTCCGAGTGGAAACTGCCTTGTTCTTCAGGCAGGTTTCAGTTAAACTGTAACATCCCAGGTATTTATAGAATAATAATTTTTCATATATATTAATATTTATGAATAAAATATTAATTTTAAGTTAAATAGGACACTTTATATTATAACATACTTGACATACAATAATGATTTTCTTCAAAATCTTACGTTGAACACAACGTTGAGTTATACTGAAAAATAATACAATAATAATAATATTATTTTAAATGGTAGTTAACGCCTAGACCTTTTATTAGAAGGAATGAATAGAACTAACTACAATTTTTTTTATTAAATGTTGTTATATTTATCTAATAAATTTTAGAGGCTTAAAATGAGAATGAATCCAATTTTAAGCATAGAATACTCTCATATTTTAAAAAAGTCGTTTTACCGCCTTTTGATGGAGAACCCTTTTTAAATACAGATTTGTCACTTTTATATTTTATATTTTAAAAAAATAAACTTATTATTTATAAGAGGGAAATCATAATTTACCTTGGTTGAAATTTTGGTATTTTTTGATAAAATCCATATTTTAATAAATAGTGAAAAATACTACATTTTAATTCAAAACTACCTTTTCATCTAATTTATTTATATAGTTTTATTATCCTTTTAATTGGTTTTAAAGTTTAATTGGATTAAGTTTTTATCATTTAATCCATTTTTGGTAATTAGAAGTAATTTCACATTTAAATTGGACATAAACACATGTCAATATTTTGATAGTTTTTACTTCTTAAAAACCCTCTTTCTAGTTTTGACGAGAATTCATTTTAAATGAATTACTGAAACTTCTATGTTTTAAATTTGGAAAAATTTATTCCATATTTGGAATCAAAAGTTACAAATTTTATAATAGGTACCTTTTATTTCTGAAAATTATGAATAATAACTTCAATAATTATTTTTATTTACCATGGTTAAAGGGTAAATCAGGTAAATACGAGTAAAAAAATAATATTATAATAATATAGAACTACCCTAAAACCTGTCTTAGTCCTATTTTTTGAGATATGTACGACCATGAGCATACGTAGGCTTAACTTTTGGCATTTGGGAGCCACTTGGGTGTGAAAATAACATTTTATAATATTTGGTTTAAAGAAAAGGGAAATGTAACATAAACATGTATCTTTTACTAATTTTTTTTAATAAAGGGTTATATAACTGATATATATGACTATAAATAGTCATTATAAATATAAAAATATTTACCACATCATTATATTTTATTTATAATTTTCATACATTAAATAAATAAATTTATTTATGACACAATGATGATACAATGATTACCTTATTAATGAAAGATTCAAATAAATGAATTTATAAATATTAAAATAAATATAATTTGAACATTTTGATGCCATAAACTAATTTTATTGATGAAATTGACATATTAAGGATGAGTTTATTCCTTTGGTTTTAAGGAATCAAGTTTCTATGACTTTAACAACAATCAATTACTAAATAGTGCCAAAATTGAAATAAATGAGTTAAAAAAAATAATGTTTTATTAAATGGTATAATAGTCCTAAAAATATAAGATTAAGAAAATTTACTTATATAATGTTAAAAATATCATTAATGATCCACTTGTGGTTCGATTGTCATTTTATAGTAACTATAGTAACCATATATTATGAAAATATAAGAAGACATGGTAAGAGTTAATGCTTTTAACTAAGGGTTAAAGCTAAAATATAAGGTTAATTTTTTGACCAAAACTTGTATAAAACCAATTTTTTGAGATTATTTAGACCCATACTCATCTTATCATCAAAATTTATCACTTTAGAACTATTATAAATCGAAAAATCAATTTATAAGAAAATAATATTTCAAGACTTTCCTAAAGTGCCCCTCTTCCCTCTTATAAAAGGCCAACTTATACCCACTTACAAAAACCTCTAAATCCCCCTGGATCATAAAAATTGTGCTCAAATAATATCCCAACACCCCTACCTTCCTCTTATAAGCCTTACCTTGGGCAGAAGGCAATTCAAGAAAGCCCTTTGGATCAAATCAAAACCAATTTAGAGGTAACATCTTCTCTCAAGTTCATTTCCTTTATTTTCCTTCTCCACTCCCTATGCTCTTATTATTATATGATTATATAAAAAATAGTACCCTCAATATACTAGGATTTTTTTATAAGAAGTATTCGAACTAAACTTACACACACATCCATCTAATGGATACGAACATACTATTTCTGTGTACGGCGAACTACTGCCTCACGAAATGATGATTGTTCAATTTTCTCATACCACCTCTCATGGTGAAAATTATGATGGAACCATATTTATATATGATATATATTATATTTATATTTTCTCTATTATTCTGTAATTTTTATTTATAACATACTTTTATGCTTTCCATGTTGTGTAAATATGATAATTTCGTTTAAAGACGTGTGGACTATCTCCCACTAAAAGCGATGTGACTCGTTATATCTATACATGAAATGTATAAATGATGGTTTTATTAAACCCATGATACATAAATGACATAAATATAATAATGGTATTATAATATACTTTTATATCATTTTATTATTATTCTTTTAATATGACAAGAAATGAAACTAGCGTTCATGCATACGTACGACCTACTGTCTCCATAAACGGTGCATTTCATTTCTTATCACCAAATATTATGGATATTATAAATACATATAATTTCATTCAAAGTCTTAAAAAGGAATATTTTCATACAAATCATTTTACTTTATTTACAAAATGACAAAAGGAATGTTATTTTTTTAATGTATACGATGATAATGTCTTCTCCGCCACCGTAACTGTTATTCGATATTTGGCTTCCTCTATAAGTCTTAATGTATTTTAAATAAATACCATATTACTTTATTTGGGTATCTTGTTATTAAAAATTGTATCTTAAATGAAAATGGTATTTTTATACAGAAATGTATTTCATTTGGGATTAGATGATTTTTTCAAAAGGGTTTTGTGATGAACGTGTTTTTAAAATGGTACTTGAGCATTATATAAGACGGGTGAGCCCGATACAGATTATTCGAAGGGTTGATCCCCATTATAGCTCACAGGTGAGCTAGAAATAGCTTATACGAAGGGTTGAGCCCCATTATAACTCACATGTGAGCCTGTTATAGCTTATATAAAGGGATGATCCCCATTATAGCTCACAGGTGATCCTGATATAGCTCATACAAAGGGTGATCCCCATTAAAGATCTTCAATTTGGAAGTAGACCACATGGTTATTCTAATTGAATTATATTTGAAAGGGTTTTATGTATATTATTCTCAAAGTCACCCAAAGGTTTTTTAATTTATTTTTATCAGTTTTAGTGTTTTTCATTGAGAAAAAAGTATCAGTGTTATTAATGTGAAAATGTTTTGTTTCATCCGCTTAAAGAACATTGAATGGGTCATCAGGTTTTAACTAGACTAATGGGTTTTATTTATTTTTATGTCCCTTACTGAGATTTTTATGCTCATATGAAGTTTTTGAAATGTTTTTTCATAGGGAATAAGGAAGGGTAAGAGAAATTAATAATTCAAGAATATTTTTATCAAGAAAAGATATTTTTTTTTAAGGAGTTTTATTTTTGTGAAAAAAATTGGATAGAGTAGAAGTGTCTACTTTGTAATATTTGATATGTAATGTAATAGTTATTACCTAATTATCTAAAACTATAAACCTAAAAATATCTTTAATGTGAATTCTTAACTTAACTCAAGATTAAGTAATGTTTAAGGCTGAGGCCTTATAGTTGACACAAGAGGATGGTTTAGAAAACTTTAGAAATTAGTATTTTCTCTTAAGAGTTATGGATATCATCATGGGTTTATAATTTTAAGATTGATCATAAGTTAAATTTATTAGAAACCAATTTTGAGGCTTATGTTATGAAATTTCAAGGTAATTAACGGTATTTTTGGAGACATGTATTTTTGAGGTAGTTATGAGTTATTACTTTTGGGGATGAAAAATGAAAGTTATAGAATAACCTTTGAGGATAAAACATGTTATAGTTATTTTTAATTATTTTATCTCGTGTTGGTAATGTTATGATAATTATGTAGTTTTAGAAAAAATACAACCTACAAGATGGGTGACAACTCGTCGTGTCCGGGAAGGCTGTGGGAATCAAACTCATAACCGAAGGGAAATAAGGGTGCATCACCTACCACTAGCCTACGTGAAGTCCCTGGTCAGTATGAAATTTTATTTTTAGTTAAATGATCTTATGGATTAAGAATAATTTGATTTGGTAGATATATGTTTTATCAAATGGATATCATTAGTATAGGAAAATGATTTGATTATTAAGTGATATATGTTATTTTGGAAGACGTTCATAGTTTTGGGAACATTATACGATTAAGGTAAATAGAACACAATGGGATTTTAATAGAGTAATGGTTGAATTTTATTTTGGAAGAATATATGTTTTCATTGTGGAGTTATGGTTATTCAGGTCATTTATGGAAGTGATTAACCTATTTTGGAGAATATGTGATTTGGGTAATTACTTTTTGGTATGAGACTTTAAGAGTGGTCGATTTTATTTGAAGATACATGTTAAAATTTATCTTGGAAGACTATGTGATCAAATCCTTATGAATTTTTTGTTTCAATATTAGTTTGTATTATTTTGAGGAATTTTAAGGACAATTTTTTATTGAATGGTCTTTGTTGAACTTTGGGTATTGTTTTTTGAATTTTGTATATTAAGAGCAGTACTTCTTTTTATAAAGGATTATTCTTTTTGGGATTATCTAATCTTTTAATAACCATTTTGGTTTTGGGTTAATGTATAAAGATAGGGTAAATATATAGTTCATCTTTTATAGATTATGAGATTTTCTAGAAGTTGATTCTAACACTTCAGTTGTGACCAATTCATCTTGAATACTCATCATTTGGAGAAAAGATGAGTTTGTGGTAGATATTTATTAAAGGATGAAACTCTAATTTACAAGTAAGTATATTTCCTTATGTTCTTATTCTAATTAGTAAAATAATTCCTCAATATTATGAAAATTATCTTAAAACAAAAACGTTTTCCGTTCAATTTTCCTACTAAGAAATCAAATACCATTTAACCCATCACAAGTTTGTGGTTTTCTAGTTGTTAACTTTCTTCTAATCATGTTTTCTATCACTATCCATCAGAACAAGATGGTTAGTTTTTATTCTATATCAATATTTTTCTATATGGAATCCTATTATGTGTTATCTCAGGCAACCTTTGTACTTTTTTTAAAGCGATAGTTTTATTTACTCTTTTTCTGATGTGGAATTTTCAATGAAGTTTCCGATCCCAATTATAAAATTGCGAGGACGCAATTTCCAAAAAGGGAGAATGATGTAACATCCCAGGTATTTATAGAATAATACCTTTTCATATCTATTAATATTTATGAATAAAATATTAATTTTTTGTTAAATATAAAACTTTTTCCGATAGCGTACTAAACACAAAACAATGGGTTTCTTTGAAATCGTACGTTGCACACAACATTGAGTTATACTGAAAAATAATACAATAATAATAATATTATTTTAAATGGTAGTTAATTCCTAAACATTATATTGAAAAAATGAATTGAACTAACTAAAATATTATTACACATTTTTGTTAAATGTTGTTAAATTTATTCAATAAATTTTAGAGTCTTAAAATGAGAATGAATCCAATTTTAAGCATAAAATACTCTAATATTTTAAAAGGCCATTTTACCACCTTTTGATAGAGAATCCTTTTTAAATCTAGTTTTTGTAACTTTTATATGTTATATTTGACAAAATAAACTTCTTATTTAGAAGAGGGACATCAAAATTTACCATGGTTGAAATTTCGGTATTTTTCTGATAAAATCCATAATTTAATGAATAGTGAAAAATACTGCATTTTAATTCAAAACTACCTTTTAATATAATATATTTATATAGTTAGATTGTCATTTTAATTGGTTTTAAAGTGTAATTGGATTAATTTTTTATCATTTAATCTAGTTTTGGTAATTGGAAGTAATTTTACATTTAAATTAGACATAAACACATGTCAATCTTTTGATAGTTTTTACTTTTTAAAAACATGCTTTCTGGTTTTGATAACGAGAATTAATTTTAAATTAATTACTACAATTTATGTGTTTTGAATTTGGAAAAATGTATTCCATATTTGGAATCATAAGGTATAAATTTTTTAATAGGTACATTTTATTTCTAGACATTATGAATAGAAAATTCAGTAATTATTTTTATTTACCATGGTTAAAGGGTAAGTCAGGTAAATAAGGGTAGAAAAATAATATTATAATAATAAAAAACTTTCTTAAAACGTGTTATAATAATATTTTATGAGATATGTTTGACCATGATCATCCTTATCCTAAAATTTTGGCATTTGGGAGCCACTTGGGTGTGAAAATGACATTTTATAATATTTGATTTAAAGAAAAGGGAAATATAACATAAACATGTATCTTTTACTAAAACAATTTTAATAAAGGGTTATATAACTAATATATATGAATTTAAATATCCATTATAAATATAAAAAGATTTCCTACATCATGGTATTTTATTTATAATTTTCATACATTAAATAAATAAATTTATTTATGACACAATGATGATGCAATGATTACCTTATTAATGAAAGATTCAAATAAATGAATTTAAAAATATTAAAATAAATATAATTTTAACATTTTTATGTCATAAAATAATTTTATGTATGAAATTTACATATAAGTAATGATTTAATGCCTTTGTTTTGAAGGAATCAAGTTGTTATGACTTTAACAAAAATCAATTACTAAATAGTGTCAAAATTGACATAAATGAGTTTAAAAAATACTCTTTTATTAAATGATATAATAGTACTAAAAATATAAGATTCATCCAAATGACTTATATAATATTACCAATGTCATTAATGATACACTTGTGCTTCTATTTTCATTTTATAGTAACTATAGTAACCATATATTATGAAAATAAAAGAAGACATGGTAAAAGTTAATGTTTTTAGCTAAGGGTTAAAGCTAAAAGATAAGGTTAGTTTTGTGACCTAAACTTGTATAAACCCTATTGGTTGAGAGGATTTAGACCCATCCTCATCTTATCCTTAAAATTTATCACTTTGGAACTATTATAATTTGAAAAATAAATTTATAAGAAAATAATATTTCAAGACTTTCCTAAAGTGCCCCTCCTCCCTCTTATAAAAGGACAAAACCTATAACCACTTACTAAAACCTATCAATACCATTGTCTTGTACAAATTATATTAAAATAAACTCCCAAATTCCATCCCTTCCTCTTAAAATACTTACCTTAGGCAGAAGGAAATTCAAGAAAGCCTTTTGGATCAAATCAAAAGAAGTTACCTGATTTAGAGGTAACGTCTTCTCTCAAGTTCCTTTCCTTTATTTTCATTATCCACTTCATATGATCTTATTATTATATGATTACATAACAAAAACAGTATCATAAATATATTAGTATGTTATTATGATAAGGATTCAAACTACACTTACACACACATCCATCTAATGGATACGAACATAATGTTTCAGTGTGCAGCAAACTACTGCCTCATGAAATGATGATTGTTCAATTTTCTCCTACCACCTCTCATGGTGGTCATTATGATGAAAATATATTTATATATGATATATATTATATTTATATTGTCTCTATACTTCTATAATTTTTATTTAGAATATACCTTTATGATTTCTATGTTGTGTAAATATGATAATTTCGTTTGAGGAAGTGTGGACTACCACTCCCTCAAAGCGATGTTACTCATTATCACTATAAATGGAATCTATAAAGGATAGTTTTATTAAAACTATTAGACATAAATTAAATAAATATAATAATGTTATTATAATATAATTTTATATAATTTTATTATTATTATTTTAATATGATAAGAAATGAAAGTAGCGTTCATACGTACGTACGACCTACCGTCTCCATGAACTGTGTAATTCATTTCTTATCTCCAAATATTTTGGATACTATAAATAAATATATACTGGATATATATTATATTTAAATCATTAATAATATTCTGGAGATGATTTAATTTTTACTACATGGACAATTTACATTAAAACAAGTTCATTTTCGACTCAAGTACCGAATATCGATAGAACATCCAATATGAATTTAAATAATTATGTAATTTTTATAACATGGTAATAAATGATATAAAAGGAATAATAAACTTGAAAAAGGTTCTCAATCAAGTATAAATTAACCTAATTTTATTAGTCAGGAACATAACGATTGTACATGATGAGTCAGACTCAAGGTAAGGGACTTCGTCTCAATCTCATTTCATTGAGGCATTTCTTGATAATATCCATCTCTATTGTTTTATAAGGTGTATATACAGCCAATATGACATTTCATATCCATATATTATCTATACTAATGTTACTTATTAATTCATGGAGATTAATATTTAAATGTTCAAAACGGTATGGGACACCTTGAACATTTAAATATTTAATTATCAAATATTTTTCTTCATGACATTAATTTACATATTTATTTATACATATATAAAAGTATTATAAAAGACATTTTATGTATATCTATAATTTCATTCAAAGTCTTAAAAAGGAATATTTTCATACAAATCATTTTACTTTATTTACAAAATGACAAAAGTAATGTTATTTTTTTAATGTATACGATGATAATGTCTTCTCCGCCACTGAAACTATTATTCGATATTTGGATTCCTCTATAAGCCTTAATGTATTTTAAATAAATACCATATTACTTTATTTTGGTATCTTGTTATTGAAAATGGTCTCTTAAATTAAAATGTTATTTTTATACAGAAATGTCTTTCATTTGGGATTAGATGAGTTTTTCAAAAGGGTTTTGTGATGAACATGTTTTTAAAATGGTACTTGAGCATTATATGAGACAGGTGATCCCGATACAGATTATACAAAGGGTTGATCCACATTATAGCTCACAGGTGAGACTGAAATATCTTATACGAAGGGTTAAGCCACATTATAACTCATAGGTGTGCCTGTTATTGCTTATATGAAGGGATGATCCCCATTATAGCTCATGAGTGAGCTCGATATAACTTATATGAAGGGTGATCCCCATTAAGGATCTTCAATTTGGAAGTCAACCATATGGTTATTCCAATTTAATTTGATTTTAAAGTGTTTTATTTATATTATTATCTAAGTCACCTAAAGGAGTTTTAATTCTCTTCTACCAGTTTTAGTGTTTTTCATTGAGAAAAAAGTATGAGTGTTATTAATGTGAAAATGTTTTGTTTCATCCACTCAAAGAACATTGAATGGGTCCTAAGGTTTTAACTAGACTAATGGTTTTTCTTTATTTTTATGTCCCTTATTGAGATTTTTATGCTCATACCAAGTTTTTGAAATGTTTTTTCATAGGGTATAAGGAAAGGTAAGAAAAAGGAATAATTCAAAAAGAATTTTATCAAGAAAAGAATTCTTGTTTTTTAAGGAGTTTTATTGTTGTGAAAAAATTGGATAGAGTAGAAGTGTATACTTTGTAATATTTGATATGTAATGTAATATTTATGTCCTAAGTCTCTAAAAATATAAACCTAAAAATATCCTCAATGTGAATTCTCAACTTAACTCAAGATTAAGTAATGTTTAAGGATGGGGCCTTATATAAATAGTTCTTGTCCTTGTACTTTGATCATGGTCCTATCAAATTTTGAATGTTAATAATGATATAATTATAATATATATATTATATATATATATATATATTTATATTCATCCATAAAAGGTAGAAATATAAAAATGAACTACATCGTTCATGAAGAAGGTAGGCCGTACGTATGTATGAACGATGTTTTCACTTTTTAACGAATAAAATGAAAAAATCTGTATAATAATTTCACATTTAAATCATTATTATTATATCACATATATATATATATATTATATTCATTAAATCCATCCTTATTACCATCCATGTTAATATAAAATAAAAAACAGACCACATCGCTTCACGGAGGTGGTAGTCTACACATACACACGAGCAACATTATCATTTTCCAACAGATTGAAAGGTAAGAAGATAAATATAATATTATAATTATAGAAGAATAATTATTTCATAAATATAATATATAAACAATATTTCCATATTTATAACCATCCAAGAAAAATTGTGATGATAAATGAATTACACCGCTACATAGAGACATTAATCCATATGTATGCATGAGCGATATTTTTGCTCTCTGAAGAATGAAAAATAGGTGAAAAATGATTTAAAAATAATAATAATAAAATATAAATATATTTATGATACTTTATTAATTATTTTAGAATTTATACCATAGATTTATAGCAGGTATAATAATAAATTAAATTGAAAGTAGTCAATTAAGAGTTGTACCTCTTCGTTGAGAAACCTCCTCTAGTTTATACCTTAAGCCTTTAAAGGATGGTATTTTGGAAATAAAATAATCTCTAGGGAACGGGTAAGAAATAAAATATGTTATTATGGAAGGTCTTAACCAATACATAAGGCTCAAAATGTGTGAGGAAGAGAGGAGAAGATGCACCCTTTTATAAGTGGGTGGTGGGGCACTCTTAGAATTACTTAAAGTATTAAATTAAAATAAATTAATTTTTATAATAAAGTGACTCAAAATTGATATATTTCAAATATAGTATTAGTATAATTTTAAATAATTTCATACAATAAAATTTGGATAAGTTTAGGTTATATTGTCACCCTTATCTCTTACTTTTAACCCCTGTTAACCCTTTTGACAATTACATGGATATCAAAGTTTTATACTCTTTAAGGGTAAATAATGTTACCAAAAAAGAAAAAACAACTCATAATTGGAAAATGGTTGATATTTTAAACTATATCTCATTAAATTGAAAAATATAGGGTTTTTATGAATTTTAAATCATTTAATAAAATATCATTTAGTATAAAATATCATTAATGTCATTTTTGGAACTATTCATTTAATTTGACTTTGAAAATAATATGAAAGAAAAGGAATTAGAATATAAACATTTAAAACATCCCCAATATGTTATATTTATTTATAAAATTCACAGTAAACTATAACCCATCCAAAAAAATTACTTTTAAAGTTTTTAAAATCATTTACTTGATTTTTCTATTGCTTACACATACACTATATCAGCTTTGTATAAGCATTTAAGGTAATTATTTCATCACTAAAAGTTAAAAATAAATTATACTGATAAAACACCATTAATTTTTAAAATAAACTTTTATAACCAAATATAATTTGTTTTTATCTTTTTTAAAAAACATTATAGATATTAAAAGTAAGAAAGTGACATTTTGACTTTATCTTTTAATTAAATATTATAAAGGTCAAAATCAAATAAAAATGGAACTAAGTTACCATATTTTATAAAATTGGATGTCAATGGACAAAATAAATTCATCCAATCAGATAAATAAAAATGTTAGATAAATTTTAAAGTCTTATCTCAATGTTTTAACCCTATTTTACATGTTTTACCCTTACCAAGTTGATAAATATTTACAAAGTTTACGATTAATAATGATAAAAATTAAAAGGGGAATATTTACCTAATTTTATAATCTTGATTAAAAATATGAAATATATTTTAAAATATTAAATTTATATAATTAAAAAAATTTAATTTAAAATTAAACACGCAAAATACGATGAAAAACAGTTTTCAAGAAAATGCATTTTCCAAGTAAAATATAACCTTAAATTAACTCTATAACTATAAATAATCAATATATGAATTTAAATTAATATATATAGATATAAAATCTATAAATTTAATTTAAATTATTCCTAATTAGGGGTTATTTTAATTAATTAAAATGGAAAAACATTATGCACTTAAAAAACTATTTTCTTAAAAATGTGTTTTTAAGCATAAAAATAAACTTATAAAAAAATAAAATATAAAATTGATTCCTATGTAATTAATTTTATTATTTATGAATAAATTATATATATATATATTAATTTATGATAAAATTAAAATCATTATTGGTATTTTTTAATGAAAAGAAATGACAGTTTTATAAAAAAATGGTATTTTTCATTATTCATTGAAAAATCGATCTTTTCTGAAAAATACCAAAATTTTACCCTAAGGTAATTTTGAAATGTTAATTTAAAAAATGATATAATTTTTATAAAATAACATTTATAAAAGTTTTATAAATTAATTATTATATTCTCTCACAAAAAGTAATAAAAACCATTTTTGAAGAAAATGTATTTTTGAAGTATAAAATTCTTTTACAGAAAATTGAGTACTTATTTATTATGAATCAATACATTATATAAAATATTTATAAATATTTTTCATAATATTTTTAACCCATTAATTCTATCCAATCCAACAGCTATGTGACAACTTTTACATTAATAATAACATTTTAATAGTGTATCGCGATTTGCTTAATGCTTGATGATGCATGTTAAGAAAGATATTAGACATAATATTATATATTTTCAGGGTGTTAGGACTAAATATATCCACTTTTAAGGTTATATACTTTAATCCTATAGTTCTAAAAATCTTAGTTCCCCTTAAATACCCAAGGATTCTCATGTGTCTCATTCCATTTCAATGTTTACTAAGAATTCATGTTTAAATAGTAAAACTCATTTATTCAAGGGATTTTAGTTCAAGTGAGTAAAACAATTAATATGATCCAAAAAACTCTTAAATCAAGGTTTTTATGATGAAACCATTTGGATAATTCATTATATATTAAAACTAACCATTCCAAAAAACATCATTGATTATTTCATAGAAGACCATGTTATAGGTTTCTAATGGAATAAGTGAAGATCCAAGTGATAAAAAAGGTCCTTAATAATTTAAAATTTTAATAAAAACTAAATAAAAAATCATTATAATTCATAATAGTTTCATCCCTAAAATCCTCACTGATTTTATTATAAATATTCATAGTTGGCATTTTGATAAACACTTGGCGCATAAATTTTGAAACCAAGGAAAACATATACTTTTTAGGAAACCCTTCCATAAAAAACATTATAAAACCGAACAAGATCATAGTTTTAAATACTATAAATCCTCATATTAAATTAAAAAATCATTATTTTACTAAAAATAATTTAGAATTCATAAATCAAATCATGGTTCATCAAATATGGGAAGGCACATAGATTTACCTACCTTTCGGGGTGATCAACCATTTTAAATGGGTGTTATAATCATAAAACCATCCTTTATCACCCATAGAACCATAAAAATAATTTTAGGAACTAAAGAAATCATGAATTTGACATGGTCTTAATAAGGGAGTCACTTACTGATAACCCACCGAGAAAAAAAAACCATATTTAACAGAGTGAGGATGGTTTATAAGAGACCCATCTTGCCTAAATTGACCAAATACCTATGGGTTTTAGGAATTTCACCTTAACATGGTGAAAAACCACCACCCAACAATCCTAGATTGAGAGGAATCATGAAAATAGGAAATGAAGATAAGGGGAGATAAGAAGAATGGGAATAAGGAAGGAAGAAGAGAGGAGATGAGGACTTACCTTGAAGGATATCGAAAAGAAAGATCCTAGAAGGAAATGGAGATCTCTCTCCTTTCCACAGTGCGTGTTGAACCAAATAAGTAGAAATATGAAGTTATACTCTCTTTTACATGGAATTATCTTTTAAATAATAATAATAATATATTTATAATTATAATGGTTTAATGAAATTCTAGAAGTCTCCAAAACACTTAAGATTAACAAACCATAACCCACTTTAACTACTAATTTCACCACACTAGTATTTTTATTTCATGATAATTTTATTTAAATATAATTCATTAAATTGTAGGGTTAATCATTAAAATACACATTCCATTTAAAACACATATATGTTATAATTAATTATATGTTTCGTATTTAAAATGTTTTTAATAAATTACTTAAACATAATAAACACCCAAAAATAATATGAACAATGATCTAATAATGCATTATAACATGAATTGAAAGGCTATGACATGGAAAGTGATGTTTTGGGTCAACCGATAGGGGTGAATGGTTAGCTCACATGGTTTCCCAAACCACAATCTAACCATGAAATACTCACCGTCTCACCAATTTAACTGTGCATGATTAACTCACATAGTTACTCCTAACCAATCTCAAATTATATGGTATTTTTCCTTACATAATATCATCCAACATGGTTACTCATAACTATGCCCCAATAATTGAATGATATGCACACCATGTATGATAAGGCCTCGTGATTATTATTAATCACGGGCTAACCATGTGGTAACTGTGCATCTTATAAAATTTTAAAAAATTTAAAAATTTCAACTATTAAAACACCAAAATCATTATTATAATAATTATTTATTAAAATAGAAGTGGGGGTGTTACAATTATCCTCACCATAACTCTTACCACCTTGTGAATACTTTTTGGGTGTTACATTTTGAAATCACAAAATGATTTTGAAAAAAAGATCCACTCACTTACAAAATTTATTATATAACAAACTTGAGGTTCAATTTATGAAAATATCTCAACTATAAATATTAATGTAAAGAATATCTACAAGAAATATTTATGAAATTAAAAAATGGATGATCTAGTAGATACCACCCACCATAATGAATTGTTATATTATTTAGGAAGTAAAATATTATTGTAACACCCCTGAAAAAATGAGACTTAAATGAATTAATGTTACTATCCATGTCAACAAGGTGAAAATTTATTTTTAGGAGCTTACATTATTAGAACTCCATAGTTAAACATGCTTGGTTTGGAGTAGTCTTAGGATGGGTGATATCTTGAGAATTGTCTCAGGGTGTATATGAGTAAGGAAAAATAAAAATTAAAGAACATATGTTGGACTATAGATATAGTCATTAGTTTGATAAGTAACCTTGGTTTGTAATAGCCTATGATGTGCTGGAAAGGAAACCAAGGTATTATAGGAGACCCATGAGTTCAGATTCCATGTTCATAGCTTGGGGAGAATGAGTTGTGAAAAATGGTATTAGAGACAATACTCATCCAGAAGTGTAGATACAATTTCCAAGTTTATGGTGTGGGGTCCAAAACAAGGTAGTTGGGATTTAAAGGGAGGAGAGTGTAAAAAACCTAGAAAAATGAGGCTTAAAGGATTAAATATTACTACCCATGTCAATAAGGTGTAACTTTATTTTTAAGAGCCTACATAATTATAACTCCATAATTAAGCATGTTTTCCCTGGAGCAGTGTTAGGTTGGTTGACCTCATGGGAATTTTCTTAGGGTGTGTGTGAGTGAGGAAAAAACAAACTTAAAGAGAATGTGTTGGCCTATGGAGATAATAATTAATATAATAAGTAACCACAATTTGTAATATCCTATGATGTGCTAAGAATGAAACCAAGGTATTATAGGACACCCATGGGGTTAGATGATTAGGTTCATGGCCTGTAGAGGCTGGGTTATAAAAATTGTAGATTGTGGTGTCACTCCACACCATTAGGAAACATCATATAGTTTAAATTTCAATAGAAATAGGACCCATTACCCAATTTCCACCCCTTTTTAATTTTCAACTGATAAATTTTTTAAAACTTCAATCTACTTAAATATATATTTGTAATAGGTAAAAACTAGTATGTTTATTAAGAAATAAACTTTGAAAAAATTTCTATTATTTATAAAATTTTAATTATTTATAAACCTAATTTTGAATGAAAAAACAAACACAAAAACAAATCCCAATGTGATATATCTCAAATTTCTCACAAAACATGAAAATTTTGACTATACTAACTTAAAATTTAGTTTTGGATCCCTTTTGGGAATCTTTTTACAAATAATAAAATGGGTTATTGGGTACCCTTTATACCAATAATTTTATAGCTCATCTCAATCTTTTATTTGACAGCTTGTAGAGCTCAAATGGATACCTGAATAAAAAGTTATGACAATTTGAAGTGAGGTTTCTATTTATAATTTATCTTTAGACATTTAAGATGTCCATAGAACATAACCAACACTTAGGGGAGTTATTAGGGACAAAAGAGGGTTAAAATCAATGTTTTTAGGTGATTTATAATATGCATGATTAGTTTTCATGGTTAACAAACCATGCACCAACCACATGGAACCATATGAACCACTTTTGAACATGAATGGTTTTATAACATAGTTTTCTTAACCATATAGAAATTGTGCATGTGGTTATATCCTAACATTCAGGTGTTGCCTCAGAACTATTCACACTTAGGCCAAATTGTGTAAGATTTCCTAGCAAACCATACAACCTAATAAATGGACTACTTTGGAACCCATTCTCTATATTTTCGACCTAAAACTTTCTCGAGGAATTTTAGAAACTAAAAAAAATCTATTAGAGTCATATTTTAGAAAATAGAAACAATTTTCAATGAATTTTATTCATTTTATCACTCATTTATTCAATAAATATCATAAATCCCATTATTTTAACATTTACTCATTTGATCAACATTTCAAAATCACAATTCCCATTCAAATATCATCAAACCCAATCCCAATATGATTACTAGGTCATATTACACATGGATCAACCAAACAAGCCTTAACACAGAGTTTCAACATAAATTGAAACTTTCAAATTAAATTTCCTTGAATCAATTCAATTATACACATCATAAGGGAAAAAAATAAAATACCCACTCAAACCACTTTTAGTTTTAAAATAATCTCTCAACTAAATCATTCAAAACAAGCACTTTGTAATAAAGCTCATCTAACTAAACATGCCTTTAAGCTTAAATTCAGTACCCACAAAATAATTTAAACCACTAATGATTTTTTAAGACACATGTTTGAAAATAATTTAAACTCAACCCATATTGAAAACCAATTTTCACCCATTTAATCCATTCAAAAATCAATTGCAATCTATTCTAACAAATCCAAATCAAAAAGTGAGTTCAAGTATAAATTCTAATCCCCATTTCATGACTCATTTTAAGAAAAATAGTAAAAAAACTACACATGTATTCCATTAATCCATCCCAACAATCCCAAATGATATTTAAATTAGAAAACCTACTATTTTTACCTCAAAAACCACCTTGATAAAATAAATTAATCAACAACAACAAAAAATAATATTGGTTGTGCACTAAAATATATATTTATATGATGAATATGAGTTAAGGATACATTTTCACTAATGTATCCTTAAGTAGGAGTCTGATCATATGTTGGTGCCAACATAGTATGGTGTGAATGTGATGAAACTTGAGACTATGTTTCACCTAACGTAGTGTCCGATTATGACTTAGAGTGGATGAGTTCAGACACATCCCCCACATAGTTTCAACAGTTATAAATAAAAGAGTTGATTCATTTATGGATTAAAAATTCATCAAATGAGTTCAAGAAATAAACCAACTGAATTTAATGTATGGATTCCATGGGATGGCACCTGATATAGTCAATATATCTGTTTCTATTCATTTAATGAAAAACATTGAGGATAGATATATAAAGGGATAAGATCCCTCCTATTGAAAAAATGATTAGATATATGAAATCCTGCCAAATATCTCTTCTCCTTTAACATTTTTCATCACATATTGAAGGCTTTATCACCCCTTTAGTGTATGATAATTCTCACAATACGATCTGGGATCCTTAGGTAGGTGTAATCCTCTCAAAGGAAGGAGGCTTTTGCCTAATGTTAAGGTGGTCTTTATCAAGAATATTCTATTGAATATTAAATATAGATCTTATTATTATTCAAGTATACAATGTTTTACATTCTTTATTTCATTTATAACATGTTGATATAATCAAATATAGGTTAGAGATACATGTGTTTTATTCCACTTCATAGTTTATATGATGAACACCCAAAACCCATCAATGATATCAAATCCATCTTCTTTTACTAATCAACAAATTTCATTAATTGTTTTATAAAGAAAATGTACATCACAATGTATAATAGTTCTTCCCCAAATGTTATTGCATTATTTGATAACATAAGTCAAGTTTTCTACTTGAATTTACATTATGTAATGAAATAATATTGGGCACTCATATTTTATACTTCATTAATAATTAATATAATCTTAAGAGAGTACCTAAATATACACTTAATCAATGAAATATCTTATAAATTCTCCTTAACATTATATTGTTAAGATAATGTAATATGTGATGGGACTCGACATTATGTTAAATAGTTAATGTAATGTGAAGTGTAATGTGAAACATACATTATATAATAACGTATCATGCATTTCATGCTATGAAAAGAGTATCATTTTCCCATAATTAACATTAAATTGAGTGTCAATGAAATGTTATGTACTCACTTGACATTATGTTGAGAGTAAATTTAATGTGAAGTGCTATGTATGAAATTACATTGTGAGAAAATGCAGTGTTAAGAGCAGTGATCACCTTGAAATTACATTATGAGACAATGTGATGTAAAATTACTTTGACATGACATTATATTATAGGAAAATGTAATGTTTTTCATTTATTTAAATATACATTAAATTTTAATGAAACATCAAGTGTCAACTAAAATATATATTAAAATTTCATATTTTTATCTCATGTTTTGAAAATAAATAAAGTGGTTATTTTTTAGTTCCTTTAATATTAATATTTAGTAATTTTTTCATGAAATGTGAATATTGTGTATGAAAATTTTATGTGATAAATAAAGTCTAGGAGATAGATTCTTGCATTACATGCTAGGCATGACTCTATAGGATTTTTTTTCATCTACCTTGACCTAGGTTTGTAATTTGAGTTATTAGATTGAATTTAGTTGTTAGGAATAGTTTGTTCATATTAAGTTTTAGAATTATTATGAATTAGATTCTCATTGAGTAAAGTATCCCTAGGTATAGGGACTTTGATTCATACTTCCCACCATTCTAAAGGCTTATTCCTTATTATATAAAAGTGGGGGTTGGATATCTATATCTCTAGGCTTACTTATATATATATTTTTAGTCTCATATAGTTCTAAACCTTTATATTAAGTGTTCATATACCTTATGAATAAGATGAATTTGGATATTTATTAATATGTTTGGCTATTATATTAGGGTGAGTAACACATAATATGGGTTGTGTAAAGAGTTACACATTAATATAGTGTGAAAACATTAATTTGGTGAATGGAATAGAGATTCCAAAACTAAATCATTAGAATCATGCATATATAAAGGAATAAAGCACAATAAGATAAATATTGCATATGATGAAATGGTTATGAGTTTAATATGAATATTATTTTTATTAAATTAGTGAGACTTTAAAATAAAAACCACTTAAATAATAATGGTGAGATTACTTCCAAAGAATCACATGTCAAGACTTTGATCATCCAACCAAGTAGTTTATTATGTAAGACATGATAGGTGTGGTTAATTTTAAGGGATAGGTTACCATATACCATTGTTTTATTTGGGTGAAACATAGTTGGGAAACCACAAGGTTTGGGATAATATAATAATAAAGTTTAGTATTATTCATATAATTAATATGGAAAAATATTTTTCCACTCAATTATCCAAGAATTACAACTATTGCGATTATTACGATTGCCTACAAAAATAACTAAATTTATGAGTTTCACACCAAAGAGGGTTCATTTCTTGGTGAAATATGGGTCTTGAATCACTAAATACATATGATATATGAGTCCACCATTTTTAGTGGGAGTAATTTCTTGAAAATTCCTTGATGAAAAGATATAAAACATGATACTCAACCATTAATATGTCTTTGTTATATATTATTACACACTTCATGATAATCATATTGAGATCTCTAATAGGTATGGCCTATAAAATAGTTAGATATTGGTATTTAGGGTTTAGAAGTGTTTTTAAAGAGAAGCATCATGAGCATCTAAATGTGAATGTTATAAAATTAAATTCACTAACTATGACTCATGGGTATTGGATAGTGTGTGTGCATCACACATTTTTATTGATAAACACAGAATTGTAAATAAGAGGGAATTGATGAAGGGAGAAGTTGATCTTCATGTCGGTATTAGAGAAAGAGTTTCTACATTAAAATTAAAAACTTATAATCTTAGTATACCTAGTGGATTAGTCCAAGAATTGAAGAACTGTTATTATGTTCCTACCATAATTAATAATATGTTTTTTGTATCTTATTTGGACAAGATAGGATTTTCAGTCACTATTAAGAATTAGAGTTTTTCTATATATAGGAATGAAATGTTTTATGAAATCAGGAGTATGGTAAATTGTTTATATATTATAGATATGGTATATTATAGATAAGGTTAATCCTGTCTACAAAATTAAAAATAATAAGTTTAGGGTTTATTCTAATCCCACCTACCTTTAGAATTTTTTCCTTGGACATATAAATGAGAAAAGAATTCAAAGATTTCATAAGGATGGATTGTTAGAACCATTAGATTTTGAATAATTTGACAGATGTGGAAATTTTTTATTAGGAAAGATATTTAAAACACCTTTTAATAGAAAAGGTAAAAGGGAAAGCGGTTTATTGGATCTCATACATAGTGATGTATGTGGACCAATGAGTACAAAAGTAAGTGGTGGTTTTTGGTACTTAATTACCTTTACTATTGACTGACTGAATGTCCTAAAATAATTTCTTTTTTTATTGATTTTTGATAACCCCCCTTTTAAGGGATGAGGTGGAACCCTTACAAGCCTCATAGGTTTTAGAGATTACATGACCCATAGGTCTTAGAGGAAATATCCAGACTATAAATACATGGAACTACTTCTCCCTAGCATCTGCATCATGATATTAGCTCTCCACCTTTGCATGGATGTCAGGCTAGGCTTCCCATGAATGCATAGGCTAGTCCTAATGAAAACACTATAACCTCTCTTTCTTCCACATCTGTTAGATTTTTCTCTAGTGAATACACTTACTCTGAATCTTCATCTAGAGTCTACTTTTTGTAGAGTATTTTTGGTCCATTAAGCACAATTTTAGATGGCCCAAAATCCTTAAGGTAGACTAAAGGCCTTGAGGTGGCCCAAAGGCCTTGAGGTGTCCCAAAATCCTAACTGTCTTGAAGGCCTTGGGTGGAACTAAGGCCTTGAAGGACCCGAGGACCAAACTGGTGGTCCAATAGCCCAAACAGATAAATAGTTCCAGCTGCTATAGTACCGAACAGTTCCTGCTATAGTTCCTGATACGGTGCCTTCTACAGTACTTCTACAGTTCGAGACATATGTCTCTGCCTGTTTTTGAACTCGGGTCTCTTGGATGCACTTGCTGAGTCCGCACCAACTGGGCTGAGGCTCTTGTTCCCTTTACTAATGACTTAGTTAGCATAGTTACATGTTTATGGTGAGACATAAGTATGCAACCTTTAAAAATTTAAAATAGTTTCAAAAAAAAGTACACAATCATTATGGAAAGAGTATAAAGATTCTATAATTAGATCATGTTGGTGAATAATTAATCCGGGAATTCATTGATCATCTGAGAGATTGTGGAATTGTTCCATAACTCACTCCTCTTGAAACACCATAGTATAATGGTGTTTCTAAGAGGATGAATCATACCTTTTTTTATATGGTTCAATCGATGATGAGTCAATGTGACCTTTCAATTACATTCTGAGGTTATTCTCTAGAAACTACTACATTATTAATAAAACTAATTATAAATAAAGTATTCATAAGTACAACATATATGATATGGACCAGGAATCATCACATTATGTATTTTATGAATATTTAGGGTTACAAAGTACTTTTATGATGATTGAATTCTGATAATCTTGGTCCCAAGTCAGATGAATTCTTATTTTTTTGGTTATCCCAAGGAAGCAAAGGGATATTATTTATATAACCTTAGATAACATGAAGTTTTTTTCGATTGAGATGGTGTTTTAATTGAGACACAACACATCAATCAAATATTCAGTGGGAGGAAAGTTAAACTTAGAGAAGTTCAAGACCAAAAAATAGAAAAATTTCCTAAGATGGAGGTTGAGCTGGTTCCAGAAAGGGTTTTAGAAGAAGATCTAACTCAAGTTACACAAGAACCTCAAAGGCGTGATAATATTATTTAAGAATTTTATAGATATATATTTCTCATTCCAAATGATAATGAATTATCATTCATAGGAGATGAATATATTATCCAGTGTAAGGCCATTAATATTTCTAATTATGAGAAATGGTTAAAATCCATAGAAACTAAAATTTTCTATATATACATTATGTTTTTTGGAAATTATTATATATAGAAACCCTAGTCTCATACACACATCATTACATTATTTTTAATATAAAAATCTATAAAGCACAACCCATAAATATAGAGTCCTAGTGTATTTGAAAAATTAGATACAAGTTACATGAACTTAAAACATAAAATAAATCATATTTATTTAAATATAAATAATTAGTTATTAATTAAATTGATATTATATTATTTATTAGGATACCTTGGGTAAACACATAAAGGAAAAGGGTGATCTATAAATCCTATTAAGGAAACAAAACATGATGATGAAGTATAACATGCGAGTCAATAAGGCATGACATGATATCATAAAATAGGAGGATTATAAATAATCACATGGAAGTATGGAATAAAGGAGATGAAATAATAAGATAATAAAATCATAGAAATTTTGAAACAATATAAAACATGAAATCATAAGCATAAGTCAAGACTCACTACTATGACGATATAAAATAATGTGTTGGGCTAATTGCCTATGCACCATACATAGTATCTCATGAGATTTAAACATTATGAAATGAATTAAGGGGATGTATAATTCTAGTACCACCCATAACATCATAATATGTACATGAATATGTATTCCATATAAGGTAATCATACATAATGCATACACATTATAAAAACCCATGAAAAAGGAATGGGTTACATAATCTTGTCTCAAAACATAACCAAAGGATATATCATAAAGATTCCCAAGAGAAGAAGGAATTAAATTTTTTTGGATGTTCATATTTGAATAAATATGAATATGTCTTAAATATAGATTTAAAATGAAGAAAATTAATAATAAAGCATTATAAAATTAAGCATATAAAGGAAAATATTAGGAAATGTCCAAGAAAGGGATAAAGAAATTTTAAACAAGGAAAACATATAGTGTTTTTATTAAATTTAGAAATGAAATAGAATGGTTTTCTATAAAATAGTTATTATTTTTATAAATTATGGGTTAGAAAATAATTTAAAAGAGTTATATCTAATAAATAATTAAGTAATATAAAATATACCTTTAAATAGGTTTGTTTTAAACAATGGCGGAGAAGGGAACTTGAAAAATATGTATAACCCAACAAAGAAATGGAAAATAAACTAGGTATATATGTGAAAAAAATATATACAGAATATAAAATAAGTGAAAGTAAATTATATAGAGATAAATTGAGGTAGAGAGAGAAAGAGTAACCAAAAAGGAAAGAGTGGGTGGTTCAGAAGATCCCATACCTAAAGTTATGACTCGCTCGATACATTAATCTAACATACTGAATAATCAAATTAAATTTATTAAATAATTTATTAAGAATTTTTTCATGTATATTTAATTTATTATTATTATTTTATCTTTTTTTGTAATCATTTTATTATGATATCATGTTTATGTTCACCTTCCCACAGATGTTTGTTACATGGTTCCAAGATCACATCATTTTATTCATAATTATAGAAGTTCTTATTAAATGGGACCACAACTATAGAAGTGATATGGAAACATTTTAATGTCATTCTAGAATTTTAAATGTTCATAAATATCCATTTTTTTCTAACATATTAATAATATATTGAGTATAATGTTATTGTTTAATGACACATTCATTTAAGTGGTTTTACTGACCAATATGAACTAGATTATTTTTATTTAGTTTTATGATTATTAAACCGTTATTGAACATAAAATAAATTAAAATATACTTATTATAATCATATTTAACAATAAAATAATTATTATAACTATCCATGAAGGTGATAATAGTTGTTTAAAACCAATATCCTAATCAGCGGTTATACCATCCATGAATGAATGTTTGTTTATAAAAACAATTATTTTATCATTATATGATTTTAATATTAATATTAAAAAATAATAATAATGTTTTAATTTATTAATTTATTACATAATCATATAATAATATCAAATTAAAACTATCCATGGTGGTGCTAAAGAAAAATGGAATACATCATCCATAGATGTGGTGAACCAAAAAAAACATGGGCCATGATTTCATTTTAGAATTAAAGGGAGGGAGTATGATAATAGATATTCCATTAATATAATAAAATTTTAGTATAAATATGATACCTATGTCATTATATCATCATGTAATGGAGGTATTTTGAGGATGTATAAAAAGATAAGAACTTAAAAGAACACAGTAGAGACAATTACCTCTTCCCTCAGTTTTCCTCCTTTGGAATACACCTTAAGGATTATTAGAATGGACTATTGGTGAGACCAAATCCTATAATAAGTGGGAAAGAGATTTGAGGAGATATTTTTATAGATATTAGGAATGGTAATGTGTTTTTAAAGTGAAGAGAAATAGGTGGAGTAGGGTGGTATTTATAAGGGGTGGAGAGGGGTGTTTTTGAATAAAATATCCATTAGTTTATTATTTTTACTCAAGACTACCAATAATGAAGATTATTATGATTAAAAATTGTAATTGGTGTATGTGAGGCTGAACTAATGGTTTTTTACATAATCTAGTATGTAACAAATCATGTATTTAATTTTAAAAAATATAAATTTTTATGATATGACCAAATTTTAGACCCTTAAAAAATTAATTATAATCACATAAAATTATTTTATTATTTATATAAAAAATATTGTTGTTTAAAACCATTTTATAAAAATAAACTCTTATTTAAAATATTCTAAAAATTTATTTTAATGAAAATAAAACTTATATTTTTTCCAATACAATAATGGTTTCTTTCTTTCAAATATTTATTTTATCATATTTAACACTTTTGGTTAATTATATTATGATATAAATACCTTATATTTTTATTTCATAAGATACCTAACTATTATTTTACTATTCCAATAGTTTGGTTACTATTTAAATGGTCAAGAAAGTATTCCTAATGGCCAGGTTACCATTCCAACGATCATATTTCCAATGGTTTTATAGGTTTTATAATTCTTATAAATATCCTCTATTTCCTTCATTCATCATTCAACTAAATTCCTCCCAAGGTTACATATTAATTTTGTTTAAAAAATTTCAATTGGATTACAACATTTTGTTTCCTTTTTACAGTATTGGTCATGAGTGTGATTATTCTAGGAGACTAAGATGATCCAAATTTTCATATTCTAGTTATTTTATTTTTTCATGTTTACTATCCCATTGTAACACTTTTAGTTTTTATGGCTATATTTTTCCTCTAAATATAATGTTACAAATTAATATAATAAAGTGTTTTTGGTTTTTGTTTCATGGTTTGCGTGTTTTATATTATACTACATTACTAAATATGACACATATTTATTCATAAGTGCAATTTCATTTATAAATTTCTAGGTCATTACATTCTTCACCCCTTAAGAAATTTCACCCTCAAAATTTCATTTCACACACCAAGATGAAAATGGATGAGGGTACTTCTATTTCATTGCTTCTTCAAGTTACCATATTGCCTATTAATACTCATGGTTCCACCAAAGTACTTTGACAAGGTGAGTTGTATTATTGCATAAAAATTTATATCTACGATACAAGATCTTCACCGGATGCCCATTATAAGTGAGATTATGCTCCAACTATGATACCTCTATATTTAGTACATGTGAAAGATTTGGTATGTACTTAATCAAGATACATGAAACACATCATGCAATTGAATCAGGTTTGGTGGGACTGCTAGTTGACATACCACAACTCCAATACAATCAAGAATCCCAAAGGGGTCAATGTATCTAGGACATAGATTTCCCTTCTTACCAAACCTCATAACTCTCTTCCATGGAGATATGAAAAGGAACACTTTATCTCTCACCTGAAACTTTAAGGCTCATTGAAAATTGTCAGCATAACTCTTCTGTCGAATCTATTATAATATAATGTGCTGTTGAATAGATTTAACCCTCTCTGCCATTTCTTCAACCAGTTTAGGTCCTAATAGATCACATTCATCAAATTCATCCCAACATGTTGGAGCTATAATTTTTTCCCACAGAGGGTTCATAAGGAGCCATATAAATGCTCAAGCGAACTCAACCATAGGAATATATAGGTTCCATCCTAATTTGAATTCCATAGAGAAATATCTCAACATATACTCAAGTGTCTGGATAGTCTTGTAACGTCCCGGATCCGGGTGCTACACAACGGGTGCCCCGAACCCAGTTGGTCACATGACCTCAAGCGCAATTCCCCAAACACCAGAGGCTACTGACTAGCAGTGAGGGCCTAGGACTGATTGTGGGGAAACTATGCCCTCATTCGTCAAAGTGTAGCACAACAAAAATAAATATAAACATAAAAAAGCAGAAGCAATAAACAATATAGACCTAAAATGGACAACGAAACTGAAGTAAATGACAACCAATAGTCATATATATGATGATGCAATATGTCTCTAATTCTAAGAAAGCATCCAAAACAGGACACACTGTAATCTGATACAATACAGCACAAGGTACAAGTATAGCAAAACAAAACCGAGAAAGTGAAATAGGAGCTCAGCAGCATCGCAAGCCTAAGCTCGGTCCCATGCTCTCCTACTCCTCCACAAAAATCATGTACCTGTGTAGGGACCCTTGCCCTTATCAACACCTACATCAATATAATCTGTTTGGGCCCAAGACATGACCCAAAAAGGGTGTGAGAAATAAATCCCAGTAGGCAACCACCAAAGGCCCGTGCTCAACTGTCAGTGAAAATGTGCAACAGAAGTGTGCAATTATGAAATACAATAAACTAGGAAGTAATCAAAAGTAACCATTCCTACCAGTTAACTTAAAATTTTAATAATTATTTAACAATTCAATACAATTGAATTCTGAGTTTCTTGAGACTCGGCCTTGACCGAAAATCTCCTATACCAGTTCCACAACAGAAACTAGAAAAATCTATCTAACAAGAAAAAGATAATAATAATACCAATCCTATGATTTATCTTGGCAGGTAAAACATAAGAAATCACCACAATGAATATTCAAGTAAACATTGTCCTCATACATACAAGTCCTTACCCTCAGGCAAGCAGGAACGAATCCCTCAGGTGACTACCCTCAAGCATAAAAAATATTGCCATCAGGCATACGAGATATCCCCCTCAGGAACAGAAGCTACTGCCTACAGTCATAATAAATGTTTTCCTTAGGCTAAACTAACACTTCCCTCAGGCTAAACAAAACACCACCCTCATACATTCCATAGGAAAAGCAAGTAACCGGGCCGAGCCCAACACAAGCAATCAATTTACATATATTTCCTCTCAAGAAAACTTAAAATATTCTATCATCACGGCATACCCATGGGTATCCTGGACAAGCGGCTAAACAAGAGAAATGCACCCTCGGGGTGACCCTGGATCAAAGAAATGATCCCAAATAGTAGTTTATACTAATTCATTAGATTACCTATGCAATTCTAGGTATTTCAATGGTCAAAGTCTCAACCATATGACACCCCAAACATGGGCGCGTGGCACAACAGTACACAAAATCAACTCGACAGTTGTAATTAAACACAAGACCACCAACCTCGATCTCCTCTAATCAATATTTGTGAAAGGAACCTCCCGAAACAACCAAGAACGATGCAGATCTAAGATAAAATATTACCTGTTCAAACCCAATTAACTCCCCTTAGGGAAATAATTGGAAGGAGAGATCCAAGAAGAGAGAAGATATCACAAGTGCGGTTCAAACGATATCGACGATGGAGGAATCAGAGTCCTGGTGAGAGTTCGGGAGATTCTCCAAGTCTTGGCCTCCTCTCCCGCATCTCCTGGTGCGTTCTATGCCTCCTATGCCGAATGAGGAGGATAATGCCTATTTTTAATGAAAAAAACATAACTACACAGCATGTACTCTCAAGTACAAGACATGTACTTTATTTTTAACTATTCACTAGAGGTTACTCTCCACCGCCATACTGTTCATCTGCCAACTGATTACGCAACGTCTATTACTAAGTATACGGTGTGTACCATCGTTCCTCTGGCGGTTACTTCCACCGCCTTACTATTCACCTACCAACTGATTACACGACATGTATTACTAAGTACACAGTGTGTAGTTAGTTTTTACACCCTTAATCACTGACATGCCTACACGCCCTGTATACTCATCCCACACAACCAAAGTACACGGTGTGTGGAAAAAAGTACACGGTGTGTACCCATAAATTTGGGATTTTTCCCACATTTCCCTTATTTTCTCAAAAAAACTTAAGGAAAAAGGAAAATAAGAAACCTGTACCTCAAGAATAAGAACCGGGTTCTTAAAAACTTCCCCCCTTAAAAACATTCGTCCCCGAATTGACCTTCAAAGGGTGGTGAAGATAAAGCTGAGAACAACTCTGGCCACTCATCACGTACGTCAGTCTCCCGCTCCCAGGTTTCGTCCTGCACTTAGCCATGCTGCCATAACACCCGTACAAAAGGAACTGACCATCCTCAGAGAACCTTCATGATCTTATCAACAATATGAATCGGATGCTCCTCAAAGGATGCATCAACTTGAAGTTCAACCTCCTCGGGTTGAAAGACGTGAGACGAGTCTGAGTGATAATGGTGCAACTGAGATACATGGAAGACATCGTGCATGGCCCGACACCTCTGTGGTAACTAAAAATGATAGACAACCATCCTGAATCTCTCCAGAATCTCAAATAGCCCTACATACATCGGCAAAAGTTTACCCTGTCTCCTGATCCATCCGTTTTCCAGCCTTGGTTAAACACACAAGAAAACCTAATCCCCAACCATGAATTCCAAGGGTCATCTGTAGCGATCAACATAAGACTTCTGACGAGACTTTGTAGTAGCCATCTGCTTCTGAATCAACTGGACCTAGTCTGAAGTCTCCTGCACGAGATTTGGTCCCAGTAAAGCTGCCTCACCTGGCTCCAACCAGCACAAGGGTGATCAGCATGGCCTGCCATATAAATCCTCGCAAGGTTCCATCTCAATAGTTGCCTGAAAACTATTGTTGTAGGAAAAATCGACCAGAGGTATGTCCTTCTCCCAAGATCCCCAAAGTCTAGGACGCATGCACACAATATGTCCTCTAGAACCTGTATTGTATGCTCTGATTTTCCATTGGTCTAAGGGTGGTAAACTATGCTCAGAATCACCTGTGTACCCAGTTCCCTCTGAAAACTTTTCCAGAAACGAGAAGTAAAATGGGAGTCCCTATCTGAAACGATATAACGAGGGACCCCATGATGACGTACTACCTCTCGGATATACAACTTCCTAAGATCATCCACACCTAAGGTCTCCTTGATCGGAAAAAAGTGATCTACCTTCGTAAGTATTTCCACAACAACCCATACGATATCATTACCTCAAGGTGACCTCGACAACCTGGTCACAAAGTCCATCATGAAATCATCTTATTTCCACTTTGGAATGGGTAGATGTTGTAATAGTTTGACTGGCCTCTGATGCTTCGCCTTCACCTGCTGATAGGTGGAACATCTCGTAAAAAAACTAGCTACCTCTATTTTCATACCCAGCCACCAATACTGATGTCTCAAGTCACGGTACATTTTGGTAACTCCAGGATGCACTGCCCAAGATGAAGCATGAAATTCCCGCATCAACTCCTCACGTATATCCCCTAGAACCCACACTCGTACATGGATACGCAGTACCTCTTCATCACCTATCGTCCAACCAGGAGGAGGGTCCTCACTTTCCACCGAGTCCCATAGAACTAGGCCTTCTGAATCTGATAGTTGTGTCATCATCACTCTATCCAGAAGGTTAGAAGTCACAACTAAGGATGAAATATAGGTTCTTCCCTGACTATTGTGCACCTCCAAATGCATCTCAGAGAACAAATCCATAAGCTGCCACTCACCACTGGCCTTCTGCACTACCTGTATCTGAATCCTCCTACTCAGTGCATTAGCCATTGCATTACCCTTACCGGGTGTATAGTCAATCTCAAAGTCAAAGGACTGAAGGTATTCAACCCACCCTCACTGTCTCAAATTCAAGTCATGCTGGGTAAATATGTATTTAAGACTTTTGTGGTCCGTAAACACCACAAAATGTTCTCCCAAGAGATAATGTCTCCAACAGTGTAACACATGAACAACTGCAGCCAACTCAAGATCATGCGTTGAGTAATTACTCTCATGTGGCCTCAACTGCTAAGACCTATACACAACTACTCGATCACCCTGCATCAACACTAATCCCAAACCAATACCTGATGCATCATAGTAAATTGTATATATCTTCCATTTCTCTGGAAGTATCAGGACTGGTGATAACGTCAACCTTCCCTTCATCTCTTGAATGGCTGTCTCGCAAGATTCTGACTAAACGAACTTCATACTCTTTTTAGTCAAACCCATCAACAGTACTGCTAAGTGGGAGAAGTCCTATATAAAGTGCCTTTAGTAACCTACCATCCCCAAGAAAATCCGTATTTCAAACACATTATTAGGATGCTCTTAGGAAACTACTGCTCTCACCTTCTCTGGGTCTACTGAAACTCCTGCCTCTGAGATAATATGACCCAGGAAGTGAATCTGGTCCATCCAAAAGTGGAACTTTGAGAGATTAGAATATAACTTATGCTCTCTCAATGCACTCAAAATGATCTTAAGGTGTATGGCATGGTCGTGTCTAGTGTGAGAGTACACCAAGATATTGTCCATGAAGACTACCACAAAAGAATCCATATATGGGTAGAACACACGATTCATCAGAGCCATAAAAACTTCTGGTGTGTTTGTGAGTCCAAATGGCATGACCAAGTACTCGTATATACCATATTTTCCCCGAAAGGCTATAAGTGGTATGTTCGATGGTCTAACGCGCAACTGATGATATCTGGATCTCATGTCAATATTCAATAACACTTGTTCTCCTCAAAGTTTATAAAAAAGATCATCAATTCTCAGTAAGGGATATCGGTTCTTAACCGTCAACTGGTTCAGTTTCTGATAATCCATACATAGTCTAAGGGTACCATCTGACTTCTTAGCAAAAAGGACAGGCGAACCACAGGGAGAAATACTGGGTCGGATAAAACCCTTGGCTTGTAACTCCTCTAACTACCTCTTGAGATCCTACAATTCTAGTGTAGCCATCCTATAAGGAGGAATGGACACCGGTGCCACTCCTGGCACAAGATCAATAGAGAATTCCACCTCTCGCTCTGGAGGTAGACCTGAAAATTCTTTAGGGAATACATCCCTGAAATGATTAGTCACAGGAGGGAAATCCTTTTGACAAGTTCCCCAATCATCCAGATATAAAATCAAAATCTGGGCTATCACTCCACCTCGCCCACGATGCTCAGGTCCAATTCGGCTCGCCTGGACATCCCATTCGCCCTTGTATAGAAACTCTCCACCCTCTGGTGATGTGAAACTCACCCTGCAATGATATAAATATACAAAGACTTGAAAGGGTACCAACTATTCCATCCTGAGAATGATTCCATAGCCCGTCATATTTAAGACATAGAGGTCCCATAGAAATTGACACCCACCAACCTCTAGGGGTCACTCCTTGAACTGATGCACACCTTCCATTATAGTTCCCAATGGAGTGTCTAGAATAATGATATCATAAGAAGAAGAAACACTGAGCCCAAGGCTCTTCACAATGGGCACAGATGTAAAGCTATGTGTATCACCAGTATCAAAAAGTACCAAAGATAAAACAGAAGCAACTAGAATAGTACCTATGATAGTGGAAGGTCTGAGATCCTACTCCTATTGGGTTTGTTGCACTGCATATGTATTCCTAGTACTGCGACCCTATGACACAGCCTGGCTACCCTAAGATGACACGCCCTGCTGTCTCTAAGATCCTGGTGTCTGGCTACCATGGACACAACCACTACCTCGGCCTGTATGTCCTGACGTATTCGAATTCCCTGACTGTTAAGAAGCTACTGGCCCTGATCCTGCATGCGGAGTCTGCACAGAACCCCTCTCACTAGTCACTGGTGGAAACTCCCTATAATAACACTGTATATGACCCATCCTTCCGCAAGATCGACACTCCACTGGGTCACATGGACACTGAGGTCTCTTGTGCCCCTCTTTACCACACTGGTAGCACATTACCTGGATAACTGAAGAATTATTCTAGCTAGTACTGCCACTGGGAGAGAAATACATCTACCTCTTCCTCTTGCCAGTAGAGATAGTACCATAGACTGGTGCCGAACCACCCTGGTCCGCACCGCTAGCTTACCACAGGTTCTGCTTAGTAATCAATGCCTGGTTCACAATAGCATACACTATAGGAAACCTGAAAACATTCACCAGCACTCGAATGTCATATCGAAGACCATCCTCAAAGAGTCTATCCCTCAACATCTCATCACCCACCAGAACAGGTGAAAAACACTGTAGCTCAGTGAAGCGGGGAACTCTCGAGCTTGATTTTCCCTTAGCGTCTCTGGAAAGAAAAAGTCATAGAAGACTGCTTGAAAATATTCCCACACCATGTCTTGGTGATGCTCAGTCTGGGTGGTAACATTCCACTATCTCTTGGCAGAATCACGCAACATGTAAGTAATGAGCTTGACCCTCCTCCCAGGATGCGTCTCCAGATGCTCGAAGATCGTCTGCATAAAATCCAGCCATGAATCCGCAGCCTGTGGTCCACCATCCCCTGAAAACATAGGAGGATGATGCTTTTGGGATATACGTGTCAGCTCTACCATAGATGTGGAAACCGGCGGTGCTCCCTAGAAGGTCTGCATAAACCACATGAAGCCATCACAGAACTGTGCATCCGCGCCTACGTCTGGTATAACGGCTGGCGCCGTATCTGGCACTGTTGGAGGTTCCATCGGTAGCCCATGGCCTACCATGTCTGGAGTATAATCGTTGCCACCCTCTTGGTGAACATCTCATGGTCATCTCGACGTCATGACTCTACAAGTTCAAACACACGCCTTAGTTTAATTTACTGTCAAGGTTTCTTTTTTCTGGTTAATAGTTCCAACAAAAAGAAAAACAAACCACAAGAACTAGCAAAAAGAGACTACACGACATGTATAAAGTCTACACAACGTGTACCCTTAAGCCCTTACATGGTCGTGTTCTGATTCTGGCTTGGGCGTGTCTCAACCCCAGTTACACGGCATGTTACACCCGCACATGGCGTGTACACCACCCTATCTCCCCAACTACACGGCCAAGTCCACATAGTCTCTCATCGATCAAGACTACACGGAGTGTCCCACAGGTACACGATGTGTACTAGACGAGCTCCACTGACCTGTGTTGTTCAAGACACAGCCGAATTCACGGCTCACACCACACGGCGTGTTCCATATAGACATGGAGTGTATGAGAAAGGATAACACTGACCCGTGTTGTTAGCTACACGACCAGATCATAAGATTAAACTACATGGAGTGTGCATAATTGACATGACATTTATAAACTAAGATTTCTCCATCCATGTTGTTAGTCACACTCCGAACACAGGGTCAAGTCGACATGGCGTGTACAACTGGTACATGGTGTGTTTCCACAAGAACTTCCCTATCTTGTGTTTCTGCCCACACGGCCTAGGACACAGTTAGAGACTACACGGAGTGTACATAAGGTACACGGTGTGTACTTAAATTTTTTTCATTCCTTCCCGAATAGAAGAGTACATGGCGTGTAGTCAGAACTACACAACGTGTATTCTGGATTTTTCTGAACAGTAAGCCTCAAAAACTACTCTAGAGCCCCTTTTTCTTTAATTTCAAGTGTCAGTATGCCAATTTATGATCTGTGGGGGCCCATACTCCCCAAAAACCAAAGTTTAGCACCTAACCTTTCACATTATAGTATAAAACACAACAAAAGGATGGGTCACAATCTGCTAAATTCCGGTCCAAGAGAGCCCATACTTCTCAGGAACCAAAGTTTAACGTTCATAAACCCAACCGTAAGATTTTCCAATACCCTATCAACAATAGGTGTATCTATCAAGGTACCTATCACAACAACATGGATTTTATAGCACAACATCTATCACAACAACATGAAATTTATAATGCACCTACATGGAATGAAAACTATGCATGACATGTGATTCTAACATGTGCCTAAATGATGCATGTGATGGCATACCCTCATCTCATTGGGTTGCAACTAAATAGAACTCAAGTATAAATTATAAATAGCACACCACAAGTGCGTCACCCAACGGTGAAAATAAAATCAGCTGTAAAATTTCAAAACTAGAAAAATTGGAATTAAATGAGGTAGATTAGATTTTCCCTGTACACGGGTTAACTACTCCCAGACACAACTTATTACCAAGTACCTATTCCATCCTATCCCTGGATATAGGCTCCAAATAGTAAGTAAAAAAGAAAATAAATTCCTATGATACCACTTTGTAACATCCCAAATACAAGTGCTACACAACAGGTGCCCCGAACCCGGTAGGTCACATGACCTCAAGCACATTTCCCCAAATGCCAGAGGTTTCCGACTAGCAGCGAGGGCCTAGGACTGATAGTGGGGAAACTATTCCCTCATTTGTCAAAGTTTAGCGCAGTGGAAATAAATATAAACATATAAAAGTGGAATTAGTAAACAATATAGACCTGAAATGGACAACATAACTAAAGTAAAATACAACCAACAATCATATATATGATGTCACGACCCGTCCTCGGGCCCGTGTCGTGACTACCCCAAGCCCGCCTTCCATAGGCCAGGGGCTGGCGACTAGCACCAAGGCGTAAATCCCAACAAAAAGGGAAGGCATTGCCTTTGAAAAGTAAACAAGCACCACAGAGCAAGCAAGCGGAAAAGTAAACACTAAGTAAAACTGTACAAGCTGTGCTGAAAGTAAAAAGGGGCCGGAAATACAAGCCCAACTGTAAAGTACAACTGAAAGGAAAAACAACAACTGAAAAGGGAAAACTGCAGCGTCGAGCCGTCCTCCGGAAGTCCCACCTGAAGGGTGGGTACAGATAGCCTCCACTGCTCCTCGGGTCCACCTAACCGCTCCGAGTACGTCCCGCCCAGTGGTCCACCTCCAGGTACTGTCCTGCTCCGCACGCCTCCTCCACGATCAGCGATGTCCGTCGTCTGCAACCAACACCACGAAGTGCGGGCATAGCCCGTGCAGGGGTGAGTGTAAGCTACTCAGTAGGGACCCCGAGACCCCCAAAGGTCTCCCGAAATCCACAAAGGATAATCCACAAAGGAAAGATACAATCACGAAGTAACATCTGACACGGCTTAGGTATATGCCCATACATATACCTAAGTCTTCAATTCCCGTTCGGCTCCAACGTCCGAGCCCAAGCACAACCCAGTCCACACAGGAAAGCAAAACGTATACCCACGCAGGATAGAGCAACACAATCCACAAAGGAGAGTAAACAGTAAATCCACACAGGATAGCTCAACACAATCCACAAAGGAGAGTAACACAAGATTCATCTCACACAGGTATACTTCTTCGGATGACGATAACGATGATCATTGAACCATCTAAGTCGTCGGACCCACGAAGGATCCATAGGTACTAACCTTGCAGTGACCCACACAGGATCGGGCCCACGCAGGACCTGTAGAAGTTGGCTCACACAGAACCGCTGAGAGATGACCCACACAGGATCAGGCCCACACAGGACCGGGCCCACGCAGGACCTGTAGGCGCTGGCTCACACAGAACCGCTGAGCGCTGACCCACGCAGGATCGGACCCACACAGGATTGGGCCCACACAGGACCGGGCCCACACAGGACCTGTAGCACTGATCCACGTAGGATCGCTGAGTGCAGTAGTCGTCGCAGTCCGCTGAGGATCTCTGCACAGTCGTCGCCGCAGTCCACTGAGGATCTCTGCACGGTCGTCGTCGGAGTCCACGGAGGATCTCTGCACAGTCGTCGCCGCAGTCCACTGAGGATCTCTGCACGGTCGTCGCTGTCGAAGTAGCAGTCGCAGCCAGCACTAGGGTTCCCGCACACAGCAAGCTCGTTCGGGAAGGTCCGCTTCACGAGCCGAGAGGCTGATACATCAACTGACATGAAGTCCGAATTTGATGTATCCAAAAGTTCCGTATCGTCAACAGGAACTCAACGTCGCAGACGGCGCGTCAATCGGGCGCCCGGTCTGAGAGATATTGGCATTTTCGTCCCAGGGGCCCGGTTGGTTTTTAAGGCAAAACCAACCCTACCGCACTCCACCTGCTTCCAAACCTCGGGCGGAGTATGCCAAAAGATCCGTCTCACTTAGAGGAATTCAACAAAGCTGACGGCACGTCAATCGGACGTCCGTAGCTCAAGATATGAGCGTTTCCGCTCCGAGGGCCCGGTTAGTCTCGTGTACGAACCAACCCGGCCGAACTCAAAGTATTCCGAAACCTTGAGTGCGATATACCGAAACGACCTTCTCGATCCAAGGATCGCGTTTCCGCTAACGGCGAGTCGTTTGCAGGCACGAAGCTCAAGATATGGGTGTTTGAACGAAAATGTCCGAAGATGGGGGGTACGGGCCCGGGCCGACCCGGGCCGACCCCCCCCCCCCTGGGTCGGCCCGGCCCGGCTCGGCCGGCTCGGCTTGGCCGAGCCGCGCGGGTGGAAGCTGCGGGCGCTGACCCGCGGCTTGAGGAAGGACCGCGGCCCGCGTGCGGGCCGCGCTGGCGAGCCGCGGACGCGCTGAGCCGCGTCCGCCCGGATGAACCGGACCCGCGCGCCGCGGGTCCGTTTGACCACCGCCGCCGCGGCTTCAGCCGCGGCGGATTTCGTCCTGCGGCGCGCCGGGGCGCCGCCGCCTCCGGCCGCCGGCGCCGCCGAGCCGGTGACCCGCGCCGCCGGCAACTTCCGCGGGCCGCCGGCGTCGCTCCGGTGGCCCGTTTTCTTTCCCGTCTGCGCCATTGCTCCTCCCGGGATCCGTTCTTTACTGCGGGATCATCAACCGTCCGCTGCGGCACGTTCCGTCGTCGACCGTCAAATCCGCACAAAACGAAGAACGGCGGAGGGTCGTCGGGCCGTGTTCGTTCGGCCCGCACCCTCCACATTAGAGATAAACAACCGGGAGAAAAACGATCAACACATGATCCAACAATTTTAATTAAAATAAAATTGTTCATTGAAAACCGGCTTTTTAATTTTCAAGAACGTTCACGAGAAAATTAAAAAGGGGTAATTTTCCAAAATGAATCCCTACCTTGATGATCGTCATGCGCGGGCGTTCTTCGCGGAAGAGACCGTCGCAGAAGAGATCGATCGTCGCGTCATCGCGGGGAGGCGTCGCGTCGTCGCGGATTCCGGCGTTGAGTCGGTGAGCTCAACGAATCAAGAACAACAGATTTAAATTATTAATATTTAAATCTGTGTTTCATTTAAAACCAAAGAAAAGAACTTGAGTGGAAATCCGAAAGCACTCACCTCGAATGGTCGGTGATCGGAGATCGGAGATCGGAGATCGGAAGAGCGTGTCGGGCGAAGGCGTCGTCGATTTCCGGGTTCGGCGTTCTTCGCGTTCTTCGCGTTCTTCGCGTTCTTCGCGAGGGAGAAGAAGTTGCGAGGGTTCTCCCAAATCTTCTCAAGCGCAAATAACCAGAGGTTAAGCGTTGGTCTTATTTTATTATTACGCCAACGAATTTGAAAAACTGGTTAAGAAACGATCCATCAATTCGTTGAATTAATTCAACGAAAGAAATGACCCATTTAATTCACGAAAGAAACAGCCCATTTAATTCACGAAATAAACCGCCCAATTAAATGGTCTGTTAAGAATTTAGAAAACACGTCGGTTGACTTTCATTAAGACGGGTTTTCACGGGTGCGTTTCTTAGCGGAAAGAAACGGCGGGGCTCGTGCGGGCCCCACCTCACAAATATCCTACCAAGGGGGTAGGATATTTCTGGATAGCATCCTATCCAGTTCAACTCAGTTCAAGCCTCCTTTAAGTGTCTTCAAGTGGCTTCCAAGTGGCTTAAGTGAAATAAAATAAAGCTGTCGCAAAATTATTTTATTTCTTAACTTTAAGCCCGAAAATTAAAAACCACACCCGAGCAAACGCAACTCCGGAAGAGGCATTTCTAAGCGAATACCGGCGCTGCGATTTCATCGGTGCCCTCAGAATTAGATTCCGGGCACCAGTTCAGAAGTTAAAAAAACCCGCTCGTCCGTTCACTGAACGTACCCAAGCCAAACTTCAGAAAATGATTCCGGGCACACCGGGCCTCGGAATCAGGCGCCGTCAGAAACTGCATTCTTGTAAAATTCCAAAGAAAATTAAGAAAAAAATTTCCTTGAAATTTACGGGTCTTTACATTACTCCCACCTCAGGACTTTACGTCCCCGTAAAGATACATCAAAAACTAGGGAAACAAATGTGGGTACTGAGCACGCATCTGAGCCTCCCCCTCCCAAGTGCTCTCCTGGAGGTTCCCATGCTGCCATCTGATGCGCACAAGAGGAATCGATCACCCACGTAGGACCCGCTCCTGTCGATCCTCTATCTCCACTGGGACCTCCGTAAAAGTCGCTCCATCATCCACGTCTAGCTCCCCATAGTCAATGATGTGCGCCGGGTCGTGCACGTATCTCCTCAGTTGGGATACGTGGAAGACATCGTGCACTCGGTGCAACTGAGGTGGCAGAGCCAGGTGATAAGCCACCTCGCCAATCCTGCTGAGGACCTGGAAAGGCCCGATGAAGCGTGGAGACAACTTGCCGCCTCGGCCAAATCTCCTCAAACCACGTCGAGGTGAGACCCGCAAGAAGACGTGGTCACCATCCTCGAACTCTAGTGGCCTCCGCCTCCTGTCAGCATATGACTTCTGCCGGCTCTGTGCTGTCCTCATCCGCTCCTGGATGAGCTGGACCTTCTCTGTCGTGGCCCGGACCATCTCTGGTCCCACAAGTGCTGACTCTCCAGGGTCTGTCCAGCACAAAGGAGATCTGCAAGGCCTGCCGTACAACGCCTCGTAGGGTGCCATCCCGATGGTGGAGTGGTAGCTGTTGTTGTACGCGAACTCCACCAAGGGTAGGTGGTCCTCCCAGCTGCGACCAAAGTCGAGGACACATGCACGGAGCATGTCCTCGAGAGTCTGAATGGTCCTCTCCGTCTGACCATCCGTCTGAGGGTGAAAGGCGGTGCTCAGACGTAGTCGCGCCCCGAACGCCTCCTGCAACCCCTTCCAAAGCTGGGAAGTAAAACGAGCGTCCCGATCGGAGACGATGGTCGATGGAACACCGTGAAGTTGTACAATCTCCTGAACATAGAGACGCCCAAGATCTCCACTGTGCCTTGCTCTCGAATGGGTAAGAAGTGTGCCGACTTGGTGAGTCGGTCAACAATCACCCATATGGAATCGTGACCTCTGGAGGTGCGTGTAAGTCCAGTCACAAAGTCCATAGATATCCCGTCCCACTTCCACTCCAGGACCTCCAAGGGCTGTACCAAGCCTGCTGGTACCTGATGCTCTGCCTTCACCTGCTGGCAGGTGAGGCACCGTGAAACGAACTCTGCCACAGCCTTCTTCATGCCCGGCCACCAGTGCTGTCGCCCGAGATCCTGGTACATCTTCGCCACTCCAGGATGTACCGCCAACGGAGAAGTGTGAAACTCTCTCAGCACCTCCTCTCGTAAGGCGACTGGTACCAAGGTACGTCCTCTGAAAAGGACATCGTGCTCTGCTCCAAGGGAGAAACCATCAGGTGCCTGTCCCGAGGATATCTGTGCACGCCGCGTCTCACAGTCAACATCCCCATGCTGTGCCTCTCTGACCCGCTGAAGAAGTGGAGGAGAGACTGTGAGAGACTGAAGGAAGGCTGCTCCGTCTCTATCCACGAAGGATATCTGCAAAGCGGCTAGCTGCTCTGTCGCCTCCTCAAGTAGCTGGATGCCCGTCCTCCTGCTGAGGGCATTAGCCACCACGTTCCCCTTCCCAGGAGTATAGACTATTTCAAAGTCATAGTCCTGGAGGAACTCGAGCCATCGCCGCTGTCTCAAGTTCAGGTCCTTCTGAGAGAAGATGTACCTGAGACTCTGGTGGTCAGAAAAGACTGTGAAGCGCTCGCCCATCAGATAGTGTCTCCATGTCTTCAGGGCAAAGACTACTGCTGCCAACTCCAAGTCATGGGTAGCGTAGTTCTGCTCATGAGGCCTCAACTGACGTGATCTGTAGGCAATCACGGCCCGCTCCTGCATCAGGACACACCCGAGTCCGGTCCCTGATGCATCACATTAGACTACGTAACCAACTCCCTCCTCAGGCAACCTCAAGATAGGTGCGCTGGTCAACCTCTGCCTCAGCTCCTGGAAGCTCTGCTGACATCTGTCTGACCACACGAAGGGTTTCCCCTTCTTCGTCAACGCTGAGAGTGGGGCCGCAACTCTGGAGAAGTCCGGCACAAATCTCCGATAGTATCCGGCTAGGCCCAAGAAACTCCGCACCTCTGTCACGCTCTTGGGTGGCTCCCAAGCTAGCACTTCCTCGATCTTCGCGGGATCCACTGCAACTCCCGCCTCAGAAATGACGTGCCCCAAGAAGTGGACCTCATGTAACCAGAACTGACACTTCGAGAGCTTTCCATAAAGCTGGTGCTCTCGGAGTGTGTCTAGTACAACACGCAGGTGGTAGGCGTGCTCCTCCTCCGTCGTCGAGTACACCAAAATGTCGTCGATGAAGACCACGACAAATCGATCGAGGTATGGCTGGAAGATCCTGTTCATGAGGCTCATGAACACTGCTGGAGCGTTGGTCATGCCGAAAGGCATAACCAAGAACTCGAAGTGGCCATACCGACACCTGAAGGCCGTCTTCTGCACATCCTCGTCTCGAACTCTAAGCTGATGATAGCCTGACCTGAGGTCTATCTTCGAGAACCACCGTGCTCCCTTGAGCTGGTCGAAGAGATCATCAATCCTGGGTAGCGGATACTTGTTCCTCACTGTCACCTGATTCAGGCAACGATAATCGACACACAGTCGCAAGCTCCCGTTCGCCTTCTTGGCGAACAAAATCGGGGAAGCCCAGGGCGAAACACTGGGTCGGATGAACCCCTTTCCCTACAAGTCCTCCAACTGTACTCGCAGCTCTCGAAGCTCAGCGGAGGCCATACGATATGCTGGAGTGGATATCGGGGCTGTCCCGGGGTACAGGTCAATATAAAAGTCTACCTCTCTGCGAGGAGGTAGTCCTGGAACGTCATCGGGAAAGACGTCCGCGTACTGATCCACCACTACAGGGAAACTGGGACTCCGCACGTCAACTGCTCCCAGGATGAGGCTATCCAACTGATGAGTGATGGGCTGACCTCTCCTCTGCGTGAGTCCATCCTGTGCTGCTAAGGCTCCCTTCTCGCCGGTGAAGGTGAACCTGCTCCCGTCGGTGCGCACACATCGCACCTTGCGCCTAAAGCAGTCAATCTGAGCATGGACCGTAGATAACCAATCGATGCCCAAAATGACGTCGTAAGGCCTCGACGCTGCTACAAGAAGATCCCAGCCGAATCTCTCGCCTCCTAGAGTAATCTCACACTGCCGGCACCAGTGCATAATCGTCGAGTCTGCTCCCGTAGAAGTCTCTAGCCGCAAGGATCGAGCCAACGGCTCTGTCGGAATCTCCGAGCTCCGAACAAGGGCAGTGGCTATGAAAGAGTGACTCGCTCCTGTGTCTATCAGAACTGCAGCAAGGGTGGAATAGACACAGATCGTACCTCGAATCATCTATGGCGCGCCGTGGTCGTAGGCCTCCGCTGCCTGGAGCTGAGCCTGTCTCTGCCCGCCAGCTCCCTGTGGTCGGGGCGGGCCTCCTGGTGGTGGTGGTGGCAGAGCCTCAAAGCGTCGCCCACCACCTGCTGCTCGGCCAGCTCCTCTGCCTCGTCCGCCTCCTCCCTGCGGACCGCCACGATCGACCCTCTGCCTCTGCCTGGGTGGCCCCTCCACCGTCTGCTGCCCCTCGGTATGACGGGTCGGGCAGTCATGAGCCATGTGGCCCTGCCCGCCACACTCGTAGCACTGTCTACCTCTCGGAAGGCTGGCTCCGGGCCGGGTGCCCTGCACTGCTGAGCCAGCGTCCCGAGGTCGCCTTCCGGAAGGTCTGGTCTGCCTGAAACCCTGAGTCATCCGCCAGCTACCAGCTGCCGAAGACTCCGCTATCTGCCGCCCTGCGGTGGGTCTCGCTGTGGACTCAGCCAGGAAGCTCTCGATCAGGAGGGCTCGCTCCAGTACCCCTGCCTGGGTCGGGATGCTGAGGGAGATCAGCGATGCCCTGATCTCGTGTCTCAAACCCTGCTCGAAGGTCCGGGCCCGGAAGAAGGGGTCCCGTACCATGTCTGTCGAGTACCGAGAAAGGTCGGTGAACCTCGCCGCGTACTGAGCGACCGTCAAGCTGCCCTGCCGCAGCTGAAGAAGCTCCTGGATGCGCACCGCTCGGAGGGTGGCCAGGACGAAATCTGAGCGGAAGAGGCTCTCGAAGTCCGTCCAGATGAGGGAGGCCTCATCGTGTACCTGGAGCATCAGGCTCCACCAGCGTCCGGCTGCTGCGTGCAGTAAGCTCGCCGCGAGGATCACCATGAGGTCTGCTGGCGTCCTCACTAGCCTGAAAACTCGGACGACCGCCTCCAGCTAGTCCTCGGCTGCCTGGGGGTCCGACTCCCCACGGAACCTGGGTGGTCGCTGGCGCTGGAACTAATGCAGAGCTTCGAGGCATCGTGCGTCGTCAGCTGCCAGTGCTGGAAGCATCGGGGGCTCGGCGGGTAAAGGTACCGCCGGTGCCTCTGCTGTCAACGGGCCCTGTACCGAGGCCTCGTCGGTCGGCGGGCTGTCGTCGCGCCCTACTCTGGGAACCCTAGCTGGCTGCTGTCGTCGTGCCATCCTGAAAAGGAAACAAGTATGCCACGGTCAGAACAGTATACCTGGTGAGCTGACACAAGTAATCACAAAGAAAACTAGAAACACACATGCGAACAATGTTTTCGTACATTAAGTCAGGAATCAGAAGTCAGGGTCCTGGTGTATGGATACATCGGCCGCCGCACCAACACTGGACTCCCTGGACTGATAACCACACTCAATACACTAAACACTTTTGCTTCACATAGAAGAAAGATCAGAGTCTGCGGTAGAACCGACCACCTTTGATACCAATTTGTCACGACCCGTCCTCGGGCCCGTGTCGTGACTACCCCAAGCCTGCCTTCCATAGGCCAGGGGCTGGCGACTAGCACCAAGGCGTAAATCCCAACAAAAAGGGAAGGCATTGCCTTTGAAAAGTAAACAAGCACCACAGAGCAAGCAAGCGGAAAAGTAAACACTAAGTAAAACTGTACAAGCTGTGCTGAAAGTAAAAAGGGGCCGGAAATACAAGCCCAACTGTAAAGTACAACTGAAAGGAAAAACAACAACTGAAAAGGGAAAACTGCAGCGTCGAGCCGTCCTCCGGAAGTCCCACCTGAAGGGTGGGTACAGATAGCCTCCACTGCTCCTCGGGTCCACCTAACCGCTCCGAGTACGTCCCACCCAGTGGTCCACCTCCAGGTACTGTCCTGCTCCGCACGCCTCCTCCACGATCAGCGCTGTCCGTCGTCTGCAACCAACACCACGAAGTGCAAGCATAGCCCATGCAGGGGTGAGTGTAAGCTACTCAGTAGGGACCCCGAGACCCCCGAAGGTCTCCCGAAATCCACAAAGGATAATCCACAAAGGAAAGATACAATCACGAAGTAACATCTGACACGACTTAGGTATATGCCCATACATATACCTAAGTCTTCAATTCCCGTTCGGCTCCAACGTCCGAGCCCAAGCACAACCCAGTCCACACAGGAAAGCAAAACGTATACCCACGCAGGATAGAGCAACACAATCCACAAAGGAGAGTAAACAGTAAATCCACACAGGATAGCTCAACACAATCCACAAAGGAGAGTAACACAAGATTCAGCTCACACAGGTATGCTTCTTCGGATGACGATAAAGATGATCATTGAACCATCTAAGTCGTCGGACCCACGAAGGATCGATAGGTACTAACCTTGCAGTGACCCACACAGGATCGGGCCCACGCAGGACCTGTAGAAGTTGGCTCACACAGAACCGCTGAGAGATGACCCACACAGGATCGGGCCCACACAGGACCGGGCCCACGCAGGACCTGTAGGCGCTGGCTCACACAGAACCGCTGAGCGCTGACCCATGGAGGATCGGACCCACACAGGATCGGGCCCACACAGGACCGGGCCCACACGGGACCTGTAGCACTGATCCACGTAGGATCGCTGAGTGCAGTAGTCGTCGCAGTCCGCTGAGGATCTCTGCACAGTCGTCGCCGCAGTCCACTGAGGATCTCTGCACGGTCGTCGTCGGAGTCCACGGAGGATCTCTGCACAGTCGTCGCCGCAGTCCACTGAGGATCTCTGCACGGTCGTCGCTGTCGAAGTAGCAGTCGCAGCCAGCACTAGGGTTCCCGCACACAGCAAGCTCGTTCGGGAAGGTCCGCTCCACGAGCCGAGAGGCTGATACATCAACTGACACGAAGTCCGAAGTTGATGTATCCAAAAGTTCCGTATCGTCAACAGGAACTCAACGTCGCAGACGGCGCGTCAATCGGACGCCCGGTCTGAGAGATATTGGCATTTTCGTCCCAGGGGCCCGGTTGGTTTTTAAGGCAAAACCAACCCGACCGCACTCCACCTGCGTCCAAACCTCGGGCAGAGTATGCCAAAAGATCCGTCTCACTTAGAGGAATTCAACAAAGCTGACGGCACGTCAATCGGACGTCCGTAGCTCAAGATATGAGCGTTTCCGCTCCGAGGGCCCGGTTGGTCTCGTGTACGAACCAACCCGGCCGAACTCAAAGTATTCCGAAACCTTGAGTGCAATATACCGAAACGACCGTCTCGATCCAAGGATCGCGTTGCCGCTAACGGCGAGTCGTTTGGACGCACGAAGCTCAAGATATGGGCGTTTGAACGAAAACGTCCGAAGATGGGGGGTACGGGCCCGGGCCGACCCGGCTGGCCCGGCCCGGCCCGGCTCGGCCGGCTCGGCCGGCTCGGCTTGGCCGAGCCGCGCGGGTGGAAGCCGCGGGCGCTGACCCGCGGCTTGAGGAAGGACCGCGGCCCGCGTGCGGGCCGCGCTGGCGAGCCGCGGACGCGCTGAGCCGCGTCCGCCCGGATGAACCGGACCTGCGCGCCGCGGGTCCGTTTGGCCATCGCCGCCGCGGCTTCAGCCGCGGCAGATTTCATCCGGCGGCGCGCCGGGGCGCCGCCGCCTCCGGCCGCCGGCGCCGCCTCGCCGGTGACCCGCGCCGCCGGCAACTTCCGCGGGCCGCCGGCGTCGCTCCGGTGGCCCGTTTTCTTTCCCGTCTGCACCGTTGCTCCTCCCGGGATCCATTCTTTACTGCGGGATCGTCAACCGTCCGCTGCGGCACGTTCCGTCGTCGACCGTCAAATCCGCACAAAACGAAGAACGACGGAGTGTCGTCGGGCAGTGTTCGTTCGGCCCGCACCCTCCGCGTTAGAGATAAACAACCGGGAGAAAAACGATCAACACATGATCCAACAATTTTAATTAAAATAAAATTGTTCATTGAAAACCGGCTTTTTAATTTTCAAGAACGTTCACGAGAAAATTAAAAAGGGGTAATTTTCCAAAATGAATCCCTACCTTGATGATCGTCGTGCGCGGGCATTCTTCGCGGAAGAGACCGTCGCGGAAGAGATCGATCGTCGCGTCATCGCGGGGAGGCGTCGCGTCGTCGCGGATTCCGGCGTTGAGTCGGCGAGCTCAACGAATCAAGAACAACAGATTTAAATTATTAATATTTAAATCTGTGTTTCGTTTAAAACCAAAGAAAAGAACTTGAGAGGAAATCCGAAAGCACTCACCTCGAATGGTCGGTGATCGGAGATCGGAGATCGGAGATCGGAAGAGCGTCTCGGGCGAAGGCGTCGTCGATTTCCGGGTTCGGCGTTCTTCACGTTCTTCGCGTTCTTCGCGTTCTTCGCATTCTTCATGAGGGAGAAGAAGTTGCGAGGGTTCTCCCAAATCTTCTCAAGCGCAAATAACCAGAGGTTAAGCGTTGGTATTATTTTATTATTACGCCAACGAATTTGAAAAACTGGTTAAGAAACGATCCATCAATTCGTTGAATTAATTCAACGAAAGAAACGACCCATTTAATTCACGAAAGAAACAGCCCATTTAATTCACGAAATAAACCGCCCAATTAAATGGTCTGTTAAGAATTTAGAAAACGCGTCGGTTGACTTTCATTAAGACGGGTTTTCACGGGTGCGTTTCTTAGCGGAAAGAAACGGCGGGGCTCGTGCGGGCCCCACCTCACAAATATCCTACCAAGGGGGTAGGATATTTCTGGATAGAATCCTATCCAGTTCAACTCAGTTCAAGCCTCCTTTAAGTGGCTTCAAGTGGCTTCCAAGTGGCTTAAGTGAAATAAAATAAAGCTGTCGCAAAATTATTTTATTTCTTAACTTTAAGCCCGAAAATTAAAAACCACACCCGAGCAAACGCAACTCCGGAAGAGGCGTTTCTAAGCAAATACCGGCACTGCGATTTCATCGGTGCCCTCAGAATTCGATTCCGGGCACCGGTTCAAAAGTTAAAAAAACCCGCTCGTCCGTTCACTGAACGTACCCGAGCCAAACTTCAGAAAATGATTCCGGGCACACCGGGCCTCAGAATCAGGCGCCGTCAGAAACTGCGTTCTTGTAAAATTCCAAAGAAAATTAAGAAAAAAATTTCCTTGAAATTTACGGGTCTTTACATATGAAGATTCAATATGTATCTAATTATAAGAAAGCATCCAAAATAGGACACAATGCAATTTGATACAATACAACATAAAGTAAAAGTACAAAAAAAAACCAAAGCAGTGCAACAAGAGCTCAGCAGAATCTCAAGCCTAAGCTCAGTCCCATGCTCTCCTACTCCTCCGCAACAATCATGTACCTGTGTAGGGACCCTTTCCCTTATCAACACCTGCAACAATATAATCTGTTTGAGCCCAAGACATGAACTAAATAGGGTTTGAGAAATAAATCCCAGTAGGCAACCACTAAAGGCCTGTTCCCAACTGTTAGTGAAAATTTTCAACAGTGTGCAATTATGAAATACAATAAACTAGGAAGTACACAAAAGTAACCATTACTACCAGTTACCTTACCATTTTAATAATTATTTAACAATTCAATACAATTGAATTATGAGTTTCTTGAGACTCGGCCTCGACCGACAATATCCTATACCAGTGCCACAATAGAAACCACAACATGATATCTAACAAGAAAAAGATAATAATATTACCAGGCCTATGCTTTATCTTGGAAGGTACAACATAAGAAATCACCACAGTGAATATTCAAGTAAACATTGTCCTAAGATATACAAGTACTTACCCTCAGGCAAGCAGGAATGAATCCCTTAGGTGACTGACCTTAAGCATAAAAAATATTTCCCTCATGAATATGAGATATCACCCTCGGGCACAGAAGCTACTGCCCACAGGCATAAGAAATGTTTCCCTCAAGCAAAATGAACACTGCCCTCAGGTTAAACAAAACACCGCCCTCAGACATTCCATAGGAAAAGCAAGTAACCAGGACAATCCCAATGCAAGAAAGCAATTTATATATATTTCCTCTCAAGAAAAATCAAAATATGACATCATCACGACATACCCACGGGTATCCTGGCCAAGCGGCTAAACAAGGGAAACACACCCTCGGGGTGGCCCTGGATCAAAGCAACGATCCCAAATAGTAGTTTATACTTATTCATTAGATTACCTATTCAATTATAGGTATTTCAACGGTAAAATTCTCAACCATATGACACCCTGAACATGGGTGCATGGAACAATGGTATACAAAATCAAATCGATAGTTGGAATTAAACATAAGAACACCTACCTCGATCTACTCTGATCAATATTTGTGAAATGCGCCTCCCGAAACAACCAAGAACAACATAGATATGAGATAAAATATTACCCATTCAAACAAAATTAACTCCCCTTAGGGAAATAATTGGATGGAGAGATCCAAGAAGAGAGAAGATCTCACCCACATGGTTCAAATGATATTGACGATAGAGGAATCAGAGTCCAAGTGACCATTCGGGAGCTCCTCCAAGTCTCGGCCTCCTCTCTTGCAACTCCTGGTGTGTTCTATGCCTCCTCTGCCGAATAAGGAGACTACTGCCTATTTTTAACAAAAAAACATAACTACACGACATTTAATCTCAAGTACACGACATGTAATTTCTTTTTAACTATTCACTGGAGGCTAATCTGCACCACCTTACTGTTCATATGCCGACTAAATACACAACATGTATTACTAAGTACATGGCATGTACCATCATTCCTATGGCGGATACTTCCACTACCTTACTATTCACCTGCCGACTGATTACACAGCGTGTATTACTAAGTACACGACGTGTAGTTAGTTTTTATACCCTTAATTACCGACATGCCTACATGCCCTGTATACTCATACCACACGGCCAAAGTACACGGTGCGTGAAAAAATGTACACGGTGTGTACCCATAAATTTGGGATTTTCCCACATTTCCCTTATTTTCTTAAAAAAACTTAAGGAAAAAGGAAAAGAAGAAACCTATACCTCAAGAATAAGAACTGGGTTCTTACAGTCCTTTCATATTGGACATCAATATGGGGGTGATAATCCATATTGAAGTTAAACTATGTGTTCAAGGTATGCTTAAGACTTTTCCTAACACATTATGGTGAACCTCAGATCTTAATTAGATACAATCGGTTGTGGTGTTCCATGTTGCCTCATCACTTCTATGATATATATCTTTGTAAGTTAATCGAGTGATAAATAATCTCAAATGGAGATGAAATGATTAGCCTTTATAAGATGATCCACCATAACCCATATAAAACTATTTTCTTTGTATTTCTTTAGAAGACCCATGAAAAAATCCATGGTGATGTTCTACCATTTATATGTAGGTATGGGTAATGGTTGCATCATCCCCTTGTAATTTTTTCATTTATGATTTTACTTGTTGACTTAATAAGCACTTATATATATATATTAAAAAACCCAATTCTTTATATTTTCCCATCAGTAATGATATTAGATATTTCTATACATATTTGTGCTCCTAGGGTGGATAGCGAATGTTAAGCTATGAGATTCATTCAATAGATCCTTTTTTATCCCAGTTTTTGATAGTACACATAGTCATGTACCAAATCTCACAAGTCCATATTCATCAGTGTTGAACTCTAAAGTTTTCCCCTTCTTATAGAATCCGTCTTTTTTTATATCTATACATAATCCATTTGATCTTTCTTGATCATATTCAGAATGAATGGTGGAGAAATAATTTGAGAAAGGTGGGATAATGTTCCTTCCTTTATGATTCCCATGTCCATCCCTTATGTATCTAAGAATATTGCATCCTTCTAAATACTCATCATGGATAAGGTTACAAGATCTTTTCTACTTAGAGCATCCTCCACTTTATTCACCTTCTAAAGATGGTAATGGATTGAGAAATTATAATCCATGATAAGCTTCAACCACCTTAATTGGTTCATGTTGAGATCCTTCTATTTGAATATATACTTGAGTATCTTATGATTCATATATATGTAACACTTATCTCCATAAATTTAATGATTCTAAATCATTAATGTAAATAATATTACAACTAACTTCAGATCATGTGTAAAATAGGTTTTCTCATGAACCTTCTACTATATTGAGGCATATACCATCAATTTATCTTTTTTCACAAGTACAAAACCTCATACCTTTTTTGATTCATTAGTGTATATCAGAAATCCTTCCTCTCTTGATGGTAGTGTGAGTACATGTGCAGTGATAAGACTCTTCTTTAGCTTCTTAAATCACTCTTCACATTCATTAGTCTAGAAAATATTTACCCATTTTCAATTTATCTTGGTTTGCAGGTTTGAAAATATTGATAAGTTTCTCACAAATCATTGATGATACCCATCTAATATGAGGAAACTATATATCTCTATTACTAATGTTAGTCTGGTCCATTCCTCAATATCCTTTGTATTTAAAAGATCAATAGATGTCCCCTTGCTGGTGATAACATGCCCCAAGAATTTTACTTCTTCCAAAACTCACATTTACTATAATTTTCATAAAAATTATCTTTTATTAGAGTATTTAGAATAATATTCAAATGATCCTCATGTTCCTCCTTGTTTTTGGAATACATGATAATATCATCTATAAATACCACCATAGATTTTTAAGGTAATCTCTAAATACTCTATTCATCAAGTCTATGAATATTTTTAGATAATTTCAGAGTCTGAATGAAATCATTATAAAATAAAAGTGTCCATTGTAACACCCCTAGATTTTAATTTATAATTACCTTTAAATAAGTTAATGTGTTCGATATCTTTTTCCACATATAACACTGAAATTAAATGAAACCACAATAAATTTAGACAAAAATATAAATATTATGCATGACCATTAAAATATATCCATTAAATTAGTAAAAATAAATATGATTATCAAATTTATAAAATATTTTTAGAAATTAATATAACAATTACTTTTAATACCTATGAAATTCAATTGATATAGCTAAAATAACTAATACGATCATTTTATGCTTAGAAATGTATTTTTATAAATATTACATATTTATATGATATTAATTTCCATTTAAAGAAATTTTTTATTAATGATGATACAATATATTTGATATAAACAATTTTTTAATACTAATTTAACTAGTAAATTATGGTAAATATGAACGAGAATGGTTAATATTAGAAAAAAAAAATCCATTTTTCAATAAAAACAATTTTTCATTATATCTAATATTTTTATTTAAAATTTAAATTTATAAATTTATAATGTGAGTTTTAAAAAATGAAAATTATTCTTCGATTCATTATATTAATATTTTATTAAGATGAATTTTTTATAAAGATTAATTTTCCAGTGAATAGTGAAAATACCATTTTTTACAAATAACATGAATTTTATGACATTATTAGTATATAAGTATGAATTTAAAATAAATGAAACCATTTTATAATATCAAATATTTATTTTATAATTTAACTTATAATTTTAAAAAATGTTGTTTTTAATTTACAAACCCATATTTGACATTTTAGAACTTAATTTATATATTTTTAATTTTTTTAATACATTATACATTTATTATTTTAAAATTATTTTTTATCACTTTTAGAAATTGAATCAAATAAAATGGATTTAAAATTTGGAATCAGTGGATCAAAATTATGTAATAAGTTCCATTTTTTTCATAAAGGATAAATTACCTAGGTAAAAACTAGTTAAAATAGGGTTAAAAGGGTTTAACCCATTGAAAAAGGATAATTTTTTTGAAAAAACCTATTATAATGTGTGATTGAGGCCTTTATATACCTTATCTCTTAACTAATATATTATTTCCCAATTTTGGAGCCACTATCCATGAGAGTGACTTCCCATTATTTATTTTTTTTGGGTTTTTCCAAAAATGTCATCCCTTTTCACTTATAAAAGGGGAACTCCACTCATCACTTTCCATCACAACAAAATCCATTTATTTAGGTCCAAAATCTGCCAATACCTATATATAACATTCCTATACAAATTTAAGAGGTTTTTTTCTTCTAAAAATACCATCCCTCAAAAGCTTAATCCCTTTCTCAAAGGAGATATTTAAAGGAGTAAGGTATAAATTTCCAACCACTTCTTTCTTATTTATATTTATTTATGTTCAATACTTCTTCATAAAATTAAATTACATCATCATAAAATTAAAACATTAGTATCATTTGTATACTAGTGTATTATTATAATTATTTTACAAGTATTATCCCTTTTCCCCTTTTTTATTAAGAAAACTAAAATCGTCATTCGTGCATTGTGCGGACTACCGCCTTTACGACACAACGTGTTTTGTTTTCCTTCATTGCCTTAAAAGGATGTTACTAATAGTGAATTTAATATAAAAGTATGATATTTATGAAATATTTTAGATTTTGAAATGATAAACCACATTACTCATTTTCCCCATTCTATGGAAAACAAAATCATCATCCATGTGCATGTGTGGTCTACCGCCTCCATGGAACAATCGATTTTTGTTTTTATTTTCATCCCGAACTTACCTGTATGGTCATGATAATGGGTTTAATGGATAAATATTATTTTTATAATATTATTAAAGTTATATAAAGAAACATTGGACAAATCATTAACAATATGAGCAACAAAAAACCATGATAAATTCAACCATCCAAAAGATAATTCTAAGAAAAAGAAAAAGAAAATTTATTCATACTATAGAATAACTTTTTATAGGTTATATTAACATTATAATTCCTTAAAATTATAATATATCACACTAATAAATATTAAATAATATCATTAGGCTTATGTTATAATGATATTATAACTAAACCACCACATAATCATCCATCAATCTTGGTATGTTCATGCTTGGGTCACTTTAACCACCTACATGAACAATGCTATAAATTTATATCATGGATGACTATGAGAACTTAATTAATAGTATAATATTATATAAATGTGTAAGTAATTAATTTTTTGTTATATAATGGAAAAATTATTAGTAAACCTATTAATTAATAAAACAAATTTCATTTGTTAAGAATCACTAAAACATGATCATCATCGATTTCATCTTCATGGTTTGTAACCAAAACTACCACAAAATGAAATTATACCTTTAAAAATATCATGTAACATATATTATATTACCTTTAATGATATTTTAATGATTAAATTTTTATAAATAATGAATACCAACACCATTTTTATATAACTAGTACAAACAATCAAACTATAAACACCCGATGTGGGAAAATGGGTAAACAACTAACTAGAATTCATATAGAGAATGACTATATATAAATAGTAAAAATAAAAATGTATATGATTAAGGTTATTAATTAAGTTATTAAGATAGCTATGTTTGTGATACATAAGGTTAATTTATGTTCATGGAATTCATGATAAGAGGTAAGGGTTTCTTATCTCAAATTATCATTCCTTGAGACATATTTCTTATTTTACCCCATGTTTTCTTTGGAATAGTGAATCTGATGACCCTTTAATATTTTTTATCATGATCCTATCATTTTTCATGATATTTTACATTTCATTTGAAATCATATAATTCAATTGGTTTTGGTTTGAAAGTTTCTAATTTCATAAGGGTTTTCTTCATCACAATTCTGATTCTTTGAGACATGCTACATGTTATGCATCATGTTTCCTTTGTATGGTGTGATATTGATTTAATATACCATTAAAATTAAATAATTTATTTACTTATAATTTATGGGTTATACTAAACTAAATAAAGTTCTTTTTCTTCAAATGTAATTTGACTCAAGTGTTACCCCAACTATAAGAGTTTTGGGTAACTCAATTTTCATTTATTGAGTTATGTTTTTTCTCTTAAAATTATCTCATAATTTGGGAACATTATACCCTTGATTGTATTATGTGATATTCTATCATATTTTTCTATGGATTTACATCCCTACCATATAAATCATTGTCAAATATTTCTTAAATTATGGAGTATGTTGTTTGTGAGGGATATTGATAGTTCAAATCTTCTTTCCTTGAGTTATAATGTTTTATCATGAAAATTATTATTCATTGATTGGGTTCTACCACCATAATATTTTATTATATGGTATTTTATAATCCTATTTGGGAAAACTAAATTTTTATACAAATAAGGTTTTTATTACTCTTTTTACAATAATGGTTTTCAAAAAATGCAATTTCAAAGTATTAAAAAGGTTAATTTCCTAATCAAATGTTTTATATTTAACTCAAAATTTCATATAGAAAAATTTATTTCATTTTCATGGATATTTATTAGAGATTATTTTTAAAATTAAAATTTTTCAAAATATTTAACTTCACCTTTTTAAAATTTACTTTTAAAAGTGATATGTAAGTTTATTTTTTATGTCAATATTAAACATGTTTTCTGAAAGTTATTCTACATTTTCAACTCCATTTTAATTTTATTATTCAAAAAGATTTACAATAATGGGGTTTATACTACACGATTTATCCTGTAATATATATATATATATATATATATATATTATTTAACTCATGATATCAAACAATTCGATTCTTGATCCCTTTTTGCGTGATACCACTCAAAGAATTATTTTATAAGGATGTTTTCCATCTATATCAACATCCTTCAGAGTTTCCTTTTTTTTTTAAATTGGAGATATGTCATTTTATAACTATCAACATTATTTATTTGGATGACTTATGAAGGTTTTATTTCTATTAGAAGAATGTTTCATCACTCCTTTATCTTTCCAAATCACCATCTTTTATAGGCATACATTTTCTTACAATGCATTTACTTTGTGAATACTCTATTTTATATTCCTTTGATTTAAGAGTGTTCACCTATATTCCATATGTATATTGATTGGGGAAATTATTGATTTAACCATATACCATTAATATATATGGTTTTAGCTTGAGGGATGATTACATAGAAAGTTATTCCATTTATTGATTGGGAAACTACTGAAAATTTGTATAATTTTTATTTTGATATATATGTTTGTTGATTAATAAAGAAAGTTAACTATGTATTGTTTAATTATTAATATTATTTATTCTTATGTATCATGATCATATTATCCCTTTTTTTTTTCATAGGGAAAAGTTTTAGTGTTCTATATGTTTTTATTCCAATATGAATGATTAATGGATAAACTGATTATGTATTTTTTATTCATTTTCTCATATGATGAATGCATTGGAATTAAAAAAGTGATGGGTGGGGTTTGATATTATATGTACCCTCAATGAATTGGTATGTATCATTATAAAAAATGTTTGGGTATTTTGGTATATTCCTACCCATAACTGGATATTTCCTTGATGGTGAGATCATGATGTCTAATATCATGATGTATTAGATCATGGTATGAAATTAGCTACCCAAAATTATGCATTTCATCACAAAGGAAGAAATTATTGTTATCCATGTGATCAATTTATTTTCATTGCTATACAAGGATATATTATGCTCTTAGTTTTATTTTATTATTCCATTATAATGATTACTTATTTCTACCATAATATTTATTGTAGTTTATTCCATGTTTTCCACAACTGTATGTTTACCCTTACTGAGTGTTTGAGCTCACCCCTTCTTATGTTTCCATTTACCTAGGTTATGAAGACAATTATTACACAAGATATGTCTAATAAGATAGATGTGTGGATAATTTGTGGGAGAATTTAAATACTTATTATGGATTAAGTAGTTTCTTATATAGTGTAAAAAATATCTATTAGTTGAGAAATACACTAGTTTTGTTAGTTTATGTTTTTACTAATTATTTAAATATATAAACTTTAAATCCCTTCAGAATGAATTTAATGAAATATTTTTTAATTAATATAACTATTGGATAGTTATGTATAATAATCTATAGTTGGTATCAAAGATGATATGTAAAGTATGTGTTTATAGCACCAGATCTTGGAGTGTGGGTCTAGGGAACCACATCCATACCTTGCACTAAAGATAGTCTTGGGAATATCTTCCTTATTCAACTTCAATTGGTGATATCCTAACTGAAGGTAAACTTTAGGGAAGTACTGGTCCCCACATAACTAATCAAATAAGTCATCAATCCATGGCATGTGATACTTGTTCTTTATTGTGATCTTGTTGAGTTCATGATAATTAATTTAGAGTTGTATTGAACCATCCCTAATCTTGAAAAAGAGGACTGATACACCCTATGGTGAAGAACTTGGGCATATCAATCCCATACCTAGATTCTTTTGAAGTTGTTTCTTCAGTTATTCTAGTTAAATGGGTTCTATTCAATAGGGAATCTTAGATATGAATAGATCTCTAGGTATAAGTTCAATTGAGAACTGTTGGACTCCTCATGTATTAATCATGTTTTAATGATCAAAAATCCTATTCAACCTGGTTAAGTCCTATAAATTATATCAAATCATGTGTATTAATATTTGAAGTATTCTCATGCTTTAAGAAGAGCCATTCAAGATCTTAATTTCTCTATATTCAGTTTAATTACTTTATACTATCCTTGATTTACTTTTATAATATCTTCTTTGAAAAATTATTAATTCTAATCCATTCTATGATCATCATTTCTTATGTATGAATATATTTATCTTGAAAAGTATAAGAAAACGTGAGTCTGCCAGTGGTTATGTCTTTCTGGAAAAATGAAGCAGACACCATGAACATCCAGACACCGTAACAAGAAGACATCGTGAACATCCATACACCATAACAAGAATACACCACGAACATCCAGACACCATGACGTTCAAACACCGTGAATATGAGACACTGTGACCAATCTAGACACTGTGTGAAGGAGACACCGTTTCCATGACATACTGTGACACCGTTTCCTAATATATTTTTTCGTCTTTCAATTTAATCACTAATGGTCATATTTGAAGATTTTAATGCACTAACATAATTAATGTTTCTTTGTAGACATATCATCAGATAGTATGAGGTACGAGGTGCAGAATAAATGAAACCTATCGGCCCTAACACATGAACTCCAAGATGAAAGAGTAGTGCGGCCAAGAAATAAACGGCGGGCAGAAAATCTTCTATGAAGTAGAACGACACAAAGAAAAATTTGGTGGGAGTAAACGTGAGAACAATATACATTTTAGAGAATTAGATCATGCAACTAGATTCTACTGAAGAACACATAAAGCATACTGAAATCCCGAGAAGATCTTCACACTGTCAAACATCATGAAGAACACAAGCTAGATCTATCTGACTTACGACACTCTGTTTTCCAGACAAGGACTCAAATTCTGCATCTGCTTCATCTCAGAAGTCTAGAGCTGCAAAGACCAACACTCAGAGCACTTATAAACTTATCTCAATCTTTCTGCTCTGTTGTGTATCTTTTATTAACTTTCGAGTAGTGAATGTTTCTATATAATAACACACTCTATCTCCGGCATTAAATTTAAGGATACAAGATATCCTTACTCAAACACTCATTTACTCTTGTGTATACCCATTGATAAGTGTGGAATAGGTCCCTGTGTGGCCTGGTAGTTTGTACCCACGAAGAAATATGGAAGAGGTCCCCATGTGGCCTAGATAGTCCTATGTACTATTGCTTAACCCCGATCCAGGGTGTGGATAAAAGTTTATTTATATAAATTTCCTGGTGGCAGGAGATCACCAAGTGAAGTGGATTAGGTCTCATCTTGAGGCTGAACCACTTGTTTCATATCCTCTATTCTACTTATTTTAGTTTTCTCTATTTTACGAATTTTATATATAACTCAGAAATCACTAAATTTACTTTGATAGTTAATCTTGGAAAGAAGTTATAAGTGGTTTGTCTTAGTAAAATAGTTTCAAAAGTAATATTAATAACCATTAAGATTACTAAGAAATAATAAATATTCTAAGAAGTTATTTAAATAGTCAAACCTTTATAACCATATTACTTTGATCAATTGGGTTATATTTAACTTTAAGGGGAAGTCTTTTAAGAATACTTTTTACAAAATTTTTTATAGTTACTCAATTCACCCATCCCCTCTTAAGTAATCTAATTCGACCAACATTAGGTATCAAAGGTTGTTTATTAGGACTCTATTTAATCTTATTCAACTGAGATTATAGTTGTCCTTTAAAGATATATGAATTTATGTTAATTATAAATTTCTAGCTCTTTTAAAGTAATACTTTATTATGGATGATATATTGGAAGGTGTTGCAACCAACATACCACCATTCTTTAATGGAACCAACTATGCTCAATGGAAAATGAAAATGAAAATGCATTTAGAGAGTATGAGTTTTGAAATTTTTTCTTCCATTATAGATGAATATAAGATACCTAATACTGATAGAATCAAATGGGATGAACCTACCAAAACTTCCTACAATAACAATTGCAAAGCTATGAATTCATTATAATACTCCTTAAGAGATGAGGAATTCAATAGAATTTCTCCTTGTAAGACTACCCATGAAATTTGGGATACCCTATCTTTCTCACATGAAAGAACATCTAGTGTTAAATAAATGAGACTTAATACTTATACTATCAAATATGATAATTTTAAAATTAAACCTGATTAGCCTATTTCTGAAATGAATCTTAGGTTTAATGAGATTGTCAACACAATGATCTCGCTTGGAAGAGAAGTCACTACCAAGGAATAAATCATGAGAATCCTTAGATTTCTACCTAATAGATGGAGGGGAACCTCTGTCTCTATTATAGAATCATGCGATATCAACAATCTACCTGTAAAATAACTCATTGGGAAACTTCTGATGTACAAAGAAGATCTGAAAGTTAACAAGGAGGAGGAGGATGAACCAGAGAGTAAATATGCTGCATTCAAGACCACCACCTCTAAACAAAAAGACAAAGGGAAACTGGAATCTTCTGTAGAAAGCTCCACCAGTGAACAATCATCACCTTTCAGTGACGAGGATATGGCTCAATTAGCCAGAATATTTAAAATATTTTACAAGAAAAAGAAATTTTTCTGAAAACCTAACTTCAAAGGTGAATATGACCAAAAAGGAAATTAGAAGAAGGATTGGAAAAGAAGTGACAAGACTGATGAAATTTTATGCTATGAATGTAAGAAAAAAGGACATATCAAGGCAGACTGTCCAAAGCTCAAGTAAAAAAAGAAATACGAGGATAATGATAGGAAGTATAAAAAGGCCATGAAATCAACTTGGAGTGCTTCTGAGGATAGTTCAAGCGACTCAGAATCATCACATGATGAACAGGAAAATAAAGCCAATATGTATTTTATGACAAACTTATCTGAGGTAACACTGTACTCCTTTGTACTTGATTCATACTATTTTGAAGATGAGAGTGACTCTAAAAACATGAATAATGAAGAGATGTTTGAATACTGTAACACGCTTGAAGAAACATGAAATTAACTAAAAGAAAAATATAAATCATTAAAAAAATAGCATGCTCTCACCGTGACTATTAAATCTGAAATCACAACTAAAAAAGATAAAAATGCTCAACTGCTCAAAGGAAACAACGAATTAAAAATATTTAATGAGAAATTGAAGAATGACCTTGAAAAGTTTACCAATGGTAAGAATACCCTTACTCAAATGCTAGGAAAACAGATTGACCCTAAATATAAGACTGTCATTGGTTATCAACCTGGAAAAATAAATCTTGGTAGAACAAATTTTGTTTCAAGATCTAGGACATATATTTTTACTCCCAGTTCTAAACACAAATCAACTAATTCAATTCATGATACATATTCTACTGTTTCAAGTTTTTCTCGACCGAATAGAGTTTATTTTTCACACAATTTACTTAATGCTTATAGTAAACCTATGAGGCAAATATGGTTTCCCAAAGCACTTATTACTAATATTACTAGACCCAAACAAGTATGGGTACCAAAATCTGTTTTTTCTTGATCATTTTATAGGAAAGTTGCTTAAAGAGTTCCTGTAAAAGTGTATGGTACTTGGAAAGTGGATGTTCAAGGAACATGACAGGAGACTACTCTTGCTTCAAGAATCTAATAAAAGTAGATGTAGGACATGTCACATTTGGTGATAATGCCAAAGGAAAGATTATTGGCCTTATCCAAATCAGTAACTCTAACTCAGTTTTAATTTATAAAGTGCTGTTTGTTGATGGATTAAAATATAATTTTCTTAGTATCTCACAATTATGTGATGATGGATTTCATGTTAGATTTTAAAATGATGCTTGCAATGTCTTTAATTATCAAGATGAATGAGTGTTTTTTGCTTTAAGAAATGAAAATGTTTACTCTGTTAACTTAGATTCCTTAGCTTCTCAAAATGCTTCATGTTTAAGTGTATTTCATATAGAGTCTTGGATTTGGAATAGGAGACTAGGACACTGTAATGTTCACTCCCTTAGAAATTTAACTAGAAAAATCTTAGTTAAAGACTTACCCAAAATTGAGTTTCCAAATGATAAAGTGTGTAACCCCTATCAAAAGTAGGGGTGTCTAGACTCGACTCGACCTGACGGGTTCGACCCAACCCGAACGGGTTGGGTCGGGTTACACAAAAAAACCCCAGGTCGGGTTCACATCGGGTCGATTTTATATGAGTTGGGTCAGGTCTCGGGTTGGGTTCATTTAGACCCGACCCGACCCGTGACCCGATGGGTGCCCAACCAAAAAAAAATCCCTAAAATTTTGATTTTGTTGTTTCAGCCGCGGGAGGGCCGGCCTCGCTCGACGCTCGCCCCCGACAACATTTATCTACTCTCCTCTCCCTCGCGCTCTCGCCCTCTTCCTCTCCCCCCGAAGAAACCCTACCCCCTTCTTCATCTTCCCACGTGATCGACGACACCCCCTTCCCCCACACGACACGAGTCGCACTCTTGCCTTGCCTCAGCCAGCTTTCCCTTGCGTTGCGAGTTGTGGTTGGACAACAAAACCCTACCCTCCCTCTCATCCTTCATCCTTCCCCGAGTTTCTCCAACCCTAGTCTTGGATTGCGGTGGCTCCTCCTCCTATCTAACAAACTCAGTAAGCAATTTTTACTCTAACCCCTTATTAGTGGTGGCATGGCAGGGATTTGAATTTAATTTGGTTGTTGATTTTTTAGTATTTATCTTTCTTTTAAAGGTGGATTAAAATAGGATTTAAAAAGTTGGATTTTGGGTGTGATTTGTGGCGCCGGTGCCTCCTCATACTGCCTATTGCTGCGTGTGCATGGAGTCTGGATTGGTTAACTAATAGGTAAACAATTTCTATTCGAAAACCCTTATTAGTGCTTTGAATTTGGTTGGTGATTTTTTTAGAATTTATCATGTTTTTACACCACTTGATGAGTGTGATATCACCTATTGTTTATACTTATCAGAATTCATTTGATTATATGAATTTTGATTCATGTTTCCTAGTTTTGGATGAGTCAATTTATTAAATTTAAGAGGGTGTGTGTGTTAGAGGTCAAATTTTATTTTATTATTTTGTTATAATGCCTTAGGGTAGTGTGCATCTCACATTAAAACATTTTCTTTATGTTAACTACATCTTTTTATCCATGACACGAGGAACCTAGGTTACCAAGTGTAAATTTTAGGAATGTTTCCTGAGTGTGATAACTTGTCTAGACGCCCATACCATAGTAGAATGTTATAACTAACTAGTGGGTCTGTTTGTCACCAATGAGGATTTTTGAAAGTAATTTGGGCGATGAGTTGTGTCACCATTAACTTATTGATAGAAGGTTCAATGTATGAACTCCAAGAGAAACATGTTCCATTAGCTCCTTGTGTGTTTCTACATGGATTATACATTAATATGTTGTGATCATTGATTATTTTTGGCATATGTGTTGTCACATTTTTTTATGTGCTTATATTGGATCTTTTTGAGTAAATCATCGTGGTGAGACTTGACTTTTATGATTATTTTCAATTGTTTAGGAATTTATGGATTTTAATTTCATTAATTATTCCCTTTGACAGCAGCTAGTGATCATGGAAGGTGATAAAATAAGTGGTTCTAATCCTCTAGTTGGCGCAAGAACCCAAAGTCAGATGGGGTCTACTCCAACTACACATTCAATAGAAATAGGAGGGGGGAGTAGTAACATACCGGTTGAAGAAAGTGAGGGTAATAGGTCTCCTGAAAAGGTAACAATTCCTAGAGCTCCTACTGGTTCTATAATTTCTCAAGATTGGGATCATTTTCATAAGAAAAATGGTAGAGATATTTGTAATTATTGTGGAAAATATTATGCTTGCACATCTGGCCAACATGGAACTAGTAATCTGAATAGACATTTGATAAGGTACAACAAAAATCCACACAAAAATCTTGACAAAAGTAAAACCACTCTTGGTATTAGGAAGAAGTGTGAAGATGAGGATGATGGGACGGTTAAAATTTCAGTATCTCATTTTAACCAAGAAGAGTGCAGAATAGCTCTTACTAAAATGATAATCATTGATGATTTATCATTTAAGTATGTTGAGAATCAATGTTTTAGAGAATTTATTGAAGTTGTTCAACCTCAATTTAAAGTTCCATCTAGGAAAACAGTTGTTAGGGATTGCCTGCAGTTAAATTTGACTGAGAAAGAAAAATTGAAGTCAATGTTTGATATGTTCTCTCACATGGTATGTCTTACCACCGACACATGGACTTAAATTCAGAATCTGAATTATATGTGTGTGACTTCACATTTTATTGATGATAATTGGATATTGAATAAAAAAATCATCCGTTTTTGTCTTGTTGCGGATCTTAAACGGGAAAAAATTGGCCGAGTATTAGAACAGACATTGAAATAATGGGGGATTGAAAGGATTAACACTGTTACAGTGGATAATGCTAGTTCTAATAATACATCGATCAGTTATTTAGAGAGGAGGGTTAATGATTGGAATGGGTCTATTATTAATGGAGAGTATATTCATGTTAGATGTTGTGCACATATTTTAAACCTTATTGTTAGTGATGGGTTAAAGGAAATATTGACATCAATTGCTAGAATCAGAGTTTCCTGCAAATTTGTGAGAAGTTCACCTTCAAGATTGGATCTTTTCAAAAGCATAGCCAAGGAGTTAAAAATTTCTAGTAAACATGCCATAATTATTGATGTGCCTACTAGGTGGAATTCTTGTTACTTTATGTTGGATGTTGCAGAGAAGTATGAAAAAGTATTTATTCGCCTTGAAGAGGATGCAAGTTTTAGGAGTTCTCTTTTCTATGAAGGTGGGGCTCCTACAACATATGATTGGGAGCGTGATCGTGTATTTTTCAAGTTATTAAAAATATTTTATGATAGTACTGTTTAGTTTTATGGTTCTATGCATGTGACATGTCACACATTCTTTCATACACTTTGTGACATATATAGAAAAATCAAGAAATGGATGAAGAGGCATGATATTACTGTAAGTGCAATGGATATTGAAATGAAGCTTAAGTTGGACAAGTATTGGGGTATTGGTTCAAATTTTAATTCTCTCTTGCTTGTGGAAGTTGTTCTTGATCCACGATATAAATTGGAATATGTTCGGGATAGTTTTGAAATGATGGTTGATGGTGAAGAAGACAAAAATCAGTTGATCAGTAAATTAACAAAGGTTCTGAATAATCTCTATGAGTTTTACAAATGTAGATATCCTCCCATTGAAATTGGTGATAAATGTGAGTCCAGTTCTCATCAAGAGTCACATATTCATGATTCTAGTACCGATAGTGAGGGCGATGAGAAATGGAAAGATGCATATAGATTAAAGAAAAGGAAAAGGCAGCTAACACAACAAAGGAATGAACTAGAGAGATATCTTGAGATTGATGATTGTGAGGATGATTTTGAAGGATTTGATATTTTGAGTTGGTGGAAAGGAAAGGAAATCAAATATCATGTTCTCTCATGAATTTCTAGAGATATTCTAGAAATTCCTTTAACTAAAGTATCTTCAGAGTCAGATTTTAGTACAGGAGGACGATTCCTTGATCCTTTTCGTAGTTGTTTGAATCCCAAAACTGTTGCAGCATTAATTTTATCACAAAATTGGTTTAGAAATTCTAAAACAATTTACATTCAAAAGCAACTATAAGAAGTGGAATCGATTGAATCAGGTACTACCATTAAAAATATTATGATTTTTATCATTTTTCATTTGTCAATTATAAACGTTTTTTTGAAAAAGTAAAAAACTGACTTGTTCTTTCTTTTGTTGTGTTTTTTTAAGATATTCCACCATCCATCACAATTCATGATCATAGTTTCACTATCTAAAGTAGAAGAATCAAGGATGATGGAGCACTCTTAATTAAGGAATAAATTTATGATTATTTTACAAATTCTTTTCATAATACTGTCATCACATATGATTTTTTGTAGATCTTGTTGTCTGATATAGGCTAGGTTTGTTATTCTTCTTTAAATCTGGTTGATGACTCAATGAAGGATCAACTACCTACCCACTGCCTTATTTGATATTGAAATGGCTATAGATGAGTGTTTCATATTTCATTCATTTTCATTCATTTCTGATTTCTGAATAAGCATGTTCCTGACTGCTACCTGCAATGTTTTCATTTCATTCCCTCCATGCATGCACTCACAAATCATAATAGGGTCACAATTCATTTCCTCACTCTCTAGGCTTGGCCATTTTTATTCACGGGTGACAAACAATTTTTTTTGTTGGACATTAGATTGAAAACTTGGAAAAAAGTTCTTTTTTGTTAACTGGTGGAATATGGTATAGAAAAAAATTCAAGGTGAGGCCCTACATATCATATTAAAAACAAATATAGAATGAGTTAGTCTATGTAAAGTATAATATAGGTCACTCATTAGGCCTAATCCAACTAAGTTTCGATATCATTTTAAGTGTTTTTCACAAAACCAATTGATTATATGATAAGTGGCCCAACATGGTATTTCCGATATTCTATTCTTCTATGTTTTTTTTTCAATGTGAAACTCTAATGCCTTCATATTAGAGGATTATCCTTGGATACACCAAAAATGGACTATTTTTCCATCATCAGAGGTTAAAAAAATGATAATGAAATAAGAGTAGTGGTTATTAGTTCATGAGTGTTGCCTCTCCAAGAGTCAGCCAGCCCTCCCATCCCCCTTCTTTCAGAAATTGAATTCTTTTTATAGACCAATGCTCGTTTATTTTTTCATGCTTCCCTCTATGTGAGAGGAACATGGTTCTTCATAGAATTTAGTTAAATCTTCATTCATTAGGGATCAAGTTTACTTTTTATTGAATAGTTGTCAAACACCACTAGAATGAAGGGACTAGATGACTTTTTTCTAAGGAATCAGTGTTCACCCATAATCCATCCCACTATCTTTTTGATAGTGGAGTGTCTCCATTCTTTACAACATAGTTGGAATGGAAATATGTTCTTGGGATTTTAGATGATGGTCCTCATTTATTCATTTTTCACCTAAGAATAATTTTTTTACCCATGAGACATCATAAATATATGCAACTCAGATTCTCCCATCATTAGCCAGCAAATGAAAAAAGTTTATTTATCCTTGGTGCTGCATTTCATGGAAGAATGGATTTTCATGTTAAGATTTTAATTTATAAGCTTATTTTGACATTTACTGGGTTTTTTATTTTGTTATAAATCTTGTTCATTCTTATCTTTGTCCCCTATTTCAATGTTGATCATCACAGAGCTTGGCGGTGCACAGTCTCTTGCCTTGTGGGGTGGTGCTTGCAATGTTTCCTGCTACCTGCATGTTTTTTCATGTTCCAGGCTTGGCCATTTTCATTAATTTATTGAAATGTTTTCCCTCCATGCTACCTTGAAATGTTAATGTTTTCATTTCATTACCTCCTTCTACCTGCAATGTTTTATTTGTGTCTAGGTAGGTAGGAAATTACTTAGACAATTAGACTAGTTTTATCCTCTATTTAAATATGGTTCTATATGATTGTGAATTACCCATTTGATTCTCTGTTGCAATGACTACACCATAACCTGAATTTATGGTGAAAAATAGAGTTGGGTCTGACTGCACACAGGGGTCCTACTACGGGTTGGGTATGGGGGTGGAGGGGCTGGGTCTGGGGGTGCTGAACAGGGGTCTGGGGCATAGGGGGCTAGGTCTGGGGGGGGGGGGGCTGGACATGGGTCTAAGGGGGGGGGGACTAGGTATGGGGGGCTACACACAGGGGGATGGGTATGGGGGGGCTGGGCTAGGTCTGGGGGGCTGGGCTGGGTCTGGGTGAAGGCAGAGTAGGGGGTTGGGTCTGGGGGGGCTGGACAGGGGTCTGGGGGTGGGAGGGGCTGGGTATGGGGGGCTTCAAGGGGGCTGGGTCTGGCTGCACACAAGGGGGAGGGAGGGGGCTAGGTCTAGCCACACAGGGGGGGTCTGGCTGCATAGGGGGCTGCTGGGTCTGGCTGGCTGCACATAGGGTGGAGGGAGGGGGCTGGGTCTGGCTGGCTGCACACAGGGGGGGGGGGGAGGGGGCTGGGTCAGGCTGCACAGGGGGCTGGTCTGGCTACACACAGGGGGGAGGGAGGGGGATGGGTCTGGCTGCACAGGGGGCTGGACAAGGGGTCTGGGGGGGGGGGGCTGGGTTTGGGGGGCTGCACATAGGGGGCTGGTTCTGGGAGGGCTGGGATGGGTCTGGGGGGCTAGACAGGGGGCTGGGTCTAGGGGCTGGACAAGGGTCTGGGGGTGGGAGGGGTTGGGTATGGGGGGTTTCACAGGGGGCTGGGTCTGGCTGCACCCAGGGGGGAGGGAGGGGGCTGGGTCTGGCTGGCTGCACACAGGCTGGGTGAGGCTGCACAGGGGGCTGGGTCTGGTTGCACACAGGGGGAAGGGAGGGGGCTGGGTCTGGCTGCAGAGGGGGATGGATGGATGCACACAGGGGGAGGGAGGGGGCTTCTGGTTGCATAGAGGGGGGTCGGCTGCACAGGGGGCTGGGTCTGGCTGCACACAGTGGGGAGGGAGGGGGCTGGGTCTGGCTACAAAGGGGGCTGGCTGGCTGCACACAGGGGGAGGGAGGGGGCTTCTGGCTGCACAGAGGGGGGTCCTACGGGTTGGGTCCGGGGTGTAATGTAGAGGTCATGTTTGGGGGGGTGGGAGGGAGGGGGATGGGTTTGGGGGCTGGCTCGGGCTGGGTCGGGCTGGGTCGGGCTGGTTCGGGTTGGCTCGGGTTGGGCCGAGTTCACCCAAGTAACCCGACCCAAAATGACCCGACCCGCAGAGGGTTGTGTTGGGTCGAGTCCTTCGACCATGAGTCGGGTAACCTGACCCCAATGGGTTGGGTTGGGTCGGGTCAGCTTCCCGCGAAGTATGAGACCCGACCCGACCCGACCCGACCCTTTCTTCTCGGGCCGGGCCCTAGAACACCCTCGACCCGACCCGACCCGACCCATGGACACCCCTAATCAAAAGGGAAAACAACAAAAAATTTCCCTCAAACCAAAGAAAGAAGTGTCAACTTCTCAACCTCTTGAACTGGTTCACATGGATTTATTTGGACCATATAAAGTTTCTAGATTAAATGGGAAGCACTATGTTTATGTTCTTGTAGATGACTTTTCTAGATATACTTGGACTTTATTTTTGGATCACAAAAGTGAAGCCTGATCTTATTTTACTAAATATATCAAGTCTGTAGAAAACCTTAGTGGAATTATAATTAAATCCTTAAGAAGTGATCATGGCCGTGAGTTTGAAAATCAAGAGTTTGAATCCTTTTTCTCACAAAATGGTTATAGTCACAATTTCTCTGCCCCTAGAACACCTCAATAAAATGGAGTTTTAGAAATAAGAAATAGAACCTTTCAATTGATAGCTAGAACAATGCTTAGTGAATATAATCTAACTATTTATTTTTGGGATAAAGTTGTTAATACAACATGCTACATAATCAATAGAGTGTTAATTAGACCCATTCTTAAGAGGACTCCTTACGAGTTATGGAACAATAGAAAACCCAAAGTTAACTATTTCAAAGTGTTTGGATGTAAAGTATATATTCTTAATACTAAGGACAATCTTGAAAAATTTACATCCAAGAGTGATGAAGTTATCTTTTTAGGATAATCCATGTCTAGTAAAGCCTATAGAGTGTTCAATAAAAGAATTAAATGTGTGGAAGAATATGTCCATGTCTAATTTGATGAAATATATCCACATGAGCCTAAAACCATTCTAGAGAACCTGGAGGATGATCTATCAAATCTGAACATCAATTCAAAATACTCAAACACTTTTGTGAAAGAATCTGTGAAAACTTCTAGTTCTGGAAATTCCCTATAATCAAGTCACAATGAACCTGGACCTGTCGATGAACCTGAAATCACTAGTCCCTCCTTTTCTAGAGATATTAGAACTCTTAAGAACCATACCTTAGATGCTGTTGTAGGAGACCTAGATAAAGGAACAAAAACTGGAGCTTCTCTTAGAAATCAGGTTGAACATCAAGTCTTCTTGTCAAAACTTGAACCTAAAAACATCAATGATGCTATCAATGATGAATTTTGGGTGATTTCTATACAATAATAACTTAATCAATTTTAAAGGAACAAAGTTTGGAAACTTGTTGAAATACCTAAGGACACATTCACCATAGGCACTAAATGGGTGTTTAGAAATAAGGTAGATGAGGCTGGTAATATATTTAGAAACAAGGCTAGATTAGTTGCACAAGGCTATAATCAAGAAGAAGTAATTAACTATGAGGAGAATTTTGCACCAGTATCTAGACTCGAAGCCATCAGAATCCTGTTTGCCTATGCTGCACATTTGAATTTCAAACTATATCAAATGGATGTTAAAAGTGCATTCTTAAATGGGTATATTGCTGAGGATGTATTTGTTGAACAACCCCAGGGATTTACAAACCCTCATTTTTCAAATCATATTTTTAAATTATCAAAAGATTTATATGGTTTAAAACAAGTTCAAAGAGCTTGGTATGATAGATTATGTACTTTTCTTATCTCCAAAGGTTTTAAAAAAGGAATAGCTGATCCTACCCTTTTTATAAAACGAATTTATGATGATGTTTTATTCGTTCAAATCTATGTAGATGACATTATTTTTGGATCTTCAAAAAATTCTTCATGTGTTGATTTTTCTAAAATGATGCAAAACGAATTTGAAATGAGTTTAATGGGTGAACTAAAATTATTTCTTGGGTTTCAAATATTTCAAAATAATGATGGAATTATTTTAACTCAAAGTAAATATACTAGAGATCTTCTAAAACATTTTGGATTGGATAACACTAAAATTAGTAACACTCCCATGAGTACCACTTGCAAGTTGGATCTTTATGAAGATGAAAAATCTGTTGATCAAACCACTTATAGAAAAATGATTGGAAGTTTACTCTACTTGACTTCTAGTCGACCTGAAATTATGCTTAGTGTATGTATGTGTGCTCGTTTTCAATAAAATCCTATGGAATATCATTTAAATGCTGTAAAGAGAATTTTAAAATACCTCAATCATACACCCAATCTAGGACTGTTCTATCCTAGAGGATAATCATTTGAATTATAGAGTTATTCTGATGTTGAATTTGGTGGCTGTAAGTTAGATAGAAAAAGCACCTCTGGAACATGTCACTTTTTAGGAAAGTCACTAGTATCATGCTGTAGTAAGAAACAAAATTCTGTTGCATTATCTACTGCAGAATCTAAATACATAACTGCTGGTAATTGTTGTGCACAAATTTTGTAGATGAAACATACATTACTAGATTATGGATATCAATTCAGGCATGTACTTATAAACTGTGACAACACAAGTGCTATTAACATCTCGAAAAATACTGTTTCACATTCTAGGACAAAGCATATTTATGTAAGACATCACTTTTTGAGAGATCATTATCAAAAAGGTGATATCACTTTGGAATTCATTGGTACTGAGTATCAGTTTGATGATATATTTACCAAATATTTAAATTCTAAAAGAATAGACTACATCATACATGAATTATGCATGATAAATCTTAAGTAAATATCTTACTTTTTCATGATTACAGTCTCACAGTTAGTGTTTCATGTTTACTATCTCACCATAAAGTTGATATTTACTATCTCATCGTAAAGTTGATGTTTACTTTCTCACTATAATGCTCGGTTACTGTCTCACCATAACGCTCAGTTACTATCTCACCGTAAAATTTCATTCTTTGTCTCACCGTAAATACCTGATATGATCTCACCGTAAATATTCTTTATGATTTTTTTATATTTGAATTAAAAACCGTATCGCGGTATTTATCCTTTTCACCTTTTTTCCCACACTTTTACTTTTGCGACGTTTGGTATTCCTAAATGATAAAATAAAAGAAGTATCATTTTTCCTTCATGCGAGCTTTCTTCTATTCACTCATTCGTAACCTCTCTTCAAAACTATAACCCTTCTATCTCTCTCAAACCTTCGGTGGATGCCCAGGATGAAACTCCCTACATCACCCATTCTTGAGAAACATAGTGAAAAGAAGAAGAAAATTGCACCTAATCTAGCACCTGAAGGTCCTCTAAACCCAAATCTGGTAAACTGAGTTGTCATACCTGAGAAAGAGGTTTGCCCCAAATGTATTCTGTCAAGTAAGTCTCTGGTTCTGAAAGTTTTAAAATATCAAGGCTATCTAGAGTGGTTTCTGAAGGAAGATAGACCTATCTATCCTAAGTTAGTGGCTCAATTTTATCAATATGTTCAGTTCTCCTTTTAGTTTAAAGATGGATATGTTGTGAGAAGCTGGATCAATGGGAAGATATGCTCATTCTCTTTGAGGTTATGGGCTGCATGCCTTAGGATACCTCATGAAGGAATCTGTGAGGATTATTAGAGAGGATCTCCACCTTCAACCAAATTATTTGATTTGGAGGATGCTTTGAAAGCCTTAACTGGAAATGGAACCAAGAGGAGAGCCATTGCTGCTAAACTAGATGGAGAATCAAGACTTTTTTTTAAGTTTATTCAGGATCTGGTTATCCCTAGAAAAGGTGATTTTTCTATTTTGAAATATCAGGATGTGTTTCTAATCCACGTTATGAAAAATGGGAATAAGATCAACCTTTGCAAGTATACCGTACACCACATGTGTGAACTGATCAAGGCCACATCCAAGTCAACCTCCCTATTTTACTCTCGGCTTATCTCATCCATGCTTCATGCCAAAGGTATGGTTGGACCTAATGAGGAAGTTATAAAAAATTATGAGTACTGCCTTTAAAAAGTCACTATCAAGAGGATGAAGATAAATTGGAACCCTTGAAAAAAGGCATGGGTAGAAGAAAATGATAGACTTTATGAAAAATTCAATCCTTTGGAAAATCCCTTAAGACCAAGATATATTTCTGATCCTAGTTTGGAACCAGATGAAGTTATTGAGTACTTGGCGGCACCGTTCCCCTCCCCCTATCGCCCTAGGGTTTTCCGCGCCGGTGATTTGGAGGGGGAATGATCTCGTTTTCCAGTGCCTTCCCCCTCCTCCTTCCCATTCCCTCTTTTTTCTACTTTTCTCTCTCCTCTGATTTTTTTTCTCGTCAATGCTTCATTTGGGTTGATCGTACTATTGATGGTGCGGTCAGGTCATGTTTTTTGTTTCGACGATGAAGGGTCATATTTTGTGGCGGGATGTTGGTCTGGCGGTGGTCGTGGGCTGCTTGGGTGTATGTGCTTCTGGATTTTATCCTTGTCGATGATGTATTATTTCAGGGTGGTTTGGGGTCCCGACGACGAAGGATGTTCTCGGTTGAAGCCCTTGGCCACTAGATCCTTTCTCTGACCTAGCATTCCTCTGCGCCTCTCCAAGTTGGATGTGGAGCAGAGGTTACTAAGAGGTTTTGGGTTCTGAGTTTCGGTGGTCGACGGTCTTCAATTTGATTCTTTGATTGGATTGATGACATATTTTAGTATTGGCATCGACAACGTCATGGGTAAGTTCTAGTTTTTCATATTAGATCAGGTTTCTTCCTCATAGCCACTGGTGAAGGTTTTCTGGTTTTTTTTCTAAGAGCGATTAACCTGTTTTGATTTTATTCGGTGATATGTCTTGTGTATGGTTTCAAGTATCTCAACATTAGCGTTGGATTCCTAGTATATATTTTGGCTTTTGGGTTGAAACGTGTTCATTCTTGGCAATGGTGATGATGGCGGTTGGTGATGCTGGTTGCTCACCTTGGTGTTGGTCGTCAGTGATTAGGCTGCGATGAATAGTTTCTTAGGAGGCTCACTGGTTCTTGGATGGTGTCTTCCTTGTTTGTAGTGGAGGGCCATTTCCACGGTTTGGAGGGTTCTGGTGGTCTTCTTGGACATCACCAGGGACTGTTGGTTTTGGCTGATGCGTTTGGCGTGTCAGGGTGAGCAGCTCGAGTGGCTCCTGTTCGTGATGTCTGTTGGTTGTTGACAATGGTGGTGAGACAACCACTTCTGTGTAGTTTATGTTTTGAGGAGGTTCTTGACATTGTTCCTGCAAAAGCCCATATTTTTCTCTGCTCTAGATCCAAGTTCCCACCTTTCACTTCAAGGTAGAGTTGAGCGGTGGTATCCATGGTTCTTTGGGAAGTGAGTCTGTGCGGGCAACTTCGGGAGGTTTTCAGTGATGAAGAATTGATTGTCGACAACAAGTTCATCTCCTGCATCGTTGTTCATGGTGGTTGGCAATGACGCGACTGATGGTGTTTGTATGACATGAGCTGGATGGTTCGTGGCTCGAGGCATTGATGATGTGCTATTTGAAATTTGAATCAGGGTTCGCAGAGATGGCGTTTGTATGACGTGGGAGGATAGTTTGTGGATCAAGGCATTGATGATGTGCTATTTGAAATTTTAATCAGGGTTTGTGAAGACAGTTTGAGGTACGATGATGTTGGTGTTGTTTGAATTTTTTGAATTTTGAAACTTTGTTTTTGGATGGTCATGTATGATGGTGCACTGTAGTGAATGTATCTGAATGGTTCCCACTTTTCCTTAAAGTGGCTTTTTTAATAAAATAAAAAAATAAATTTGGATGGAAGATTTCTGCGTAAAAAAAAGTTCTTGAGTACTCTTCTGAAGAAGAAGAAGAAGAGGCTGCAGTGACCCCTAGGGAAACTGTTTCTGTTGAGGAAGATAGTACACCTATTTTTCCTGTGGTATATGAAAAAGAAGTCCATACACCTATAGGAGTTGTTACTCTGGAAGCTCAACCTGAGGCTGAAACAGAATCTGTTGCCAAAGAAACTAAAAAGAATGTCATGGAAGAACCTATAGTGGAAGAGATACCTATTATGAAAGGATCTGACCTTGAGGAACTCCCAATGGAACAATCTATTCCTGATATAATCCCTTTGGCTGAGGAAAGGATGGATCTGGCTTTTTAGATGTCTAGGTAGGAAATGAGAGAAGAACTAAGAGATGAGTTTGTGGAATTAGATCAAGATTCTAAACCTCTTAGTCTTGAGAAGGATGGAACTGTTAAGGGGGAGCAACCTCCAAATTTGGAATCCACTGAAGAACCAAACCCGATAGTTCTAAGTCCTTTCGACACTCAATATAAGTTCCCCAGTTTCTATGATGTGTATGACTCTCAGCAAGTCTCATCAAAAGGACTTAACCTTTCCTATTTATTCCAGTTGAAATCGGTCTCTAATATATCCCCTGAAAAGGAACCTAAAACTGTATCAATACCTATTTCTGAACCTTCATCAGACCAATCATCCTTGGTGAGTAAGGATGATCTAAAGGAATTTGGTGCTACCCTTTTGTCTGGTGTTGAAAAAGTTCTGAATTCTCAACCTACTCTTGTGACACATCTAAGTGAGAAAGATGCCTCTTTATTGTTGGATAAAGTTATTTGAAAAATAAAACCCAAAATTCTTCATGAGATTCAGGAAGTCCGAGTTGAAAATAGACTGCTTAGTGCTGAAGTGAAGACTCTGAGATGTATGATTGAAGACATGCAGAAAGAGATGAATTCTAGATTAGAGATTATTTCTTATCCTTTGGAACCTGTTGTTCCTAAAAACCCATAGATGTTGTCTCTGAGATTCAGTCACATTTAGACTTCTTAGATGAAAAGTTTGTAGAAAGGAACAAACATATTGTAAAAGAAATGCGAGAGATTGTGGTTAATCTAAAAAAACTCACTGATGAGTATACGGGGTGTCTTCAGAAAGTGCTGAATCAACTAAAATCTCTCACCACTACAGTCAATGCTTCTAAAGCCTCTGGTAAATCCTCTCAAACATCTTTAGATAGTTACCTACTCAGAACAGTGGTCAAAGATGAGCTTTAGACTGTGCTTAGTGGCTTCAATAAATATTCTCTCTCTATAGTTATCAAGAACAGTGACCGAGTTATTGACTTGGTCCAAATACATTCTAAAATTTCTAATGATTCTCAGCAATAGATTGCCAAGAAAGTGGATTTCTACTTCAACATAATCTTCTCCAAGACTAACATGAATAATCATTTCAAGTATCTTGTAGAAAATCTGCAGATTCCACCTATTACTCAATATTTCAAGACCCAAGTCCAAAATATCACAGAGTTTACTTGGTTATTGGACAAGTTTATAGAGAACAAGGATGGTTTTGTGAAATCCATGTAGTATGGTGGGGATATCATTGCGGATTTTATCAAACTCTTGAGGCCCTATCTTCATGTCTAGAGTACAACCATTGTTTCTCCTCTGGATTCACCTCTAAGACCTGGATTGCCTACCTTCACTTATTCCCTAGCCTCCACTACTATTTCTGTCAGCTAAGCTCTGAGTCAGATCAGGCCTGTTATCCTTGATCAACATCTACCTCAATCTTTTAATACTCCTACTCTAGATCCATCTGTTTTTGAAGTCCTTCCTTTACCTTCTCTATCCACCAGCTCACTCCCTTCTTCTACCTCCACTTCAGATCCTATGGCTTCCTCTTCTACTACTACTGATAAAGGTAAAGAGAAGACCAGTCAGTGAATAAGGACAGTGTTTACTCCTTTTTGATAGTAATGATGTTGCTTTTGTTTTGCTCTTTTCTGTTTGTACTGGATCTTATTTTCTTTAATGACATGTGTACTTTTCATGAATTCTCTTATTATATCTTTTTAATAATCCCAAAATGGGGATAAATATCTATATGTTAGACATTTATCTCTATATCTATAGTTGAATCAAATATACACTTAAATCTACATGATTTTTGATCATCAAAAAGGGGGATATTGTTGGACTCCTCATGTATTAATCATGTTTTAATGATCACAAATCCTATTCGACCTGGTTAAATCCTATAAATTATATCAAATCATGTGTATTACCCCGAATGGCCCAAAGTCCTTTTTATTTTTTTATTATAGATAATCCCCCTTTTAAGGGTTTAAGGGGAACCCGTACATGACCTGTAGGCCCAAGGCACAAGGCCCGACATGACTCGTAATACATGACCCCAAGGCCCAGAGGCATAATGTTTAAAGTATTAATGTTTAAAGTATTCTCATGTGTATTAATGTTTAAAGTATTCTCATGCTTTAAGAAGAGACATTCAATATCTTAATTTCTCTAAATTTAGTTTAATTACTTTATACTATCCTTGATTTAATTTTATAATATATTATTTGACAAATGATTAAGTCTAATATATTCTATGATCATCATTGCTTAAGTTTGACTACAATTATCTTGAAAATTCTAAGACACCGTGAGTCTGCCAGTGGTTATGTCTTTCTGAAAAAATGAAGTAGACACCGTTAACATATAGACACCATAACAAGCAGACACCGTGAACATCTAGACACCGTAACAAGAAGACACCGTGAACATCCAAACACCATGACGTTCAGACACAGTGACTATGAGACACCATGACCAATCCAGTCACCGTGTGAAGGATACACCGTTTCCAGGACACACTATGACACTGTTTCCTAATATATTTTTTTCGTCTTTCAATTTAATCTCTAACGGTCATATTTTAAGATTTTAATGAACTGACATAATTAATGTTTCTTTGTAGACATATCATCAGATAGTACAAGGTATGAGGTGCAGAATACCAGAAATTTGTCAGCCCCAACACATGCACTCCATGATAAAAGAGTAGTGCGGCCAGGAAAAAAACAACGGGCAGAAAAGATTGTATGAAGTAGCACGACACAAATAACAAGCTGGTGGGCATAAACGTGAGAACAATATAAATTTTATAGAATTGGATCATGCAACTAGATTCTACTGAAGAACACATGAAGCATACTGGAATCCCGACAACATCTTCACACTGTCAAACATCATGAAGAACACAAGCCAGATCTTTCTGACTTACGACACTCTATTTTCCAGACGAGGACTTGAATTCTGCATCTGCTTCATCTCAAAAGTCCAGAGCTGCAAAGACCAACACTCAAAGAACTTCTAAACCTATCTCAATCATTCTTCTATATTGTGTATCTTTTATTAAATTTCAAGCAATGTGTGTTTCTGTATAATAATACACTCTGTCTTCAATATTAAACTGGAGGATACAAGATATCCTTACTCAAACACTCATTTACTCTTATGTATACCCACTGATAAGTGTGGAAGAGGTCCCTGTGTGTCCTGGTAGTTTGTACCCATGAAGAACTATGGAAGAGGTCCCCGTGTGGCCTGGATAGTTCTGTGTACTGTTGTTTAACCCTGATCTAGGGTGTGGATCAAAGTTTATTTATATAAACTACTTGGTGGAAGGTGATCACCAAGTGGAGTGGATTAGGTCTCAGCTTGAGACTGAACCACTTGTTTCATATCTGCTTTGCCTCTTAATTTAGTTTTCTCTATTTTACTGCTTATCTATATAACTCAGAAATCACTAAATTCACTTTGATAGTTAATATTGGAAAGATTTTATAAGTGGGTTGTCTTAGTAAAATAGTTTCAAAAGTAATATTAATAACCATTAAGATTACTGAGAAATAATCAATCTTTTAAGAAGTTATTTAAATATTCAAACCTTTATAACTATATTACTTTGATTAAATAGGTTGTATTTAACTTTAAGGGGAAGTATTTTAAGAATAATTTTTACATAAATTTTTATAGTTACTCAATTCACCCCTCCCCTCTTGAGTAACATACTCCAACCAACAAGAACTCAACCTATCGACCAAGAGGAAGGCCAAGAAAGTATTTGGGGGAATATATCAATATAATCTCTCACAATGGGTACATCCTTAAGGTTTATTCTTTCTTTTGTCTTAATCATTTGATCAAGATATTCTTCTTCACCAGGTATCAACACTCACACCATTGAGGGATTTTCTAAAGGGTATTCATAATCTTCCTTACATTTCTATATGAGAATAGTTGTTGAATGGATCCTTTATACTTCGCTTAATCATGTTTTGATAATTATAAAATTATTGTTTGATTCTCTTTAACATGATTAAAAATTTGTGTTTTAAAGTTACATATATTATTGATGTTTTTTATTAATTGTTTCTTTGCATCCCTTATATGTATTATGAAATTATTTCAAAGAAAAATACAATTTAGTATGAGTTGATTTATGACACATACATTGAAAGTTTCATAATTGGATAATTATAATTTTCACAACATTGTTTAATTAATTTATTAATCATCCTTGATATGGTTATTATTTATTAATTTATTATTTGTTTATTTATTTGTTTATTTTTTTATTCCGTACACCTTGTGTTTATTTTCACATGTATTGGAATTTTTATAAGTCTTAACAGATCCTTATGGATTGGTTTTCTAATGGTTATGTAGTATAGAGTGATGCTTACTGAATATAAGATGATGATTACACTGATCATCCTTATGGTTAGCATGATGTTTACACAACACAAAAAATATATGGTTAGGTAGAATGATGCTTACACACTTTCATGGTTACACAAAAATCATGTTTATAAAGAAGGAAAAAATGATTCTTATGAATTCCTTAAGAATTTTGTTTTTATAGAATTTAAAATTTACTCTATTTTATGTATCATTTTATATATCTATTTGCTGCATATTTTTTATACATATTTTTCTTGATTTAACTTTTTCATAATTACTTATTAATATTTTCAATGCTAAGAAAAGTTATTTTGAAATATTTTATAGAAGATTAAATGATCATCATGTGGGATAAATATTCACACTATAATCTTGGAAAATTACATGTTTTAAATTTTAATTATTTAAAATATCAAGAGTCTATATTGTATATTTTATAGGAGTGTTCCAAGTACTTTAATGTTTTTATAGAAATATTAACTATTATATTAATTTTTACTCATTCAAACAAGTTCTTGTGCACAAATTGTTATAGTTTATAGATTTTTGAAGAGAATCCACATGAGTATTTTTTTCATGTGAATTAAAAAGAGAATACATGTGAAGCATTATCTAGGAAATCCACACCAAACAAATTTGAAGTAGTTTTTTAGATTCACATGTTCACCTATTTCTTTTGTAAGATGAAATGAAATAACTAATATTTTTAATGTTTCTATAAATAAAGAAATATTATAAAAAGAGTTTGATAAAACCATTGAAAATTTATAATATTGAATTAATTTTTTAATATATTCAAACTGTACCATGCTTCACAATTTTTTAATCATCACTGCAACACTCTCATTTGAACCTCGTATTTTTGAATCTTTTATTTTGGAGTGATCCTTTCTACCTCAAAATTCATAGCCTCACTATTTTAACTAGTTTCTATAATTATTAATTATTTTTATCTTTTTTATGTACTATATTTTTGGTTCATATATTTTCATAAAAAAGTAATAACTTAGTATTTGGGTTATAACACCACTTAAAAAAGGCACATCAGGTTGTTACTTAGTCTAATAAAAGGCAGGGGATTTGATTGTGCCTTGGTCCAAAAAAAAGGAAAGTTTGGTTCTTCTACCACTTCAAAAGTAATACCCCGAGTCATACATCTAGGTGGGAACATAGAGGGATAGGGGTTGTACTTCCAGGTGTGAAAAAGTCATTATAAAAGGTTTCAAATCCTTCCAAAATCCACACCACTATTTTAGTCAGTAGAATACTCTCTCTTTGAGAGTGTTAAAAGTAAACATAGTATCACTTTGATCTAATATAATATAAAAATACTTGTATCTATATTTTCTACTATAAATCAACTCAACTCTGATAAGTATTTAATTTTTTATAAAAATTTCAATTTACCCCTTCTTGACCATTCAACCATCTTTCCTTTGGGACTAAATAATTGGTATCAGAGATTAGACCTTGAAAGTATTATCATCTTTATTATATATATATATATATTTGGTTAAAACAAATCATAGAATTAATTATTTAAGGAAAATATTTATTTTAGATGGAAATAACAACTTCTAATTATAGTTTTTATCCAAAAAGACCACTATTCTTTGATGCTAATGATTATGGATATTGGTAAGTTTGGATTGGAACATATCTTAAAATGAAAAGTATTGACCATTGGAAAGTCATGGTAAAACCATAAAAACTCTCTAAGGATGATCCTAATACTCTTACTGGTGTTGATGATTTGAAATATGTTCTTAATTATAAAAATATGAATTTAATTTATTATTTTATTAACTGAAATGTATTTAGTCACATTTCAGCATGTAAAATTTCACATGACATGTGGAGAATATTGAAAACAAATCATCTTGATTTAGATAAATTAATTTTAACTAAGAATGGTATGTTAATGATAGAATATAAATATTTTAAAATGGGTGAAAATGAAACTATAAATACTATGTTTCATATATTTATTATCATTGTAAATAGTGTGAATGATTTAGAAGATTCTATAGATAATATAGTTTTAGTTGAAATTTTTTTTAATAGATCTTTCTATGAAATGGAATGTTATGAAAGTAGAAATTGAAAAGATAAATAATTTTAAATAATATAAACTTGATGAGATTATTGGATCCTTATTAAAATATTAATTATAATTCAAATATATAAAACAAAGATAAATTTGGTAAATGTAAAAGAGTTGAATTAAAATAAAAAATAAATGTTACTTGTTACTCATCGGATTCTTAGTTACTGAGAAATGATAGTAACGAGTTTTCTCATATTTTAGAGTGATTTTACAAAAATAATAATGGATAATCAAGGAAAACTAAAAGGTATTATCTATGGGATGATCAAAAGAGTATCAAAAAAGGTAATCTAATTTATAATAAATTTATTGAAGTAAACTATTATCAATGAAGGAGGAAAGAGAACATTAAACCTAAATTAAAAATGTTGAAGAAATAAAGTAAGAATAATAAAATGATCAATAAGGAAAAAAGAGAACTTATAGTTGGATGGAACTGTACTAAAGACTCAAATTCTAGTGAAGAATCTAGTTCTAAAAATGGATTAGAAAATTCATGCTTAATGGATTATTCAAATTAGGTTAGTGAATTTAATTTTTAATCTTCTCAATAATATTCTAAATAACATTTGATCAATGAATTATATAATGAAATTGAAAGTTCACTCAATGAAAGTTCCAAAATTTTAAAAATTTACACAAAACTTAGGAAGAAGTATAAAAAACATATTGGGGAAAATAAGATCACTCTTGAAGAAAATGATAAATTAAGGAATATTGATTCTATCTCAAATGAAACAATCCGTGAAGATTTTGAAACTATTAAAAAAAATTATCATAAAGTCAAGGAATTCATTTATAAAAATGATGAAGCTATATAAATTTAATTTAATTTATTTCTTGGATGAAAATAAAAATCTAAGAAAAAAAATTAATTTTTTATAAAAATATATATCTAAATTTATTTAAGGAAGGGAGATCTATGAAAAAATGGTAATATTGAAAAAAATAAAAGTAATAATGGTCTTGGTTATGATAATAAAATACCTAAAATATATAATATTTTTTTTGTAAAAAGTTTAAAAGGAAGTGTTTCAACAACTACATGTTTTAAATATTGATTGAAGGGACACTATACAAGTGAATGTTCATTAAGATTTCCAAAATATTTTGGACACAAAGAAGTTTTTATATCTAAAAAATTATCCTCTAAATTACTTGTTACTAAATGTTTGAAATTAATTTGGGTTCCTAATAAAATTTTCTCTAACTCGATTGGAACCAAGTTTGCATGGGTACCAGGTTTGTCTTAAAAATATATTTGTAGTATATGAGATGTAAAATTTTGAGAAATGTAACATGGTAAATATATAGTGGATGTTTCTAGAACATTACATGCAATCCTACAAATTTTCTATCATTCAATAAATATGAATGGGGTAATGTTACATTTGTTGATAACTCAAAAAGCTAAAGTAAAAGGATTTAGTGACGTTGGAATTTATGATTCTGTTATCATTTAAAAAGTTTTATTAGTTGAAGGAATAAAAAATAACTTGATTATAATCTCATGATTATGTGATGATGGAATGGTTGTAAAATTTTAAAATGATAAATTTTTAGTTTTTAAAGATAAATCTATATTATTTTATGAAAACCAAAAGGATTATATATATTCTATTATTTATTAAAAATGAACTATGAAAAATGTTAAGTCCATGAATTATATATATATATATATATAATTCTATGGAATAGTAAGCTATGACATGTAAATTTTAGGCCATTGTACAAGCTGTCCAAACACCAAAATGTTTTATAGTTTCCTAAACTAAAACTGGACAACACCTAAATTTGTGTCTCTTTTATGAAAGGTAAACATCATAAAGAGTCTTTAAGGACTATCAAGGAATTGAAAATAGTAAGGCCTTTATATCTTTTACATATTGATTTTTTTGGACTGATATATTCAGCTTGTATGGGTGAGAAATGTTATGTATTTTTCATTGTTAATGACTTTAGTATATTTACATCGAAATAATTTCTTACCTATAAATTTGAAACCTTATCTAAATTTGTTACTTATTGAAAATTATTTAAAAATTAAAAGGGTTATTTTATCAATTAAATGTGATAAGGATAAAGAGTTTTTGAATATTGAATTCAAAAAATTTTATGAAGATAACGGGTATTCTAATAAATTTTTATCCCCCAGGATACCATACCAAAATTGTGTTTTAGAGAGGAAAAATAGAACTTTACAAGAAATGGCTAGAACCATGTTAAATTAATTTAAGAAACCTAGATAATTTTAGATTTAGTTTTTCAATAAATATTTCTATATATATAATAGAGTTATTTTAAGAACCAATTTAAAGAAACTATCTTATGATATTTAGAAATTAAGAAAACCAAAAGTTGGATATCTTAGAGAATTTTATTGAAAACTTTATAGTCTTATCACTAAATATTCATTAGAAATGTTTAATTAAAAATATTATTATGGTATATTTTTGGGTTATTAAAAATATAGTAAATCATATAGATTTTATAATAAAAGAACCATGGTAGTTGAGGAATATATACATATAAAATTTGATGAAAATTATTTGAAATAAAAGAATGATGATTTAGAAAACCATGAATAGGAATATAAAGATTTCAATTTTAGAGATAATGAAACTCAAAATAAAAATTCGAATTTTGAGGGGGAGAATCACCCTTAGGAAATAATATGGAAATTATATATATATTATCCTTTAGATAAAGTGACTGGAAACGTTGATTCAAGAATTAAAACAAGAAATTCATTAATGAATTTTTGTGCACATTATTATTTCATTTCTAGTTTTGTTCCAAAAAATATTGATGAATATTTAACCAATTCAAACTAGATATTTTCCATGAAAGATTATTTAAACTATTTTTCTTGAATTAAAGTTTTGAATCTAGTTGAACCACCTAAATATTCTCAAGTAATTGTTACTAAATGGATTTATATGAAAAAAATGATGTATTTAGAAATATTATAAAGAATTAGGATATATTAGTTGTATAAGGATACTTACAATAAGAATACATAAATTATGATTAAAAAATCTCCACGATTGCAAGGTTAGAAGCTATAAGAATGTTATTAGCTTATGATACTTTTCATGGTTTTAAGTTATTTGAAATAGATATATAAAGTTCATTTCTAAATGATTATATATAAAAATAAGTATATATTAGACAACCCCTAATATTGAAAATGAAAATAATCCTAATCATGTTTTAATTATCTCTAAATAACTTTATTAACTTAATCAAACTCCAAGATCTTGAAATGAAAGAATATCTAATTTTATTTTAAAACATAGTTTTTCAAAATAAAAGGTTAATCCTAATTTATTTATAAAGAATGTTTCTAAAGAAATTTTTATTTTATAAATTTATGTGGATGATATTATTTTTAGATCATTAAACAATACTTTATGTAATTAATTTTATGAATTAATGAAAAGTTAGTTTGACTTAAGTATTATGGGATAACTAAAATTTTTCTATGGACTTTAATTTTTTCAAATTAATGACAAAATATTTTTAAATCAATCTAATTATGCTAAATAATTGGTTAAAATATTTGTTTTTATAGTTGTAAAAGCTCAAATAATCCCATGATTACTTCATGAAAATTAGATGTTGATGAATTTAGAAAATCAGTTGATAATAAAATTTATAGAGGTATGTTTTTTAGTTTATTATATTTAACTACTTCTCAACCAGATTTAATGTTCCTAGTTTGTAGTTGTTATAGATATCAATTTGACCCTAAATAAAGTCACTTAAAGTCTGTAAAAAGAATAATCAAACACATTAAAGGTTCCTTAAATGTAAGGGTATGTACCTTCAGACCCATTAATTTGTGTGAATTATGGAATTGGAGGTGTTAGGGAGATGTTCTAAGGGATTTTTTGAGTAAATAGGGTAGTCATAGCTAAAATTTCAAATGGAAAGATTCTTACAGTTTGGAGGGTTGTACTGCATTATAAAGGGGGTCATTGTGATGTGGATATGATGACTGTGCAATAGATTATTGGAGGTAAAATTTTAGTGGTTTTGTTAAATTCTTCATGGCTACAAAATGGTCACTAGGTTGTGGTGTGAAGTCATGAATGGGTTAATTTTGTGGTTTTTTCATTTTTTGGGTAGCTGTGTCATGGAGAAGGGCTAAAATGGGGGCCTTTTCTTGGCAGTTGAGTCTTGTGGTGTGCTGGTTCATCCTAATCTGTGGTATCCTCCCTAGTTTTTTGGACTTGCAGTGTAGACCTCCCTACTTTTATTATACATGACTTTTACTAGCCCCACAATGGTGTGGCCCCTTCCACTACGCTATGGTATTGTCCTATATCATCTTTTCTATGCCATGGTGAGGGGTGTTGCACCATGTTATTATGTTTTCTGGACTAACTATAAAATACCAATCCCCCTCAAACCCCACATTCTTTCATTATTTATCCTAGTTCTTGGATGGATCCAAGGAATTTTTGGGAGTCATTTCACCCTTTTTGTGTTAGATTTCAACCCCATTCTTGGGAGGTCAGTCATTAGTGATTCTAGGTGGGTTACCTTTTTTCCTCTTCCCTATTTTCTCAATGTTCTTCAGATAAGTAGGGATGCTATCAAGAAAACAATTGGTTTTGGTGGTGTTTTTGTAAGAAAATGATGCGGGTGGTGTGTTTTAGGCTGATCAAGTTGTTCTATTTAGTTTTGGTGATTTGAAATTATCTTACTCTTGTTCTAACTTTTCACAACAGTTTAGGAAGATTTGTTTGAGGTAGGGGATCCTCTATTTTTCCTATTTTAGTTATGCATTTGACATTATAATGATTTTTTCCTTTATTGAGATGTTATGCACCATCTTAATGAAGATAATAATAGGTTTAATTGAAATTTAAGGGGATGTGGGAAGGAATTTCATGTTTTTCCACTTTTGAGGCTATTATTATTAAGATTAAGAATATTTGATTCCATTACTAAAAACCATGGATATATGGATCCTTGTTTATGTTGGAATTGATGTGTTTGTGGAATCCTTGATTGTGTGAATGTTTTATATCACCTTAAATGAAATTGCTAATAACTTACATATGGACAATGAATCAGTTTTGCATGAAAATCTTGTTTAGTGTGAGAATTCACTTGAGAATAAAGAAGTGAATGTGATAAAACCCCCTTTGATAAACTGAAATAAAATATGTAAATAATTGTTGTGTTATGTGGTAGTGATTAATTGTGGAGGTTGTGATGAGGAAGTGGTTGTGATGAGTAATGAAAATGTGGGGGCTTTTTGGAATGATAAATATGGGTTTTTTGTGCTGGTGATGTGTTGTGCTATTTTCTTGGCAGTAATGAACTTAAGTGATAATGATGAAAATGGAGTGGATATCAGGGTGGAATGATTAATAAAAACTTAAATTGAAATAGTAAGTGTATCTTAATTGGTTGTTGTTAAATACTAAATGAATGGGATTGATAAATTGAGAATGGTTAGTAATTGGTAGATTTAGAAATGGATTAAATCGAAGGGAAATATCGAATATGGTTTGCAGTTGTGGATTATTTTTGAGGTGTAATGCATTTAGAAGTGGTAGGGAAATCGGTAGAGGTTTTGAGGCCTTGTTTCAATGTTGTGAGTTGATATTGTAATCTTCTTGTGAACCCATAATTTGTACATATGTGTGTTTCTATTATATATTGTATTTTTATTGTGATTTTTATACGCATCCCATCTACATCGAGCACTATGTGTTGATGCCCAAATGTTTCAAGGGTGTTTTTTCTAGCATCTAAGATGGTGAGGACAAATGGATGACTACCCACCGTTCCATGCTCTCTATTCATGGTGAGGTTCGTATGCATGATTTGTGATGGACATAAGTCAAAAGTGAAATAATAGTGATGTTTGATGATATTGATGAGGTTGTTCATAGTGGGGGTCATGCATGGTGGGTGGAGGGAATGGGGTTGATGTCCTTCATGTTCATGGTAACATAATATTCTAGTGATGGTAGTGGTTGATACATGATGTGGTGGAACAGGTGTCTTTGGGTGGGATATGATGCCCAGTTGCATGTGAGTTGCTTGGAATTGTGTAGCTTCCTATGTGTCTTTAGGTTGGTTTACTATAAAGAAGAGATGAGAGAATCAGGATGTACAATGTTTAGGTGTGAGAGTGGAAAATCATTAGGAAATCTGTATGAGGTACCCTTATTAATATTCATCTTATTATGTTATTATATATAGACGTGTTATTTGGTGAGCGCGCCTTGGTAAAGATGGGTTTGGTTAGTTGACCTACTTAAGTGTTGTTGGTTTTTCTATTTGTTAATGGGTACATTATTATGATCTTTTCACATTTTCATGAGATACTTTGGGTATAATCATACATAGTATACATGTTATGCTCACCCTATATATATAAAAACCATTTTTCACGTTTCTAGGAGGACTATGAGGATCAATCTGGACATTACTTGTCCAAACATAGGAGATTTTGCTGAATTTATACCTTAGGAATTTTTAGGTATTTATTTTGAGATTATTTGTATTTATTTACTTTATAAATTCATTATGTGATGGTTTTGGTTTCTATTTTATTTATGTTATAGAGTTTCTTGATGGTTTATGTCCTATATTCTAAACCTACCTATCTTTTGAGGGTAATAACTTCTATGTGTGAGATTTTTTTATAAATCTTAATGCTAGTCACCAACCCGGGGCCTATTGAAGGTAGGATATGGGGGACATTATCTATCTTTATTCATTTACATCCTAGTAGGGGTACCTTTGTGGGAAGAGGGTCATGAAAAATTGGTATCAAAGGTGTTGGTTATGATATAGGATAGAGTTTTAAGTTAGGAACTATGAGGATTACATAGGTTGGTAGGAAAATGATGTCAGTTTATCTTGGTGAATGACATAGACCAAAGAATAATAGTTAGGGAATAAGATTTTATGGCCCCCATGATTTTATGTAAGGAATTTGAGTCTACTGGATAGCTAATTGTGGTGGTTCCACTTGGAGGGTAGAAACCTAAGAGAGATATATGCATCATGACTGTTTGTTTACTTATCTGAATTAGGTGATCTTGTGAAGTTAAACTGAATTAAATTAATTTTAAAAAAATTTCATACTATTAGTCTTAGGGAATCCTTGTTTTTATTTTAGTTATGGCTCTTAAAAGCCACTAGCATGTGGTTTAGGTTAGTGAATTTTAGTAGTATAAGCTAGTTAAACACTGGAGGGTTGATCCCATTGAGGATGATGATAAATGGTAAAGCATGTTATATGCCATTCAATGAAAATATTTAGTGAAGTATAAGGATAGTGTCTCTTATCCAAATATAGAGCACTAGTTGTAGGATATCGAGACTTCATTTAGTTTTCTCTAGTCTTATGAGGGGTACTGGGTCATACTAGCAGTCAGTAATACACGGGGAACAATTTTTCAATGGAGGACATTGTATCTTAGGGAGTGGAAGGTGGTAGATGAAAAATGGTAATAATTTTTAAAGGAGTTTTGAGAGGAGTTCCAATCATCGACCATGAAGATAGTGAAGAGGTAGGAGTTTCTCTCTCTTTAGTAGGGAATCATGTTTATGTGGGTGATTGGGATTAAGTTTAAGGATATTCTACATTTCACACCCAATATTTTTCTTGATGAGTAGTCTCATGAGCAATGTCTCGAGGAAGCACTTAATCCATCTATCTAGTATGTAGTTACTATTTTTACATTGCTAATATACTTAGAGGCTTAGAAGAAGGTGGATGTGATCGAGCGTATGCACTCAAAAGGTGGTTACCACAAGAGGAAAAAAATAAGTTTACTTGAGTAGAAGAGTTTTCAGTGGAAGATCTTAGGCGCTAGGTCCTTCAACATTTTGACTGGTGGGGAGTTGACCTCAATAGAATTATTTTTGGTCTTATGGGGCCAGTGGTTTTCATGATTTTCCTGAGGGTTTTCGACCCATGTGTTTCATTTATGGGGGATATAGTCATCATCAAAATTACTTCTTAATGGTTCTTGGAGGTTAGAAAAGTGGTGGTGGTTAGGTTTATTTTAAACCTCGGTAGCCACTGCCAGTGAGGCCATTTCAATAGTAGGGTAAGTAGGCTTATGTTTAGCTGATAGGAGATGGGGAAGGAAAAGTTTGACCTCAGGATTTTCCTCATCTTTAGGCATCCCAAACTGAGTGTGACCATAGAAGTGGATGTTGGTAGTGACGTAGGGGATCCAGGAATGGATATTTGTATACTGTGGAGGTTCCAGAACCAGAGGGGCCAAAGATAATTAGAGGTATGATCAACTTTTCATCTACCCTTGTTTATTCCTTATCTGATATAGGATCTTCACACTCCTTTTTTTCACCCTCTATATTCCATGCTTTGGGAATAGATATAGAGAGGCTTCCCATTACCTTGGTGTTTACTATGTTAGTCAAAAGATAGATCGACTTGTTTAATGTGTGCCACAGGTGTAGAATAATGGGAAAACATCAGTCATGTGGAGATCTTTTCCTACTATAGATAAAACCATACAACATATTCCTTGATATTGATTGTTTTTATTATGTGAATTTATTTATTAACTTATTTTATATGAGGGTCACTTTCTTAGATGTGGATGGTCAGTGTGCAATTGTTTTTGGTGAATAGGGTTGTAGTTTGAGTAGTAGACATATGGAGCCCCTTATTTCCTTAAAAACACAATTTTTAATTAAATCAGTAATAAATGGGATGGTGGAGGCTCCTAGGGTCATTAAGGAGTTTCTGAATATATTCCATGAGGAATTTGTGATGATACCCCTTTAACATGGTATCAAGTTCATGATAAATTCACAACTAGGATCTTATCTGATATCAATGTCTCCTTATCATATGAAACCCTTGAAGTTATAGGAGTTGATGATTTAGATATATGAAATGATGTAGAGGGGTTTCATTCAACCTGATGAATATCCTTGGGCTGATCTAGTGTTATTTTACAAGAAGGAAAATGGTAGTCTGAGACTGTTCACAGAATACCAAAGGTTGAATCAGGTGATGATTAAGAATCATTACCCTCTTTTGAGGATCAATAATATTTTTGACCAATTAAGAGAGGCTAGTTGGTTCTATAAGATTGATATATGGTCTAGATATCACTAGTTGAGGGTGAAGGAGGAAGATATCTCAAATAGTTCCTTTTAGTGCAGGTATGGACACTTTGAATTTGTATTCATGCCATTCAGCATCATGAATGCACCATCTATGATCATTGGGATCCTGAACTCTATGTCCCATAAGTTCCTAGACCATTTCTTAGTCATGTTCATTGAATCCATATTGATATAATCAAAGTCATATGAGGATTATACTAATCATATAAAAGATATATTATAGGTCTTTCGATGACACCGACTTTATGGAAAGTTGTCCAAGTGAAAGTTTTATACATATGAGGTGCATTTCCTTTGGCATGTGGTGTACCGGTAGGGTGTTTCCTTGGACCCATGAAATATCAAGACAATAATTTATTAAAACTAACCTAATAATGTTATATAGGTTCATAGTTTACTTTATCTTACTAGATATTACCATAGGTTTGTGTCTGATTTCTCATGGATTATGGCCCCATTGATAGCTATGTCCAAGAAGGATTGGGATTTTATTTAGACTTATTAGATTTAAACAACATGTGACTTCCTAAAGGTAAGACTGATCACTAAAATGATGATTTAGTTACTAGAGTAAGGGGTGATGTTTGAGGATATATATGATGATTCCCATCTATGATTAGGATGCGTCTTGATGTATCATAAATAAGTGATCTATTATATTTTTATGAAGTTATATCCTCATGATCATAAATATTCCCCCCATTATCTATAGCTAGAAGTAGTTGTGTTTTCATTGAATCTATGGTGACATTACCTCATTAGAGAATGTTTTATGGTCTTTACAGATGATAAGATCTTGAGTTATATCTTTTCTTAACATGACCTAAATCTGCAACAATGGATGTAGGTAGAGTTTCTCCAGGACTATGAATTTTTGATATTCTATACCTATATAAAGGGGAATGTCATGGATTATGTGTTGAGTAGGGATTCATGAAAGTATGTTGTTCAAGAGTCCATAAATGCTTGGAGGGAGGTAGAGGAGTTGGAATACTTAAACTTGGATATGAGGGTGTCTGATGATGAAGTTTTCTTGTTTTAGATGACAATGAAGTATTCTATGATGTAGTGGGTGGAATAGTTTAAGTGGGTAGAATTAGAGGTGGATGTGATTCACAACCATTTTATTTATGGTGATGATCCATAGGGATGGTTAGAACTAGATATTGTTTCAAGGGAGGTTTTTTTGGTGGTTATGTGTAAGGTATTCCTTCATGAGTTTTATAGATCACCTTTTATGGTATAAAAAAGGGTATCAAAGATGCACCGTAGATTGTGGACATAGTTTTGGTATCCTGGGATGAAATGGATGGTGGCAGAGTTCATAGATTGATATTTGGTTTACCTTTATTTAAAGGTAGAACATAATGTTCCTAGCAGTTTTTTGTAACCCTTGGATATTTCTAAGTGAAATTGGGATGAGACCTTGATATACTTCATAATAGGATTAACCTAAGATCAATGAGGATGTGATTCTATCTAGATAATCATGGATCCGTTGATAAATTCATCTCAATTCCTAGTGATCAAGGAGTTGGTCACTGTGGATGTCTTGGAGAGATGGTATGTAGATGATGTGGTTAAGATTCATGAGGTACCGGGGAACACCATATCTAATAATGAAACAAATTTTACATCATGGACTTGGAGGGTATTTCAGAATGCCTTTGGATCCTAGTTACAACTCAACAATGATTTCCACCCTCAAATGAACACACATACATAGTGAACAATTCGAACACTATAGGATTTTTTGTGGGTGTGCATCATAAACTTTAGTGGATCTTGAAAAAAAAACTTTCCCTTGGATGAGTTTTATCATAGTAATAGATAACACGCATCCATCAGCAAGGACCTATTTTAGGATTTGTATGAGAGGTCTTGTCGTTATCCATTATGCTAGTTTAGGTTGGGGAGTCATCAGTTCTTGGTCCCGATATGGTGCAAAAGTACGAAAGAGAAGGTTCAGGTTGTTCATTAGAGGATGGTGGTGGTGCATGACTGGAAGACGTCTTACGATGATTGTAGAAGGTGGCCCTTGGAGTCTGTATTGGGATACCATGTGTTCATGAAGGTTTCTCCTCATCATGGTAAGAAAAGGTTTTGTAGGGAGAGTAATCTATCACCCTAGTTTTTGGGTCATTTGAGGTGTTGAGAAACATTTTCAAGTTGGATTATTAGTTAGTTCTTCAACCATGTATGGATAGGATCTATGAAATCTTCCATGTGTATCAGCTCTGTCAGTATCTTCATGACGACTCCCATGAAATTGTCTAGGGAGAGTTGGATATTGAGGACAATGCGATGTATGTGGAGTGTCCAGTAGATATCCAAGATCATCGAAAGAAGGTGCTACATGGATGGACCATTCCTTTGGTTTGTATGATGTGGAGTTTTAGTGGATCAGAAAATAGTACTTGGGAGCATGAGATGCAGCTGTGTTGAGTACTTGGGGTTTTTTTGAGTTTTTACCTTGTTTTTTTCTTGGATAATGTGATGGATAAATCTTTATGTTTTATAAAATGTTCCCTTTTCCTTCAATGATGATGTTTTGTAAATCCACAAGCATGTGAATAGGGAAAACCCCCTTCCTAATCAAGATGAGTTATATTAAAATATGTTTTAAAACCGTGTAAGTGAGTTAGTGCTGACCAAAGTGGATAATATCTTTATATGAAATGTGGATTTTTTTGATTTTTGTGTTGGGTTAGTGTCATGTAGTAGTTGTGGTGGTTTTTGGATTGGGTTGTGTAAAGGTTAAAATGGTGGCATGGATGGTTGTGTGGATAAGAGGTGGGATGAGGTTGGTGAGAGATAGTGTTGTTTCATTTGGTCTGTAATGTGATCCTTGAGAGGTATCTTGTGGGATGATTGTTTGGACCTCTTCATTTTTTCCTTTTTTAGAATTCATTTTGATTCTTGAGGGAGATAATTGTTTAATAGGTATGTTATGTAATAGTACGGACCTTCCAAACCATTAATTTGTAATAATTTCGGTGGTTGAGGTGTCTCGGTGAAGTTATGAGGGTTTTGGAGAGTAAATGGGGGATTCATAGATGAAATTTCAGCTGGGAAGGTTTCTATGGTGTGGAGGGTTATACTACACCATAAAGGGGGTTGCTACTACATAGAGAGGCCAAATGTGGAATAAAGGCTTGGAGGTGGAATTTTAGTGGTTCTCCAAAATTTAGCATAACTGAGGTGTGGTCACCTGGGTTTGGTGTGGATTCCCAAAGGGGTAAATTTTTTGGTTCTCTCATTTTCAGGGTAGCTTCACTGTAGAGTAGGGCTGTGGTGTGGGCCTTTTCTTGGCTGTTAAGGCCTACAACATGGTGGTTACTCCTACACCATGGTCTCCTCCCTGGTTTTTTGGATCTATAGTGTAGACCTCGATGTGTTTTTTGGACTTGGATGTGACCATTGCTGTAAGAAACCGATTCTTATTTTTGGAGGTATGAGCTTCTTCTTTTTCCTTTTCCTTAAGTGTTTTTGAGAAAATATGGAAAATGGGGAAAAATATTAAATTTTGGAACTACACGCTGTGTACTTTTCCACACACCGTGTACTTTTGGCCATGTGGAATGGGTACACGGGGCGTGTAGCCTTGTCGGCGACGAGGGGTGTAGGAACCGACTACACGCCGTGTAGTGGTACCTTACACGCCATGTAGTCAGTCGACATGATTAAATAGTAAGGCGGTGGAGGAGCCGCCAGCTAGGCGAGAGTACACGCCATGTACTCAGGAGTACATGCCGTGTACTCATGTAGACGAATGAACAGTGTGGCGGTGCCGCCAGAGGAACAGTTAAATGAAATAAGTACACGCCATGTACTCAGAAGTACACGCAGTGTACTTTGTTTTTTTCGGCTTAAAATAGGTAGTAGCCTCCTCATTTGGAATAGGAGACACTTGAGCTGATTTGGAGCCAAAGGAGGAGGCTAGACATTTGAAGATCCACTGGGTGTTCGTCTGGAATCAGTTTCCGCCTCGAACGATCCCGTGGGAACCGCACGGGTAAAGGCTTCCACCTCCTTGGTTGGTTCTTACCAATTCTTCTCCTAACAGGAGTTATTTATGTTTGAATGGTTTTTGTTCTTCATCATATTTACGTCGTTCTTGGGCGTTTTTGGAGTCGGCGTTCGATTATAACGTTCGTTTGCGTATAAGGTAGGTGGCTTGGTGTTTGTTTTTCCAACTGTCGTGTGTTTTGTGCGTTTTTGTGCCACGAACCCATGTTGGGGTGTCATGTGGCTGAGGCCGTTGCTATATTTAAACACCTAGAATTGATTAGGTATTTAATTATGATAATAAAATGTTGGTTGGGATCATTTCTTGGATCCCAAACCACCCCGTGGGTGTGTTCCACTGTTTAGCCATTTGGCCAGGATACCCGAGGGTATTCCTTCAAAGTAGTAATTATAGAATTTCCTTGAGAGAAATTGCTTGTTACTTCTTTTTTACCTGTTGGTCATGGCCCGATTACCTGTTTAGCCTGAGGGCATTGTTGTATTTAGCCTGAGGTCGTTGTTGTGATTAGCCTGAGGTCACTGCACTATTTATCCCAAGGGCTATAGTATTTCGCCTGAGGGAAACCTTTTGTGCCTGAGGGATTGACTTCTGTGCCTGAGGGAGACACTTCCTACACTTGAGGGCAATTTCTGTTACGCCTGAGGGCTATACCTGCGGGTTGGATTCTGCTTACCTGAGGGTAAGGTTTTGCTTGTCTGAGGACGTGGAATGTTTACTTAGAAATTCACTGTGGTGATTTCTAATATTTAATGGATTAAATAAATAATAAAATGGCAATATAACTGGTAATTAGTTACTTTTGAGTACTGCTTACTTTATTGCATTTTCCTATTTCACACTGTTGTCACATGCTTACACGCAGTTGGGCATGATCCTTTGGTGAGTGCCTTCTGAGATATATTTCTCACACCCTGTTTGAGTCATGCTTTTTGACCCAAACAGATTATGTTTCTACAGGTGCAGATAGGGGCAAGAGTCCCTATACAGGTACTTGACTGTTGCTAAGGAGTAGGAGGGCATGGGACCAAGCCTAGGCTCGCGATGCTGCTGCCATCTGTTTTGCTTTGTTTTGATGTACTCTGCTTTTGTTGTACTGTATTGATGTATAACATGTTTTGGCTGTTTTCATAGGATTTGAGACATGTAGCATCATTACTTATATACTGTTGGTTATATCCACTGCTGTTGGTTATTTTAGTTTTGTATGTTTTACTGCTTCCGCTGTTTGTTGTATGTTTTATTTCCATTCCGCTGCGCTATACTTTGACAAATTAGGGCATAGTTTCCCCACTATCAGACCTAGTCCCTCACTGCTAGTCGGCAGCCTCTGGCGTTTGGGGAAATGAACTTGAGTTCACATGGCGAACCGGGCCTGGGGAACCCGTTGCGTGGCACCCGGGTCCGGGACGTTACAAAGTAGTATCAAAGGGTTTCTTTTCTTTGACTTACTATTTGGAGCTGTAGTCAGGAATAGGACGAATGGTAGTTGGTAATAAGCTGTGCCCGGGCGTAGCTAACCCGTGTACAGGGAAAAGCCAGTCTACCTCGTATTTTGCAATTCTTTTGATTTTGAAAATTTTACAGTTGATTTGTTTTCACCGTTGGGTGACACACTTGAGATTGTGTTGTTTATAATTTATCTATGGGTTTTATTGAATTGGAACCCGATGAGATAAGGGTAATCCGTCTCATGCATCATATAGGCATATGATAGATATCACATGCCATGCATAGTTCCATGCCATGTAGGTGCATTAGAAATTGCATGTTGTTGTGATAGTTGTTATGCTATAAAAGGACGCTGTTGTGATAGTTGTTGTGCTAGAAAAGCATGTTGTTATGATAGTTGCTCTGATAAAATACCTTTTATTTGATAGGGTATTTTCTTGTGTGAGCTTGTTTATAGAATGAACGCCAAACTTTGGTTTTTGGGGAGAATAGGCCCCCATTGACCGGAATTTTGTGGATTATTGACTGTTTATTGGTTATAACACATATAAGATGTCAAACTTTGATTCGTGGAGAGTATGGTCCCCCATGGGTCAGAATTTTACACTTAGGTGTTGTTTTTCGGTATTTTTTGGGTTCCAGGGAAGTTTCTGAGGCATACTGTCCGGAAACCCAGTATACACGCCGTGTAATATCTTTAAACATGCCGCGTATGAACTTCTGTTCGGGAAGAAAAATGAACTTTTTGAGTACACGCCGTGTACCCTGAGTACATGCCATGTAGTCTCTTCCCGTGTCACAAACCATGTGGGCGGCGACACGGGGTAGGGAAAGGATTTGGTAAAACACGCCGTGTAGCTTTTGTACACGCCGTGTAGTGTGACCCGGAGTTCGGCTGTGTCACTAACAATACAGGTCGGTGAACTCCCGTACAGAACATGCCGTGCAAATGATGAACATGCCGTGTAGTGTGACCTGGGGACTCGGCCGTGTAACTAACAACACGGGCCGGTGTCACCTCTCCCTGAACACACTGTGTACCGTTGGGACACGCCGTGTAGTCTTGTCCGAGGATAGACCATGTGGTGTTAGCCGTGTGGCTGGGAAACGTGGTGGTGTACACGCCGTGTGTGGGTGTAACACGCTGTGTAGTATCAAGCTGAGTCGTCGGCCGTGTCACAGACGACACGGGCTGTTGGAAAAATAACACCATACACGCCGTGTAGATATTATACACGCCGTGTAATTTGTGTTGAACGGAAGCCGTGTGGTTTATCTATGTAGAAGGACCCTGGAAGGGGAAGGGAAGCCAAGTACACGCCGTGTAGTCAATGCACACGCCGTGTAGTCTTGTTTTGAAAATTTTGAAATGCCTTCTTCCTCTTGTTCCTTTTGTGGTTCCTTCGCTTTCAGTCTTAATAATCTTGAATCTAAGGCGTGCCTTTGACCTTGTAGTGTCATGCTGCCTAGAAGACCACGCATTGTTTGCCAGGAGTGCGGCGACGAGTATAATCCGGAGATGGTGGGCCATGGGATACCAGTTGATCCTCCAGCAGAGCCAGATGCGGCGCTAGCTGCTATACCAGACATAGGCGCGGAGGCGCAGTTCCGTGAAGGCTTTATGCGGTTCATGAAGACCTTTAAGGGAGCACCACAGGCTGCTACATCTATGGATGAGCTGACTCGTATCTTCCAGCAGAAGCATCCGCCAATGTTTTCAGGGGATGATGGACCGTAGGCTGCAGAGTCTTGGCTAGGATCGATGCAGACTATTTTCGTGCATCTTGAGACGCCTCTAGGGCGGAGGGTCAAGCTTGTGACGTATATGGTGCGTGATTCTTCCAAGAGGTGGTGGGATGTCACCACCCAGTCAGAGCATCACAGAGACATGGCATGGGAAGATTTTCAGGCAGTCTTCTATGACTTCTTCTTTCCCGAGACACTGATGGAAGATAGAGCTCGATAGTTCATGAATCTGTAGCAGGGCTCCATGTCGGTGATGGACTATTCTGCTCGTTTTATATAGCTTCAATGTTTTGAACCCATGCTGGTGGGTTATGAGACGTTGAGAGCCAGACGTTTTGAGGATGGTCTTCGTTATGACATCCGAGCACTGGTGAATGTTTTCAGGTTGCCTTCAGTACACGCTATTGTGAACCAGGCGCTGATTACTGAGAGGAACCTGCAGGAATCTAGTGGTATGGGCTAGGGCGGTTCAGCACTAGTTACTAGTATTATTTCTACTGGCAAGAGGAGGAGACAGATGGACTTCTCTCAGGGTGTCAGTACCAGCTAGGTAGCTTCTTCAGGTGGCCCGATTAGGTTCTACCAGTGTGGCAGAGAGGGGTACAAGAGAATGCAGTGTCCACGAGACCCAGTGGAGTGCCGAGCTTGCGGCAAGATAGGTCATCTGTAGTGCTTTTTCTGGGAGTTTCCACCAGTGGCTAGTGAGAGGAGTTTGGTACAGACTCTGCGTGCGGGAGCAGGACCAGTGGCTTCTTACCAGTTAGGGAACTGGAATACGTCAAGGCGTGCAGGCAAAGATGGTGGTCATGGACGTGGTAGCTAGACACCAGGATCTCAGAGGCAACAGGGCGGGACAACTCAGGGTAGCCAGGCTGTGTCGCAGGGCCACGGAACTGGGCAGGAATATGCAGTGCAACAGACCCAGCATAAGTAGGATCCCGGACCTTCGACAGTCAGAGGTACTATTCAAGCAGCTTCTGTCTTATCTTCAGTACTTTTCGATATGGGTGCTACACATAGTTTCATATCTGTACCCATTATGGAGATCCTTGGGCTCTGTGTTTCTTCTTCTTCTTCTGATATCATGGCGCTATACACTCCGTTGGGGACTAGAACGACTGGTGTGCGTCAGTGCAAGGAGTGCCCCATTGAGATTGGTGGGTGTCACTTTCTTTGGGACCTCTATGTCTTAGAGATTACGAGCTATGACGTCATTCTCAGGATGGACTGGTTGGTTCCCTTTTGAGTCTTTGTAGACTTCTATCATCTCAGGTTGCGTTTCACGTCACCAGAGGGTGGAGAGTTTCTATACAAGGGAGAATGGGATGTTCAGGCGAGTTGAGCTGGACCAGAGCATCATGGGCGAGGTGGAGTCACAACCCAGATTTTGAGTTTATATCTGGATGACCAAGGGACTTTTCAGATGGATTTCCCTCCAGTTTTTGATCGTTCCAGGGATGTCTTCCCGGACGACTTTTCAGGTCTACCTCCAGAGAGAGAGGTGGATTTCTCTATTGAGCTTGTTCCAGGAGCGGCACCAGTGTCCATTCCTCATTATAGGATGGCTACGCTAGAGCTGAAGGAGCTCAAGAGGTAGTTAGAGGAGTTACAGTCAAAGGGATTTATCCGAACCAGTACTTCTCCTTGGGGTTCTCTAGTCCTTTTTGCGAAGAAGGTGGACGGTACCCTTAGACTTTGTATGGATTATCGGAAGCTGAACCAGTTGACGGTTAAGAACCGATATCCCTTGCAGAGGATTGATGATCTATTTGATCAGCTTCGTGGAGAACGAGTGTTCTCAAAGATTGACTTGAGATCCGGATATCATCAGCTGCACGTGAGACCATCAGATATACCTCTTACAGATTTTAGGAGCAGATATGGTCTGTACGAGTACTTGGTTTTGCCGTTCGGACTCACGAACGTGCCAGCAGTTTTCATGGCTCTGATGAATCATGTGTTCCATCCGTATCTTGATTATTTTGTGGTGGTATTCATGGACGACATCTTGGTGTACTCTCACACTCAACATGACCATGCCACCCATCTTGAGATCGTATTGAGTACACTAAGAGAGCATCGGCTATATGCTAAGCTCTCGAAGTGCCACTTTTGGATGGACCAGATTCACTTCCTGGGTCATATCATCTTAGAGGAAGGAGTTGCAGTAGACCCAGAGAAGGTGAGAGCAGAAGTTTCCTGGGAGCATCCTAAGAACGTGTTTGAGATACAGAGTTTCTTAGGACTGTCTGGTTACTACAGACGCTTCATATAGGACTTCTCCCACTTAGCAGCACCGTTGACGGGTCTAACTAAGAAGGGTGTGAAGTTCGTTTGGTCAGAAGCTTGTGAGATAGATTTTCAGGACCTGAAGGGAAGGTTGACTTCAGCACCGATCCTGATACTCCCAGAGCAGGGAAAGAGCTATACAGTTTACTGTGATGCATCAGGGATTGGGCTGGGAGCAGTTTTGATGCAGGGTGACCGAGTTGTTGCGTACGAGTCTCGGCAGTTGAGGCCACATGAGAGGAATTACCCGACACATGATCTCGAGTTGGATGCAGTTGTTCACGCGTTGATCTGTTGGAGACATTATCTGTTGGGAGAGAATTTTGTAGTTTTCACTGACCAAAAAAGCCTCAAGTATATCTTTACTCAGCGTGACATGAATCTGAGGCAGAGGAGGTGGGTCGAGTACCTATAGTCCTTTGATTTTGAGCTTTCCTATACACCTGGTAAAGGTAATGCAGTAGCCAATGCACTGAGCAGGAAGACTCAGATACAGGCGGTGTAGGAGGCCAGTGGTGAGTGGGAGCTCATGGCCTTGTTCTATGAGATGCATCTAGAGGTGCACGACAGTCAGGGGAAGACTTATATTTCCTCGTTATCTGTGACTTCTACCCTCCTGGATAGAGTGAGGATGAGGCACCTATCGGATTCAGAAGGCCTAGTTCTATGGGATTCGGTGGCAAGTGAGGACCCTCCTCCCAGTTGGACGATAGGCGATTATGGGGTCCTGCATTTCCATGGAAGAGTGTGGGTTCCAGGGGATATACGCGAGGAGCTGATGCGGGAGTTTCATGTTTTGGCTTGGGCAGTTCATCTCGGGGTTACCAAGATGTACCGTGACTTGAGGCGTCAGTACTGGTGGCCGGGTATGAAGAGAGAGATAGCTGGTTTTGTTATGAGGTGTTCCACCTTTCAACAGGTGAAGGCAGAGCATCAGATACCAGCTGGCCTGTTATAGCAGTTACCCATTCCAGAGTGGAAATGGGATGATGTCGCGATGGATTTCGTGATGGGGTTGCCAAGGTCACCTCGTGGCAATGATGCCGTGTGGGTTGTTGTGGACAGACTCATGAAGGTAGCTCACTTCTTATCGATAAATGATACCTTTGGTGTGGACGAGCTCGGAAGACTATATATCCGAGAGATCATACATCTTCATGGGGTCCCTCGTTATATCATTTTTGATAGGGACACCTGCTTTACGTCTCGTTTCTGGCAGAGTTTTTAGAGGGCACTGGGTACAAAGGTGCTTCTGAGCACAACATACCATCCTCAGACAGATGGCCAATCAGAGCGTATGATACAGGTGCTTGAGGACATGCTGCATGCATGCATCCTAGAATTTGGGGGCTCTTAGGAGAAGCATATACCCTCAGTCTAGTTTTCCTATAATAATAGTTTTTAGGAGACTATTGAGATGGCACCATACGAGGATTTATATGGTAGGCCATGCCGATAACCTTTGTGCTGGGTAGAGGCAGGTGAGGCAGCTTTACTGGGACTACAACTCGTGCATGAGACATCTGAGCAGGTCTAGTTGATTCGGAAGCGGATGGCTACCACACAGTCTCATCAGAAATCTTATGCTGATCGCCGCAGACGACCCTTTGAGTTCGTGGTTAGGGTTCAGGTTTTTCTATGTGTTTCTCCGAGGCTGGGACACAAAAGGACCAGGAGATAGGGTAAGCTTTCACCGAGGTATGTGGGGCCATTTGAGATTCTGTAGATTCTGGATAGAGTCGGGATGGTTGCCTATCGGTTGTAGTTACCGAAACGGTACCAATCCATGCACGACGTCTTCCACGTGTCTTAGTTGAGTCGCTATCATTCAGACCCATATCACGTCTATCAGCCTGAGGAGGTTGAGCTGGAGGCAGATGCGTCCTTTGAGGAGCATCCGATTCGTATCGTTGACAGAAGCACAAAGGTTCTCTGAGGCCGGTCAGTTCCTCTCGTACGGGTGCTATGGCAGCATGGCCGAGTGAAGGACGAGACCTGGGAGCGGGAGGCCGACATACGTGCTCAGTGGCCAGAGCTGTTCTGAGCTTATTCTTCGCCACCCTTGGAAGGGAAATTCAGGGAAGAATTGCTATAAGGGGGGAAGTTTGTAAGAACCCAATTCTTATTTTTGGAGGTACATGCTTCTTCTTTTTCCTTTTCCTTAAGTGTTTTTGAGAAAATATGGAAAATGGGGAAAAATACTAAATTTTGGAACTACACGCTGTGTACTTTTCCACACGCCGTGTACTTTTGGCAGTGTGGAATGGGTACACGGGGCGTATAGCCTTGTCAACGATGAGGGGTGTAGGAACCGACTACATGCCGTGTAGTGGTACCTTACACACTGTGTAGTCAGTCGGCAGGTTTAAACAGTAAGGCGGTGGAGCAGCCGCCAGCTGGGCGACAGTACACACCGTGTACTCAGGAGTACATGCCGTGTACTCATGTCGACGAATGAACAGTGTGGCGGTGCCGCCATAGGAACATTTAAATGAAAGAAGTACATGCTATTTACTCAGAAGTACACGCCGTGTACTTTGTTTTTTTTTCAGCTTAAAACAGGAATTAGCCTCCTCATTTGGAAGAGGAGACACTTGAACCGATTTGGAGACAAAGGAGGAGGACGGACCTTTGAAGATCCACCAGGTGTTCGTCTGGAATCGGTTTCCACCTCGGACGATCCCGTGGGAACCGCACGGGTAAGGGCTTCCACCTCCTTGGATGGTTCTTACCAATTCTTCTCCTAACAGGAGTTATTTATGTTTGAATGGTTTTTGTTCTTCATCCTATTTACATCATTCTTGGGTTTTTCTGGAGTCGGTGTTCGGGTATAACGTTCGTTGGCGTATAAGGTAGGTGGATTGGTGTTTGTTTTTCCAATTGTCGTATGTTTTGTGCATTTTTGTGCCAAAAACCCATGTTGGGGTGTCATGTGGCTGAGGCCGTTGCTATATTTAAACACCTAGAATTGATTAGGTATTTAATTATGATAATAAAATGTTGGTTGGGATCATTTCTTGGATCCAGAACCACCCCGGGGGTGTGTTCTACTGTTTAGCCGTTTGGCCAGGATACCCGAGGGTATGCCTTCAAATTAGTAATTGTAGAATTTCCTTGAGAGGAATTGCTTTTGACTTCTTGTTTACCTGTTGGGCATGGCCCGATTACCTATTTAAACTGAGGGCGTTGTTGTATTTAGCCTGAGGGCGTTGTTGTGATTAGCCTGAGGGCACTGCACTATTTAGCCCAAGGGCTGTAGTATTTTGCCTGAGGGCAAACTTTCGTGCCTGAGGGCTTGACTTCTGTGCTTGAGGGCGACACTTCCTACGCCTGAGGGAAATTTATGTTACGCCTGAGGGCTATACGTGCGGGTTGGATTCTGCTTACCTGAGGGTAAGGTTTTGCTTGTCTAAGGACATGGACTGTTTACTTAGAAATGCACTGTGGTGATTTCTAATATTTAATGGATTAAATAAATAATAAAATGGAAATATAACTGGTAATTAGTTGCTTTTGAGTAATGCTTACTTTATTTCATTTTACTATTTCACACTATTGTCGCATGCTTACACGTAGTTGGGAACATGCCTTTGGTGGGTGCCTACTGAGATATATTTCTCACACCCTGTTTGGGTCATGCTTTTCAGCCCAAACAGATTACATTTCTACAGGTGCAGATAGGGGAAAGAGTCCCTATATAGGTACTTGACTGTTGCTGAGGAGTAGGAGGGAATGGGACTGAGCCTAGGCTCACGATGCCGCTGCCAGCTGTTTTGCTTTGTTTTGATGTAATATGCTTTTGTTGTACTGTATTGATGTATAACATGTTCTGACTGTTTTCATAGGATTTGAGAAATGTAGCATCATTACTTATATACTGTTGGTTATATCCACTGCTGTTGGTTATTTCAGTTGTGCATGTTTTACTGCTTCCGCTGTTTATTGTATGTTTTATTTCCATTCCGATGTGTTACACTTTGACAAATGAGGGCATAGTTTCCCCACTATCAAACCTGGGCCCTCCCTACTAGTCGGATGCCTCTGGCATTTGGGGAAATGCGCTTGAGGTCATGTGGCGAACCGGGCTCGGGGCACCCGTTGCATGGCACCCGGGTCCGGGACGTTACAATCTCCATTATAGAATAGTCCCCTCAATTGTGTCATGGTCTTGTCCTTTGTCATTTTTTTGTTCCATGGTGAAGGTTCTTGAATTGTGGTGTTATTTTTTACATACTTACTATAATACCCTAATACCCCTAAAACCCTACCTTACTTAATTCTTTTCTCTATATTCTTGTGTGCCTCTTAGGTGTTTTCAGGAGGCCTTTCACTGCCTTCTTATTGTCTTTCAACCCCATCCTTGGGAGATCAATCCTCAGTGATTCTATGTGGATTACCTTCTTTCATATTCCCTATTTTCTCTCTATTTTTCTTCTAAGAAGGGATAATGTCAATGAAACCATTAGTTTTGGTGATGTTTTGGTAAGGTAATGATGTGGGTTGGTGTATTTTAGGTTGATCAAGGTGTTCCCTTTCATTATAGTGCTTGGAAATTGTTTACCTATTATTATAACTTTTCACAATAGTTCCAAAAGATTTTTTTGGGGTAGGGGGTCCCTTATCTTTCCTATTTTAGTTATATATGTGAAATTATCACGATTTTGTTTTCCTTTTGGGAGATGGTATTAAATGTATTAATAAAGATAATAATTGGTTTAATTCAAATTGAAGGGTATGGGGGAATGAATCACATGTTTTACCACTTTTGATGCTATTGTAATTAATGTTAAGCATTTTTGATACAATTATTGAAAACCATGGATATTGGGAGACTTTTTTGTATTGTAATTGATGTGTTTGTGGAACCCTTGATTGTGTAAATGTTCTATATCACCTTAAATGAAATGGATAATCAACTAAATATAGATAATGAATCAATTTATAATGGAAAATCTGGGTTTGTGTGAGAATTACATTGTGACTAAAGAAGTGAATGTGATAAAAACCCTATTTCTAAACTGAAATAAAACATGTTAAAATTGGTTTTATTATGTGGTTGTGATAAGTTGTGGTGGTTGTGATGAAAAACTGATCGTGATGAGTAAACATGGAAATGTGTGGTCTTGTTTGCATGAGAAAGATGGGTTATTTGTGCTTCTGATGTGTTATTCTAGTTGCCTAGTAGTAATTTAATTAAATGATAATGATGAAACTAAAGTGGTTAATGGGTTGGAATGATTAGTGAATGCTTAAATTGAAATAGAAATTGTGTCTTATGTGGTTTTTGTTAAATATGAAATGAATGGGCTTGATAAATAGGGAATTATTAGTAATTGGTAAATCTAGAAATGGATTAACTCAAAGGGAAATATGGAATATAGTTTAATTTTGTGACTTATTTGTGAGGTGAAATTCATTTAGAAGTCATAGAAAAAGTGGCGGAGGTTGTGTGGCCTTTTAGATATGTTGTGATTTGGGATGGTATTCTTATTGTGAACCCATAGGCTAGCCATATGTGCGTGATTATTATATATTATATTTTCATTGTGGTTTATATATTCACCCCACTCGCATTGAGAACTATGTGTTGACACCCAAATGTTGGGGGGGGGGGGGTGTTTTCCCCAACATACAAGATGGTGAGTATGGATATATAGCTACCCCCTCTTCTCTTCTCTCTTCGAAGTGAGGTTTTTATGCACATGCTATGATGGCCATAAGTCAAAAGTATACTAGTGGTTATGTTTAATGATATTGATGAGGATTTTCATAGTGGGGGTCGTGGATGGGGGTGGGGGCATGAGTTTGATTCCATTTATGTTCACGATACCCTTATATTATAGTTATGGAAGTGGTTCAGATGTGATTTGGTGGCCTAGGTGACTTCTAGAAATGTGAAATAGGAAATGTGGAGTGGTGTGGGACAAGCCTACAAGGGATTGATCCCATACGGGATAGACTTGAAAAAGGATGCATAAAAAATGAGTGGATTTATCAAGCCTACCCCTCCCCACAACGGATTTAAGAAATCCTGCGGGCAACATGAATCCATTATTATTTTTATAATTTTTTTTAATTTTTAATTGGTCTGTAAAATCCCAAATGAAAAATGTGTAAATTTATTATTGAAAAGCATGATAATGGGAATGTAAGCTTAAAAGTATAAAAAAATTTAAAAAATGATATCAATATTCTACCAAATTATAAAATTGTTCATAATTAGTATAAAAGTCCAAATTTTAAAAATAAAATTTAAAAATATACAGAATAAAACACTCAAAAAAAATATAGAATGAGAGATATCCCTTTCTCATGCTTCTATAATATTACATGAAACATTATCTTCTTTAATTTTCCCTCCAAATCCTAATCAAAACACAATTAAAAATAAATTTAAAATAAAATATAAAATAAAAAAATAGTAAATAATAAAAGTATTGACGTACATAATTTTGATAAATTTTTATGAGAATATATCAATAAAATTAATGTATCCTTATTAATTATTATGAATATATAAATTTAAGAAATTAAAGGAGTTCTTGTGATCTTCACATAAATAGTTTCGGAATATAATCTTCCTCCAAGACAAATTATTCCCTTTCATCATCCAATCCTATAAAAAATCATAGTTAATATAATTATTATATATATAATATGATAAAATATAATAATGATAAATTTACCAATAATTTCAAGACCATGAATCCAACTATGAGTATTGATTAATGCTTGGCTATTTTTTAGAAGAATACAACTCTTGTATTTATTCAACACCCTCCCTCCAATGCTAAAGGAAAACTCTGAGGCCACCATGGTAATGGGAATGGTTAACAAATCACATGCCGTGAGTGATAAGATAGGAAATATTTTACTTCCATCCTTCCACCAATCAAGCACATTTATATTTTAATAAATTGACATGTCAATCAATGACATCTCCAAATAAATATCCAATTTGGATTTTGCATCATTTAGGGAAACTTCTTTATTTTTTAGATCAATACACATCTAAAAATAATATATATATATATATATATAAAATATAAATAAAATAAAATTAAATACATAAATAATGATTTAAACAATAAGACATTAAACTTACATCAATTACATTAGCATTTTAACTTGTAGAATAATTAAGAGAAGAAGAAAAATATTAATCCATTTGATTAGCTACCATTGATGAAACATAAGGTAAATCCTTTGCATACTCTTCATAAAGATGATATAACTTGTATTTCACCATATAAATATTTTCTTGGTAATGAAATGAATCAAGAATTTGATAGCTAAATTATAACATTTTCAACTTAATCCGGGGATCAAACATAACTACCATTGCAAGGATAATGCTATAATGACTCCAATATTTATAATATTTATTCTTCATATCTCAAGACATTGTTCTAATGACATCATCATCATTATTGACATTATGAAATAACAAACTCTAAATTTTCCAAAACTTGACCAAAGTATACATTTTAAGTAGGATATGTGGATCTTGAAATAAAATATTTCATATCATGAAAAGGATTCAAAAAATTGCAAATAAACTCACATGTTTCTTATTATTATTATGAAATAAAATTCTTATAATTTGGATCATAAATATAAAAATTATTAAAAAATTATTATACTTCAATTCACTTTCATGAATTGCATATTTGTAATTCCACCTGGTGGGCACATCCAATCTCAAAATCAAACTAGTATCAACTGAAAAACATTTTACACAATCTTGAAAGCATGTCATTATACCCTCAGATTCTTTAACATAAGAAACGATTTATCTAATTTTTTAACATGCATAATAAATAACCTTCAATACTTTTGGAACAATAAGATTTAAAACATGAGCACAACATCAAACGTGAACCCCCCTATAAATATTTTTTTTTCTAAATTCAATTAATCTTTTCACTTATATTGCATGGTATCACTGGCATAAATATTGTCAAGGGTAAGAGAGAAAATTTTATTTTATATGAACTAATCAACAAATATTTCGTTTAATTTTTTTCCAATTTAGCACCAGAATTTGGAGGTCACATATTAATAAATAATTATTCTTTGTAACTACCACTCTAAATCAACATAATGCGTAGTCAAACAAAGATACCCCTTACTAGTACAATATATCCAAAAATCATAAGTAAGGAATATCCAACCACCAATGTTTGAAAAAAATTATTTAAAATTATTTATGATGATCATATATTTCGATCACATCTGTACTTACAGAACTTTTAGAAAAAAGATTCACTTATGGATTCAAGTAATTGAAGATTTCTATAACTCCTTCAGATTCAAAAAATTTAAATGGGAGGTCATGTTTTATAATGGCCATTTGTATATTTTTCTGAAAAATATTAGAATCAAACTTTCTATTTTGAAACTTTCTTAAATGGTCCAAGACCACTGAAGGAACATTCTGATCTTATAATACTTTTATTCCATTATATTTTCAATATTTCAGGACAAAGTTGGTGTTTCATATCTTATTCCACCTCCCACTAATACTAATCCACATACTTTACACTTAACCCTATTTTTTTCATAAATTATGACCATTTTCTCAAAATAACTCAAAACATCAAATGTAGTATTTTTTGACCTTTTTTATTTGACTTGAACATCAACATTTTTATTTTCATCTTTATCCATGCCTTGGCTAGATTGGAAAGAATTATCCACACCATGTATCACTGAGTTACTATCATTAATGCTAGGAATTCCTTTTAATTCAACACAATTTTCAAGTTGAGACTTGTTTAAGACAACCAAAAATAAAAAATACTATACATATATGAGATAAATAATTCATATAATGTTTTTTAATACAATTATTGGTGAGTCAAAAAATACACTAAAAATTAAAACAAATATATTTTTACAATCATAAATGTTAACCAATAAAAATTAATAATTAACAATTCAAATACAAATAAATAAATGATAAAATGTGATAATCTAATTAGATATTATAAAATAAAGAAATTAAATAAATTAAAGGTTAAATTTTTAATGAAATTATGAAAATTTTCATAATTTCAAATATTGAAATTAACGAATTAAATAATAATCTAATTTTATTTAGAGAAATAAAATATTTTATTATAAAAAAATAATAATTTTAATGAAACATGATGGAACAATGATTTTTTTTAAAATTAGATAATATATAATTATTTTTTTGGATAATCAAATTAGATAATTTTGAATATATTAATTTTTTAAAATTTCATTAGCTAATTTTAAATCATGTTTCAAATATAATATGATTTTGAATATTAAGAATTATGGATCAAATATAATTATTAATAATTTGAATAATCTCATTTTTCTAATTTGAAATAATGAATTCTTTGGATAATAGGATAAAATTATAATTATTAAAATATTTTAAAATGATAAAATTAATGAGATTAAATAAATATTTTTTTCTGGTTTCATAATATTTTTTTAATAATTATATATTTTTATTATTTAATGAAATTTAATAATTGATAATTTAAAATATAAATTTAATATTTAATAACCATATAAATCAAAAAATAATATAGATATGTAAAAATAATTAAATTTTAAATTAAAAAATAATGTTATGATGTAATATTGAATGATATGATATGTTTTTTTAACTTGCATTAAAATTTTATGATACAAAATCAAAATATTTAAAAATATTAAAAATTAAAAGTAAAAACTAAAATAATGTTATGAAATAAAAAAATAAAAAATATTAACAATTAAAAATAACATTACCTTACATGCATGAGGAGGAGGTAGGGGTGGGATGGGGGATTGAGGAGGGGTAGGCACCGAGCGGAGGTAGTGGGTACGGGATGGAGGCGAACTATATCGGTGAGGGGGTGACGAGTACAAGGATGGAATTAGGAGGTATAGGGTGGTGTGCCTATGTATGATGCAACATATAGAGCAACTATATTTGTTAAATAAAATTAAAATGAAGGATGTCGGGAATTAGAGAGTTACAGGAGGCTATTCATTCTGAGGCATGGGATGAATGAGATTGGTGGGTGGCATGTGCCTTGCATTGGTAACTACAGATGCCGAGATGCCTATTCAAAAATAAACTCATAATTATTAAAAAAAAATTAAAATAGACTATGAGACAACCCGTATTTATGTGGGTGAACCTGCATAGGTCGGCTACTCGTACAAGATGTCCATATAAACCCATTTTAAATTTGGGTTTTTTAATAAACCCACCCTACCCAAAACCCACCCCAAGACCGCTAGGCCCATGGGCCTACATCATGTTTTTCACTACTAGTGACTTTGGTTAGGATGTGATGGACAGTTGCATGTGGGTTTCTTGTCATGATGTAGTTGCCTAGGTGTTTTCAGGTAGGTTTACTATACAAAATACATGGGAGTACTAGGACATACAAAGTTGGTGTGTGAGAGTGGAAAATCAGTAAGAAAGCGGTGTGGGTACCCTTATTGATATGATTCTTATTATGATACTATACTTGGGAATTATTTGTTAATCATGTCTTAGTAAAGATGAGTTTAGTTAGTTGACCTGGTTAGGTGTTTTTGGTTCTGATTTTTTTAACTGGTGCATTATTATACTTTTTCACATGTTCATGAGATAATTTGGGTACGATCCTATTGATTATACATATTATACTCACCCCATATATATACAAAATGTTTTTTTTAGGTTTCTAAAAGGACTATGGAGACCGAGATGGATATTACTAGCCTAGACTTGGTATCTATCATTGAGTTGTTTCCTTTGTACTTTTTAAGTATTTATTTGAAGATTGTTTGTCTTTGTTTACTTTATACATGCATTGTGTTATGGTTTTGGTTTCCCTTATGCCATGGAGTTTCTTAGTGGTTGATATCCTATCTCTTGATCCTACATATATTTTAAGGGTAATTCCTTCTATGTGTGATATTTTTTTACATACTCTTTATGCTAGTCACCAACCTAGGGCCTACTGAAGGTGGGAATCAGGGGTAATTATCTATCTTCACTCATTTATGACCCAGGAGGGGTACCTTTGGAGGGATGGGGTTATAACATTAAACCTTGGACTGTTTTATACTGGAAAAACTAATTTTTAGATAAAAATTTATATTGATTCTAATTTTAGTGGTAAAAAAATAGATAGAAAAATTACAAGTGGTATGTGTCATTTTCTAGGAAAAACTTTAATATCTTTGAGTTATATGAAACAAAATTATGTTTCTTTATTAATTATATAAGTAAAATACATAGTTACTTTAAGTTTTTGTTCTTAATCATTGCGGATTAAACAAAATTTAACAAACTTTGATGTTTAATTTAATAAGTTTCATATTTTGTGTGATAATTCATCATCTATAGTTGTAACCAATAACCATTTACATCATTCTAGAACAATATATATTGAGGTAAGATATCATTTTATTAAAGATCAAGTTCAAAAGGGAGATATATTTCTAGAGTATTTTACAACTAATGACCAACTAGCTGATATATTTACTAGAACATTAGATTAAAATAAGTTTTTGAAACTTAAATATGAGTTTATAATGATAGAAATATAATATAAAAGTATAAACTGAATCTATTTAAAGAAAAATGTGAACAATTATTCAAAGATAAAATCATTTCACCTTCAAAATCCCACTTCATGTTAAATCTATTAGTTTAGAATTCATCATTTTTGTGACATGTTTCAATTTTTAATCAGTATGGATACTTAATATTTTGGATTTTATATTTTAATGATGTGATTTTAAATCTATTTTTTATATATGGACAATTGATCACATAGTGATTCACTATTTATTTCCACCATTACACCACCATTTTAAACTGGTTTTGTATTAAAAATTAAAAATATAATAAAAAATTGAACTTCATGTTTGATTGTATAATTTAATTTTTATCACTATTAAAAAGGGAAATTTCACTTGTTTTTATGGTTTTATAGTAGGCGGAGGTGATTTTGAGAGCCCATGATGGAATTCAAGCAAAACGGTCTAAACTACACAAGATCTCAAGCACACATGTGGACTTAAATATTTGATGTGGATAATCCATATATCTAATTAGGCTGAAAACTGGATTAATAATGAAAAAATATGTGTGATAAATTTCTATATAATACCATGGATCCCAATTCATCCATTTTGAGACCCAAAAGAGGCTCATAATGTAAAGAAATTCTGGGTGGTCTAGATAGGACCACCCTTCTGTATTTGGGTCATAACTCGGGCCTCGAACCTTCAATTGGAATGATTCCGCCTCCATTGGATAGATAAATAGAATACCCATCTCTCCACATAATATGATGAAATTTTCATGTGTTTTGGTTTGTAAAAAATCTAGATGAAAATGAACTAAAAATTCTTCCATGAATAGTCACCTAGTCCCTTAGGAACTTAACTTCTTTTGTGGAAATTTTATTGTATTTTCCTATAAAAACACCCCTCAAACTCATTATGTGATTTTTATAGAATATAGGGTAAGTTTTTTATTTCTTGGGACGTGATTCTTCATCATATATGGTTTCATCTATTTCCATGGAGTTCTAAACTCCTTGTAATCACCTAGGGAGGAATGTGATGTAAATCCCGAGCTTCTTGTTTGTAATATTTGAATGATCTTTTTAATTCCAGGTTGGTATATTTTTTATTAATAATATCTTCTTATTTAATTTATTTATGTACTGATATGTCATAATCAACACATATGATCATGTTTGGGGGTACCCATTCATGTGATGTTTCACACACCATTCACCACATTTTCTTCTCTCTTTCAATTGTGGTGTTTGTGTGGTTCATATTGGTAGATTGAATTCACATAAACACTATCAGTCCATTTATTTTCATGTAATGGTAATAAATTTATATAATTTAAAAATTTAGAAAACACATAGAGTTATTTTTTTTGTTTTCTTGGTGAGTTTTAGTTATGAAGTTGAACACAAACCACCCAATTATCAGTAGTAACCAATGAATCATTTTGTGTTTCTAAATTAACCCTAGGTGGTATCCTAGTAAAAGATAAGTGAAATTATGGTTCTAGATGTTACAAACCAGGGATTAAAATATATATACCATTTATTTTTAAGTGATTAAGAATAATAATATGGATATTTCCCCTAGATGATCACACTTAATCAATTTTGTTAATTTCTACTTGGTTTTATCGCTTTCCTTTTCCATTGGATTCTTAAATCAACAAACCACAAGTTTTATAAAAACCCATTACACTTTTATTAATAATTTTTTTAAATTAATGATCTAAGGTTCCATTGATAACAAACTAAGTTTCCTACTATACTATTGAAATTCTAGTAAAACTAAACATATAATTTGATACACTTGACAACACGGTCAACAATGTGCATGATAAATTTGTTATATTATATGGTTAATTTATTATTCATTATCTATTTATTTCTATATTAATTAATTGAAAGTGATTTTATAATTTCCTAAATATATTTTAATGTTTTTCTGTCTCATTATGTATTTTACACTGTTATATATGTGTAGATTTTTATTTCTGTACCTAACATATTTTTAAAATTTTCACACTATTATGAAGATACTTAAATTTAAGGAAGGAGTTTATATCTTATATAAATGGTAAATATCAGTACTTTTATCTTCTATATTATTAATTTAATTTTTTATTTAATTCCCAGTTGATTCTATTCCTAGAAAGAATGAATTTTGTGGAGTCTTAATATTTTAATCTAATTATTTCTTAAAAAACATTTACTTTAGTTATGAAATTTCAGATTTTGAAACCATTTTTCATAATATTATCTCAGTTTAATATTGTTTAATTTAGGAGGATTCATCTCTAAAATTTTAGGGGAAAATAAACTATTTGGTATTTATTTTCTAAGGGTAAGATATGTCTTTAATAGTTTAATTTTTTTCTTTTTTTGAACATTTAAAAAAGGGGGAGAAATTTTAAAATTATAACTAGTTTTTTAATTCTCAAAATGGAGAGATTTTTGAATGGATCCTTTATATATTACTTAATCATGTTTTTGTAATTAAAAAATAGTTCTTTTATTCCCTCCACCATGAGTAAAAATATGTGTTTTAAACATTCACTCTTTGTAAAAGAAATATCATTGATGTTGTTGACTAATTTGTTCTTCATGTTTTTCATGTGTCTTATAAACTAATTTTAGAGAAAAATTCAATTTATTATTTGTTGAGTTACGAGTTATACATTTAAAGTTTCATAATTGGATAATTATAATTTCTTATAACATTATTTAGTTAATTTATTAATCGTTATTTCTATGGTTATTACTAACTCATTTATTATTTGTTTGTTTATATTTTTATTTGTCTTTTTTTTATTATAGATACCTTGTATTTATTTTCACATGTGCTAAAATTTTTCTAAGTCTTGTCTCATTATTATAGATTGGTTATCTGATGGTTACGTAGGAAAGAAAAGTTCTTATAGAATACAATATAATTCTTACACAGATAATCCTTATGGTTATAATTATGTTTACAAAAAACATAAAATTGATGGTTACATATAATGATGCTTACACACATTCATGGTTATGAAAAAAATCATGTTTATATAAAAGGAAAAATGATGTTTATTCATTGACTAAAGTAGTTTGATTTTATATAACACTTCCTTGATGTGTAATATAGAAATATAATCAAGAGACAAATCTTATCTAATAAAAATGAATTATGTTGACTTTATAAGGTTATTGACCACAACCCAAATAGCATTACGGTCTTCAATTTTTTTTGGGAGTCCGATAACAAAATTCACAGGGATGTTTTCCCATTTCCATTTGGGTATAGGTAATAGTTGTAACAAACCCTTAGACTTCTATCCCACTAACTTAAATTAATGAAATACCAATCACCAATACACACACTCTACAATATCTATTTTATGTTATCCCACTGGAAATACTCTTTCATATCTTTATACATCTTCATACTTCTAGGATGAATAGAGAATGATCAAATATGAGATTAATATAAACAATAATTCTTAAAGTATAGTATTTATTTGACACATACTCAATTCCTAAACCTTATCACTCTATCACATTCAAGGTTAAACTCTGGAACATTTTTTTATCTTCTTTTATAGCTCTACATCTTCCATATAAACCTCTTTAATCTTCAATTGGATAGTTGGTTGAACACTCATTTGATAAAGATAAGATTTATCTCCTTCCTTTAATATTTATAGATCCATACATTTAAAATCCATAAATATTGGATCTTTTTTAATCCTCATTATATATAATCTTTCATGATCCTTTAAACTTAGAGTATTAAACACCTTTTTTTATTTCATATGGTAGTAATGTATTGAGTAGTCATAATACTTAATCAAATACAACTATCTTCCATAGTGTATATTCAACTATTTCTAAGTAAATATATACTTTTAAATTTTATGATCAATATATATGTCACTCCTTTATCCATAAATATAATTCCTCCATACCTTTAATTCAAAAATTATTGTAGCTAAATCTAGATCATGAGTCTGATAATTTTTCTAATAAACATTTAATTGTCATGAGGTATAAGCTACCACCATATTATTCTGCATGAGGATACATCCCAATACCTTATTTTATGTAACTATATAGATCAAAAACCCTTTTCCACTAGATTGTAGTGTAATCATAGAAGAACTGACTAAACTTCTCCTCAGTTCCTTGAAAATTTCCTCACATTCATCCATCTAAAGAAACTTGACTCCCTTCTAAGATAACTTTGTGAGTAGATTAGATAGCCATGATAAATTATTCACAATGAATCTATAATATCCTACAAAACTAAGAAAACTATGGATTTCATTCACCATAGTTTGTTTGGTCTAAAATTTAATAATCTCTGTCTTTTATGGATCTACCGACATACCTTTACTTGAGATTATATATTTCAAAAAAGAAACTTTATATATCCAAAATTCACACTTGGTAATTTTTTTCACACAAATTTTCTTTTCGTAGGGAATTTAATACAATTCTCAAGTGATATTAATTATCTCCTTTAATTTTTAAATATATAAGAATATCATCTATAAAGACAACCACAATTTAATCAATGTAATCTCTAAAGACTTTATTCATTAAATACATTAAAATAAAGGGGAAATTTGTAAGAAAAAATGGAATAAATATAAATTAATAGTGTCCATACCTCATATAAAAGGTTCTCTTAGAAATGTATTCACTTTTAACCCTCAATTTATAGTATCCAAATTAAATATCAATCATATAAAAATATTAATCTCCTCATAATTGATCAAGTAAATCACCAATATGGGGAATATGATACTTATTCTTGATTGTGATCATGTTAATGTTCCTAATAATAAACGTATCATAACATTGATCCATATTTCTTACTAGAAATAAGAACATATACACTCCAATATGACACACTTGGACAAATGAATCCCTTATCAATATTCACTTAGAGTTGCTTCTTAAATTCATGTAACTCAATCAAGGCCATTCTATATAGAGTATTTGAAATAGGTGTAGAACAAAGTATGATTTATATTGAAAACTCAACCTCACAATTCATAGGAAAACTAGAAAATTATTCTAGAAAAGAATCAAAAAATTCCCATACAATAGGAATATATTTTATATTTATTTTTACCTCAACTATTTGAGATAAACACCCATTTTGAATATGAATTGAGACCCATACAATGGTTTCGATTTCCATGAAAAGTTTATATTTATCATTTAACTGATAAAAAATCATATTTTGGATTAAAATATAAAATATGAATTCTTTTACTCATCAATTGATATGGGATTTATATAAATAAATCCAATTAATTCCTATATTAACATCAAATTCCACTAGAGGTAGAATAATAAGATTTACAAGAATCACATTTATAAAAAAATCAATCAGAGAAGAATCATAGACTTGAGATGTGACCATCCTACAATTAGGATTTTTCACTACTAATTCAAAATATAATCATTGATGTGGTATTCTGATAACCTAAAATAATTCTTTAGATATAAAAGAGTGGACAGATCCAGAATCAAATAATACATTAGTAGTTCTAGAGTGGATGGTAAGTGTACCTTTAACCACTTTTTTATCATACCTTATATTGTAAATAGTGATCACATGATATTTAACTTTTTATTTGGGATTAATATGTTTCCTACATAAATAATAACTATTAGCCTTTATATTTGAACACTTGTTAGCATAATTACCATACTCCTTGAATTCGAAACTCTATAGTGTAGATGGTGCATTCTATGGAGATTTATCTCTATTCGCATAAATAACTAACTTCTTCCCATCACTTTAGAATTTTATTTCCCAATTAACCTCCTTTATACACTTAAATAATTAACTAGTCCCCTTAATATGATTTCCTCTACGTATCGTTCCACTTTTAGAGCATAATGAAAGGCTTATCTTCTTCTCTCCATGATTTTTATCATTAGAATTTACTTTGAATTCTATCTTTCTTTTCTTATCAAAACCATGATATCAATAGGTAGCTCAAATCTCTATTTCTAACTTAACAACACATTGAATGATTTATTAATAGCTACTAAAGGCTCTTATGTATAATAGGTTTCAAATAATTGGTTTTAAGACATCGAAGAATCAATCAATATTACTTTCTAGTTCAATGATAATACTAGAAGCATTCTTAAAAAGTCTGGTAAAACTTTCCTCATAGGTACTAATGGATTTATCATAACTTTTTCTTAGATCAAGGAATTACTTATCTATTTTCATATAAAGAATATGAGGAAAGTTCTTATTGAAAAAATAACATTCTAAAATCATCCCACTCTATATATTCAGTTTATTTTTATTTCCTCATGTTATTGATGAGAGTCCACCATTGATCCGCTTAACCTTCCAAATGATATAAAACCAAAATTTATTTTTCATACTCTAAATAATGAATAATGGAAAATTTATATTTAGTAGTATTGATCCATTTCTTAGAAACTAGTGGATCAGTGGCCCCATTAAAAAAAGTTGAATGATGCACCACGAAGGACTCGACAAAATGTTTTCCCCTCATTTGATTGTTTTGAAGATCAACATGATTCATGGATTTAAAAATTTATGTAAGCATAAAAATGATATTTTTCACTCTAGATATCATAAAATTTGGTTTCTCAAGTGGAAATATATTTCATTATCAATCAAATTCAGCATTAAAAATGTTTCTTCAGGTTCCAACCATTGGACAAAACAAAAAAGAATAGTGTAAGAAAAAATAATCATAGTGGTAAACCATATAATAATGAAAAATAATTTATATAATGTATAGATCATGATGTAATTTTTTCAATATATGACACCTTAGGTTTAACCTAGGTTATCCATGGTTATCATCTATTCAAATATTTCATAATGATTCATAAAGAAAATGTTAATTAACCCAAGAATATCCCCCTAAGTTTCTGACCAGGTGTGAAGTCTTAGGCCCACTCATCATGAACCAGTTGTGACATAGTTAATACCCAAAATTTCTCATTAAGAGTTGTTAACCCTAGGAAAATACATGCCATATCCATATCCAATTTCTAGTATCCAGATAGGGATGAATTTTTCTAAGAAAACCATACTTATTTATTTACTATAAATTAGGATTTTTCCTATACTTAGGCATATCCTAAGGGTTCTCCCTAAAGTTTTTCATCCTAATTTTTAAAAATAACTAAACATTTATTTGATACCAACTATAACTATACATACTTTTCATACATAAATATTTCATCTTATTAGATGAATATTCATTACATAAAACCATGATCCACTGATGAACTATAAAGGTTTAGTGTCTTTGGAAACTTGAATACATAAAAAAAACTGGTACATAAGTGATATAAATCATCTCCCACTTTGTACATCATAATTAACACCCTTCTTAAAGACATCATACTTAAAAACTTTCTTCATATCCAGGGGAAGAGAAAAAATAATAAAGGGTGAGCTCATATGCTCAGTAAGGGTAAACAAAGGGGTTATCAATGACAATTTAAACATAACATGATCATAAGGGTATAATAATATGAGATTGACCTTTGAAAACCATACCCAACAATTTTTAGATCTTAAACATGAGTCATGGAAAAAATCTTGGTATTTCATAAGACATGAATCATATAGGAATTAAAGAACACGGGCCATGAGAACATAATATTGGCATAAGATCAAGTCATAAAAAAATGACATAAGGGGTAATATAATCATAATAATAGAAATATTATATCAAGGATGTCAGAGTTACTATTCTAGAACAAACTACCTGTACTTTGGATTATATATATATATATGTTAAAATATGTAAATATTAATTAAACATCTTATTACATATTTTTCATTGTTCTGCATGAATTTAATGTAATAATGTCCTAGAGTATCTGTCACATTGCATAGAAGTTCCCTGTTATGATGAGAAACTTGAAATTACCTGATGATATTCTTAATCCTAGTTCTATAGTCAGATAAAATTCTATAATGGGGTATATAGTATGTTTACTATCTGGTGAGAGTACTCATAATTGGATGATACTTTATCTCATGAAGTTCACACTTGGTAATATCTAAGATGAGAGATTATGAGATCAGACTCACCAGTAGGAATTCTGCATGTTTATGTGTAATCAAATACTCCTGTATATGAGAATGTGTAATGGTCCTTAGACTTTAGGATTAATATTAATGCATGTTATGAATCACACACTTATATTTACTTACCGAAATAATGATGCCATATTTTCGAAGGAATCATGGTATGTTGGGTGCATCACGAATGACATGTTATTAATTAATAAGTCCATGAAGGATTTGTACCTTCCATATTTATAGAAATAGATATCTTATCCATTTGGTTAAAATTGAACTATCACATTAAATTATATATCCATGGTGTAATGATGAGTTTATTTTAGATAGTCAAAGAAATAAATATTAAGCATATAGTTTGATGACAAGGGTGTGAAACATTCTTGATGAGATATTATGACAAAGGGATTATATTGCACAATGATCACTCATATGTGGTTGTCGATGTTGCAAAATTAACTTCTTTTTCTTGGGTTTTATGACCCATTTGTAGATAGTAATCTTGAACTTTAGGCAAGTCATCTTAATTACAATGAGAAAGAAACCTAGAGGGACACACACTAAGTATTTCCATTGATCTGAATTAAAGTATATTTTAATTAAATATTTTGAATAAATATTATTTTAAAAACTGAGGAATAATTTTATTCATGATTAATGATCACATAAATTATATAAATATTTATCCGTAAGGTAATTGTTAAATTTCACAAATATATAATATTTATTTACCATACTATAAATAAAATATTTATTTACAAATGAACATTTAATAAAATATTTATTCAGGTATTTGATAAATGTTTAGGAGGATTAGAAGACCAAGATTGTGTGTGGTGATAAATATTAATTTAAAATATGATAAAATAATATTTATTATTACACTAGTTAGCACACTCCATAGAATAAAAAAAATATTATTTTAATATATGGAATGGGGTCAGAAATGGGTTTAACATTTTATTAAGGGAACTTTTGTAATTAATTAAATTACAAACCCTAACCCTAAGTTTATAAATAGACCAATTATACATTCTAAGAGAGGTTAATTGAGAATCACTATGAACAACAGATTGCTCTCTAGAATCCACTTCTTCTTTCTCACATCCTATCAAGAATGAGAAGATCATGATAATTTCTTCAAGACCAAAGAGACATGAAGTAATCAAGAAAAATAATGCAATATGATCAATTGACTATACTAGAACCCGATGATTCATCAGTTTCATTTGAATAACATAGAAGCATGTGTGGATCTTGGTAGAGGGATTATACACTTGGATCCTACAAGTGAAAATACATATTATAAAAAAGGTTTTTAGAGGATCAAAATATACTACAAATAAATATATCAATAATGAGGTAATATTACTTATGATTTAATTAAATTAATTACAAATTTAATGTGAAAAGATCTCCTCTTGGTATTGACGTCTTTCTTATCAGTATTCGATTGAAAAAATTTCAATGTTCATGATGCTTACATATTATACAATATGAAAATGATTTATTGAGTCTGACATTTTATAAGTCAGGATCAACCCTAAGAAGTGCTTCCACTATGCCTAGAACCATCAAGTGGTATCAGAGTATTCACATTAAAATTTATAATTATTTATTTTATTATTAATCATTACGCATTTAAAATTCAAAATTAATTTAAAATTTTAATTCATTATTGATATATCATTGAAATATACTCTTCCTATTATTATTTTATCAATCACATTACCAAGATTTGTTAATAATTAAACAAATAACCCATCAAGAGGTACCAAGAATTCTGGATGGATAAAACAAGACTGCATGACATGTACTCTATTGTTACATGTCATGTATCCTTGTTCATTGCACAAGGATGCCCACATGGATTCTAGGTCATCAATTAATTAGTATACACCACTTGTAACTAATACACCATGTTTTTATCATCTAGGGTAGTACAAAACTTTTCTAGAGTATATGCTGTGTAGATTGACTACACACCATGTAGTCCACATGCTTTCAAGATGAAAAACACGAAATCAAACCACATCATGTAATTAATACACCATGTGTATTTAATACATGATTCACACAGGATGAAAGTTTTATAACTATAAGTATACACCGTAAATATTTTATACACATTGTGTACTTAATAAATGTCAATGCTAAGTACACAGAGAGTCCCTAGGCATGTACTGCGGATATCCGATGAAGAAAAGTACATGCTCTATGGATGGATTGCACACTTTTTGTACTTTACTTGTTTATATATAAATATTAAATTTAATTAAATACTACATTAAAACTATTCAACCTAAGTTCCATGGGCTATTATGTGAATAGTACACACCATTAATTAGGTTTTATATTATATTAAACACTTAATTAATTTCATATAATATTCAAAACTATGAATCATGTATGGTTATTGTATACTAAAGACTCAATGTATTAAACTGTCCAGGATAAATAATTTTCTTGTGTTCCATATATAATTATATTGGAAGTAAAAACCATGAAATTATGACACATTCCATGTACAAAATATGTCATATGATTTAATTGTTTTTAATTAAAACCATAATGAATAGCTCATACAGGCAGTTACCTATTTTCTTCTAAGTAAAAAAGTTGTGTACAATTTTAATAAGTTTTAAATAAAATAAAATAATTTATTTTATTTAAAAATCATAACAGATGGGAATTTTAGGATGATTGGATGAAATAAGATAAAATTACTTAATTTAATAAAAAGATAATTAATCGATTTAATTTATGCATGTTTTATCTTATTGGAGAATGAATAGAAATAAATGCTAGTTAGTTGTTTTAAATTCATAATCATTTCATGTGTATGATCAATCCAAATCTAGACCAGACCTAAGTATATTTTGGTTCTATTTAATTTTATTTTATTTCCTAGTTTTTCAATTAATTATTATTAAATTAAATATAATAGCCTATGAGTTATCCCTCCCTCTTTTATTATGTAGGACCTGTGTATCCAAGATTGTTTTATGTTATTCTTATTAACCAATACTTTGGTTATCCTCACCTATGTGTGAGTTATAAAAAATATATAATAATAGAATTATCCAAAGGTACATGGAGTTGGTTAAAGATGGATCAAAATAGGAGGTGGTTAAAGATGGAATTGAGATGAAACTAACATGGGAGGTACATAGGTGTAGAGGTAGGATCCTATAACTTATTACAAGACTAGAACAATGATTTTATCCCTAGGGTCATATATTGATTTATTTTCTGATCAATAAATCTACCATTATATAAATATCATGATTGTTTCATTTATTTATTTTATATATATCTTATGTATGATTTATTTTATGGTTTTAAGACCATGATCACATTAATAAACTAATATGAAAATATGGAATTAAAATAAATGGGTTATGTGTAAATATTTTATTAGAACACAATTAATACTTAAAGTCAAATCTAATTTATATTAACAAGATATGTTAACAATAAAATAATAAAAATTTATGCATAAGAAATAAAATCCATTAAATTAATATTAACTTAGAATAATCCTTCCATTACTTGATTAGAAATAAAAATTATAAAAATAAGTATTTTACCAACCCACATTGGGACACTTACTATTATTTTTGAGTTCTTATGAAAGTTTTGGGCCGAATTAAACAATTTACATTAAGAGAATTATCCCACACTAGACATCAAGTAACTTAGAGGAAAGTGTTGAGGAAATTCAAGTTAGGGTTTATGGATTGGGGATTCCACTCGATGGATCAAGGAGTTGAAATCCTTAAGTTGTAAAATACCTTCCTACGAAAATACCTTTAAGTAATTATTTGAGCCTATGCTTGGGTTATGAGATGGCACATATGGATCATTACCACTAGAATGTTTGAAAAACTATAAATTATGAGTCCATTGGTAAGGGATATTTGAAATTAATAAATTTAATACCCTAAAAAATTATAATATATTTCTTTTATAATAAATTAATTTTTTTTGATTGCTTATAATGCATGCAACACCAGGTTTAAATGAATCGTGATACTCTATTAAAATATTATTTAAACATGAAAATTATAACCTAGCCATTAAATAAGTGGGTATTAATAGAAATAAATAAATTAAAAACACACAATATACATATATATATTTTTTATCTATTTATTAGGAATTAAAATATGAATCATTTGGAAGAAAACAAAATGTTTTCTAAAAAAATATATTTTTTCTTCTAAAAGACGGTTTAGTCTCACTTTGCACACATAATTTAAAATTAATTTTTGACACTTTTAGAGATTTTTTTTGATAAAATTAAAATATTTTTTGAAATAACCATATAAAAATTATCTTAGGGTTAATTTTTAGTATTTTTCTAAAATGTTCCATTTTTCGACGAATAGTGAAAAATACTAAATTTCAATTGAAAACTGCATTTTTGTTTAAATTATTTATAAATTTAAATTATATTTTAAAGTAAAATTAGTTTAATTATATATAAATTAATCCAATTTAGGTCATTGGAATCATTTTCATATTGAATTTTGATATAAAAACTTCGTAAACTTTTGAACATTTTCTCTTGGAAAACCCGTTTTATCATCACGTCTATGAGATTAATTTTAAACTAAAATTTTCTAATTATGTGAATGGAATTTGGAAAAATGGATTAAATATTTATAATCAGAATAATTTATATTATATTTCAATTTCAACTTAATTTTTTACCTTAATGAATAGTAAAAATAGTAAAAATTATTTACCTGTGTTAAGGTAAAAATGGATTTACTGGGGGGTTAAACTAAAATGATAGGGGTTAAAATGAACTAAAAACTTGTCTAAAATGTATTATATGGAAATATTTAGACCTTATCATGTCTAATTCTCTTTAATATTCTATTTTTTACCCTTTTGGAATGTGAAAAACATGGGTACGCCTTTTTCTTTCCAAATATCACAAGTGTGCCACTCACCTCACTTATAAAAGGCCAGCCCCTCTTCTCTTTTCTTCACACCTTCAAACCCTTTTGATTTGGAAAATAACTACCCAAATAACCCACAAAATTTAATCCCCTAATAATATAATCCTTATTTTTGGGATAAATTCAACCTATGAAGGCTTTTGCTGCAAGCTTAAGGAGGTTACCCGAAGAAGAGGTAACATTCTTTAATGAGCAGTTTTTATTTTATTTATTCCTACACCTACTTAAATTTTTATTAAAAAATTATTATATAATATACTAATTATATTAAATATAATAATATTTTTTATGTTAAGGTAATGACATAAAAACATCCTCACTTTCATAAAATGTGTTACAAAATCATCATTCATGTGTACGACGGACTGCCGCCTCGCGAACTGATGCTATTCATTTTTCCATTAACACCATTCACGATTGGGTATGAGGATGTATATAAAGTATATATATGATATTTATAACATAATTATACCTTTTGATTCATTATATCATATATCACCTTTTTTTACTTTCCATTCCATAGGGGATACGATAACATCGCTCATGTGTATGGCGGACTACTGCCTCACGAAGTGATGTGATTCATCTTTCACTAACACTTTATATAGAAGGTAATAAGGATAAATTTAATGTATATATGTGATATAAATAAAATAATTATTATATTAATGATTTATTTATCATTATTAAAATATAATACATCATTTTATTTCTTACCTTTTCACTCACCGAAAGATGATAACATCGTTCATGTATGTATTGACTACCGCCTTCACGAAGAAATGCATCTCTCCTTTAATCACCAAAACAAATGGATGATATATATAATTAAAGTTAAGGAAATAATATGTTATTTATTATAATATTATAATTTTTAAATATAAAATATTACTTACTACCTTTTTATAATGATCATTGAAAAATGGAAACATAACTCTTGTGTACGTACGACGTACCGTCTCCATGATCGTAACATACTCCATTTATCAAAACCATATTTCATGATTGGAAATGAATGTATAATTGGTGTATAAATATAATAATTATGTCAAGATTATTATTATTGATATTATTTAATGAAATAATATGTGCAAGAACCATATCTTTCATGATGAAACACGCATGAGAAAATAAGGAAATTAGCACTCGAACCAATGAAAATAATGAAATATAATTAGTGAATAGGTGGTAATATGTTATAAAATAATCATAAATGATATTATAAATATTAATCTGGTTATGGTATAAAATAATAACCTGTTTAAATCCATTATACATGAGTTTAATGCATGGTCAACCAAAAGGTAGTGCGAGGTAGGAGTTTTCTTAACTCAATTTCAATTCATTGGTTTAAAATTCTACTTCATTGATTATATCATGATAAGATTATGTGTGTAATTTCATTTTTTTATTTTATTTTTTATTTACAATTGTTTTATGTGTATTTACATTTTATACACATAATCAATTCACTGATTAATTCCCACTTTAATGATATGATCTTTGTAAGGAACTTCATCTCAATTTATCTTCATTGAGGCATATTGTAATGTTATGCACCTAATTTATTTTATATAGTGTATATATTTCAACTTTGACATGAAATATCATGATTCATTCATATTTCATGGTATTTTAAGTTTAAATTTTAATTATTTCATTTAAGGTGTTTTGACTTGAAAATTACCAAGTGGTAAAAGTTATTGTATATTCTCACTTTCTTTTGTTATTGTTAACTTTTCCAAAAAAATCAATTTATTATGATATTTTTTACTATTAATTACATTTCTATAAAATATCCATATTCTTGTATATTTTATATTATTATTTTCTAACTCTTATACCATTTTTACATACAATGTTTACTTTGAATGTTATTTGATTAATTGGGGAAATATTGATAATTCAATATCCTTTACTAAATATGGATGTTTGTTGATAATGAATATTGTTTATGAATTAAATCAATCATTAAATATATGAGGAATTATTTGGACATGAAGATACAAATGGGGTCTAGTTATATATATCTCCTTGATGCATCGACTTGTCTCATGAGACAAACTAGTTGGCCAAATCCGATGGGTTTTACCAAGTAGTTTTAACCTATCTTGAGGAAAAATCTTGATGGTAGAGGTATCATGATGCTGAGAACATGATGACCAATAATTAATAAATTAATTCATTTAGAATACAATTATTGTTATTATCCATGATATTTTATCTATGATATTACTTCTCGATTAATTTCATTCTCAGTTATTGATTAAATGACATGTGTTTTCAGTTATTTACCTTGTCATATTTATTATACCTTATCCAAATATGATAGTCAAGTTATTGATTAAATGGAATGTGTATTAAGTAATTTACCTTTCCATGTTGATTATTCTTATTGATTCATGATAGGTTTTACTTTACTTAACCCTTAAGAAGCATTTGAGCTCACCCTTATTTTGTTTCCTTTTTATAGGATATGAAGAATAATTCTTGGAATGAGTTTTCAAGGATGAAATTTATTTTATTTTATTATGTATTTTGTTTTATTTTATACTCCCAATGTAAAATGGGTATCATGTATGTATTTGGTTCTCTAAAACTTCTAAATTGATTAGTCCTTCAGGATTTTACCCTTTGTATCTATGACAATGTAATAAATAGGCATCAACTTTGGGTTACTAGAGTAAGGGATACTATAGTTGGTTTTAGAGTAAGTTTAGTAGAAACATTGGGAATTAGATTAAGGAAAAAAATAGATTATAGGACATAACCCTATGAAATATTTTGAGAATAAGTATATAAGAACATCATAAAGTTTTGGTAAGGAAGATATTATGTGGTTTTTCTTAGAAATACATCTCTGTTTGGTTACTAAAAGTGGACGTGGTTCTGGCATAGAGGTACCTAGGGTTAATAACCCCCAAAATGGTGAATTGGGATTGACTCAATCATCACATAGTGTATAAAAACATACCTTACTATGCACCTAGTTTGACACTCTGAGGGGATATACTTTTTAGTATTTAAAAGTGAGTTTAATACTTTTAACAATATTATTTTTTTATAGATTACTCTATTTTAAATTTTTATTAAATTATCAAGTGTTTTAATGAATTAATTACTTTTAATTAAATGTTTTAATAATGTTGTTTAAGTAAATGTTTAAAATTGATATTTCATGTATTATATTTTTATTTACTTAAGGTTAATATTTTTTTATTATGTAAAAGAAAAAAATATGGGCTATCCTTAGGGTGGAACCTTAGATAGCCCTAAATCACTTAGGGGACCCATTGAGTTAACCCCATGGGAAGGCCCACCATAGGAATACCCACAAGGTTTATTTGGTAACTAGTGTGAATAGTTCCCACTTAACACATGAGGGATCGTTTATAAGGCCTATTTAGAATTTCAGTGGGTACATGGGTTGGGATAGGTCACACACTAAGCCATAGGCCTGTGTGTGTGAGAGGTGTTAATCAGTGCTAATCCCCAATAGCTAGCTCAAACTAAGGATCAACACACCTTGGTTGATATACCGTTCACCCTCTTCTACTTGGTTTTGATGAGGGAAAAGGAAATATGATTACTGTTCATACAAACTTAAAATCTCATATATAATCTCAGATATCGATTCCTTTTAATCTCTTCTATATGATCATTTTTCAAATCCTACACATATATTATTTTAAACTCCTGCGCTTTTTTATTTCTTCATTTATCAGTCATCTTCCTTGGTGGTTTGAACTTCGACATCGAGTACTTTTATGATATTCACAATGTCATTAATGATTCTATATAAGATTCTTCAAGCCTTATATTTATTTATTTTAATTTCAGATTATCTTTATGTATCTTCTATTTGAGTTTTAATAGTAAGCTATTTCTTTTTCTACTTTGGGTTATTCTGAAATCTCTCTATTCGACCAGTTTGAATCACTTCACCTTTTTTGGTTGCTTGATAGTGAGTCACAATCAACTATTAGAATTAATTGTGAGTTGAGTAATCAACTAACACCAATGGAGAGTCAAGTCCGTGTTGGAACCCTATGGTGAGCTAGCGAGTCACCTTTAGAAATTTCCAATGGTGAGTCATGATCCACCACTGGATTACAATAGTGAGTCATTTTACTCACCATTAGACATCAATGGTGGGTTATATTTTACCAACAGTTATTTATTATTTATTGTTCAAAGTGTTATAATAAGTTTTCCATTGATGAGAGTAATAATTTTAAGGAGTATACTTTAGATGAATTGATATGCTCTCTTCTGTAGTATGGGTTAAAGCTAAAAAATATTACTGATGAGGAGTCTGCTAAAATAAAATTCATTAATTTTAAATCAAATTTTATTGATACCTCTAATTACTATGATTATTAGTATTAGGAAAGTGACAAGGAGATGGCTCAATTCAGTAATAAGTTTCTCAAGTTCATGAAAAACAAAGGTGGAAAGAGGCAGTTCAAGAGGAAGTTCCGAAAAAACTAGAAGAAAGGTAATACTACTAACAATAATCATGTTTTAAAATTAACCTATTGTTAGTGTAGGAAGAAAGGTCACATAAGTATTGACTAACCTAAAATCAAATATCTAAATAAAGAAAAATATAAAAGAAGAAATTAAAAACAAGCTTTGTTTGGATGTTAGGACTGTTCAGAAGTTCTAAATCTAGTGTTGATTTTGGAAGTGAATAGGAAACAAGGGATATTTCCTTGATGGGTATTACATGTGAGGTAAATTATTATTTCTTCCCTTAGTTAATAACCCTTTTTAATGTTGATCATAACAATTTATCTGAAAATAAAATTGAAATTGTTTTTGACTCATGTTCTGTTTATGATTCTAAAAATTACAAAGTTAAGAAATTGTTTAAATAAAATAAAGAGTCAAAGAATGATGGATCTAGAATAATTGAAATGTATACCAACTTAAAAATTAATAATAAAAATTTAATTAAATAAAAATATAAAATTAAAAGGGAATGTGAAAATCTAAAAATTTATATTTCCCATAATGATAAATCTAAAGAGGATTATAATTATGAATAACTAAAACTAAAAGATGGAAATAAAAGGATTACAAAATTTATGGATGTAAATGATAAAGATCAAGATAGAATATTTATTTTAGTTTTTTATGATCTAACTAAAGTAGAAAATGAATCTAATAAATTAAATCATGAAAATAAAAAATTAAGAAACACAACTTCTAGATATAATGAAAAAGTATTTACAGATTTAGAAAATATTCAAAATGAGAATATGGATTTAAAAAATTAAGTGGTTAATATTAAATAGGTATTATCTACATTTTTAAAAGGTAAAAAACAATATTATAAGATGATTTATTAAATGAAACTAAACACCGATAATAATGGTTGTGGATACAAAATTATTACTCCATGTTTAAATAAGACCGACTTTATTAAAATGTAAAAAAGAAATAATTTTAAGTATGTGCTTCTTTAAATGAATAATGAAAGGTAATTATACCAATGAGAGTTCACTAATATTTACACAATATTTAAATAATAATAGAACCTTAATTAATAATAATTTTATTTCTAACCATCACACTAATAAATGATTTAAATCCATTTGGGTGCCTAAGTTTTCAGCTACTAATCTAGTTCGACCCATGTTTTCATTGATACCAAAATATTCTGCTTGATTGTTTAAATTTAGGAAATATTACTTAGAAGTCTCAATGAATTATGATAATTAGACAGTGGATACTCTAAGAATATAAAAGGTAAAATTTCAATGTTTTTATCATTTTATTCATTTTATGGTGGCCTTGTCACATTTGGAGACAACTCTAATGGTCAGATTAAAGAATTATGTGAAGTTGTTTTTTTCTAAAACAATTATAATTTTAAAAGTATTATATGTATTTGGTTTAAAAAATAATCTCATTAGTATATTATAGTTATGTGACGATGGATTAAATTATATTTTCTAAAATGTTAAATGTACTATTCTATAAAATAAGCTTGTTTTATTTTATTCTAATAGAAAAGAAAATGTATATACTCTTGATTTTTTTCATTTAACAAAACAAAAGGTTAAGTGTATAGATAATATATAAACAGATGAAATTCTGTGGAATATGAGGCTTGTTCATTCACATTTCATACTATTTCAAAAACTATCAAAACATGAACAAGTTCTGTAATATTCCAAGTTACATTCAAGTAAGTACTTTATGTGTGATTCTTGTTTAAAAGGTAAACAACACAAAGGAATATTTAAATCTATAAATAATGTTAATAATATTAAATTATTATAATTACTATATATTGACATTTTTGGACCAATAAAACCTACTATTTTTAGTGGTAAAAATAATTTTTTTTAATTTTAAATGATTACAATAGATTTTTATGGATTTATTTATTATCCCATAAAAATGAAACATTATCCATTTTTTTTATTTTTGTAAGCTTATTCAAAATTTCAAAAATGATTGAATCATATCTATCATAAGTGATAGAGGTGGTGAATTTATAAATTTATAATTTGAGAAATTTTGTGAATCAAATGGATATAATAACTTTTTCTTAGCCCCCAGGACATCACAACAAAATGGTGTGGTATAATGAAATAAAAGATCTAATTAAGAAATAACTAGGTCTATGCTAATGGAATTTAGTGCACCTAAATATTTTGGGTTAGAAACTATAAATATATATTGATATGTTTTAAATATATTTTCAATTAGAACTTTCCAAAATAAGATCTATTATGAACTTTCCAAAGGATTTAAACCTAAATTTGGTTATTTCAGGGTCTTTTGATGTAAAGTTTTCATCTTAAATACAAAAGATAATTTAGAAAAATTTGAATCTAAATCATATGAAGGGATATTTTTAGGATATTCTAATTCTAGTAAATATTATAGAGTTTTTAATAAGAAAAATTTAGTTTTTAAAGAATTTGTGCATGATAAGTTTAATGAAAACAATTCTAATAAGTAGGATTCTGAATCTTTCAAAGAGAATGATAAGTTTAGAGAATTTAACTTTATTAAATATAATGAAAAAGATAATGATAATGCATTAGTTGAGAGGGAGAATATATATTATTAAAATAATCCAAATTAATAGAAAAATCTTAAGGATCACCCTATTAAAAATGTAATTGGTAATGTAGAATATTTAATTCAAACTAGAAAATATGTTTTGCTTTACCATGCCAATTCTACTTTTTTTGCTGACATTTTCCCTATAAATATTTAAAATTATTTAATTAATTCATATTGTAAAAATTCTATTCATGATGAATTAAATCAATTTGAAAGGAATAAGGTGCGGTATTTAGTTTGTTTTCCAAAAGGTAAAACTATTATAGGAACTAAATAGGTTTTTCATAATAAAATTGATGAATTTGGAATCAAAGTTAAAAATAAATCAATACTAGTAGCTCAAGGTTATTCACAGGAATAAGTAATTTACTGTGAATATTATTTTTCTCCTTTTGTACGGATAAAAGAAATTATAATCCTATTATCCTTTACTAGTTTTAAAAACATCAAATTATTTCAAATAGATGTAAAAAGTGTCTTTTTTAAATGGAATTATTTTATAGGAAGTCTATGTTAGACAGCCTTAGGGATTTGGAAATGATAATATTCCAGATCATGTTTTTAATCTTAATAAATCATTATATAGTCTTAGACAATCTCCAAGATCTTGATATGAAATAATTACATTGTTTTTATTGAAAAATGATTTTGTTAAAGGTAAGTTTGATCCAACCTTTGTTTATAAAAAGAGTTTCAAGTGATATATTGGTTATATAGATATATATTGATGATATAATATTTGGATCAACAAATGATTCTCTATGTAATGATTTTTCTAAGTAATGACAATTGAATTTGACATAATCTTAATGGAAGAACTAAAGTTTTCCCTTGGTTTAAAAATTAATAAAAGAAAAGATAGTGTTTTCTTAAATCAAGACACATATACTAAATAAATTTTAAACAATTTTGAAATTGATTTTAGTAAAAGTATGAAAACTCTAATGAGTACTAATTTAAAACCAGGCTTAGATGAACCTAGTAAGCTAGTTGATATTATATTATATAGAGGCATGATATACAGTCTACTGTATATAACTACTTCTAGACTAGACATAATGTTATTAGTTTGCTTGTGTGATAAGTTTTATTTAAACACTAAATAAATTAACCTTAAATATGTTAAAATAGTAATTAGATATATCAAGCGTACTTTTCGTATTGTGCTATTCTTTTCTAATGATAACTCTTTTGATTTACTGTCTTACTCTGCTTCTGACTTTAGAGATTGTGGACCTGACTAAAAAATAACTGCAGGTATGTGTCACTTTTTAGGAAAAGTTTAATTTAATGGAGCTCTAAGAATTTTTTTAATAGAATTGTCAATAGTTGAGGTTGAATATGTTGCTGATGCTAGTTACTGTCCACAGAGCATATGGATAAAACAAACTTTGCATGATTTCAATATCATTTTTGATAAAATTCCTATCTACTATGATAACTAAAGTTCTATTTCAATTTCTAAAAACCCTCTTAAATATTATATAACTAAACACATAGATTTTAGATTTCATTTTCTTAGGGATCATGTAAATAATGGTGATATATGCTTAGAAATTTTATCCTACTGAGAAACAATTAGCTGATATCTTTACAAAACCCTTAGATTCTATTAAATTTGAGAAAATGAAATTTGAATTGGGTATGTTAGAAGATTAAAATATTTTTGAGTATAATAATTTTTATTAAATATGTTTATATATGTTCTGTAATTGAATTTATTTTATAATTTGATTAAATAATGATTAGATCACCCTGTTTAAAATTACATTGTCAAACTATAACACTATCTTAATTATGCTTTCTTAGAATATTATTTATATCTATTTAATATATTTATTTTAAAGTAATTTATTTTTATTAAAATGGATTCTCTTATATATATAAATTATATATATATATATTTTTTAATGTATTTTTGATAAATTTTAAAAAGGGGTAGATTTTTGTTGAAAATTTAATAATCTTTTTGCTTTGTAATTTATAAAAGGGGGTGTTTTTTAGTATTTAAAATTGGTTTTAATAATTTTAAAAGTATTATTTGTTTTGATAAATTAATCTATTTTAAATTTTTAATAACTTTTGAAGTTTATTAAATTCTCAAGTGTTTTAATTAATTAATACTTTTTAATTATATTTTTTAATAATGTTGTTTAAGTAAATGTTTTAAATTAATACGCCACATTATTATATTTTTATTTACTTAAGGTTAATATTTTTTTTATTTTGTAAAAGAAAAAATATGGTCCATCCTTAGTGAGGAAACTTAGATAGCCCTCAACCACTTATAGGATCTATTGGGTAAACCCTATGGAAAGTCCCACTACAGGAAGCCCCACAAGGAGTATTTTGTAATCGGTGTGGATAGTGCATGCTTAACATGTGTGGTCCCATGTATAAGTCTTTTAGAGAACACCCATAGGAAGATGGGTTAGTATAGGTCGCCTTTTGATCCATAGGCCCATATGTGTGAGATGTGTTAACCAGTGCTAATCCCTAGTAGCAAGCTCAAACTGAGGATCAACATGCGTTGGTTGATATACCATTCACACTCCTCTACTTGGTTTTGATATGAGAAAAGGAAATATGATTATTGTTCATCCAAAATTAAAATATCAAGTATATTCTCATCCATCAATTATATTTAATCTCTTATATCTAATAATTTTTCAAATCCCACGTATATATTATTTTAAACTCCCACACATTTTTATTTCTTCGTTTATTAGTCATCTTCCTTGGTGTTTTGACCATAGAAATTCGGTACTTCAATGATATTTAAAGTTTATATAATGATTATATATGTATTTATTAAAGGCTTCATTTTTATCTATTTTGGTTTAATATTCTCTTTATGCATCTTATATTCAAGTTTTAATATTAAGTTATTTCTGTTTCTTCTTTAGGGTCTTCCAACATCACTATGTTCAGCTGGTTCAAAGCACTTCCCCTTGTTGGTTGCTCAATGGTGAGTTATGAGTCACCATTGGAATTAATGGTGAGTCGAGTCACCATCAGACACTAATAGTGAGTCGAGTCACCGTTAGACACCAATAGTGAGTCGATTACCATTGGAACCCAATAGTGAGTTAGTGAGTCACCGTTGGACATTTCCAATGGTGATTCATGAGCCACTACAAAAAAAAGGTTGGGGCCGAAGCCCCAATTTATTATTTAAAGAAAATACCTCTTTAGACTGGGTAGAGGGAGAACCATTACATATCCCGAAGGCCTAAGACCAAGTGTCCTCAATACAAGGCTTGAAAGCCCATTTTTTGACCCAAAGGACCCCTCGGTGAACAATACTGCTACAATACCCACGCTGCTACAGCACCTGCTACAACACCTCCACCGCTACAGATCCACCACTGCTACAGTACTTCTACAGTTCCCTGCAACAGTACTACTACAGTACCCCCCCAGAAATTCTCCCCTGCCCAGATTTGATCCTGGGTCTTTTCGATGCCAAGCAGGAGCCTGTACCACTAGGGTACATGCTCGTTGGCACATGAGCCACTACCAGATTACAACAATGAGTCATTTTACTCACTATTAGACATAAATGGTGGGTCATGTATTCCCTATACTTATTTGTTCTATGCTGTATAGAGATTTGGATGAAGTTTCTTCATGCTCCAATATGATATTTTCCTTTTTCGACCGGGCACAATAGATTTGTTTTATTTCTATTTTAAGTTGTTATATTTTTTTTGCAGTATATTTTTTTCTTTTTATTTAAGGTTCTTATTTCTTTACTGATAGAAGCTTCATCAATCTCTGACATGAGCTCTTCATTCTTTTATTAGATACTGTAGATATTTCTTACTATTTGGAGTTATTTTTAATTTGTTTTATTATTTTTATTAAAAAATTATTCTTTTGTTATTTATCTATTTATCATCATATTGTTTGGAAATGTTTTTAAATGTTCCACAATTGGACACTTCCAATGATAGGTTATGAATAACTATTTTAAATCTACAATGGTGAGTCATGAGTTACCATTTGAGACCTAACAACATCAATTTTTTATTGGTTATCATGAAGCCTTTGATTGTTCAGTGGCATGGAATATTTTTTTTCATTGGTTTTTTTATTTTTATTGAAATTAAAACAGTATAATCTCTTTATTTTTTGTGGTAGGTAATGCTCCACCACTATTTTTTTCAACAGTATAAAAAATAATCCATCATTAGTTAATTTTTTTAATTCAATTTATTTTATTAAAATAAATTATTTTGTTAAAAGTTTTATTATTTTATGTTGAAATAAAAACGCAGAGAGTGTAAAAATAATTATAAAATTATTTTATGAAAATTTATTCATTTAGTTTGAAGTTAATTTCATGCTATATTTTACTTCATTTTTTTCTGTATGTATAATGTATAAAATTATATTTGTTTTTAAATTTATTTAAATTTTGTGTATTGTTTAAAATTGATTTACTTAACATATTAATTGTTATATTTATATTTCATGAAGAAATTTAAATCCTAATTGTATTATATATTATTCAGTGAGGCTTTAACAAAAAATGTAACAATCACATTATTTAGTTGTCATACACTAACAAGTGTTGTGCATAAATTGGACATGGATATGATCCCAAAGGATCTTTGTTTTTAATGATCTGTGATATTTCTCAAGGAATAAAAACATATAAATATACATATTTTTCTATATATTAGTGTGTAATACATTTTAGAAATTCTTGCTACTCTTAATTGTTCATGAATTTATCCAAATTATGTTCTATGGATGTGATCACAGAAGGAATTTATCTTCAATATTTTTTCCTTCTAAGTGATCAATGATCATCGAGCTTTAACTTTTTCTACATTCTGATCATTTGATAATTTCCCATAAAAATAAAGTCTTTCCTTTATCTGGTTATTACACCACATAAAAATAATTTAGTTTTGTGACTCCTGATCAAAATTGAGGTATAAAGATAAGGATAAGTCTCTTGTAATAAGAATAGGCTGTGCCTCTAGTTTTTTAAAAGGCAGGGTCTGTAATAAGGTTATCACACCTTTAAAAGTGATTTTCTTAGTGGGTATCAGTCTCCTCGAGGAGTAAAGGATATTGAGGTGTAAATAGGATATTTTTGATCTAAAATCACATAAATCTCGTGTTCTTTCCTTTCATTTCTACTACAACTTAACTCAAGAACACTACACTCACTACAAATTAATATTTTATAATCTCTAATTTTTTTTGTCTTTAAAATTTTAAAATGACTATTAACCCCCATATAGTCATATTTTCAATCAATAATGATCCAAAAATACTTAGGATAACTTAAAATTTCTTTAGAAACCATTATAAAGGATTTTAAAATAAATATGTCCCTGAAGAAACCAATTTTATAGTTCTAATATTAACAATTTATAAATTTTAAATTCACGTTAAGTTTTAGATCATATTTAGAACTATGAATTATGGTTTAAAATTCATAATTTTATGAGTTAATACAGTGTATAAAATTTTTTATAAATGGAAACTAGAAGGAATAAGGGTATTAATACTCATGGACAATGTAGATATTTCCATGCTAAGAAAGCCAATATAGATGGTATTAAAACTGAAAAAAGTATATAAATATTTGAGCAATTGAATCAGGTTATAAAAAAAAACCTTTCTCAGATAGAGAAACCTATCCCACAATGTGATTCGCTTATATTGGATAACTTTATCTAACAAAATCTCCCATCATTTGGTGGTACTACTAATCCAATGGAAGCTAAGTAATGGATTAAGTATTTGGAGAAGATATTTATGGCCTTAGGATGCGGTGAAAAGGAAAAAGTTACACTTGTAGTGTATTATCTCAAAGATGATACTGATCAGTGGTGGTAGTTGATCTATAATACAATAGAGGAAGAGGAAATAGAACTCATGAAATTGAAATATTTTAAGTAGGATTTCCTCAATAAATATTTCCCTCATGAGAAACAAACTAAAATGAAGAGAAAGTTTCTTAGACTAAAGAAAAATGAACAAGAAAGTGTTTCTAAGTATGATTCTACCTTTATAATATTTTCCAGGCCTACTATAGATTATATATATAACATGAAGTGCAATATTGACCATTTATTTGAAGGGATTAAGATAAGTATTCAAAGGTAATTGGTCTCTAATTTTGTTTTCATAATATGAGGACATAGTTTTATGTTTCATCAAAATAGAGAATTAATTCTCTATATATTACATATTAAATATTAATTAAGAGAATAAGAGGCTATATTAGCACCATGAAAAAGAGAATGTGCTAAAGAAGAAGAAGAGAACACAAAAATTTATACCATATTAAAAATTTGGAAAGAATCACCTTGGGAAATGATTGAATGGATTGAGAGTTTTTTAGAAGTGTATAGATAAGGGGAACCAGAATAAATAATTCAAAGGGAAGAAAGAAAACACTAGTATTCAGTGTTTCAACTATAGGGATATGGAGAACTAAGCAAAAAAATTCCCTAAGTGTCAAGGGAATCCACAGTAGAAGAGGACAAGGGGAGAAGTCCAAGCTTATGTGACCACTATAGATGAGGTGGAAGTACCCAATGATGTGGTGGAAGGTAATTTAATCCTATCTTAAAATTTAGCTAATGATTTATTTGATTATATACCCTCACACTATTTTATATCTACTTAGTTTTCCAAGAAAATTAGACATTTACCATTTAATTTAAGATGGGAGTTTTCAGTAAAAACTCCAACGGGAAGCCTCACTGCAACAAAGATATGTTAGGAAGTCCCCATTAGGACACATAAATGTGATTTATTTTATGAACTTATTATCATACATATTTTTGAGTTTGATATAATATTTGGTATAGACTGGATTTAAAAATATGTTGAAAAAAATTATTTCAAGAAGGAAATTATGATTTTTGAGGAAGATTTTGAATTCCTTATCTTTATAGTAGAGACTTCATCATCTGAGTCATATCTAGATCCACCCCTAATAGATTTACTAAATGAGATTCTTAGAAAATAATAGAAAAAATATTGGTATGGATAATTAAATATTCAAATTGAAGATGTATTTATTGTATAATAATACATTAATGTATTTCCTAATGAATTACCTAGACATCCCCTAGAGTGTGATGTTTAGTTTTACATTGATTTAACCTTAGATTCAAGACCAATATCAAAGACCCCTAATAGAATAGACACTATAGAATTAGTGGAGTTTAAGAAACAACTAGAGGAGTTTGGTGATAAGGGATTTATTCACCCTAGTACTTCACCATGGGGAGCCCTTATTCTTTTCATTAAGAAGAAATATGGATCCATGAGACTATGCATTGATTATAGGGAAATTAGTGCTATTATAATAAAGAACAAGTATCCTTTGCCTCACATTGATGAATTATTCGATCAACTTCATAGAGCCCAATATTATTCAAATATTAACCATCGTTCTGGGTATCATCAATTATGAGTAAATAATGAATACATTCTAAAGACAACTTTATGAATGAGGTGCGGAAATTATGAGTTTATAGTAATGCTATTTGGATTAACCAATGTACCCTCATTTTTTATAGATCTAATGATCAGAGTATTCAAGAAATATCTTTATGATTTTGTTTCAGTATTCATTAATGATATTTTTATGTATTATAAAATCTATGAGGACCATGATAATCACTTGAGGATTATTATTAAGACTCTTAAAAGGAAAGAGTTATATGGTAAATTTAGTAATTGTGATTTTTGGCTTCAAGATATTTCTTTTCTTTGACATATTGTCTCCAAGGATGGAATCTTAGTTGATCCTACAAAGAAAAATGTAGTTAGAGAATGGACTACACCAGAAAACATAACTGAGGTACATAGTTTCATTGGTGTGGTAGGTTACTATTGGAAATTCATTCAGAATTTTTCCTGATTGGAAAACCCATTAACCAAGATTACATGAAAATGGGTTAAGTTTTTTTAGACAAATTAATGTGAATAATGTTTTGATAAACTAAATAATATATTGTTCAATGATTTTATATTGACTCTACCATATGGGAATGATGGTTTTTTGATATATAGTGATGCATAAAAAGGTATTTGGTTGTTTCCTAATGAAAAATGATAAATTTATTGAATATGAATCAAGGAAATTTAATAATCATGAACAAAACAATCCAACCCATTATCTTGAGTTGGAATCTATAATCTTTACTTTGAAGATATGGATACATTATCTCTATGGTAAAATATTTGATATCTAAATAGATCATATAATCCTAAAATAAATATTTTTAAAAAAATATCTCAATATGAGATAAATAAAATGGATCCAGATACTCAAGTATTATGATTGTTCAATACAATACCACTAGGGAAAGAAAATAAGGTAGTAGATACATTGAGTAGGAAAGATTATTGAGTTTTGACTCAAATGAGGATTGAAAGAGATCCTATGTTTATAGATCTAGTAAATATGGATATGAGAATTATTAAGAAATGGGGGACATCACTCATTTATAAAATGATTATGAAACCATATTTATTATAAAAGATAAAAAGTTATTAATTTTATGATGATAAGATTTAGAATAAAATTAAAGTTGTGAATGATGGGAAATTAACATACCTTATTTGTGAAGATAGTGTTCCGAAATTTGGAAAGATATTATGTGTTCCATATATACGTGATCTAAAAAGGGATTCATTGGATGATGCTCATAGACTAAATTTCTATATACACCTTGGTAGCATAAATATGTTTTTGGATTTGAGGGAACATTTTTGGTGGGATAACATGAAGTGGAAAATTTATGATTATGTATCCATATGTTTGGTATTTCAATAACTAAAAACTATGATACAATATCCTAGAGGAGTCATGAAACCTCTTACTATTCTTGTGTGGAATGGGGATGAAATTTATATAGAATTTTTCACAGGACTACCAATGACTCCTAGAAAGAATGATGAAATATGGGTTTTTATTGATTACCTAACCAAATAAGAAAATTTCCTCTCTATAAGAGGAGATTTATCTATTGAGAGCCTCATAAGTCTTGATATTAATGAAGTTATAAGATTTCATTTAATACCTATTTCAATTTTCACCGACCAAGATTCCCATTGTACATAAAAATTCTAGAAAAGTATTTAGAATTCTCTTGATACTGAGAATAATTTGAGAACTTCCTACTAACATCAGATTGATGGACTATTTGAAAGGACTATATAGAAAATGGAATACATGTTGAGGTCATGATCACTTGAATTTTAAGGTATGTAGGAATAGTATTTACCTTTGGTAGTGTTTTAATATAACAATAGTTTCCATTAAAGTATTCAAACAATTCCATATGAAGCATTATATGGGATGATATTTTGTAATCCAACTTGTTGGGATGAAGTTGGTCAAAGTAAACTCATTGGCCCATAACTTTTTGAAGAGACAAAAAAATGGTAATGGATATGAAGGCTCACATTAAAGTAGTTCAAAGAAGGAAAAAGAGTTATGTCAATAATCAGAGGAAATATTTAGAATTCCAAGTGGGGTATCATGTTTTCTTGAAGGTATCTACATGGAAGGGTGTTATAAGGTTTGATAAGAAAGAGAAACTAACCCCCAGGTACATCAATCCCTTTTAAATTCTAGAAAAAATTAGAGTTATTTCTTATCATTTAAAAACTCCACCAAATCTCTCAAAAGTACATGATGTGTTCCATATATCATTATCAAGTAAGTATATGCCAGACCCAACGTATGCGATCATCTATGATGAAGTTGAATTAGAAACTGATCAATCTTCATATGAAAAAACCTTCCATATTATTGATATTATAGAGAAATTATTGAGGAATTAGATGATGCATCTGATAAAGGTACTTTGAGGAAATTATAAAATTGATAAATAAACATGGTAACAAGAGAATGTTTTCTAGAATAACTACCCTCTTCTATTTAGAAGGTAATATCAATGAAATATCAAGGAATATTTTTTATGAGGGAATAACATAACACCCCAATATATTAAAATATATTTCAATTAGAATAAATTTAATTTCTTTGATAGATTTTTATGCATGCAACACTGATTTTGAATTTAACACGATACTCTATTAAAATATTATTTAAACATGACCATTATAAACATGCCATTAAATTAGTGGGTATGACTAAATGAAAACTAAATTTTTTATTGATTTTGAAAACAAAAAGAGCATAACACACAAGAGATACCTTAAGGAGGTCTGAAATAATGAATCCCCAAGGAACCATTAATAAAAAATTTGATGCCGTCAGACGGAAAAGATCCTAAGTTAAGGATGAAAGATACATTTTGGTTTGGGGAAGCCTGATATTCTAAGAAGTCTGAAACCTTATTTCCCTCTTTCAATGTGTGAGTGATCTCTATATGGGCGCCCATGACCTATTTACACTTTTGGATATAATATTATATGCTCCAAGGACACCTTCCACTTCCTAGAAGAGCTTTGTATAGGATCAAGGAATCCGTTTCCACTACCTCCAAGTTGATATGTCTTTGCTCACTTAACTCTAACCACTTAACCATCACATTTTCCTCATCCTAAATAGAATCACCTCAACCATAAAAGGGTGAGAAATCAGCGACGATAGACCCCCTGTGATCCCTAATAACTCCACCACCACTCATATCCTCCCTTAGGAAGGATCCATCTGTGTTGAGTTTGAACCCACTTATGGGGGGATACCAAGATACCCAATTGCCCTGACCCATACTCCCAATCTAGTTGGAGACACCTGGGTTGAGAATCATAACAGACTGATCTCCTTTTCATTCTGTACACACACTGACCAAGTCCATCAAGGTGTTCTTCATTTTTAAACTAATGATGGTTCTAGTTCTGAAGATGTTCTTATGATGAGAATCATTCTTGGATTTCTAAATTATCCAGAATCCCACCACTAAGATGATATCCTGACCTTTCCTCTCCAGACCTTGCTCTCCTATACCACTAAAACACTGATTAAGAGCATTCTAATGCAACCCTCTGTGATCAAACCCCCTGCGAAAACTCCATATGCCTGCTAGGTCCAGCGAGCCCAATCACTGTTGAAGAATAAATGATCCACCATTTCTTGTTTGGGATTAATGAAAAACCAACATATAGAGGCCATGGACACACCCATGCATAGGATGTTATCATCAGTGGGAAAAGAGTTGTTACTCACTCACCACAATAGGAAATTAAACTTGGGGGAGATCCCATTACACCACAACGTATCCCTCCACTGGTCACCAGAACTAGGGTCCCTCCTCACACTAGCATAGGCCTTGAGAGATAAATCACCCGACGGGGAGCTCGTGAAGATGAGACTATCAGGATCATCACTAAGAATGATCTCGTTGAATACTACTCACTAGTTATAATCAATAATGGTCTGAAGAAAACTTGGGTATCCGCACTCTTCTCTAACAGACATATTCGGTATGGGGAAACCTAGAAACCACAAACTTTCCCCCCAATACTGACGTTGGAATTTCACCTCTCCTCTCCCCACCATCCATCTAGATTAAGGATTCATAACCTCTGTATACGAGTAGAATAACTTCCATATCCTTGATGACCGAGACCTCTGCACCACCACTTCCCAGCCATATTTTTCTTGCATGATCATTCCCCACAAAGTACGTCCTTACATAGACTCCCATGCAATTTTTTGTATGCATACCTTTCATGGTTAAAGAGACACTCCTCATGTTGATTACCCCTTCAGCTATTGGTCTTTCTAGATTCTTTCCTGAGGCCCAGCGGTGTCTACCTTCCTTCTGTCCATCCCATGTAGAGGACACCATAATATTTTCCATGTTGGAAATGACAGTTTTGGGATCCTTCAAAGTGGATATAAGATACATGGGGATAGAAACAAGAACACTATTTACCATAGTAATGTGTCCTAAAAATGATAGGAACCTATTTTTCCAGTAAAAAATGTGCCATATAATCTTTCCCACAATCTTATCAAAATTATTAATGCGAAGGGAGTTAGGAATAACTAGTGCTCTGTGATACTCCATAGGAAATGAACCTTGCCTCATATTCAAGGTGGATTCTAGGATCCTATCCCTCTTGTTCGAGAGTTTCTTATAAGTATAATATAAAATTTTCTCCCTATTCACCACCTAACCACTCCATTTACAATATTACCTAAGAAGCCCATTCAAGACATTCAATGATATCTTATTTCCATTAATAAATAGAATAGTATTTTTCACAAACATCAAGTGTGAGATACCCTTCATAACATGCCTGTCCCGATATGGAAGAACTTTTCCCATGCGCAGACCCCTTAGAATATAATAGTTAAGCACATTTTGAGAGATAATAAATAGAGTGGGGGATAGGGGATCCCCTTTCCGAAGACCACAAAAAGCCTTGAAAAAACAAAACTTCTTACCCATAAAAGAAGTGGAGATCCGCACTGAGATGAAACAACAGAATAGTAGGTAACGAGTCCAATTGGAGAACCCTATGCAAGTCAAAACCTTTAAAATAAATCCCCATTCCATTCTATCATAGACCTTACTCATATCAAGTTTGATATCCAAATTGTTCCCTAAGGTCTTGTTGTTGATCTCACTAATCATTTCTTGCACCACTCCAATTGCACACTGTATTGATCTCACTTTGATGAAGCCATGATGCTCTATAGCCATCCATGTGTTTAAGTGAGAAACTAAACTTTTGTTAAGGATAATATATAGAACCTTGAATGGCATGTTGAACATGCTTATGGGCCAATATTTCTCAATAGACTGGGGGTTACAAAATTTCAGAATCAACACCATCTTGGTTTCACTTTCTACACACAGAAGATTCCCTCCCAAGAAATAATCCTACACTTCTCCCACTAGGTACACTTTGACAAGAACCCATGTAGCCCTGTAAAAAGAACCAGGTATGCCGTCCGGCCTTGGTGAACTGTCTAGATTCAAAGTCCACACCGCCTCTAACACTTCATCCTCATCCAGAGGACTTCTCAAGCGCCCATCATTCTCTACCGTAACACTTCTTGGAATTTCCTTGAAAAAATCTGATGCTCCACTCAGATAACCATCTAGAATATTAGGATTTGGTCCTTACAGTAAACTTTTGATGCTATCATTAGCCATTTCCTCAACTTCGTCCCTATCGTTGGAGTATAATCCATCCTCCCTGAGAATATTTGGCTTATGAAATCTTTGCCTCTCTTTTATAAATTCATTGAAATAGCCATTTTTCTAGTCCCCCTATCGAAGCCATCTAACACGAGCTCCCTCTCTAGCAACCCTCTCCTGTCTTAATAGAATATCAGATAGATGACCCTTCTTAGCCCTTAGTTCATTAAATAGCATTTCATCCCAATCTTGATTTAGGATAGCCTCCATGTGTTCCACCTTCTTACTGATCACTTGAAGATCCTGATCACGAGTGGGAAGAGTCTTCCTCCACCTTTATAACAGATGTTTAAGCCACTTAATTTTATTATGTAAAGATATCCACAGGTTTCTAAGTGCGTACAATTCCATGCTTCCCTAACCACATAATCTAAAATTAATTTTTACCACTTTTAGAAAAAATATTTGATAAAATTAAATTCATTTTTAAATCATCATATCAAAATTATATTAGGGTGAATTTTTGGAATTTTTCTAAAATGTTTCATTTTTCAATGAATAGTGAAAATACTAAATTTTAAATGAAAACTATCTCTTTCATTTAAATTATTTATGAAGTTAAATAATATTATAACTTGTTTTTAAGATAAAATTAGTTCAATTATATATTAATTAATCTAATTTAGTTTATTTTAATCATTTTCATGTTGAATTTTTTTATATGAACTTTTTAAACTTTTTAAGATTTTCTCTTTGAAAACTCGCTTTATCATTATGTATGCAGGATTAATTTTAAATTAAAAGTTTACACTTATGTGAATGGAATTTAGAAAAATGAATTATATATCTTTAATCAGAATAATTTATATTATCTAATAAGGTGAAATTAAAATTTTACCTTAATTAATAGTAAATATAGTAAAATTTATTTACCGCGGTTAAAGTAAAAATGGATTTACTGGGGGTTAAACTAAAATGATAAGGGCTAAAATGACCTAAAAACATTTCTAAAATATATTTTATAGAGATAGTTATTACTTATAATATATAAGTCTCTATAATTGCCCATTTTTGACCCTTTTGGCATGTAAAAAACATGAGTACACCTTTTTCTTTCCACAAATTACAAGTGTGCCACTCACCTCACTTATAAAAGGCCACCCACTCTCCTCTTTTATCCACACCTTCACACAATTTTGGTCCAGAAAATACCTAAACAAATCAAAAAAAAATTCCATACCCTCATCCTATATTCCTTATTTTGGGTATAAATCCAACCTAGGAAGGATTTTGGTGCAAACTTAATGAGGTTACCTGAAGAAGAGGTAATGTTCTTCAATGAATGTTTTTATTTTATTTCTTTCTCCACATACTTCAATTATTATTAAAACACGATGATATAATAAAATAAATATTTTACATATAATAATATTTTTATGTTATTTTAATCACCTACAACCATCACCACTTCCATCAAATGGATTATTAAATCATCATTTGTGTGTACGGTAGAGTACCGCCTCATGAACCGATGTCATTCCATCCATCCAATATACTGAAGGCCTTCATTTTTTATTGATTTTTGATAATCCACCTTTCAAGTATATATAGGATATTTATAAAATAACTATACCTTATGAGTCATTATATCATATATAAAATTTTAATTTGCATTCCATAGGGGATATGATAACATCGCTCATGAGTATGGTGGACTATCGTCTCGTGAAGCGACGTGATTCGTCATTCACTAATGCTTTACATGGAAGGTGATAAGGATAAATTTAATGAATATATGTGATATAAATGAAATAATTATGATATTTATGACATATTTATAATTATTAAATTATAATATATCATTTTATTTCATACCTTTTCACTCATTGAAAGATAATAACATTGTTCATATACGTGTGGACTACCACCTCCACGAAGCAATGCGACTCTCTTTTCATCACCAAACCACATGGATGATATATTTAAGTATATTTAAGGAAATAATATGGTATTTATGATATTATTATCATTATATAAAGATAAAATGTAACTTTAAACCTTTTCATAGTGATCATTAAAAAATGGAAACGTTAGTCATGCATACGTACGACCTACCATCTACACGATCATAATATACTTAATTTATCAAAAACATATTTAATGATTTTTATTAAAAGTGTAATTTATGTATAAATATTATAATTATATCATGATTATTATTATTTATATTATTTAATGTTATAATATGTGCAAGAACCATATATTTCATGTTGAAACACACATGAGAAAATAAGGCAATTAACACTCAAAACAATGAAAATAATGAAAGATAATTAACTAAAGGGTGATAAGATGTTATAAAAGGATCATATATGATATTATAAATATGAATATTATTCTGGAATAAAATAAAAACATTCCTAAAACCATTATACAGGAGGTTAAATCAAGTTTAACTAAAATAAAGCACGAGATAAGGGATTTCATAACTCGATTTTTATTCATTGGGTTAAACTTCTACTTCATTGATTATGTCATGGTAAGATTATGTGTGTAATAACATTTTATTATTTTATCTTTTATTTAAATTTTCTTTTTTTTTATTTAAATTTTATACACATAATCAATTAATTGATTAATTCTCACTTTAATTATATGATCTTTATAATGGAATTCATCTTAATTTCTCTTCATTGAGGCATATTATAATTTTATACACCTGATTTAATTTATATGGTGAATATACTACCCATTTTACATGTAATATCACAATCCATTAATAATTCATGGTATTTTATGTTTCAATTTGAATTATTTCATCCAATGGGTTTTTTACTTGAAAACCACATAGTGGTAAAAGTTTTTATACAATCTCACTTTCTTTTGTGATTGTTAAGTTTCTCTTGAAAAAATCACTTTATTATGATAATTTTTCATTATTAATTAATTTTATATTAAATATCCATATTCTTATATTATGGATATGATTATTTCCTAAACTCTATACCATTTTCCACATATGGTGTTCACTTTTAAAGTTATTTGATTAATTGGGGAAATATAGATACCTTCATATGCTTTACCCAATAAAGAAATTTGTTGATAATGCATATTGTTAATAAATAAAATATATCATTCAATATATGAGGAATTATTTGGAAAAATAGATATGTATGGGGACTAGTTATAAATAGATCATCAATTCATCAATAGGTATCATGTGACAACCCATTTTTCCAAATGAGATGGGTTTTTATCGAGTAGTTTTAAATTGTCTTGAGGAAAGATCATAATAGTAGGGGTATAATGATGCCTGATATCATGAAATCCAATAATTAAGAAATTAATTCATTGAAAATACAAATATTATTATTATCCATGGGATTTTCTATATGATATTATCTTTGATTTCATTTCACTCTCAGTTATTTATTAAATGGAATGTGATTTCAGTTTTTTACCTTTCCATATTGATTGTTCCTTATCTATTCATGATAGTAAATTTATTTATTAAATGGAATGTGTGTTCATTTATTTACCTTTACATATTTATTATACTTATTTATTCATGATAGATTACATCATACTTAACCCTTAGTATTTGCACTCACCCTTATTTTGTTTCTTTCCCCAGAATATGAAGAAGAATTCTTAGAATGAGTTTTCAAGGATACAGTTCATTTTATTTTGTTATGTATCATGTTTTATTTTATATTCCCAATGTAAAATGGGTATCATGTATGTATATATTACTCTAAAAATGCGAAAATTATCAGTCCTTTAGGATTTGAACCTATGTATCCATGCTAATGTAATAAATATGCACTGGATTTGGGTTACTAGAGTCAGGGTCACTATAATATAATAGTGGGAGACTTAATAAAAATAAATTCATTATATCTCACATAAATTGTAATCAAGTTAAGTAATAATAATTTTATCTTTTAATATTGTAGAATAATGGAAAGGTCATTAACCCAATTATACCTATGATTAATTTTGGAGAAATACCATCTCTTTACTAATAGTAACTTCCAATAATGGTTTAGACGCCTATGGGTAGTATTTCACCATGAATGGAAATATTAATTACTATAATCCTCACTTCCATATCTACCTAATAAAGATCCAAGAGATGAAGAGTTCATTGTCTATGATAAACTCCTGAGCGACATGGTTTATGTTCAGTGTTTAATTCTTTCATCCATGTCCTATGAACTCATGAAGTCACTTGAAGACATGAATTCATATTTCATGCTACAAAATTGTTTTGGTCTATATCAGAATATTTATAAATAGGAATGGTTTGATATATCCAAGGCACTCTTTCAGAGTAAACTTGGATAAGATATTCTAGATGGGCTTCATGTAGTCAAAATCATTGGATATATTGAGAACTTTGAGGTTCCTGGGTTTAATATTCCTGATGAATTGCACACTGATCTCATTATTTCATCACTATATTAGGGATTCTCCAGTTTTGTTATCAATTTTAATATGAAAAACATAAATAAATATTTCCCAGATCTTATCTTGATACTTCTCAAAATTTAAAAGGATATAAAGTATGAAAATCCTTCTTTCATTATGGTGAATAATAGGAAAGGATGAGAGAATAGATCTAATTCCAATGATTCTTTCATGTGGTTCACACATATATATTCAAATACAAAAACTAAGTATATTTTTTAAGATTTACTGAGTGGTTTTAGTTCTGCGATCATCCAATGGATCCAGACTTTTTTGCTGTGTCGATCTGGGACTACCACCACATGTTTCCAAAAGGAATGATTTTGGTTTTAAAAGAATATTATCATGTAATATCAGTTACAAAAAAATATATCTTTGTATAGAATTGATACAAATGGATTAATTTTCATGCTTCTAAATAAGTGTTTCTTTTTTTATAAAGAATTCATTTTTATGGTAATTCATATTTAAATAATGGTCTTTACATCTTAGATTACATAAACCAAGTATTGGTAATAGATAACAAAACCAGTTCACATGACTCATACCACACCTAACTATGGAATCACCGAATAGGTCATGTAAACAAAAATCATTTGACCAAATTACACTAATATAGATATTTATATTCTTTTGGACTAAAACTATTTTTTACATTGCACATATGTTTATAAGGAAAATGACGAAATCCCCATTTATTGGAAAAGGTTAATGATACAAATATATTATTGAGTAAGTTTATATAAATGTGTGTGGAACTTTTCTAGTTGAATCAAGGGGTGATTACTCATAATTAATAATTTTTAATAATTATTTTATTAGATATGGTTGTGTCTACTTCACGAGGCATAAGTAAGATTACTTTTTGAGATTCAAGGATTATAAGAATTAATTTTAGAACTATATTAGTAAGAATATTAAGAAACTATACTTAAACTATTGTGTAAAATATATTAATCAAGACTTTATTGATTATTTATTAGAGTTTGGGATTTCATCCCAACTCATTCCTCCTTATACACCATAATGGAACATTGTAAGTAAAATTAGTAACTACACCCTGTCAGATATGGTGAGATTAATAATGAGTTATGTGAGCATTCCATTATCCTTTTGGGGATACACATTTTATAAAAAAACATACATACTAAAATGAGTGCCAACTAAAATTAAATAAGACATTCCATACTAATTGTGGAGTGAAAATAAACTTGTATTGTCATACTTACATGCACGAGGGTATGGAGTGTTTGTTAAGGCCTCTTCAGGAAATAAAAACTTTCACCCAAAGACATAAAATGTACTTTTATAGTATACCCCAAGGAAAAAATGTATATTACCTATATGAACCCTTGGAAAAAAAGTAATTGTGGAAAGACACACCACATTCCTTGAGATGTAGAATATATCCAAAAGATATAGTGGGAGAAAGATAGACTTTGATGAAGTCCAGGATCAAGGTACACAAGTGATGACACATGAACAGATTCCAAAAATCCCATGGAAGAAGAATTTCCAGAGACACAAGTACTATGTAGGATTATAAGAGAGGTTAGAGAACCTAAAACATATGATTCTTTAGTCACTGAGGATGGTGAATTATTATTAGTTTATAATAATGATCATGTAACCCATAAGGAAACAATAATTGGCACAAATGTTTATAAGTGGAAAGATGCTATGAATTCTAAAATGAATTTCATGTACCAAAACCAAATATATATTTTGATAGACCCTAAAATGGATGCAAATACCATTGGTTGTAAATGGTATTCAAAAATAAATTGGCCATGGATGGACAATTCAGTATTTTTAAGGTAAAAATGATTGCAAAAGGGTTCAAACAACATCAAGGCATTGAATACAATGAAACATTTTCACCATTTACCATGAAAAAATTCACCAAAATTATACTTTATATAGTATCTTATCATGACTATGATATTTTTCAAAATGATGTTAAAAAAACCTTCCTTAAGGATAACCTTAAAGAAGATGTCTATATGACACAAAATAAAGGTTTTGTGTCTCCAAAGGATGCCAAAAAGGTATAAAAATTGCAAAGATCCATTTATGGATTAAAGAAAACATCTAGGACATAGAACATTAAGTTTTATGAAACCATAATAGAATATGGTTTCATAAATAATGAATGTAAGACTTGTGTCTATAATTAGTTTAGTGGGAGTGCGGTAATTTTCTCAATAGTTTATGTTGATGACATACTACTTATTGGAAATGAAATATCAGTATTGTAGTCTATCAAAGCCTGATTAGATACATGCTTCTCCATGAAGTACATAGGTGAAGAAGCATATATTCTTAGGATAATGATCCATAATGATAAATACAAGTGGATACTTGGTCTAATTCAATGTACACATATTGAAAAGATACTAAAGAGATTCAGTATAGAACAATCTAAGAGGAGATTATTGCTTGTGTCACATGGAATTCATCTTTCCAAGAAAATGTGTCCTTAGAAACATTAGGAAATACAATGTATGGAATGGATTCCATACATTTTGGTGATAAATTCAGTCATGTATGATATTTTATACACTAGGCTAGATGTCGCCTATTTTTTAAGTGCGGTATAAAGATATCAAGTGTACTTATCTGATTTCCTTTGGATGTAATTCAAGAATGTCATTAAGTTTTTGTGATGAAATAAGGATTTATTACTAGTTTATAGATGATATTAATAACTATTACTTAGATTATATGAATATTCTAGCTTCGAAATAGATCAAGATTATTTGAAATCATAGATGGGATACATCATCACCCTTAATAGAGGTTCTATGAGCTGGACGATCTCAAAGAAATCCATGATAAAAAAGTTCTATAATAGAGTCTGACTACATTTATTTTTCTGAGGAAGCTAAATGAGCAGTTTGTATATGAAACTAAATCTAATAGATTGACATGGTACCTATATAAAAAGACCCTATCACACTCCATTGTGATAATACTAGAGTGGTGGATTTTGAAAAGAATTCAAGTGCACATCAGCATACAAAGAAAATAATTCAAAACCATAGTCTATTAAGGGATTTTTCTCATATAGGTGAAGTTTTAGTGAGTAGAGTATCTACAAAAGAAAACATGGAAGCACCCTTGAATAAATACTTAACTCAATAGAAACATGATATTCATGTGAGGTCTAGTAGACTGAAAGTCATTGGCAGTTGGATTTAGTACAAGAAGGAGTCTGTTGGAGTTGGTGTTCTAGAACTAACTATTTATAATTTGGATTATATATATATATTCAAATAATTGAATATTAATTAAACATATTATTACATATTTTTCATTGTTCTGCATTAATTTAATGTAATAATGTCCTAGAGTATCTGCCGTATTGAAAAGGGAATAGTAGTTCATTACTATACTGAGAACCTTGAAATGATATGATGATATTATTAATCCTAGTTCTATGATTAGATAAAATTATATAATGGGTCATATAGTATGTTAAAAGTTAGGCGTGAGTACTCATAAGAGTATGGGTCTTCATCTCATGAAGTTTTCACTTTGTAATATCCAATATGGAAGATTATGAGAATAGACCCACTAGTAGGAATTTCACATGTTTATGTGTTATCATATATTCTTATCTATGAGTGTGTGTAATGGTTATTATAATTTAATATTATTATTAATTCATTTCATGACTCGTGTACTTAGATTTACTGACCAAAACCATGATTCCATATGTTCACAGGAAGTAGGGTACGTTGGGTGCATCATGAACGACACATTATTAATTAAAAATTCAACCACTTGATTTAAATATAAGTGTCACATTAAATTCCATGACCATGGTGTAATGATGAGTTAATTTTAGATAGTCAAAGTATGATATATCAAGAATATAGGTTGATGACATGGGTGCACAACCTGCTGGATGAGATATGGTGATAAATGTATTATATTACATAGATTTCTCTCATATGTGGTTGTCGATGTTGTGATATTAACTTATTTCTTTTGGGTTCCTTGACCCATTGTTAGATATTAATCTTGGACTTTAGGAAATCCCCCTTAATTCCAATGAGAAATAATCCTAGAGGGTCACACACTAAGTGTTTTTGTTGATATTAATTAAATTCTATTTGAATTTCATTATTAGAATAAATATTATTTTCAAGACCAAGTAATAATTTTATTTAGGATTAATGATCGTATAAATTAAATAAATATTTATTCAGAAGTTAATTGTTAAATTACACGTATATATAATATTTATTTTATTTATTGAATAAATTATAAATATTTATTCACTAGACTATGAAAATAATATTTATTTATATATAAATATTTAATAAAATATTTATTTGGTTATTAAATAAATACCGAGTATGACTAGGACATGATTGTAACTAGTGATAAATATTAATTTTTAAGCTGGTAAAATAATATTTATCATTGCACCCATTAGTGTACCCCATGGAATAAAAATAATATCATTATTTCAATACATGGAATGGGGTCATACATGTGTTTAACATTTTATTAAGGGAACTTGTAAAACTAACTAAATTACAAACCCTAACACTAGGTCTATAAATATACCACTTATAAATTCTAAGAGAGGTTAATTGAGAATTATTATGCACAATAGATTACTCTCTAGAATCCTCCTCTTCTCTCTCACATCCTCTCATGAATGAGAAGATCAAGAGAATGTATTCAATACTGAAGAAACATAAAGTGATCAAGATGAACAATATAATATTATAAATAAACCATGCTAGCACTTAATGATTTATCAGTGTTATTCAGATATCATAGGATCGTGCGTGGATCATCGCTAGAGAGATTCTACACTTGGACCCTACAATCACAATGCCAGATTACCAAAAAGGGTTTAAATGATCAATATTTACTATGAATAAAGATATCAATAATGAGGTTATATTTCTTCCAATTTAATTAAATTAGTTATAAATTTAACATGAAAATATTTCCTCTTACTTTAAGCAAAATTTTTATCAATATTTAATTGGAAAAATTTTCTTAGTCATGATGTTTATGTATAGTGCAATATGCAAATGATCCATTGAATTAGAAATTTTTTGAGTTAGGATAAGCCCTAAGAAGCACTTATACTACACCTAGAATGATAAAAATCTACCCATTTATACATTAATAACATGTTAGTCTTGGGATAACCACCCATGTACCTACTTTGGGCTTGAGATTACCTCTTGCGTACCCTCTTTTGGGCTTGGGATAACCTACTGTGTACCCTATTTCAGGCTTGGGATAACCTATTGTGTATCCTTTGAGCTCATAGAACATTAATCTATACCCAATTAATTTTATATCTATATAATTCCATTCCCACCCATCATTTAATTATAATAAATTAATATTATTGCCATAAGATCATAAAAAATTCATCATATCATCAAAGATTATCCTATGAAAAATAAACGGGTTTATTAAAAATCACATCATCATAATCATAAACCATAAAAATAAAGAATAAAAATGGTATCATTGGATCATATCCTCAATAAATCATAATTAATATAAAAGGATGTTATTCTAGATGTAAAATTTCTTTAAAAGATTACTGGAACATCTCTTGAGGAAAACACCTTTTTTATATTGAAATAACTTCTTTATAATCTAAAAATTCACAAAATATTAAGGAAAAATTTTTATTTAAAAATATAATTTGAAAATTATTAATTAATTTTCAAATAATTGATTAGTTATTAAAATAGGAAAATCTATTTATTCCGCTTATGTTTAAACAAATATTTCTTTCACATTTTCGGTAAAAAGTCAAACATACCTCATTAAAATAATAAAAATAAGGTTCCTTTAAAATTTTTATATAAATTAAAACATGAGTAAAAATGAATTTTAAAAATAATATGAGAATATAAAAAAAATTCTTGAATTTTTTTTAAATAAAACATAGACATGGAAGAAAAATATTCCCAACTAAATATGAATATAGTGAAATTTTCTTCAAATCATTTTCCTAATCATTTTAAGTTAAAAATGGAGAAAAATTATAATATTAATTGAAAATTTCATCAATAAATAGAGGAAAATAAAGTTAAATGGGTTTATTATAAAACTATGATATAATTTTCTTTAATGGAAATTCAATAATAAACAATATTGATTAAAATGAGATTGAAATATAAATCCATTACCTCAATTTTGACTTGCTTAGAAACCGATCTAACCTCATTTAAAATACATTTAAATTTATTATAATTTTATAAAACAATAATATACATAATTACATCGTAATATATGATCCAATTATAAAATTTCAACTTCCATATATTAATAGTTCCTTATTAAAATCATGGTTTCTGGGTGTTAATTGTTTTGTATCTCATATAGGTTTTGGTTCTGTAGTTTTTGTACTTGTACTTTGATCATGGTTTCATCATACCCATATTTTTATTTATGATATAAATATCATATATATTCATTATATAAATATTTATAATTATCTACATGTTGGTTGGAGTGGATACTCAAGAGGGGGGTGAATTGAGTTCCAATTAAAATTTCTATTAAAAACTTTTAGGATTAAAATCCCCCAAATTAGAACAGCCCAGTCAATTAAGGCAGTAGAGATATAAGTGAGTTATTGTTTAACAGGTTTCTCAAAGGTTGATTACTCCTCATTTGAATCAGTATGAGAACTAATTCGACTTTTGAAACAAGTTTACTAAACAAATCAGATATACACACTAACCAAAACTAACTATCAGAGTGAATGTAAAAACAGATTTCTGTCTTTGAAAATATAAGCACAACAGATAGATGTTAAAAAGAGTAAAGCAAAGATGAACACAACAAATTTAAAAAAGAGGTTCAGTATTAAGTCAAGACCTAGTCCTCTCTACTTGGTGATCACCTGCCACCAAGAAGTTATATTAAAAAGTGATACACAGTTTGTATCGGGATTTACAACAGCTTTCACAAACTGTCCAGGTTTTGCAACCTCTACCATATTTATTTGTGGGAAACAAATAAACTACCAAGCCACACCCGGCTTCTTCCATAGTTATACGTGGGAAACAAATGTAAAGATAGTTTGGTATGGGGATTTTCAGTATCCCTCAGTTCAAGCACAAGAGTCAGTATGTGGAACACATATACACTGCTCACAAATGTAAAGTATTTAAACATAGTAGAGCTAAAGATAGTAGGGATAAGTTTGGAATGCTCTATTGTGTTGGAAGATCAGCTCTCGACTCGTTGGAATGAATGAAATAAAGCTTTGGTCCTTCTCTGCAAGTTGCCTCCAAAAAAGAGTATCGCAACTCCCAGGTTATGACTTCCAGATGTAGAGATGACCAACTTCTAGGATTCGAAAACTCTTTGCAGCACACTTCTACAACTTGTATAAGGTTCTTTCATAGATACTCGTGAATCTCTTGTTCTTCTGAATGAGTTATTTATAGTTCCCTTCTTCTTTCCAGTATGTTCGGGTTCTACCACCACTTTGTGTCTCTCTTCTATGTCGTTTATATAGTCTCTTGTTTTTGTGTTTTGTTGTCCAGTTGGGGCTGACAAGAGAAATGTTTCAACCACGTGTGGTCTTCCTCGTACATCGTACTGTCTCCTGATATCCCTTCAAATAACATTAAATAATTTTAGGTGCATTAATTTTTCCATACATGACTGTTATAATAGTATTAATAAAATAGGTAAAGAAAAGAATAGAATATCATTAGACTGGTAGCAGATGCATGTCACACGGTAGACTTCAATCTATACAACTGTGGACTTCATCGGTAGACTATTAAGTTGAGGGCTTCAACTGTGGTCTTTCCAACTGTGAACTGTAGTATTTCCAATTGTGAACTGTAGTCTTTCCAACTATAGACTTCAAATGTAGTCTTTTAACGGTAGCTGTTTATTATTTGTAACAGTGGGTCCTCATTAGTGAACTCCATTGATAGGCTCAATAGTTGACCTTTAACAGTAAGCTTCTAATTGGTAGTTCTGTAACATCAGACTACTTCAACAGTAACCTTTCCAACTACAGACTTGAACAGAGAATTTCTCAACAGAAGACTTGAGAAAGAGTCTGACAGTGGACTTCTAGTATAAGCCTTGTTACAACAGTGACCTTATGACAATAACTCTTTATCTGAGAGCTTTGATAAGTAGATCATTAGTAGGTTTGTGACAGTAACCGTGTACCGGTAGCTTCCAACAATGACTGTAAATCTTTAACAGTGATCTTCTAGCATCAGTGACTTAAGGTTATAGTAAGTTATAATGATGACTTTGAACCGAAGGCTCTTACCAGTAGCCTTTAATAGTGAGCTTATATTTAGATAAATATGGACTGTAAGTTGATGTAGAAAAGTCACGATTCTTAAGAATATACATTGTTGAGAATAAGATAATTGTATATGTAGATTAAAAGGATTAAATACTGACTTAATATATTATGATCAATATTTAAACATGATTTGTGATTATTAAAACAGGTGAGTCCAACAATCTCCCCCTTTTTGATAATCACAAATTATGTCAGTATGTATTAAAATATGTCAAGTATCAGAGATTAATAAGAATAGTATTTCGAGAGTTAGCACAATATTTTCATATTAGTTTCTCAATTAGCACAGTAAGCACAATATTTCTCCCCCTTTGTGATTATAAAAAATAAATACAAAAGAGAGAAAAACTGAGAAGGTTTATATTAATAACACAATAAATTTCATGACCAAAAAGAATACAGAGTCCCTATCAAAAGACATAAACAAACTCAATCCACAGCATCCGTAGGTAAGGGGTATTTCCCTTTGGAAGAAGAAGATGTAGAAGAAGCTTGTGGATCAGCAAGTTTAGGAATGACAGTAGGAATGACTAGAGGGGTAGAAATAGAAGCTCCTGTGGGTATGTAGTGTGTATATTGCTAAGGGATTAATGGAGTAAGGCTTCTGATAGCTTCAATAGGAGACATGATGGAAGAAGAACCACTGGGTTGAGATGTAGGTAAGGCAGGATGGATAATGACAGGGGTGCAGTCCACATGGAGAAAGGGGAGAAGAAGGTTTTTGAAATCCATAATAATGCTTCCTCCTCTTTCCATGACAGATAAGAAATCATCTTTATTCTCCAAGAATTTATCCAAAGAAGGGGACAATTCTCTCAGCTTGATGAGCTACTCCCTGAATGCTTGAGTCACTGGAGGCAACTTCATATTCTCTATCAAGAGCTTGAAGTGGTTGGTCATTTGATGCTTGGTATAAACCTTCTCAAAGTAGGCATCCACCTTATTCTTAATGGCCTCTTGAGAAGCAGTAGATGCCCATAGGTGATGACGAATAAAACTGCTGACTTTCCTAGTGGTAGCAAGTATCTGAGTATCAGAGGTGCCACTGGTACTAGCGTTAGCCAACTCTTCCTGGATCACAGTTCTGATCTGGTCAATGTTCACAGTGGAGCTGGATGAGGGAAGGGGTTTTACCGAGAAAGCTACTATCTCTTTGAAATACTATGTCAAATTACTAACCACCTTCTGAACAAGTGCATCTTGACTATTCAAATGTTCTTTGACTGATGTCTTAAAAGCCTCAAATACTTCCACAAACTACTTGACTACTTCTTTGATATATCTAATATCAGCATTAACTTGGGTTTGAGAACTGTTAATGGCAGTCAATGAAGCAATCGATTGTCTTAGAGCAACCACAGCTCCTGTCCAACTCTCAATTTGAGTATGGCACAATTTAACTTCATCCATCATTTATTTCACAGGACTAGACACAAAACATCCCATATATAGCTGCAGGGATTTCTCCACACTCCTCATCTCTTAAACCAGGCTTTTCTTCAAATCTTCCACTGATTCTCTCAGTGCTTTTTTCATTTCAGCCTTTAAGGACTCAAGGTCCTCCTTGGTTTCCAAATTGTCAGCCACAACAGGAAGGATAACTGAATCCCTTTGGGGATGGTCTTCCTCATCAAAATCTCCATAATTGAGTCCAAGTACCATATAACCTGGATCTGATGACCAACCTTTGATGTCATACAACACAGAAACTGAACCAAGATGCTCCCCCTCACTTAGAACATTCTCCTGAGGAATCTCCTCTAACTGTTCTTCTCGAGGTAACTCTATAACCTCCTATGTAATTTCAGCAGATTCAACAACCATTTGCTCTGCTAGTTCAACTGTAGGGTGAGTCCTATCCTTTTCTGAGTCATCAGTGACTCTCTCATCAATGGTAGTATATTCCACTCCTGCTTCCTGATCAGGCACTATATTGTCTGTATTATCAATCAGAGGGCTCAAACTGAGCTCTTCTTCTTCTTCATTTTCCTCATCATATGCTTCAGCAACAGACTCCTTTTCTTCGTGAACAAAATGATCTGATTTGGTAGCCTCATCCTCTTCAGAGGTGTCCTTGAAAACATTCTGATATGCTTCTTCTTCTTCTTCTTCAGTGGTCTCAGTATCACTGTCCTTCAGAACAGTCTCTCTCCTTGGTAGTTATTTTGGAGGTCTAGATGCTCCAAAAGCTACAGTCCTTACAGGACTTTGAGGTAAATCAGGATCACTCCCATCATCAATGGGGGTGTTCTCTTTTTGAGGGTCCACAGATCCTTCAGCCTCCTCCTCATCAGAATAAACCGGTTCTGTCTCATCAGGCTTCAGGCCTGGATCTCTTTTTTCTTTTGGCCGAGTTGGATGAGTACTAGGGTCAAACTTTTCATACACCTTTCCCTCATTATTCACCCATGTCCTCTTCTAGGGATTCCAGCTAATTTTCATGAACTTGCAAATTACCTTGGAGATATATACACTGTTCTTGGATACTATCATTTCTTCTTGACTTCCAGCCACACCCTTTACCTTTAGCATAATTGAAATAAGCTTGGAATGGAATAAGGCATTGGAATTTGAGCTTGCCTTGGTCATATCCTCCAATTATACCATCAGTAACCTACATAGGTTAATCTTTTTTCCATGCTTCATTAAGTACATCAGGAATATGTCCTGGTACTTCATTACAGCAAAGTCCCCTATCCTCGGACTAAGAACATGCTGGATGAATTTGAATAAGATCCTGTCTTCTCCTTTCATCTCAGCTGCAATGATCCTTATTGATTTTCCATCTCCTGTCAGTTCTTCCAGATCTTTTTCATACTCAAAGACAACACTGTTTGGAGGATCCACTCTAGAGTAGTAATCAAAAATTACTTCATGAGGAACTCTCAAACAGGAAGCCCACTCAGCAGACGAGAAACTAACTTTATTTCCATTGACTCTGGACATTAGCTTATGCACATTCTCTTCCTCTTATAATGTCAGATATTCATAGAATTATTTCACAAGATTCAGGTAGTAAGGTCCATTATTGTTGGAAAAGCATTCAGTCCATCCTTGGGAATCTAGTACTTTCAGTACTAATGACTTTCTCGACAGAAGCCATTCTTCACTTAACTCCTTCTCAGAAAATATTTGTCTCTTGGTCAGATGCGGGTTTACAGGTCCCGACGGGGTGTTACTGGTGCCACTGGATTCGGACCGAGTTATCTTAGGCCTTGGCACATCCTCATTAACAGTCGGGGGTCGCTTGGTTCTGGCCATAGAGATTGAGAGAGGCTTGAGGGCTCAGATGAAGGGTTAGGGTTTAGGAATTTCGAGAGCAAGGTTCAAGACTGGGAGAGGAAGGTGGATTGAAATGTGTTCGTTGCCTTTGATTTTATCATTTAGGGATTAAAACAAATTAAAATATAAATAATAAAAAGAAATAAAAACGGTTCGAATTCCCACAAAAATAAAACCAAACAGCGAGGTATCCAACAGTGAGATGTATCAGTGAGGTACAATGGTGAGGTGCAACAGTGAGGTATAACAGTAAAGTCCAACTGTGAGGTCCAACTATGAGGTCTAACTGTGAGGTTCGACTGTGAGGTCTAACTGTGAGGTTCGACTGTGAGGTCTAACTGTGAGGTTCGACTGTGAGGTCTAACTACGAGGTTCGACTGTGAGGTCTAACAATGAGGTCTCCTATACTGAAATTAATCATACCTAACTCATGTGTGATGTAATTTAACCTCTCATAATTCAAAGGCTTTGTGAATATATCATCCAATTTTTGTTCAGTGCCAATGAATTCAAGAGTGATATCACCCTTTTGATAATGATCCCTCAAAAAGTGATGTCTCACATCAATATGATTTGTCCTAGCATGAGATAATGGATTTTTGGAAATGTTAATAGCACTTGTATTATCACACTTTATAGATACATGTTTGAATTGAAATCCATAGTCCAGTAAAGTATGTTTCATCCACAGAATTTGAGCACAACAACTACCAACAACTATGTACTCAGCTTCGGCAGTAGATAATGCAACAAAACTCTGCTTCTTACTACACCAAGATACTAGTGACTTGCCTAAAATGTGACATTTCTCAGAGGTTCTTTTTTCTATCTAAATTGCAACAGAAAAGTTAGCATCAGAATAACTCAACAGATCAAATGATTGTACTTTTGGATAGAATAATCCTAAGTTGGGAGTATGTTTGAGATATTTAAAAATTCTTTTAATATCAGTTAAATGAGACTCTTTTGGATTGTCTTGAAAGAGAGCACACATGCATACACTAAACATGATGTCAGGTCTACTAGCTGTAAGATAGAGTAGACTCACTATCATACCTATGTAGTTGGTTTGATCCACTGGTTCTACAGCTTCATCTATATCCAACTTACAGGTGGTACTCATAGGTGTGTCACTAAATTTAATACCATCCAAAGAAAAACGTTTTAAAAGATCCTTAATATATTTGCTCTGATTCAAAAAAATGCAATTTTTATTTTGATGGATCTGAAATCCAAGGAAAAATTTGAGTTCTCCCATTAAACTCATTTCAAACTCATTTTGCATCATTTTTGAAAAATCAACACATAATGAACTTTTAGAAGATCCAAAAATAATATCATCCACATAAATCTGTACTATCAAAACATCTTTAGAAATCTATTTAATGAAAAGAGTAGGATCAGCTATCCCTTTGGTAAAACCTTTTGAAATAATAAAAGAGATGAGCCTATCATACCATGCTCTTGGAGCTTGTTTTAAGCCATACAAATCTTTAGACAGTTTGAAAAGATGATTGGAAAAATGGGGATTTGTAAAACCAGGGGGTTGTTCAAGAAACACATCCTCAACTATGTATCCATTTAGAAAATCACTTTTAAGATCCATTTGATAAAGTTTGAAATTCAGATGAACTGCATAGGCAAGTAGTATCCTAATGGCTTCTAGTCTAGCTACAGGTTCAAAGGTCTCCTCATAGTCTATTCCTTCTTCTTGGCTATATCCTTGTGAAACTAGCCTAGCTTTATTTCTAACTATATTCCCAGACTCATCTACTTTGTTTCTAAACACCCATTTAGTGCTATGGTTAAGGTGTCCTTGGGTCTTTCCACTAATTCCCAAACTTTTTTTCTTTCGAACTGATTTAGTTCTTCTTGTATAGACATTACCCAAAATTCATCATTGATTGCATCATTAATATTTTTGGGTTCAAGCTGTGAAAGAAAATCTTGATGTTCAACCTGGTTTCTTAGAGAATCTCTAGTTTGTGTTCCTCTATTTAAATTGCCTACAACAACATCTAGAGGATGATTATTGAGAGTCCTAATACCTCTAGGAAGGGTTGAACTAGATTCTTCATAGTTGTCTGTTGGTTCAAAATCAGCATGTGCAGATTCTGGAAAATTTCCAGAACTAGATACTTTTATAGGGGATTCATTATTTTTATCATTATGGTTCAAATTTGATAAATCTTCCTCAAGATTTTCAAGAGAATCTTTAGGCTCATGTGGATCAGTCTCATCGAATTTTATATGAACTGATTCTTCCACACATTTGGTTTTCTTATTGAACACTCTATAGGCTTTACTTGAAATAGAATAATCCAGGAAAATTCCTTCATCATTTTGCGAGAAAATTTGTCAAGATTATCTTTAGTATTAAGAATAAAGGCTTTTCAACCAAAAACTCTAAAGTAATTAACCTTAGGCTTCCTATTATTCCAAAGTTCATAAGAGGTCCTTTTTAGAATAAGTCTAATTAAGACTCTATTAATAATGTAACAAGCTGTATTTACAGCTTCAGCCCAAAAATAAATAGGCAAGTCATACTCATTAAGCATAGTCCTTGATGTTTCTTGAAGATTCTTATTTCTTCTTTCTACAACTCCATTTTGTTGGGGTGTCCTAGGGGCAGAAAAGTTGTGACTATAGCCATTATGCGAGCAGTAGGATTCAAACTCATGATTCTCAAACTCACGACCATGATCACTTCTTAGGGTTTTAATCTTAAGTCCACTAAGGTTTTCTATAGACTTGGAATATTTGAAAAAGTAAGAACAATCTTCACTTTTGTGAGCTAGAAAGTATACCCAAGTATACCTAGAAAAGTCATCTATAAGAACATAAACATAGTGCTTCCCATTTAAACTTGAAACTCTTGATGGTCCAAACAAATCCATGTGAACCAAATAAAGTGGTTGAGAAGTTGAAACTTCTTTCTTTGGTTTGAAAGAAACATTTTGTTGTTTTCCCTTTTGTCAGGGATTACACACTTTATCATTTGGGAATTCCAATTTAGGTAAGTCTCTAACTAAACATTTCTTAGATAGATTCCTAAGTGAGTGCACATTACAGTGTCCTAATCTTCTATGCCACAACCAAGATTCTTTATGAAAAGCATTTAAATAAGAAAATTTTTATTTAGCTAAGGAGTTTAAATCAACAGCATATACATTCTCATTTCTACATGCAGTGAAAACTAAGTCATTATTTGAATTAAAAACACTAAATGAATCATTTTCAAATTTAACATTAAGGCCATCATCACATAACTGATATATGCTAAGTAAATTATATTTTAATCCATCAACAAAAAGTACTTTAGAAATTAATATTGTATCAGGGTTACCAATATGGCCTAAGCTGATGATTTTTCCTCTTGTATTGTCAGCAAAGGTGACATGCCCACCATAAAATTTAATTAGACTCTTAAAACACGAATAGTCTCCTGTCATATGTCTTGAACATCCACTGTCCAAATACTATAGAGTGTTACAGGAACTCTTTCGACAACTTCCCTACAAAACAGATTAAACATGGGATAATTTTGGTACCCAGATCTTCTTGGGTCCAGAAAGGTTAGCCAATAAAACTTTGGGAACCCATATTTTATTTATAGAATTTCTAAAATCAAAAAACATATTTTGAGACATAAATACTTTGTTTGGTCCTTTATAAAATTGTTTCTCAAAAGATTGTCCAGAATTAGCAGTGAACTATCCAGATTTTGGAACAAATTTGGTTTTGCTAATGTGTCTCTGTCCAGGATGATATCCTAGACTAGTTGTATATTTTGGAGCAATATGTCTTCCTAGAAACTGTGTCAAGGTATCTATACCAGCAGTGAACTTCTCAATATCCTCTCTCAATTGTTCATTAGATAATTTGAGCTGAGTATTCCCTTTCAAAAATTGAGCATTCTTTTCTTTTTCTACACTTAGATCTATTTTGATATTACTAGTCAAGGCATGCTGTTTCTTCAAAGATTTGTATTTATCTTTTAGTTCATTGAAGGTATCTTCCATTACATTGCAATATTAAAATAGTTCATCCTTAGAAATATTTGCATCATAATCTAAGTCACTGTTATTTTCAGAAAAATAATCATTTAGAATAGAGGAAACAGGTACCTCAGATATGTTAGTCATGAAGCACATGTTGGCATGATTCTTTTCAGAGTCAGTAGCTTCTGATTCACTTGTGTTGTCTTCCGAAGCACTCTAGGTTGATTTCATGGCTTTCTTGTACTTTTTGTCCTTATAGTCATATTTCTTTTTGAATTTTAATTTCGGACAGTCAGCCTTGATGTGTCCTTTCCTCTTGCATTCATAGCAGACTATATCATCTTCCTTATCAGATTTCTTCCAATCCTTCTTCCACTTACCTTGTTGATCATACTTACCCTTGTAGTTTGTCTTTCTGAAAAACTTTTTCTTCCTATAGAACCTCTTAAATCTCCTGGCTATTTAGTCCATTTCTTCATCACTGTCTGAATCTGAATCTTCACTAGTTGAACTTTTAGTAGGTACATGTATTTTCTCCTTGTCTTTTCTCTTAGAGGCAGTAGACTTGAATGATACGGATTTTATCTTGGGTTCATCATATTCTTCTTTATTAACCTTTAATTCCTCTTCATACATCATTAGTTTACCAATAAATTCCTTAACCGGTAGCTTGCTGATGTCACATGACTCTTGGATAGACACAGAAGTGCCTCTCTATCTGTCAGGCAAACATCTCAATATTCTCATGATCTGCTCCTTTTCTGGAACAGATTTTCCCAGTGAACTCATGGTGTTGATAATCTCATTGAACCTAAGATACATATCAGAAATGGGTTCATCAGGTCTCATTTTAAAATTATCATATTTAATAGTATAAGTATTTAATCTCATTTCCTTCACATTGGTTGTTCCTTCATGAGAAACAGCCAAGGTATCCCAGATTTCATGAGGAGTTTTACATGAAGAAATTCAGTTAAATTCCTCATCTCCTAAAGAGCAGTAAAGGGCATTCATAGCTTTACAGTTATTATTATAGTCAGACTTTGTAGCATCGTCCCAGGTAGATCTAGCAGTTTTAGGAATTTCATATTCTGATTCTATAGTAGACTAAATATCAAAACCAATAATTTCCAAATGAATTTTCATTTTAATTTTCCATTGACCATAATTCACACCATTAAAGAAAGGTGGCCTGTTAGTAGAAGCACCTTCTAGCCTATTGTCCATAACTAGATTTTAGAAAATATTTTAAAGAGATAAAATTTAGAACTAACAGAAATTTAATATCTTTAAGTAAAACTAAAATCACAGTTTGAAAATAGAGGGTTTGAAAACCTTTTATTTATAAATAAGAATGATACCTCTGATAGAAAATGTTGGCCAGAGTGGATACTCAAGAGGGGGGTGAATTGATTTCCAATTAAAATTTCTGTTAAAAACTTTTAGGATTAAAATCCCCCAAATTAGAACAGCCCAGTTAATTAAGGTAGTATAGATATAAGTGAGTTATTTTTTAACAGGTTTCTCAAAGGTTGATTACTCCTCAGTTGAATCAGTATGAGAACTAATTCAACTTTTGAAACAAGTTTACTAAACACATCAGATATACACACTAATCAGAACTAACTATCAGAGTGAATGTAAAAACAGATTTCTGTCTTTGAAAATATAAGCACAATGGATAGATGTTAAACAGAGTAAAGAAAAGATGAACACAAAAAATTTAAACAAGAGGTTCAATCTTAAGTCTATACCTAGTCCTCTCCACTTGGTGATCACCTGACATAAAGCAGTTATATTAAAAAGTGATACACAGCCTGTATCAGGCTTTACAACAGCTTTCACAAACTGTCCAGGTTTTGCAACCTCTACCACAGTTCTTCGTGGGAAACAAATAAACTACCAAGACACACCAGGCTTCTTCCAAAGTTATACGTGGGAAACAAATGTAAAGATAGTTTGGTATGGGGATTTTCAATATCCCTCAGTTCAAGAACAAGAGTCAGTGGGTGTAACACATACACACTGCTCACAAACGTAAAGTATTTAAACACAGTAGAGCTAAAGATAGTAGGGATAAGTTTGGAATGCTCTATTGTGTTGGCAGATCAGCTCTGGACTCATTGGAATGAATGAAATGAATCTTTGGTCCTTCTCTTCAAGTTGCCTCCAAAACAGAGTGTTGCAACTCCCAGGTTATGACTTCCAGATGTAGAGATGACCATCTTCTAGGATTCAAAAACTCTTTTCATCACACTTCTACAGCTCGTAGAAGGTTCTTTCAATAGATCCTTGTGAAGCTCTTGTTCTTCTGAATGAGTGCTTTAGAGTTCCCTTCTTCTTTACAGTATGTTCGGGTTCTACCACCACTTTGTGTCTCTCTTCTGTATCTTTTATATAGCCTCTTGTTTTTGTGTTTTATTGTCCAATAGGGGCCGACAAGAGAAATGTTTCAACCACGTGTGGTCTTCCTCGTACATCGTACTATCTCCTAATATCCCTGCAAATAGCATTAAATAATGTCAGGTGCATTAATTTGTCCAGACATGACCGTTATAATAGTATTAATAAAATAGGTAAAGAAAAGAAAACAATATCATTAGACTAGTAGCAGATGCATGTCACACGGTAGACATCAATATCTACAACTGTGGACTTCATTGGTAGACTATTCATCTGAGGGATTCAACTGTAGTCTTTCCAACTGCGAACTGTAGTTTTTCCAATTGTGAACTGTAGTCTTTCCAATTGTAGGCTTCAACTGTAGTATTTTAACGGTAGATTTTTATTCTTTGTAACAGTGGGTCCTCATTAGTGAACTCCATCGGTAGGCTCAACAATAGACCTTTAATAGTAAGCTTCTAATTGGTAGTTCTGTAACATCAGACTACTTGAACAGTAACCTTTCCAACTGTAGACTTGAACAGAGAATTTCTCAATAGAATACTTGAGAAAGAGTCTGAAAGTGGACTTCTAGCAGAAGCCTTGTTACAATAGTGACCTTATGACAGTAACTCTTTATCTGCGAGCTTTGATAAGTAGATCATCAGTAGGTTTGTGACAGTAACCGTGTACCGGTAGCTTCCAACAGTGACTGTAAATCTTCAATAGTGATCTTCTAGCATTAGTGACTTAAGGTGATAGTAAGTTATAACGGTGACTTTGAACAGAAGGCTCTTACCCATAGCCTTTAACAGTGAGCTTATATTTATATAAATATGGAATGTAAGTTGATGCAGCTAAGTCATGAGTCTTAAGAATATACATTATTGAGAATAAGATAATAGTATATGTAGATTAAAAGGATTAAAGACTGGATTAATATATTATGATCAATATTTAAACATGATTTGTGATTATTAAAATAGGTGAGTCCAACAGTATAAAATTTAGATATAAAAAAATTATTTATATCGTTCATGAAGATGATAGGCCGTATGTAAACATGAACAATGTTTTCATTTTCTAATGAAGATAAGGAAAGAAAGATAAATATTACTTTATAATTTAAGAACCATAATTATATAATAAATAACGTATATATATACCTAAATTATATCCTTATTTTCATCCAAGTAAAATATAAATGAAAAATGGATCACATCACTTTGTGAGGTGGTAGTCCACATGGACACACGAGCGACGTTATCATATTCCAACGAATTAGAAGGTATTAAGGTAGATATGATGTTATAATTACAAAATAATAATTATTTTATAAATATAATATATAAAAATTAAAACCATTTTAATAATTATCCAAGAAATATGGTGATGGAAAATGAATTGTATCAGTATGTGGAGGTGGAAGTCCACACGTACGCACAAATGATATTTTCACTACCCATTTGATAGAAAAGAGGGTGAATAATGGTGGTTCTACAATGAAAATAAAATTTAAGTATATTTAGGATACTGAATTTATTATTTTATTATTAATCCCATATATTTAGATGAGGTATAATAAGAATTTTTTTTAAAGAGATCAGGTAGCATGATTACCTCTCTTTTGGTTGGCATCCTTTAGATCCTTTCTTAAGTACCCTTATAATTATATTTTAAGAATAAAAAAATCTATATTTAATGGATAGGGAAGTTTATAATACAATGTTTTAGGTTTTTTTCAATCTATATGGATAAAAGTGGTGAAAATAGGATAATTGAGAGATGTCTTTTATAAGTGGGGGAGTGGACACACTTGGAATTTCATACAAGATTAAAATATAATAATTTCATACTCAAGAAAAATGAGTCAAAATAGCCATATATTCAGAGGTGGGATAATATGAGGTATAAATATTTCCATAAAATAAGATATAGACAAGTCTAAAAAGAAAAATCATGCTTATCTCTTGGTTTAACTCCTGGTAAACCCATTTTAACCTTAACCACAATGACCAATTATTTACTATTTTTACTATTCGTTATGACCAAAATTAAAGTTGAACTTATTAAATAATATTAATTATAATAATTTAATTTAAAATTAAACCCATAAAACGTGATGAAAAGCATTTTTCCCAAAAAATGTTTTCTTAAGTATACAGTTTTTATACAAAAATAAAACATAAAACTAATTAGAGTGACCTTAATTGAATTATTAATAAAATAAATGAACTAGATTTAATTTTAAAACCACTTTAAAACAAAATTGAACTTTTAAAATGTTTCAAATTAAAAGAGAGTTTTTAATAAAAATCAATTTTTTTCACCATTCATTAAAACATCAATATTTTTAGAAACTTATAAAAACTTCAATCTAAGATAATTTTGAAATGATGATTTTAAAAATAAATTTCATTTTATTAAAAATATTTTTCTAATTTTTTTATAAATTTAATATATTATTTTCTCATAAAAAGAAATAAAAACCATTTTTGAGAAAAAATGTATTTTCAAAGCATATAATGACTTTAATAAAAACTGAGTACTTATTTATCAACCTATTTTATTTATATTTAAACTTTATAAATATTTTTTCTTCAAAATTTGGTTATTCATATTCAATACACCAATTTAATGTCTAGGTTATACATGTATACTATATTATAGTTCATTTAGACTCAAGGTTTCATGTATCACAATCTATCAAAGAAAATAAATTTATTTGAACTAAAATATATCATAAAATCTTATGGTGTTACACTTAGTATATAAGTTATAATACCCTTTAAAAATGAAAATTTTGGTTGTAACTTGGTCTGGTAAAATATATGGAATTCATTAGTGCCTTAGTCCGAACAAAGGAAATGTTAGTTCTTCCTCCACTTTAAAAGAAATGTTTTGGGTTGTGCCTCTAATTGAGAAAAAGGCATGAAATGGGTTGTGCATTCAGGTGTGAAAAAGGCATTATAAAAGGTTACAAGTCATTTCAAAAAATCAAGCCACTATTTTAGTGGGTTCCTGTCACACACCAACCTATCTTTTATTTTATTATATATTTTTCTTTGACTTTTAAAATTCTGTTGGGGTTTGGGTTGAGTCCCGGATGAATTTTTTTTGAGTTATGTAAAAAAAAGTGCGCGTTTACAAGCTAGAGTTTCTAGGCGCACGGGCGGAGCGCGTGTTGGAAACCCCACGCGGCTCTGCTTAGGCATTGACACGATTCGCCTGCCTTCGGAAAATTAAAATGAGTAAAGATTATGATTTATTGTGTTATTTAAATTTTTTATTCTTTTTAATAATTTTATTATTATTATTAAAATGAAATGACCACTTATATTATTATTTTTATTATGTTATTATTATTATTATTATTATTGTTACTATAAATATTACAATTAAAGTTAATTCTAATAAAAGTTGTCATTAGGGATTATTTTAATGCTATATTATTATTATTATTGTTATTATTATTCTTATTGTTAATTTTTATGGTATTGTTTTCATGATAGATTAATGTTTTTTTTATTTATTTGATTTCTTTTTTTTTATGATTAATTATTATTATTTTTCCCCTAACCCTAACCCTTGCACTACTCTCTCTCCAGTCCCCCCTTCCTCGACCCAACTTGCATGCAGTAGCTACAGTGCTCCCCTCCCTTCCTTGTAGCCCTCTTCATCCAACAGGATTCCAAGACGGCGCCACCTCTTGCTTGCTCCGACCAGCCGCCCGTCGAATTCCTTCCTTGCCGAGTCACACCAACCCAAGCCCCCAACCACACCTCCCTTGTTCGACGACATTCCACTTGTGCAACAGATCCGGTTGGGTGTGACCCCCCCTTGCCAGCACACTCATCTCTGGTGAGACTCCCTCGGTGTAACGACTTCTGCCAGTGCGACCCCTCACCGGTGCACACCACCCAGCCACGCAACTCCCTCCTCTGGTCATCCCTTCAGACACGGCTCCTCCAACGCACGCGACCCTCCTCCAGTCACTCACTCTCCAGCGCGACTACACCGAAATCACTCTCATACGGTGCTGACCTCCCTTCTTCCCCCTACGGTACCCTCTTCTTCTTTCTATTCTAGTTTTAGGGTTCTTCGGTTGGGATTCCAATTTTAAAGTTAATTCCAAAAAAATTGAGTTTTTTGTTCATGATTATGGTTTGTTATTGACCGGAAAAGGTGTGGTTGAGGTGCGAACAAAGGTTCGCACCGGTTTCAGGATGTTTTTCGACAATTGAGGTAGTTTTTCCATTTCAAATTCCCTTTAAGTATAAAATTCATCTATTTCTTGATTGTTTCACCCACTTTAGTTAATAATTATATATATTTTATCCTTATGTTAAGCTATTATGGCATGAAAATGTTTTCTTTTAAGTTCTACATTGTGATAACTAGAAGTGCTTTGTTAAAAGTATGTACCATGCATGCTTAATAGATTGCACTGTTAGATTTCACACACAGTCTTCATTATTTAGAACATGTTTCAATAGATTGAATGCATGTATAACTTGTTAAGTATTAATAAAAAAAATTGTTCTATTAATTGTTTCATGACTGGTGTTTTTATAAAAGGCCTCATTGACCTTTGCTTGTGGTTTGAGATTTTTGGGTGTCAGGTCTTGAATTCTGTGAATTTATATGTAATGCTTTTGGTTAACATGATGTTTATGTAATAGGAATGAGTTTTTTTTACGGTGTAAACTCTTATGATGTGTTTTCAATGTTTTATTAAGTGTTTATTAAATTCCTAATTATCTATTATAAATTTATTCTGAATTTAATGTGGTGGTTAGTTTTCCTTAAATGGGCTCCATATGGACTTTTAGCTTGAAGATGGGTTTTCTAAAAATAAATGGGTTGGATTTGAAGTTTCTTACTTTATTATACTTCTTGAATTTACTTTATAAATTGTATATGTGATTTTATAAAATGTATTAATGGTGTGAAATGTGTTTCTAATTTGTTTTGTTGTGCGTTGGATTTAAGAGAGTGTTTTGAGTGGGTTTTGTGTGTGTTGAGTTGTGTGTTTCTTTAAAAAGAAATTTGTTTTATAAATAGTTAAATGGTTTTTTAAATAATATGAATCGTACGGATTATGTTTTTGCAATATTTTAAGGTTCTCTTGATTTCAAAGGTAGAATTTTGGTTTTGGTTTTTTAAGTGGTGTGTGTGCATGGTTTCAAAATGGGTTTTTGACATGTGGTGTATTTTTATTAAGTTATACAGTTAGTTTATTTAACGGTGTAAGTGGTGTATTTTCTGCTCTATAATGTTGATGATGTGTGGTTGATCTTAAAAGAGTTTTTTAATAGGTCATTAGGTGTGTAAGCTATGAGTTACTCTTCAGAATTTGTTTTATAAATTTTAAAGTGGTTTAGTAAATAATGTAAATGGTGAAAAGTATGTTTTGAAAATATGTTGAGGTGGGTTTTTCATGCTTTTTGTTCATTTGGATTGTTTTAAGTATGTGTTTGGGTAATTTTAGTTATTGTGCGTTGTTGTAGTGCGTGTCGGTCAAGAAAACACGCGATACTGTGGTCGTAGACTTGTACATGTTTGTGCGTCTGTGCGAGGTGCAACACATCTTTTTGTTTGGACTACGAGCCAAGGTAGGCCCCCCACTGCACTCACCTTTAAATTTAGAATTTATTGATTGCATGATATTTTATTAATTTTAATAAATGGGAAATAATTTAATATAATTAATTTTTAAATGATTATTTGGTATAAAAAGTGCTGTTTATTATATACACAACACTTGAAATATTTTCTTGATGAACGGACACCCAATAGTGAAATAATGGTCCTTTGGCCTTTAAAAATAATTCATGGAATTTCAAATGTAGTTCTGGTTTATTGATAAATGATTTATTTTGAAGCATGAACAAGTTTTTTGGTTCTCTTGAGAAATGAGGATTTCCTTTAAAATTGGTGAAGGCACGTTTGGCACTTTAATAAAATAAATTATTTTGGAAAACTCTCTTTGGGGTGACTCAGGGGTGATATTTGGTGTACGTTGACTGCATGATTTGTGTGTGATGTTTGTGCTACTTGATTAACTTTGTTGACTCACCCCTTTCCTGTTTATTATATGTGTTGACATGGGAACCTGGCATAGTAAGTGAATCTTCTGAAAACGATTGCTGCACTAGTTTAGATTACGCACTGCCTAGTGGCCCTTAGTACGAATTATACTCTTTTAGGGGATTGGGCCCCTCATTTAGGCCATGTAGGGAAATACCGGGCATTAGGGAATTATGATGTGATTGAGAGTAGGCATTCCTTTAGGATGAGTCACATGTATATTATGTTTTGGATTGTTCATGATCTCCTAGGTTCGACCCATGTTTTATTTAGTGTTTATTTGTATGCAGCGGACGATTGAGAGGTCTAGTTTGGTTACTGGCCCCTGTGTGACAATTTTTCCATTGACCTTAGTGTGTGTTGTGTGTTTTGTGTGGTTTTCATTTTGACTAACAATTAAAATTTGGATTTCTAAATTGTTTGCAAAAAATGTTTTTAAAATGAAATGCACATGTTTCTTTCAAACACTAAACTTGTTTTTAAATTAAAAAGGACAATGGACTGTTACTTGTTTTAGAAATGAATGTGTGTGTGGAAACCAATATTTTATATAATTTAGTTCAAACCTAAAATTGGTAAATTATTTATTTAAAGGTAGTGCATTGGGAATAGTTTGTTGGGTGTGCCTACTGAGTTTTAATACTCATGCCTATAGTGTTTTCCAGCTTTTAGTTTTGTTGTAGGTTTTAATCGAGCTTGTTTGTCGTGGGAGAGACTTGTTTGGGGTTTGGAGAGTGACACTCGAGGTCACGAGGAGTTTTGGTCGTGGTCAGGTTAGTTGGTTATTGGTCGTTCTTTCTTTTCACGTTGTTTATTTACTTTGTATTGTTCCATTTTTTTTTCTGCTACTTTATTTATTTTTATCAGGAGAAGTCATTACCTCCCGCTCTCTTTTGATGCCCTAACGCTTGTCGCCAGCTTGGGAGGATCGGGAATGCCTCTCAGGCCATGTCACGAACCGTCTTGGGTGACTGGTTTAGGGTTGACCCGGGTTGGTTCGTGACAGTTCCACACTCTCATGTTGAGAGTGTGAAGAGTATACATAGGATAAATTTGATATGAACTACTATAAAAATACTTGTCACCATATTTTATTTTCTACTGAAAATTAACCGACCTATGATATTTTTTTTATAAAAATTAAAATTCATTCTCCTCTTGACCATTTAACTATCTTTCCTTTGGGACCAAACAAAAGGATTTTTTAGGATATGAAAATATATCTCCTTTTCTTAGAAGTTGATGTGATATCTATATGACAAGATCCAATCCACGATTAGTATAGAATCAAATTTCACTAAAGTAAGGATTATGATATTTCCTGGAAGAATATTCCCACAAAAACTAACTGGGGAAGAATAAAATACTTGGGATGAAATTATTTCAATGATAGGTGTTTTCACATATATCTTTACTTCAAGGTATTATGGTTGTAATTCAATTGTTTTAAAAAACTAACAAGATATAAAGGAATGTGTAGAATATAATCATATAAGACATTTAAAGTTCATTAATGGATAATAAGTGTAACTTTATCCATTTTACTTAGGTTCTAATAATTTACTAAAACCATAATAAATTTATTAATTTGAATTCTCAAATTAAAATCATATTAAAGGAAAACTATGAAATTAGAAGGAATAACTCATAAATGTTATGTATATACTAAATTTTGAAATTATAAGTATCAATATAGGATGTTCATGGTATATTTTCTATTAGGCTATCTAAAATAATACCTAAAAATAACTTGACCTTTATCTAATGAAAAATATAACAACCTGAGTCTCATACACATATTATTACATTCTTTTTAACTCTAAAATATATAAAACATAACCCATAAATACAGATGCCTAGTGTCTTTGATAGATTAGACACATTTTACATTAACTTATAATATAAACTAAATCACCTTTATTTAAATATCTATAATTTTCTATTAATCCAATTTATATTCTATTACTATATAGGATACCTAATTGTGTTGTTGAGCACATCAAATTATAATTTTTTTAATAGAATTTAAGCAGTATAGCAAGAACCCTAGGTTATATTTCGATGGAGACTTAGATAAATAATTTTTAATTTTTTTATTATGTTTTTATGAAATATAGAATTTTATAAAGATTTTTTGGGTTTTATTATTTTTCAAACAAAAATTAAAACTATGTTACAAAGTGAGAGAAACTAGTTGGAGAAATCGCGATCAACCCGAGTGAGTGTCCCTTGATTCTCAACCGTCATCACTCTCAAGGGAAATGGTAAGGATCATTGATTCCTTGATTTATACATATTGGAAATAGTATGTTATGTGAGTTATTACTATGATATCACCTAGTATTTTATCTATCAATGATATTCATTATCGATGAACACTCAAAGTCAATAACATTATATAGATATAAGAACCGAACTCAATTAAGGAATCACATCAAAAACATGATGAGATGACCAAATTTCGGTCTATGTAAAAAATTTTCTCAATAAAAAAACAGGAATATTAATGGGTTATACATTCAGTATTTCATCAAACAACACAATCCATAAAAACAATTATTAAATATAAGAGGCGAGAAAAGAGGTAAATACCTTATATTTTTATTTTATATGATACCCAAATATTATTTTAATATTCTAATGGTTTGGTTACTATTTAAATGTCTATGTTACTATTCTTAGTAGTCATTTTACTATTCCAATTATCATATTTCCAATGGTCATATAGGTTTTATACTTCTTATAAATACATTTTATTTCCTTAATTCATTATTCACCACAATTCCTTATAAGGTTCTATATTATTTTTTTCCAAAAATTCCAATTGTATTACTTACATATTTTTCTTTTTTATAGTGATATTCATGAGCATGATCATTGTAGTAGGCCAAAATAATCCAAATATCCCTATTATAGTTATTTTATTTTTCTATATTTATTGTCCCATTATAACACATTTAATTTTTATGTCTATATTTATCCTCTAAATTTAATTTTCTAAATTAAAATGTTAAAGTGATGTTGATTTTTATTTCATGGTTCATGTGTTTTATATTATATTATATTACTAAATATGACACATATTTACCCAAAAGAGAAATTTCATTTATAAAATTCTTGGCCATTATAGTAGATTCCCCTGAAGTTGTGAAAATCATACTATGAAAGTGGGTTTTCTATAAGGAAACTAACATGGATAATAGAGTTTCATTTTATAAAGAATGTTTGGTGGAAAAGTGTTAAAAGAAAACTCATGGTATTTTTTGAGACCACTTTATGGATGATTTTTTTTCAATGAACATAAAGTATCAATGTGTTTTACATCAATATGTTGATAAAGAATATCTTAAAGATAAGTTTAAGAATTCTAGTATAGTGATAAATGAAGTGTTATTAAGTAAATGAGAAGGTAATAGTCCCCAAGAAAGAAATTATTATGTGTGATGAATTTTGAATATTAAATTAGGATTAAAGAACTACCTTGTCCTTGGAAACAAATTTATATTACTAACAATTCTATTTATTTGGGAAAATTAAAAATAAATTGTCTTAAGAAGTATAAAATATACTTTGATTCTACTCAAGGAATTCAATGGTAATTCCAAAGATGAATCTATGGTTTTCATATTTATAGGTTTTTATGCTATATTACTCATACTACTATATTGAAAAGTTTTAAAGGCAAATAAATTTTAATTATACAACCAATTTTTTTTCCAATCCTTAATCTAGAACTTTCTAAGAAGCCAGCTATCAGTGACAACTTCCCAAGATTAACTTAAATCCAATGAGTATGAAATAAATAGATCTAGTGTGGGATGACATTAATAAGAGAGTGAGGGTTGGTGATAGGAGAGAGCACCACTGTGCATGGAAACATAATGGACCCACCGGGAAGGGATTCCCTAAGGTATTTGTTCAGGCTATTTAGAAGTGTGGAATATTATAAGCTAGTGCCATACCAAATAAAAATTTGACATGGGATCAACGAATAATGAAACACTGCTCACTACTTAAATGAACATGTAAAATTAATGGGATGATGTCATTTTTATTGTCTTTAATCTCACATTCTTAGGTATTTCATGCATAGAGATTCATATTTTTAGAACCAATACTATTCTTTGCTATAAATGAAGTATGGTTTGTGTTTGTTGTAAATACTCACATATAATTTCAGAGAGTTTGTAAGGAAATGGATCTTCTAGTTCAAGAAGACAAAAATATTTAAGGTGGTGTTGTTTCCTAGTGTTTTCCAAATTTTTGGGTCAAAAAATTGGAAAATCTAGAAATGTGTTTTTGGAAAAGGAATTTTTACGCAAGTATGAATGTGGTATAGAAAGTTTCTTACATGGAATATTTTGGGATCATCACATCCAAATACAGAAAAGGGAAAAAGATTGTGAAATATTTAAATGTGCGTGAAAGATGAGGTTGCACAGAAGAGGATTATGTACCCAATGCAACATAAAATATGGTTTTACATGCTCATTGAGAATATTGTACACATGGCCGTTGAGGCCTATAAATAGAAGGATACCCCCATTTAAGATTAATAACTTTTCCAACAAATATCAGGTTCCTCTATCTCATGAAAGTATTATGCACAAAAGAGTTTTAGAAAGAAAATATTTTACACAAAGTGTTCCTTTAGTCTAAAAAGACCAAGTGAAACTTATGGTGTAGCTATGCATAAGATAAGGGTTGCGAAAAAAACAACGATTGTGTGAAAGTCATATTGCGCGATAATCCCAAAACTTGAACACAAGAAGAGGTGTTGTGCGCTAGTGTTGTGTTGAGATTCTCTCAAGTTTTGAATATTCGGTTTATTTGATCAGTGCCTCCAAGTGCATCAATTCAGGACTTCGATTCAAGACGAGTCTCATGATGGACATATATAAAGACTTAAATGAAAATTTATTAAAGAGACCTTCAAGTTGATAAACTAAGTAAGACTTCGACCAAGGTAGTGATCTAGGGGGAGTCAACAAAAGTATTACAAGGGACACAATGTGCTATCCAAGAAATCTTGTAAAGGAAGTGTGTTTGGCATAGAGTGACTATGTCTAAACTCTTGTACTCCAAAACTAGTGAAGTTTAGTGGACTTTGGTACGACCGACAAAATTTTGGCATATGCTCCTTGGACTAGCCCTTAGTAGTGAACCAAGTAAAATTACTGTGTTGTCTATTTGCTTTTGAATGTTTGATTTCTAATTGATTCAATCATACATGTTGAATTAGTTCATACCAATGTGGGAACAAGATCTATCTATTTAAAAGAAAAAGTCGACACCCTAATTCACCCCTCCTCTCTCAGGGTGTTCTAGGGTCCCACATATATCAAGAATGTCAACACCTTTAATAGTCAAGTAGATCTGCCATGCGACATAATCTTTTTCCACGACCAAGATCATCACACCACAAAGATAAATTTCCAAATTATATTATTGAAAGATGATATGAGAATATATGTATCTGTATGTTTGAAAATTGAGTGTAAAGATAAATCCATTTCTATAATGATAAAATAGAAGTTCATAAAGATGATTTATCCATATGGTGTGACTTCATACAGATAATTTTGAAGCTTTTTAAGGTATGGGTAATTATAAAAGTTTCTGTAAAGATGAAAAAATGTGTTCTTTGGAAGAAAACTGGAAATAATTTTTTTTGGAAAAGATGAGTCTATTCATACAATATTGTAATGGTATTAAAAGTTAAAATACCATAATGATAAAGTTTTATAATCATGTTTTAAGTAGAAATGATTTTAATTATGAAGAATAAAGATGAAAGTGAGAAGGTGTTAATAAAGAAATGAAAAGGAATAAAGTTCATAATATATATGTAACTTCTTATGATATCATATAGGGTAGTATTAAATAATTTAAGGAGTTCATATTATTGAATAAAAAAAGAATAGGGAGTTCATATGAAAGAATTATATGTTTGTATGATAGAATAAGAATTTGTATGATACATTTTTAAGAGTTCATATAAAATAGCGAGGAGTTCATATGATATAATCCAACTTCATATGATACATTAAGATTTTCTATGATATTCTAAAGCTCGTATGAATGAATGGATATCTTCATAAGTTTTTTATGAAATCTCGATGAACTCTTTAAAGTATCCACACAAGTCTTTGTAAAGTTCATGAATCAAGAATTTGGATGAATATTTTTAATATTTAATTGAAATACTTTTAAGGTACAAGGAAGTATTTTCAAGGTTGATTTATATGTACGGATCAACACTTTGTGAGATTTTGTGAAGAATGGAAAGTCTCTGAAAAATAAAAATAAAATATTATAAAAAACTTAAATGTTATGATTCCATGATGATCATTAAATACTAAAATATCATGATTCCATTGGACATGATTCAAGATGCTATTTTAGAGTTGAATGAAGGAATATGATTCTGGAATAGATTCACGAAGTGATTCACACTATGAAGTTAAGAGCAACTGAAACCGAAATATACATGGACTCATGCATAAGTGAATTTTCTTAATAAAGTAAATTTTATATAATAAAATAAATGATAGGAATCTACAATATTTCCAAATATAATGATTAATATGAGTCCTCAGTAATATTTGAGGAGAATTACCTTTTTTTTAATGAGTAATATTTTAGAAACCTTGAACACCAATATTTGTGGGAATTAAAATTTTGAATATTATGAGAATGATATTCACATGTTACAGTGAATATAAATATGATAAGAAGAGGAAATAAAGAAAATATTTGACTTGGATATTTTTTCCATACACTTTGTACGTTTAAAGAGCGAAAAAATAGAATGATCCTTCAACACTGGTGCATCTTAGAAGAAACAGAACTAGCAAAGAAGAAAAAACTGAGAAGCCTAATAATAAAATTTAAAATAATTATTAATGGTATCAAATAAGAAGAGGAGAGAGCCTATGATATCTTCATATTATAGAAGGATATTGATAAGATAAGGGAATAGTATTTCTGCTATTGTTTATAATATTTGTGTTGAGACTCATGGAGGAATAAGTCACTATGATACACTCAGAGATACTTCTGTATTGATCATTCTGATAGTGAGGTGAAGAAAAAGTCCAATCTTCATGGAGATTTTATGATCATATCATGGCTATTTAGGACTTGTTTTATGGTTTAATCCAGGTTATTTGAAGAATTATTAGTACCAGTATAAACAATGCCACTATACTAGTACAAGGATAAGAACTAAATGGAGGTAGTTGCTACCATAAGACTCAAGGAAGAACACTAGCCTTATCTTGTAAGAAACTTGTGTAATATAGTGTAGAATTTTTTTAGAATTAATGGATGAAAACTTCCCTTGTTATGTTTTAATAACTCTCCCATTTTAGTGATTACTCAAGATCTCAGAAATTGACCCATAAAACATCCCAACCCCAACCCATTGGATTGGGAAGAGACAGAGGTGTTAATGAACAAATGTGACATTCCATAGACACAAATGGTTATAAATAAATGACTAATGTTTAGTGAAAATATGGAGGAATGGTTTACCCTTAGCACACAAACACATGGAACCTATGAAAGACTATAACCGAACAACCATATATGATGCATGATAGAAATTCAAACCAACTTAACAACAGAAACAAACCATAATAATATTCAAAAAAATAAATGATACAAAACATATGACTAAAAATGGAAATGAAATATAAAGACTCAGGGTTCCAGGGTGGCACTACTCCAGAATCCAAGACTCGATCAAAATATCAAGATGAAACTCCAATCACCCATGGCGATTGAATCAAGAAGATCCACTAGAGAAGAATTAAATATTACCCTTAACTATATCATGATAGATAAATTATTCACACACAAAAGTGAATTTATAGGGGGTGAGTATAACAAATTAGTAGGGAAACTTGAGACTTCTCCCAAATGCTACTAAAACCAGAACAAGTAATATCACCATTTATACAAAAATTAGATTATAAAATTAACATAACAACACAAATAATTTCAATATAAATCATTTTTATATCTTTTTAATATAAATTAATTATATTTTATATATTTATATTCATTATAAGAATATTAAGTAATTTCTTAGTCAATAGGAAAAAAATTTATTTCTAACCAAATTGAGTTTTCATGAATTATATGGTTTTATTTAAATGATTGATTTTAAAATTATTGAATTTTAATTTAAAAAAAAAATAAAATTAATTTTTTATATCATCATATAAAAATTATCTTAAGATGAAATTTTATAATTTTTTATGAAAAATATTGATTTTTCCTTGTATAGTGAAAATAATAATTTTTATTGAAAAATGTATTTTATTTTAAAAAAATTACAAATTAAAATTATATTTTAGATTATTTTTAAAATATAATTAGTTAATTTTATTAAACATAATCCAATTACGGCCTTTTTAAATTAATTTTATACTTGAATTTGGTACAAAAACATTTTTAAACTTAAAAGATATTTTTCTCAAAAACTGTTTTTCATCGTGTTTTACGGGTTTAGTTTTAAATTAAAATTTTCTACTTCTATGAATTGAATCCTAAAAAATTGATTTCATATTTGGAATAATTATATCCAAATTTGGTAAATATTTCCATTTTTCCTTATCAATAGTAATCATTGCAAATATTTTTCACTGTAGTAAGGGTAAATAGGGTAATTTAGGTTAAAAGTAATATGATAAGGACTAAAAAGTTACCCTAACACTTTCCTTTATTTCATCTTATGAGTATATTTCATCAATAATCATCCAAAATTCAAATATATGGCATTTTTTGGAATTTTCCATGATTTTTACCTTTATATTACTTTATATAAAGAAAAGTAAAAAAATGTCATTCACTTTATTTTAGTAGCTCTATTTTTTTTGACTTAGGGATAAATAGAGGCTATTTTTAGTTAAAAATGGCTATTTTAAAGATAAATTATTATTTTTTGTCATGGTATTTTATTTTTAGTTTTTTGTTATTAAATAATTACTTTAAGATCTCACACAAAGGCGATACAATAATAATTTAATTAAATAAAAAATAAAATAAATGATTTTAAAAATATTAAAAGTAATATAAATTGAAATCATTATTGTTTTACACAAATTTTTTAGATAAATAAAATATTTTAAATAGGTTTTAAAGTATTGTATTCGAATTACTTTTCTATCATGTTGTTTTTAATGTCAAATTAAATGAATAGTTTCAAAATTTACATTAATGATATTTTATAATAAATAATGTTTTATTAAATAATTTAAAATTACTTAAAATCCTATATTTTTTCAATTGAATGGGATATGGTTTATAATATCAACCATAGACCATTTATAGGATGTTTTCCATTTTATAGTAACTATCATGAGCTCTAAAGTGTAAAAAACATTGTTATCACGTTAATCATTAAAAGGGTTAATAGGGGGTCGAAACAAAAAATAAGGGCGAAAAAATAAAATAAACTTTTCCCAATATTACTAGATAATATTATTTCAACCAAAAATCATCCAATATTATAAATAAATCATTATGGAGTTACTTTTCAGTGAAAATTATTTTATATTAATTTTATATTTTATGTAATTCCAAGTGTGCCCCTCCCCTCACTTATAAAAGGAAAACACCTGTTCTCTTTTATTCACACATAAAAAGCCTTTTGTTTTAGTCAATACCTACCAAAATAACTTAATTAGTTCAATACCCATATCCTATAATCCTTGGTTTTATCATAAAACCATCCTAGGGAATATTGGTGTAAATATTAAGAGGTTTTTCGAAGAAGAGGTGTAGTTCTTAACCAAGTGTTTTTATTTTATTTCTTCTTATACCTCCTTCAAATATTATTCAACCATGATAAAATAATAACACCAGTATATTAAATATAATTATATGTTATTATGTTAATGTAATAACCAATATATATCTCTTCTTCCATCAAATGGGAAATGAAACTATCATTCATGTGTACGGCGGACTACCGCCTCACGAACCGATGTAATTCCTTTTCAATGACCGTCTCTCATGACTAGTTATAATGATGTATTTAATATATATATATATATATATTAAATTAATCAAATATTTATTATTTTTAAAATATAATATATCATACACTTTCTTACCTTTCAATCTACTGAATAATGATAACGTCGTTCACACATATGTGTGGATTACCACCACCACGAAGTGATGCGATTAATTTTTAATCATAGAATCACATGGATGGTATATATAAGTGTGTTTAAATAAATAATATGGTATTTATGATATAATTTTAATTATCTAAGGATAAAATAATACTTACATTCTTTCCATAATGATCATTGAAAAATGTAAATGCTACTTATGCGTACGTACGACCTACTGTGTCCATAATTGTAACACATTTCATTTTTCATAACCATATTTTATGATTGGTTTTAAAAGTACAATTTATGTATAAAAATTATAATTATTTAAGGATTATTATTCTATATATGATGAAATAATGTCCACTTTGACCATATTCAACCTACCGAATTCATTTTGGATATATAAGCCGAATATTGTCAAACTGTCCGATGTGAAGTTAATTGATTAAGTAATTGAATATAACATGGTAATGAATAATATAAAATAAATAATAAGAATAAAATAGGTTATTAAGAAATAAAATAATTAAAATAATTTTACTATTTAGGAAGATAAATAATGCACATGAAATGTCAAACTCAAGGAAGGGACACTTCACTTTAAAAACCTTATTTTAAATGTTTTAAGGATTTATTTAATAAATATTTTTATTCCATGTAAATATTATTAAAAAAGTACTATTTATATGTATAGAAATTAATTAAAAATGAATTTTTATGTTTCTTTTGACTCTCTTCCAAATTTTTCAAAATGATTATTTTTTCATATTTTATCCGAAACATTTTGACAGTCTTTACAAAAGGAAAAAAAGAATGTTATATTTTAATCTATATAGTGATAAAATATTTTCCTACTATTGAAACCATTATTTAATGTTTGGATTCCTTTATAATATTCCATGTTTTCTTCAAATAAAATCCTCCATTCCCTTTTTATAGGTATTTTGGTATTGAAAATGGTTTTTTAAAAGAAAAGGGTATTTCAATATCTAAAAGTGTTTTTCATATTGGTTCAATATACTTTTTCAAGTTTTTTATGATGAAAAGGTGAAATATTAAATTTTTTTATTCATGATATAGTCCTTATATATTTTTTACGATGTTGGGTGAGCCTAATACTGAACATGATGATGTGTGAACCTAATATAGCTCTCCAATACATTAGGTAATGATTATGTTATATAGAGAATTATATTGGAAGTCAACCATTATTATAATTATAAGGGTTATGTAAGGGTTCTATGAAGATAATCTCATAATGAACCTACATGAATTTTCTATGATTTTTATGATTTTTCATGGAAATAATTTTATTTCAAAAGGTAAGCAATGATTAATCCTCTTTTTTGGGTAAAAAGGTATGTTTTCAAGAATTTTTTTTCATGGATTATTATATTTTCTAAGAAACCCTCATGATTATGATTTTTTACTTTATGTTTTATTATAAAGTATTTTATGAGAAACTTCAGGCATTAAAGATGATTTTATGAGTAAGTAAATGATTATTTGAGATCAAATTTTATTATGTTAAAGTAAAATTCTCTTTTATGATCACATAGTTTTTAAATAGATTAATGGATTATTTTTTTATACCCCTTACTGAGATTTTTCTGTTTATTCCATGTTTTAAAATTTATTTCATAGGGTTTAAGGATGGGTAAGAATAAAGAAGAAGTCTATTTGAAAGTTATGATGATTTTTAATGAAAAGATATGTTTCTTTTTAAAAGTTTTATATTCTAGAAAAAATGGATACTGATAAGAAGTTTCCACTTTGTAAAATATGGTTTTGTTATGTATGAGTTATGACCTAATTCTATAAAACTATAAACCATAAAGATCCTATAGTATGTAATGAATAATATTCTTGTCTAAATTCACTAAAATATGTAATTTTTATGACCAGTTTCTTATAGTTTTTATTATAGGAAAAGGAAGGGTTCTAATTCTTGGGAAATATCATGTATGAACATTGGAAGAAGCATGATTCTACTCCCATGGGATTTATGAGAAATAACTACCACTAGGTATGGAGATAAGAGCCTCACCCAGGTGGAGTATCTACCCATAGAGTGCTCTGATAGGTAACAATTATATCCCACTAGTTATAAGTCTAGGCTACTATAGATGGTATCTGAGGTTGGTTTAGATAACTTTATAGTTTAAGGTAATGTTAAGCCAACGAGCCCATACCTAAGTGGTAAGGGATCCTACTTGGCATCCAAAAGACCCAGGTTAAAAACTGGGTGGAGACAAATTTCCAAGTTACCATAGTAGTACTACAGCAGTACTGTAGCAGTACTATAGTAGTTACTATAGCAGGTATTGTTCGGTACTGTAGCAGCCAGAACTATTCACCCAATTTGGGCCTTCGGGCCGCCTGTTTGGGCCTATGGGTCTCAAGGGCATTCGGGTCATCAAAGAAATTCGGGCCATAGGGCCTTCGAACCATAGAGACCATGGATTATCCTATTTCACACATAGAAATCCCCAAAAGAGGATCAGAGCCACAAGAGTAGCTGCCACAAGAAGTAGAGCTAACCGGATTGGAAGAATGAGAGGGTATGGAAGCCACCATCAGGACCAGGCATCGTACAACTTTGTACGGGGAAATTATAGACAATCAGCAATGCAAGGTGGGGAGCTAGGTGATCAATGACACAGAAGCTGGGGAGGGGAAGTTCTAGTGGGTTGGGCCTACGGGTCATGTAATGGGCACGATATGTCTTTGGGCCTTCGGGTCATGTATTGCAGGTCAGTAGGGCCTTATGCCTTGGGCCTATGGGTCATGTACAAGTTCCCCTTCATCCCTTAAAAGGGGGATTATCTATAATAAAATAAAAAAAGAATTCCTTCGGGCCATTCGAGTAATGTTAATATAATAACCTATAAAAATTTTACTTTATGGTTAAGTTAAAAGTATATAGAATTTAAATACTACCATGTTGTTTCATCTAAAATATGTCTGTTCAGAATGGTTTTCCACAGAGTCAACATAGAATATGAAGTATGAAGGCATTGATGGTATGATATAATTTCAAATCAGCAGCCTAAAATGGCTGAAATTGGAATAAAGTAGTTTGTTATAGTAATGGATTAGTTTAATTAAGATATAATTAGTGGTGGTATCCATGCAAGAGACCTACCATGTTCACCGCAAAGGAACATGTTGATAGTTGAACATTTTGTGAAATAACACCCCCTGGATTTCAATATAACTTCAAATCTAGTGGTATCTGATGGATGGATCAATGCTATGGAAAAGATATTTAAAGGCATGGGATATTCATAACATCAAAAGGTTATCCTTTCCATTTGTTATTTTAAAGGTGAAACTAATTTATGGTGGTATTTAGTTAATAATACTATAGTGAGAGATGATATTGATGCCTGGGAATGGGATAAATCTAAGAATATTTTGATCGATAAATATTTTCCTAAGTATGTCAAAATTAGGTTAGAAAAATAATTATTGGAATTAGGAAAAAAGGATGAATATTTGGTGGCTTCATATGAATACAAATTCACATAATTATCAAGGTATGACCCAAATTTTATCGAGGATCTTGATAGTAAAATTAATTAGTTTTACATAGTATTTAAGCTAAGATATTGATGGTAATTGTATTCCCATGAATTAACAGTTATGATAAACGTTTTTGATGTGTTGAGAAGGTTGAAATAGATTTTACCAATGACTATGTAACCCATATAAATAAGAAAAAGAGAAGGTTCATATGATAGGAAATGGGGAAGCATCCATCAAATAAATTCAAAGGTAAGAAAATTAAGTTACAATATTGTAAAAACAGTGGAAAAAATAATCCTATAGAATGTATTATAAAATCTAGGAAGTGTTTATAATGTGTAAATTATACAAATGTGTCTCATTACTACAAGGAAAATGGTTTGAAAAATAATGAAAAAACGATGGTAAGATTACTTAATTTCAATTAATTGGGAAATTAGGATAACAAGTGTCTGAATTTAGTAAATAAGGATAGAAATCATCAATATTGAAAGTAAAATGGTGTGGAAAAATAATTTTCCACTTCTACGGTTGATGTTAGACCATCTAATGAAGTGGTGACTAGTATGTTACATATTTATTCAAAAGTTTCCAATTCCTTGTTTTAATCTAGATCTTCACATTCCTTTATTTATGAGAAATGTTTAAGTGAAATGGGAATATAACCTAATGAAAATAAGATATTTTTTTGGTAAAAACTCATGGTAGAAATATTAATGCAACCAATATTTATAAAAATCTTCTAATTATTATTAGTGGAGAAGTATTTCCTACAAATCTTATTGAACTTACCAGGGTAGAGTTTGATATTATTTTGAGGATGGATTGAATTTCAGTTTATCATGATAATATAGGTTATAGAGCCCAAAATGTTTTATTAAATGATTTAAAAACTTTGATAACCTACCAATAATATGAGAAATTGATTAGAGATGGCTACTAAAGTTACCTAGACCATTTTATTGAAAAGAAATAAATTATTCACATTAGTGATGTCCTAGTAGTGAATGAATTTATGGATGTATTTTATAAGGATTTTCCTAATATTATTCATGACCAGGAGGTTGAATTTACTATTAAATTAGTGGATGATGCTAAGGCTATTTTGAAAACCCCTTATCAAATGGGTCAAGTAGAACTTGTGGAATTGAAAAAACTGTTGTAGGAGTTTTTAAATAATGGTTTTATTCATCCTAGTACCACACCATGGAGTGCTTCTATTTTAGTTTTTTTTAAAAATAAAGACGATTAAATGATACTTTTCATTGATTATAGATCCTTGAATAACATCAATATTAAGAACATGTATCAATTTACCCATATAAATTATTTTTTTGATCAGTTCTAGGGAGTGAAATATTTTTTAAATATTTATCTCAGGTTATGGTACCATCAGTTAAAAGTGAAGGATAAAGATATTCCAAGGACAATGTTTCAGATGATATATAAGCATTATGAGATTGTAGTTATGTCCTTTGGGTTGTCTAATGCACTAACTGTATTCATAAATCTTATGAATATGGTTTTCCATGATTTTTTTGACATGTTTTTAGTTTTCTTTATTGATGATATATTAGTATATTATAAAATTCAAAAGGATCATGAAAGAAACCTAAGGTTTGTTTTGAAAATCTTAAAAGAAAAAAATATATGGAAAGTTTAATAAGTGTGAATTTTGGTTAAAAAAAATTTCTTTCCTTTGATATATTTTCTCTAAATATGGAATAAATATTAACCCTACTAAAAATAATTTTTTCAAAAAATGGCCAAGGCCAAAAAATTTCATAACGATTCATAGTTTTCTTAGATTTGTGGATTATGCTCGGTGGGTTTTAGAAAACTTTTCTTAGTTAACAATTACACTAAATAAGTTAATTGGAAAAGGAGTTAAATTCATCTAGAAAAAATAATGTGATGATTTTTTTAATAAACTAAAAACAATACTGGTGAATGCTTCAGTTTTAGCCATGGATTCTAGAAATTGTTAATTTTTCATCTATAAAAATGCTTCTTGGAAGGGAGTTGGTTGTGTTATGATGCATAATGATTAGGTAATTGCTTATGCTTTATGAAAACTAAAGCATAAAGTGTGAAATCACACTAAACATGATCTATAATTATCTTATGTTTTTTTTCTTTAAAAATTTGGTGGCATCATTTTTATAGAGAAATGTGTAAAATATATATTGATCATAAATTTTTAAAGTATATATTCAATTAGAAAGATTTAAACATGAGGAAGAGAAGATGAATATTATTAATTAAGGATTATATATGCACAATTAATTACCATCCTGGGAATGAAAATATAGTAGTCAATGTTTTGGTTTAGACAAATAACGATATATTAACCGTTTTATGTTGGGAACATGATCTATTGGTTAATGATTTGATGAATTTTAACCGAGAAATTATACATGCATTAACTTACACTATTTTTTTAGTTGTTAGTAAAATCATCTTTTTCAGAAATAATTAAGGAAAATTAGATTGTGGATCATGTTCTACATGAAAAGGTAGAATCTATTAAGAAGGAAAAGTTTTGATAGTTTAATGTTGATAAAGAAGGTATTATTAGGTTTGGAAAAAGATTATGCGTTTCTTTGATTCATAGTTTAAGAGACATATTTTGAGTGAATTTTATAGTTACCTATTTATTTTACACCCTGGTAGCACTAAGATGTATAAATACCTTTAGAAGTATTATTGGTGGGATGGTATAAAAATATATATTTCTGAATTTACTATAAAATGTTTTACTTTTAAATAGGTTAATTTATAATGATAATTATGGAAGGGGATTCTTAATCCTTTTCCAGTGTCAGAGTGGAAATGGGAAAATATATCCATATATTTAATGGTGGTATTTCTAAATGCATATCAAGGTAATAATGTTATTTTGGTTAGTGTTGATTGATTAACTAAATCTGTTAATTTATTTCCCATTCAAGATACTATGTATTTATATCATATTTATCGAATGTATCTCAAGGAGATATTAAGGATACATAGAGTTCATATATCTATTATATATGACTACGATCCTAGGTTTAATTTAATTTTTTTGAAAGGACTTCATAATTCATTAGATGATGAATTAAATTTCAGTACAACCTTTTATCCTTAATCTGATGGACAGTTAGAACAAAACATTTAGGCCTTGAAAGATATGCTTCATTATTTTTCAATGTATTACTAGGGAAGTTGGGATCATCATATTTATTAGTTTAGTTTTATTATAATAATAGTATTCATTATAGTATATAGATGACACATTTTGTGTCATTATATGGAAATAGGTGACATACTCTATATTTTTGAGATGAAGTTTGAGAAAAGAAGTTGATGGAACTAGTGTTGGTAAAGGAAATGGTTGAGAAGGTAAATATAATTCATCACCATATGGGGATAGCTCAGAGAATACCTAAAAGATATGTAGATAAACATAAAAAAGATATTTTTTATGGTAGATGATCATGTATTTCTTAAAGTGTATCCATGGTAAAGTGTTATGAATTTTGGTAAGAAAGGGAAGCTAAGTCCACAATTTATTTGATCATATGAAATCATAAAGAAATTTGTATTAGTTTCATATGGAGTGTCCTTGCCTTAATGTTTATCCCAGGTACATAATGTACTTTATGTTTCAATGTTGAGAATTTTTTTCTAGATTCATCTCATGTTTTGATCCCTCAAGTAGTCCAGTTGGAAGATAACCTTTCTTACACGGAACAACTTATTCAAATTCTTGATCATAGAGAATTAATATTGTGTAAAAAGTTAATTCCTGAAGTTATGGTTTTGTTGAATAACCATATGTTTGAAGAATCAATATGGGAATCATAAAATGCTATGCGAGAAAGATAGCCCACTTGTTTAATAAGTGAATTAAATTGCGTGGACACAATTTCCAAAGGGGGGGGAGTAACTACCCAGGAAATGTCAAGATAAATAATTTTCATGAATTTTTAATATTCATTAATTTTATTTTATATATTAATCTTCATTATAATAATATTAGGTAATTTCTCTGTCAAAAGAAAAAAGCATTATTTCTAACCAAATTGGATTTTCATAAATTATATGGTTTTATTAAAAAGTTTTATTTTAAAATTATTGGATTTTAATTTGAAAAAATTAACTTTATTTTTGATATCAACACATAAAAATTATCTAGGATGCAATTTTAGTATTTTTAGGAAAAGATTGATTTTTCCTTGAATAGTGAAAAATACTGATTTTTATTGAAAACTGTATTTTATTTTTAATAATTTACAAAGTAAAATTATATTTTTGATCAGTTTTAAAATTTAATTAGTTCCTTTTAATTAAAAATTATCCCATTATGGTATTTTAAATTATTTTTTTACTTGAATTTGGTATAATATTTTTAAACCTAAAAGATTTTTTTTTTCTAAAAAACCATTTCTCTTCTCATTTTGTGTGATTAATTTTAAATTATATTTTTCCACTTATATGAATTGAGTATTAAAAAATAGATTCTATATTTGGAATCAGGAGGTCAAAATTTGACAAATATGTCCTTTTTATTTTTAGTAGTTTTGATTAGTAATCATAGTAAATTTTTGTCACTACAGAAAGGGTAAATAGTGTAATTTAGGTTAAAAATAATATTATAAGGATTAAAAAATAACCCCAAAAATTTAATTGATTGAATTATATGATTATATTTCATCCATAATCATCCAAAATTTTAATATATGGTTTTTTTTCTATTTAGACATGATTTATACCTTTATATTATTTTATATAAAGAAAAGTAAAAAAATTCATTCTCTTTATTTAATTATATCTAATTTTTTGAAATAGGGATAAATAGAGGATATATTTTTTATTACAAATAGTTATTTTAAAGATAAATTATTTTCTATCATTTGTTTAATTTTGGTGATGAAATAATTACATTCAGGGATTACGTAACAGTGACACAATAATTATTCAATTAATAGAAAAATAAAATAAATGAATTTAAAAATATTAAAAGTAATATAAATTGAAAGAATTATTTTATTTCATAAATTTTTTAGATAAATATAAAAAATTAGGGTGATTTTTAAAGGATTATATTATAATTTCTTTTCTATCATGTTGTTTTCAATGTCAAATTAAATGAATAGTTTCAAAATTGACATTAATGATATTTTATAATAAATAATGTTTTATTAAATGATCTAAAATTCCAAAAAAACTTATCTTCATCTAATTTATTTGGTTTATAATATCAACCATGGTCTATTTATATAATTTTTATCCTTTTATAGTAAATATATTGACTCCCAAAGAGTTATTAAAATTTTTATCATGATAATCATCATAAGGCTTAATGGGGTGTTAAAAAAATATAAGGGTGAAATCGTCACCTAAAATTTTCCAAAATTTTATTGGATGATAGGATTTTGGAAAATACTCATAAAATATTTTAAATAAATCAGTTTGGATCCTTTTTTGGATGAAAATATATTTATATTAATTTAATATTTCATGAAATTCCAAGAGTGCCCCTCCCCTCATTTATAAAAGGGAACCTCCTATTCTTTTTTTTTCACACTTTAAAAGAATTATTTTTCAGCCAAGAACTACCAAAATACCTTCCTTAAATCCCTAACTATGTTTTAGAATACTTTATTTTGATCATAAAACCACCCTAGTGAATCCTTTAGTGTAAACATTAAGAGGTTGTCCGAAGAAGAGGTATAATTCTTAAACTAGTATTTTTATTTTATTTTTTTATTATAAATCCTTCAGATATTATTCAAACATGATAAAATAATAACTATGATATATTCTATATAATTATATTTTAATATATTAATGTAATAACCTATATCCATTTCCTATTAAATCAAATGGGAAATGAAACTATCATTTTTGTATACAGTGGACTACCGCCTCACGAACTGATGTAATTCATTTTCCATCACCACCTCTCATGGATGGTTATAATGATGGATTTAATGTATATATATTATATTAATGACGTATTTATCATTATTAAAGGTTAATATATCATAAAATTTCACACCTTTCCATCCATTGGGGAGTGACAACGTTGTTTATGCATACATGTGGATTACCACCACCACGAACTAATATAATTAATTTTTCATATCCACATTAGATGAATTATATATATAGGTGTATTTAAATAAATAATATATTATTTAATATATATTAGTCATTATTTAATGATAAAATAATAATTACCTTCCTTCTGTAATTATCATTAAAAAATGGAAATGTTACTAATGTGTATGTATGACTTACCATCTTTATGATTATAACACATTTCATTTTTCATAACCATAATTAATGTTTTGTTTTAAAATTATAATTTATGTATAAAAATTATTATTATTTCATAATTATTACTTTGGATATGATGAAAAAATAACCTATTTTACCATAGTCAACCTACTGAATTTATTTTGGACATATGATCCGGATATTTTCAAAACGGACAATGGGAAGTTAATTGATTAAGTAGTTGAATACAACATGGTAATGAATAAAATAAAAGGAATAATAAACTCAAAAAGGTCTTAAGAAACTAAATAATTAATATAATTTTATTATTTATGAATATAAAGAATGTACGTGATGAGTCAGACTCAAGGTAAGGGACACTTCACTTTAAAAACCACATTTTATATTTTTTATATATTTATTTTATAAATATTTTTCTTCCATGTACATATAATTAAAAATACTATTTATATGCATAGAAATTAATTATAAAGATAATATTATGTTTTTTTCTTTCTTTCAAAGTTTTTCCAAAGGAATATTTTTGTGTATCTTATAAGTAATGTTTTGACTTTATCTAAAAAAGGTGAAAGGAATGTTTTATTTTAATATATTTAGTGAAGATAGATTTTACTACTACCCCAACCATTATTTTATGTTTGTATTACTTTATAAGATTCTATTTTTTATTTAAATCAAAACCCACTTCCCTTTGTATGGGTATTTTGGTATTGAAAATGAGTTTTTATAAGGAAAGGGTATTTCAATATCTGAAAATGTTTTGAATATGGGTTAAAAAGGATTTTTCATGGGTTTTTTGATGATAATGTGAAATATTAAAATGTTTTATTCATGATATGGTCCTTGGAAACTATTTATGATGATGGGTGAGCCCGATATATCTTATGATGATGGATGGTCCCAATATATCTATCTAATGCATTGGGTAATGATTATGTTCTTTGGAGAATTATGTTTAAAGTCAACCATTTGGTTATGAAAATTGAAAAGGTTCTGTAAGGGTTCGATGAAGATTATGTCCCAAAGAACCTACATGACTTATATTATTTCTTTTTATTTTTCATGAAAATCATTTTCTTTTAAAAGGAAATCAATTATTATTCCTTTTTTTGGTAAAAAAGGTATGTTTTTAAGAATTTTTTTATTGGGTTCTCATGTTTTCTAAGAAACCATCATGATTATTATTTTACCTCTATGTTTTATTATAATATGTTTTATAAAAAACTTTGTACAGTAAAGCTAATTTTATGAATAAGTAAATGATTATTTGAGTTCAAAGTTTATTACGTTAAAGTTAAAATCTCTTTTGTGATATTGAAATTGTTAAATAGATTAATGATTTATTCTTTTTTATGTCCCTTACTAAGTTTTTTAATCTCATACCATGTTTTAATTTTTTTTTCATAGGGTCTCAGGATGGGTAAGAACAAAGAAGAATTCAATTTTAAAGTCATGAAGATTTTTAAAGAAATGAAAACATGTTTCTTTTTAATAGTTTTATATTGGGTGAAAATGGATACTAATTAGAAGTGTACAATTTGTAAAATATTATTTTTTATGTTTGAGTTGTGACCTAATTATCTAAAACTCTAAAATGTAAATATCCTCAATTATGTAAGAAAGTGAATTATAGTCTAAAGTCACTAGAATATATAATTTTTAAGGTCATGTTATTATAATAAAACTAATAATCTAGATCATATATGAAAAGTAGTAAAATAAATTATACCAAAAATTATTTCCTAAAATAAACCCACACACCCATGAAACTCGTAACCCAGTGAATCCTACATCTAAGTGGTCCCACTAAACAAAATAACTCGCGAGCAGTAAATATCCCTCTAGACCCGAATCATAACTCTATGTTATAATAAAATGATCTCTAGTTGGACCTAGATCATTTCCTATACAACATGTGTTGGGATATGAAGCCTTGATTTGATCATTGGAAGTTCATGGCACTGGAAGTTTGAGTATCAGATTTTCGTTCACTGAAATTTTGGTTAGTGGAAGGAGGCTAGACTCTATGTGATGGCTAGAAGAGTTTATTTCTTCAGTGATAGTAAATCTTATATAATGATAATATGTCCATAATAAGTTCACTTCTAATGATGGATTTATAATAAAGCACTAGGAGGTCTGTAAGTTTAGAAAGGCTAATGGGTCATTAGGTTGACAATCCAACTCACCTAGATATATATCTTTATCTCGGTTTTTAGGGGATTAGGTCTAACTTGTTTTTCTAGTTGTGATTTTTATATAAGTATGTGGGGACTTAAGTGAAAATCTAGTTGAAAAAATATGGTTCAATTGATAATTTATTAGAGAGATGAAAGTTGGTGATAATTACTTGTCTTTGTAATCTATTTTACTCACTTGTAATCTTCTAGTTTTAATAAATTTATCAGTAGTGTGTTTCCCCCATGCACATAATACATAGTTTAAATAATGATAAAAAATTGTGTTCTTTCTCACATTCTATATTTATGTTTCATGTTTTACCATTGAATATATTAATAGTAATTTTTTTTGTATTGAGGTGTATGTGTAAGGATGACTTTGTGAGGTGAGAAGGGTTTACTGGATGGCTACTTCTAGTATATCTAGTCAAGGGGGGAATCAGAGTTATGGAGTGTAGAGACCCGAAGCTTGACGTACATTGACATTACATTACATTTGCAGAATACTTAGTACATAACAAAAACACACACACAAGGATCGTAATAGTTTAGTGTCTTTGGAAACTCAGAATATAATCTTCTAATCCTGGTGAAAGATCTTCAACATCTCCCATAAAGATCTTCCTTTTTTTTATACCTAAAACGTTTCTTTATATCCTGGGGAAAAGTAATCATAAAAGGGTGAGCTCAAATGCTCAGTAAAGGTAAACAAAATAAATATCAATCACATCATATACATAAGCACATAACTTTTGGAAATCTGCAAAAGAGATCATAATTTCATAACATGGGATAAATCATGGCAGTGAAATGTAATCACAATAATCATAACTTAAAACATGAAACTTTTTTGCATATACACATAATCATAGAGAATCATTTCTTGTTAGTCAAGACTCATTTCCAAGACTATCTTAGTGGACAAAGTCCCTTTCTGAACCGAGTCACCCTCGTTTCAGTCCTGTTTCACTGAACCGGTATAACCTACCATTGCAGCCATGTCTATCTCATGAGATATAAAATATTTACCCAATACATTGGAGGGAGATTTAGGTCCCACCCATCTCATAATGATACCATTCTTATGTGTGCCACAAAATCATAAATCATACATCATTGCATAACCCATGTAATAAAAATGGGATTCTTAAACATCATGACATCATAAAACAATTCATATAAGATAAATGAATTAATAAAAATAATTCCATCACAACATAATAAAATCAATGTAATAATAGGGATAGAAACAGAACCCTATATTTTCTTAGATGGAAAATAATTTTGACAAAACACTTGAACTCCATTCTTGAGGAAAATATCCTTTCTACTTCAAAAACACTTTTCCTTTCTGAACATGTCATACAATTCTAAACTAAAAGAAGTTGATTAAAAATAAACTTGAAAACTTGTAAGGAAATCCTCTTGGAAATAATGTTTTAAAGATCCATTCATGCCGTATAAGTTAAAAAAAACATTCTTCTCGTACTTTTGTCAGAAAAGTCAAAAAGTACCTCGTACGAAAAATGACAAAAGATTCCTTTCATATCTTTTACTAAAAACTCACCGAAGGGTAAAATTGGATTTAAACAATTGTAGGTGGATGGAAATAATATTACATATTGAGGAAACATGGATGTGGATGATAAAATACATCCCAGTAAATACCAAAGTATAAATAATCTCTGATAAAAATGAGATTGTGATATTTCCCTTACCTTAGGTCCGATTTGCTTCGTAAGTGTCCGAACCTCCTGTATAATGATTTAAATAATGTCATTGACTTATTATAGAATCATATTCATTGTTATTATATCATATATGGTTCACTTATGACTTTATATTACCCGTTCTTTTGTAAATTCAAGTTAAAGTGGCGTTTTGGGTAAAAATCATCTCATTTGTCGTTCGTGTTTTAACTTGTAATTATTCATATGATTACTTAGATAATGATTACTTAATTCCAGAATATAAAACATGATTTATATATAATATATATTCAGAATATATATATATATATAATATATCAGTAAATGGAAAGAAATACACCGTTCATGGAGACGGTAGACCGTTCGTACGCATGAACGCTGTTTTCGTTTCCTTATTGAGTTGAATGGAATTAAGTAGATGACATACATATATGTAAACATAAATCCAGTAGCTTTATAATGTCATATATTTTCATTATTATTGCTTATATATACTTTATAATCATTCTTAAATGGTTAACATGGAGAATGAATCTCATCGCGTCGTGGAGACGGTAGTCCGTACGTACGCACGAGCGATGATATCATTCTCATGATCGTGGAATTGTATTGGAGTGTATGTATACTATTTCATAATGAATATCACTTTACAATAATAATATATAGTTATTATGTACACCATTATGCCCATCCAAGTAAGGTGGTGGTGGAAAATATATTTCACCACGGCGTGGAGACGGTATTCCGTACGTTTGCACGCGCGGTGATTTCGTTTTCCGTAGGATGGATAGATGGTGAAATAGGATTGTTTCATACTTATAATAACATATCAGTATATGAGTGATACTTATGTTATTACTTCATAATTAAACAACCTAATAAGAATAAGTGGAAGAAGAAATAAAGGAGAAAGAATTGGTAACGGAAATTACCTCTTCTTTGAAGCGCCTCTTTGAGACCTCCTCTTAGGGAACTAAAATTGTTCTTTGAGGAATACTAGAATCTCTAGGATGTTTCTAGGGAAGTGGAGAAGAGAATTTGGTAGGGGTTGGCCGAGCTTGAAGGCTCAAAGTTGTGTGAGGAAGAGAGGGAGGAGGTGCCCTTTTATAAGGGAGGAGAGGGGCACCTTAGGAAAAACTAAATATATTATTTTATTATAAAGTCAAGTTCGGTTTTAAATAGCTCCAAATTGATTTATTTCAAGGATAAGGTGGGGATGGGTCTAAATCCTCTCATACAATATAATTTAGACAAGTTTAGGTTCCTATTTTAACCTTATCATTTAGATTTAACATTAAGTTAAATAATTTTACTTTTACCGTGTCTTCTTGTGTTCTTACACTATAAGGTTAATAAACTTACTATAAGAAGCCAAACGAACCCAAATTGTTTATTATTAATATATATAACCTTATATAAGTCATTTTTCCGAACCTTAGATTTTTAGGAATAAAATAACAATTAATAATATAATATTTATTTTAAAAACTATTTTATGTCAATTTTGACACTATTTAGTAATTGATTTTTGTGAAAATCATAACAGAATGATAAGTTCGAAAAAAGTTAATTAAATAAATACTAACATGTCATATTAACCTAGAAAATTAGTGGAATTCATAAAAAGTCTTAAATTACATTTATTTTGGTATTTATAACATCAATTATGTCAATATTTCATTAATAAGATAATTACTGCATCATATTTGTGTCATAAATAAATTAAATTATTTGATGTCTAAAAATTACAAATAAAATACCATTATGTAGGAAATCTTTTTATCTTTCTAATTAATATTTACAATCGAATTTATCTTATTTATAACCCTATATTAAAAATGTTTTAGTAAATTAACTTTGATTTTAACTCTTTTAACTCTTCTTTGAATTAAATAACAATAAATGTCTTAATCTAATCCAAGTGGGCCTAAATGGTCATATTTTATTCCTAATCTTGTTTTTGGTCGAATTACACTTATCCAATAGAATTTGGACATGTTTTAGGGTAATAATAATATCATTTTTACCCTTAATTACCCTATTTACTTTTAACCGTGGTAAATAAAAGTAAAAAGTTACTATTCACCAAAAATTATTTTCATCTCATTGAACCACATTTTACTTACTGAAATCAACCATGTCACTCAGATTTTTGAAATTCCACTCACAGAAGCGGTAAAATTAAGTTTTATGAAAAATTCAGTTTTTTTAACTACCACTTAGTGGTTTCACTATTCATCAAAAATTGAAAGTTTTCAGAAAAATACCAAAAATTAGGCCTAAGATATATTTGATATTATGAACTCAAAAATGATTTCTATTCTACCAAATTCAAAACATATCAGTTGCATTAATTAATTTAAAAATTAATTCCCGTCGTCAAAACAAAAGGCGTGTTTTTAAGAGATAATAACTATCAAAAGATTGACACTTGTTTATAACTGGTTTAAATGTGAAATTACATCCAATGACCAAAATTGTATTAAATTGTAAAAATATATTCTAAATATACTTTAAAATCACTAAAATTAATAATTTATCACTATTAATTATTTCGATTGAAAAAGTTATTTTTAATTAAAATTTAGTAATTTCCACTATTCATCAAAATATGAAAGTTATCTGAAAATTACCAAAATTTCACCCTAAGCTAATTTCGATATTCCGAATACAAAAATGAAGTCCATTTTGAAAAATAAAATTTACAAAATTTCAAAAAGTGGTTATTACTATTCATAACGGCTAGTTTTAATAATATTTTAATAGCATATCGTTGTTTAGTGAAACTCGGTATTGCGTACTACACACGCTATCAAGGAAGGTCGCGATTTCATGTAATGAAAGGCAAGTCAAGGATGCGTGTTGTGCAAGATCCTTTTGGTGTAGCGTACAACACAAGACATTAATGAAATTAAAAAGAATATTTTTCATAAAATCTCGGGGTGTTACATGGAGTTTCACTTTTCTGTGGTGCTGATCTACATAGGATCTTTTTGTGGTCTATTGATCATACTTCTAGTGGTTTTATGTAAAATTTAAGATTAGTTTTTCATGATTGTGGGTTAGTTCCCCAATAAGTGGTAACAAAGGGATTGGTTATATAATCTTGGTTTTCACACTAGAAATAGTTCAGTCATGTAAGAAGATGAATGAAATATTTGGATCGATAAATTTGATGGATCATATTTTTGTTTCTAGTGAATGAAAATTGAAGACTATATGATTTAGAAGGACTTGGAGGTTCCTTTGTATGGAGTGAATCCAGTCTTGATGGAGCAATATGAATGGGATTTCTTGGATGAAAAGGCACTGAATCTTGTAAGAACGTATCTTTAAAGGAATGTTTCTTTAAATATTTGAGATAAGAAGACTATAATAGAAGTTATAAAGGAATTTACAGATATTTAATAAAAACTAATGACCCTTAACAAAGTCTTCATGTTGTGATAACTATTTGTATTAAGGTTGATGAGAGGAAGACCAATGATAGACCATGTTAATGACTTCGACATGATTCATGGGAAGCACCAATAGGTAAAGGTAACTTTTTATGATGATTTATGGGTGTTGCTACTGTTATCTTCAAATTTTTAGGGATGATATGAAATGGTTACAATAGTTAGTAACTCTAGTAAAAAATAGACTTGGTGTTTGATGTTATCAGAAATTTTATACACAATGAGGGACTTCAATGAAAGGAAGTTCAGGGGGAAATTGGTAGTGTACTTAATACCAATGTAAGAGGATGTTCACCTAAATGGAAGAAAAACTATAAGAAGAATCCATTAGTAGATAAGTCTCAAGAAAGATACTAGGAGAAGAGACAAGGAAAATTAGATGGTCCTGGTCCAACCTACTCAATATTTGAGAAGAAAGGACATATTAAGAATGTTTTCGAAAGTCACGTTTAGAACACAAAAAAAATAATTATTGGTAGTTCATATTACATTAATACAATAGAAGATATAAATACTTAATTTCTAAATACTACTAATCTAATAGAATCTTGGGTGATTGAATATGGAGCCTCATATCATTCAACTATTGATCAATGATGTATAGGTAGTTATGTATTAGGAAAGTTTTGGAAAGTCAATCTAGTTGATGGTAAAGCATTGGAAATAATTTTAAAAGGAGAAGTCAATATCCAAATGAAAAATAGAGGATTATTTAATCTATCAATTTTTTTCCACATTTCTGGTCTATGAAAGAATATTATTTCCATTAAAAAACTGGATGATTAAGGTTTTTTCTCTACATTTAAAAATGGATTTTGGAAATTGACTTAGGAATACATGATTATTTTAAAAGGAGTAAAGGATGAGAACCTTTACTTGACAAAAAATTTAGAAAAAAACTACAACAATCAAAAGTTCAACTTTCGATTATCTAGAACTATGGAATTTTAGGTTCGGTCACCTTAATGAGAAGAACATAAAGGTTCTAAAGGCTAAGGGCATACTGAATCTTGATCACATAGAAATAGGAAAGTGTGAAATTTGTGTGATGGGAAGTCAAAAAAGTGTGTTCTTAAACTTGGATAATTGGAAGACGAGGGGAAAAAGTTTGAGATTGTAAACTCAAATGTTTAGTGACCTAACATTTTTCATTATTATGGTGGTTTTATTTACTTTATTTTGTTCATTTCCAATGATACTAGGAAATTATAGATTTAATTTTTGAATAGTAATTCTACTGTATTTCAGGTGTTTATTTAGTGGAAATAATTAAAAAAAATGGAGTATGTCTAGAAGTTGAACTTCAACTTAATAGAAAATGGTGGTGGATGCATTAGACACAACTTCCAAAATTTTGTAAAAGAAGGAAGGAATAATACATGAGAAGATGGTGAACTTAACTCAAAAATAGAATTATACTACTGAAAAGATGAACATAAATCTAATAAAGAAAGATATAGACATCAGGCTTCACTTGAGAATGCCAAAAGAAATTAGGGAAGAGGCACTCAACACAAAAACTTATCTTACTAACATAATTACAACATTAGTAGTTGTATAGTGACTTCTAGAGGAGTTTTGTTATAGAAAATGATCATAAGTTCATATAAAAGTCTTTTTTAGTTTATAATATATACATGTAAATGATAAAGACTATGATAAACTTGAATTGAAATCCAATATATGCTTTTTCTTTGTACATAGAGATGAAAATTTTGGATATCTCTTATAGGATGGTGAAAGAAAATAGATCATCAGAAGAAGGGATATTGTTTTTGATGATACTGTTCTATAGAAGGACCATAACTTGGTAGTGTAGGAATTTGAAGGTCAATTAACTATCAAAGTCTAGGTTTATTAGATTACCTATAATTCAAAAAAAATAGAGAACTCAGATGCAGGTTCTGAGGGCACCAAAAGGCCTAATGTAATGCTATAAAAAATATAATAAAGTTAAATATCATATGAATCTCAAGTGGGAGAATCAAAATTATATGCCCAAAAGTACGTGTACTTGAATTTTAGGTACCAGAAGAGAGATTATATCCAAGAAACTCAATTCATCTAATTTGATTGAGGATATCAACCAGAATCAGAAGACCAGTTTAGAGGTATAGGGAATATATGAACTCCCTACTCCAAATTTATGTAGGAGAACTTGAAAATCTAAAGGAATTAGATTCTATTTGTAACTCTAAGAAATGTGGGCCAGCCATGAATGAGGATATAGATTCATTGTAGTATAATATAACTAGGGATATGGATAGAATATTAAAGGGTAAAAAGTTACTTGAGAATAAGTTGGTTTATCAGATCAAGGAATAAGCTAACAGAAAGAAAATATATAAAGCATTAATGGTTGTGAAAGGGTTTATAAAAAATGTTGGAGTGGATTTTTATAAAATATTCTCATTGGTAGTTAAAAATTATACCACATGAACATTGATAAGCATGGTTTTATCATAATCTCCATATCTGGAGAAGATGGATGTCAAGACAACTTTTATTCATGGTCATTTATAAGAGGAGATCTATATAAAACAACCAATAGGTTTACCAATAGTACAGAACCAAAATGTTGTTTTTAGACTAAATAATGGAATCTAAAGTATAACGAAATCCCCCAATATAGTGGAATCATAAGTTTTATTCCTTCATGTTAGAGGAAGGATTTATTAGGTGTAATGTAGATCATTTCTGTTTTCTGAAACAATGAGAATATAGGATATTCATCATATAGATTTTATAAATGGATTTCATATTTATAGCTAGAACGAATGATTGAAAAATAAAAAAATTTAAGTTTAATTTGTCTAGAATATTTTAAATGAAAGATCTTGTACAAAAAAAGATGATTTTGTGTATGAATTTCAAGAGATATTGAAAATCTGGGACTTTGGTTCTATCCAAAAAATATTTTATCTGAAATATCTTGGAAATATTTTGGATGGCCAATAGTAAGCCAGTATCAACCATTATTGAGTATCACTTAAATTTTCTAAATGACATGTGACATCAACAGAAGTTTAGGCCAATTATATAGAGAAACAACCATATTAATTAATGATAAAAAGTTTGATGTATGTTATAGATTTCATTCAACCAGACATTTCCCAAGTACTGGGAGGTGTTAGTCGGTACATGGAGAATATAGGGAAAGTAAATTAGGAGTTTTTGAATTGTATTTTTAATATTTTAAAGTATTATAAACTCAAGTCCTATGCTATTGAAAGGATGAACCTTTACTTGGATTTGTGGACTTAGACTTTGGGGGTAACATGGATACAAAGAAAAGTATAAAAAGTTTTGTGTTTTCTTTTGGAGGAGTGGAAATCTGTTGGTCATAAAATTTACAAACTATTTTTACTCTAAGTTCAATGAAAGTAGAGTATATAATTGAAAAAGAAGATGTTTATGAAGTGATATATATGAAGAAGTTGTTTAAGAATCTAGGAAGGGTTCAATTGGAAGAAATATCTTATTGTGAAAGCTATAGTTCTATTCACTTAGGTAAAAATACAACGTTCCATGATCAGATGAAGAATATTGAATCAAAGTATTATTTCATTAGGAAATTTATAAAAAATAAAATGAGTTGGTTCTATAAAAGATAGTAGGAAATAAAATTATGAAATATATATTCACCAAGGTAGTATTTTAGGAAATCCTGAGGCAACATCGAGCCTCAGAAGGACTTAGGTTAAGGAAGGAAAGAAAAGGGGAACAATACCAAATACTTAGTGTTGAATGGTTTATAATGTTTTCCATGTAATTCAAGTGAGAAATTTTTGGTATGTGAAGCCTTACTCAGATCATCATAAGTTTAAAGAATCAAAATTTTGATAATCCAATTTACATTCAATGAAATTTGAATCCGAAGTAGGAGTCTAGGATTTATGTTAAGTGAGTATGAGTTAATTTATTTAGTGTAATAAGATATTATATAATTGAATTAGGTCTATTGGAAGTTCTATTCAATTTATGTCTTTACAATGAATCAATAGGAGGTCCAGAAGTTCAGTAAAGTTGATGGGTCACCAGGTTGGTAAACTAGCTCACTTGATCATGTATCTTGATCAATATTTTTAGGGGAGAGGGTTTAACGTTTTTGACTTATTTTTATTTGTATATAAGTATGTGGATCCTTCAGTGTAATTTTTTTGAAAAAATGGTCAGTCAATTGATAATTTATTGGAGATATGATAATTTTTTGAGTATTACTTATCTTTTTAATCTCTTTTAATCACCAGTTATCTTTCAATTATAATAAATCTAGCTATATTGTGTTTCCCTAATGAATGTAGGAAATAATATGAATAATGTTAAAACATTTTTTTTTATATTTAATTTTTACCATTGAATGTATTTATGATACTTTTTTTACTAAGGTGTTTGTGTGATAATGAATTTATGCAGTGAGTAGGGTGAATTGACTACCTGCATTTACTACACCTAGTCGATGGGGAAGTGAAGTTCTTGAGGTCTAGTTTTCCTCTATAATTATTTGTGTAGAAAATTATAGTTTTCTATAAATCACACATACAATTTCTTTATTGGAACCATAGAGATTGGTTTTCATGGCTGTGGGTTAGTTCTTTAATAAGTGGTATTAAAGGTATTGGTTCTGATCTCGTGGTTTACACACCAGTAGTAGTTCTTGAATGGAATAATATGAAGCAAATGTTAGTATTAATAAATTTGATGGATTATATTTCAGATTCTAGTCAATTTATATTGATGAATATATGATTTAGAAAGACTTAGAGGTTCCCTTGTGAGGAGTGAAACTAGTGGTGATATATAAATAAGAATGAGAGTTCTTGGATATAAAGTCACTCTCTATTGTAATAATGTATCTTGTAAGGAATGTTTATTTAAATATTTGAGAGAAAAATACTACAACATAAGTTATAGAGGCGTTGGTGGATATGTGTAAAAAACGGATGACCCTTAAAAAAGTCTTCATGTCATGATGATTGCTAAAATTAAGTTTTATGGAAGGAATACCATAGATAGATGATGTTAATGAATTAAACATGATTAATGGGTAACTCCAATCAGTAAAGGTAACTTTTTATATTGATGTATGGGTGTCTATACTATTATCTTCACTTCTAGAGAGTTGATATGCAATGGTTACTGAAGTTAGTAACTCCATCAAAAAAAACTTGGTGTTTAATGATATTAGTAATCTAATACTCAATTAGGAACTTTAGTGAAAGGATATTCATGTTACAACCAATAGTTTCCTTAATACCTATGGAAGAGGTCATTCAATTTAATGGAATAAAATCTACTAGAAGAAGCCATCAATAAATAAGTATCAAGAAAGGTAATGAGAGAAGAGTTGAGGAAAGTAGATAGTATAGGTCCACCCTAATGGAAATATAGAAGAAAATAAGATATCAAGAAATATTTCAAAATTCATAATGAGAACACCATAAAAAATTAGTGATCAGTATTTTATATTTTATTAATACAATATAAGATAAAAATAATTACTTAATAAGAACTACTACTCTAGTAGAAGCTTGGGGGATTGAATTTGAAGCCTCCTATCATTAAAATAGTAATCAATTAGGCCCAGGTAATTAAATTTCAAGAAAATTTGGGAAATTTTATATGGAATATGGAGACTCCGCATAAGTTTTTAGAAAAGGATAATTCAACATCCTGATAAATAATGAATGATTTTGAATATATCATAAGTTCACCACATTCATGGTCTATAAGATAATATTATTTCCATTAAAAAATTGTTTGATGATGTTTTTAAACTACCCTCTAAAATGGATCCTAGAAAGTGACTCAAAGATCCAGTTTGATTGAAAAAGGAGTAAAGGATGCGACCCTTTACTTTACCATAAATTAAGACAAATATGTAATGATCAGAAGTTAAACTTTGGATAATCTAAATCTATGGAACTATATGTTTTGTCACCTCAGTGAGAAGAATATGAAGGTTCTAAAGGATAACGTCATACTAAAGCTTGATCACATGAAAATATAAAATTGTGAAAGTTACATGCTAGGAAAGAAATTAATAATATCCTTTAACTTGGATGGTCATAAGCCTAAGGACTAGAATTTAGATCTTATACACTCAGACATTTGGAGACCTAACATTGTTTAGTACTATAATGGTTGTCTTTAATTTCTTAATTTTATTGATAATTATACAAAGAAATTATGGATTTACTTCTTAAAGCATAAGTTTTAGGTATTTCATGTGTTTATTAAGTGGAAAAAATTAGATGAGAGGGAGTGTGGCTAGAAGTTGAAGTGTATTCGAATGGACAATGGTGGTGACTACACCCAAAAAAACTTTTTTAATTTCTACAAGGAAGGAATAAGGTATGATAAGATGGTTCCTAGAACTCCATAATAGAATAGAGTGGATGAAAGGATAAACCTGAATATAATGGAGAAATCCAGGATTAAGAGGCTATAATTGATAATTCCTAAGTATATTTTAGAGGAGTAACTTAACAAAACATATTATCTTACTAATAAAATTCAAGCATCAATAGTTGGGTAAGAATTTCTGGAGGATATGTGGTCTAAAAAATGATTAGAAGTTCATTATATAAAATATTTAGGTAGTTTAAAATATATATATGTAAATGATAAGGACTGTTATTATCAAAATAAAAATATTTTTTTTCCTTTGGTTATGGAGATGAAAATTTTAGATACCATTTGTGGGATAGTGAAAGAAAATAGATCATCAGAAGAAAGGATGTTGTTTTTGATGAAAATGTTTTATGTAAGGATAAAATTTTGGTGGATTAAGAAGTTGAAGAATAATCAACTATCAAAGTATTGGTTGATTAGAGTACCTATAGTTCTAAAAAAAATGGATAACTCAAATGTAGGTTTTGAAAACATCAAAAGTATAGATTTAATGCCATCTAAAAGACTAAAATTTTCAAGAGATGCTGAATATCATGTGGGAGCATCAGAATTATGTGCCCTTGAAGTATGAGTACTAGAAGTTCAAGTACTAAAAGATTGATCAGAGATGAAAAACTTAGTTTAAATGATTCAATTAAGGAGATCAACCAGAATCAGATAAATATTTTAGAGGTATAGGGTAGATATGAACCTTTTACTCCTAACAGATGTAAGAGAACCTAAAAATCCAGAGGAAGTAGCTTTTCTTAGTGACTCTAAGTAGTGGGAGTTGTACATAAATAAGGATATATATTCATTGAATTTCAACAAAACCTTAAATATGGATAACTACCAAAGGGTAAAATGGAACTTGAGGATAAGTGGTTATACTAGATCAAATAATAAGCTGATGGAAAAAAAGATACAAAGCATGGATGGAAGTGAAAGTATATAAACATGGATTTTACATACATAGATATCACATGTTTTTTTCATGAATATTCATTACACAACATACTGATCTACACAAAAATTATATAGTTCTAGTGCCTTTGGAAACTTTGATACATAAACAACTAGTTCATAAGTGAACTACAAAATCTCCTATTAAGTTCTTTATAACTATCAGCCTTATTAAACATATCATACATAATACCTTTCTTTATAAACTAGGGAAAATAAGCATAAGAAAGGGTGAGAATAGATTATTAGTAAGGGAAGAAATGGATATATCAACATAATGTGAGCATAAGGGTATAAGAACATGATAATAACATATGAACACCATACCCTATATATTATAGATAATAAAATTGAGTCATGGAATAAATATTGGTAGTTCATAAGACATGAATCATAATTGAATCAAAGAAAATGATCCACGAGATAATAACATTGTCATAAGACATAGATTTGTGGCGTACACATAAGAATAGAAAACCTTATATAAAGGATAACAACAAATACATTCATAACATGTTAGGCTTGGGATTACCACCCATGTACAAACTTAATTCATGGGAAAACCTCCCATGTACCCTCTTTCGGGCTTGGGATAACCTCCTTTGTACCCTCTTTTAGGCTTGGGATAACCTCCCGTATACCCTCTTTTGGGACCAGGATAAGCTCCTGTGTAACTTCTGAGCTCCTAGAATATTAATAATTACTCAATGCATTGAAGGGAGATATAGGTACCACCCATTAAATAATCTATACATTTTTACACATGATCATAAAAGATTCATTATATCACAACCTATAAAAAGGAAACATTTTTTATAAAAATTTCATCATAGCATAACCCATGGTAAAGAAATGAGTTTTATAAATAGATTTAATAATAATCATAAATCATCTAGAGAAATAATAAAAATGGTTATATACCTATTAAATCTTAAGTAACATCAAAGGATGTCATCTTACATGTAAAATTATTTTGAAAGATCACTTGGAATATTTATTGAGTAAAATAACATTTCTACTTTAAAAACACTTGTTTAAAAACTAAAAATTTCCCAAATATTAAATAAAAAATTAAATTTGAAAATATACTTGGGAAATTTTAAATAATGTTTTAAATCATTTATTGATTATTATGGTAGGAAATACTATTTTTTACATACATGTTAAAATAAAGATTCATTTCAAATTTTTAGTAAAAATTCAAAATATATATGTTTGGAAAATGATAAGAAAATTACTTTTAAATCATTTTTTAGAATTGAAAACATGGTTAAAAATTTGTTTAAAAAATCATTGGAAAATTTTAAAATCTTTCTTTAAATTTTTTTTAGAAAACATGGTCATGGAAGAAAAAGGATTTTTGACCAAAGAAGGAAATAAAGTTGATTTTTATTAAAGACATTATTTTGGTATATTTAATCATTAAAGAGTTGTAAATTAAATTAAATAATTTATTCTAAAAAACTAACTATATAATAATAATATTAATTAGTTTCTTGATATATATATCATAATATTTCATCATCATAAGAAAAATCATAAATAATTCTGATAAATAGTGAGATTGTAACATAAATACTTTACCACTTTGGTAATGTTTAAATAATAAGAACCATGAATGAAAGAAACTTATTTGGATATTTATATAACATAATTTTCTTGATAATAATCATAATATAAATTTATGTGAATTATATAAACCACACAAAAGAAACAAGTCGTGAATTTGGCATGTGTCCTACAGAAATAAAAGTGAGATGAAAATATCTTACCACAAGTATCAAATTTTATCATACACATTAAAAAATTATATATAATAAATATAGGTTTATTCTACATATATTATAGAAAAATAATAATATATATCATACCATATATTATCTTCTTATTATATTTTATTACCCATTTATTAACAATTTCCTTGTTAAAATCAGATTTTGGGTAATAACTGTCTCATTTTCATGTATGTTTTGATTTGGTATTTTTGTTCCTTTTAATTTTATCATGGTTACATAATATAAATAATTTAAACCATGATATAAATATAATATATATGAATATGTATTATTTATAGTAATCCATAGAATATAGATATAGAAAATAAATTACACCGTTTATGGAGACAGTAGGACATACGTACGCATGGATGATGTTTCTATTTTCTCGAAGGATGGAATGAAAGAAAGATAAATATTAATTAAAATTTATTGAATAATTTTTATATCAAATATATATATATAATATACTCATTAAATATATCCTCATTACCATCCATGTCAAAATAAAATAAAAAACATGTCACATCGCTTTATGGAGGTTGTAGTCCACACACACGCATGAGCAACATTATCATTTTCCAAAAGATTAGCAGGTAAGAAAGTATAAGTGATATTATAATTATAAATTTATAATTATTTCATAAATATCATTTAAATATTTTAAATTCGTAATTATATCTATCTGTGAGGGGCGGTGATGGAAACCGAATTACATCGGTTCGTGAGACAGTAATATGCCATACACATGATTGACAGTTTAATTTCCCATTTGATAGAAGTGGATATGGATATATGTTATAAAATTAAAATAATGAAATCTAATTATATTTTTTATACTGATTTTATTATATTATCCTAGTTAAATAATATTTTAAGGAGTTGGAAGAAAAAATAAAACAAAAACTCTCGGTTAAGAGTGACACCTCTTCTTTAGACAACCTCCTTTGGTTTGCACCAAAATCCTTATTAGAAGGGTTTCATAATTAAAATAAATACTATAGGAATTAGTGAGGTAATTAAGGAATATATTTGGGTGGGTATTGTCTGCACTAATATGATTTTGTGGTGTGAGTAATTGAGGGAAGGATGTGACCTTTTATAATTTAGGAGTGATATTTTTGTAAATGCCAATAATTATTCAATAATGAGAAGTCTATCTCAATAAAATTGCCTAAAAAACTGATAAAAAATAGAGTGTAGGGATTATATGGTTGATAAAAACCCCTAACACAAAAAATAAACATGTTTTAATCATTTTATTCCCTTATCTTCTATGTTTACTCACATTTACCATTTTAGTTTTCACCACGGTAACTAGTCTCTTTTTATTTACCTAGGTTATTTATCCTTAAGATTGAAAATTAAATGATATTTATTATATAATTTGGACCAAATTATTATAAATATTAAATCAAATTTATTTCATAAATATACTATGTGTGTTAGACATTAATTTTAACACATGTGCATGTAACTCACAAAACCTTGTTTTAACCTTAACCACAATAATTGTTTTTTACTATTTTTTATAATATTTATAAAAAATATTATTTTGAAACTATTATATAATATGAATTATTATGATTAAAAATATGCAATAAATTATATAAAATTAAATTCATATAAGTGGTTGAATTTAATTTAAAATAAAACCAGCAGACACGATGAAAAAACGGGTTTTCAAAGAAAATGTTTTCATAAGTATAAAATTTTTTAATATAAAAATTTAATATGAAATTGATTAAAATTACATAAATTAGATTAATAAAAATATAATTTAACTAATCTTACTTTTAAAACTTTTTTAAAATATAATTTAACTTAATAAATACTTTAAACAAAAAAGTAGTTTTTTTTAATAAAAAAGTGATATTTTTCACTATTCATAAAAAATTATTCTTTTCAAAAAATTCCAAAAAATTCACCCTAAGATAATTTTGAAAAGGTGATTAAAAAAATGTAGTTAAAATTTTCAAAGAAATTTTCTAAAAGTGAAAAAATTAATTGTATTATTTTATCACCAAAATTAATGAAAATCATTTTTTAGAAGAATTGAATTTTCAAAGTATATAAAGACTTTACCAAAAAGTAAGTACTTATTTTCCAATATAGATTTTTTATCTAAAAACGTTATTCTTACTTTTAAAAATGTTTTTATTCTTATTAATACTTATAAGTTTAATATATAGTTTATAAAGATATTTTTTGAATAATAATATTAATAGTATGTAATGGTTTATTAAACATAGTTTTGTGTGTAATGAAATATCACGACCCATCCCCTGGGGCCCATGCTGTGACTACCCCAAGCCCGCATTCCATAGTCCAGGGGCTAGCGACTAGCACTGAAATACGTATTCCCTAAAACCGGGAAGGCATTGCCTTTATATCCTGTAAACACACGCAACCAAGCATACAACAAGATACGAACACAAGTAAACTGTATAGAAAAAAGAGTGTGCACAGTAAGAAAAAGGGGCCAGAATACAAGCCCAACTAGAAAGTACAAGAGAACTGGAAGGTACAAGTAAACTGAATAGCTCCTATGAACACCCACCAAGGATCCTACCTAAAGGGTAGGTATAGCTCTCGTACGATCGTCTCCCCAATACGCCTCGTCTAATGTCCACCTCCGAGCCACCTCCAGTCCTGGTACCCTCGTCCTCAGTTAGCCCTGTCCGTCGTCTACACCAAACACAGTAAGGTGCGGGCATAGCCCGTGCAGGGGTGCGTATAACGATACTCAATAGGGACCCTGAGACCCTCAAGGCCTCACAAGATCCTTAAAGGATAAACCACAAAGCATGAAATCATCTGACAACCCTACTTAGGTATATAACCATACATATACCTAAGTTATCAAGTATACCCATCTCAATCATGAGGAAACACAGGGTCCAAACCCAAATCCTAAAGCTCAAATCTTCTAAAAAGGAAGGAATACCACAAAGGTAAATACCACACAGGTACGCCACACAGAAGTATACCACCAAGGTATTACCACAAAGGAAAGTACCACACAGGTACAGACTCAGCTTACATCAGGTATAACTTAGATAAATTAGTAGAGATGATTAGATATAACTACTAATTCATCTTACTCTATTAAGAGATAGACCCACGAAGGATCCTAAACCATCATCAGACCCACAAAGGATCATAGTACATCATCAGAACCAAATAGGATCCTAGTACTTCTTTAGACCCACACAGGATCCTAGTACATTTTTAGACCCACACAGGATCCTAGTACCTTGTCAGACCCACACAAGATCCTAGTATATCATCAAACCCACACAGGATCCTAGTACATCATCAGTACATCGCCAGACACACAGTATCCTAGAACATTGTCAGTACTTCGCCAGACCCACACAAGATCCTAGTACATCGTCAGTACATCGTCAGACCCACACAGAATCCTAGTACATCGTCAGTAAGTCGTCAGACCCACACAGGATCCTAGTACATCGTCAGTATATCGTTAGACCCACATAGGATCCTAGTACATCGGCAGAGCCATCTACAGGGTTCCCGCACTAAGATCTCTTGTCTCTGGGAGAGTCCTCTCCTCAAGCTACTGGTCGATACTCCAACTACCACGAAGTCCCATGAATAAGTATTCCAAAAGGACCGCCATGTAATAGGGGTCTCAACACAACATACGATGCATAAATCAAACGCCCGGTCTATAAGTTATTGGCCTTTTAGTCCTAAGGGACTGATTGGATTCATGTTTGATCCAACCCGACCATACTTCAAATGGCACTGGATAACCAAACGGGTCACACCGTTATGATTCACATGAAAAAACATACGAGATGGACTACCCATTTGTCCAAAATGGATACCCGGTGAAAAAAGTTTCATTTCACCACAACACGCGCGAACCGGGCCTCATGGGGCCCGCTCCTCGACCTTGACTTAAATATCCAAAATTGGTCTTGAAACATCGGTCTTAATTAAAGGGTCGCAACGTCACAGAGGATTGATCACTCCGACACCATATAAAAGAGATATGTCGGTTATAAGATCCCGTAATAATAATAATAATATTATTGGGTGTTTCGTGGACCCAAGCCATGAACTAGAATTTAGTATCCAAAATTCAAATTGAATCATCCGTATTAATGTTAGGATCACATCTTCACTAACAACAAGTCAATCGGACGTCGCATACAGGAGTTATGGTGGGTCGAAGATATAATAATAATATTAAATCTATTAATTCACGAACGTTTCAGGTTCCCGATCCAAAAACCTGAAAAAGACATCCAATATTGGACTCATAATTTCCGTCTAAAAGTCTGGGTCATACTGCCACTAATGGTTTGTGAAATCGAGGTCGCACAGATAAGTTACAGACGAATAAGTTTTTTATCAACAAAAATAATAAAAACAATATTTTATTATTATTATTAATTGATTATTTATTTAACCTTAATTCCAAACTCAAATTGAGTTTCACAGGGGTATCCCTTTTGATTAGGAAGATTCCATATGGCACGTCCCCTTTTATCTTTATTATTTATTTCTATTTTAATTTTATTTCCTCAACATTTTTCTCTCTCCAATAACTTTTCTTCTTCCACGATTTTTCACCCATGAATCGGAAAAACTGCACCCCCTGTCTGCCTGGCTGTCGTGCTGCCTGCACCAGCCGCACCAGACCGCCTCGTTCTACCTCATTAATCCACTGTCCGGATAGCCCCTAGCCGACTCGACTCTCCAGACAGACCACCGTCGCACCACCTATCTCACCCAGAACTACGCCCCAAAGAAACTCTAGAATTGCACCTCCATGTTTCCCCTTCCATGAGCCACTGCATCTTCGTTCTAAACCTGAAATATATGTCAATCACATATTCATGATCCTCAGGTCGAGACCTCCGCATCCATATTTCGTGATCAATGGAACATTGTGTTTTTAGAGTTCTTAATTATTAGCGTCGAAGAATGCACGAAGAACGCGCGAATAATAAAGGGAAAAGATCATAGTATTTGGGCGGATCGATGGCCGTGTTTTTGTGGACATCATCACTGATAATCTAGAATATGAAGAATCAACAAAAGGATAATTATCATGTTTAAAAATAACCCCAACCTCATTTTCTCGTTGGAGGTGGTGTGAGGAGGAAGATGATGCATCGATGATTCTTGAACTTTGGTTCCCTGTTCCTCGTTCGGAGGTTGTTCTTCATTGGAGGATCTTCTTCGTTGGAGAAAGTTCTTCCTTCGAGAGTTCTCCACCAATTTGGTTTGCCAACAATTTTCTTCCCCAACCCCACGAGAGGCGAGGAGCCCCTCACATTTAAGCTTACTTAATTAATTAATCAATTAATTATTGGCTCATTAATTGGGGAAATGTCAAGAGTTACCTCCCATTAAAGAAAAGATTTCAATGTCGGGTGGGACCCACCACCAGAATTCAAATGTGTGGTTTCAAAAAATAAAATAAAAGTTGTTGTTTTATTTTATTATAATTATTATTTTTTAACTCTCCCACAAAAATCCGGAGAAGTAACTTCCACCCCCGACCTACCGCGGTCGAGGTGAAGGTCTCCTTAAGTGAATATCGGTGCTGCGAGTTCAACGATGTCCTCAGATTTTAATTCTGAGCAACGGTTCCAAAGTTACAAAACACCGCTTGCGCGTTTACTGAACATACCTGAAAAATGGTTCAGAAAATTATTAAAAGTCACCCTCGACCCGCGCCGGTCAAGGTTTGGCAATGACCAAGTGAAACAATCCCCAACAATTCCAATGGTTCTATTGGATTTCCAATCCAAGTTACTGTTTAAAATTTATGAATTTTACAATAAAATAATTGTCACTTAATTATTTTAGTTACGGCCAAAAACTTACTTTCACTGGTGGCCCACATCGACCAAAGTTAGTATCTTGTTAAATAAAGAATGCCCTCACAAGTTCAGTGGTGGTCTCGGATTGTCAATCCAAGCTACCGTTAGTGAGTTATAAGCATTTAAATAAAATAAAATAATATATTTAATTATTTTATTTACGATTATTCCATTTTTGGGTTTTCTCACAAGAGGCCCGCGCTGACTAAAATTAAGTCACGCCTAGGGTAAAACCTCCATCCTGAGCATAACAGTTCCATCACATTTCTGATCCGGGCAACCGTTTAAGAGTTATTACACTTTTTCAGGAAAAATTCTTATGCATGCTAATTAAAGCGTAAAAAAACTTCGATGGATCATTCCGGGCACTCCAGGCCTCATAATCACACACTATCAGATTCTGTGGTCTCGAAATAATTCCATATAATTAAAAAAAAATATATGGAATTTCTGGGACATTACATTCTCCCTACCTTAGGGCTTTACATCCTTAAAAGCTAAAACAAAGGCAAAACAACCAAAAGAGGGTACTGAGAATGAATCTAAGTCTCCCACTCCCATGTGCTCTCCTAGAGGTTCCTGTACTGCCAACATACACGTACTAAAGGTATCAATCACCCACGATGGAATCTCTCCTATCGATCCTCAATCTCCACTGGAACCTCCATAAATGACGCCCCATCGTCTAAGTCCTGCTCGACGTGGTCGATGATGTGAGATGGGTCGTACATGTATCCCATTAGATGAGATACGTGGGAGACTTCGTGCATCCTCTTTAACTATGGTGGAAGAGACAAGTGGTATGACACCTCGTCTACCCTTCGAAGGATCAGAAAAGGACCGATATGCCTCAGTGATAACTTTCCCCCTCGGCTAAATCTCCACAAACCTCATCAAAGTGAGACCCGTAGGAAGACATGTTCTCCCTCCTCCTATCAACAGAAGACTTCTTACGCATCTGAGTAGTTTTCACTTGACAACAAGTGAGGCATCATGATAAAAACTATGCCACTGCTTCCTTCATCCCGGGACATCAGTACTGATGCTTAAGGTTCGAGTACATCTTCACCACAATAGGATGTACTACTAGAGGGGACATATAGAACTTCCCCAACACCTACTTCTGTAGCGCTATTGGTACAATGGTACGTCCTCTAAAGAGGACGACGTGCTCCCCACCTTCAGAATATCCATTAGGTGCCTGCCCTGAGGATATCTGAGCACATCGAGCCTCGCAGTCAGCATCCTCACACTGCGCCTTCCCGACTCACTGAAGAAGTAGGGGAGTGACTATTAGAGAATGAAGAAAAGCTTCTATATTTCGATCCACAAAGGATATATACAAAGTAGCTAGCTGCTTTGTCTCCACACATAGCAGCTGCAGGCTAGAACTCCTGCTGAGTGCATATGCTACCATGTTCCCCTTCCTAGGAGTATAGAATATCTCAAAATCATAATCCGAGAGGAACTCTAGACACTCATGTTGGGAACTGAAAACTCAAAACTTCTGCTACCACAAGGGTGAGGCTGGCTGACTCATGAGTGATCAGCCGCACCCTCCTAACAGAAGTTTATCTTGTGATGCCTGAGTTTCCTTTTTCACAAACTAAGGAAAACCCCATTCCACCATTGTATAGAAACCACAACCTTTTTCCTAATACAGTCAATCTAAGTATGAATTGTGGATGTCCAGTCATACCCAAACTAATGTCGTAAGGCCTAGACGCTGCCACCATGAGGTTCCAACCAAAACTCTTGCCTCAAGGTCAAATCACACCATCAGCATAAGTGTGATTATAGAGTCACCTCCCAAAGGTATCTCTAGATGTGAGGGTCAAGTCAATGGTTTAACTAGAAAATCTAGGTCTTGGACAAGATTCTTGGAAGGAAGGAATGATTGGTACCTATGTCTATTGATACGACATCTAGTAGTAGACACAAACCATACCTCAAATCATTCCTAGAGCCCTTGGGCTACACTCCTTGACTACATTAAGCTATTCTCTTCCCCTATCCTCCATCTCCCTGAGCCGAGCAGGGACCACAATGGGGGGTGGTTGTAACATGTCGAAATGTACATCACCTTATGCTACTACCCTAGATCTTCTTCCACGTCTGCAGCCCTGTAAATTCATCTGTCCCTAACACCTCTTCTACCCAATACATTTTTACATGCCCAAGTCTCTAAGACTGGTGCCGGTTTTTTGTTTTACCACTACTGACATTCACTGGCTGTATCCACTCAGCCAAAGAACATTCAACCACAAAGGTATTCTCTAGAACCACAACATAAGTAGGAAATGTATAGAGGAAAAGTGATGGATCATATGTCCTTAAACAAACTGTGGTCAAAAGTCTGAGACTTGAAGCACTAATCATATCATATTCATAGAGTACCAGGAATGATCAGTACGCCTCGATGAATATTCAGCTACCGACATGTCATCCTGCCGAGCTCTAGAAGCATTACAGAACTCTCAGCCACCTCCTCAAGCCAGTCCTTAGCCACCTGTGAGTCGGAATCACCTCAAAACCTGAGGGGTATCTGATGCTGAATCCCGCATAAGGCACTAAGACTATATGTGTCCTATACCGGTACCACCAGTTGTAACTGCTGACCAACAGGTAGTGATATAGCTGATACACTACCCTAGGCTACTATCTTGGGTAATGGTCAACGTACTGAAGCCTCATCACTATGCGAACCATCCTCATGGTCTCTCATTGAAAAAGTCTAGTAGCTAAGATCACCATATGCTTTACTGGTGTCTCAACTAGAAGGAAAACTCTAGAAACCGCCTCTAGCCAGCCCTCAGCTGTGTGGGAAATTGTCTTTCCTCGAAACCTCAGAGGCCTCTGCTGTTGGAACTCGTGCAATGCGCTCAGCTGGCATGCACCATCCGCCAGTGCGGCTGGTGGTATCTGCTTCCCAATGGGTGTTGGCGGTGCTGGTACACCGCCCGAAGGTGCCAACATAGTAAGAGGGCCCTGAAACGGAGCCTCGTCTCTCGGTGGGCCGTCATCGTGTACTCTCTTGGGAATCCTAGATAGTTGTCTATACAACGAAATCCTGATAAAGAATAGTTGAACCATATTCATTTAGTTATACCTGGTGAGATGAATCAATAAAACACAAGAAAACCTTTCAAAACACACATGAAATCAGTGTTTTCGTGCACTGAGTCAGAAATCAGAAGTCATGGTCTTGGTGTATGGATACGTCGGCCGATGCACCAACCCTGGATTCCCTAAAATGATAACCACACTCACTACACTTTACACTATTTCCGTTAAAAATATCATAGTACTATGTTATATGGTAGAACTGACTCCTCTAATACCAATTTGTCATGACCCGTCCCCTGGGGCCCATTCCGTGACTACCCCAAGCCCACCTTCCATAGGCCAGGGGTTGACGACTAGCACCGAAAGGCGTATTCCCTAAAACCAGGAAGGAATTTCCTTTATATCCTATAAACACATGCAACCAAGAACACATAAAGATATGAACACAAGTAAACTGTATAGAAAAAAGAGTGTGTACAGTAAGAAAAAGGGGCTAGAATACAAGCCCAAATGGAAAGTACAAGAGAACTGGAAAGTACTAGTAAACTGAACAACTCTTGTGAACACCCTCCAAGGATCCTACCTGAAGGGTAGGTACAGTTCTCGTACGATCTTCTCCCCGATACACCTCATCTAATTTCCACCTCCAAGCTACCTCCAGTCCTGGTACCCTCGTCCACAGTTAGAGCTTTCCGTCGTCTGCACCAAAAACAACAAGGTGCGGGCATAGCCCATGCAGGGGTGAGTATAACGATACCCAATAGGGACCCCGAGACCCTAAAGGTCTCACAAAATACTCAAAGGATAAACCTAAAAGCTTGAAATCAATTGAAAACCCTACTTAGGTATATGCCCATACATATACCTAAGTAATCAGGTATACCCATCACAATCATGAGGAAACACAAGTTCCAACCCAAAAGCCCAAATATCAACTGTTCCACAAAGGAAGGAATACCAAAAAGGTAAATACCACACAGGTACACCACACAGAAGAATACCACAAAGGTATTATAAGGAAGGAAAGTACCACACAGGTTCGAACTCAACTCACACAAGGTATAAATTAGGTACAGTAGTAGAGATGATTAGATGTAACTACTAATTCATCTTAATCTATTAAGAGGCAGAACCACGAAGGATCCAAAACCATCATCAGACCCACAGAGGATCATAGTACATCATCAGACCCACACAAGATCCTAGTACCTCGTCAAACCCACACAAGATCCTAGTACATCGTTAGACCCACACAAGATCCTAGTACCTCGCCAGACCCACACAGGATCCTAGTATATCATCAGAACCACACAGCATCCTAGTACATCGTCAGTACATTGTCAGAACCACATAGGATCCTAGTACATCATCAATATGTCGTCAGACATACACAAGATCCTAGTACATCGTCAGTATGTCATCAGACCCACAAAGGATCTTAGTACATTGTCAGTATGTCGTCAGACCCACACAAGATCCTTGTAAATCTTCAGTATGTCATTAGACCCACATAGGATCCTAGTACATTGTCAGAGCCAGCTATAGGGTTCTCGCACTAAGCTCACTTGTCTCCAGGAGAGTCCACTCCTCAAGCTACTGGTCGATAATTCAACTTCCACGAAGTCCCACGAAAAAGTATCCCAAAGGACCACCATGTAATAGGGGTCTCAACGCAATAGATGGTGCGTTAATCGGATGCCCGATCTATAAGTTATTGAACTTTTAGTCCTGAGGGCCAGGTTAGATTCATGTTCGATCCAACCTGGACGTACTTCAAATGAAATCAGATAACCAAACGGGTCACACCGTTACGATTCACATGAAATAACACATGAGATAGACTACCCATTTTTCCAAAATGGATACCCAGTGAAAAAGTTTCATTTCACCGCAACATGCGCGAATCGGGCCTCGTGGGGCCCACACCTTGACCTCGACTTAAATATCCAAATTTGGTCTTGAAACATCCATCTTAATTTTAGGGTTGCAACATCATAGATGGTTCATCACTCCGACACTGTATGAGAGAGATATGTCGGTTACAAGATCCCGTAATAATAATAATAATATTATTGGGTGTTTTGTGGACCCGTGCCACAAACCCGAATTTAGTATCAGACATTAGACTTGAATCGACCATGTTAATGACATGATCACATCTCCACTAAGGGAAAGTCAATCGGACATCGCACACATGAGTTATGGTGGGTCGAATATTTAATAATATTATTAAATCTATTAATTCACGAGCGTTTGAGATACCCGATCAAAAAACCCGAAAAAGACATCCAATATTGGACTCATAATTTCCGTCTCAAAGTCAGGGTCATACTTCCACTGAAGTTTCATGAAACCGAGGTCACACAGATTAGTTTCGGGCGAATAAGTGTTTTATCAAAAAAATAATAATAACAATATTTTATTATTATTATTAATTGATTATTTATTTAACCTTAATTCTAAACTCAAATTGAGTTTCACAGGGGTATCCCTTTTGTTTAGGTGGATTACACATGGCGCCTCCCCTTTTATCTTTATTATTTATTTCTATTTTATTTTTATTTTCTTAACATTTTTCTCTCTCCAATAACTTTTCTTCTTCCACGATTTTGCACCCACAAATCAGAAAAACTGCACCCCTTTCTGCCTGGCCACTCCGCCGCCTCCACCAGCCACACTGGACCGCCTCGCTCTGCCTCATCGCTCCACTATATGGATATCCCCTGGCCGACTCGACTCTCCGCACTGACCATCATTGCACCAGCTATCTCTCTTGAAACTACGCCCTAAAGACACGCCAGAATTTCACCTCCACGTTGCCCCTTTTGTGAGCCACCACATCTTCATTCTAAACCCAAAATATATGTCAATCACATATTCGCGATCCTTGGGTCGAGACCTCTGCGTCCTTATGTATCTCTTGATGAAACATTGTCTTTTTAGCATGCTTAATTATTGGCATCAAAGAACAGACAAAGAACGCGCGAAGAACGATGGGGAAAGATCATAGTATTTGGGCAGATCAATGGCTGTATTTTTTTGTCCATCATCACTGATAATCCAAAATATGAAGAATCAAAAAAAGGATAATGATCATATTTCAAAATAACCCCCTACGTAATTTTCTCATTGGAGGTGGCGTGAGGAGGAAGATGATGCGTCGACGCTTCTCGAACGTTAATTCCCCATTCCTCATTCATAGGTCGTTCTTCATTGGAGGATCTTGTTAGTTAGAGAAAGTTCTTCCTTCGAGAGTTCTCCACCAATTTGGTTTGCCAAAAATTTTCTTCCCCAACCCCACGAGAGGTGGGGAGCCCCTCACATTTAAGCTTACTTAATTAATTAATAAATTAATTTTTGGCTCATTAATTAGGGGAATGTCAAGAGTTACCTCCCATTTAAAAAAAAGAGTTCAAGGTCGGGTGATCCCCACCACCATAATTCAAATGGGTGGTTTCAAATAATAAAATAATTTTTTTTGTTTTATTTTATTATAATTATTATTTTTAACTCTCCCACAAAAATTAGGAAAACTAACTTCCACCCTCGACCTACTGCGGTTGAGGTCAAGGTCTCCTTAAGAGATTATCAGTGCTATGAGTTCAAAGGTGTCCTCAGATTTTAATTCAGAGCACCGATTCAAATGTTACAACATGCCACTTTCCCATTTACTGAACGTACATGAAAAAATGTTTAAAAAATTATTAACAGTCATGCTTGACCTGTGTCGGTCGAGGTTAGGCTCTTACCAAGTGAAACACGTCGCAACAAACCCAACAGTACTCTCAGATTTCCAATCCGAGTTACTGTTTAAAAGTTATGAATTTTACAATAAAATAATTGTCACTTAATTATTTTATTTTTGGCCAAAAACTAACTTTCACTGGTGGCCCACACCGTCCAAAGTTAGTATCTTCTTAAATAAAGCATGCCCTCACAAGTTCAACAGTGATCTCAGATTTTCAATCCGAGCTACCGTTTGTGAGTTATAAGCATTTGAAAAATAAAATAATTTATTTAATTATTTTATTTATAGTACTCTAATAAATTGTCCCCAGGTGACGACGACGAGAACCCTAGGCATTGATGCCCTCGTAGGCGACGACGACCTTCGAGCCGATTCCTCCCCCCTTGGTGGGGGAGGGATCTTCAACGTTCCTCAACAAATCAGGGTCTTCTTTTCGACCCTTATCGAATCCCGATTTTCTTCCTACCTTCCTGAATGATTTCATTGGCCCAAAAGTGCTGAATTTGGTTGATGGATTTCCCAACCTCTAGTTTCCGACTACGGAGTTTTCAGAAACATCGGTGCTCCTGAACCTCACTCTTATTGCTCGTTTTAAGCAGAGGTGACCATCGGTGGATTCATTCGAAAGGGTCTTCCTTAACTCCGGGAATTTGCAGGAGAGGGCGAATGTTGGTTTACTTGATAGCCATCATGTTATGGTTAGATTCGCTTTGAAGGAGGACCTCATAACCGACTGGTCGAGCGCTCCCCACAGCTTCAACGGTTTTCATTTCTTCCTATTTCAATGGTCTTTCGAATTCCATATGGGACGCGATCCTCATGCTTCTATGGTCTGGGTAAGATTTCCTAATCTACTATTGTGGTTTCAAAATCCCTCTGTCATTAGGATGCTTGGAAATATTGTTGGATGGTTCCTTTGTGTTGATAGTAGAACTAAGTCCATCTGCCATCCTGTCAACCCGCGGATATGCGTGGAGATGGATGTGTCGAGGATCCCTTTCGAGTACGTTTGGGTAACTATCAGCGAGGAGTATTGGTGCAAGAAACAGGTGGTGTATGAGAACTGGATGGGATTCTACTCTTCCTGAAAATGGATGGGGAAATCTTCAGTTAGATATCGTCGAGGTGTTCGTGTTTCTGTATGGAAGGCGGGCAGAGCTAGTGGCAAGACCGAGGATGTCCGTGTGGAGGTGTTCAAGTTGAATCAGGTGGATATAGGGATGGAATGTGATGGTCGGGGCGACAAGGATTGCTTTTCATAGTCTGGTTTGGAAGAGAGACAGACATCAAGTCCTATGGAGGAGAATTTTCTACCCAGTGACCCAGTGGTGGTGTCATCAGTGGTGGGTTCTGGCACTTGTGTGGAGAATAAGGACTTAGAGGATTTGGGAAATCCGAAGGTTTCTGAGGTTTTCTCCAGGATGAAGTAGGACCTCGGTGGCACACACATATGCAATGATCAGTTTCAGGTGGATAGTTTTAGGGTGAGTGTTGATTTGACCCAAATGGAGGAGGTTACAAATGGTATGGAGCATAGATCATGCGATGATGTAGAGGAAACCACTACCTCTTTTGATGAGGCGCTGAATGTGGGTAATGGTGTCTCTATTAAGGGGAGGCAGGGACATGTTAGGGAGGTGGCCATTCCTGCTAGAGAGGAGAGAACAGAAGGTTCTGGTTTGATGTCTTCGACCCATTTATAGGTGAGCAACAGGTTTGAAGGCCTGGATGAAGTTGGTTTGAGTTTTGTTATTTCTAGGTTGATGGATACAAACGGGGTCAATGTGAATGGACGTAATGGAATTGAGGCTGGTTATTCGGCAGGTGAAGACCTAAGGGCTAAGTGTAATAGGATTAATAGAAGAAGGAGAAGCAAGAAAGAATACTCCTCTTTACCTCCTCTTTTGGAGACCCATTCTTCTAAGAAGCTAAATTCCAAGAAAGAAGATTTAGATGCTGTGGAGGACCAGCTCTTAGAACTAGTGCTAAGTTCTGATGAAGAAGTGGTAAAACATGTTTTATTTCTTAATGTGACCGAAGAGGTGGAAACTATGATGATGGGGAGGTCTTTAAGGGAATACCTCAATGAGGAGAAATACTCTTGGATTGATAAGAAAGACTTAATCCTGGTAGGGGGCTTCAATAAAGGGAGTATCAGACTTGAGGAGTACATTTAGTCCTGGGATCAGCTGGCTTCTGAGTTTGAAAGTCTAGTGTTGAGTGTACCAGGTATTCAGGTATCTTCAATCTACTGGAAATTGTATATGAAATCTATTTCTAGGAATCTCAAACTTTTATTTAATGATGTTAAAATTTTGGATCCAGTTGACTGATTGGGGAGGTATGCTAGTTCAGTTTGAGTTTGTTTGCGGTCAGTTTTGGTTGTCATTGGATTTGATGTTACTCTTGTGATATGCATCCTGCATTCTATTTGGGTATACTCCAGATGAGGTTCAAAGCATTAAGACCTCACCAGAGCATGACATTCAGAATCGGTTGTTGAGAGGGTATGTCTATGCCATCGGTTCCATGCCCATGCATTCCTACACAGGATAGTCTGATGAGTGGTCATGCAATGGTGAAGGTTGGTCTTCTTGGATTATTTTCTGGGGAGGGATAGATCCTATAGTTTTTTATGGGATTTTCTCTATTATGGTATTTTGGTTGTAATTTTGGTCCTATGGTTTCTCACTTGTTCCTCAAAAGTGATTTTATAATAAAAATGTTAATTTTCAGTCAGTTATTTTATTTACGGTTATGCCATTTTGGGTTTTATCACAGGAGGCCCGCACTGACTAAACTTAAGTTGCGACTAGGGTAAAACCGCCATTCTGAGTGCAACGATGCCCTACGATTTATGATCTGGGAAACTGTTTAAGAGTTATTCCACTTTTTCAGGAAAACTACTTACACGTCCTAATTAAAGCGTAAAAAAACTTTGACGGATCATTCCGGGCACTCTGGGCCTCAGAATCATGCACCGTCAGATTTCACAATCTCAAAATAATTCCATATAATTAAAAAAAATTATATAGAATTTCAGGGACATTTCATTCTCCCCACCTTAGGTCTTTACATCGTCAAAAGCTAAAACAAAGGCAAAACAACCAAAAGAGGGTACTGGGCATGAATATGATCCTCCCACTCCCATGTGATCTCTTGGAGGTTCCTGTGCTTCCAATCTATAAACACCAAAGGTATCAATCGCCCACGAAGGACTCTATCCTGTTGATCCTCAATCTCCACTGGAACCTCCGTAAACGACACCCCATCATCTAAGTCCAGCTCAACGTGGTTGATGATGTGATATGGGTCCTGCATGTATCCCCTCAGCTGGGATATGTGGGAGACATCGCGCACCCTCTCTAACAACGGTGGAAGATCCAAGCGGTATGCCACCTCGCCTACCCTCTGAAGGATCAGACAATGACCGATGTAACTTGGTGATAACTTTCCCCCTCAGCCAAATCTCCACAAACCTCATCGAGGTGAGACCCATAAGAAGACATGATCTCCCTCCTCCTGTCGACATAAGACTTCTTCTGGATCTGAGCACTTTTCACTTGATAAAAAATGAGGAATCATGATACAAACTCTGCCACTACTTCCTTCATCCCGGCCCATTAGTACTGACATTGAAGGTCCTGGTACATCTTCACCACACAAGGATGTACTGCCAGAGGGGATGTATAGAACTTTCTCAAAACCTCATTCTGTAGCACTACTGGTACCATTGTACGTCCTATGAAGAGAACCACATGCTCCCCACCTTCAGAAATCCATCAGGTGCCTGCCTTGAGGATATCTGATCATGTCGATCCTCACAGTCAGCATCCCCATGCTGCGCTTCCCTGACTCTCTAAAGAAGTGGGGGAGTGACTGTAAGAGACTAAAGAAAAGCATCTCCATTTCGATCAACAAAGTATATCTACAAAGCGGCTAGCTGCTATGTCTCCCCACTTAGTAGCTACAAGATAGACCTCCTGCTGAGTGCATATGCTACCATGTTACCCTTCCTAAGAGTATATACTATCTCAAAGTCATAGTCCTACAGGAACTCTAGTCACTCCTGTTGGGAACTAAAAACTCAAAACTTCTTCTACCACGAGGGTGAGGATGGCTGACTCACGAGTGATCAGCCGTACCCTCATAATAAGAGTTTATCTTGTGCTTCCTGGGTTTACTTTTTCATCGACTAAGGAAAACCCCATTCAAACGTTGTATAGAAACCACAACATTTTTCCAAATACAGTCAATCTGAGAATGAATTGTGGATGTCCAGTCATACCCAAACTAACGTCTTAAGGCCTCGACACTGCCACCAAGAGGTTCCAACCGAAACTCTCACCTCAAGGTAAGATCACATCGTCAACATAAGTGTGATTATGGAGTCTCCTACCAAAGGTATCTCTAGACATGAGGGTCAAGTCAATAGTTTAACCGAAAACTCTAGGTCTTGGACAAGATTTTTGGAAGGAAGGAATGATTGGTACCTATCTCCATTGTTACAGAAGCTAGTAGTAGACACATACCATACCTCGAATCATTCCTACAGCCGTTGTGTCACACTCCTTAACCACATGTAGCTATTCACTTCCCTTTTCTTCCATCTCCTTGAGACTGGAGGGGACCACAATGGGGGGTGGTTGTAACATGTCAAAATTTACACCACCTCATGCTGCTCCCCTAGCTCGGCTCCCACGTCTGCATCCCCACAGATTCATCTGTCCCTAACACTTCTTCTTCTCAAAACATTTTTACACACCCAAGTCTCAAAGACTGGTGCCATTTTTCTATTTTCCCACTACTAACATCCACTGGTTGTATCCACTCATCCAAAGAAAATTCAACCACAAAGGTATTCTCTAGCACCCCAACATAAGTAGGAAATGCATAGAGGAATAGTACTATATCGTACATCCTTAAACACACTGCGCTCGAAAGTCAGAGCCCCGAAGAACTGATCGTATCGTATTCATTGAGTACCAGGAATGACCGGTATGCCTCGATGAATACTCAGCTACTAACATGTCGTCCTGTCGAGCTATAGAAGCTCTAGAGAACTCTCAGCCACCTCTTAAAGCTAGTCCTCAACCGCCTGTGAGTTGGGCTCACATCGGAACCTGAGGGGTATCTGATGCTGAATCACGCGTAAGGCACTAAGCCTATATGTGTCCTCTACCGGTACCACCAGTTGAAACTGCTGAACAACGGGCAGTGATATTACTGACACACTACCGGAGGCTACTATCTCAGGTAATGGTCCACATAATGAAGCCTCATAAATATGTGGAACATCCTCATGGTCACTCACTAAAAAATTCTAGTATCAAAGATCTCCATCTGATCTACTGGTGTCTCAACTAGGAGGAAAACTCTAGAAACCTCCTCCAGCCAGCCCTCAGCTGCGTGGGAAACTGTCTCACCTCGAAGCCTCATAGGCCTCTTCTACTGGAACTCGTACAACATGATCAGTCATCAAGCACCGTCCTCCAGTGTGGTTGGTGGTATCTGCTGCCCAACGGGTGGTGGTAGTGCTGGTACACCACCCAAAGGTGCCAACATAGTAAGAGGGACCTGCACTGGAGCCTCTTCGCTCGGTGGGCCGTCATCGTGTACTCTCTCGGGAATCCTAGCTAGTTGTCTATGTAGTGAAATCCTGATAAGGAACAGGTGATACAAGGTCATTTAGTTATACCTAGTGAGCTGACTCAAGAAAACATAAGAAAAATTTTCAAAACACACACACAATTAGTGTTTCGTGCACTGAGTCAGAAATCAGAAGTCAGGGTCCTGGTGTATAGATATGTCGGCCGCCGCACCAACCCTGGATTCCCTAAACTCATAACCAAACTCACTACACTTAACACTATTTCCATTAAAAAGATCAGAATTATATGTTATAAGGTAGAACCAAATCCTCTAATACCAATTTTTCACGACCCGTCCACCAGAGCCCGTGCCGTGACTACCCCAAGCCCACCTTCCATAGGCCAGGGGTTGGCGACTAGCACCAAAAGGCGTATTCCCTAAAACTGGGAAGGCATTGCCTTTATATCCTATAAAAACACATGACCAAGAACACAACAGGATACAAACAAAAGTAAACTGTATAGAAAAAATAGTGTGTACAGTAAGAAAAAGGGGCCAGAATACAAGACCAACTGAAAAGTACAAGAGAGTTGGAAAGTACAAGTAAACTAAATAGCTCCTATGAACACCCGCCAAGGATCCTACCTGAAGGGTAGGTATAGATCTCATATAATCGTCACCCCGGTATGCCTCGTCTAATGTACACCTCCAGGATACCTCCAGTCCTGGTACCCTCTTCCACAGTCAGCGCTATCCGTTATCTGCACCAAACACAACAAGGTGCCGGCATAGCCCATGTAGGGGTGAGTATAACGATACCCAGTAGGGACCCAAAGACCCTCAAGGTCTCACAAAATTATCAAAGGATAAACCAAAAAGCATGAAATCAACTGACAACCCAACTTAGGTATATGCCCATACAGATACGTAAGTTATCAAGTATACCCATCTCAATCATGAGGAAACATAGGGTCCAACCCAAAATCCCAAAGCTCAACTATTCCACAAAGGAAGGAATACCACATAGGTACGCCACACTGAAGAATACCACCAAGGTATTACCATGTAGGAAAGTACCACACAGGTATGAACTTAGTTCACACCAGCTATAACTTAGGTACAATAGTAGAGATGATTAGAAGTAACTACCAATTCATCTTACTCTATTAAGAGGCAGACCCACGAAGGATCCTAAACCATCATCTGACCCACAAATAATCGTAGTACATCGTTAGACCGACACAAGATCCTATTACCTCATTAGACCCACACAGGATCCCAGTACATCGTCTGACCCACACAGGATTCTAGTACATTGTCAGTACATCGTCAGACCCACACATGATCCTAGTATATCTTTAGTACGTCGTCAGACCCACACAAGATCCTAGTACATCCTCAGTACATCGTCAGATCCACACAGGATCCTAGTACATCATAAGTATGTCTTCAGAACCACACAAAATCCTAGTACATCATCAGTATGTCGTCAGAACCACACAAGATCCTAGTACTTAATCTGAGCCAGCTACAGGGTTCCCACACTAAGCTTGCTTGTCTCCGGGAGAGTTTGAACCTCAAGCTACTATTCGATACTCCAACTTCCATGAATTCCCACGAAGAAGTATCCCAAAGGAATGCTATGTAATAGGGGTCTCAAAGAAATAGACGGTGCGTCAATCGTATGACTGGTCTGTAAGTATATTGGATTTTTAGTCCCGAGGGCCCGGATGGATTCATGTTTGATCCAACCCAGCCATACTTCAAACGGAACTAGATAACCAAAAGGGTCACACCATTACGATTCACATGAAAAACACATGATATGGACTAACCATTTTTGCAAAACAGATAGCCAGTGAAAAATTTGAATTTCACCACAACACGTGCGAACCGGGGCTCGTGGGGCCTACACCTCGGCCTCGACTCAAATATCCAAAATTGGTCTTGAAACATCCATCTTAATTTCAGGGTCGCAACGTCACATACGGTTCATCACTCCGACACCATATGAGAGAGACATGTCGGTTACAAGATTCCGTAATAATAATAATAATAATATTATTGGGTGTTTCGTGGACCGATCCATGAAACAGAATTTAGTATCCAACATTAGACTTGAATCGAACATATTAATGACATGATCAATTTTCCACTAACGACAAGTCAATTGGATTTCGCACACAGGAGTTATGGTGGGTTGAATATTTAATAATAATATTAAATCTTTTAATTCACAAGCATTTTGGGTACCCGATCCAAAAACCCAAAAAAGATATCCAATATTGGAATCATAATTTCTCTCTCAAAGTCAGGGTCGTACTGCCACTGACGATTCGTGAAGCTGAGGTCGCACGGATAATTTATGGACTAATAAGTGTTTTTTCAACAAAAATAATAATAACAATATTTTATTATTATTATTATTAATTGATTATTTATTTAACCTTAATTACAAACTCAAATTGAGTTTCACGGGGGTATTTATTTTGTTTAGGAGGATTACACATTGCGCCTCCCCTTTTATCTTTATTATTTATTTCTATTTTAATTTTATTTCCTTAACATTTTTCTCTCCCCAATAAATTTTCTTCTTCAAAGATTTTTCACCCACGAATCAGAAAAAATATACCCCCTATCTGCCTGGCCTCCGCGCCGGCTGCACTAACCACACTGGGCCACCTTGCTCTGCCTCATCGCTCCGCTATCCGGACAGCCTCTGGCCGACTCGACTCTCCGTACGGACCACCATCGCACCGCCTATCTCGCCCGGAACTATGCCCCAAAGACACACCGGAATTGCACCTCCATATTTCCCCTACCACAAGCCACTGTATCTTCCTTCTAAACTCGAAAAATATGTCAATTGCATATGCGCAATCCTTGGGTCGAGGCCTCTGCATCCATATGCCGTTCTTAATGAAACATTGTGTTTTTAGTGCACTTAATTATTGGCATCGAAGAATGCATGAAGAACGCGCGAAGAAAGAAGATAAAAGATCATATTATTTGGGCGGATCAATGGTCGTGTTTGTTTGTCTATCATCGCTAATAATCCAGAATATGAAGAATCAACAAAAGGATAATTATCATATTTCAAAATAACCCCCTACCTCGTTTTCTCATTGGAGGTGGCGTGAGGAGGAAGATGATGCATCGATGCTTCTCGAATGTTGGTTCCTTGTTCCTCATTCAGAGGTCATTCTTTGTTGGAGGATCTTCTTTGTTGGAGAAAGTTCTTCCTTTGAGAGTTCTCCACCAATTTGGTTTGCCAACAATTTTCTTCCCCAACCCCATGAGAGGTGAGGATCCCCTCACATTTAAGCTTACTTAATTATTCCATCAATTAACTATTGGCTCATTAGTTAGGGGAATGTCAAGAGTTACCTCCCATTGAAAAAAGAGAGATCAAGGTCGGGTGGTCCCCACCACTAGAATTCAAATGGGTGGTTTCAAATAATAAAATAAAAGTTGTTGTTTTATTTTATTATAATTAATTTTTTTAACTCTCCCACAAAAATCAAGAAGACTAACTTCCACCCTCGACCTACTGTGGTTGAGGTGAAGGTCTCCTTAAGTGAATATCATCACTGTAAGTTCAACGGTGTCCTCAGATTTTAATTCGGAGCACCAGTTCAAAAGTTACAAAACACCGCTTGCGTGTTTACTGAACGTCTCCAAAAAAAAGTTCAGAAAATTATTAACAGTCACCCTCAACCCATGCCGGTCAAGGTTAGGCTCTACCCAAGTGAAACACGCCCCAAAGAACCCAATGGTACTCTCGGATTACCAATCCGAGTTACCGTTTAAAAGTTATGGATTTTATAATAAAATAATTGTCACTTAATTATTTTATTTACAACCAAAAACTAACTTTCACTAGTGGCCCACGCAGACCAAAGTTAGTATTTTCTTAAATAAAGGATTCCCTCACGAGTTCAACAGTGGTCTTGAATTTTCAATCTGAGCTACCATTTGTGAGTTATAAGCATTTGAAAAATAAAATAATTTATTTAATTATTTTATTTACGGTTATTCCATTTTTGTGTTTTCTAACAGGAGGCCTGTTCCAACTAAACTTAAGCCGCACTTAGGGTAAAAATGCCATATTGAGCACAACAGTGCCCTCGGATTTCTGATCCGGGAAACCGTTTAAGAGTTATTCCACTTTTTCAGGAAAACTGCTTACACATGCTAATTAAAGCGTAACAAAACTTCGATGGATCATTCCGGTCACTCCGTGCCTCGGAATCACGCACCATCAGATTTCGCGGTCTCGAAATAATTTTATATAATTAAAAATGTTTTTACAGAATTTCTGGGACATTACATACAAGCTACCAAATAAATTAAATTTATTTGAAAAAAAAATATTTCATAAAATCTCAAGGTGTTACATTAAAACCCCATTAAAATAAAATTTTCCCTATAAATTTTTTCGCTTTGAAATAAACAACTGAGGATACTTATACCTCATTATTTCCTCAGGTTCCCATATAGATTCCCAAAGATGGTGGTTTCACCATAAAAACATGACCAGGTGAGTGGCCTTGTTTCTTAGAACTTTATCTATTTAATAATGAATCTTCATAAGTTGTTCTTCATAGATAATATCATTATCCAATAATACAACCTATGAGTTCATTAAACGTGAAAGATAAAATATGTATTTCCTAAGAGAGATACATGGAACACATCATGGATTTGAGAGAGGTTCAATGGGAGTACCAAGCAATAAGCAACCATCATTACTCAATCAAGAATCTCAAAATGGATAATATACCTAGGGGTTAGATTTCCTTTCTTTTTGAATCTCATAACCTTATTCCATAGATAAATTCATAGAAAAACATTCTCACTAACTTCAAATTCCAGACCACACTGATAATTTATAGCATTACTTTTCTGTAGAATCTGAGCTTCCTTGATGTGTTGTTGGATGGTTCTAACCTCATATACTATTTCCATATCTAGATCAGGTCCCAATAGATTTCTTTCTCTAACTTCATTCCAACATGTTGGAATTCTATACTTTTTCCCATATAGGGAATCATAAAGAGCCATCTTAATGCACAAGTGAAATCTATTATTGTGAGAAAACTCAACTAGAGGAAGGTTTTGATCATAACCATATTTGAAATCTATAGAAAAAGATCTAAGCATATAATCTGTGGTATAAATTATTCTCTCATACTAACCATATATATGAGAATTATGCGTAGTGCTAAAACATAGTTCCATATCCAGGGCCCACTGAAGACTTTTCTAGAACTTTAAGGTAAACTAAAAATACCGATCAGATACAATAGAATGTGGTACTCCATGAAACCTTAATACTTTTCTATTGTATATTATAGCAATATGATGAAGATAAAAATATTATCTAATAAAAATGAAGTGTGAATACTTTGTATAATGATTGACTATAACCCATATTGCATTGTTCCCTTTAAATGTTTTTAGGAGTCCGAAAACAAAATCCATGGTGATACAATTGGATGAATGAATACCTTGTCAAAATTTTCTTGGAGTTTATTATTCAATTAATTCAACTCAATTAGATCCATTATATATGGAGTAATTGAAATATATGTGTCTCTAGGTATGAGTTCTATTGAAAGTTCAAATTCCTGATTTGGTGGAATACTTGAAAACTCTACTTAAAATACATCAGCAAACTCTCACACAATATTCATATAATTGATTTTGAGTTTTCGCACATCAATTTTATATAAAAACCACCTTTGAATAGGAATAAAGAACCATATAATGGGTGTAATTTTGGACGTTCGGATTTATTATTACACTAATAGATGATCATAGGTTGATTTGGTATATCAAATGTAACTTCCCTTCCCTGGGAACTGATATGGGATTTATATAGAAAATCTAATCCATGACTAATATAACATAAAATTCAACCAGAGGGAGAATAATAATATTTTAAGGAAGCACATTCCTATATACTTTGACCAGAGAATAATCATAGGCATCAGATGTGATCATTTTATCATTAATGGTTTTCACTACTAATTAAACATCTAATTATTTGGGTGGAATTTTTATACCCTTAAAAAATTCATCATATATAAAATATTAGGTAAATATATAATTAAATAAGACCTTACTAATTCCATATTGAATGATAAGTGTACCATTAAACACATTATTATCATACCCTCATCAAAAAAATTGATCACATGAGATTTACCTTTATATCTCAACTTAAGTGGTTTTTGACATTGAACATCATCATTAAACTTTAGATTTGAGAACTGGTTATCATAATTCTCATACTACTTGCATTTGAAACACTAGAGTGTGGGAGGTTCATTATGTGAATAATTCTCTCTATTCACATAATTAACTAACTCCATCCCATCACTTCTTCATTTAGCTATTCAATGACCTTCCCTTCCACACTTAATGTATGTAGTAGTCCCATTAAGACAATTTCCTTCATGTTTCCTTCCACACTTCAAGCATAAATTAAATATCATCTTCTTTTATCCATGATTTTTTTATTTTCCCTTGAATTCCATATTTATTTTCTTATCAGGTAACTCTAATATCTATTTCTACTTTGATATCACAAAAAATGACTTCTTTATAGATAATAAATTCCCTTATGGCCAAATTACTTCATAGATTTTTTTATGAAAATGAATAATTGATCAACCTTACTTTTAGGTTGGATGATAATACCAGAACCATACCTCATAAGTCTTGTAAAATTTGAGTTATAGGTACCATAAGATTCATCATCCTTCTATTTTCGCTGAAGTAATTCCTTATCTACTTTATGAAGTTGATTTTTCTTTAAAATATTTTTTAGTCTATTTAATTATTAAAGAGAGGGAAATTAAAGAAAATTTATTATACATAATTAAAAAGTGGATAATAATAGTAATTATTTTCTTTAGGGATAGATCATAATATTTCATAATCATAATCATAATCATAAAAAATCCCGATAAATAATGAGATTGTAACATAAAACCTTTACCAAAATAGTAATATTTGAATCATAAGCCTCATATAATAAAGACAATGAGTTGGATATATATATCAAATAATATTCATGATAATAATTATAATAAATATTAATGGGTAGTATATACATCATACAAAAGAAACAAGTGGTGAATATGGCATGTGTCCCACAAAAATAAAAGTGAGAAGAAAATCTATTACCTCAAGTCTTGAATTTCTTCACACATGTTCAAAACTTCTGTATAATAAATATTGATTTATTATAAATATATTATAGAACCATACTCATATATATAATACCATATTTTATTTAATTATGTTCTTTTATTACCAGATAATTAAAAATTTCCTTGTTAAAATCACATTTTGGTTAATAACCGCTTCATTTTTCATGTATGTTTTGGTTTTGTATTTTTGGTCCTTTTAATTTTATCACAATTCCATAATATCTTGAATTTTAAACATGATATAAATATATTATATATTAAATATAAATGTATTTATTATAATCCATAAAATTTTGAGATAGAAAACGAATCATACCATTCATGGAGATGGTAGGCCGTACATATGCATGAATGCTATTTCTATTTTCTCGAAGGATAAAATGAGAGAAAGTTAAATATTAATTAAACTTTCAAGAATAATTATTATATCATAATATCATATATATTCATTAAATATACCTTATTTACAATCCATTTCAAAATAAAATGAAAAATCTGTCACATCACTTTTTGGAGGCGGTAGTCCACACGTACACATGAGCATCATTATCATTTTCCAACGGTTTGAGAGGTAAGAAAATAAATGTGATATTATAATTACATAAGTATAATTATATAATAAATATAATGTAAATATTTTAAATTCACAATTATATCCATATATGATAGATGGTAATGGAAAATGAATTACATCGGTTCGTGAGGCGATTGTCTGCCTTATACACAATTGATAGTTTCATTTTCTATTTAATGGAATAAGATATAGATATAGGTTTTGAAATTAACGTAATAAAATTTCAGTGTATGGGATATAATGATGTTTTTATATTATCTTAATTGAATATGATTTTAAGGAGGTGGAATATGAAATAAAATTAAAATGGCCAGTTAAGAACGATACCTATTCTTCGGACAACCTCATTAGGTTTGCACCAAAAGATTTTTTAGGATAGTTTCCTAATAAAAATAAGGCCTCTAGGACAAGGTGATGGAATTAAGTAATATATTTAGGTAGTTATTTTCCAATAAAAAAGGTTTTTTGAGTGTTAATAAGTGAGGGGAGTAGGTGGTCTTTTATAATTTAAGAGGAGTGACATTTTTATAAATACCCAAAACTATTCAATAATGAGAAGTAACTATCAAGATATGTGCATAAAAAATTGATAAATAGTATATTTGAGGGATTATATGGTTTATAAACACCTCCAAAATAAAAAAATACACAAGTTTTAAACATGTTATTCCCTTAGATTCTAAGTTTACTCACTTTAACCATTTTAGTTTTCAGCCCGATAACTAGTCTATTTTTATTTACCTTGGTAAATTAACCTTTAATACTAAAAATAAAATGATAATTATTAGATAATTTGGACAAAATGATTCTAAATATTAAATAAAATTTATTAAATAGATAGCCTATTTGTGTTGAAAATTAATTTCAACACATGTGCATGTAACGCGCAAAACCCTATTTTAACCTTAATTGCAATAGTTAATTTTTACTATTTTGTACTCATATTTATGAGAAAAAAATATATTAACCTGATTATATAATATAATTTATGATAATACCAAATATGTAGTCCATTTTATTAAATAAAATTCATATAATTTGAAAATTTAATTAAAAATAAATTCCACAGACGCGATGAAAAAGCTTTTTTCCAAAGAAAAAGATTTCATTAGTAGAAAGAATTTTAATATAAAATTTTAAAAAAATCTATTCCAATGACCTAAACTGGATTAATAATTATATAATTGAAATTATATTAATTTTAAAACCAATTTAAAATATAAATTTTATTTAAAATTACTTTAAATGAAAAGGCAGTAATTTAATAAAACTTTATTTTTCACTATTCATCAAAAAATTAATATTTTCAAAAAATCATATAAAATTCACACTAATATAATTTTGACATGTTGAGTATAAAAATTAATTTCATATTTTAAAATATATATTATAAAATTAGAAAAATAATTTTATTATTTATTCATTAAAATCAATGAAAATAATTTTTTAGAAGAAAAATATTTTTGAAATATATAAAGGATTTACCAAAAATTAAGTACTTATTTGTAAATATATTTTATTTATCTAAAACCATCATAATTAATTATAAAAATTTGGTTATTCATATTTATACCACTATGTTTAATGAATAGGTTATAACAGTCTTATTTAAATAATAAAATTAATAGTATATTGCGGCTCATTAAAACTCAGTGTTGCATAAAATGAAATATATAATATAAATTAAATTTATTTGAAAAAAATATCTCATAATTTTTTTTTGAATTATATAAAGTTTTTTATTAAAATGAAGGAGTATATTTCTCATAAATATTCTCACTTGTAGTTAAAAATTCTACCATATGAACAATGATAAGTTGTATCAGAATATCTATATCTGGAGTAGATGGATTCAAGATAGTTTTCCTTCATAGTAATTTTGAATATAAGATATATATAAAAAAATTGATAGGTTTACTAGAATTAGGGAACCATAATTTGGTTTTTAGAATTAATAAAAGCCTCTACCAGCTTAAGAAATCCCCACAATAGTGGAATCTGAAGTTCAATTCATTAATATAAGAGGAAGAATTAGTAAGGTGTAATGTAGGTCATTTATTTTTTTTGAAGTAATGAGAAGATGGAAAATTTTTCATATTGATTTTATATGTGCATGAAATATTAATAGCTGTTTTATATTCTTAGAAAATATGACAGTTGAAGTGAGATTTTTCCTGAAGATTTGAGATGAAAGATCTTGGACAGGAATGAAAGATTTTATGGATAAAGATAAAAAGAGATAAGAAAGTCAAGAATTTGGTTCTATCATAGAAGGATTATATCCAGAAGATCATGGAAAGGTTTGGGATGGCCTTAAGTAATCCTATATCAACCCATCTTGTAGCTCACTTCAATTTTTATAAGTTATAGGTTACAATAATTGAATTTGAGGCCAAGTAAATGGAAAGTACCATATGTATCATAGGTCAGAAGTTTGATGTATGTAATGGTTTTCACTGAGCTTATCATTTATCATGTAGTGAGAGTTGTGAGTTGGTACATGGAAAATCCAAGGAAATTATATTGGCAGGTTGTGAAGTGGATTCTTAAATATTTGAAAGGATCAGAAACTCATGACTTGTGCTATGGAATGAAGGTTTCAGGCATAGAGAAAGTGCTAGATTGGGTAAACCAAACTCAATTTTCAGTCATAATTGAGGATTAATATGAGATATACATTTATGATAAATTTTTTAACCAATGGAATTGAATCAAATATTATTTGATGTTGAACACTTCAACCAAAAATAGGATCATTTCATATTATTTATAATTAATTTAAATAATTAAAGAATCAACCAATGAGGAATTATTTATTCATTGATGAATCTAACAACATCTCTATGTTGTACCATTTTTTATTATAGGATAAAGTATGGATTCTCTCTATTAGTGATTCATATGTTCTCTAAAAACCTTCAAACTTCACTGTAGGAATCTCACAGTGTTAGTGTGGAAGATTCCAATGCTTACTTCGTTCAACTTTGATCACCCCAAAAATAAATTAATGTAAGATTCTATTAGATCTATCTAGACTAAAGAGGGGCGGTGGAGAAGTGTCACTCTCTATTCTTGATATTTTTCTAAGATAAGGAGCATTCTATGGCTTTAGGAGAATTCTCTCCGGATTTCTTTGTGCACAACAAATCAAAATGGAAACCCTTGAGAAAATAATATAATTGGGTCTATATACAACAAGGGTTATAAAATAATAATTGAACTTATTCACTTATTATTTTTCTTAATTCTTGTGGAAACCCATGTCTATAATAATAATAATATTATTATTATTATTTCTTAACATGAAAAAATCTAGTGAATTAAATAAAATATTATTTATTCCAATAATATTCAATATATATATTATTTCTAACCTAACCATGAAAATCAATCTACTTTTCTTCCACAATATTTACTAAACCTTAAACGATGAATATTTATTTAATAAATAAATATCATTGCATTATTTTAAAATAAATAAATAAATATTATATTCACTAATTTGTAAATAAATATGTGTTAAACATTCTTCTCACAAAATATTTTAATGAATAACCAGTGATGAAATATATGCAATAAATAAAACATGAATAATTATTAAACCACACATGGTAATAATATTTATTCAATTTTCTAAATAATAAATAATATTATTATTTAACTAAGGTTTTGGATACACTTAGTTTGTGACCATCTAGGCCACATTCTCAGTGGTATTAGGTGAAGCAACACAAAGTCCAAGGTTAGAGTCTAGAAACATTTAAATCCACTCATAGAGAAATAATTTAATTAAATAATGATAGAAAACATCATATATACACTTACTATGTAATAAAATCCCTTTATCATGAAATCTCTAATCTTACAGATTGCATGCTAGTGCTATCAACCTATGTGCTCAATGTCACTTTCTTTGACATTTTGGAAATTGAACTTTCCTATAGAATACCATGACCATTGATTTATTTAGGCTATATAATTTCTATAAAAGGGCCTGAGACATCAAATTTAATTAAAGAATATAAGGGATACATCCTTTTTCATATTATTCAATAATGAAATATTACTCGTAACGCACCCAACATATCCCACTTCACCGTGAACATATGTCATCACAGTTTTCTTCAATACATCAAAGTATGCAACTCATAATATCCATTAATAATAATATTAAAGTATAAGGATCAATACAAACATCTTTATATAAGAATATCCTATAAAATATATAGACGTGTACTTCATACTCATGGGTTTCGTTCTCATAAATTTATACACAGAAAATTACAATGGGAATACTCCATGAGAAGCTGACTCAAAGTCCTATGAGTCTCAACCTCTGATATCCTATATCATTTGTGTTTATAAAATGATTTTATTTGGGTATAGAACATATATTTCTTAATACTATCATGGAACTTCTTGGTTCTCATCATAGTGGGGAAATTCTATGACCTTTCAGTGTTACAATTACTCTTAGGACATTATCACATACTATGTCACACTAAAGAGAAATAATGATGTGATAATAAGTTTATTAATATTGAAAAATAGGAATATAGGTAACCATAAAGTACACAAAAGTTAGTTCTAGGGAAATAAATACAATATAATCCAACTTGAACTATAGCTAACTACTAACAACCTTTAATCCATTATCTCACATATGATACTCATGATTCTGTTGAGATAATTATTTATTTAATAGGTCTACCACATTTTCTTTCATGGAATCTCTTCTTACCACAACTTCACTCCTCTGAGAAAAATACTTCAAGATTTTATACTTCTGGTGTATGTGATTTGTCTGTTGGTGTGTCCTTGGATCTTTTTTAAGAGCCACCTATATAATATTATTCCAATATAATGTGATAGGGTCTCTACTTATAGGTACCACATAAAGATACTATACAAATTTTCATATCCAAATGTATTATTTAGATGCATCAAAAGATTTTATATACTCAGAATCTACTATATAATTGGCAACAACTAGAGTCTTTAAACTCTACCAAATCATAGATCCTCAGTTGAGACTGAAAATATATCCTGAATATTACTTCATATCATTATAATATATTTGAAAATAATCATCATTATAACCCCTGATGACCATCTCTTCATATCCTCCATATACTAGGAATATATACTTAGTTCTTTTTATATACTTAAGGATAAAATTAATTTCTAACCAATATAGTTCACCTAGATCATCTTTACTTCTCCATACCATTCTCAATGCATAAGAAATATCAAGTCTTGTGCATAGCCTGTCATTCATGGTTTATCCTATCACTAAATCATTTGAGATCTTACCCATTCTATCTCTCTTTTTGTTCTTAAGGACACATTTTCTTGTAAATATGTATATCATGTGACACTAGTACCAATTCCCAATTGGATTTTTTCATATTAAATATCTTTAGTTACTGGTTAATGTATGTAGCATGACTTAGTCAAAGAAGCCTCTTGGATCTATCATGAATGATCTTGATGCCAAGAATATAGGCTACTTCACCTTATTACTTTATAGAGAACCACTTATTTAATTAGTTCTTAATAGAATATAATAATTTTATATCATTTATAATAAGTAATATTCCATCAACATATAAAACTAAGATAACAAACATATTCCCATTAAATCTCTTGTGAACAAATGGCTCACATTTGTTCTTAACAAAACCAAATTATTTTATATCTTCATTGAATATAATTTTTTATGATCTTGATGCTCGCTTCAATCCAAAAAAGGATCTCTAAAACTTTTATATCTTACTAACATCACCTTAAGTCACAAATACTTCTAGTTGTGTCATATATACATCTTCATGAAGTTTTCCATTAAGTAAATTTGTTTTGACATCTATATGACTAATTTCATTATCACAGTAAGCTACTATATAAAGTAGAATTATAATGGATTCAAACATGGAAACTATAGAAAATATTTCATCATTATCAATACCTTTATTCTATTTAAACCATTTAGCCACTATAATTTGTATATAGGTACATAATTTACCTTCCATGTCCAATTTTATCTTAAATAAACATTGTCACCCAACAGGATTTACATCAATGGTTGGATCAACCAGAACCCAAAATTGGTTCTGATACATGGAATTCATTTCAAAATTCATGTAATCTTCCCATCTTATAGATTTTGAGCTCTTTAGTACCTCTTTGTATGAGAGAGTTTCATTATGTTCAACCAATAATGAGTTAACATTTTTTTGACTAGAAAACTATATCTCTTTATTACTATAACTACACTATTTAGCATATAAAATACTTGGGTTTTAGGAACTAATTCATCCATGGAGACCTATAGAATATTTTCTTGTACAAACTCATTTGTATCTTGAGAATCCACTTTATCGAAGTCCATCTTACTCTCACTATACTTCTTGAGGATGAAATCCCTGTCAATAAATATTTACTATATTGTGAAAATAATTTTATTTTCTGATGGTTTGTATATCTATTATCCCTTTGTTTCCTTATGATACCCTATAAAGATACAGTTTATGCCCTAGGGAGATAGTATTTTTCACGAGATAGACTTAAAAAATTTATTACAAACCCATACATGTATATGTGAAAAAACATGTTTATTCATAATCTATAACTCAAAGGGAATTCCATTTTCTTATTTACTTGGTATTTAGTTTAGTGTGTATGCCACAATTTTCAATGCATATCCTCAAAAGGATAATGGAAGATCTATATAACTCACCATTGACCTTACCATGTCAAGAAAGATGCAATTCCTCCTTTCACTAACACCATTACACTGTAGTGTCTAAGGTAGAGTGAGTTGAAAAAGAATCCCAAACTCCTATAGAAATGCAATAGACTCTTGGTTAATATATTCACCACCTAGATCAAATATAAGCTTCTTTATCTTCTTCCAAGTCGATTGTATACTTAATTATTGAATTCTTTGAATTTTTAAAAGGACTCAAACTTATACCTTATCATGTAGAAATATCCATATCTATTCAAGTAATCAATAAAAGTTATGAAGTAAGAATACCCACATCTAGATTATACTAAAAATTGTCCACACTCACAATTTTTTACCAAAACTAGAAGCTTGGTGGCCCTTTCACCATATCCAGGGAATGATTGTTTGGTTATTTTTCTTTGTAAACAAGAATGACATATTTCAAGTGGTTTTAGATCAAAATTTTCTAAATAATCATCTTTATATATCTTTGTTAGACACCTATTGTTTACATGACCAAGATAGTGATGCCACAGTTAAGTGTTATATAAGTTTTGCAGACATGAATTGTTATTAATTTCCAATGCATGGTTTTTTTAATTCCAAACATAAATCACATTTATTTAAATGTGCCAAACCAAAATATATATTTACTTTACAAAAGAAACACAATTTATTTCTAAATTTTAAAATAAAACCATATTTATTTAGTAAGGATACATAAATTATATTCTTAGTAATATTATATATAAAATAACAATATCTTAATACTAATATCATTACCATTGGAAATAAAAGGTTATAATCTCTAATGGCTAGAGAATCCATACTCAGACCATTACAAGATCTAAAATCCACCTCTCCTCTAGTAATATTTTGGTATCTACTTGTTTCTGGTATTTGGATAAAAATGTGAGCACCACAAGTTATATATAATACCCAATATGTAGATACTAAAATATTAAACTCAATAATGAATTCACATTTAGCTTCCCCTTTCTTTTGTTGTACTTTTTCTTCCAGGGTCCTTACTTTCCACATACAAAAAATACTGATTCCTTTTCCTTTCCCTACATCTGAATATTCCTATTCTCAGAAGGAAAATGCTTGGGATATTTTGACTTGTTATGAGTCTTGGGCCCCTTTTCCTTGTTCTTCGTTTTCTTATTCACTATAATGGATGAACATTTTTCACACCCCATTTCCTTGTATAGTTGTAGAATCAGAGTAAGAAGTTCCAAAATAATATTCTCATTATTGATCATGTTATAATTAATAATAAAAATAGATAAGGACTTGTATAGTGAGTAAATTAAGAGATTTGTGTGAAACTCATTTGGGAATTTAATCCCTAATATTTTTAATCATTCAATGTATCCAATAAGATTAACTAAATAAGGATAAGCTAGTTTCGACTATCTAGGATTTCAAGTAAACCAATCATTGGAGATCTCATATCTCTCTTATCTTGCTATATCTTGAAATATATCTCAAATGTGAGATATCATGATATATTCATCTATTTACTCATGTTTCTTTATAAGATCATTGTTTATGGATAATCGTATGAAACATTTTAAATCCATGTAATAATCTAAATGTTCTTCATAGAGAGATAAATCTTCCTCACTAGACTCTTTGGAAAGTGCTTTAGGGAATATGGTTTTCTAGCACATACAATTTCCATTTATGGAGGAGGATAACACACAATCTCCTTTACAATTCTTGTAAATTAGTGCATGTGAGAAGGTTATCCTTCTCAAGTATAGATCACAGTGAAATGTTTGAAGTCATATTTATTACCATTTCTATAAATAATATGAGCATAATTTTATTACATTATCTGATAAAAGTATATAAATAAATATTATATTATATTTACTAATCTCACACAATTTTATCAAAACCCAATATCCCTCACCATTTGATTCAAAACATCTTGTTTCTTAGACATTACGGTGGAAATGACCCATTTTACCCTTATCATAACCCCAACTTTGTTTAGTCAAGTAATTTGAAGGGTTTTTGTTAGATATAAAATTTCCATCTATATTAAATCATAGTTCCCTAATCTATTGAGTGGATTCCCCAATCTAGAAATCCTTAAATTGGATGTCCTCAACCTTTTCCTATTAGTTACAATAAGTCTTGATTTGGATGTCAACCCTTGATGTGAACTAAGTTAAGTCAACCCAAAAATTCATGTTATAATTACCCAATAATTGAAAGCACCCCAACTTTGGCCAGTCAAGCACTTTGAACTATGGTTTGATTTTAACTTAAGTAGTGGAAGGATATAATGACTTAATATATATAATTAACGGATTTTATATATATGCATCAATTGACCATTTTATATTAATTACATGATTATTAGTATTAAGTGGATTAACTTAAGTGATTTACCATGTCTTAGATAAAATTTACAGATAATATAATTTAATTTTGATCTATCTTGTATACTTTTCAATTAATTAATTAATTTTATTGAAAAAAATATATAATGAAATAACCATAAAATTGAATAAAATAAAATAATAAAGTCATATGATCATATACTTTTACTAATGGTTAGTTTATCTAGTGGATTATAGACTAGTCATCGACCTAGAGGAAAAAAACCTTGAACCATTTTGTGTTTCATGTTGTAGCTTTCCACCTGTCCACAAATATATCTATCTTGGATTGGTTTCATCTTGGATCTAAACTTGAACCACCTCCACTATCTTGGGAACTCCATCCATTACATATTCTTTTACCCACTCACTGGTGAGGGGAACTAAAGGATTGGTTAAGGTGTTTACATAAAAGAAACCATGGACTCAAAGGCCCTTACATAGTGAGAGGAGGGATAACACACATTCCATAAATTTAATTTAATAGTAAATTAAAAGTGAACCAATCACATAAAAAGGTCTGGTCTATAATCATGATCATACACATACATGAAATGAATTATTAATTTAATAAAATAAAATTAAATTCTAATCATTATTATTTAAGATAAATTATACTCAAATGAATTAATTATCATGTTTAATAAATCAATTATTTTATATTAATTCTTTTCCAAACATTCTTGATATTATCATACATTATAATTTAAAAAAAATTAAATAAATTTATTTGAAATTATCTATGTACAAAATGTATACCTTGGAGGCAACACAATGATTACCCTTCCAAAATACCCATAGTGTATTATATTTATATATTTTTTAGTCATGTTCCATGTATCATACACAACTTATCACATAATTTTAATGGTGTGTACATAGTCAAATAAATGACACATGGAACACATGGTATTTAAATTCCATTTTATGTTTCAATGCATGTAGAGTAATGACTATATTATGACTTATACACAATATGAAAATTTTAACATTATGTAGAAATTAATTATAAAATTAATATATGTAAAACCCATTACATGGTGTGTACATAGTGAAATAAATGGAACAATAAAACATGTTGTTAAGGTTTAAGTGGTATAATAAATTAATTTTAATTCTACATAGTTTGGTAATATACACGATGTGTACTATCCAGCTACACGACTTGTATATTTCTTATCATCAATCCATGGAACACACCTAAGGACTCGATATGTAACTATACTATTAGAAATAATGGAGTGAAAAATGTGTACATAGGCTACACGATATGAAGTCTCTGAGTTACAGATTCACCGTTCAATTAGGTATTGTAATAGAATACATGACCCATCTTTGACTAATGGAATACACATCATGTATGGTTGTTACACACCATGTGGTCTGGTAGACCCTGTGCCAACCTAGCCCAGTCAACACATGGTGTATTAAATATACATCATGTGTAATAAATGAACATAGATTGAATTAATTCTGATTTAATTCTTGGTGTATTGAACATGGGTACATGACATGTTCCAATGGGATATGAGGTGTGTACTCTTGTGTTAACCATACAGATTCCTTAGAACCTCCATATGAGTTCTTAGAATGTTATTAATTCATTAAATTAATTTTTTTGATTATATTTTTGATAAAGAAGAGGAAGAAGAGTAGATATCATTATTTAGAATAAATAATTATTAAATTATAATTGAAAACTAATGATAAATTCATAAATAAATCAATGATATTTAAATAATTATAAATAATTATGTGGCTGTTCTAAAAACACTTGAAGGTTCTGGGTGTAGTGGAAGAACTAGATGGGGCTGTCCCAAATAGAATTTTTAGCATGATTGATGACTAAAATGAGATTTACATCGATGATAAATTCCATGACTAATATAATTGAATCAAATATTATTTGACGATATGATAGAACCAAAACGCATGATCATTGCATATTATTTATAATTAATTAAATTATTAAATAATTGCATTATAATGTATTATATCTTGTTTGATGATTATGAAAACATATTTATGTATTACCATCATTTTTTTGTAGGGATCAAGTATATAATCCCTCCATCGATGATCCACAGGTGCTCCAAAAACCTCCAAGCATCATCGTAAGAATCTCTAGGTGCTAGCATGGAAGATCCTAATGATTGGTCCATTCATATTTGATCACCCCAAGAATCAATTAAAGAAGGATTCTCTTGGATATCTCAAGATTTGAGATTGGGGGTGGATAAGGACCACTCTCCATTATTAAGATCATTCTTGGAGGGAGAGAGAACTCTAGTGCTTTAATATAATTTTCTTCAGATGTCGTTGTGAACAAAAAATCAAAATGGAAACCCTTAATAAAATAAAATAATTGATTTTATATACCTCCAGGGTTAGAAAATAATAATTACACATATAAAATTATTATTTTTCTTAATTCTTGTCTTCACTAATAATAATAATAATAATAATAATAATAATAAATATCGACATATGCGATGATAGAGAATTAAATTAAATATTTTTTATTCAAATAATATTCAGTATATATATTATTTCTCACCAGACCATTAAACTTGGTCTCCCATTTCTCCAAAATATTTATTAGACCTTAAATAATGACTATTAATTTAGTAAATAAATATTACTACATTATTCAATAATAAATAAATTAATAAATATAATATTCACTAAATAGTAAAAAAAATATTTATTAAATATTCTGCTCACAAAATATTCTCTCGAATAACCAGTGAAAGAATATATGTGATTAAGAAAACATGAATAATTATTAAACCAAATTTGATAATAATATTTATCCATATGGGTAAATAATAAATAATAATATTAGTAAAATGAGGTTCTTGATACACTTAGCGTGTTACTCTTTGGGCCTCTTTCTCAGTAACATTATGCAAAGCAGTCCAAATTCCGAGCTTAGCATCTTGCAACACATCAAGACACCCATAGATAAATAATTTAACTCTAAAATGAAAAAAAATCATACATATGATTACTATGTAATATAATCTCATTATCATGCTATCTCTAATCAAGAAGATTGCATGCTAGTGCCATTAACTTATATGCTTGATGCCTCTTTCTTTGACTTTTTAGAAATTGAACTTACTAACAAAACACCGTGGCCATGGATTTATTTAGGATATATAATTTCCATAAAGGGACCAAGATATCATATTTCATTAAAAAAATAAGGGAAAAATACATTCTTGCGTTATTATTTAATTAAATATTACTTTTGATGTACCCAATGTATCCTACTTTGACACAAACAAATTCTGCCTTAGTTTTCATCAATACATAAAAGTATGAAACTAATAATATCCATTAATAATTATATTAAAGTATAAGGATAAATATATTCATCCACATATATGAACATCTAATGACACATATAATTGTTGATTTCCCACTGGTAGGTCTCGTTCTTATATTTTACTATACTGGAAATTACCAAGGACATACACCATCAGAAGGTTCTTTAAAGTCTTATGAGTCTCGAACCCTAATAACCTATATCATTTGTGTCCCTCAAATAATATTATACAACTATATAATATTTAAGAATACTTTCAGGGAACTTATGGTCTCTCATCATAGTATGGAACTTCTATAACCTTTCAGTGCGAAAATTATTCTTAAGACATTATCACATACTATGTCACAAATAAGAACATTCATGATGTGATAATAAGTTTATTAATATTTAAAAATATGAATATTGGTAACCATAAAGTGTACATAATTTTTTTCTAGGGAACCAAATCCAACATGGAACAAATGAATCATTACTAGGATTCTTGGACTCAAAATTTGGGTGGTGACATGGATATAAGAAAAAGTATGATTGGTTTAATGTTTACTTTTAGGGGAGCGGATGTCATCTGGTTGTTAAATTTGAAAAATATTTTTTACTCTAATTTTAATAAAATTATAGTATGCAACTATAATATAAGATGAGAATGAAATAATATGGATGAAGTAGTTGATGAAGTAGATATTAAGAATTACATTAAAATAAGTACATTACTATGACAATTGGAGTTCTATTTGATTAGATTAAAATATGATGTTCCACGCTCAGATAAATCATATCTACCAGAAGTATCATTTCATTAGAAACTTTCTAGGGGAAAATGAGTTAGAGATATGAAAGATAGTAATAATCCAAAATAAGGCATACATATTCACCAAGGTTGTAGTTCAAGAAATCTTGAGGCATCATAAAAACTCAATAAGACTTGGGTAAAGGAATGAAAGAAAAGGGGAACACTATAAATGCTTAGTGTTGGATGGTTTTTAAGGTTTTCCCTAGAATAAGTTTTCAAGTAGATGATTTTTGGGATATGAAGCCTTATTTAGATCACCATAAGTTCAGAGCACCAAAATTTCAATCATTAGATTTACATTCATTGGAATTTTTGTCAGTAATAACTGACTAGGCTCGATGTGAAGGTAAGAAGAGTTTATCTCTTCAATTTCCACACATATTCTCTAATGGAAATAGTTCTATTAGAAATTCACTTCTATCGATAACTCTACAATGAAGAACCATGAGTTCTGAATATTCAGTAAAATGATGGATCCCTGGGTTGGTAACCTAGCTCTACCAGTTATGTCTCTTGATCCAAGTTTTTAGGGATTGGGTTTAGCTTTTTTCACATGTTGTACTTTATATATAGGTATACATGGCCTTAAATGAAAATAAAGTGGAAAGATAGTGGTTAAAATGAGAATTTATTAGAGATATGAGAAGTTTATGAGGATTACTTATCTTTGTTATCTATTTTACTCACCTGTAATCATCTAGTTATAATAAAGGTAACTGTATTGTGTTCCCCCCATGCATGTAGGACATAGTCCAAAAAATGTTAAAACCCTGTGTTCTTTCTCATATTTTATATTTCTATTTCATGTTTTAACATTGAATTTATTTATAAAACTTTTTTATTTTTATAGAGGTGTGTGTGAGGATGAATTTGTGTGGTGAGTAGGTTGAATTGACTACATACTTCTAGTACACCAAGTGGGGGGGGGGGTAAGTGAAGTTCCATAGGTTTAGTTTTCTACTATGTTGATCTGTGTAAGAATTTTCATTAGTCTATCAATTATAATTTTGGTGGGTTTATCAGAAGCATGAAGATTAGTTTTTAATGGTTGTGGGTTGATTCCCCAACAACATGGCCCATTCCATATACATATGAGTGTACACTTACAACCCCATGTTCATGCCAAATTCGAACACCCAAAAACTTTTTTAAATAAAACCATTAATACATTTTAACAAACACCTTATGTGAATAACCCACAACCAATTCCTATGATCAACCAACAAGAGATATTACAATAGATATTTGACAAGATTTTTTCATTAAAAGGAAAAAACAATTTATTTATAAATAAAGAGCTTCACATTCTAGAGGAATTTGAAAGAGGTAAAAGCCACCTACCTCAAATGCATTCAACATGGTTAATTGATTCATGATCTAGAAAATTAGGACTCTATTTCCCATTAATTAAATAAATCCCAAATAATATTAGTCAAAATGAAAATAATACAATAGATCTGAACTTAAAAACATTAATATAAGGTTTTGTTCAAAGTAAAACCACTATATCTAGAAAGGGAAGAAGAATAAGGCACTTACTTATGATTTAATAGATCCAAAGAATTTTTATCCACTTAAATCATCCTTTAGAGTGAATAAGATCCTCAAAGTTTCCTATAAAAATACTAAGGTTCTAGGTATTATTTAAAAGAAAGAAAAATGAAATTTTTAGGGGGGTTTAGATTTTAAAATAAAATTTTTATATCTCATTAATTATGTCACATTGCTGTACCACATAGTTTAGAAAACTATGCACTAAGTGTATGTATTTAAACTGTCCAAAAAATTTAAATTGACATGGTTACCATATGGTTTGTCCAAACCATGCACCAACCATGAACCTTCCTAGTAACCTTTTCTATACCTTTCACAATTACTTGAGGAATCTTCATGGTTTCACGTAATTTTCTCAAACCACACACCCTTTATAGTTTCTGAAAATCATCAAAAAATCATCCATAATCTTTCATAGGATTATCCCAATCATTACATAACTTAAAATATAGAATAAAATTAATAAATAACTCAAAATAGTGGCGTTAAACTCTACCTACCATTGGTATTTACATCCTCATAAATTAATGGATCTTTAGTTACATCAATTACATTTGTATATTCTTTTATCATTACCAAGTCTCCTGTGGAATTTGGCCATGATGCCAAAGTGCCCATACCAAGGAGATAATTCTTACTCATAAAATCTTTTCTTATCTATACAGAATATAGATTAGGGCATGGATTAAGGTAGCATTAGACTTGAGAGTTACTTGATCTTAATTAATCACATGAATAAGATCTGACTAGAACTTACTCAATTGAGAGACATGAAAGAAATTGTGAAAATAATAGTATCAAGTTGGAAAGGATAACTGATATACAACATCACCAATACGTTCAAGTATCTCAAATAGTATGACATACCATGGAGAAAAATTACCTTTCTTTATTAAATGATTATTTCCCAATTATGGTGACACTTTCAAGAATACATGGTCACCTAAATTAAAAGATAATGGACACTGATGATGATATGCATAAGACTATGATGGATATATGTTATATCCATTCATTTCTTGATCATCTAAATATTTTCACTAATATTAGGAATAAGGCTTGGTCTAATTACTGATTTTTCATGAGTCTATACCAAAAAAATTAGAGACTAACATGGATGCCTGTACAATACCTCAAATGAAGCCATATGTATTATTTTTTGAAAACTATTATTTTATGAAAACTTCACTAAGGGAATATGATCTTCCCTTGAACAAAAAAAATCCACAATTCAAGACCTGATAATATCTTTCTTTGTCTGAATTGTACGTTTTTATTATAAATCTATTTGAGGATGATATGCTATATTCATGTTCAATTAGGTTCCATGATATTTTTGTAAAGATTTCTAAAATCTTGAAGTAAATCTAGGGTCCTTCTTAGAAATAATGGTAATTGTAATTCCATGTAATTTCACCTCTTCCCAGATATAAATATTTTCCAAATCCTCCATTTTTTAGACTCTCAGATTAGAATGAAGTGTGTGAAATTGATAAGTTGGTCCACAAATGCCAAAATAAAATCATTCTTTAATGGTTTCCTTGGTAGACCGATGAAAAATTCCATGACAATTTGTTATCATCTATAAACATGTATAGGCATGGATTATAACATAATATCTAGTTTTCAATGTTCATATTTTACCTATTTTTAGGTGAGGTACATAATTTCATAACCGACTACTATCTATTTAATACCTATACACAAAAAATTGTATTTTTATCACCTTATACATTTTATAAATACCTAAGTGGATATTTCACTTTGAATAAAGATAAACATATAAGAGTTTCTCTTGAAAAGATAGAGGAATTACCGTCTTATTCAAAAAATGACATATGATATTTGAATCCTCTATCAAACACTCAATAGTCTCCCCAAAATTTATTTTCAACATTAAAGAAATACTTTAGGGGCCTGATCATTGATCTTTATCAACCAGATTGACCAGGTTAGAAACAAGAGTAACTGGGAAGAAAATGACAACTTCATTTCATTCCACAAAATGAAGATGCATGTTTTCAATTGCTCCTATGAGTTTTACCTAATCATGGTATTTGGTGACCACTTGGTTTTAAAAATTATAACTTAACACATCATCCAATAAATTATATTTCCAAAGGGTGTACACAAAATCAAAGTTAAAAATCTGAAGATATTTTATCCATCACTAATACCTTAAGTTCAAGTCCCTTTGAGAGAAGTTATACCTCAATATCTTATGGTATATGAAAACCATAAAATTTTCTATAAATAGATAGTAAAACTATGATTTCAAGGTATGTAAAACTAATGATAATTCCAAATAATGCATTGAATAATTATTTTCCTAAGGTCGCAATTTTCTAGAACCATAGACTACAATATGATCGCCCTGTATGAGAACAAAACCCAATCCTGAACTAGACATATCACAGTACATGAAATAAACCTTACATGGTTATGGAAAATAAGAATATATGAAGAGTTTATGCTATCATTGTGATCCTGAAAGAATTTATGACAATCAACATTCCATGTGAATGGAACACCCTTCCTTGTCAATGCTATCATTGGATAAGTGAGTCATGAGAAATCCTGGAAAAAGCAATCATAATATCCTTATAATCCAACAAAAATTCTTATATCAAAGTCATTATTATATGGTTTCTAATAAATGATGGAAGTAATATTTGTAGGGTCAACTGATATTCCTTTTTTAGAGATTATTTTCCCCAGGAAGCAAAATAACTGTATCCATAAGTCACACATAGAGAATTTAGCATAGAGGTGATGGTTGTGTAAAGTGTTCAACAAAATCTCCAAAAGTTTCCCATGATCATCTTGAGTTTCAAAGTATTAAAAGATATTATCCAAAAATACCATGAAAAATGAATCAAGATACTTTTTTAATATTTGTTTCATTAAATCCATGAAAACCAAGGTTCATTTGTGAGACCAATGGGCACAACCACATATTCTAAATGGACATAGAACCTTTGAAATACTATATTTGGAATATCCTCTTTCTTGAATTGAAGTTTCTGGAATCCCAACCATAGCTCAATTTTGGAGAACCACATGGATCCCTTAAATTCATTAAACATTTCATTGATTCAAGTAAGTGGATATCAATTCTTAATCATAAATTGATCCAGTTTATGATAATTGACATAAAACTGAAGTGAACCATCTTATTTATTTAAAAATAAAACCCAAGGTGATGTACTTGGTCATATGAAACCCTTAGTTTCTAATTATTCAAGATATAATTTAAATTCTTGTAATTATATTGGATCCATTATGTATGATGGAATATAAATAGGGATTATTCCTAGAATTAGTTCAATCAAGAATTAAACTTCCCTTATAAGTGGTAAACTCGGTAAATCATGTGGGAAAATATCAAGGTATTGATCCAATAAAATATGAAGATTCCCATCCTTAGTTCCCTATATTGTGTTTATGGTCATAATAATTAACTGATAAGAAATGGTTTTATATACTACCACTAAAGTTACTGATCTGCCAATATTCATATACCATTCACCTTTAGAGATATAAACAGGTCCATCTAGAGAGGTGAAATTTATTGTCTGATCATAAAAATATATATGCGATTTAAATTACATTAACCAATCCATTCATGGAATTATATCAAATATTTCCATATATAATATTGTAAACTCCCACACAAAGTGAAGATAATTAATGGTAATAAATCATGTTATACACTTAAAGCCTATGCAACCTCATTGCCCAAGAGGTGTCTTGATGATTAGAAAATGATGCATCATTTCCTTGTTCAACCCCATTTGATTTAAAAAACACGATGAAATAAAATAAAGAGATTCACCACTATCAAACAAGGAGTACATCAAAGTGGATTTTAAAATAATGGAACCTTTCACCATTGAGGGAAACAATTGTTCAGTTGAGATAAGCTGATCATCTCTACACAACTATCACTCAGATCCCATTGAATAGTCCTTGTATACCTTTTGAGCTAGTGTATACTGAGTGATTAATATATTCCTAGATACATCCTGGGTCCTTAAATTCTTTGGATAAGAACTATTATGATGATATTGGTCTAAATGGGCATGAGAGGCATGATGTGTTACTAAACTTAAGTGAAAATCATTGGACACTAAAGGTTGGTAATAAATTCCCAGGGTTTAGTTAAAACATGGGGGAACAGTTTACCCTTAACACACAAACACATCCAACTTGGGAAAGACCATAAAAACAACTATATATGACACATGATACAAAAATAAACCAAATCTATAACAAAAAAACCATAATCAGAGTCAAAAAAATAAATCATAAAAATATATGACTAAAAATGGAAATGAAATATAAAGACTCAGGGTGCTAGGGTAACACTACTTTAGACTCCAATATCCAAGAAAAATCCTATTCTCCAACTTTAATAACCCATGAAGGTACTAGAAAATAATTATATATTCCCTTGAACTGTATCATGATAGATCTAATATTTCTACAAACCAAAGTTCATATTTTGGGGGTGAGTATAAAATCTCAATAGGAAAACCCCATACATCTCACAAATTCCACTAAAACCAGAGCAGGTTACCTTGAATGTGTTCAACATGGAGAATTGATTCGTGATCTAGAAAATTTGGACTCCCTTTCCTATTATTTAAATAAATCCAAAATAAGACTCATAAATACACAATTGATCCAATAAATTTTTGTATAAAACCCAATTCTAGGGTTCTATCTAACGGAAAACTACCATATCTAGAAAGGGAATAAGAATGAGGCTCTTACCTTCAATTTATTATATACAATTCATTTCAATCAACTAAAATCAGCCTCATGATTTAATAATATCATAAAAATAATCTAGAGGAATGTTGGGGCTCATGGGACTAGGTCAAGAGAGGATAATGAGAGTTTTCAAGGAGGTTTTAGCTTTAAAATTCAATTTTTTGATCTCATTGATGGAATAATAGGATTATGTTACATGTTTTAGAAAACCATACAGTTACCATTTGAATTTACAATAATCTAAAATTTTCAAAGTCACATAGTTACTATATGGTTTGGTTAAACTATGTTCCTACCCTAAAACCCCTTCTCTACCTCACACGATTAACTGGGAAATTCTCACGATTTCTCCTAATAGTGATCAAACCAAACACTATTAAAAACACCTAAAAAACATAAAAACATAATATATAAGACTCTTTATTCTTAACCCAATCATTATAAAACAAAAACTATAGAATAAAATGAATAAATAACAAAAATTGGGGGTGTTACAATCCGTATCTATAAAGGAGTAGGCTCTCACATTGAGGTCAAACCTTGTAAATCCACAAGTACTGATATTATTGATTTTATTATTTCATTATTTTGTGATGATTGTGAGTATATAAAAATATCCTTAATTTTTAACTGATATATTGGTTTGAGTAAAAAGATGGTATTACTAATAAAATAAAGTAAAACTTAGTAAAAGTTGGGTATATAGATTCACCCCCTCTCGATTTACCTACATAATCCCTTAAGAAATTCAATTGGTATTATAGAAAAAATGGGCATCCTTTGATTGGATATAATTTTTTGTCCCATTTTAATTTATTTGGCTCACACAAAGTTTATATTTGAAGACAATTCTGAGATTCCGTAGATAGAGAAAATAGAATCCTTCACTGTTAAAGTTAGATTAAAGGTCTCATCGAAAACCTTAAGAAATAGAAAAAATAGGAGGTAAATATGATGAAGAAAATTTCAAAAAATAAGGATCAAACAATATATTAAGTAATTCATAGTGTTAGTTCATCTATAAAAAATATTAAAAAGGATATTTTTGATGATACTAATTCAAGTTATAGAGAGTATGAAGAAGAAGAGTCCATCAAAAATGTTTATGACTTCTATTATCAATTTGAAAGATATGTAAAGAAGGTTCCCATAAAATTAGTTACTTATTTACCTATTTTTATCAAGTAACTTCTTTATGATAAAGTATAACTAGAATAAGAAGTTAAATAAATAGAGAATTAACTAAGTAGGAAGTTTAGAAATTGTGTTTCTAACAAAGAACTTATCGAATCCAAACAATAATCTATTCCACTTTATAATGAACACTTTTATTTAGTACAAAAATAATTTTGAAGGATATTTTGTGGGAAAGTTGTGAATAAATGAGTTTTTTGAGAAGCAACTAATGCATTGGTGGAATTTCACAATACCTCTCTTAAAATCAAAGTTAGATTGTTTATGGTTAAAGTAAAAATAAAATAAAATAACCTAATAAATATTTAAAAGAATCAATAAAAATTCATGAATATAAAATAAATAAGATAAATAATTATTGGTAATAAAGATTAAGATCTTATAAATATGAAAAAACTCCTTCAACATGATGTGTCTTAAAGTTGAGGTGAAATTGAAGATGTTGAAATTAAGCCAAATTATAACTTTCCAAACTATTTAGAAAAGAGATGTTGCCACCCAATTTATATTTAGAGTCATGTATTGAATAATATCCATATAAGTGGTAATAAGATCTTGAAATTATCCTTTAACTAACCAATAATAAGATCTTTAAAAAAGGTACCATCCATATTGCACTAAATATATTTTCCCAGATATTGTAGGTTTGAAATAAAATTCTACACAAATATTGATAAGTAAAAATGATGATAAGTCTACCAATATGTAAACAGTGGATAGTATCATGTATATGAAATATGGTTCTACAAAAACAACCCAAACATTTGAAATGAATTACAAAAAACAACAAACTGTTAAGACAGAATAATATGCAGTTCAGAGAAAAATGTCAAGATTTGTAGGAAATTGTTGGTGTTGTAATGGTTATAGGAATAAGGAATTGGGATAATGGTAAATATGTCAATTTTATAAGATCAAATAATTCCAATTTCATGGGGGAGAGATCTTGAAAAGTTAAAAAATCCAAAAGTGAAAGGAAATAATATATTTATCTCTAACATATTTAATTTTTTTTGTTTTACTATGGAACTTGTAATCAATGTATTCACATGAGAAACACATTATTATCTAAAAAAAATAATCATGTGTTTAAATAAAAGGGAAAATAAAGGCCACATAATTTAAAGGAAGTTGTAAACTAGAATACTCCCAAGATGATTTAAAAGAAAAGTGAGTCATCCTTGGGTAGTGAGTAGAAAAGTATTGTTGTTATAAGTGAATTAAATAAGTCTAAGAAGTGTAAAAAACCAAATTAAATTAGCTGTTTCAATTCTATAAATATATTAAACACCATGGATACATGAAAAAACATGTATATACATTTTAACGGTGTTAAGAAAAATAATTATGGAAGATCAGTCCAAGATCAAACCAAAGGGACTGATTTGGTAAAAAACACTCACAATAGGACATGTAGAAAATCGAAAATGATTCCTATATACCCAAATAATGTATGTTAATTTTGACAACTAATGTTTAAAAGTCTATATAAATGGGAAAAACACAAGTGAAAGCTATTATTAAAGGTGAAAATTTAAATCCAGATGAATAATTTGAATTTCATATAGGGTTGCTAATAAATGGAAACCCAAGAGTTTTAGAAGAGTTGTGTGGAAGGTACTAAAAGGATGGAAATACTGGTAAATATTTCTAAAAAATTCTACCATTATAATAATATATCATAAAAATAATAAATATTATATGTGGTGATTCATTTATCTTGATTTATAAATGAACGATAAGTATCAAACATAAAGATATAAAAGTTGTAAAGGATTCCAAGTTTCCAAAAGAAAAATTATTTCTGAAATATAGATTTGAAATCATGAATAATATAGTATATTAGCTGGTAAAATTTTCTTAACCTTTCTGTTCAAATTAAGGAATAGGAAGTTCCACCTTATTCCATATTATTTTTGTTCTTATAATATAGGAAATTAAAGTTGAAGCATATTCTCAGGGGGGGAAACATGAGAATGAGATAAATCTTTCAAAGATGGACCACAAGGTGAAGAGATTGATCTCAACATTTATCATTCATTTATAACTTTTAAATATGTTTATTAGTCTTAATGTAGAAAATTTTAGTTTCTTCTTAAGGGGGATACAAGTAAATATATATTCGAAAAGATGCTATAACTTTTTATTACGTGGAAAAAATGATGTCTAAAAGGTGTTTGGAATAGTTTCATTAAAAAAGTAATGGGTTTATATTCTATCATCATTGGTTGAAAGAATAAAATAATAATATTGAATTGTAAAATTATTTTAAATCAATGGCATGAAAATAAAAACTTTGAGGAATATTGATGACTGATTATAAAAAATTAAAACTTGCTACTTGTGTTTTAGTGTTTCTGATAAGTGCATTGAAGTGAGTGTGTGAACTCAAATTGGAATTACAATGAAAAATATAAATACTAAACCCATAAATTGAGAAAATTATATATTTTTATCATATTATTTTATAATGGAAAACACTGTTTTCTAAATAAAACCCAATTGTTTTATACACCAATCACGAATCACATAAACATAGAGTGAGATGATTTATGACACATTTCTTAAGAATGGAGTGATACATTCCTCTATCATAAATTTCTAATTATTTTCAATAATGTGTAGAGAATAAAATAAAAATTCAATGATAAAAGGAGAGATAAGGATAAATGAGAGTTGAATAACAAAGAAATGGAGCACCATATAATGAAATGTCTTTTTTAGGTTTGAAAAAACATACAAATGGGAGATTATTGAGCCCAATTTTTGGTTGTATTTTATTTATTTTCAATGAACATGATGCATAAATGCGTTTTATTTCAATATTTTAATGTATAATATCTTTAAGATAAGTTGAAGAATATGAGTATGCTGATAAGGGAAGAGTTCCCAAGAAAATGAGAAGGGAAGAGTTCTCAAATAAGGTATTATTATATTTGTTGAATTGTGAATATTAAGTGAGTATTGAAGAACTACCTTCGCCATATAAGGAACTTGAGATTAATTTAAATCCTTTTTATTTGGCAAAATATAAAATAAATTTTCTTGAGGAGTATAAAATATACATGGATGTAGCTCAATGAATTTAAAGGGAAATCCAAATATGATTCTTCGGTTTTTAGATTTATAGGTTATTGTTGTTATATTACCCAGAATTCTGTATTGGGAAATTTTAAAGGAAAATGAATTCTAAAGGGAATGATAAAAAATTTGACAATCATCAAGCCTTCACTCCCTAGGAAACCAACTATTAGAGATAAATGACCAATATTAAAGGTAATCTAGTCATGACAACATGAAGAGAGCTAATGTAATTCCATATTACTGGGGAGAGCATTGGAGGGGGGGGACTAGAGAGAGAACCTACACATGGGGCGACATGATGGAATCGCTAATCAAGGTGAATATAAGGGATTTGTTTATAACATTTAGGATTAAACAACATTATAATCTAGCACTATCACAAATAAAAAATTGATGTGAGATCAAAAAATACCATGACATCATTCAAAATTTAATGCTTTATATATAATTAATGGACTGACATCATTTTTATTGTCTTCAACCTCATGTTATTAGGTTTTCCATACACATAGATTAGTTTTATACCTATCTACACATTTGATAGTTGATATGATATTCTATACTAGATAATTTTATTCCATGACTGAGATCTTCATGCTATAAAGATAACATTTTGGATGATACTATTGAAATATTAAATGATTAGAGGTGTGTATAGATGTTTAAATTTTGAATATAAATTAAATTCCAATTTCCTAATGATAAAATAGAAGTTGATAAAGAAGATTTATCCTTATAGTGAGACTTTATAAAGATAATTTTTAATCTTTTTAAGTTTCTGCGAAGATGAAAAAATGTGTTATTTGGAAGAAAGCTGCAAATAAAAAATTTTTAGAATAAGAGGAGTTTATTCATACAATGTTATACTAGTATTAAAAGTTAAAATACCATGATGTTAGGGTTAGAAAGTCACAGTTCATGAAGAAATGAGTTTGATGATGAATAATGAATGTGATAGTGATAAAGTGTATTCAAATAAATGAGAAAGGAAACCCATATGGTGTCATTAATTTCATCGGGGATGATTAAATTTATTAATTTTTAAGAACTCCAAAAAAATATTACTAATTAAATAAATATAGTAAACGGTATGTTCTAGGTCAAACCCATGTGACGGTGAAAGTATATTTTTCGAATTTTAAATGACCAATTCAGATTAAGATAGAATGAGAGTGGAGAAATAGATTGGGTTTAATTCAATTGGAGAAAACATACCATGTTTTATAATTTATGGGTTCATGTGCTAGTGAATTTAGAAATTAAATTGATTTTTCATGTTTTTAGTTAGATTTGAGAGGAGTAAGATAATTGGTATTGGTATCCCCACCTTAATGCGGAAACTCCCCTTTTCATGTGGTCAATTACTTAGGGTTATTAATGAATTAATTTTCTTGACAAAGTTTTAAAAAAAATGATCATCCTAAATTATATAATGGTCACATGGTAATTGGTTGATGCTTTAAATTGTTATTTCTTATTCATGTTATCAATTTCATATAATTAAAAAGAGAAATATTGGAATAATAAAACATGAATGTAGAAACCCAAACATGAATACAAAATAGAAAAAAAATAATTCACATGCTCCCCCTTTAATTTACATTACCTAGCACAAATGGAGAATTACCCAACATTGCTAGTCGTGAGAGTGTGAGAGGGGAAGAGAGAAGAGGAAAAAAATCCTATTTATATAGAAGAGTATCTTAGTGGAAGACTCTATAGAAGTGAAACATTTCATAATTTTGGTTAGGCTCCATTCTTTGATTGCCACTACAGAACTACCTTGGCCTTGTATTTATAGGTGAAAATTCACCCTCGAGTGTTATAAATTACATAAATTCTCTAAATAAATGGGTCCAATTCAACCATGGGGTTACCAATGAAATAAATGCAGGGTCTAGTTAAAATTATTCAAAAATAAAAAGTTAAAAAATATCATCACCCAAGTTCATGTCATGAATCTTGGTTTCATATCATGAAAAATCATGGCTAAACCCCTTCAGAAATTTTCACAACCTGTCATCACAAATCATCTTTGGGTGTAAATTATTCAATTTTCATGCCATAAATTATGTGTTGTGGAGTTAATTATTTTTTTCAGATTCTTGTTACTTCATTTATGTTTTTATATTTTACTCCAAGACATGAACTCATTTATTGAACATCTGAAGACGCAAATCATGGTCATCCTGACTCCTTTATTTGACTTAGATCTTCTATTTTCTCAGGAAATAATAAAAACATAATAATAAAAAACTAGTCAAGAATAATAATTTTAATTCCAAAATAATTGTATTTAATATTAAAATTATATCGATGAAATGTAGATATCAAATAACCCTACACTTAAACTCATACTTTTCTCAAGAATGAAATATCAAAAAATTACAAAGGATGCTCACTCTATCATGATTTAAATACAATGTCAATAAAATCAAGTGATTAAATGGGAAACTAAATTTTCATGAATAATAATAAAAATTCCATTAACTCTTAACTTTTAAAAGAAACAATCCAACATGTATTTTAATTTTTCTATTTTTAATTGACCATGTTATTCTTTTATTCTATTCATATTTCTCAATTTATTGTAAATGTGCATGCCAATTTTAATTTACCCCACTTTAATTATTTTTCACTCATCACTCAATGTATAAATGAAAATATAGTTTTGATCATACCTTGAATCATGATCCTTACCATAGGCTTGCGGTGCATCTACTTTCTCCACCTCATAGAGACAAAAATCACAATTAATTGTGAGGACTTCATCATGAGGATCAAATGACTCTGAGGCTTAAGGGTTGGTAGGTAATGAGGTAAAACAAGTAAATCTAAAGAAATATTTTAATATCTAGGTATTTTTTCATGATAATCAAAATCAACTAAATGATGGTACTTTCTTAAGAAATGACATCACCCATTTCCTCCATATTAAAATCAAGGTCACAAATCATTGAGCATAGTGAATGAAACACCATATTTTAATTATTTTTCATTTTATTTTTCACTTTTTCAAATTTTGAGTTTGGAAAAAACTCACATACCCCACTCAACCCCAAATGAAAAAAATCATTGGGCAACCAATGGTGATTTTTGACCCTCTAAAATACAACCCATTTTATTTTACTTTATTATTTTTTAAGAGGGTGAGAAATAAAATATAATAAATGAATAATTTTGAACCTTCATAATATCCCATAAAACACCCCAAACTTATATATTTAAATATTTCCATCCCTTACACCATGGAACCATCCAACCCACACTCATTATTTTGGTAATCATAAAAAATAATTATATTAGGGTAAGACAAGATAAGGTAGGACTGTAATGTGGCTCTACCATAATAAGGATGTTCATGACTCTTATGAGATAATTAAAGATTAATTTTCTGGTGGGTCTCAAGATAGGGGCTCAATAAAATATTACTCAATCATGTTAAATGTTAATTTTTACAATCATAACTTCAATAAGATTAAAAGAAAGTTCTAGAAGAAAAAACGCCCAAGTCTCTCAGGAAATACACTCAATAAAAAGAATGAAAATATTAGGATCATAAATTATTTGGGAATGATTATATGTTATTAGGACAATCAATCATAGAAATTAAAACTAAAAAATAAAATCAATTCATAAAAATTTTAGAAATTCAAGGCATGGAAAATCTTAGAAATATTTCATTTAAAATAATTAAAAAATTCCCCAAATCATGTTTCATCAAATAAAATTACCCATGTTTATATATAATAATTCATTCCCCAATTTTTATCATTCAAATTATTGGAAGAGAAAATTTAAAACGTGGTATGATAGTAATACTAAGAATTTTTTGTCTCCTTGATCAGAAAACTTACATAAATTAAAGTGTGGATAATGAATTTTCAATTTAAAATTCCTAAACAGGGATGTTGAGGAGTAGTAGAAAGTACTAAAATTAATACAAATTATCCCCTATTAAATTAATGCAATTCATCTTATGACCACCCATTTTTATGGTTCTATTTATATTTTCTTGTTCCTATATTTTGGACCCAAAAATAAAAATACACATGTGAAGGTTTTGAACCTTTTTCAATGAAATTCAAAAAAAATTTAAGGGAGAGTTCCTACACCGAAAAATTGAATATTAAAATCTTTGGTTACCTCCTAGAATAATTTTTTTAACATAATTGGATCGACCTTACCTCTTCCAAACTCAATTGATAGAGGGTTATATGGAAGTTACCCAGTTTGGATCCAAAAATGCCTTAACTATGACATACACATATATATAGGTCTTTTTTACTTACTTTGAATACAAATTCACTCTTCCCATGGGAAATATATTCTCTAATTTCATTAGGTTAATCAAACAATGTTTATTTAAACCTAAAAACCAAATATTAGATCATTCACCATCCATACCTACTATCCTTCTTTAAACTTATTGGTATCTACCCCTCCATTGTATTCAATTTTATCTCAAATCTTTCCATTCTTCTTTTAATTAGCTCTATATTGTATTTTATCCTTCACAACTACAAAAAGGTATTTATTTTCATAAAAAACAATAACATATTCAAATTAAATAATGTTTTCCTCCTCTATATAATTATCTTAGACATTATATTTCTTTATTTACCAGTGAATATTGAAGCTTACTTTCTCACCTCCAACTCTCAGGATTAGTTCTCCACTTTTTAGGTCTATCAATGCTCTAGAAGTATCTAGGAATGATCTCCACATAATGAGAGTAGTCCTATATTCTTCCATTTCTAACACCAATAAGTACATTAGGAAGTAAAATATTTCTACTTGGACTATGAAATCATAAATTATTCCTCATGGATATTTCACCATCGAATCCACCAACTAGAGAACAAATATGGTTCTCTTAATATTTTATAAACCAAAACTATTAAATGTGTTTTAATAAAAGATGTTTATTCTTGCACCTAGGTCAAAAAATTATTTTCTAATTTTGTTAGAACAAATATTTGTTGTAATTGAAAACCTAAAAAATCATAGTTCATTTTTTAGTAAGTCATTTGACACGAGTGATGAGAATTATCTTGTGAGAGGAATGGAGTCGATTTTCTAAATCTTCCTTTTATTAGACACCAAATATATAAAAGTTTAGTTTATATCAACATTTTATAAAGTTATTATGAAAAAGAAATATTAATATGATTTTTTTAAAAGTTTTTTTCTAAATTTATCTTTCTATGCTTCAAGTTTACCTTGCTATAGCCTCTTTAAGAATGGTAGCCTTGGCTTAAATAGTGGTGGTTCTTATCTTCCTTATTCTATAGAAACTTTCTCATTTTCCCACTTCTTTCTTTCAATATCATCTACCTATTTCTACCTTGTTATTGTTTTAGGCTTATCTATTATTATTTTTCAACTTCTTAGGGTGATAACATTCAAATCTCTATGTGGAGTGACTTTCGGGTGTCCCGAGAGTACTCCTTTTTATCTCTCTCAATTTTTTTCATAAATTTGAATAAATTGAAATTAGAGGTTCTACATTGAAACATTTTGGTCTATTGAGAAATTCTTGAAATCATTAATTCCCACTCCTTGATATTTTGAAAAGTATATTAGTTATTTGATAGTAGATCCTGTGGTCATCATGAATAAGTAAAAAGTATCTTTTGGTGTGTGTAAAGACCCTGACACTAGTATTGCAAAGTTGGATGTTAATTTTTTACATTTTCACTAGATATAAGGAATCACATCTTTAAGGACCAACTATTTTAGTATTCTTGGTAAACTAGATATATAAATTATTACCATATTATATTAGAAATATGAAAATATAAAACATAGTATAATAAAACATTCTTTATTCTTGAACTCATTCAAAGATCCCTTATTCATATCTTAGGGAAACGAAAACAAAATCAGGGCGAGTTCAAATGCTCATTAAGGGTTATGTACAACAAAATATTTCATGATTAAATAATGAATAATCACTATAGAATCGTAAATTACTGAAAACACATGGTATTTAATAAATAACTTGAGCATTAAAATAACATGCAAGGAATTAATTATAGTATAATAATGACATATAAATAATTATATGATATTGATACTTATCCATGGATATAATAACTATTAAAATAATCACATGGAAATCAATAAATGGTTTCATAATTATGGAATGAATAATGATAAAAATATAAAACTTACTTTTAAGTCCTCAAATAAATTCATCATAAATATACCATCAATACCTTATGCCAAGATGGTTTAATTGATGGGTATACATGAACCAAAAACCCATTTAATAAGGTTATCCATTTGTTTGTCTCATGATACCTATCGATGCATTGATGGGATATATAATTTTATACCCAAACGTTAATACATTTCATATATATTCCTCATATATTGAATGATAAATTTAATTCATAAACATATGAATTATCAAAAAATATGTGTATTGAGTAAAGAATACAGAATATCAATATTTCCTCATTCAATCAAATAACTTTCAAAGTAAAGAAACATATGTTGAAATGGTATATAGTTTAACAAATAATCATATCCATGATATAAATAATATGGATATTTAAGAAAAATTCAACATATAATAAAAAACGATCATAATAAAGTGAATGTTTCAATAGAAATTTGATGATCACAAAATTAATGAAAGATGAATTTTAATTCATCATAAATATAGGTTTTGTAGTAAAATCACGTATTTTAGAAAACAGAATCAAAATATTAAAATAATATCTCCTTAAATATTTTCCTTGTAAAACTATATAAAACTTGTAGAAGAATATAAATATAATAAAAGGGTTATGATAACATGAAAATATATTAATGTTGTATACGTTGAAAAGAAACATTACTTTTGATTTTTTTTAAAGAAAGTTGAAAAATAACTTTTTAAAAAACATTATAAATATTATTTTCAAACCATTTAAAAGTAAAAGACAAATTAAAATTTCCTTATTAAATCATTTGAGTAATAAAAAGTACTTTCTTAAAATAATTTTAAAAAATATGGACATGGAATAAAAATATACCCGATCAAAAAGAGAAATAAGATCTGATTTTCAGTTAAAAATTAATATTGAAAGGGTAAATTTAATTGAATTTATAATAATAATTAATAAATATATATCCATGTTAAATAAATTAAAGGGGTATTATATATACTATATAAAAGTAAATAGGTTAATAATACCAAATATGTTTCAATGGAGTAAAAATTGAGATAAATCGCTTATAAAGATTGAATCATTGAAGTGAGAATTAATAAATAAATTGATTATGTGTAAAAAATTTATGTAAATTTTTTTTAAATAAAACATAAATAAATAAAACTTCAGTTCACACACAATCATGGCATAACATAGTCAATGAAATAGTGGTATAACCTAAATATTGAAAATTGATTTAAGAAACCCCTTACATTAGGTCCGACTTCCTTTGTACATATTCAAGACTCCTATATAATGAATATAAGTTTATTATAAATATTTTAAATAACAATAAACATACATATAATAAAATATATGACTTAATTTTAAGCTTTTATCACCCATTTATTAATAACTGTTTATTAAAATCACTATTATCGGTGATAATTGCTTCATTTTTTATATAGGTTTTGGATTAGTAGTTTTTGTCCTTGTAATTTGATTATGGTTACATAATATCCAGAATATAAATAATGACATAAATATAATTTATATTCATTAGTTACCTATTTATAACCATCCAATTAAAGTGGTGATGGAAAATAAATTACATCTCTACATATAGATGATAAGTTGCGCATATGCACAAGTGATGTTTTTTCTTTTCATATGATGGAAAAGAGAAAAAATATGGTTGTAAGATAATCAAATGAACATATTAGTATATTTATCATACTGGATTTATTATTTTATCAAGGTTACAATAGATGTATAGGATGTATAAGAAGAAATAAACTTGAAAGAGTCGGCAAAGAAGATTACCTATTCTTTAGTAGAATTCCTTCATATTTTCTATTATGTGACCTAAGGTTGGTATTTTAGAAGGATATAAATCTCTATAACATGTATAAGTATTTTTATAAGATAAAATGGTATTATTTATTTCATTTATGATGCACAAATTGGTGTAAATAAAGAATATAATAGGTGTCCTTTTATAAATGATGGGAGGGAAATTTTTGGAATTTTCTAAAGTATTAAATTGATATAAAATGTTTTTTGACAAATGAATAAAAATTGATATAATTATAAGATAAGATTATAATGGGTTTAAATAATTACATAAAATAAAATTTTTAAAGGTTTGGGTTATGTTTTCACTCTTATCTTTTAATTTTAACCCCCTTTAACCCTTTTGATAATTAACGTAATATAAACGTTTTATACCCTTTAAGGAAAAAATGTTACCATAAAAGGAAATTTGGACCATAAATGTCCAAGTGATGAAATTTTAGACAATATATTATTCAAACTTTCCTAGTTCAATATTTTTATGATTTTTAAATAATTTAATAAAATATTTTTTCCTAAAATATCATTAATTTCATTTTTTCACACTATTCTTTTAATTTGACTTTAAAAACATAAATACAAAGATGTAAGTATAATATAATCCTAGAAAACATAAATAATATTTTATATTTATATATAAATTTTTTTGGACACAATTATTAATCCAAATCTTATTACTTTTAATAATTTTAAAATAATTTATTTTATTTTTGTATTAATTTAATAAATATAGTGTTAGTGTTGCATAAGAATTTAAGATAATTATTCAATAAATAAAAATTAAAAATAACATAACATGATAAAAATAAGTTAATTATGTTCAAAATAATATTTTTTATTCATTAATAACATATTCTAATCCATATAAAAGAATTTTAAAGAAAAATAGTGACATTTTGGAATTTTCTATACTTAAAACAATATAAATGAAATTAACAAGGTCAAATGGATACAAAATGAAATATATTTGAATTTAGAATGTATATGGTAGAATTAATCCCCTAAAATGAATTAAATTCAGGTGTTTTGTTAAATTTTAATGCCTTATCATATTATTTTTAACCTTGATCACTTGATTTACCCTTTACCAATGTGATAAATTTTACCATGATTACTATTCATAATGCCTAAAAATAAAATGGTGTTATTTACCAAATTTGAACATCATGATTAAAAATATGGTATATATTTTTCAATATTTATTTTATAAAAGTGTAAGAAATCAATTTTAATATAAATGTGTAAAATGCAATGAAAAATAATTTTTAGAAAAATGTGCTTTAATCATAAAAATGTTTTTATATAAAATTCAACCATAAAACCAATTCAAATGAACTTACTTAGATTATTAATAATATAATAGATATTATTTTACTTTTTAAACATTTAAAAAAAATCATCTCTATAAATTATTGAAATAAAAGCATAGTTTTTAATAAAAATCATCATTTTTCATTATTCACTAGAAAGTCAATATTCTCAGAAAAATACCAAAAAAAACCTATGATAATTTTGGTATAAAGATTTAAAAAATAATATTATTTTTATCAAATAATGTTTTTATAAGTTCTATAAATTAATTATAATATTCGCTCACAAGAATCAATAAAAATGATTTTTGAAGAAAAAATATTTTAAAAAATAAAATGTATTTACAAGAAAATTGAGTTATTAATTCATAATAATTAATCAATAAATTTATATTGAAAATTATATATACATATTTTATAATTATTCTAATATTATTAATATTATAAAATTCAACAGCTAGGTTATAATGGTCATATAATAATATTTAGTGGTTTGTTTAAGCTCAGTGTTGCGTGTTGTATACGTTATCAAAAATAATATTATTTTAAAATATAAGGGTGTTACATTACCCCCCATTTCAATAAATTTAATCCATAAAATTTGAACTTGTACTTGGTAATAAAGGGTTTTACATTTGAAAATTCCTTTTTGGAAGACCTACATCATATAAATGGTTAATAAAATTTCCTATTAAAAGAGGGAAAGGTAAAAGAAAATATAAAGGTCATAACAAAACTAGGTTTCCATATATGATAACATTAGTGAGAAGTAAAAATATGGAAATGTAGGATAACAATAATATCCAAGGACTAATAGAGAGTTATAGATAACTTGGTTAGGAGAAAGTTAACAACCACAAAATCATAAATCTATAATGGGTGAAAAAACCATAGATTCATTATAAATGAAGGTAATAGGATATATTTTTTGTTTAAAGATCCTTTTACTAGATTAAATTAATTTTTCTACCATATAGACTAATAATATAATGAAATATACATACTTTACAAGTATAATTCCATATTTTAATTAATTTACACCTTAATCTCATCTTTTTCATTAGACGGTGAGTATTCAAGAATAATTTTCATGTATGAAGGACTAAAATTTACTTCTAATGGATCACATACTACATAAAAGGATAAAAAATTATTCTTAAAATATTTATACATTAACCAAATCCAAAACATGGTTATAAAAAGTTAAGATAATTCCTAAAATGAATAAAACTTCATATGAAGAAACAATACATTAATCTTCCAAATTAAACAATAAGACCAAAGGTTAAGTATAGATCATTATATAAATAAGTAACCATATATCCCAAATAAACTCAATAAAATAAAAATTATCGAAAGTTTTAACCTCAAATGTTGCTTTATAACCTTCGTCTTACATCCAAAAAATTGTAGTATCATTCTTCAATAATAATTCTTCACGTTAAATGTAATGGTTTTATATAATCCAATATAATAAAAAATATCCCAAAATATCATTAACCATCTTGAAAAAATATCACATAAAACCTCCAATGGGTGTATATTCCATTGAAATTAGTCTCACATGAAGACATATTTGCTTCCAAAAAACTAACATAATCCTTATACTTCAACTAAAACCAAAAACTATTTCTATAAATAAAAAACACAATAAAATTCCTCAATGGTGACCTAAATCACTCTATAATATAATCACTAACCAATCTCAAGGTTACAAATTCTATCCCATTTTTAAAATTGTTAAATAAAATATACTTTGGAACAATCCTTAGATGTAATATGGTTCTTATATCTAGAATACCATTTATATAATACTTCTAAGACATAATTCTAAAATCCCAATACATAAACACTTCAATCATTACACTTCAACGATTAGCATAGAATATTTCATTCCTTATTCTATGAGTTAAACCTTAGGTTAGTGAATTATATTGGATAATACTCATATTCTCCACACATAAGACATTGAACTATAAATGTTACATTGGGATAAAATTCATATCCCTCCATTGAACTCTTCATTTTTCTTCAACAATTGGTCGATTTATTCCCTTGTTTTCTAAACATAAATTTTTTTACATTCCTTTGAGACATTATTTAGGGTGTATCTTTCCACATTTCTAGCATAAAAGAAATTTATATTTCTTTCCTCTATGGTCTCAACCACCCGAGATCTCATAGAAATCCATACTTCCTCTCTTTGGTGAGTCTGAGAGTTGGTTAATGTGTATTTTGTTAATCCTATATCATGATAACTAATTAGGAATAATAAAAATATATTTCACTCCATTCATCATCCAATTTGGTTGCTCAAAATCACTACATTGTCTATCACATCCTACGTTAACATGATCACTTCTGGTTCCAACCATAGACTAATACGAAAAATAATTGTATAAGAAATAATAATCATAGTGGGAAACTACATAATCATGAAAATAATTTATAGGATGTCTAAATCATGACACATTCTTTATAATAAAATATTCCTATGGTTTAACCTAGATTATTCATGGTCATCATCTATTTAAATCCTTCAAAATGTTTGATAAATAAAATTTTAATTAACCCAAGCATATCCCCCAGGAGTTTTAAACCAGGCATACAATAAGGGAACACTCACTGTTCACCATAATAATGATCGAGATATACTAAATTAAATCTTTTTCGGGTTATTACCCCTATATGAATCCCTTAAAAAACTATGTCCACATGTAGTATCCAAACTGGATGTATTTCTATCCATATAATGTCCACCTTACCAAACAATTTATAAAATTATTACAGGATTAAACATATCCTCAAATACTATTATAATGTTATGTTCCCTAATCTATATTTTTCTAAATCTAGTTCCCAATTTTTCTACTAATATTCCTTAGATACCAACTATAAAGACCCCTAACATAGTATTACAGAGTCAATGGTCACTTTATTACATTGTCACTAGATACAAGGAATCAAATCCTAAAGGATAGAATACTTTAATGTTATTAGTAAACTATATACATACATTATCCTCATATTAAATTGTAAATATGAAAATAAATTAAAGATTATGTATCCTTGATCTCATTCAAAGATTTCTTTTTTATATCATCGGTAAAGGAAAAAAAATAAGGGCGATCTCAAACACTCAGTAAGGATTTTGTACAAAATAATCTGTCATGATTAAATAAGGAATAATCAACATGACATGGTAAATAACTAAAAACACATTTCATTTAATCAATATCTTGATAATTAATAATATTATAGCTAGAATAAATGGTGATCTAATAATTCCATATATATAATCACATGATCTTGAAACTTATCCATAGATATCATAACTATTTATATAATTACATAAATATGAGTAAATGATTTTATAATGATGGAATGTATAATGTCATACATCTGAAAATTTCCATCAAGTCCTCATAATAATACATCATAAACATATCGTTAATACCCTTTTCAAGGGAAATTTTATAAATGGGTCAGTATACACCAAAAAACCATTTAATAAAGCTATAAAATTGGTTTGTATCACAAGACATACTAATGTATCAAGGGTATATATAGTTTTGGGACCCACCCATTAATTTATAAATAATTCATTCCTTATATATTGAATTATAAATTTAATTCATAAAAATATTCCTTATCAACAAACATTTTTATTGAGTACATAATACAAAATATCAATATTCACCTAGTCAATAAAATAATTTTCAATGTAAAACACAATATATAGAAATGGTATACAATTTAGGAAATAATCATATCCATGACAAAAATAATATTTATATTTAATATAATGAAATGTCTAATTAAAAAATGATCATAAGAAAGTAAATGTTTCAAAATAAAGTTAATGACAGCAAAATTAATGAAAGATGAATTTCAATTCATTAGAAATATAGGTTTCATAAAACAATTAATTATTTCGGAAAATGGAATCAAAATATTAAAATAATATTTAATTAAAGTTTTTTCTTTTAAAAAAAATGGAAAAATTATAGAATAATATAAATAGAAAAAATAGTTATGGTAGTGGGAAAATATGTTAATGCTGTATATGTTAAAAAGAAAAATTCCTTTTGAATTTTTATAAAGAAAGTTAAAAAAAAAATTTTAAGAAAACATCAGAAATTTTATTTTTATACATTTTAAAAATTAATTTATAAAATAAAATTCCTTAATAAATAATTTGAGAAATAAAAGTACCTTTTTAAAATAATTTTGAAAAATATGTACGTGGAAGAAAAATATTCCTGATCAAATGAAAAATAAGATCAAATTTTATTTTAAACATTAATATTGAAAGTGTAACTTGAATTGAATCATTTATCATAATTATTAAATATATATTCATTTTAAATATATAAACGGGTTATTATATACACCATATTGAAGTAAATATGTTCATAATACCAAATATGTTTTAATAGAGTGGAAATTGAGATAAAATCCTTTACAAAGATCGTATCATTGAAGAGAGAATTAATCAATGAAGTGATTATGTTTAACAAATTTATATCCACACAATAAAAATTTTAAATAAAATATGAATAAAAAAATTTCATTTCATAAACAATCATGTCATAATATAGTCAATGAAGTAGTGGTATAACCCAAAATATTGGAAATTGAGCCAAGAAACCCCTTACATAAGGTCTAACTTCCTTAGTACATGTTAGAACCTCTTGTATAATGATAACATGTTTATTAAACATCTATTATAAAACCATAATCATATATATCATAACATATATTATTCAATTATAACCTTTTATCACTCGTCTATTAATTTTTTTTATTAAAATCATTCTTTCAGGTGATAACTGATTGTTTTTTATGTTTGTTTTGATTCAGTAATTTTGGTCCTTATACTTTGATTATGGTTTCATAATATAAATAATTTTAATAATTAAATAAATATCATATATATTCATTGTTTCTATATTTATAATCATATAAGTAAAGTGGCGATGAAAAAAATTACATCTCCATGTAGAGATGGTAAGCCATACGTAGGCATGAGTGATGTTTTTACTTATAATAGGATGGAAAAGAGATGGAATTTGGTTTTACCATAATCATAATAACATAACATTATATTTATTATACTAGATTTAATATTTTATTCTGGGTACAATATATTTAGAAGAATTAGAAGAAGAAATAAATTTGAAAGAGTTGATTAAGATGGATACTTATTTTTTGGAAGTCTTCCTTTATATTTCCTCTTAAGGGACCTAGGATTGAACTTTTGTAAGGTTAAGAACCTATAGAAATTGTATAAGTATTTTTTAATGTAACTAATCAGGATTTTGCAGACCTAATATTCTCAGACTGGTGTAAATAAAAGAGAGGAGTGTCCTTTTATAAGTGAGGGGAGAGACATTCTTGGAATTTCTTAATGTATTAAATTAATATAAATTAATTTTTATTTTAAAATGTATAAAAATTGATATAATTTTAATATAATATGATTATGAGTAAAAATAATATCATCCAATTAATTTTTTACATGTTTTGGTTATGTTTTCACCCTTACCTTTTAGCTTTAACCCCTGTTAACCCTTATAAAAATTAACACAATATAAATGTTTTCTACCCTTTAAGGGTCCAAAATGTTACCCTAAAAGTATAATTATATCATAAATGGACAAGGTATAAAATTACTAAAATATCTTTAAATTCATTTTTTTCACTAATAATTTAATTTAACTTTAAGAACATAAATAAGAATATATAATTAGAATAAAATAATTTAAAACATCACTAATATGTTATATTTTTCTATAAATTTCATGATATACAATAATTAATCCAAATTTCATCACTTTTAATATTTTTAAAAAAAATTATTCTATTTTTCTATTAATTTAATTAATACTTATGTCAGCATTTCATAAGAATTTAAGCTAGTTATTCAATCAATAAAAGTTAAAAAAATAAATTAACATAATAAAAATAAGTTAATTATGTTAAAAATATGATTTTATATACATTCATAACATATTATTATCCATATAAAAAAAGTTAAAAGAAAGAGAGTGACATTTTGGAATTATCTTTACTTAAAATAATATAAATGTCATTACCAAGGTAAAATGGCTCAATAATTACATACATTTGAACTTTGGATGTATATGGTCAAATTACTCCCATATAGTGATGGCCATCTCATCCAAAAAGGTAATAGGTCACAATGGGTGACTTTATAATTAATTATTTCCTTCTATGAAATCTATGATAAACATATTCACTTATGAAAAACATTTATAAAATGTTTTAATTACAATACACATTTATATACCATGATGACAAAATTTTATAACCATATATTTGAAATGATCCCATGCTTTATAAAGTGATTCATCTTCAAATTGACTAAAATTCATAATATTGACATGAATGTCCATTTATTTTGAAGGCGTAAATAATATGGAAATAAATTTTCCTAATAACTAATCACATATGGTTATGGAATGGGTTAGAAATCTTAGAATCCATTCTTTTTCTCATTATTTTAAAGAAAATCTGAAAAGACACATTCTTACCAGATTTCTTGAAATGTTTTGAAATTCTATTATATCATAGAGTTCAAGAAAACTCCCTAAGTGTGTGTTTAGATGTTTTTATGATAGTCCAATGAATTGGATAGTGTTTGGGATCATTTGAATGCTTATTAGTTTGAGGTATAAATTTGTTTTATATAAATATATTTATGAATAATATATTGGATATAGGTTGAAGAATTTTAGTATGATGAGAATAAAATAATTCCCATAACAATTATATGGATAGAGTTCCATAGAAAGAAATTATTATGTGTAATGAATTGTGGATTTTAAATTAGGATTGAAGAACTACCTTGGACTTGGAAGAAACATGATATTATTACTAATTATATTTATTTGTAAAAATAGAAAGAAATTATCTTGATAATTATGAAATATATTTTGATGCAGCTGAGTGAATTTAAAAGGAAATCCAAAGATGAATCTGGGTTTTTTTGTCTTTATAGGTTGTTGTTGTGATATTTTTCAGACCATTATATTTGAAAATTTTAATGTAAAAGGAATTATGATCGGAAAGATAATTTTTTTTCCAATAGTTAAGCAAAAACATACCAAGAATCCAAATTTAAAATACCTTTAATCAAGCTTAAAGGTAGGATAGAGAGGATGACATGAAAAGATCCAATGTGGGTCGACACTTGTTGGGAGAGCATGGTCTGGCACAGTGGAACTACTAAGAAGGGATTTCCTAAATTATTTTTGGGGTTTTTACGATCACACTAAATTATAATCTAGTTCCATTAAAAATTAAAAGTTGATGTGGGATCAATGAATAACACAACACTATTCGACACTTAAATCCATGTGAGAAATCAATGGGTTAATGCCATTTTTTTGTCTTCAACCATGTGAACTCTGGTTTTTTATGCATAGATATTTATATCACAATTTTCAATGCCTTCAATAGTTGAGTTGATATTCCATGTGAGATAATATCAATATGTAATCAAGATTATCAAAGTACAAATATAAATTTCTGGGATATACTATTGAAATTTGAATTGTGAGGAGCTGTTTACAAATGTTTGAAGCTTGAATGTAAATATAACTTCATTTCCATAATGGTAAAATGGAAGTTTATAAATATATATTATCTTTATGGTGATAATTTTAAATGATAATTTTAAAAATTTATAAGGTACAATTACTTTGTGAAGTTTCTATGAAGATGAGAAAATGAGTTTTTCATAAGAAAACTAAGAATACAAAAATTATGAAAGAAAATTATTTTATTCATATAATATTGTAATAGTATTTAAATTTCAAATACCATGATGATAAGGTTGGAAAATTGTGGTTCATGTAGAAATGTGTTCAATGATGAAGAATAGAGATGACAGTGATAAGGTGTCATTAAAGAAATGAAAAAGGAATATAAGTTCAAAATAAAAATGGAACTTTGTATGATATCAACTTGCTTAGTATGAAATAATGAAGGATTTTATATGATAGAATCTATAAATAACATGAAGTTTTTTATGAAATATTTAAAAAATTTATATGATAGAATATGAATTCATATAATACTCTTTGAATATTTTTTTATGAAATACTGAGGAGTTTGTATGATACTATCTGACTTTGTACGATACATTGAGATTTCATATGATAGTCTAAAGATCATATGAAAGAATATAGAGCTTCATAAAGTTGTTAATAAATCTTAATAAACATCATAAGGTAGAAAAATAAGTCTTTGTATGGTTTATATAATATAATTTAGGATGTAGCTTAGTAAGTTTGAATTGAAATCTTCATAAGGTATATAGAAATCTTCGTAAGGTTTATTTATATGTAAGAATCAACACTTTGAGATATTTTTTTTCAATAATGGAATGTCTATAAAAAATTAGAATGATTTACTTTGAGAAGGTAAAATTTGAATATTCCATGATATGTTCTCAAGATTGAAATGTCATGATGATGTTGGTCATGAATCAAGCTATTGTTTTGGAGATGAATTAAAGAATAAGTCTCAAAAATATCTTTTCATCATGAAGGTTTGAGGAATTATGACTAAAATATGTATGGAATCAAGAACATGGGGATTCTATTTATGAAGTGAAATTTTTGGAAGAAAATAAATAAAAAGAAGCCAAAAATATTTCCAAATATTATGAGGAAATAGAGCCTTTATAAATATCAAAGAAGAATTACCTATTTTAAATTAGTGATATTTCATAAATCTTAAATGTTGGAATTTGTAGTAATTTTTAATTTTTAATATTATGAGAATTATATTCACATGATTTGGTGAATATAAATATGATAGGAATATTAAAAAAAATTCAAATGTGATATTTTTATAGTATAATATATAAGTTGAAATAGAGGAAAAATAGAGAGATCCTTTGACATAGGCATGACTCAAAAGAAACTGAATTGATGAAGAAGAAAAAGTGAGATTCCAAATATTTAAACTTGAAATAATACCTATTATATTTTTTATAATAAGATAAAATAAACTACTATATACTCATATTTTATAAAGAGATTGATAAGAAAAGATTTTGACATTACTTACCATGTTCATAATCTTTATATTGAGACTCTTGGTCTAAGAAGACAATGTGATATACTTAGACATAATTTTATGTTAATCATTCTGATAGGGTGGTGAAGAATAAATACAACCTTCATGGAGAGTTTTTGATCATATCATGGTTGTTGAAGACTAATTCCCTAGTTTAAGGTAGATTCCTTGAATAACTCATGATACTGGTATAAAAATTGCCACCATACTAGTGAGGGGATGAAGAACTACATGGAGGAAGTTGTTGTTACAAGAATCAAGGATAAAAACTTCCCTTATTTTGAATGAAACTTGTTTATTATATTAAAAAAAATATTTTAAAATTCAAGTTTGAACACTTCCCAAGTTTTTTCAATCACTCTCATATTTTAATGATTACTCCAGATCTAAGAACTATACTTGTACCTGGAAAGGAGTAACCTCACACATTGAAATAAAACATTTTAAATACCTTAGTGATAATGTTCTTTATTTTGTTCTTCATTATGTTCTTGGGTGAGGATAGATAGAGAATAAAAATATCTATACATATTAACTAATATATAGGTTTGAGTAATAATATGAAATAACTAAGAAATTAAATTAAAACTCAGTAAAAGTTGGGTACATTGATTCAACCCCCCCTAAAGGCCCCTTTATGACCCACTAATCACTTCATTATTAACTATGGAGAAATATTTTCACCTGTAGTGATGATAAATTACATTTGTATTTTTATTTCCATAGCACTTCATTTTAATTATGATATATATCAGATATTTTTCAAAACCCCTTTCCTTAATGATAATTTAGTTAGGGATGTGTATATGATATAAACCAAAGGTTTTGAAGTTCCAAATGAGTTTGGTAATGTACGTAACTTGTAATAATCCATTTATGGAATGAATCAATATCTTCAGAGTTTGAATATCTAGTTTTATGATTCAATAAAATATTTTAATTTCATTAATAACTTGAATGATTCCTATGTATATAAGTACATTATTGGTAGTGTTGTAGTGTTTTTTATATTATGTATAGATGGAATACTCCTTATTGAAAATGAAATCCAGACACTTCATTATTTGAAGATGTGTTTGGGTAAATGCTTCTTGATGAAAGAAACAATTAAACTAACCTAGAAACTTATTATTAAGATCCATAGAGATATATCTAAGAGGTTTCCTAGACATAGTCAGGACACATACATTGGTCAAGTGTAAAGTAGTTTAGAAAAGAAAACTCCAAGAAGAGGTATTTTATAGTGTTATATGGAAGGAAAATTATTAATAATCAAGATCCTTCTAAGGATTTATAATGTATGGATATAATTCCATGAGATTCTAACTTAATATCTATCATGTATGCCATATGGTTTACCTGACTAGATGTAGCCTATGATCTAAGCATTATTATTAGGTACCAATATAATCCTGGTGAGATTCAGTGGATTTCTGTAAAGAACATTCTTAAGTAATTAAGAAGGAATAATGATATGTTATTGGTCTTTAGAAGAGAAAATTAGATCTCAGTAAAAGGTTACACATATGCTAGTTTTCAATCTAATAAAGATGAAACAAGATCTTATTTTGGTTTCATGTTTTTCCTAAACAATGGTGCTATCACTTAGAAGAGTTCCAAATAACACACCATGGAAGATAGAACAACAATGGTGGAGTACATAACCACAAAAAATGATAAGAATTAATTTTTTAGACTAGGAAGTTTATTAATGAACACGATGTGGTTTTTAACATTAGGGAAGAAATTGATCTTTACTAAAATAATAATATAGCCATTTATTAGGATAAGGAATTTTAGTATCAACATTGGACCAAACACATCATTATCAAATACAATATTATATGGGAGATCATTGAGAGGGGAAATGTAAAGATCTATTTGATGAATATAGTATATAATATATAAAATCCATTTATGAAAACATCACCACAACAATGTGAGGGTCAAGTTAGTTCTCTTAGTATATTATTCATAAGTTATTGATGTAATGGTTGAAAATGCATCATGAATTAATTAATAAAGTAAATATATATTTTTCATTTATTCAGGTGTGTTGAAATTTACTATATATTAACAATAAAATAATAATATCCCCTTAAATTATGACTTTGAGTTATTCCTGAGAAATGATCATCATGAATTATTATGGGTTTCTATTATTGAGTCAAAAGTTTTTTTTTTATTTTTGATGATTTAAAACTTTTTTTGGTAATCACAAACATACTTTCTTATTACTTTACTAATTTATTTACTTCCCTAGTTTTAATAAATTTCATGTAAAAAAGTCATTTTTCTAGATATAGAAGTATATGTTTATTGAGTATAATATTTTTATAATTAGACACACCTGTATCAGATGGAAAATTAAAATATTCATTGAAAGAATATTTCTAAAAGTCCAAAATTTGAAGTATAATGAATTTTAAAAAATAAGTTATACAAATACCATTAGATAAACATTTATTAGATGTATTTAGACATGATATCCATGAAAAACTTTCTAAATATATAATTTAAAGAATCATATTTTACCATACAAATAGATTTTATTTGACCAGGAGAAATCAAAAGACACTATAGAGGTGTATAAACTTAATAAAAATTAGATGGAGATTCTCTAAAGAACATTCCAAGTGAAGGAACAGTTTATAAAAATTCATTAAAAATAAATCAAAATAATGAGGAATATGATCATTTGAGTTTTTTGTATAAATATGAGAAGCATTCAAGGAGAAGGAAGATTTTTCATTACAAATGATTTAGGAGTTATTGTGAAGCTTTTTGTAACATCTTGTTACTTTGAGTGATCGATTCATTGTAATTATTTAAAGAGTTTTTACTTAAGGAATCCTATTTTTTAGGAACTTTTTAAATGAATAAAGTTTTTTTGTGTTTTTAATATTCTTCTAATTGGGTGTGATTGAGGGATTCTAAGGATAGGAATACACCCATCTTTTGATGGGATTCTGATCCAGGAAAAGTATAAGTGTGGCTGAATATGATGAATTGAATCTTAGATTTCCTTGGCACACCAACCGAACTAAAAGTAAAGTTGGAAACATATCTGATGGAGGATCTAGAACGCCAGTGGTGTAATTTAACAGTTCAAGCTAAGTTATACCAAGGAACGGAATGACAGGATTTTGAATAATTATTCAACAAAAAAGTCTATCCTCACATGTTCCGAATTTTTAAAATAATAGAATTATTCAGTTTGAATTAGGAAAATCTCTCAGTAACAGAGCATACGACTAAATTTATGAATTTAGTATACTTTTCATTATATGTTACCAGAAGTGTGTCCTTAATGTTATGAAGTTTTTATATAGGATTGAAATAAAAAATTATCTCAAAGATTATTACTCTCAATATTTTGTAATATAAAGAAATTATTAGTAGATAAATATTGGAAGAAAGAGACATTTGAATAAAAATAGTCAAGGGAAGTATGTTTATTGCTATGGGAATAGGTGGGAACTCCAATGCTGGAAACAAGTGGAGCAAGGAAACCTATTCTCAAGGTGGTGGTATATTACAAAATCAGATTATGGGATTGGTTAATTTACATCCTCGACTAAAGAGATAAACTAAATGTTTTCAATTTAGTTCTTTTGAGCTTATGAAACAAGATTGTATAGAACCAACCAAATCATGTCACAATTTCAAACATATGGGACATCTTTAGTGATACTGTCATAGTTCTCAAAGTTAAGGTGCTAAAGACACATCTCACAATTCTTCGATAGGGAGAGTTCAACAGAATAGATCTCATTATTAGAACCAATAAATCCATGTTGATTCTAGGAACATAATTACTGTTTAACCTATGGAATCTCAACAAGGTAAAAAAGACCAAAGTGTAACGAGTTAGTAATTTTATAGATTTGAACAAGTGATCATGGATCATTAATCAAGGAATTTGACAGTGAGAGGTATGATTCTTCTTAATTATACCCTTATGCAAGATTTATTTTATATGAGTGCATCCCTTTAATTTATTACTTATCATGTTGTTGATATGATGAGTTTATATGTTGAGATGATGCCTTCTGTTTTGAGACTCCAAACAATTTTGGGACAATGAGAGTTCTGAGCCTTGAAATGTGTAGCGTTTTTGATAATAATCGATGGGACTGAGTTGGTATTGTATTTATCTATGACACATATTGGTTTATATGAATTTATTGTAGGAATAGAATGGATGAAATATTTTTATTCCCATATCGATTTTTATGCATAATAGGTGAGATTAAAATATTTTAATAGTGTTAGAAATATATTTAAAGTAGATTGGGCAGTGGGTGAAAGAAGAGAAGGACCATTGGTACAAGTGGTTGGAACTATCTCTTATCATTTGGAAGTACTTAACTTAGAATATGTGGATGAGAACATATACAAAGATTTTCCAACTATCATAGATCATTTCCTTGATGTTTTTCCTAAAAATTTATCAAGGTTTCCACCCAAAAGAGAAGTTGAGATTCTAATTTATCTCATATAGGGGACCAGTCCTATTTCCATTCTGTCTTATCATATTCTATCTATATAATTGAGGGAATTGAAGGATTAGTTATAATATTTATAAAGTAAAGGGTTCATTTGGATGAGTATATCTCTATGGGAAGCACCAATTATTTTTGTGAAGAAGGTGGATGGAACTCTAAGGCTATGTGTATATTATCATTAGCTTAACCAATTTATGGGAAAGGATTTGTATCCTATTCCATGGATTGATGACATGTTTGATCAATTGAGGGGAGCCTAATGGTTCTCTGAAACTGAATTTCATTTGGGACACCACCAACTGTGGGTTTAGAAATAGGATATTCCAAAGATAGCGTTTAGAAGTATATATATCCATTATGATTTTGTATTTATGACTTTTGATCTTACCAATACACCAACCATATTTATTGAAATTATGAATTAGATGTTTCAAAGGTATTTTGATTCCTTTATGGAAGTGTTTGCGGATGGAATACTGGTTTACTCTAGGGAAAATTTTGAGCATGGGAAATACTTGGTGATAGTGTTGGGTGTCTTGTGGGTGCATTGTTTGTATTCCAATTTATCAAAGTGCGATTTCTAGATACAAGAGGTACATTTCCTTGGCAATGTCATTTCTAAAAAATATGTTTCTGTAGATTAGAATAAGATAGAAGTTGTTATATCTTGGAAACCACTGAAGAATGTCTTGGCGATACATAGTTTCTTGGGATTAGCAGGATAATAAAGAAATTTTGTATGTGATTTTTCAAATTTGGAATTACTGATGAAAACTTTGACAGGGAAAGGCATTCCATTCCAGTGGAAAGTGGAATGTCATAATTACTTTAAAAAACATCATGTTATACTTTCTTTAGCACCTATCCTTATATTTATAGAATTTTTATAGGGATATTTAGTTTATTTTATGAATCAATATTTGGGTTGGGATGTGTTCTCTTATAGGGAGATCATGTTTTTGCTTATGGATCACAATAGTTACAGTTGCATGAGAATAACTACATAACACACAAATTGTAATTATATACTCTAGTTCATGATTTTAATACAAGGTGTCATTATATTGTTGGAGATAAATTTGCTGTTATTATGGATCATAATAGTTTTTAACACATTTCTTCACAAAGAGATTTGAATCTAACAAAAATAAGATGGATAGAATACCTTCGAATTTTTGACTTCAACTTGATGTATACATCTGGTAAAGAGAATTCAATGGTATATGTATCAAGAATGAAATCATATAATTAGTTGGCTAAGTAATATTATGATTAATGGTAATTTATTTCAGTTATATCATACAAGCACCTGGATTGCACTGACCATGATGATGTTACAATTTTTTTTTCCACTTTGTTTTATTCCTGATTTGATTCAGCATGTGAAAGAGGCTCAAATATCTGATCTTGAATGTGTTACCATGAGGTCAAAACACAATTTTTGGGAGACCATTGAGGGATGGAAGATGAATGAGAGTTTGATATTGAGGTTTAGAGATCGGATCATGGTACCTTTGGATTTTTGATAACAACTTCTTAATGCTTATCACTATTCAAAATGGGTTGTTCATCCGGGCATTCAAAATATGTATAGAGAAATGAAAGAATAGTTTTGGAGGATAGACATGAAAAGGTAAGTGGAATTTGTTTTTCAAGATTCCTGACCTATTAGCCGGTAATAGAGGAACACTAGAGAACAATGGGAATGTTATAGTATTTAACGACCCCTATGTCGAAATGGGAGTAGATGGCCATGGATTTTGTGACATGTTTACCAAGAATGGTTAGTAAAAATGATTACATATGTGTAATTGTAGGTCAGATCATGAATTTAGTTCATTTTATCCCTATTAATGAATCCCATATGGTATAATTGTCTAGAATCTATATCTGATAAGTTGTAAAGCTACATGGAACTCTAGTATCGATTGTGTTGGACCAAGACCCCAAGTTTACATCTCATTTTTTGTAATCCTTACAGAAATACCTTGGTACATAGTTGAATATGAGCATGGAGTGTTATCCTAAAATGGATGTACAATCCAAAAATCTGATCCAAATTTTGGAGGAATTCTTAGGGGTTGTGTGATGGATTTTAGTGGATCATGGGAGGATCACGTACCTTTTGAGGAGTTATCATATAACGAAAGTTATCAGGTCTTAATATATTTGTCCTTTTGAATAATTTTATGGTTTTCCTTTTCATGGTCCAATTTTTTGGGTGTAAATAGGTGAGAATTCAATAATTAGACCAAGCCTTGTGAAATAGAAAATAGAAAATATTTATTTGATCAAAAAGAGAATGGATATGGCACATATTAATCTGAAATAATATGTAGATCACCATAAACGATCATTGTCATTTTATGTGGGTGATCAGTTGACCTTGATAATCTCTCCAAGGATTGGTAATCATCATTTTGGTAAGCATGAAAAGTTATATCCTCAAAACATAGTTCCTTTTGAGATACATTAATGAGTTAGTGAGGTAGAATATTGGTTGGCCTTTCCACCAAGGTTTATCTCAGTGCATATTGTGTTTCATGTGTCTCAATTGAAGAAGTACCAACCTAATCCTGATCATGTCATTTTATGGGATCATATTGACCTAGATCTAGATGTTATGTTGATTCATGTGTTTGTATGAATTGTAGATAGGCAGAAGAAACTCTATCATGGGAAAAGAATAATTCTAGTGCATGTTTTATGGAATCATGGTTAGATTATGGAAGAAATGTGAGAGTGTGAAAAGGAAATTTTAGGGGTAGTGGATAGAACTATTCTTGGACAACTCTAATTTTCTACTTTCTGAGGAGTGAAAGGATAATGGTGGGGAGAATGTGGCACCCCTATTTTTATGTATTTCGCATTAATTTATTTATTTTAACTATATATAAAAATTGGATTATGTTTTGGTAGGTTTGGAAGAGTTTTAGAATGATTTGGAGGATTTTATGGAGGTGAATAATTTGATCATGGCTAGTACAAACCATGCACCCCATCTAGGAAATAATGTGGTTTGTGAAAGGGGTGACAATCGATCTGCATGGTTGGCACATGGTTTAGCTGAACCATCTAGATGTTTAGAGGAAACTTTGCATGTATAGACAAAGGGGAAATCATGGCTAGAACAAATCTTTTTTAACCATTCGATCCAACCATATGAGGGGTTGGATTAAGGTAGTAGCACCACATTATTGGTGAATGGTCGACCAAATCGTGCGGAAAAACTGTATGGATTATAGCTGTAAATCCACATTTTTTGGATCTAACCTGGATTATGTCTTAGGAACCCTTTTAATTTACTTACATTTCATAATCCAAAACTACTTATCTCTCAATATTTTAGATACATTCTTCTTTGATCTAGGAGAAAATTTTGGGTGTTTCAAAGCACGTTGGAGATCCATATTATCCGATAATTCTTCGTTCTTGGCCATTATTCTTAGATTTATACACCTTTTCTCTATCAGAGCCTTAGATATAATCTTATTAGGATAAATCCATGTTATTTTATGTATTATTTATTATATCTTGATGAATCCTTTTTATATCTATCAAAATAAAGGTGCTTCATTATCATATCTTTAGAACTGTTATTCCGTTCTTTGTTTTTTCCAATGTTTATAATGTAGGTGGATTCTCTATTGAATTCACCTGATTAGAAATTGATGTCTTAACTTGAAATATTTTTTTTTCATAAAATTATCATGAAATTATTATTCAATACTTTATAGAAACCACTTTAGTGATGGTTTTTGAGAAATTGTAGAAATTGGATGGTTTTGTGAAAAATCATCTTTGATGATAATTTTAAAATGGTTATTTTAAAATTATGGTTCTAATTTGATACATAGAAAATGGTTTTTGAAAATATTTAATTAAATAAAGGTTTTATGTGAAATATCTTGGCATATATTTTGGAATACAAGGTTGGTGTGAGTTCGTTTTCATTAGACATGACCCTGTGGAAGGGGAATGTACCATTAGGGAACCTGATTTTGGTTACTTGTTGATGAATTGATAGGTATATGAGCGACTAATCATGATTATGGAACTATCACCTAGGAATAAATGCGTGTATGTGTGGATGCGTGGAGTTATAGAATAAGTATGCCAAATTTAATTAATAATGGTTTTAAAGGATTTTTTATTTCTTTACATGAAAAAATATTTTGGATTTGATATAAACTAATTTAACCATTTTAAATTATTTTATCTAAAAGTGTTAATATGTTTTGTAAGAGTGGAATGAGTTGTGAATTCATTGGGGGAAACCCTATTGAGTTTAGAATCACCCCTTATTGGGAACTATTGTGCATTTACATATGTCATCTATCATGACACAGGTAAAGGTAAGGTATCTCAGTTATTTAGTGATTCTTCTTGATACTGTGGGTGTGGATTGACATGTTGGATATTGAAGAAGGTTAGGAGTTTCTGGTTGGATGTATTTTGTTTTTTTGTCTTTTTATTCCTTTAATTCTTTTAGTTTCTACTTGTACTCTAATATGGTTATTTTTTTGGTTATGTTGTGCTGTATTTTCCACTCATCCATCATATAATGGTTTTTTGGTTATTTTATTTTTGGTTTGGATGTCTATATTTCAAAGGGAAAATCATCCCCCTAATTTTATTTAGGACCTTTGCATTTATTTCTATCATTTGGTGTCTTGTGGATTTCATATAAGGCCAATAACAGCCACCGCCTCTTCCCAAGCCAATGAGTGAGGGGTGAGATGTAACATCTACCACCGTCTCCCTATCAATATTCCTTTATATTTATAATTTAAATTGACATGTCATGTAATTCAAGTGTTTTAAATGTGTCTTAGTATTTTGATGATTTTATTAATTAAATGCGTCTTAAATCTCTAATAATTTATCTTTAATATTTTAAAAAAAAACTAATAATACAACATTTATGTGTTAAAATTTTTATTTTTATTTTCATAGATTTTATTAATATTTTATTTCTATATTTCTTTTAAAACATTTATTTCAATTATTTATGTTTTTAATTTTAACTTTTTGTTATTAAATATTTTATCATTGTATTTTTATTTAATTATTGTATCATAATTTTAATTTATAATATCTTGTTTTTTATTTTAATATATTTTCCTTTTAATTTTAAAATTTTAATAAATATTTAGTTTTCAAATATTAAAAAATATAATTTTAATTTATTTATTGATTGAGTTGATTTATACTTTTAATTTGAATATTTATAATAATTAATTGAATTGTTTTTTAATTTTTTATATTTTTTTTAATTTTTTATTATTATGATTTATGCTAATCAATATTTTTAATTTTTCTTAAAAATATAAGTGGTTTGGAACTTTCACTATTTTTAGTGTGTTGAAAAATGGATTTGTTGAAGTTATTGGATAAAAAAATATATTAATTCTAGTAAATAGTCATAGAATCAAACAATATTTTAAAGGGAATCCAAAGGGATAAGCTACCATCTTTTTGATTAAAAAATGATTGTTCAATGATGTATAACTGAAGACTTTAAATTTAGCGCTTCATGGGAGTCAACCCATGGATTTTATATGTGTTTGATTTTGTTTTCTTAAGAATAAAATGTTTATGTGATCTACCTATTATTCTCTATTTATTCTTGATTTAAATTATTATTCCTATTGGTCATTTTTCTTTTATATGGTTTATGGTGTCAAAATAAGTAAAAATTCCCATTTTTTTATCAAATCACAAAAAGTTGCATACTTGAGCCTCACTAGATAAAAATTCCCTAAACTCAGCCTTTGGGTTTTCATTACTTATGAGCATATCTATTGAATTATTATGTTATTTTTTTAATTTTAAAGGAAGTGAAGTAGAATAAACTAGAATAATTCACTCAAAGATGATAGGGAAGAGATAATTTTGGATACATTCAAAGGAAAAAATATTCTTTAATTAGGGGAGTGTTTATTTTAATTAGTTATTTTATATTTCAAACTTCTTCATTACTGGGGTTGTTTCTTGTTGGTTATATGAAAATTGTACTACAATTATTTTAAATTTATTCACTGTGTGAAATTAAGTATAGGGGATTAATACCCTTTGCTATTTTTGTTCAAATGAATGTGTTTTTATCTATTGGGTGTTTAAGATATTTTTTTCTATTCAATTGAAAATATAATTAAAATAAATTTTAAAATTTTCTAACACCCTGTTCATTGTACACTTAATGATTAACATGATACTATTTTTACTTTATTGAACAAATCATTATACTGTGCCTTAAAGATAATGTTTGTTCCTTTTTAATCTTTTTGTAAAATATTTATTGTGGAAAACATTTTGTTTGAATTACCTTATAACCATTAAATATAAATTAGAACTACTAAATTGCAAATAACTTTGAAAATTAAAAGTTTAATTGTTTTCTTTCATCTTTGAATTCAACTTTGATGATAAAGTTGAGTTTTAAGTGTGAGAGAAATAGTCTTCTTAAATTAGGTAAACTAGTGTTTTAATATTCAATCCATCAAGAATCCATTTTAAAATTTTCAAAATTGGTTGTTTTCAAGTTTTTCTCTTTACTTTTAGTGGGTCATTTTTTTTAATTTTGAAGTTATGATAACATTTTTATGAGGTTATACTTTATTATCATAGTAATTTAATTGAGTAAATATTTTACCGCCCTCTTAAAATCATTTTTTTCATTGTTATATTTTAAGATAATGTTATAAATTATCATTGAGTTGAATATTTTTGATTTAATAAATATTATAAGGCCATATTTTACAAGAGATATGTAATGAAAATCCTAATATAGTTTGATAATCTTTCATTAATTATTTTATTATTTTATTATTTAATCCAAAAACTATTGGATGATTTATTTATGAATCCATGTAATTATTGAACCTACTCATCCATTCAATTGTGTCTAATTATTTATATGAAGATTTATGTGTGTCTTCTCACTTGGAGGTAAATTGAAATTTGGAAGTCTTATTTAAATTTTTATTTATGTTTCTTTTGGTCAATTTTTATTCAATAAAAATTATTTTTATAAAATAATTAATTAAATATTGAGTTCAAACCACTTTATTTTGAGAGGGAATTCATTCTTTCTGTCTAAAAGGATTTATGGTAGAAAATCAATTTTCCTTAATAAATTCTTTGTGGAATTATAGTTTTTTTTTCGATTTTTAGATTAATTATTTTTCACTAAAATTGATTAGTAATTGATTGAGGACAAGAAAAGATTAATTGTAGGGGAATTTGATTTGGATTTTGATTAGGGTGTTTTACCACATCATTTATTAAACATTTTAATCATTTAGTTAATTAAAAGACCTATATTTGTTAAATAATTAAATTTCAATTATTTTGTTGATTAAATTATTAACCTATAATTTTTATGTTTAATTTTGTATTTTTATATTTGAATAATTTATTATGACAACATTGATTTTATTTATTTTTATGTTCCTCCTCAACCTAATTCCTCCATGTTTCCACTCCCTCTCATCCATGGATGATGCTCGAGCCTCACTAAGCATCGCTGATGTTGAGACTATAAATGATTGACCCACCAGTGTAGTGATAATCTTGAGATAAAATAAAGTGAAATATGTGGAAATAAATGGACACCATATATAATTCTGAAAAAACCCCAAAATAAAAAGGGGTAAAAAACCATGAGCATATAGAAGGATCACTATGGGTAAAAGTGGTACACACTCCCTCAATATTATAAAGAGGAAAACCTCATAAATTTATCACTTGAATAAGTGGGATAGACTCACAAAATACTACATAGAAGGGATGATAAGAGATAATGAGAAGCTGATGTGATATCATAGGAAAATACACTACTCTTTATAGGAAATCTGAACCCTTTCTTCTCCTCTCTTCTGGAGTTTTGGTGGAGCTAGCCACCAACCTAACACCTTCCATGTCTTCCCCCTTTGATAAATTGGGGGGTGGGGGGCACCATCCATGGATACAAACTCTGACGACACATCTCGCACTTAGAGATTTTATTGAAAACCAATCACATTTCCACACATCCTTAATATCTTCCAAATCAAGCTACTCAAGTCTCTATGAGGCCACTCAAGGATCTGTACCATCTGGACTTATCATATTCATCTAACTTCATCAGGAAATCTACCAAATTTTCTCTACTGTGAATTTTTTGCATGCCCACACTTCCTTCCTCCAACACATCTTAGACAAAGTGATACTATACACCAATTTTCTTTTTCCTGGAATGAAAATATGGATTCTTTGAAATATTAAAGGTGCTATGAGTATCACAAAACAATGGAATATACTCCAGTCTGTGCCTAAGCCCCTTCAACAATATTCTCATCCACATCACCTATTTGAAAGCCTGTGTATCTACCATGTACTCCGCCTCCATCATGGATTAGTCCAGAACTAATTAAAATTTTGAAATCCATCTCACAAATCCTCCTATAAGAGGAAAAAAATTACCCATAGTGGATTTACTTCAGTCATAATCACCAAAAAAATATGAATCAGCATATCCTTTGATAGTAAAATATGATCCTCCATAACATAATTCATCATTTGAGGCCCCCTTGATGTATCTCAGGATCCTCCTCACTATGCTCCAATTATTCCATCATATATTCTCCATGTACTGACTAACTACCCCCACTAAATGTGAAATGTTTAATCTAGTATAAACCATAGCGAACATTAGACTACCCACTACTGATGCATATAGCACTAAAGACATATCTGTCATATCTTATTTACTACTAGGACTCATTATAGAGGATAACATGAAATTAATAAGAAGAGGGGTGGATATTTTATTAGAGTATTTCATATTGAAGTGTTTTAAGACACTCTGTAAGTAATTATTATGTGATATCCAAATATTACCATTATTTATGTCTCATTAAATTTGCATCCCAAGAATCTTGTTTGTTGGTCCTAAGATTGTCATATCAAACTCCCTATCCCAATATTCCTTCATATCCTAGATTTGATCTTTATTAGGGTCTAAAACCAACATTTCATCCACATAAAACAAAATAATGATGAAATAATTACCATTAAAACACTTTAAACATGCACAAGGATCCGAATGAAGTATGTTATATCCAAGGCTCATGATATAAGAATCAAATTTCTTATACCAACACCTCAAAGACTATTTGAGACCGTATAAATATTTTTTCAACCTGAAAACCAAGTTCTATTTTCCTTATTATAAAAAACTATTTGGTTGGAGAATATAAATATCTTAATTAAGATCACCATAGAGAAAAAGTAGTCTTCACATCTAGATGCTCTAGATGTAAACTGTATGTAGCACACATCACCAGAACTATCTGAATAGTCATCAATCTAATAACATGAGAAAATATTTCATTGAAATCAATACCTTATTTCTGAGCATATCTTTTGACCAACAATCTTTCATTATATCTTTATACCTTATACTTTTTATCCCTCTTGATCTTAAATAAACATTTTTTTCTGATAGCCTTCCTTTTATGAGGTAATGGAACAAGATCACAAGTCTTGTTCCTGGGAAAGGCTTCAAGTTCATCCTTCATTACTACCATCCATGATGATTCATCTAAACTCTAAGACACCTCCACAAAATAATATGGTTCTCTGTCCTCCTTCAATAATTTTTATGCAATATTTCTCTCAGTGACATAGTATGAGTGCCATACTAGTTCTCTTTTCTCCCGAGTTTACCGTTGTGATCCATACTCAACCTGTACTTGATCTTCATGCTCTGGTAATGCCTCTGAGGAAACTGGTTCTTCCTTGTATTTTTCCTATACTTCAAATATTATTGTTTATGTATTTTCTTTCTCCATGTCTCTATTAATTGTCACTTGCACCTTGTCTTCTATAAAAATGAAATATCTGTTGTTGATAAGTTTGAGGTAAGTGGGTCCCACAAAGAATACCCCTTGACACAATAGGCGTACTCTAAGAAGATACATTTCTTGGATCTTGATTCCAACTTCAATATTTATTGGTCATTAAAATATTCATATATCGGACTTATAAAAGTATGTAACCAACAATATTTAGTGAGTTTACTAGTCCACATCTCCATCGGTGTATTCAGATCAATTGCTATTAAAGGAGATTAGTTGATCACATAAGAGGCAGTTTTCGCTACTTCTACACAAAATGTTTTTCCAATTCCTATAGTCTTCAAAATTTCTCTTGTTCTATCCAAAAGGGTTCTATTCATCTGTTCTGCCACTCCATTATACAGAGTATTTTACACCACCATGAACTATCTCTTGATTCTTTATTGTTGAAAAAATTATCAAACTCAATGGTTTTATTTTATCCAATGTTTTTAGTCCTTAGAAACTTGATCTTATTTCCATATTCAAGTTCCTTAGGTTCTTTGAATGTTTTTGAGACTTCAAATATATCCACTTTATTCTTGATTGGGTACACCCCACATATTTGGGAATAATCATCAATGAAGGATACAAACTACCTTTCTTCTCCCAGGTATATAACCGATGCTTTCTAAATGCTGGAATTGATCAAATCTAAGATCTCCTTACTTCTTGATATTTCCATTCCAAACTTTAACCCGTGTTTCTTGCTCAAAAACATAATGATCACAAAATGGAAAGGATACCTTTGTAATCCCAGGAAAAAACTTTTGATCTTCAATAATCTTTATGCCTTTTTCTAACATATGACCAAGCTTCTGATGCTATAACATCTCCAACGCTTCCGTTGAGGTAGTTTATGCGCAAACTATCTCTTCCTCCATGTAAATTTATCACATAAGAACATATAGGTTCTTTGATATCATCTCTTCCTTAATCACCACAATTTTACCCTTTACAATTATCACCACTCCATTCTCGGTGTGAGTCTTGCATGTGATATTATCAAATTGTACCAAAGACAACATGTTCTTTTTTAGACCCTTCACATAGAGTACTCCTTGGATGGTTTGTACCATTCCATCATGAATCATCAATTTGATGGTACTAACTCCAAAAATCTACAGGGTGTGAACATTATCCTTGTACAGAAGTCCTTCTAGGATAGTTTAATATTGGTCAAACAATTCTTGTCAATACATCATGTTATACGTTTCTCCGGAGTTGACTATCCATGCATCATTGAGATGCTTCCAGCTTCTATCAGTCGTTGCTGATTCACTGAAAGGAATGTCTCCCTATCCATAAGTACTCACCACATTTACCTAAGAGCTCTTTTCACTACTCTCCTTATTCCAACAGTCAATCTTGACATTCCACTTCTTTCCACAATTGAAATATGTGAAATTATTCTTCTTACTCCATGATTTGGACCTGCCATGATTTTCAGTCCCATTGGAACCATGCTCTATCATCTTTCCTCTATCCATAGACAGAGCCTCTTCTTGGTGTGAAGTTGTATATCTATCCTCTTTATACTTGAACTGAATATATTCTTCAAGAACCGAGACTAAAATATCATTTAAGAGAAACATATTCATTAGGATATTGTTGGTGTGGTTGATATGAGTTGATAATACGAATCCTAAAACTCTGGAGTAGAATATTCGTATGTTTAGTATCCAAAAGTTTATATCCCAACACCATGAGATGATCAAATAGAGTATTGAGGTTGTTCATGTGGCCAGTCGCTATTTATGACTACACCATTCAAAGAGTATAAAATTTTCTCTTCAAGATTTTTTTTATAGTGACTTGACCTCGTATAGCTTCGTCAAAGTATCCCATATTTTCTTCATCTTCTTTTTCTCTTCAATTCTTGATAGGAACTTATATACCAAATCCAAATGGATTATCACAACATCATTCCCATCCATTTCGTTCCATTTCTCCCATTTCACATCCACCAATATTTATTTAATTTCTAGTAGGCAATTATATTTCCACAATACTGCATGTATCTTCATTTTACACAATGAAAAATTATTCTCATTGAATTTTTTGATCTCGAATTTCTCTGCTATATTGACATGACATATGCCCATAACATCATCCATTTTACAATGGTGTATTTAATAATATCAAGAAATTTTTTTATGATGTAAAAATCAACCATAGTCACAATCACAAATCATACTCAAATTTATGAGAATTAATAATAACCGAAAACATGAATAGAACTAGGACATAACCTTCCTATGATACCACTTGTTGAGACCATAAATGATTATCCCACCGGTGCAGAAATAATAATGAGATAAAATAAAGTACAAAATTCAGAAATAAATAGACACCAGATGTAATGTGGAAAACCTGAAAAATTTAAACAAGTAAAAAAACCATAGGAAAATAGAAGGATCACTATGGGTAAAACTGGGTACACACTCCCTCACTTTTACAAGGAGAAAACCCTCATAAATATCTCTCTTGAATAAGTAGGTAAACCAACTCAAAAAATGGTGCACATAATGAATGATAGGAGATAATGAGAAGCTCATGCGATATACTAGGGGAATCTACTTCCTTTTATAGGTATTCTTTCCCCTTATTTATCCTCTCCCCTGGTAGTTTGGTGGAGCTGACCACTAACCTAACACCTGTTATGCCTTCCCCCTTTCAATATAGATAACTATTGGATTTTAAGTCATTTTTATAATGAATTATATTGATCACTCAAAATATGAGCAATTCATAGGAAGTGAAAGTAAGGGTGGGTCCTGATTATAGATGGATCATTGATTATTCAATGGGTCTCATGAGAAAAAACAATAGGCATGTCAAATTATATGGGTATTTGGTTTATACCTATCCATTTATTAAGAATAATGTCTTGGTAGAGGCCTTGATGGTAAGATTCATGATAACTTGGCTACGACCTTGATGAAAAATTCATGAATATTTGAATTTATGAATTTATTTTTTTAAGAATTAATTTTCCATTATCCATGAGATTCATATGTTGATATTGGCCATGGATGTTCATTGAACTCAATTTTATGACAGAATGGAACCTATTTTGACTATCCAGTCTACCATATTTATTATACATTATTTACTCATGATAGATTCCATTGTAAATAACCCATAATAAGAATTTTATCACAACATTTATTTTTTTCCTTTCCCTAGGATATGAAGAAGGATATTATGAATGGTTTCGAGGTTTCAAAAATGTTTATTATTCTATGTTTTTATATTTCCAATGTAACATGGGAATCACGTATATATCTATTTTTCCAAGACTTATAAACGAATTGATATTGTGTAGTGAGATCCCTTGTATCCAATGTAATATGGTAAAAATTAGCTCTAGATTTATGGAGTTAGAGTGTTATAACTTATACTACCGTGCACTGTTATTTAGTTAAGTGAATTCCATGAATAGTGTGGCTAAGAATGATATAGCTAGATTAAATAGAGAATACCGTGTGAACCATGCATGCATGACATACATAGATCAAATTCCAAGTACAATTTTTAGGAATGGAAGGAGATGAATGCATAAATTCATACAGTGTGATAAATTATATATTGTATGAAGAAGACTTGAGCTTATAGGCATTTAAAATGAGGTTTTAAGAATTACTAAAATAAAGACGCTAAATTTATAAAAAAATATCAAGGGAAAATCAATCTGCATGAATTTCCATGAATGAGAGTGTTGTCACATTAAGATGATAGATTCAATGGTTGTTACGAAACATGATGCATTCATGTGACATGTATGATTTTATGAATGCATGTTACATATGAGTTTCATGAAAAATGATATAAATGTCATGAGCTATAATATTTGGATATCACCTAGGGATCTTGAAATTAATGAGCATTAATGTCACGACCCGTCCCAGTGGGCCCCACACCGTGACTCCCCAAGCCCACCTCCAATAGGCCAGGGGCTAGTGACTAGCACCGAGGAGGTGTATTACTAACATGGGAGGCATTTACTATATACCTGTACACACACACACACATCTCTAAGCCCACAAATGCTGAAATGTAAAAAAACACTAAGGAAAAAGAATGCATGCATACAACTAAACCCAACCAGCAGAGTACGATGAAAGGTAGAGTACTGTAAAAGTAAACTGGGCAAAAAATACAAGCCCACCAAAAAGAAAACAAACAAGAGTCTGAAACTGTGAAGTCCAACCTGTAAGCACAAAAGGTACTGGGACTGCCGCTCATAGCTGTAGGAACACCTCGGCCTGTAGGGAACTCAGAAAGATCGGTCCTGTCCTAGTCCGCCCTGGACTCTGTCAAAAGGCTGCTTGTCTGCACAAGACACTAGACGTGCAGGCAAAGCCCATGCAGGGGTGAGTATAACAATACTCAGTAGAGGACCCCGAAAACCACAAAGAAATACACAAAGTAAAGATATAGTCAACTATGCACAGTATATGTCTACGTCACATATAGAAAAAACCAGATATACCCAAAATCCAGACCTGTGGTCTAGAAACAAGTCACACAACCACATACCCCTGTAAAGGATTTTTTTTGAAGATTCTGTGATGCACTCAATTCCGAGAGAACACACTCAATGAGTCTTATAGCTATGATGACATCTGTCCGAGAAGTGCTGTTCGTCGGGAACCGTCACGAGAGATAGCTACACTCATTATGGGAGAAACACTCCTGAGTGGAAAGGTTATGATAGATAAAATCACTCATTATGAGAGACACACTCATGAGTGGGAAAGATCACGATACACATATGAGGATCACTGCCAGGGCCATGGAGGATACTGAGACTCATCCGGATTCACCAGTTAGGTGATACGACAACTAGGTATAGGATCAACACCCGGTAAGGTTGGTCACGTCGATTCCTGAATCTACCTAGGGTCAAGAATGGATAGAGGATCTCGATCCGGGCCTCTCGGATGGATGCCTGACTCTATCACAAAAAGTCATGCTGAAGGGATCATACTTCTGAGTGGGAAATGATGCATGAAGTTCAGGGGAATGAGAATAAGGGGCACTAACCCAAATGAAAGATTTCCAAGGTATGGTGAACTAAAGGACCATGCCATTTTCCAAAAAGAACAGGGCGTGTAGAAAAGATACACGCCGTGTTGTCTGACCCCGGGTACTGCCCGTGTACAACGGCCCGTGTCACAGGCTGTTCGTGTAGAGAAAAAAAAACTAAGTACACGACATGTAGTACGGTGTAAATGCAATGTCTGGGTAACTGGGGTTGGCTCCATGTACTCTGTCCATGTTCCCGTACACGGTCATCAACCCGTGTACTCCAACCCGTGTAATCTTCACACTGGGTGACCCGCGCTGCTGGCCTCGCCTGGCTGTGTGATGGAGTACACGGTCGTGTACTCTATCCCGTGTCCATGTATTCCCGAGATGCATGCCGAGTCCTGCGTAGCCTCTTCTCCCAAGTTGTACATGCCGTGTCACCCGAAGCCGTGTAGATCATCCCATGTCCGTGTACTACCCAATTTACACGCCGAGATTCAGGGAAGGTCCAACACGCTGTGTGACCAGGGTCACACGCCGTGTGATTCTTCTCTGACCCTGAAACCCTAGCCGCCGCCACCAGTACTAAACGACGTGTTCTTCAGAAGTACACTCCGTATATTTTGGAAATTTCCGGAAACAGCGCTCTTCGCCAGCGTGCCTCCCGTGCTGCTCCGATGTTGATCCAGCCATCTGACCGCCATGAAACCTTCAAGTTTTGGTCGCCCTGATTCCACGAAGCCACTTTCGGTGTTTTTATACCTCTAATAGGCTATGAAAACGTGTTTGTATCTTCCCGCAAAAAAAACACTCTTTCCGATCCGGTCTAATTCATCATCCTCCATCATCACCGCACCTCCACAAGGTCGTTGCGGTGTCGAACCTTCGATTTGGGATCGTTGCGTTGTAGAACGGATGCACAATGATCCGTTGTTCGTCGCCCCACGAAGAACGTGAAGAACGCGTGATTAAAGTAGGGGGAAGAAATCCAAATAGACAAATTTAGGAACGAACCTCCACCGTCGTTCGTCAGGGCGTTGATCTGCTCCCTTTAATAGGCTTAAACGGAGCAATGATCAACAACAACATAAAGCATGGATCAATTCCCCAAAACTATCCCAAAGAAATCCCTCCTGCAAGAATGCACGAATTCACTGATCAACTTGTTCATGGTTAATCGATGTTCGTGGTTTAAACTCAAAAATGGGGAAAGGGAATTGAAATAAAAAACCCCTACCTTTTGAAAGGATCGATCGCTGACGAAGGCGTCGCGCTGCCATTTTCGTCGAGATCCTTCAACGTTGTTGGCGTAGCGATTCTCGACTTTGATCCATCGTCGTTCGTCGCTGAGAGTTTTCTCCAACTCCCCGTGGATTCAGCAGAGGTTCCTATCAAACATCACCAATGATCAACAATTTTTCACCCCTTTAAAAAGGGAAACAAGATTGGCACTTAATTATGCAGCGATATTAATGACTCCTACTTGCCTAATCTTGAGTCATTATGACGCGCCATTAGTTAAGGAAACAGATGTCCCGTTGCTGCGTATTAAAGAGTCCAACTTTCCATTTATTTTGCATTATGACACAACATTAAATTAAGGAAACAACTTCCCTTTTAACGCGCTGCAATAGTTGTTTCCATAAAATAAAATAATCATTTAGATTTAGATTTTATTTTATTTTATTATTAAAAAGTCCGAAAATTTACTTTTTCCCTCAACCCGCACCGGTCGAGGTTAGCCTCATTCTTAGGCAGAGTCATTTTCCCAGACGCAATGGTGTGCTCATATTTTTAATCCGGGCATCCATTTGGAAACTGCCACAACCAAGCACAAGTCCCGACTCACTTAACTTAAAAAGTTCAAACCACCATTCCGGGCTCACTGGACCTCGGAATGATGTGCCGTCTTCATGTTCGGTCTCGAAATAATTCCATATAATATTTAAAAATAATAAATAGGAAATCAGAGACATTAAATTCTCCCCACCTTGGGGCTTTACGTCCCCGAAAAGACAAAAGAAGGGCTACTCAAAAAGATGTGGGTACTGGGCATGGATCTGAGCCTCCCACTCCCACGTGCTCTCCTAAAGATTCCCATGCTGCTACCGGACGTGCACCAAGGGAATCGATCACCCACGAAGGATCCTCTCCTGCCGATCCTCGATCTCCACCGGGTACTCAGTGAAAGTCACTCTATCCTCGATGTCCAGCTCGCCTTAGTCGATGACGTGCGATGGGTCATGCACGTACCTCCTCAGCTTCAACACGTGGAAGACATAATGTACCCGATGCAACTGTGGTGGTAGAGCTAGATGGTACGCCACCTCACCAACTTTTCTCAGAATCTGGAAAGGTCCAATGAACCTCGGAGATAGCTTGCCACCTCGGCCAAATCTCCACAACCCTCATCGAGGTGAGACCCGAAGAAAGATGTGGTCTCCCTCTTCGAACTCCAGAGGTCTCCGACGTCTATCAGCATAAGACTTCTGTCGGCTCTAGGAAGTCTTCATCTGCTCCTGAATGATCTGCACCTTCTCTGTGGTAGCTCGCACTAACTCTGGACCCATGAGTGCTGACTCTCTGGGGTCGGTCCAGCAAAGCGGTGACCGGCAGGGTCTCCCGTAAAAAGCCTTGAACGGTTCCATACCAATGATGGAGTGGCAGCTGTTGTTGTATGAAACCTTCACCAGTGGTAGGTGGTCCTCCCAACTATGACCAAAGTCCAAGATACATGCTCACAACATATCCTCCATAACCTGAATGGTTCTCTCCGTCTGACCATCCGTCTGGGGATGAAACGCTGTGCTCAAGCATAGTTGAGTCCCAAAAACCTCCTACAATCCCTTCTACAGCTGGGATGTGAAGCGGGCGTCTCGGTCTGAGACTATAGTCAAGGGACCCCATGAATCTGAATATCTCCTGCACGTAGAGGCGTCTCAAGCTCTCTACGGAACTCTGCTCCCTGATAGCTAAGAAGTGGGACGACTTGGTGAGTCGGTCAATGATCAACCAGATGGAAACATGCCCCTTGGACGTCTGTGGTAATCCCTTAACGAAGTCCATCGATATTCCATCCCACTTCCACTCTGGGACTTCCAGGGGGTGAGCTAATCCCGCTAGAACCTGGTGTTCAACCTTCACCTGCTAGCATGTGAGGCATCGAGAAACAAACTCTGCTACTGCCATCTTCATGCCTGACCACCAGAAATGCCATCAAAGGTCCTGGTACATCTTTTACACTCCAAGATGTACCTCCAAAGGGGATGTATGGAACTCCCTCAGTACCTCCTCCTGCAATGCCACTGGTACAACAGTGCGTCCTCTGAAAAGAAGTACGTGCTCCCCACCTTGCGAATATCCATCAGGAGCATGTCCCGTGGATGAATTAGCACATAAAGACACACAGTCGGCATCCCCCAGGTGTTCCTCCCTAACTCGCTGTAAGAGTGGAGGGGTGACACCCATCAACTGTAGGTAAGCTGTATCCTCTCCATCTATGAAGGATAACTGTAACGCGACTAACTACTGTGTCACCTCACTCAATAGATGTGAGTTCGACCTTCTGATAAGGGAATATTCCACCTTATTCCCCTTTCCAGGAGTATAGATGATCTCAAAATCCTAGTCCTGGAGGAACTATAGACAATGCCTCTGCCTCAGATTTAGATCCTTCTATGAGAAGATGTATTTGAGGATTTTGTGGTCGGAGTAGACAATAAAACTCTTTCCCATAAGGTAGTGTCACCACATCTTCAATGCGAAGACTACCGCTACTAACTCGAGATCATGGGTCGAATAGTTATTCTCATGTGGCCTAAGCTGGCGCGAACCATAAGCAATCACTTCCTGCCACTGCATCAGGACATAGCTGAGCCCGGTCCCTGATGCATCACAGAAAACTATGTACTCGACACCCTCCTACAGAAATCTCAAGACTGGGGTGCTCGTCAAACTCTGTCTCAGCTGCTCAAAAGCCTGCTGGCACTTTTCTGTCCACAAAAAGGGTTTCTTCTTACTGGTCAAGGCCATCATCGGTGCTGATATCCGGGAGAAGTCAGGAATGAACCTATGGTAATATATTTCCAATCCAAGGAAGCTTCGCACCTTTGTCACGCTCCGAGGTGGTTCCCATGCTAACACAGACTCCACCTTGGATGGGTGCATAGCTACTCCATCTGCTGAGATGACATGTCTCAGGAAGTGGACCTCCTGAATCCAAAACCAACACTTCAAGATCTTCCCATAAATCCAATGCTCCGGAAGTACGTCCAGAACCATCCGTAGGTGTCTCGTGTGCTCCTCCTCTGACGCCGAGTACACAAGGATGTTATCGATGAAGACCACTACGAACCGGTCCAAGTACAACTGAAAGACCTAGTTCATCAGTCCCATGAATACTGCGGGGGCATTCGTCACTCCGAAAGGCATCACCAAGTACTCATAGTGACCGTAGCGGCATCTGAAATCCGTCTTCGGTATATCCTCATCCCACACTCGTAGCTGGTGATAGCCTGATCGTAGGTCAACCTTCAAGAACCACTGTTCCCCTCTTAGCTGATCGAAGAGGTCATCAATCCTTGGCAGTAGATATTTATTCATCACCGTCTCCTGGTTCAGGTGCTGATAATCCACACATAGTATCAGAATCCCATCAACCTTCTTGGAAAACAAGACCGGGGCCGCCCAGGGTGAAATGCTGGGTCTCACGAAACCCTTGCTCTGTAAATCCTCCAACTGCACCCTCAGCTTTCAAAGCTCTGTAGGATCTATCTGATATGATGACGAGTAAATAGGTGCCATACCAGGGTGTAAGTCGATGCAGAAGTCGATTTCTCGGTGCGGAGGTAGTCTTGGAACATCTTTGGGAAAGACGTCTTCATACTCTGCCACCACTACTGGGAACTGAGAGCTCACAACATCTACTGCTCTGAGGGTAATTCTAGCCAACTCATGAGTGATCGACTACACCCTCCTATGCATGAGCCCATTTTGTGCTGCCTGGGTTTCCTTTTCTCTGACAAAGGAAAACCTCATTCCATCACGGAAGACACACCGCACCCTTCACCTAAAACAGTCAATCTGAGCATGGAACAAAGATAACCAATATATACCGAGAATGACGTCGTAAGGCCTCAACGCTAACACCAAGAGGTTCTAACCGAAACTCTCGCCTCCAAGGGCAAGATCACACTGTCTGCAAAGGTGTGTGATCATCGAGTCTCCTCCCGTAGGTGTCTCCAAGCATAATGATCGAGTCAACAGTTCAACCGGAATCTAGAGGTTTTGTACAATACATGTGTCTATAAGGGAATGACTGGAACCTGTGTCTATGAGTACGACATCTAAGGTATAAAAGACAAAGATCATACCTCGAATCATCCCTGGAGCCCCTGCGTCGTATGCCTCAACCGCATGCAGCTGTCCCCGTCCCTGTCCCCCAGCTCCCTGAGCTTGGTGCGAACCTCCTGGGGGTGGTTGTGGAAGTAAGTCGAAGCGTCTTCCACCACCCGCAGCTCTCCCTTCTCCTCTTCCACATCCATTGCCTAGCGGGTCTGTCTGCTCTATCCTCTGCCTCTGCCTTGGTGGCCCATCCACCGCTTCCCTTTTAGCAGCTCAACAGGTTGGGTAATCTCTAGCGAGATGTCCCCTACCGTCGCATGCGTAGCATCGCTTCTCCATAGGATGAATGGATCAAGACTGAGAGCCCTTGAATTTCGATCCCCTGTATTGGGTCCTCTTATGACATTTCCCATGTCCAGATCCCTGTCCCTGACACCGGATCCCTGCTTCCGGTGTCTCTGCACCTTTCTGCCTACTACTGACTACCGGCGCCTGTCTCTACTCCGTCAAGAAACTCTCGATCACCAAGGCTCACTCGAGCACTCCAGAATAAGTGTAAATTCATAGAGGCACGAAAATAGCTCGGATGTCACGCCGTAGAACTCGTTCAAAGGTCTGAGCTATCCATCGAGTACCTGACGAGGTTGGTGAACCTCAATGAATAGTCAGCTACTGTCATACTGCCCTGCTGGAGCTGAAGAAGCTCTAGGATGCGCACATCTCTCAGCATAACCAGAGAGAAATACTCCCTAAAGAGTCGCTCAAACTCCGTCCATGAAAGATTCTCCTCTTTGTGAGTCTGTGTGGTCAGACTCCCCCACCGTCCCACCGAACCCTGAAGAAGGCTCGCTCCTAGGACCACCATCTGGTCTGCTGGTGTCCTTACAAGACAGAAAACTCTGGTCACCACCTCAAGACAGTCCTCAGCTGCCTGGGGGTTGGGCTCGCCTCAGAACCTGAGGGGTCTCTATCTCTATAACTCATGGATTGCGCTGAGCCTACACTCCTCACTAGTCGGTACCGCGGGTACCACTGGCTGCTCCACTGGTGGTTTTATAGCAGGTGCACCACCTGGTGGCAACGCCTGGGGAGCTGGTCCCTGTATCGAAGCCTCATCACTGAGGGGGTAATCCTCGTGATCGTGCTGTTGAATCCTAGCGGGTATGCGTCGTAGAGGAATCCTGTAAACAAACAAGATGTACTATGGTTAATGAGTATATCTGGATAGCTAACACAAAGGGAATGGAAAACACAACCCATTACTATATGATGCATGTACCTTTTTATTTCCCTACAACCAATGTTTTCATGAATCGAGTCGAAAAGTAGGTTATCAGAGTCCTGGTGTATGGATACATCGGCCTCCGCACCAACATTGGGGTCCCTGGCCTGAAAGCTGAACCTGAAACACTTAACACTGTTGCCCCAAACCAAACTCACAGACTCTTGGTCCTAAGGTAGAACTGACCACCTCTGATACCACTCTGTCACGATGCGGGCCCCACTGGGACGGGTCGTGACAATTAAAATGAATAATTATTTATATGATATTTTATGAGGGAGTTTAGGCCACAATTTTCTTAATATACCATATATAATTATAAATCGATTCATAAAAAATATTTAATGATGATTTTGTCTCATGATTAAATGAGATTGTAGGTTAAAGAATCAGTAAGAATCAACCTTCCATATTAAATGTGAATTAATGTTCATTAATTAATGAGAATAATATTATCATTATTATTATTTTAACATAAATGTATATTTAGGAGATGAGTATTTTTTTTGAGAAATTAGAGATATTGATACCTTGATACAATAGTTCCGAAAGGAGGAAAGAACTACTATGTATCGAAGGAGAGACCGATAAATTAAGGAATTCATATTTTTTGAAAAAGGGAGAATATTATTTCATCCAATAAATCATGTTCATAAATGAGTTGTGAGGAGTCATTGTGATTTATTATTACAATGAATTTGAGTAGGTATAATTGATCCACTTAAAGAGGATGTGCAAATTTGAAGTAGAACAAGGCCAAATTTCCACATCATGAGAAGATAGATTCGAAGAAATGTTTTAGGAGGATATAGGAATACCCTTGAATTATAGTCAAGAGGATACATAAATATCAAAATGTGATGTGTAAAGAGGGATATTTTGAGGATATTTCTTCTACTAGAAGTATTCTAGTATAATGAACTCATTAGGAGATGGCTGTTATGATCACTAGAAGACCAGACATTTCAAAATATTGTTTGATGAGTATTTCAGAATATTATCCATCAATATTTTCAGGTGATAGATTATATTTTATTAAAATTGGATTCATATAAGAGAATCAATATTACCATACCTGGAAAGGAGTATGCTCACATTGGGACCAAACCTTATAAATTTTTGTGTTTGGTGCCTTTAATTTCTACATTATCTGAAAAGGCTGATCCATACAAATATTGGTGGATCAAGGATTTAAATAAACACAAAAATTTGAATTTAAAATTAAATTCATAAAAGAAAATGGATCAATGATTCACCTCTACCCCTATAAATTATCCTACTAATCCAGGCATTTCAATTGGTATCAGATGCATGTTACCCTATGGAATATCCAACTATTGCTGATAATATAGAATTTGAATTTATTCAACAATAGGGGAGTTTTTATCTTCTATGAAAATAACCTTAATGGATGGTAGAACTGAATTCTTCCATATCTTCTTTAATAAGTCCTCAAGGGTAGTGATACTATAATAGGGGTTTTACCCTGCTAGGAAAAGATTCCCTTTTGTCTTATTATGAAAAAAGAAATATAGGAGTGAATGTGAAGGAAATAAATTCCCTCCTTTTTACCTCTTTAAAATAAATTATATACAAATGTAATGGGACTCCGGACTATCGAATATATATTGTAGAAGCTAGAGAATATGCATAAAGGAAATGTGAAGATCAAGGAATCAAAGCATCAAATATAGAGATCCAAGTTTGAAGGCATTCAAATGGTAGAAGAAGAAAATATAGATGATTAATTTACCCATGTAAATGAGATATTGAGTAATATTAGAGGTTTTAGGGATACACTTGAGGACTCAAATATTGTGAAAAAATTGACGAGGAACTTCCTTGATATGTTTGATTCTAATATATCATCCTTGGAAGAAATTAGTAATCTATCTCTTGATTATTTACATAACACACTTCTAAATTATGATATGGGAAAATCAATGGTGCACAAAAATAATATAAAAGAAGAAATATAATTTAATGAAAGGAAAATTTTGAAGCTAAAGTGCAAGAATGATGAACCAAACTTAGAATCAGAAGACAAAGATGATGGAGAATATAAGAAAATCACGTCTCTTACTTTGGAAAGAATGAGAAGAGGAGAAAGAAAATATTAAGGTAAGCTTCCTATTAAGTGATTTAATTATTGAGGTGTTATATACTTTGTAATAAATTTACAAAATAAGGGATATGATGAAATAAAGAGTGAAATTGATGATCAAGATCATTCAAGAAGAAAGTTTATAAAATCACATAATTCTCTCTCTTTCTACCTCCTAGTAGAATCTTTATACTACCTCTTGATAGTTCTTCATTGGTCCTTCTGATTCCTCCTTAAATAGGTATTTTAATTTGTCGTCTCTTGATGTAGATATCCAACCTTGTTCTTTTTCATGTCTACAAATCTTCCTTCTTGTGAGGATATATTATCCTTTCTCACATTAACTATGAGAATGAGTGTTAATGAATCCTAACAATTTCTTGATGCACATTCAATACTGGATGAAATCTGTTTATCACTTATTCAAAAATAGTAATTCATTGAGGTAAGTGATACTGTTATAATGAGATTGAAAAAAAATCGTAAGACTAAAGATTAACCAAGTAATTATAATAATTCAATGAAATTAAATGACAATCCAAAGCAAGCCAAGTACACAAAAAAGGAAATTATTATTGTTTTTCCTAGTCAACTGGTCAAGCCTAAACAAATTGAGGAAGGGAAAATAAGCAATGAGGCTAAAGGAAAGTAGGTTTTTTTAAAATTTGAGGTTAAAATTCTTGAAAATCTATACACACGTAGTGACTTAAAAGACTTAAAAAGTTTCAAATGGTGTTATAAATCTGGGCATAGATCAGAATAATATATGAAATTATTATTAATCTATTAATAGTCTATAAAAAGGAAATTTCAAATAAAAGTTAATGAAATTTCTTTAAAACTAAAGTGGGAAAGAAAAATTATTTAAATGATAATGCCAAAAAAGTGAGAATACAATCTATCAAAAAACTTAAAAGAAAAAGGAGTTTCAAGAACACTTTGCATGATGAGATTTAAAGAAAATAGTGTCCAAGGTTAAGAGGAAACTCTTATACTGAATACTATATTTTTAGATTCAATATTTCCCTCCTTATTCCACATTATTCTTGTTTTTCTTATTCAAAAATGTAGGTAATTGAAAGAGAAGTTTAAGGGTTATATACATTGTACAAGAATGAAGTTAAGTTTTTTTATGGTTGAAAAATCACCATGATGAATAAGAAGAAGTATAAATCCATTTAAGGGGAGTATATGTGAGAATAATCTATCATTATATCACCAGTAGTGAATCTTGATGTTTTGGAATGATTTGATAAATTTAAAGAATAAGGTTTTCCAATCACACTTACAACCCTTTATTTTGAGTTCATTAAATATATTTACAAAGGGGGAGTGTTGGTTGATGTGATAAAGAGGAATCTATACATACACACATGGAATTTTTTATATGTTAGTTAATATGTGTTTAGGTTATATTATTTCATGAAAAATATTTTTCACATCCTCTAAATTTATAAAAGTGATAATTTTTATAATGATATCACATGTTTGAAATTTTTATGGACAACCTTGATATATATGTTATGATCTCATTTTTTTCAACATCAGGTTATCCCATATAGACTTAAAGTGACTAAATAATGGATAATTACTATAAATAACATGTGGTTTCATCCTTATCTCAACAAATTAAACAGGTTGAAACTCATCCTATAAGAAAGGGAGAATACATTGTGTTTAAGTATACCCTTTTATTAAAAGAGAAAAAAGATAAAAGGTTAAAGTTATTCCCTTACTTTACCTTTACATTTGACTATCGATAAGGGTGAGAAGAAATGTCACACATATTGACATACATATTTTGATATCGAAAAAAATATGTATACGTATTAACAACAAATAAAAAGGGGGATATTGAAGATCCCATGTGTTGATTATGTATTTTTTCAATAAGGGAGTCAATATGCTTTGGAGTTATATGTGGATACTATCTTGAAGAACTAAAATGAGTAAGATCTTGAAAAATAAGAAACACATATATAAATATTTTTGAACTGTTATTAAGTTATAATAACATATAAAAATAGAGTTTGAAGTATTTCACATTGTTTACATTATTAAAAGAAGATTGAGGTGAATATCATGAAAATATTTATTTTCATGAAGATATATTGAAGTTACATGTACATGAAATATTATTGCATGAAGATAATTGATATGGAATCAAATTACATACTTAATAATTTACTAACTATTTTATAAGATTTTAGTAAAAAACTAGGAATCCCCATTCAAGACAAGGGGACAACTCAACCACACATGTGGGAATATGGATCACTATGTGGGAGCCATCCGGTATGTCCAGCCTAAGGTGGTAAAAAGTTAGGGATTTCATAGGAAGGAATATAGGAGAAGGATAATTCACACTGGGTGAAAAAAAATAGTAGTGGAGATGCCACCTTATGGGGTATCATGGTAGTAGAGAAAGAGGAACCCCAAAGCTTACTCGGTTTCTTGCAATTGGCCAGCTAAGGGAATGAGTTTGTATATAAATGATTAAAAATTTGATGCAATATTCTATGTAGGATGGAAAGTTGTAGAGTACTATTACAATATTAAAAATTTGTACAAATAACAATAGTAACTTAATTGAATTGACCTATACCATCCGATCTTCTCCTTGTGTCTTCTTCTTACGCTCTCCCATGCCCTAATATCAAAGCTTCTATGAGGATGAGTCCATATCATAGTTGATTCATCATCGCATTTTCAAGATGAAGATAAACCACATTTGATGAGTTAATATTATCCAGATATTGTTCTGTGATTTTCATAGATATATATTACATATTTTTAGATAAATATTCATTCATTGCACAAACAAATTCCTAAGGATTTTAAAGGTATAATGCCTTTGTAAACATAGAAACATAAGTAATAGGTACATAAGAGTTCTACATCATCTCCCAATGAATTACACATAAAAAGAACCCCTCTTAGACATATAAAATTTAATACTTATCATAATAATATTTGGAAAAGAAACATAAGAAAGGGTGATATTAGATGACCAACAAGGGTAAAAAAGGTAAATACATAAATATAACTTGAGAATAAGGGTATGAGAACATGGTAATAAAAAATTAAAAACATACCCCTAATATAAAAGTTAAAAATATTTAGTCATGTCATAAATATTGAAAGTTCATAAGACATGAATCATAAGGAAATCAAAGAACATGATCCATGAGAGCATAAAATTGGTATAAGACATAGAGTTGTGGAATACACATAAACAAAGAAAATATTATGTTAAATATATACACTAAGACATTTATAACATTTATGATTTTACTAATCACATGTGTACCTATTTAGGTATTTAGATAAAATACCATGTACCCTATTAGTGGCTTGGGATAACCTCCTATGTACCCTATTTTGGGATTGGGAAAACCTCCCATGTAACCTTTGAGCTCATATAAAATTAATCATTACCCAATTCATTGGAGGGAGATATAGGTCCCACCCATCAGATAACTAAAATCATACATAGTTATGCAAAAATATAATAAAACATTCATCATATAAAAAATGATGAAATTAAATGGGTTTCATAAACATTACATCATAGAATAAACTGTTTAAAATAAACAGATTTTATAATCATATCATTATTTAATTATAACCAGTGGAAATAAAGAAAGTTTCATAATAATTTTATCATAATAGAACCCTTGGAAGAGGAAATAGTTTCATAAAAATCATTTGATAATAAATATAAACCATCTAGAGAAAGAATAAATATGATATCATCGTACCCCCAATAAATCTTAAGTAAGATCAAATTATGTCATCTTAGATGGAAAATGATTTTGAAAGTAAAATCACTTAGAGAACTTCTTATGTAAAACAACCTTTATTTGAAAATCACATTTTTAAAATAGAAAATTCATAAAGTATTTTAGAAATCCTTTTCTTTGAGAATAACCTTGAAAAATTATAAAGGAATATTTAAAATATCATTTAAAACACTTATCAATGAAAATATCTTTTCTAATTTAATTTTTTTTAATATGAAAAAATTTCAAAATTTTTTTCTTTAAAAATACCATTGAAAACTTATAAAGGAAGATTTATAAATCATTTAAATCATTTCTTGAAGAAAATAAACATTATTTTAAAATAATTTTTAATCTAAAAAAGTATATATTTTTTTGAAATACTTATCTTTGAAAATAAAATTAAAACATATAAAGGTATTTTTAAAACATTAAGAGACCATGCTAGTGGGAAATTCTGTACAAATTAAAATAAATATTCCTTTCACATTTTTGGTAAAGGCCAAAAAGGCCTTATTTTGAAAATGAAATGAATATTACATTTATTTTCTAAAAAAATTAAAAAGAGTGTAAAAATGACTTTAAAAAATCCCATAGTAACATTAAAACTTTTTTAAAACATTTTTTTTAAAACATAGACATGGAAGAAAAAATAGTTTTCGACCGTAGAGAGAAATATCGTTTGTTTTATTTTAAAAAATTATTTTTGAGTCATGAGTACATAAAGAGAGAACAATGAAGGGAAAAAATTTATTTTAAATAAAAAATATAGGATAAGAAAACTCATGAGATTAATGAGAGATAAATCATATTATTTCATCATCAGAATAATAAATATAAACAATCTTGATTAATGATGAGATTTCATCGTAAACCCTTACCACTTTGGTAAATTTGAATAATAAGCCCCATGAAGGAATAAAATTAAATAAAACTTAAAATATCATGAGAATAAATAATTTCATGATATTAAAAGTCAATGGGTCTGTTTATACACCTCATAAAAGATGATATGTGCATAAAATAACCAATATCTCAAAGATGATAAATTGAGACAAAAACCCCTTACCACTTTGGTAAATTTTGAAATGTTAACCACATGAAAGAGTGATCATAAAATAGATATTTAAATACTAAAATTTTTAAGGATAAACATAATAATATACATTCATTGGAAGTATATACACAACCTAAAATAATCACTTAGTGAATATGGCATTTGTCTCATGAAAAATAAATGCGAGACAGAAATCTCTTACCTTAAGTCTCTACTTCCTTCATAAACATTAGAAACTATGGTATAATATATATAGGTTTATTATAAATAAATTAAATAACCATAATTATATATATCATTCCATATATGATGTACTTATGACCTTTTATTACCTATTTATTAACAATTCCTTTGTTAAAATCACGTTTCAGGTAATAATTGCTTTGTTTTTCATGAATGTTTTGATTTGGTATTTTGGTCCTCTTAATTTGATCAAATTTTCATAATATCCATAATTTTAACCATGTTATAAATATAATATACATTAATTATATATGTATTTATATTAATCCATAATATTTATAGATATAAAATGAAATACACTGTTCATGGAGACGGTAGGTAGTGCGTACGCATGAATGCTATTTCCATTTTATTCATGGATGAAAAAAAATAAAGGAAAATAATATATTACCCTTAAATAATCATTTAAATTTAATATATATCACATATTTTTACTAAAAATTTCCTTATTACATTCCCTATAAAGTGTAAGTGAAGAACGAATCACATCGCTTCCTAAGGCGGTAGTCCACTGTACACATAATCAACGTTATCATATTTACATGGAATGTAAAGTAATATGATATATGTGATATTATAATTAAATAAGATTATTTATTTCATAAATATCATATAAATATTTAAAATACATCATTATATCTAGCTATGAAAGGTGGTTATGGAAAACAATTTACATTGGTTCGTGAGGCGGTAGTCCACCATACACATGATCAACAGTTTCATTTCCCATTTGATGGGAGAGGAGATTGATATAGGTTATTATATAAACATAATAAAATCTTACTATATGGTATATACTGTTTTAATTATATTTTAATTAGTAGGAAATTAATGGAGGTGGTAAGATAAGAATTAAAAAAGAAAGTGTTTAGTAAAGAAAATTACCATCTCTTAGAACAACCCCCTTTGGATATCTTATCAAGGACCCTAGGGTTGGTCTTTTGGGATGAACATATTCTATATAAAATGGATAATTATTTTTAAGTGGGATATTTTCTGAGTTATTAAATCCAAATTGCTTAGGTGGCATGAATAAGTGAGGGGAAGAAGTGACCTTTTATAATTGAAGAGGAGTGGGATTTTTGTAAATACCCAAATTTATTCAATAATGGGAACTCACTCTGACATCAAGTTCCTACAAAATTTTTAATTAAATGAGTTTAGTAAATTTATGGTTGATATAAACCTACACCACACAAAAAAAAACAAAATATTTTAAACATTGTGTTCTTTAACTTCCAAGTTTCCTTACTTTTACCATTTTAGTTTTCACTATGGTAACTAGTATTTTTACCTAGGTAATTTATCATTTAAGACTGGAGATAAATGATAATAATTAGATAGTTTGTACCCACTAGTTATAAATATTAAATCCAATTTTAAAAATAAAAATCCTATGTGTTTGGAAAATTAATTTTAACACAAGTTTATGTAATGCGCAAAACATTGTTTTACCGTTTACCATGGTAATGATTTTTTTTACTATTTAGAAGCCAATATAACTATTATAAAAGAAAAAATTGGTCCATGATTGGAATATATTTTATATTTTTAAAAATTTGTAAATAAATTGGTAAAATCTTATTTTTTTAATAATTTTAAATCATTTAATGAAATATTATTTATTATAAAATAACATTAATGACAATTTTGACATAATTTATTTAATTTGACATTAAAATTGTTAAGAAAATAATGGATTTAGAATATATTCTTTTATAATCTTCCTAAAAAGTCATATTTATCTAAAAAATTAATGTAATTTAATAATTCATTCAATTTACATTACTTTTAATTTTCTTAGTACAATTTATTTTAATTTTCTATAAATAAAATAATTATTTTATTGGTGTTGCTTAAGCATTTAATGAAATTATATAATTACTAAAAATTAAAAATACATTTCCCTAATTAAATTAATTTCATTATTATCAAAATTACCATCAATGTTTATTCACATATTTATTTTTCCCATATGTGAACACATAATTGAAAATTGAAATCAAGTTGGTGACATTTTGTCTTTTTTTATTTACATAAATTATTACACTGGTCATTTTCATAGAAAAGTGACCCAAAAGTACATAAAAATATATAATAATGTTATAATGGTCTAAATATGGACATAAAATTTTAATTTTAATTGTTTTTATGTCATTTAACCCTTACATTTTTATTTTTTCTCTTGGTAAACCAGTTTTAACCTTAACCACAATAATTAATTTTTACTATTTGTACAATTAATTTTAACCCAAAAATAATTTTACCATATTATATAATATAAAATATTCTGACTCCAAATATGTAATCCAATTTTCCAAATTATATTCACTTAAGTGGAAAATTTTAATTTAAAATTAAACCCACCGATGAGATGATAAAGCGAGTTTTCAAAGAGAAAATGTTAAAAAGTTTAAAAAGATTATATATCAAAATTTAATATAAAATTTATTCCAATAACCCAAATTATATTAATAAAAATATATTTTAACTAATTTTACTTTTAAATAAATTTTTAAAAAATTAACCATATACATTCTTTAAAAAAAAAGTAAGTTAAAAAAACCAGTATTTTTCACTATTCATCCAAAAAAATTAATCTGTTCAAGAAAATACCAAAAAATCAATATAAGATAATTTTTACATGTAGATTTAAAAAATCAATTTTATATTTTAAAATAAAGTTTCAATAAGTTTTAAAAATTACATTTAATATTTTTTCATAAAAAAATAATAAAAAACTTTTCTTGAGAAAATAATATTTTTGAAACATATACAAAACATTAAGTAAATTTTCATCAATATTTTTTCTTTATATAAAACCATTATACTTAATTTTAAATTTTTTTTATTCCTACTCATTCTAGAATGTTTAACTACTAGGTATTAATGACCATGTTTATATTCTAATATTAATAGTTTGTCGCGGTTCATTAAAACTCAGTGTTGCATGAAACACAAGCTATCAAAGAAATTAAATTTATTTGAAAATGAATATTCACTAAATCTCATGGTGTTATAAAACACATGAATTTTGATGAATCTTATGCATGAAGAACTGAGATTTCATGAGAATGATTATATATAAAGATCTTCCATGATAGACATGTGTGAATATTCCATGTGTATGAGATGATAGTATGGATATTTGTTAAGTTACACATACACCGTCCATGAGTTTTGAGATAATAATTTTGTGAGGAATATCACATATCTTCCATGTGATTATAAGTCCTTATATATCTTTTGTGATACCTCAATAGATCTACCATGGGAATGAGGAGCTACCATGAGATAAGTATAAGGAGATCGAGTGGCGAGTTCATGATAAGTGTTTAGATGGTTATGGAATTTATTTTATGCATAGGGTGAGATCAAAATACCAACATTATATATTGTTGTTCATGCATGTAATCCTTTATGAAGAAAATAATTACATTTAACGGCTATTCTGAGTTCTTCATCTGACATGAAAGCTATGGACATAGTTCATCCAGTGTGAAACATGATACATGCATGTCGTGCATGTATCTAATGTATGGATGCAGGAAAATATGAATGATATAGAATATTAAGACACATGGGTACTCATACAAAGAAACTAAGATGGGTTAAATCACGAAGATGAGGCTTAAACCATGTTTTTATGAACTTCATTGCATTGTAATTTTGTTAAGTAAATGCCACAATGAGTCTATCCAAGCTTGTTACATCCAGATACAATAGAGAAGACCACATGAACCATGTATGATTTCCATGAATAGATCATATTCCATGTATAATTTTTGAAATGTAAGAATATTAATGCATAAATTAATACAACATGATAGTTACAAATTTTATGAAGAATACCTGAGATCATAGGAATTTTGAATGAGTTTTTAAGAATTATTGAAATAAATAAGCCACGTTTATAGAATATATAAAGGTAAACTTGATGTTCATGAATTTTCATGCTTACGTGTGTTGCCTTATAATGAAACTACATTCAAAGATTGTCTGAGAAACAAGATGCATGAATGTTACATGTATGAGTTTAAGAATACATTCCATTTATGAGCTGTATGTATAAAAAAAATTATTTTAAATGCTATGAACTATGATATTTGGATATCACCTAGAGATCCCAAAAAAATGGGGATTCAAATGAATAATTATTGTTAAAGGATTTATGAGGGAATTTAGGTTCTAATTATTTAATAACCCACATGTGATTATAAACCAAGTCATCAAGATATATGAGGATGATGTTATCTCATGATTGAACTAGATTGAAGGTCAAATAATTGAGAGGAACCAACCTTCCATATCAAATGTGAAATAATTTTCATGAATTAATATGAATAATATTATGATTATTATTATTTGAATAAAAATGTATATGTAAGTAATGAAGATTTTTTGTGAGAAAATAGAAATATCAAGACTCTAATACATGAATTCTAAAAAGGGGGAAACAAATTCTGTTTATTGAAGGAGAAGCCAACACATTCATTAATTTCTGTGTGTTAAATAAGTGATAATCCAATTGTATCAAGGAATTTATATGCATAAAATAATTAAAAAGATTCATTATGATTCATTATTATAGTGAATTTGAAAAAGGAGAATCAATTCTCACAAGAAGGGGGACATACATACTTGAAGAAGAATAAGGATGGCTATCTATATCAAGTGAAGAAAGATTTCAAGTCTTATTTAAGTAGGAGTTAGCTGAGTCCTTGAAGAACTATCGAGAGGTTGTATAAAAATCACCCTGAGAGGTGTAAAGAGGAATATTTTCAAGATATAGATTCTATTGGAAGGATTCCAATATAAAGAACCCATTGTAAGATGGATTCTATGATCACTTGGAGACCAGAAATTTCTAGAGATTTTATATTGGGTATTTCAAGTGAATATCCATCAATATTTTTAGGAGATATCTTGTTGTAACTTTACAGACCCAGTTTCCACTGAAATGGTTCCCCTAGCCTGGTGGGTCACATAACCTCAAGCACATCTCCCCAAATTCTAGAGGTTTTCGACTAGGTGTGATAGACTAGGCGTGTCAGTGGGTATACTATGCCCTCATCACTAGAGTGTAGCATATTGGAATAAAAATATCATACAATATGTGAAATCATTAATTCACATAGGTAGAAGTAAACATCTGAATATTGATAGTATAATTAAGGCCATAAGTCATAACATATAAAAGATAATGGTACATGTCGCATGTTTCTAATAATATAGCTAAAACTGGTACACTACAGTCATATCCAATACATGTCCCAAAAGTATTAAAAGACCAAAAAAATCCCAGTATCATCACAAGCCCCAGCTTGGTCCCATGCTCACCTGCTCCTGAGCAGTATATCAAATACCTATGTTTGGGTGCTTTCCCTTTTCGACACTTGCAATCATATAATCTATTTGGGTCCAAAAGGTGACCCAAATAGGGTGTGAGATATAATCCCAGTAGTCAACTTCCCAAGGCCTGTTCCAATCAGTTAGTGAATATATATAACAAGTATAAAGGTAGTATAACAATAAACAAAGAAGTACTCAAAAGTAAACATCCATCACATTTAATTCATTCAATTTAACAGTTCATGTTTATTGAATTTAATATGTCTCAAGACTTGGGCTCAAATAAAAAAGTCCCCCGTGATAATAAATGAGTGAATGGATACCTCAATAGGTTATTCCCGTAAGTATATAGTGAGATTGGATCTGTACCTCTACATTGTCTTGGAAAGCACATAATATAGTTATTTCATTTAATATTCAATTTAGAACCTAATTCCAGCCTTCACATTCCTAAATTGGAATTCAAGTATCACTCCATATGTAATGGGAACCAACACCTTACAAATCCCATCCCTGGAAAACCACTCAAGAACCCAGTATCACTCTAGGTGAGGTATAAAGTCCCTGCCAACTGAGTCTGTCCTCGATGGTCCACTAAGAGAGCTTGAGTATTACCGACAGAAATAATAGTCAATGCCCTTTGATTTTGTCCATGGAATCCATCATTTGGATCTATGTATCACTCAACATATAGTTCAACCCTTAATGAGTCTGTCTATGGAATCCCACACTTGGATCCATGTATCAATCATGACAATATCATGTTTTAGCCTATCGATTCCATCCATGTAATTATAATATGAATCCACGTATCACCCGAGTCAATAATAGTCAATAGACACAAGAGTCTATCCATGGAATTATAATTTGAATCCATATACCACCCCTGGATAATAAACATTTAACAAATTCAATTTCATTTAAACAATTCATTTAACATGCCAAGGTCATAACCAATATAATTCGATATCAATCACACCTAAATAGGCGTTCTATGTCATTGGCCAACATCATAAGGATTTTACTTTCTAATTACTGACATGTGAATAGTATTATAAGCTCCATTCAAATAATAACATTACCATTTTCTTCATTTTAAGCCAAAAAAGCCTAACAAGCTATCATATGGCTTAATTATCATTTATCTCACATGGGTGAATCTTCAATAAAAGCAATTCAATCTTATTCAAAAATTTACATAACATAACCATGTCTTAACTCACATGGAAAATTTATTTTAAGGGAATTCAAGCATAACCAATCTATTACCAAAATAATTTCTAAGGGTCATACCATTCATCCCTCCCCTTTCAATTCAATTAATATATCAATCAATTCATTAATATATTATAATTCAATTCACCCATTTAAATCCACAAAAATACAAAGGCATAACTCAAGGGCATCAAGGGTCAAATGCATAAGCCAAAAAATGGACAATATGGATGACACACTCAAAGGGGTAGTTCATCCAATGTTATGAACCTATAACAAGCATAAAAATCCTATTCAATTACCTAGAACATGTAATAAAGGGTTCAATTCACATTTAAGGTGACACCTGGAAAGTGGGTGAACTACACGATGACATATATAAATGTCCTAACATTAAGAGAAAGGGATGATACCTCCTACCTAAGTTCCATGCTATATATCTTGTCAAATATTAGGTCTTGATTCAACACAAATTAGTATAAATGTTAAGAGCAAACTAAGAATGAGAAATAAGGGAATATGAGCCTAAATACAAATAGCATAGCCGATATCTATAAGAAAGGACAATGACTAAAAAATAACTAAGGCCTTACCATTATGAATATGAGGAGATGAACTGTGCTTAAATTTGAGATTGTATGGAGAACTGGGATCAAATCCTAGTTTAGCCACCAATGGAGAGCTCTAAAAAACTCCATTTGCTGTACACAAGAAGAGAAAATGAATACAGGGTTTAAAAATAAATTCAATTAATTTAAAATTATTAAGTTTCTCAAAAATAAGATCTCACACAGTTATTCAAAACCTATGAAAACCATGCATGGTTTACTATAGGCCAAGGGGAAATCACATGGTTTACCTACACAGTTTACAAACCATGAAAAAATCATGTGAAGAGCCGCTGTCAAAATCTAAAAAAACTATAGAACTATCTGCACAACTATGTGGCCCTACCCGCACAGTTTACACTAACCATGTGGCCTCCTCTCTTTACCCAAAACTTGGTTTCTGGGATCCAGACTAGCCCCAAACACCCCAACCCCTCTATGACCTCAATAAGAATTCATATTAGGCCATATTTAAGAAATTAAACAGAGAATTGATGGAAAAAAAGTAATCTATACCTCAAAGAAGAACCAAGTTCTTATAAACTTCCCCACTTAAAGAAATTCATCCACAAATTTCCTTCTCAAGGGTGATCAGGAATGTCTGAGAACAACTCCGACCACTATGATTGAACATAAACCTCCATCTCCCAAGTCTCATCCTATACACAACCATGCTACCATATCACCTGTACTATAGGAATAGAATGACCTCAAAAAACCTTCATGCTACAATACACAATTAGAATTAGATTGTCCTCAAAATATACATCTACCTATAACTCAACCTCTTGCTAAAAGGCATGAGAAGGGTATGAATAGTATCTTCGTAGCTGAAAAACATGAAATATGTCATGCATATCCCAATACCTCCAAGGTAACTACTACCAATAGGCTACCAACCCAACTCTCTCTAGAATCTTGAACGGACCAACGTACCTCAGTGAAAGCTTAGTCTGTCTCATGATCCTCTCATGTACCAACATTGGTGAAACACAAAGGAAAACATGATCCCTAACATCGATCTTTAGAGGTCATCTGCAACGATAATCACATGATTTTTTACTAGAATTAACAATATCCATCCGCTTCCAAATCAACAGAACCTTCAATGTGGTCTCCTGAACAAGACGAGTTCCCATCATAGCTGCCTCTCTTATCTCCAGCCAACACAGGGGTGATCGGCATGGCCTACCATACAAAGACTCATATGGTTCTATATTACTATTATATAGAAGCTATTGATTTAGGAGAATTTAACCATGGGTATATGCCTCCCCTAAGAACCCCAAAGTCCAAGACACATGCTTGAAGCATGTCCTCAAGCACCTAAATTGTGCACTCTGACTTTCCATATATCTAGGGGTGTTATGCTATGATTAGAATCACCTGAGTACCCTGCACCCCCTGTATCCCTTTCTAGAACCATGAAGTAAACTAGGCATCCCTATATGAAATGATAGAATTTGGGTCCCCATAAATTTTTACTATCACATGGATATACAACATCCCAATATCATCAACTAAAAACGTCTCCTTAATAGTTAGGAAGTGAGCGAACTTCATTATCCTATCAACAAAAAACCATTAAATTTCATTACCTCAAGGTGACTCAGTAAATCGGTCATGAAATCCATCATGACATCATTGCACTTCCACTTGATAATGGGTATCTACTGTAAAATTATGGATGGTTTCTGGTGTTATGTATTCACCTACTGACAGGTGGAATACCACATTATGAAACCAGATACATCTCTTTTCATACCCGACCATAAACATTGATGATGTAAATTTTGATACATCCTGGTGACACCTGGGTGCACTTCCCAAGCTAATGAATGAAAATCCTACATCAGCTCCATGTGCATGTCTACTGAAACCCATATGCGACCATGTACTCACATGATCTCATCATCACCTATGGTCCATCCAGGATGAGAATCCTCCTCTTACACACTCTCCCATAGAACTAAGACTTCTATGTCAGATAGATGCCTCATCCTCACTCTATTCAGTAGGGTAGAGATAACATTTAAATATGAAAGAAAAGTCTTCCCCTGACTATTGTGAACCTTCAAGTGCATATTAGAGAACAAAACTATAAGATTCCACTCACTACTGGCCTTCTGCACTGCCTATATCTGAGTCCCCCTTCTCAGTGCATCAACCACTGCACTATCTTTACCAGGCATGGAGGAAATCTTGAATTTGAAATACTGAAGTTACTCAACCCATACTCACTACATCAGATCCATATCATGCTGTTTGAATATATACTTGAGGCTTTTGTTGTCCGTGTATAACAAAAAATTTCTCCCAGTAAGTAATGTCTCCAATAGTTCAATGCATGAAAAACTACAGTTAACTCAAGATCACATGTCAGGTAATTCCTCTCATGTGGCCTCAACTTTTGAGACTTGTATGCAATGACTCGACCCCCCTACATAAGAATTGATCCCATCCTAATACCTGATTTATTGTAGTACACAGTGTAAATTCTTCTTAGATATGTTAAAATTAGTATCTATGATGAAGTTAATCTCCCTTTCAACTCCTAAAAGGATGTAAAACAAGAATCTAACCATAAATACTTCACAAACTTATTAGTAAAGCTCATCAATGATGTTAGTAAGTGTGAGAAGTCCTATATGAAACATCTATAGTAACTTTCCATCTTTAAGAAACTCTACTCCTAAAATATTTGCTTCAACTGCTCCCATGATACTACAACTCTCACCTTCTTCGGGTACACAAATACTTTTATCTCTGAGATGATGTGACCCAAGAAATGAATCTGATCCATCCAAAAGTGGAACTTTGTGAGGTTAGAATATAATTGATTCTCTCTCAGTGTATTTAAAATGATATCAAGATGGGTGATATGGTTGTGTAAATTATAAAAATACAATAAGATATCATCCATTAAACCACCATAAAAAATCAAGGTATGGATGTTACACTCATTTCATATGTTCAATGAAGACCTCTGGTGCATTTGTGAGACCGAACGACATAACAAAATACTCATACAGACCATACATTCTCCAAAAGGTTGTGATAGGTATGTCTGATGGTCTAACATGCACCTGATGATAACTATATATCAAATAAATCATTGAGAAAACTTGATCTCCTTGGAGTGGGTCAAAGAGATAATCTATCCACGATAGAGGATACTGTTTCTTAAACTTCAACTAGTTCAACATTCGGTAATCAAAACATAGTTTGAGGGTACCATCCTTATTTTTCAAAAAACAATTATTGGTGAACCACATAGAGATGTATTAGGTTCGATGAAACACTTGGCCTCTAAATCCTCTAGATACCTCTTGAGATCTTTCAACTTGGTCATACCCATCCTGTAAGGAGGAATGGATACCAGTGCAACTCCTAGCACTAGCTTGATAGAGAACTCTACCTCTCACATCAGAGGTAATCTAGAGAAGTAAATTTGGAATAAATCCTTGAAATGATCAACCACTAGAGGGAAATCAGTCTGACGTGTCCCCTATCCACATAAAAAATCGTAATATGGGCTATCAACCCTCCTAGCCCATAGTTCTCAGGTTCAACTCAGATTTTCTGGACATCCCATTCACCCTTGTGAATGTACTCTATGCCCTATGGTGCTGTGAAACTCACCATGCAATGATAGGAATTGATAAAATATCAAATGGGAGACAAACATTCTATCCTGATAATGACATCAAATATTTTTATCTTGAGGATGAAGAGGTACCATACAAAGAAACACCCACCAAACTCAAGGGGGGTACTCCTTGCAATGAATCACACCTTCCGTTCTGATCACTAACATAGTTTTTAGCATCATAACACCATGAGATGTTTAAGCACAAAGCCTAATTCTATCTACAAAATACACACATATAAATCTATGTGAAGATCTTGTTTCAAGAAGTGCACAATATAAAATAGAGGATACTAGAATAGTACCTATGAAAGTAGAAGGTCCGAGATCCTGCTCTTGGTAGGTCTATTGGATTTCATATTCCTATAATATACTACGACCCTATGACACTACCTGTCTAACCTTACCTGATTCATCCCATTGTCCCTGTAAAACCAAGGTTTGACTACCATGACCATGACCACCACCTCAGCCTGAACGACTTACTGTACACTAACTACCTTACTGACGAGAAGCCACTAACCTTGATCTTGAATTTGGAGTCAGTGAAGACCCTATCTCATAGGCTGTTGGAAGAAATGTTCTACAGAGGCGCTGTAGATGGCCTATATTTCTGTAAGATTGACACTCGACTAGGTCCCTCATATACTGTGGCCTCGTATGTCCTAGCCTACCACATTGGTATAACCCACCTAGATACCAGAAGAGATGTTATGAATGCTAAAATAACTACATGGAAGCTTCAGACGATGCTTCCTACTACCGATTGATATCAGACTAAGGTGCTGAAACTCTCTAGCATGCACCTCCATATTCCCTTAGTTTACACTATGTGATCAGTATATAATTCACTATACTAGATACAGTAGTTAGCTGGAATACATTTACCTACAATCGAATGTCACACCTAAGACCATCCTTGAACTTTCTATCTTTTGATTTCACATCACCCATCATAATAGGTTCGAATTAGTGGATCTCAGTAAAATGGGCCGAGTAATTCATCCCTAATAACGCACCCTGCTATAGATGTAATAAATCCTAGGCTCTATCATCCCTCATCATCTTAGGATATAAATAATCATAGAAGGCTCTATAAAAATCCCTCTAAGACATATCTTGATGAAGATCAGTCTGAGTGATAATATCCCACCACCTCTTGGAGGAATCATGCCGTATGTATGTAGTGAGCTTAACCCTACTCTCATGAGGTTTCTCTAAGTGCTAGAAGATAGAAAACAAGGCCTCTATCCATGAATATATAGTCTATGGTCCTCCATCCCCCAAAAACATTGGTGGATTATACTACTAAAACTCATGTGTCAACTCTTCCATAATCAAGGTAGGTCACGATGCCCCCTTACAGTCTATATGAATCACGTAGATCCTTTATGTAACCGTTCCTCATCACATACATCTGGTATATCAACTAGAACTATAGTTGGAACAACTAGAGAATCCGCTGGTAGACCATGGACTACCACCTCCAGAGTATGATCATCGCTACCCTCATGGCGTACCATTGAAGGTCGTTGTGGTGGAATGCCTATAAAATGCCAAACACACACCTCGGTTCAAGATCATTATCAATATTTTAACTCAAAATCACAAATATTTTAAGCAGGATAGGTAAAACTATTCCTCTAAGAACATACCCCTATGCCTGCTCCATGAGTCGAGTCTAGGTGTTAAATAGATCATGTATAAGCAAGAGACACTACCAAAATCCCACTACTAAGGTAGGGTCTGGAAAAGTTCTCTACCATAAGTCGTTTTATTTTAAGTTGAATTTTCATTTAGAGATTAAACAATGGCACATCTTATTATAATCCATGGGGTCCCATACTCCCCAGGGACCAAAGCTTGGTGTTAACCTGTGTCACACCATAATTCATTTCAGTTTAAAGATTGAACTATGATATACTATATTCTGATCTGAGAGGACCCATGAAACTCAGGGAACAAATATTTAAATCCATCTATTTCAAACCATAATATATCTTAGTATAACTAAAACAACAACAATCATATATATCACTACACATTTTACAACAACATGTAATCAATAATTCATCCCAAATGGCATGACATAATGCATGACATGTGAAATCTAACTGGTTCCTATGTGATGTATGAGATTGAATACCCTCATATAATTAGGTTGTAGTAGAATAAATCCCAAATTCATATAAACAATAATATCATAAATCAATTTCATCACCCAATGTTGGAATCAAATCAAATATAATAGTCATAATTCAGAAAACAACAATTCAATTCGAGGAAATTTGGATTTTTCCTTTACATAGGTTAGCTAATACTAGGCATAACTCATTACTAAATTAATATTTCTTTATATCTCTTTATATTACTTCAAAATAGTAAATGAAACTAGAAAATAAACCATTTGATACCAATTTGTAACATCCCAAGCCTAGTTTCCACTGAAATAGTTCTCTGAGCCCGGTGGGTCACATGGCCTCATGTGCATCTCCCAAAACACCAGAGGCTGCCAACTAGCAGTGATGACCTAGGTTTGTCAGTGGGGAGACTATAACCTCATCATCAGTGTGTATAAAAAAGAAATTAAAATATCATACAATTGGTGAAAGCAGTAATACACACAGGCAAAAGTAAAAAGTGGAAGACTGATATTATAATCAAAGATAGAAGTCATAACATATACAATATGAAGATACATGTCACATGTTTCTAATAAAACAGAAAAATAGGTACACTATAATCATATTTAATACATGTCCCAAAATTTTAAAAAGTCCAAAATAATCCTAATAGCATCGCAAGCCTAAGCTTGGTCCCACACTGTCCTACTCTTAAGCAATATATCAAGTACCTGTATTAAGGATATTTCCCTTTTCAGCACCTCTAACCATATAATTTGTTTGGTTCCAAAAGGTGACCCAAATAAGGTGTGAGATATAATCCTAGTAGAAAACCACCCAAGGTCTATTCCAATATGTCAGTGCATATATATAACCACTGTGCATACAGTATAAAAATAAACAAGAAGTACTCAAAAGTAAACATCCATATCATTTAGTCCATTCCATTTAACAATTCAAGTTTATTGAATTTAATATGTCTTGGGACTTGGATCAAAGAGTTCCCCGTGATAGAAGATGAGTACAAGGATACCTCAACAGGCCATCCCAGTATGTATAAAGTGAGTCTAAATCCAAGATTATGCTTTGTCTTGGAAGACACATCATATATTAATTTAATTTAATATTCAATTCAGAACTTGAGCCCATCCTTGAAATTCCTGAATTGGAATTCAAGTATCGATCTAGGTGTAATGGGAACCAACACCCTACAAAACCATCCCACTCTAACCTCTAAGGAACCTGATATCACTCTAGGTGAGGTATAAAGTCCCTACCAACTGATTCCATCCTCAATGGTCCACTAAGGGAGCTTGAGTATCACCCATAGAAATAATAGTCAATTCCCTTTGAGTCTATACATGGAATCCCTTATTTGGATCCATGTATCACTCAACATATAGTATAATCCTCAATGAGTCTGCCCATGGAATCCCTCACTTGGATCCATGTATCACTCATGACAGTATCAAGTTTCATCCTACCGAGTTCATCCATGGCATTTAATATGAATCCACATATCACCTAGGTAATAATATTCAATAGCCACCAGATTCCATCGATGTAATTATAATATGAATCATTGTATCACCCTTGGATAATAAACATTTAACCAATCCAATTACATTTAAACAATTCATTTAACATTCCAAGGTCAAAACTAAGAGCATTCAATATCAATCACACCTCAAGTGGTGTTCTAAGTCATTGGACAAGTTCATAAGGCTTGGAATTTCCTATTACTCAAGTGGGCATAGAATTATAAGGTCTATTCAAATACTCACATGACCATTTTCCACATATTAAGCCTAAAAAGCCTAATACATTATCATATGGATTAATTATTATTTATCTCACATGGGTGAATCTTCGATAAGAGTAATTCAAAAAATTTCATAACATAACCATGTCTTAACTCACATTGGCAATTTATTTTTAAGGTAATTCAAGCATAACCAAGCTATTACCAAACCAAGGGACAAGGGTTATACTATTCATACCTTCCCTTTTAATTCAAATCACATATAATTGAATTCATCAACTGATTATAATTCAATTCAACTATTTAAATCCATGATAATAAAAAGTCACAACTCAAGGGCATCAAGGGTCAAATGCATAAGCCCTCAAAATGGACATTATAGCCAAGACACTCACAGAGGTAGTTCATTCAAGGTTTCAAACCTATAACAAGCATAAAAAGCCTATTAAATTACCTAAAACATGTATAGAAACAAAATGGTTCAATTCAAATTTAAGGAAACACACGAAAAATGGGTACGCCGCATGAAGACATATATAAATGGCCTAAATTTAAGATAATTGAATGATACCACCTACCATAGTGCCATTATAGATATCTCGTTTAATATCAAGTCCTGATTCGGCCTAGATTAAGGGAAATATAAAGAATGGATGAAGAAAGATAAATTATGGAATATGAGCCTATAGAAAAATAGAAAAACCAATAACTATAAGAAATGAGAATAGATAAAAAGGAAATAAGTCCTTAACATCACAAATCTGAGGAGATGAGCTGCACTTGAATCAGAGATCAGACAGAGAACCAGGCTCAAATACTGGTTTAGACACTGAAGGAGAGCTCTCAAACCATTCCTTTTCTATACACAGGAAGAGAAATGAATATATGGCTTAAAAAAAAATTTAATTAATTTAAAATTATTAAATTTCCCAAAACATCATGGCTCACACAGTTTACCTGCATGGTTTTTCAAACCATACGGAAACGATGCATAGTTTCCTATAGTCCAAGGGGAACTCGCACAGTTTATCTTCACAGTTTAAAAACTATGTGTAAACCATGTTAATATCCACTTTAAAAATCTATAAAAATTTCATACCTATCCACACATCCACATTAACCTACTCTCATGGTTTACACTGACTATTCAACCTCCTATTTTCTCCCAAAACATGGTTTTTGGGATCCGGATGAGCCCCAAACACCCCTGACCCCTCTATGACCTCAACTAGCATTTATATTAGGCCATATTTAAGAAATTAAACTAACAATTGATGGAAAATAAGGAATATATACTACATAGAAGAAACAGGTTCTTACACTTGTACATTATTAAATTTGATTAATTCTAGAGAATCAAGGTTACCATATCAGGAAATTATTAGGATCACATTGAGACAAAACCTTTAAAAGTTTTGTGGCTTGTGACTTTTCTTGCTGAATTATCTAGGAAATGCTAAGATATACAAAATTTACTTAATTAAGGCTTTAAATAACCACATATGTTGAATTAAAAAGTAAATTCATAAAAGAAAATAGATCACTAATTTACCCATACACATCTCGGTGATCTTGAAGATCCAAAAACTTTACTTGGTTATTGTATTTTATAACAATGATAAAATAATAAAAAAGGATCTATAGTATCCATATAACCCAAGGAATCTATGAATATTGGTTAATATGTCCATCTTGTACCAATTCTGTATAAATTTTATCTTGTATAGATCCACTCATATACCCTTGCTGATAATTACATGACCTAAAAATGATACTTTATATATCCAAAATTCACCATTGATAAATTTGGAATATTGTTTCTCCTTTCTCAAGGTCTTTAACACAATCCGAAAATGATATTCACTTTCTTCTTTTCTCTTTGAATATTAAATAAAATTGTAACATCCCAAGTAAGTAATGAATAATATATTTTTTTATCTATGTTTATTAATGAATTAGATAGTGTTTTAGAGTCTTAAAATGAGAATAAATCCAATCTTAAGCATGGAATACACTAATATTTTTAAAAGATTGTTTTACTGACTTTTGTGGGCAAACCATTTTTAAATCTATATTTTGACAATTTTATAAGCTCTATTTTTCAAAATAAACTTATTCTTTATGATTGGGACATTGAAATTTACTTTGGGTAAATTTTTGGTATTTTTCCGATAAAGTTCATTTTTTAATGAATAATGAAAAATGTTGTATTTTAATTCAAAACCACTTTTTAATATAATTTATTTATATGATTAGATTATCTTTTTAATTGGTTTTAAAGTGAAATTAGAATATATTTTTACCATTTAATCTAATAGTGGTCGTTGGAATTAATTTCACCTTGAAATCAGACTTCAACTAGTGTCAATCTTTTGATACTTATTGTTTCATAAAAACACGCTATTTGCTCTGACAACGGGAATTAATTATTAAATTAATTAATGCAACTTTTATGTTTTTAATTTTGTAAAATATACTTCATTTTTGAATTCGGAATATCAAATATAGATTAGGGTGAAGTTTTGGTATTTTTCTGAAAAACTTCAATTTTTAATGAATAGTGAAACCACTAAGTGGTACTTATAAAAACTAATTTTCTGTTTAAATGAAATTTTACCACCTGTGTGTTTTGAATTTCAAAAATCCTACATACATGGTTGTCATTAAGAAGTAAAATGTGGTTCAATGGGATTAAAATAATTTTTTGGTGAATAGTAATTTATTAAGTTTTTAATCGCGATTAGAGGTAATTAGTGTAATTTAAGGTAAGAATAATGTTTTAATAATATAAAATGACCTAGAAACATGTCATAATTTTATTGGATGTGTCATGGATGACCAAGACAATCCATGGGTCAGCTTGGGGAACCCATGGAGCCACTTTGGAAGGAAAATGACATTAATATCTTTTAATTTAATGTTTAAGTAAAAATGTCACAAACATGAATTATTTTATGAAAACAATTTTTACATGGGGTTATAAAAGTCAGAGTTTTGACTATAAAAAGTCATTGGAAAGCTAAAAATTTTTCCTACATCATAATATTTTTTTATAATTTTTATACATTAAATAAATTAAATTATTTATGACATCATGATGATGCATCGATTACCTCATTAATAAAGGATTTAAATAAAATGAAAAGATAATGTAACATCTAAGACCTACACATGTCAAAAACCTATTGTATGGGTATATTTAGAACCCTTATCACCTTATCCTCGAATTATATCAATTTGGAACCTTTTAAATCCGAAACTCATTTTAAAATAAAGTAACCTTTTATACCTTTCCAAGAGTGCCCCTCCTCTCCTCTTATAAAAGGCCCCCACCTCTACCTCCTTACCCACACTTCCAAAGCCTTTTTCTCGGCCAACCCCTACCCATTTTGTCTCTCCACATCCCTCTCTAACTCTTAGAAGCCTCACTTTGGGCAGAAGGCTTCCCAAGGAAGCCTTTGAGCTCAAACCAAAGGGAGTTACCCAATTTTAAGGTAATGTCTTCACTTGAGTCCTTTTGTTTTATTTTGCTTCTCCATCCCCCTAAACTCTTTTTATTCATTTATTTTGTAACAACTCCATTATATTCAATATACTAGGATGTTTTTATAAGAAGTATTCGAGCTAAACTTACACACACCTACATCTAATGGTTAAAGAACATACTGTTTCCGTGGATGGTGAATTTCTGCCTCACGAAACGATGATTGTTCAATATTATTATAACACCTTCAAAGGTGTCCATTAAGATGCCACTATATTTATATATGATATATAATATGTTTATGTTTTCCTTAAGCTTCTGTATTTTTCATTTATGGCATACCTTTATGGCTTCCATTATGGGTATACGCGATATCTTCATTTTAGGAAGTGCGGACTACCGCCCCCTCAAAGTGATTTGATTCATTAATACCATATGTGGTACGTATAAAGGATATATTTAATGATATTATATATGATACCATACTGGAATTAAAATACAATTATGTATCATTATGTTTTAATTCCATTAAATATGAAATAGAAATGGAAGTAGCGTTCATGCGTACGTACGGCTTACCGTCTCCATGAATGGTGCATTTCATTTCTTACCTCTAAATGTTATGTAATATTATAAAGGCATTAATGTACTGGATATATATGATATACATGATATCTACATCATGAATAAAATTATGGATATAAGGGATATTCTACCACATGGACAACTTGTAATTATAAAGAGTTTATTTTTGACTAAAGTACCAATGATCGTTAAAACGACCGTTATTAACTTAAATAATAACATAGTGTTCATGACATGGTAATAAATTATATAAAAGGAATAATGAACTTGAAAAAGGTTCTTAAGAAAGTAGAAATTAACTCAAGTTTATTATTCAGGAGATTAAAGAACGATCGAGTCAAGTCGGACCCGAGGTATGGGACTTCGTCTCAATCTCCTTTCATTGAGTCATATTATGTTTTATACACAACTTTCATTTATACGGTGTATAAACCCCTTTGAATTTTACGTTTATCCAAAAGGAATCTTTTCTATACGAATCGTTTTACTAAATGACAAAAGGGAATGTTTTTGTCGTACGTATGCGGCGACAATGACTTCTCCGCCGCCGTGACCATTATTTGAGTTTCAGCTTCCTCTACAAGCCATAACTTCTTTTTAAAAGAAAAATAAATACCATGTTTTACTTTTATTTTATTTTGGTATTGAAAATGGTTTTCATAATGTTTTTATATCAATGTTTTGTATTGATATCTTGTTTTTTAAAGGTGTAAATGTTATGTTTCCTTTATGCATGTTTTATGTGATACGATTATGTTGTGGTTCTTGGGAATTATTATGAAGACGGGTGGTTTCGTGATAAACTAAGGGTGGGTGAGCCCGATATAGCTCTCCAATTCATTGGGTAACACGAAGGGGTTAAACGTTGAGGTTTCTCCGAAGAGATTTAGGGAATATACTATGATGGGTATTCCAAACGTTACCAAGAGGGTTACTCCGAACGTAAGAATGTTATGAATTCCTCAAGTTACCTTTATGTATTATGATTTCTATGATTTATTCATGATTTTATGAGGTATGTTAAAGTTCTTATGTTTTATGGGTAATGTATGATTTCATTCTTATGTATATATGTACTCATGTTTCCTTTCCATACTTTTTATAACCCTTACTGAGCTTTTTATGCTCATCCCAAGTTTTTGAAATGTTTTTCACAGGTCAAGGGAAAGGTATATGATATGATGATAGTGTCAAGGAAGTGTCAAGAAAGAATCCATGTTTTATTTTAAATATGTTTCCGTTGATGGGAAAAATGAATACTATCTTTTATGTAACCACTTTGTTTAAATGTGGAATGCAATGCATGTTTTATGATCTAATTCTATAAAACTCTAAACATGAAAAGATCCTCTATGTGTAATCTTGTAATAACTCAAGATTAAGTAAGGTTTAAGGCTGGGGCCTTATAGTTGGTATCAAAGGTCGGTTTAGATAACTTTAGGAGTTAGAATTTTATTAAATGATTATCCAAAAATATTTTTTTATGGTCAAATTGAAATGATATAGAATTTGAAGATTACCATGTTGCTTCATCTAAGACATGTTTGTTCAGAATGCTTTTCCGCAGAGGAAACAGGGAAGCAGTGCTAGGAAGGCATACAGAAGGAAATAACCTTCCGAATCAGTATCCTGAGATGGTTGGAATTGGAACTGAACAGTTTGTTGCAGTAATGGCGCAGTTGACTCAAGCGATAAATGGTGGTGGTATCCATGCACGAGATCAGCTAGATCAACCGTATAGGAACATGTCAGTGGTGGAACATTTCATGAGGCAACATCCCCCATCATTCAGAGGATCATCTGACCCTGTGCTAGCTGAAGGGTGGATTAAAGCACTGGAGAAGATTTTCGATGTCACGGGGTGTTTATAAAATCAAAAGGTTAGTCTTTCTATTTTCCATTTTGAGGGTGAGGCAGATCAGTGGTGGTCAATGGTTAAAAATGTCAGGGACACTGATGAGATTGATGCTCTCGACTGGGATGAATTTAAAGGTATGTTTCTTGAGAAGTATTTTCCCAAGGCTGTTCGACTTAGGATGGAAAAGCAATTCTTGGAATTGAGGCAAGAGGAAGACTCAGTGGCTGCCTATGAAGAGAGGTTCACTCGATTGGAAAGGTATGCTCCAAATTTTATCCGAGACCTTGATAGTAAAATCAATCGTTTTTACTCAGGATTAAAGCCAAAATATCGAAGGGCTTTAGCTTCTCGTGAGTTCAAAAGGTATGAAAAGATTTTTCTATGTGCTGAGAAGGTGGAAATGGAGTTTCTCGATGATCATGTGTTCTATAACAACCAACAGAAGAAGAGACCGAGGTGGCAGGAGAAAGGAAAGAATTATTCAAAAAAGTCTGATGGTAAGAAAACTAAGTTTCCAGTTTGTTATAAATGTGGTAAAAGGCATGCTGGGGAATGTCTTCTGAATTCTAGAAAGTGCTACCAATGTGGTAAGATGGGACATAAGGCTCGTGATTGCACTGAAAAAGATCAAGGTGATGGTAAGTCCAAATTCGATTTACAGTTAGTGAAATGTTTTAAGTGAAATGAGATGGGTCACTATGCAAACGAGTGTCCGACAAAGAGCTTGAGTGATGGGAAGTAGTTAGACTACAAGCAGAAAGGGGTGGTGAAATCCTTTGCAACTACTTCAGCAGATGTTGGGCCATCAAATGAAGTTGTATCAGGTACTTTGTTTGTTTTTCAGATTATGCCAGTGTGTTTTTTGATTCGGGGTCTACACATTCTTTCATCTCTGAAACCCTTTCTAGTAAATTGGGAATACCATCTCAAGAAATGACTCCTGAACTTGTGGTAAAAATACCTGGGGGAAATGTTGAGGCACAAAGAATTTATAAGAATCTTCATATCCTTATCCGTGTAAAGAACCTACTTGAAAACCTAATTTTTCTACCTCTAGTAGAGTTTGATGTTATCCTAGGTATGGATTGGATCTCTATTTACCATGCTAAGATTGACTGTAGAGATAAAGAAGTTTCTTATCAGAAAGACTTTCAGTTTGTGTACAATAATGAACCCTTACTGTTGATAACATATCAAGATGCTGAGAAAACTTGTAAAAGATGGAAATGAATGTTACCTTACACACATTGTTGAAAACAAGGGAACTGTTCAGATTAATGATGTGCCAGTGGTAAATGAGTATCCTAATGTCTTTCCTAATGAGTTTCCTGGAATAATACCAGATCGAGAAGTTGAATTTATTGTTGACTTAGTTCCTGATGCTAAGCCAATTTTAAAACACCCTTATCGAATGGCTCAAATTGAACTTTTAGAGTTGAAGGAGCAGTTGCAAGATTTATTAGATAAAGGTTTCATTCGACCTAGCACATCACCATGGGGTGCTCCTGTTTTATTTGTTAAAAAGAAAGATGGTTCGATGAGACTTTTCATTGATTATAGAGCCTTGAATAACATCACTTTTAAGAACAAATATCCTTTGCCTCATATCGATGATTTGTTTGATCAGCTCCAGGGAGCTCAATTTTTTTCATAGATTGACCTGAGATCAGGGTACCATCAGATGAAGGTAAAGGAAGTAGATGTTCTGAAGACTGTGTTTCGTACAAGATATGGCCATTATGAATTTGTAGTAATGCCTTTTGGGCTAACCAATGCACCTGCTGTATTCATGGACTTAATGAATAGAATTTTCCATGAGTTCTTGGATAAGTTTGTGGTGGTTTTCATTGATGATATTTTGGTGTTTTCTAAAAGTAAAGAGGAGCATGAAATACATTTAAGGGTTATTTTGAAAACCTTAAAAGAAAAGAAATTATATGGGAAATTAAGAAAGTGTGAGTTTTGGTTGCAATAAATTTCTTTCCTTGGTCACATTGTTTTTAAAGATGGGATAACTGTTGATCCCGAAAAAACAAAGGTTGTTGAAGAATGGACAAGACCCACAAATATAACAGAGATTCGTAGTTTCCTTGGTTTGGAAGGCTATTACCAAAGGTTTGTTAGAAATTTTTCACGGTTATCTAGTCCAATGACTAAGCTAACTCGGAAGGGTGTTAAGTTTATTTGGACAAAATAATGTGATGATTGTTTTCAGGAACTGAAAAGAAGATTGGTGAATGCTCCAGTTTTGGCACTACCTTCCAGGAATGATGAGTTTGTTATCTATAGTGATGCTTCATTTAAAGGACTTGGTTGTGTCCTAATGCAGAATGATCAGGTAATTGCTTATGCTTCACGACAGTTGAAAACTCATGAGGTAAATTATCCTACACATGATTTGGAATTAGCTGCTGTAGTTTTTGCTTTAAAAATTTGGAGGCATCATTTGTATGGAGTAAAGTGTGAAATATATACTGATCACAAAAGTTTAAAGTATATATTCACTTAGAAAGAATTGAAAATGAGACAAAGGAGATGGATATAATTAATCAAGGATTATGATTGTACAATTCATTACCATCCGGGAAAAGCAAATAAAGGGGCCGATGCTTTGAGTCGAAAAAGTAATGCTTCATTAACAATGTTGTGTTTGGAACATGATCCTTTGGTTAAGGATTTGATGAAATTTGGAATAGAAGTTATTGGTGCAGGATGTTCTTCTATTTTGTTTCAGGTATCAGTGAAATCTTCTCTATCAGACAGAATCAAGCAAGCACAGAAGCAAGACAGTGAGTTGCAGGAAAAGGTAGAGATGGTTCAGAAGGGTAAGTTACCTGAATTCAACATTGATAATGATTGAGTTTTGAGATTTGGTAAGAGATTGTGCATGACTTGTGATTCACAGTTAAAGAGAGAGTTGTTATGTGAAGCTCATAGTTTTCCGTTTTCAGTTCATCCTGGCAGTACTAAGATGTACTGAGATCTGCAGGAGTATTACTGGTGGGATGGAATGAAAAGAGATATTGCTGATTTTACTGTGAAGTGTTTGAATTGTCAATAGGTTAAAGCAGAGCGGCAATTACCGAAAGGGATGCTTCAGCCTTTACCACTTCCAGAGTGGAAATGGGAAAATATATCCATGGACTTCGTTGTGGGATTTCCGAAGGCACCTCGAGGTAATAATGCAATCTGGGTTATTGTTGATCGCTTGACTAAATCTGCTCATTTCCTTACTACACGGGATACTTTTTTCCTAGATCAACTTTCCTGTTTGTATCTTAAAGAGATAGTCAGGTTACATGGAGTTCCTCTTTCCATTGTATCTAACCGTGATCCCGGGTTCACTTATAACTTTTGGAAAGGCCTTCAGAAGTCATTGGGTACTGAATTAAATTTTAGTACAACTTTTCATCCTCAATCAGATGGGCAGTCAGAACGAACAATTCAGACTTTGGAAGATATGCTACATTCTTGTTCGATGGATTATCAGGGAAGTTGGGACCAACATATTTCATTGTTTGAATTTTCATATAATAATAATTTTCATTCCAGTATACAGATGACACCATCTGAGGCATTATATGGGAAGCGGTGTCGAACTCCAACTTTTTGGGATGAAGTGGGTGAAAGGAAGCTGATGGGACAAAAATTGGTAGAAGAGTTGGCAGATAAAGTTCAACTGATACAGAAACACATGAGAACAGATCTGAGCAGGCAGAAGAGTTATGCGGACAACAGGAGGAAGGATCTCTCTTTTGATGTAACAGCCCGAGATTTTATGAAAAAAAATATTCTTTTTAATTTTATTAATGTCTTGTGTTGTACGCTACTCCAAAAAGAAGCTTGAACAACACACATCATTGACTTGCCTTGCATTACACGCAATCGCGACCTTCCTCGATAGCGTGTGTAGTACGCAATACCGAGTTTCACTAAACAACGATATGCTATTAAAATATTATTATAACTAGCAGTTATGAATAGTAATAACCACCTTTTAAAATTTTAGAAATTTTAGCTCTCAAAATGGACTTTATTTTTGGATTCGGAGTATCAAATTTAGCCTAAGGTGAAATTTTGGTGATTTTCAGATAACTTTCATATTTTGATGAATAGTGAAAATTACTAAATTTTAGTTAAAAACAACTTTTTCAATCGAAATAATTAATATTGATAAATTATTAATTTTAGTGGTTTTAAATTATATTTAGAATATATTTTTACAATTTAATACAATGTTGGTCATTGGATATAATTTCACATTTAAACTAGACACAAACAAGTGTCAATCTTTTGATAGATATTGTTTCTTAAAAACACGCTCTTTGTTTTAACAGCGGGATTTAATTATAAAATTAATTAATGCAACTTCTATGATATGAATTTGGTAAAATAGACTTCATTTTTGAATTCGGAATATGAAATATAGCTTAGGATGAAATTTTGGCATTGTTCTGAAAAACATCAATTTTTGATGAATAGTGAAACTACTAAGTGGTAGGTTAAAAACTGAATTTTGCATAAAACTTAATTTTACCACTTCTGTGAATGGAATTTCGAAAATCCGACAGACACGGTTAATATCAAGGACTAAAATGTGGTTCAATGAGATGAAAATAATTTTTGGTGAATAGTAACTTTTTACTTTTTTTTACCACGGTTAATAGTAAATAGGGTAACTAAGGGTAAATATGATATTACTATTACCCTAACACATGTCCTAATTCTATTGGATAAGTGTAATTCGGCCAAAAACAACCTTATGAATATAATATGACCATTTAGGCCCACTTGGATTAGATTAGGACATTTATTATTATTTAATTCAAAGAAGAGTTAAAAGAGTTAAAATCAAAGTTTATTTACTAAACCATTTTTAATATGGGGTTATACAGAAGATAAATTCGACTATAAATATTCATTAGAAATCTAAAAAGATTTACTACATAATGATATTTTATTTATAATTTTTAGACTTTAAATAAATTAATTTATTTTTGACACAACGATGATGCAGTAATTACCCTTTTAAGGAAATATTAACAAAATTGATGTTATAAATGCTCAAATGAATGTAATTTAAGACTTTTTATGAATTAAACTAATTTTATAGGTTACTATGATGTATTAGTGTTGATTTAATCAACTTGGTTTGAACATATAATTCTGTTATGACTTTCAAAAAAATCATATATCAAATAGTGTCAAAATTGACACAAAATAGTTTTTAAATCAAATATTATATTATTAATTGTTATTTTATTCCTAAAAATCTAAGGTTCGTCCAAATGACTTATATAAGGATATATTTATTAATAATATACAATTTGGGGTTCGTTTGGCATGTTATAGTAAGTGTATTAACCATATAGTGAAAGAAAACAAAAAGACACGGTAAAAGTTAAATTATTTAACTTAGAGTTAAATCTAATTGATAAGGTTAAAATAATAACCTAAACTTGTCTAAATCCTATTGGTTGATAGGATTTCGACCCATCCCCACTTTAGCTTCGAAATAAGACCATTTGGAACCATTATAAACCGATTTTGACATTAATATAAAATAATATTTTGAGGTATTCCTAAGGTGCCCCTCTCCTCCCTTATAAAAGGACACCTCCTCCCCCTCCTCCTCACACCAATTTGAGCACTCAAGCTCGGCCAACCCCTGCCAAAATCTCTTCTCCACTTCCCTAGAAACATCCTAGAGGTTCTGGTCTTCCTCAAAGACCAATTTTAGTGCCCTAAGAGGAGGTCTCAAAGAGGCGCTTCAAAGAAGAGGTAATTACCGTTACCAATTCTTTCATCTTTATTTCTTCTTCCACTTCTTCTTCTTAGGTTTTTTCATTATGAAGTAATAACATCAGTATCACTCATATACTGATATGTTATTATAAGTATGAAACAACCCAATTTCACTATCTATCCATCCTACGGAAAAAGAAATCACCGCGCGTGCGTACGTACGGAATACCGTCTCCACGCCGTGGTGTAATCAATTTTTCCACCACCACCTTACATGGATGGGTATAATGGTGTAAAGAATAACTATACATAGTTATTAAAACATCATATTGATTCTGATATATTGTATAATCCACTCCAATTCAATTCAATATTTATGGAAATGATATCATCTCTCATGCGTACGTACGGACTACCGTCTCCACGACGCGATGAGATTCATTCTCCATGTTAACCATTTAAGAATGATTATAAAGTATATATATAAGAAATAATAATGAAATATATGACATTATAAAGCTACTGGATTTATGTATATATATATATATATGTATGTCATCTACTTACTTCCATTTCAAGACAATAAGTAAAGGAAAACAGCGTTCATGCGTACGTACGGACTACCGTCTCCATGAACGGTGTTTTTCATTTTATTTATATATATATTATATATATATATATATATACTGAATATATATGATATATAAATCATATTTTATATTCTGGAAGTAAGTAAATCATTATATAATTAATAATGATGTCAAGAACAACAAGTCAAAACACCTACGATAAATGAAACGATTTTACCCAAAACGCTTCTTTAACATGGAATTTACAAAAGAACGGGTAATATAATGTCATAAGTGAACCATATATGATATCATAACAATGAATATGATTCTGGAATAAGTCAATAACATGATTTAAATCATTATACAGGAGGTTCAGACACTTACAAAGCAAGTCGGACATAAGGTAAGGGAAATATCACAATCGCATTTTTATCCGAGATTGTTTATTCGTAAGTCTTTACTGGGGTGTATTTTATCATCCACATCCATGTTTCATCAATATGTAATATTATTTCCATCCAACTAAAATTGTTTAAATCCATTTTTACCCTTCGGTGAGTTTTTAGTAAAGAATATGAAAGGAATCTTTTGTCGATTTTTCGTACGAGGTACATTTTGACTTTTCCGACAAAAGTACGAAGAATGTTTTTTTTAACTTATACGGCATGAATGGATTTTTAAAACATTATTTCCAAGAAACTTCCTTTACAAGTTTTCAAGTTTATTTTTAATCAACTTCATTTAGTTTAGAATTGTATGACATGTTAAGAAAAGAAAAGTGTTTTTAAAGAAGAAAGGATATTTTCCTCAAGAATGGAGTTCAAGTGTTTTATCAAAATTATTTTCCATCTAAGGTAATAAAGGGTTCTGTTTTTATCCTTATTATTACATGGATTTGATTATGTTGTGATGGAAATATGTTTATGAATTCCTTTATCTTATATGAATTGTTTTATGATGTCATGTTGTTTAAGAATCCCATTTTTATTACATGGGTTATGCTATGATGTATGGTTTATGATTTTGTGGCACACATAAGAATGGTATCATTAAGAGATGGGTGGGACCTATATCTCCCTCCAATGCATTGGGTAAAGATTTTATATCTCATGAGATTGACAGGGCTGGAACGGTAGGTTATACCGGTTCAGTGAAACAGGACTGAAACGAGGGTTACTCGATTCAGAAAAGGACTTTGTCCACTAAGATAGTCTTGGCAATGAGTCTTGACTAACAAGAAATGATTCTCTATGATTATGTGTGAATGCCACAAAGTTTCATGTTTTTAAGTTATGATTATTTTGATTACATTTCACTGCCATGATTTATCCCATGTTATGAAATTATGCTCTCTTTTGCAGGTTAAGATTTCCAAAATGTTATGTTCTTATGAATACGATGTGATTGATATTTCTTTTGTTTACCCTTACTGAGCATTTGAGCTCACCCTTTTATGTTTTCTTTTCCCCAGGATATAAAGAAAGGTTTTAGGTAAAAAAAAGGGAAGATCTTTATAGGAGATGTTGATGATCTTTCACCACGATTAGAAGATTACGTTCCGAGTTTCCAAAGACACTAAACTATTACGATCCTTGTGTGTGTGTGTTTTGTTATGTACTAAGTATTCCGCAAAAGTAATGTAATTTCCATGTACGTCAAGATACGGGTCTCTACAGTTGGTATCAGAGGCAAAGGAGGTAGGAATGTATCCGATCCTTGGGAACTCTCACATGTGAGCGTTGGACGAAGCATGGCTCTCCGCCCAAGGGCTTCATGTGGAAATGGCTGCCACTGGGGATGGTGGTGTGTCCCGCCCAGGGGGTGTAGCCGCCCATGGAGTGCCCTGATAGGTATCAACTATAGTCCACTGGAAGTAATTCCAGACCGTTACAGTTGGTATCAGAGGAAAGGTTTAGTCAACCTTTGGAAACTAGGATGCGAAAACGTTAGTGAGATCCCTAGAGATATTTCTAAGGTATGTCTAGGGATGTCCCTAAGGATAAGTATACGTATAAGATATGGTCCTAGAACTACGGTAACGATCTTAGAATTTAACCTAAGATGTTAGATATTGAAGGTACTCCCCCTTTATTATGTTGTTTTCCCTAGCATGATTTTTGCATCTCACACTATTCTTTTTGGGTTTTAGAAAATGGCTGGAAACAAGATGATTCATGATCATGGAGGATATGATGGACAATGGAATGATATTCTTCATAAGCAATCAAATGAAATGGGATTTGGAAGTCCAAACATAATTATTATGCCGAATCAGCAATCTCATAATATGATCAATAAAGTAAAATTTGGTAAGTTTCCTGACTCGGCTAATAAGAGAAAGATGGAGTTTCATGATGATCATAGAGGAAAGAAAGTTCAATTCCCCCTATGTAAATCATGTGGGAAGAGGCATAAAGGAGAATGTTTCAAAGGAACTGGAAGATGCTTTGGGTGTGGAAAAGAAGGACACAAAGCAAGTAAGTGCAAAGGAAAAGGTTCAGTTAACACCATGGATGAGGATAATGGTATTGCTACGACATCAACAATGGTTAAATGTTTTAAATGTGGAATGTACGGGCATTATGCAAACCAATGACCTAAGGGAAAGACTCATGAAGAGAATTAGTATGGTCATATGGGTAGTATTTATGTGGATGATGATGAAGAGACTACAAATGATATGTGAGATGAAAGAATTTTTGAAGCTCGATCAATGGTTTGAGAATGTAGTGGAATGATTACATGTTTATCATGTGTAATTTTGGAATAAAGAGACATATATGGATTGTTACACTGTTGTCTTTCCTTGTGTTTTGAAAGTGTATGATTAATGTTACCAGTATCCATGAAAGGTTATTCATATATTTTTGGAATGTAGATGATATGCGCATAATGAAGGGATAAGGAGAAAATTAAATGTTTGATAGTATTCATGAGCTCATGATTGATATAAGGACTAAGTGATATCATGGTTTGAGTATATAGAATTTTGAGGATTTCGGTATGTGAAAAGTGTTAACTTTTAACTGCATTCAAGTTTTCACTAAGGTTCAATGGGTATTCAAGAGAGTACAAGATTAAGGCCTTTGAATGTTTGGAATGTGACCAACAAGATATATCTTATGATATATGGGGATCAACGATGGTATTAAATCTCTGGTAATCGTTTTCACTATGTTATGAGAATGGACTGCAGTATTATGGATAAGCCTAAAGATTGGAATGGATTATGTTGGGCATAAGTTAGTATTGTTTAAGGATAGAAGTTTTTTCGATATTATTGATGGGATGTTATAGTAATATAGTTTTATAAAAAGGACAACCTGCAGGACGGGTGACAGCCCATCGCGTCGGACAAGGATGTGGGAATCGAACCCACAACCGAAGTGCGACTGGCCTTTATCGCCTACCACTGGCCTACAGGAAGTCCCTGTTTAGTAGAAACTAGTTTTATTATATTAAGCAGTATGATATATGAAGTATAAGTCCATTTTAGGAACCATATATGATTAATCTCACTATAGATCGACTTATGCATATAATTTTTGCTAACCTTTTGTTTGAGACAGATGGAATGACCCGTCGTTCTATCACATAATCTGCTAACACTTCACGAATAACAAATTCAACTTCATTTATTTAAGAGATGAAGTGGAAATTGTTCAAGACACGAACAACAGTGAGATTGTACCAAAATAAATTAAGTATTTATTCTAATTCAAATTTTCAACTTTAGGGAAATGATCTTGAAAACCAAAAATGTTGTCCTAGTGATCTTATACCTGATGAATCAGATGGTACCTTATATCATCACAAATCTATGGATTTGTGATTACTGGCTTTTCCATAGCCATGTTCTCTACCACTCTCCATCAGAACATGATGGTTAGATTTCTCTTCCATATCCATATTTTTACCTATGTGGAAACCCAGCGATTAGTTTATTTGGGTAATCGTTACATTTCATACTTTAGTTTTTAAAGCCAAGTTTTGGTATTCCTTTTTACGATGTGGGATTCTATTAAAGAAACTTGAGAATAGTAAACCATTTATAACCCCGACGAATTTCGAGCGCGAAATTCATTTTAAGGGGGGTAGAATGTAACAGCCCGAGATTTTATGAAAAAAAAATATTCTTTTTAATTTTATTAATGTCTTGTGTTGTACGCTACTCCAAAAAGAAGCTTGAACAACACACATCATTGACTTGCCTTGCATTACACGCAATCACGACCTTCCTCGATAGCGTGTGTAGTACGCAATACCGAGTTTCACTAAACAACGATATGCTATTAAAATATTATTATAACTAGCAGTTATGAATAGTAATAACCACCTTTTAAAATTTTAGAAATTTTAGCTCTCAAAATGGACTTTATTTTTGGATTCGGAGTATCAAATTTAGCCTAAGGTGAAATTTTGGTGATTTTCGGATAACTTTCATATTTTGATGAATAGTGAAAATTACTAAATTTTAGTTAAAAACAACTTTTTCAATCGAAATAATTAATATTGATAAATTATTAATTTGAGTGGTTTTAAATTATATTTAGAATATATTTTTACAATTTAATACAATGTTGGTCATTGGATATAATTTCACATTTAAACTAGACATAAACAAGTGTCAATCTTTTGATAGATATTGTTTCTTAAAAACACGCTCTTTGTTTTAACAGCGGGATTTAATTATAAAATTAATTAATGCAACTTCTATGATATGAATTTGGTAAAATATACTTCATTTTTGAATTCGGAATATGAAATATAGCTTAGGATGAAATTTTGGCATTGTTCTGAAAAACATCAATTTTTGATGAATAGTGAAACTACTAAGTGGTAGGTTAAAAACTGAATTTTGCATAAAACTTAATTTTACCACTTCTGTGAATGGAATTTAGAAAATCCGACAGACACGGTTAATATCAAGGACTAAAATGTGGTTCAATGAGATGAAAATAATTTTTGGTGAATAGTAACTTTTTACTTTTTTTTACCACGGTTAATAGTAAATAGGGTAACTAAGGGTAAATATGATATTACTATTACCCTAACACATGTCCTAATTCTATTGGATAAGTGTAATTCGGCCAAAAACAACCTTATGAATATAATATGACCATTTAGGCCCACTTGGATTAGATTAGGACATTTATTATTATTTAATTCAAAGAAGAGTTAAAAGAGTTAAAATCAAAGTTTATTTACTAAACCATTTTTAATATGAGGTTATACAGAAGATAAATTCTACTATAAATATTCATTAGAAAGCTAAAAAGATTTACTACATAATGATATTTTATTTATAATTTTTAGACTTTAAATAAATTAATTTATTTTTGACACAACGATGATGCAGTAATTACCCTTTTAAGGAAATATTAACAAAATTGATGTTATAAATGCTCAAATGAATGTAATTTAAGACTTTTTATGAATTAAACTAATTTTCTAGGTTACTATGATGTATTAGTGTTGATGTAATCAACTTGGTTCTAACATATAATTCTGTTATGACTTTCAAAAAAATCATATATCAAATAGTGTCAAAATTGACACAAAATAGTTTTTAAATCAAATATTATATTATTAATTGTTATTTTATTCCTAAAAATCTAAGGTTCGGCCAAATGACTTAGATAAGGATATATTTATTAATAATATACAATTTGGGGTTCGTTTGGCATGTTATAGTAAGTGTATTAACCATATAGTGAAAGAAAACAAAAAGACACGGTAAAAGTTAAATTATTTAACTTAGAGTTAAATCTAATTGATAAGGTTAAAATAATAACCTAAACTTGTATAAATCCTATTTGTTGATAGGATTTCGACCCATCCCCACTTTAGATTCTAAATAAGACCATTTGGAACCATTATAAACCGATTTTGACATTAATATAAAATAATATTTTGAGGTATTCCTAAGGTGCCCCTCTCCTCCCTTATAAAAGGACACCTCCTCCCCCTCCTCCTCACACCAATTTGAGCACTAAAGCTCGGCCAACCCCTGCCAAAATCTCTTCTCCACTTCCCTAGAAACATCCTAGAGGTTCTGGTCTTCCTCAAAGACCAATTTTAGTGCCCTAAGAGGAGGTCTCAAAGAGGCGCTTCAAAGAAGAGGTAATTACCGTTACCAATTCTTTCATCTTTATTTCTTCTTCCACTTCTTCTTCTTAGGTTGTTTCATTATGAAGTAATAACATCAGTATCACTCATATACTGATATGTTATTATAAGTATGAAACAACCCAATTTCACTATCTATCCATCCTACGGAAAAAGAAATCACCGCGCGTGCGTACGTACGGAATACCGTCTCCACGCCGTGGTGTAATCAATTTTTCCACCACCACCTTACATGGATGGGTATAATGGTGTAAAGAATAACTATACATAGTTATTACAACATCATATTGATTTTGATATATTGTATAATCCACTCCAATTCAATTCAATATTTATGGAAATGATATCATCGCTCATGCGTACGTACGGACTACTGTCTCCACGACGCGATGAGATTCATTCTCCATGTTAACCATTTAAGAATGATTATAAAGTATATATATAAGAAATAATAATGAAATATATGACATTATAAAGCTACTAGATTTATGTATATATATATATATGTATGTCATCTACTTACTTCCATTTCAAGACAATAAGTAAAGGAAAACAGCGTTCATGCGTACGTACGGACTACCGTCTCCATGAACGGTGTTTTTCATTTTATTTATATATATATTATATATATATATACTGAATATATATGATATATAAATCATATTTTATATTCTGGAAGTAAGTAAATCATGATATAATTAATAATGATGTCAAGAACAACAAGTCAAAACACCTACGATAAATGAAACGATTTTACCCAAAACGCTTCTTTAACATGGAATTTACAAAAGAACGGGTAATATAATGTCATAAGTGAACCATATATGATATCATAACAATGAATATGATTCTGGAATAAGTCAATAACATGATTTAAATCATTATACAGGAGGTTCAGACACTTACAAAGCAAGTCGGACATAAGGTAAGGGAAATATCACAATCTCATTTTTATCCGAGATTGTTTATTCGTAAGTCTTTACTGGGGTGTATTTTATCATCCACATCCATGTTTCATCAAGATGTAATATTATTTCCATCCACCTAAAATTGTTTAAATCCATTTTTACCCTTCGGTGAGTTTTTAGTAAAGAATATGAAAGGAATCTTTTGTCGTTTTTTCGTACGAGGTACATTTTGACTTTTCCGACAAAAGTACGAAGAATGTTTTTTTTAACTTATACGGCATGAATGGATTTTTAAAACATTATTTCCAAGAAACTTCCTTTACAAGTTTTCAAGTTTATTTTTAATCAACTTCATTTAGTTTAGAATTGTATGACATGTTAAGAAAAGAAAAGTGTTTTTAAAGAAGAAAGGATATTTTCCTCAAGAATGGAGTTCAAGTGTTTTATCAAAATTATTTTCCATCTAAGGTAATAAAGGGTTCTGTTTTTATCCTTATTATTACATGGATTTGATTATGTTGTGATGGAAATATGTTTATGAATTCCTTTATCTTATATGAATTGTTTTATGATGTCATGTTGTTTAAGAATCCCATTTTTATTACATGGGTTATGCTATGATGTATGGTTTATGATTTTGTGGCACACATAAGAATGGTATCATTAAGAGATGGGTGGGACCTATATCTCCCTCCAATGCATTGGGTAAAGATTTTATATCTCATGAGGTTGACAGGGATGGAACGGTAGGTTATACCGGTTCAGTGAAACAGGACTGAAACGAGGGTTACTCGATTCAGAAAAGGACTTTGTCCACTAAGATAGTCTTGGAAATGAGTCTTGACTAACAAGAAATGATTCTCTATGATTATGTGTGAATGCCACAAAGTTTCATGTTTTTAAGTTATGATTATTGTGATTACATTTCACTGCCATGTTTATCCCATGTTATGAAATTATGCTCTCTTTTGCAGGTTAAGATTTCCAAAATGTTATGTTCTTATGAATAAGATGTGATTGATATTTCTTTTGTTTACCCTTACTGAGCATTTGAGCTCACCCTTTTATGTTTTATTTTCCCCAGGATATAAAGAAAGGTTTTAGGTAAAAAAAAAGGGAAGATCTTTATAGGAGATGTTGATGATCTTTCACCACGATTAGAAGATTACGTTCCGAGTTTCCAAAGACACTAAACTATTACGATCCTTGTGTGTGTGTGTTTTGTTATGTACTAAGTATTCCGCAAAAGTAATGTAATTTCCATGTACGTCAAGATACGGGTCTCTACATTTGAGGTAGGTGATCATGTTTTTCTAAAAGTCTCACCATGGAAAAGTGTGATGCGATTTGGTAAGAAAAGAAAGATGAGTCCAAGGTTCATTGGACAATAGGAAATTCTGGAGAGAGTTGGATCAGTTTCTTATCGAGTGGCTTTAACTATGAGTTTATCTTAGGTACACAATGATTTTCATGTTTCAATGTTAAGGAAGTATATACCAGATCCATCTCATGTTTTGAGTCCAGAGGTAGTCCAGCTGGAAGAGAACCTATCTTATGAGGAACAACCGGTCCAGATTCTTGACCACAGGGAGCATGTGTTACGGAATAAGGTGATTAATCAGGTAAAGGTTTTGTGGAAAAACCACATGATTGAAGAGGCAACATGGGAATCTGAAAATGATATGAGGGATAAATACCCCCAATTATTTTGATAAGTGAATAAATTGCGGGGACACAATTTTATAAAGGGGGGAAGGATGTAACATCCCAAGTAAGTAATGAATAATATATATTTTTATCTATGTATATTAATGAATTAGATAGTGTTTTAGAGGCTTAAAATGAGAATAAATCCAATCTTAAGCATGGAATACACTAATATTTTTAAGAGATTTTTTTACTGCCTTTTGATGGAAAACCATTTTTAAATCTCTATTTTGAAAATTTTATAAGCTCTATTTTTCAAAATAAACTTATTCTTTATGATTGGGACATTGAAATTTACTTTGGGTAAATTTTGGGTATTTTTCCGATAAAGTTCATTTTTTAATGAATAGTGAAAAATGTTGTATTTTAATTCAAAACCTCTTTTTAATATAATTTATTTATATGATTAGATTACCTTTTGAATTGGTTTTAAAGTGAAATTAGAATATATTTTTACGATTTAATCCAATATTGGTTGTTGGAATTAATTTCACCTTGAAATCGGACTTAAACTAGTGTCAATCTTTTGATACTTACTGTTTCATAAAAACACGCTATTTGCTCTGACAGCGGGAATTAATTATTAAATTAATTAATGCAACTTATATGTTTTGAATTTTGTAAAATAGACTTCATTTTTGAATTAATAATATCAAATATAGCTTAGGGTGATGTTTTGGTATTTTTCTGAAAAACTTCAATTTTTGATGAATAGTGAAACCACTAAGTGGTACTTATAAAAACTGATTTTCCGTTTAAATGAAATTTTACCACCTTTGTGTTTTGAATTTCAAAAATCCGACATACATGGTTTTCATTAAGAAGTAAAATGTGGTTCAATGGGATTAAAATAATTTTTTGGTGAATAGTAACTTATTAAGTTTTTAATCACGATTATAGGTAATTAGTGTAATTTAAGGTAAGAATAATGTTTTAATAATATAAAATGACCTAGAAACATGTCCTACCCTTATTGGATGTGTCATGGACGACCAAGAAAATCCATGGGTTATCTCGGGGACCCCATGGAGCCACTTTGGAAGGAAAATGACATTAATATCTTTTAATTTAATGTTAAAGTAAAAATGTCACAAACATGAGTTATTTTACTAAAACAATTTTTACATGGGGTTATACAAGTCATATGTTTGACTATAAATAGTCATTGGAAAGATAAAACTATTTCCTACATCATTGTATTTGTTTTATAATTTCTAAACATTAAATAAATTAAATTATTTATGACATCATGATGATGCATCGATTACCTCATTAATAAAGGATTTAAATAAAATGAAAATATAATGTAAAATCTAAGACCTACACATGTCAAAAAACTATTGGATGGTTATATTTCGAACCCTTATCACCTTATCCTATAATTATATCAATGTGGGTCCTTTTAAATCCGAAAATAATTTTAAAATAAAGTAACCTTTTATACCTTTCCAAGAGTGCCCCTCCTCTCCTCTTATAAAAGGCCCCCACCTCTACCTCCTTACCCACACTTCAAAAGCCTTTGGATTGGCCAAACCCTGCCCATTGTTTCTCTCCACATCCCTCTATAACTTTTAGAAGCCTCAATTTGGGAAGAAGTCTTCCCAAGGAAGCCTTTGAGCTCAAACCAAAGGGAGTTACCCAATTTTAAGGTAATGTCTTCACTTGAGTCCTTTTGTTTTATTTTGATTCTCCATCCCCCTAAACTCTTTTTATTCATTTATTTTATAAAATCTCCAGTATCTTCAATATACTAGGATGTTGTTATAAGAAGGATTCGAGCTACACTTACACACACCTACATCTAATGGTTAAAGAACATACTGTTTCCGTGGATGACGAATTTCTGCCTCACGAAATGATGATTGTTCAATATTCTTCTAACACCTTCAAAGGTGGCCATTAAGATGTCACTATATTTATATATGATATATGATATATTTATTTTTTCCTTAAGATTATGTATTTTTCATTTATGGCATACCTTTATGGCTTCCGTTATGGGTATACGCGATATCTTCATTTTAGGATGTGCGGACTACCGCCCCCTCAAAGTGATTTGATTCGTTAACACCATATGTGGTACGTATAAAGGATATATTTAATGATATTATATATGATACCATACTGGAATTAAAATACTATTATGTATCATTATGTTTTAATTCCATTAAATATGAAATAGAAATGGAAGTAGCGTTCATGCGTACGTACGGCTTACCGTCTCCATGAACGGTGCATTTCATTTCTTACCTCTAAATGTTATGTAATATTATAAATGCATGCATGTACTGGATATATATGATATATATGATATCTACATCATGAATACAATTCTGGATATAATGGATATTTTACCACATGGACCACTTGTAATTATAAAGAGTTTATTTTTGACTCAAGTACCAATGATCGTTAAAATGACCGTTATTAACTTAAATAATAACATAGTGTTCATGACATGGTAATAAGTGATATAAAAGGAATAATAAACTTTAAAAAGGTTCTTAAGCAAGTAGAAATTAACTCATGTTTATTATTCAGGAGATTAAAGAACGATCGAGTCAAGTAGGACTCGAGGTATGGGACTTCGTCTCAATCTCCTTTCATTGAGGCATATTATGTTTTATACACAAATTTCTTTTATACGGTGTATAAAACCCTTTGACTTTTAAGTTTATCCAAAAGGAATATTTTTTATATGAAGAATTTTACTAAACTACAAAAGGGAATGTTTTTGTCGTACGTATGCAGCGACAACGACTTCTCCACCGCCGTGACCATTATTTGAGTTTCGGCTTCCTCTACAAGACATACCTTCTTTTTAAAAGAAAAATAAATACCATGTTTTACTTTTCGTTTATTTTGGTATTGAAAATGGTTTTCATAATGTTTTTATATCAATGTTTTGTATTGATATCTTGTGATTGAAAGGTAGAAATGTTATGTTTCCTTTATGCATGTTTTATGTGATACAATTATGTTGTTGTTCTTGGGAATTATTAATAAGACGGGTGGTTCCGTGATAAACTAAGGGCGGGTGAGCCTGATATAGATCTCTAATGCATTGGGTAATGGGAAGGGGTTAAACGTTGAGGTTTCTCTGAAGATATTTAGGGAATATACTATTATGGGTATTCCAAACGTAACCAAGAGGGTTACTCCCTACGTAAGAATGTTATGAATGCCTCAAGTTACCTTTATGTCTTATGATTTATATGATTTATTCACGATTTTATGAGGTATGTTAATGTTCTTATGTTATATGGGTAATTTATGATTTCATTCTCATGTATATATGTACTCATGTTTCCTTTCCATACTTTTTATAACCCTTACTGAGCTTTTTATGCTCATCCCAAGTTTTTGAAATGTTTTTCACAGGTCAAGGGAAAGGTACATGATATGATGATAGTGTCAAGAAAGTGTCAAGAAATAATCCATTTTTTATTTTAAATATGTTTCCATTGATGGAAAAAATGAATACTATATTTTATGTAACCACTTTGTTTAAATGTGGAATGTAATGCATGTTTTATGATCTAATTCTCTAAAACTCTAAACCTGAAAAGATCTTCAATGTGTAATCTTGTAATAACTCAAGATTAAGTAAGGTTTAAGGATGAGGCCTTATAAAAATAATATATAAATAGAACCAAAAATTGATTAAGGTAATATCTAAATACTATATTCATTAGATCCATGAAGATAGAGGGATAATTCATAAGTCCAAAGGGGATCACTATAAATTTATAGTGTCTATACTACATACAGAAATATTTTTTGGAAATCTCATCCATTTTAACCCTTAATTGATGATATTGAGATCAAAGGTAAATTTTTAGAAGTACTAAGATAATTTGAGTTGATTGAATAGATCATTAATAATAGGTCGATGATATTTGTTATTGATAATGAATTTATTAATCTCATGATAATAAATGCAAAGAAGAATTGAACCATCCTTCGTTTTTGACAAAGAGAATTGGTGCACCCCTCAATAAAGCACTAAGGCATACAGAACCCTTGTCCAATTTATCTTTTAGTTATTTCCATAATTCCTATAATTCAATAGGATCCATTATACAAGTAATATTTGAGATTGTCATAGATCTAGGTATGAGTTTGATTGAAAACTAAAACCCACACTTTGGGGGAAGATTAGGCAGTTCGCCTATAAATACATTAGTATACTCTTATACAATAGGCATGTAATCAATGTTGAATTCTTCCCTAATCATTTGAGTTAATAGTCCCTCATTATTTGGTATCATTACCCATATTATATAATTTTATTCTATAGGGAGTTCATAATCATCCTTACATTGATACTTGGTAACAAGATGATTTATGTTATGAAATGATATTTCCTTATCCCGACTATTGATATATTCTCAATGAGGAGAGAGATAATATATGCCTAATATTTTATTAAACTATATTACTATAAGTATAAATAGATTCATAGGTATTTTATCCCCATAGATCTTGATTGGAGAAGAGTTATATATCTTGGATGAAATCATTATGCCACCAGGAGTTTTCACAAATAGTTAAATGTATATTTTTTGATGGGGTGGATCAAAATTATTACAAAACTTTTATGATCTAAAAGAAAGTGAATAAATGAAATAAAATAATAAATTCATAACTATAGAGTTAAGGATAAGTGTTCCTTTTAATACTTAATTATTTTGATCCACCTCAGTACTAGTTATTTACTATTCTCTCCCTTATTCCCTTGGTTTAGAAGGTTTATGGGGGAATATTTGCTTCATTTTTATGGGGTTAGGTCATTTATTCTTGTAATTCCCAAACTCCTTAAATTATAAGCAATGCACTGTGGGTGGAACATTAGTACATGACTTATTCTCCAATGTTGTCTTAATCAACCTATTAACACCACTTTGGGAGTTATGATATTGGTTTACTACTTTACCAAACTTAAAACAATTCCTTGATCCCCATAGGCAACTACTCGGGTGCTTACTACCACATTTACTGCATTTAAGAAATTATACTTTATTTACACAATGAGTTTTATCATCAAAGATTCCATGATTCTTCATATTCCTTTTCTTTTCTCTAGAATAATGAGAGTTCTAGTTTCCATCACTACTTTAAGATCATTTTAAACAATCTATTTGTAGTAAATAATGTTTCTTATAGATAATACCATTATAATATTAGGATTTAATCTAGTAAATAAGTGATTTATTTTACTTTCAACATCATAGATGAAAATAAATACCTACTTCATGAGTATTGTGAAGTTTTATTCATAATTTAAAATAGATTCATCATATTTTTTTTCAATTACAAAAATTCCTACTCCATTTTTGTGATAAGAGTCAAAGGAAAATACATTGTAAAAATATATTCTTGAACTCTTCCCATTCCATAGTTCCTACTTCATCCTTTTCTTTGGTATTGTTAATGAGAGTTCACCACTGGTCCACCTCACCTTCAAAATTATAGATGGACAAAATTTATTTATCATGGTATGATTACTAGAGAATGAAAAATATCTTCTCCATTGCATTGAACCACTACTCAATAACTAGTGGATTAGAAAACCCGCTAAAATAGGGTAGATGTTTCCTCAGGAATGACTCGATAATAATTTATTCCTTTCTTTGTGTGTTGGGATCTCAACATAATTTTTGCGGTTTCTCACAACTTGGGATAGTTGGGTGAGCATTTCCACAGGGTTTTTCATGCCAACCTAGTCTTATTATATTTCTAGTTAGTAAAATCTTATTATTATCCATCACACCCATTGTTAACTCGATTATTTTGGTATCAATACATTAACTTGACTAAATGAAAATTGAGAATGGGTATACTTAAATTAATTAATGTACATATAAGTAATCTAGGTTATCCATAGATTGTTTTCAAACTAAAGTATTTATATTTTAGAATAATTTATAGTGGTTTAAAAATAGAATATAAATTACCCAAAGAATATCCCCTGAGAGTGTCTATCCAAGTGTGCAGTCTTAGGCTCACTCATTGTACACTAGATTAAAGATTTATTTAATAATAAACCAATATTTTTTTTGAGTTTATTACCCATAAGTGCATCAATGTCATAGCCATTTCTAGTTTTTAGTATCTATAGAAGGATTATATATCTATAAAACCACAAAATCTACACTTTACCTAAACATTAGAATGTTTTACTATGTTTAGACTTATCCTTAGTGTTTTCACCAAAATTCTTTAGTCCTATGTCTAAAATAACAAAACTAATCTCAAAAAATAACTAAACCATTATATAATACCAAAAAAAGAGACACAATCTAGACATAACATAAAAAAACATTAATTTCATTATTTGAATAACACACCAAAAAAAGAGTCACACAACCTAAGAACCTAAAGGTTTAGTGTCTAGTAGATTAACTACATAAATATCTTATTTTATAACACTTATAAAAATTTCTCCATAACCTCGATCCTATAGACCCTCTTCTACACATATTACAAGATATAATAATCTTTATAACCTAGGGAATTAAAACATAATAAAGGGGACATCTTAGATTCTTATTAAGGGAAAAACTTATCATAATGTATTAGCTTATAAACATGATAAAGAACATGAGAATCAGATAAATATATTATTAAAATATCATGAGACCATATATAATAATCATAAATCACATTATGGAAACATAATATCATAAAAATATTGTTATAGAAGCATAAAATTAATTATATGGATTAAAATATATCTCACTAATTATAAAACTTATGAGCATGATATAAGAGAGTGAAATATTTTAAAAATAAGGGGTAACATGAAAAATTGACACATAATGAAATTGAACGTAACCTTGTAAATGTGTCATAACTAGATAAAAAACCTGGAAATATGGAATGAACATAATAATAGGAAAACCTTTGTGATAAAAATATTTATTCCCACACCTATGAGAAGAAACTCATTAGGTATACACCTGATTATGTGAGAAAAATCATTATTCCCATACCCATGTGAAAAAAATCATTATGTCCACACCAAAATAAATAATGAGATATAAAATTAGACCAATGAATTGGAGGGAAATATAGTACTCCACACACCCCAATCCTTACCTATTCATGCCACTTAAAATCAGTCATCATATAAAGAACCCATGGAAAGTGACTGGATTTCATAAAAGTTTCAAAAATATCACATAATATGAACTTAATAAATCATAGGATATCAAAAATTTTATTTTTCAAAAGTAATCATATCATAATAACATATATAGTGTGATTAAAACATCACTTCATGAGAGATAAACCTTGCAGTAAGAATAGAATTTAAAAATACCAAAGATTTTACAAAACCATTTTAACATCATTATAAAATATGAAGTGAAAATTAATTTCAATTTTTTTATAATGGAAATATAATACTTTAAAAAACATTATTATAAAGAGTTACAAATAATGTATCCTTTAAAAGGAAAAAAATATCTAGCTACTAAATCTGGAGTGGAAAATAATGAAAATAAATTCCTTTGTTAAGATTTTTAGGATGTTTTAAAGAAAAACCAAAATTAGAGAAATATTGATATTATTTCATTTCATAAAATATTTAAAGAAAAATAAAATTCAAAATATATTTGGATTTCATTAAATAAAACACTTTCAATAAGAAAAACCTGGATACAGAAGAAAAAGATCAATTGGTAAGAATAAGAGTAATTTTTACTTTTGTTATAATTTATTTTTTGAAAGAAATTTATCAAATAAGTGGTTAATGATGATGAGAAGTAATTTTAATCAATAAAAAAGATGAAATATTATATAAAATATAGTAATATAATGATCAATTAATCTTGAAATGTATATTAATTTAAGAAATACTATGACATAATGAATTAGAAATTAAGTTGATGAAACCATTACCTTGAATTCCTGCTTAGTTGATCACACTCTAACCTATTATAAAAATACATAAATATCTTAATTAACCATTTAATAACCTTATATATATATATTATACTTCACTTATAACAATTTAGGTCAAATATATTAGTAAATTGTGGCTTATCTTTAACATAAGGTGTTAGTAATTTTTGATTGTTTCATTCGTGTTTATAATGTCAATAATAACACCCATTAATTTATATTAATCATATAATTAACAGAAAATTTAAATTACTAGAATATTTTTTTTATGTTTATTTAAATTTATTATCTCATTCCATAAGTGTTCTAGTTATGTTGCATGAAATTGGAATTAATGTTGGCTGATTTCTTTAATTTTAGCAAATAAAGATGATATTTTAATAATAAGATAAATAATTTCAATAAAATTTAGAGAAACATAATAATATGATTATTTCACTATTAAATTTTAATAATATTAGTATTTTATTTCCCATATTCATTGACTATACAATTTTACAACATTGTTCAGGTTGGTGGTTAGACCAACCCAAACATGAACATACCATAATTAATGGATGATTATGGTTATAAAAGTGGTTTACTTTGGAGGAATATCATTATTAAATAAATATAAATATATTATTAATCTATTTTTAAGGTTTTGAATAATAATTTTAGATATTTTAATAAATAATAAAGAAACAAGATGAAAAATGAGTCTTTACTTCATGGGTGTGGTAGTCTGCATAACGCACAATTAACGTTTTCATTTCCCAATGAATGAGAGGGAGTGAAGGTGGATTATAATTTGTCTTTTAATAATAAAAATTATATATTATATATATAAAATTAATTATTAAATTTAATACTTATAACCTATGAAGTGAGGAAATAGTAAAAAATGAAAGAAGCCGCTTTGTGGAGGTGGTAGTCCCCCCAAACGCACAATCAAAGTTATTTTGTTTTTTATGTGGATGAAATATAATAAAAATGATTTTCCATTGATATAATAATATTTAAGTATACTATTGATATTGAGGTTATTTTATTATTATTTCAAGTGTATGTTTGGAAGTGAAATATTAAGAAGAAAAGGACGAGGATTAAGTATTACTCACTTTAGACCTTGAAATTTCTCTTGAAAGTATCCTTGGAAATGAAGGTAATAGTGTAAATTATGGCGAGAAATGGATTTAGTTCATGTAATTTAATTCTAGGAGAGTAAATTTTTGTAAGGGTTCAATGAAATTTATAATGGTATGTGTAACACTGAGAGTGTGTAACTGATCCCCTTTTGTAAGTGAAGAAAAGGGAACTCTTGTGAACACCCATTATTTTTTAATAATGAAATGAAAATATTCACAAGATAATGATTCCAGAAGTGATAAATAATGGATTTTGGGGTGAGATAAGTTTCATATATAATCAAAAGTATATTTTTACACTTGTCTTAAACAGATTTCAAGTCAATTACCATTAGGTGTTTACATTTTAACATTTTTTACCTTGGTAAATAGTCTTTAACCAAGTAATTTATATTTTATTAAAAATATAAGGTAACACATATTATTATTTTTATTTGAAACCTAAATTTAATGTAATTAAATTTCTAAATAATATAAAACTATATTTTAAATTAAACATTATATATATAAAAACTATTTATTTTGTAGAAGAATTTTGTTTTAACCATTATGTGTTCATAATCTTATTTAGAATTGGTTACCAATTAAATGTGTATTAATATAATTATATTTGTGTTTAAAAATAATATTATATTAATTATTTAAAATAATTTAATTTAATTTATTAGATAAAAATTACACAATATAAACAAAAAAAATCATTGAAAATAACTGTTTCACCATTATCACTGTAATGAACACTAATCTTAAAAATCTTATTTTTATGTATAAAACTAAAATGATATTTTTTATATATTTTGTACCTAATGATGGAAAATATAGAATCAATTTTACTAAATTTAATTTCAAAAGGTTAGAAAAATATCATTTTCATATTAGAATAGTTAATATGTAAAAATATTTTTTAGAAAAGGTGTATATGCAATAATAAAATGAATTTTATTTTTTATACTTTTTTTATATAGTATTTATAAGGTGGTTACTTCTATTGATACCCTAAAATTTAACTACTATAATATAATAATAATATTTAATAATTTTATTAATGTAACACAATTTTCATTTTAGTTCATTATTGTATGAAATACAAGCTACTCACACGATATTTAATTATGGAAAAGTATTTACTAAAATTACAGGTTGTTACACACCCAAAATGATTTCAATAGTTTTTATAATTATAATAAATTGTATATTTGGATATGGTGAGGTCTATGATGGGGGTCAAATAATTTCCCTGTTTTAATGATCATAAGAAAATAAATAAATTAAATATTATTCCAGTTTATAATAATAAGTCCTAAATGAATTAACTCAAATAATGAACAAGTTAATAAGTGAATACAAAAGAAAATATTTTATAAATTAATATTCATTATTCAAGGTTTGTCAAAAAATTTATGTGAGAAATGAGTTGATTTAATGAATCATATATCATCACATAAGGTAATCTTGAAGTTACAATGGAAAACATACTTCACAATTTTGATATATTTTCTAGGCTATAAGTGATATTTATGGTATATTTAGAAAGTTAAAATTGTTATCAAACATAATTAAAATTTTAACAAGTTATAACCTATCTAAATAAACCAAAATAATCCAAAATTTAATGGTACTATTTCCCTAATGAATTTGAGAACTTTTCCATCATCTCTCCCACTTCCTATAGTGAAAAAGGTGGGTTTATAGAAACCCGATTCATGATCTCCTTCTCAGATAGAGTAATCGGTGCTCCTATGATCATGATTATGTGAAAATATGATACTTATCTCTAAGATAGTAACCTAATTATGTATATTCATATACAAACAAGATTTTGAAGCATATGAATATGATCTAGAGGGTTACTTATATGGGAATTTTGAAAATGATCATCAACAATGAGAAGAACACACTAACATTTACAAATCGAATGATGCTTCATTTTGATTTAATTTTCATACTTATTTTAATTACACAAGATCCTCTTGTTTATAATCTGGTAATCTTGTATTGGATATGATATTATGATATCTATGTGATGTAATTTGTTTAAATATTTATGTTTTCCCGCTTCCATGGATTACCCAGAACCAAAAAGTGATATCAAATCAATTTTTTAGTTTCTTAAGTCGAAATTAAAATTATGTTTTGTAGAATTTAGAAATCAGGAATCTATAAGGTCCCAAAAACCACAAATGGCATTTCGATATGAGGTCAAATGGTCAATCTTTGTCCATCCAGATATATTTTTATCATAAAAATAAAAAAACTAATATATATATTAGATGTTAGTAACAGGGAGGTGAATGTAGTTCTTCTGTTAGAGTGATAATTTGGGTGGGGGGGGGGGGTACTGCACATATACTCTCCTTAAAAACCGAAAACAAAATTTTAATAAGGGGGACTAAAGAGGGGTTATTTCCGCTCACCTATTTGACTAGTGGTCACCCAAAAAAAAAAGATATAAATGTTTTAAATAAATTATATATATATATATATATATTAGTGGTGTTATGAATTTATTAATGACTAACTCACAAACCTAGAGTAGGGGGATCTCCCTCTATCGACCCGGTCGGGCCTCAGTCTGGCTCTACCCCACTTTCTTATCCCATCTGGGTCATGTTAGGGCTTAGAACGGGGGGGGGGGGGGGGGGTTAAATCCTTTGGTGCATAGAAAAATATAAAAAATTTCTAAATGGTGTGCATATCCATGAGGGATATTATTTATATGTATCTGAAAATCTCAATATCTCCTCCCTTGTGAGTGAGTGTCAATGTACAATGAGGAGGATGAAGGTGATACAATTCACGCTAAGTCTTCGTAAATCACTTGAAAGAAGATGGATGCATTGTATGGTGTAATAACTAAAATTTGATTCATATATGGTTCAAGGATTAATCCATAAGTCTTACTTATGAAATAAAACATAATTATGATGGTGTTCCTCCTTTCAAATTTGTATGGTCATTCGATTTGTGTTTTTTATCCTCTCTATATTTTCACATCCTCTCCTTCAAATGGATTTGTGGGGTTCTTATTTTTATGGTATTTTCATTTAGGTAAGATTTTTATTTACACCCCTCACCTTTAATCTTGGATCATTTCATTTGGCCCCACTTTTTTTGTGTGTGATTATGTTTTTAGTCGATTGGGAATGTGATGGTGGTTCTCTTTGAGGTTCCTTTAGTACTTAGTTTTTGTATTTTTCTTTTAGTAGATAGTTTTTAATTTGTTTCCAAACATTAAATATATCAAGGCTCAATTCAATACTCTATTTTTGGAACCATGTGCTAGAATCCATTTTCGTTTGACATGAAGGTAGTCATGGTATCTTAGAATTGCGACGATGGAGTGTTCATTGACATATATGGTGAGTGTGTTTTGGATGCCCCTGTTGGTTCATTTTTTGTCTACTCATGGGGTTTAATTTCTATTCCATTCTCTAAATTTTTAGAAGGGTTTTATGTGTTTTATTTTTTCTCCCAATCCTTACTTTCATCATGTGGTTCTTCATACTTGAATCCCTAATCTACTTCTAGGCTAACTATTTAGCTTTTAAACTATGTTGTCTTCTCATCAATGGTAGAACATCGATGGTGTGGTGGTAGCCTATGATAAAGTTGACATTGTATGATTGACAGTGGTTTCAATGGAGCGAGGTTGTAATTTCAATGTCTAAATAATGTTGTAGGTTTTTGAGTTTGGTTTGGTTGTTATGTGTTGCTTTTCTTTTCATGGTTGATGCATTGTGGTAGAAGTGTTTCAGTCCTTAGAAGATAAAGGTGAATATATTTCTATGGATAGTCCTAGATTAATTCAAGGAAGTAACTAATTTTTTTGAAAATAATTCTTTTGGTTTTACCATGTTTGATTTTTTATTTTTATAATATAACCTTTAACAGAGAATGGCCTTATGATTAGGATTTTCATGGCATTCATAATTTTATTTTTAGATGCAGCATGTTCAAAGATATGTTTTTATGATAGTAAAGTGTGTTAAAAAAATCAAAGAAACTATATAGTTGGAATTATGACTGTAATATGATTTTTTTTAAAGTTATGATAATAATTTCTATGATTATAATCTAGTAATTTACCTAGAGTTTGTTATTGAAACAAAACATTTAGTTGTATTTTATTTTGGGAAAATAATTTTGTTTTTTTTTCAAAAATGTATTATAAATTGTATCACATTTTATAAATGGAAAATATTTTATATAAAACAAAAAATTATTTAAAAAATACTTCTTATCTTTTTTTATTGAAAATTGAATTTTCAAGGAGAGTTGTTTCACATACTTTCCTGTTTGTTTCTATTCTATAAAATCTAAAAATATATTAATTATAATAAAGTTGGTTTTTCATTCATATATGTGTTGCCTCCAAATTTATTAATTTCCCTCCAAAACCCACTCTCCCAAATTCTCATCATTTTTTATTCCACTCTCCATTATCACAACCTCAATCCTCATTTTCACTCCCACCGATGCATCACTATTTCTGACACCTCATCCTCTATCTCCCTAACTACCCACCCCCTAACCTCTACCTCCCCACCTTCTTGGATACTAGCCTCTACCTTGGCCTCCCCACATTCTTGGATATCATCCTACACATACACCTTCTCTTCCTAATCTTTTCCTCTACTTTTTAGATATCGACCTCCACTTTTTCCTTCACATCTCAACCTCTACATTATGGATACTCGCCTCTTACTCATAATTCCTACCACCCTAGAATCTGACTCCTCGACTACCCACCTCCACCCCTACCTTCCCACATACCATCCTCCACCCGCACCTTCATCTCCTAACCACCACCTCCACCTTCTAGATACCCTCATATGCTTCTACCTTAACCTCCTAACATCCACCTTCTAATCTCTTCCCCATCACCTAATTTCCATTTTTTCTACTAGACTCCATGGTTTTGTCTCCACCTATCCCCCTCCTCCATTACTAAACTCTAGTATTTTATGTTATCACTATGTTTTTAGTAATAATTATTCAGAAAATTTCATATTTATTAAATCATTTTACAACATTTATCAATTTGTTCTTAAAAAATGTTAGGTATAATTAAAATCAAACATGATCCCATATTTTACAAAATATCTGAGAAGTCCGAGGTATGAATTTTTGATTCATCCATCATTAGGTTCTATATATATTTTATATTTCATAACCCTTTCTTCCTTTAATAGGTTAGGTTTTTTATTTCATATAATATTTTTAATAGTATGTAAACTTTTATATATCTCATACAATGTAAGAATACCTTCATTTATCTTTGATAACAATGGGATAAGCTATTCTATATCTTGCACATAATTTAGTTTCAATCATTGGAAAAATTCAATAAACTCCATAAGATTATAATCCTAACCTATTTGATGAAGGTGAAATAGGTAAAATGATTTTTTATTTTTCATTTTGTATGAATATATATGTGGAATTTTTTTATTATTCCATGTATTTTTTATTCTACTAAAATTAATTATATATGTTACTGAAATATTTGTCATTAATAGATTTTAAAATCCTTTATAATTGTTTAAAAATTTTTATTCTTCCTTGTATTTGTTTTAAAAGTTTTATAATATGTGTTTCCTATTACATTATAGTTCACTAATTTTTTTTAGAAAAATTTTATTTCTAAGATTCACAGTTTCATTATTATATAATGAATTCTCTATATTCATTATTGTTCATGAGTTCTCTTTTGGTGAAAACTCACATAATTAATTTTTCATTATATGAATTAAATTTAATACAAGTAACTTGATTATATACTAATTTGTAATATCCATTTTTTGTATTTTTTATAATAGATTATAGGTGTTCATTTTTTAATTCAAGCATGGTAATAAAAACACTATATTATTTCCATATTATGAAATCTAGGAAATCACTTGTGTCAAATTTATATTTTATACTATATTAGTTTAAATAAATCTAGGTTGTAACACAAGTCAAACAAATTCAACTCATGGTAAAAATAACAACACTTTTATTTTACTTAGATAACATTAACATTAAATCATGCTATAAATAATAATAGTTCTATAATTTTAAATCAGTGGATTTAACTTTATTTAATTCATTTACTATTTTTAGGAGCATGTATATCATGCAACATCAATCTAAAATATCCAGACAACTGACTTGACCTATACATCTTCAACTCAAATACTAATGGTATATACTAATAATCTAAACTCTATTTACTTATCTTTGTATTTTGGATGAGTGGTTTTCAAGATCAGTCATTTAGTTCGTTATTAGTTCTTGGCCCATAGGAAAAAAAGCTAGTTCTATAACTATGTACACCCTTTTTAGGTTTTAATGATGTCACTCTGGTTAAGTATTTTAATAATGGATTTCAATATGAAATTATAAATTAATGATAAGTAATTGAGAATTTGTTTTTAATTATAATCAAATGTTTTTTCTAATTTAAAAATGTGATATGTCATTTATTTTATTTTGTTCTAAAATATGTTATTTTATGTCTAAAAAATTATAATTATTTTTCAACCACTCAGAACTTCCACCCAATATTACAAATATGATTAACATAATTTTTTCACCACTGTATTATCCTTATATGATTTTTTATGATTGTTAACACCTTATGTTTTATCCCTTTCTCTTTGTTTACGATTTTAGAAATTTAGTTTTCTAATGTCCAATAAATTCCTAATATTTTTCCCAATTATATTATAATTTCATTTATTATATCTATATTATATTTATTTTTCTATTATTTATCCTCTTAAATATTTTATTTGCATATAAGATTCAATTTTTACTAATTTAGTTAATGTTCACCCTTTATCTATTATTATCTGTGTTACTTATCACATAAAATTAATTTTATTTATCCTATTTTGGGATGATGTGTATTTTTACCAAAATAGAGAACTTAAACTTTGTATTATATATATATATATATATATATTTGATTTATGTATTCCATATGGCCCAAATAATCTATCTATGGTAGTTATATATCATATATATTTCATTTACTATAATATATTTATCTCATATTTTAAACAATTATGTGTATTTGTTTAGTTATTATTTTCAAATATATTTTTTTAATATGTTTATACATGAAACTCCTAACAAAATTTCATACATCTATTTTCTAGATAATTATTTCATTTTCTTGATACTATCTATAAAATTTAACATTTACACAAATATACAAAACAAAAACATGAATTAATTCTTTTGTGGGTTTTAGGTAATGATACATACCTGAATTAATACCTTATTTTTTTCCTTTATTTTTTTCTTAAGGCTGTGAATCCACAAATACTTTGGATAATATAGGAAGAATAAAGGTATGTGGTTTATTTTAACTTTCATTTTAATTTTACATAAAAATGGAAATGAATATTTTTTATGTTATCTAAAATTATTTCATTTCCATTTCCATTTCCTAAAAAAACAATTCCCATATATCCATTCATCTTATCTGTTTTTTATAATACGATTTATATAATAATAAATAAAAACATGGGAATAACATATCTTATTTTTAATATTATAATATTCTCACACTATAATCATCCCTTAATGAGCCCGTAAGGGGCACAACTTCGCGTTTAGGGTTTCCTCGCCACCGCCATCTTCCTCCTCCATCTCGGCTTTTCTGTGGCTCTTCTCCTCAGCGGCGCTTCTTCTCGGCGGGATTGTGGCATGTGGTGGATCTCATTGTGTGACGATGATGAGGTTTGGACTTCCGGTGTGGGCTCGAACATCTTGCGCGGTGAGGGGTTTCCGGCGGTCAAGTTCCAGATCTAGTTTTCTGGGGTCTGTGAAGGGTTTCCGTCACGCTGATCTACATTGGTTGCAGGAACTTTTGGGTAGAACGTTGTGGACTCTGTGAGCGGGAATTCGATGGATGCGATGGGATTTGCGGATCTGGATTCAGCTGACGGTTTTTGTGGCGTACTGGGCAGGATCGATGAAGTTCTGTGCAGATGCGTGGCTCTGGCTATGGTGCGAGCGACGACTGCAGCTTCGGCCATGGCTTCTATTTCAGTTTGCAGTGGTACAGGCTCTCCCGAGGCTTGGCTCGGTGGTGGGTTGTGGAGCACATATGGTGGTGTGCAGGTTCTCTGGCGGTAACGATGGCTTGTGGTGGCACTGTGGTTGGTATGTCAAACGCCATGGCGGTGACTAGGGTTTTTTACTATCTTCGGTTGGGCATGCATGTCCATTTGGACTGGTTTTAATGGGTTTAATTGTTATGAACGGTCTATCGATTGATTTTTGTCAATTGTGCCTAAGGCTGGATGCCTTTGGCCTTCTTCATGTAATGGATTTTTCCTTTCCCATTCAAAAAGATTTCATGTTTTTTCTTCTTTAATAAATAGGGCTTTGCCCTAAAATTTCTGGTATAATCATCCCTTTATTTAAAATATAGGATCCAATTTATAGAAAATATTTTTGATAGATTTAATTTAGTTAGTATAATAGGCACACATTAATAATTTATATTTGATATTATATTGAAATTTATTTCATATTTTTCTAAGTTGTTCTTCGTAGCTAGCTTCTTTAATATTTCAAATTTTAACAAAACTATTTAAAAAAACACGATACGTGATCAATTTTTTTCTATTATGGATTACTAAAAATTAAATATTTTCTTGAAGGATTTATTTTTTAGGAAACTTATATATACCAAATAGATATCAAGTTATTTAATACACACATTAGTATTCATGTTGAAATTATCACCATTTTATTCTAAACATTACATTGAGTTCATTGAAATTTGTTTTTTTAATGATATTTATGAATTTGAGTTGAACATAAAGTGAATAGTCTTATGAATTTGTATGAGAAAAGTACTAGTATAATATAATATATCATGGAATCCCTAGTGGTGGAATTAGAGTTACATTATCCAATGATGTAAGAGTAAAGAAGTTACAAGATGCAATGAAATTAAATCACTATGAATTAAAGGCCAAATACCTTTCTTCATTATTTAATGAGGAAAATGGGTCTATAATTTTTATCATTGATATTAAAATATGAGTTAATAATCCTAGTAAAAGTGAGGTTGTGGCTTTCTAGTCCATTTAAAATTAATTTTTTTAAAGTCTAGACAAAACAAACAAAATTAAATTTTAGTGGGAAAAATAATTATGTCAAGAAGTATGTGTTGAAACCATGTGGATGCATCTTTAAAGTTAAATCCATTTGTTTGAATCATATACCACAAATTAAAACTGACATCAACAGTGTGAAAATAACCTATATTACTTTTAGGGACAAGTAGTTTTAGATTTTTGACTTTTAAGGGATTAAAATATTGATAATTAAATCATCCCTTAGATATAAATAACCACACTCATTCTGGACATAAGAAATTTAATTATCAATTAGATAAAAGTTTGAGTTTTTTTCTCTCCTTTTTATGTGGAAATATTTTCATTTCTGTTGATATTAGGCATTCTTATCTTGCACTTATATGAGTAAAAGTTTTGATCTAAGAGTAGAAAGTCCTCAATTTGTGCCTTTATTAGGGTGAATCATTGTATTTATTGGTTATACACTTCATTTTTGGATGTGTTTTCTAAATAGTAGGTTATAGAGATCATTTTCTGGATGGTTATCCAATTCATTCTTTGGAGTGTTATTTTAATAGTAGGTCATGTTGATCTATAACATTGGTTAACTATTTGAATCCACTAAGCTCCAAATCTATCCCTATACCTATCACCATTTTTTCATCTTATTTCATGATCATACCATTCTTTACATCTCTCAGAACTTATGCATATGTTAACATATGTTGGTCTATGTAAATAGGTAATATTATAATCATGAGTATTTGATGTCTTTATTGTATGAGGGATATATTTTAGATTGGAAATTTAATGTAGTAAAAAAAATGTTTTGAGCCTACTATAGTAATATGGAGTCATACATGTGCCATTGTATCACTTATTATCATAGGAATTTCCTTTAATCAAGTTTTATGGACCAATAAATCAAGTTATACTAATATGAACATGGAATTATATTTTATCTTTTAATAATTAACCATGTAAAATGTTTCATGGTGATTCTGCACCACAAGATTTTACCAAGAAATGTGGTAAATCTTTTTTTTTCAAATTGATCTTCTTTATAGGTTTGAAATCATGAAAAAATTCATACAAAACATTAAAAATTAACACTTCAGTTATGATTCATGTTATTTTAAGGGACCAATTTTCCTTATCATTCTCTTTATATATGAAGATTAATGTTTTCATCATTTAATTCTAATCATCTCTGATATTATTAACATTTTTTAATTGAATTAAATTATAATTTTTTAAAATGTTAATGTGTGATTAACTACATAAAGGTGAAACTTAGATGTAACTTACACTCATAGTGAAGAACATGTATGCATTTTATGGACTTTTTGTTTTTTTTTGTGTTTTTTTTGCATTTTTACTATGAAATAATTGAACTAAAGGTTTGAAAAAACTTATTGGAATATATTTATCACTTAGGATAAGTAGTTTAAGGAATATAAATAAATAATTTTTTTTGTCATGTTTATTAAACATCACTTACATAGATGAAACCTGTTAAAGAAGTGCAAGAATAAATTTTCAATAAGAAAATTTGAAACACTAATCATGAGGGAAAATTACTATAAGTATTTTTCTTTAAGTGGTTGTGAAATATATTTATTTTTGTTTTAAAACAATAAATGAAAATTGGTTACCACAATTACCACTATGATAAGTGAAATTCAATCATTAGGGTGTAATTAAAATTATTAGACTATGAAAAAGCGATTAAAACTCTTGTTGAGGATATCTCATGAATGAAATATGAAATATGTGTAATAACTAGAAACACATAAACTACATTAAATGAATAAAATTCATGAAATATTATTTTCATCATCATTATTTTCTTTGAACACCTTTTAATCTACAAGATAAAGATTATTGAGTGGTATTCAAAAGACATCACACCTTTAAAGGTATTCATGGGATGAGATAATCAACCAATATTAATATGGGTTCCATCATTTTTTCATGGAATTCTGCCCATTAAAATGAAAATTAGAAGTATGAATATATCAATGAGTTCTAGGGAGTTTAAAACAAGCATCAAGAACCACCTCGTAGACCCACCATTGTATGACAATGTCTTTAATTAGGCCCATGGATGCTCCTTTGTGAGGCAATCATTAACTCTTGAATTCATAATGAATGAGTTAATTCCATTTTAAGTTCATCCATTGTATGCATGAATGAAACTTCACTTACATGTTTCATCTTATTAAATGGTTTCTTTAAATAATAGCTTATGTCGAAGTAAAAATTAATGATAATAGTATATCATGTTTCTGCAATCGCAAGTTACATCGAATGAAATTCCCTATATGCATGAAAATCATAATTCTAATAAAATATGAAATTTCCTATATATATATCATACGAATACAAGTATTTGGGGTAATATCTACTTAAATCCCCCACTTGTTCTAAATCCTACAAGAATTAGTATCATTTAACTTTATATTTTATCATATACAACTATAAAATCCGAAAATATTGGAACCCAAATTTGGTAGTTATATTACATTATTTGTACAAAATACAAGAGTTTATAAAGTTTCCAATAGCTTAGTAATCTTGGAAGACTAGATACATACATGAAATTTATTTTAAAATCGAAAGAAACAACCTGAACACATTAGGGTATGTAACGACCCGAGAAAACCGTGTTTTGTTTTTTTGGACAAGTTTTCTTTTCAATGTCACCCGTTAAGTGAACCAACAATCAACTAATAAGGTAATAATAATAAATGCATCAAATGAATGAAACTTATTTTATTCAAATAAGCAACATCTCGGCTACAACTTCCACTGACCGAACAAGAAGATAAATTAACCAAAAATCCCAACTAAGAACCCGATTACAATAATGGGGAGACCGCTTAAAACCACCAAGAGCCCAAGAATGCAGTAGGGGTTTCTGGCATCCATCATAATGAACATGAGGATGGCCGAAGCCACTGCAACCGTGCTGAGCACCAGAGGAATCACACGAACCATCTCTGTTTCTTCTTCAGTCACCTGGAGTGAGGGACACCCCGAGATCAGACCCTTTATAAGCACACCAATCCGACCGTTGAACCCAAACGGCTACAAATATGACCATTGGTTTCTCCTATCTTCTATGTTTTGTTTTTGACCGTTGGAAATTAGAATGGCTTACCCTGAAAGGTTTGGAATATTAATTAAGTAATTTGCCTTAATTTTTAAAGAATGACATCAATGATAACTTAATTAATTTATTTCTTGTTTTCCCAAAATTGCGAATTATGTTTATGTTTCAAAACGATGAAAATTAATATTTTATTCACTACCCTTATTTTCTTAATTTAAGCAATTAAAATTTTATGTTGTAAATATATTAAATCTAATGGGTTTTTATTTTGTCTAAATATGTATTAACCGTTGAGTTATATATATAAATTTTGCATCAAATTAAATGATTCTTTTTCTCAAAATTAAATATAAGAGATAATAATAATGCGAATGTTTATAATTTGGATAAACAGTTTTGGAAACTACGTCAAACTACTATTTATTTTAATTATGTGTTTCGTGGTGATAATACTTATATCAATGCACTCTTATGTGTGATTGAATGTAGTTTAATTAATAATAAACTTTAATTAAGAAAATTAAGGTAATTAGCTAAAAAGGAAATTAAAATATATATATATGTATGTGTTATGTTTTGAGTACCCAATGTTTTTAATCTTTGTTTTTCATAATGTTATATTAAGTAATTAGTAATTATGGTTTAATAATAATAATTATAATATAATAAGGTTAATAAAAATTATTGAAGAATAAAAAATATATATATACCTATATTTATGCGTTTTGATTGAACCATTATATAATTTTATTGACCAATGATTTTTATTAAAATAATAAAAGTTGGTTTAATAATTGAATTCTTTAATAATAAAAATCATGGATTTAATAAATTAATAAAGATATTTATAATTTTTTTTTGAAAAACTGGCTGAACCGCGTTTTAATAAACACTGCAGCAACCAGGGGCCGTCCAATCTATTCTCCCCAGATCACAGCCGTCCGTTTTTTTTATGTCGCGCTGCATCTAAGCCGCCCGATATACCTCCTTTTAATCCTGGCCGCCCACTTTTTTTTCGCGTTTCTCTCCCCCGTGGCTTCTTCTTCCACCGACGCCTCGTTCTTCTTCCACCTCGCACCGTCGAACCAGTAGGGTTAGACCCCCCGTTTTTCTTCATCTAGGCCGGTGAGTGGACCCGCGTCGCTCACTGCTTTCCACGAGTCGACACCGACCCCCCTCCCTTGGATACTCTCCTTGCATGTGAGTCTTTGTCTTTTTTTTAAAACCCTGTTGCACCAAAACAGGACGTTTGCATCAGAGCTCCCTTGATCTCTCCGACCAACGACCTCATCGCTTCTTCATTGTCTTTCTTCTCCACCTCTCCGAATAGGTAAGGGAGAAGTTCGGTTTTGGTTTTTTTAAGCTCCGGTTTTTATATACGTATATGCATGTTATTGGTATATGTATACTATCGGTGTTTTTACCTCCAGTTTACTCTTGCCTCATTTACTCCTTCCCTCCGAATTGGTAAGGGAGAATCCCTAGTGCTGTTTCGTTTTCTCCAGCTTTGATACACTATATTTTATATACACCTTATGTATATATATGTGTGTATAAATTTACATCAAGGCTTTAGGAACCGGTTACCACTGTTTTCATCTTCCAGAATTCGACCAGGTTAAAGGAAGTTTTTGGGGTTTATTTTTTTTTAAAAAAATTCGGTTTTAATGATACACACTTTGTGTATATATATTTATATATATACAATTAAATACACATAAGTATAAGATGATATATGCAAATATACAAACTTTTTTTTATGTTTATAACCCTGATTTTATTTCGCCTATAAAAATGGAGTTTTTGGGTAATTGTACGAACATGTAAAATCATGCAAGTGTATGAAGTATATTGATATATATATACATGTGATTATATTGATGTGTATGTACATCAATGTGAACTTGGTTCCCTTATTTTGTAATTTATTACAATATAGCATGATGATCAAAATTTTATTTACCCAAAAGATTATTTCCTTTTTTTAGTACCCAAAAACTATTTGTGTACATGTTATATGTACGATGAAGTTTATGGGTTGGTTTGATTTCAAAATTATTCTTGCAATTGAGAATTTCCATTTATCACTACTCTTGATAAATCAGGATTTTTCTTTATGAAAATGGTTAGTATGAATTCCTTAAACTTTTACAAGTGTATGCATGTATTCATATATATGTACTCATGTTTATGAAACAACCTTGTTGTATGCAAGACTGACTTTTTGTCAATAATGGTTTATGGAAATTATGATCACCCTTTTTCTTCTTTTATGGAAAAGAACTCCAGATGTTTTTACCAAACATAAATTTTGTTTAAGGTAAAACACGAGAGATATTTTTGGAGTATGGTTTAATGTGGTAAACCCATGCATATATGTATACGCACCTAAATTTATGTATATTTAGGTATATGTAACCATATATCATTATGCTGTCTGCAATTACAAGTTCTTTTATGATGTTTGCAAACTTTATAAAGAAAAGGGGTCATGTTATTTAAAGTGCTAATAAGAGTTTTTATACAATTATATACATGATTTTCCCCAATATGGGCCTGGTTACGCACATTGTATCCCTAACTACATGTATGTTTACACAGTTTTAATTAAACACCCACAATACCCATTTATCATCATATGTGTAAGTTATGAACGACCATGCTTTAATTTGGTATTATGATGTTATGGAATGATAAGTGATTATGTTATTTTCCGTAAAACCCATGTTTCAATTGTTAAGACAATTTCTTATGTGTACAAATTTAACATGCATGTCTCAGTTTATTTATGATTAAACTGTCTTCAAGTTATGAATAAGTATGTAAAAAGGGGGTTGATAAAAGAATGCATGAAACCCTATGAATGAATGATCATGTTAAGATATGTGAGGGATGTATAGGACTTACATGTGATGGGTGCGCCCAGAATTATATAGCGCAATAAGAATGATGTGACGGGTGCGCCCAGAATTATACACTGCTCCAATGCATTGGGTAAATCAAGAGTCTCATGAGACGTTATGTGCGACGGTCTTGGCAGTTAGCCTTGGCTTGTGCTACCATGGAAACAGGATTGAGAGTGATCCTTGGCCCGTTAAGTATGTTATACGGTCTTGACGAAAGGTCTTGACAAAGTCCAGTATTATACATTCCCTATGCATGTAATGATAAAGGTCAACTAGGGGTTAGTTCAACTAACAGGACAACCCCTAGTTGAAATCTCCCATGACTATAAAAATGTAATTTATGTGTCAAGAACTATTTTTCATGTGGTAAACTATTAGATGAACGGTATATTCTCATGAACCATGTTATGAACATTTTACCTGCTTAGCCACATAATTCTTTTTAGAATTTAAGTAACCTTGTTTGAATATTATGCATTGTTTATTTTTCTTATGTTGCGCTCTCTGATCATGTTTACTATAGAGTTTATTTCAAGTACGTACTTCTCTATGCAAGTGGTTTTCAAAAATGTCAGATTTCATGTTTTTAGGAAAAGATAATGTTTCGTTTTTAGAAAAGTGTTTTATTCTCTTCAAAGGAACTGCTTTGAGAAAGAGTTTTCTTAAAATGTTTTTTAAAACCCCTTACTGGGCATATTTGCTCACCCTACCTTTTTGTTTAAAATTTTTCAGGCATGGTTGGTACTGATGAAGTTAATCAGAAGCAGCTGGTTTCCTAGAATCCTGAGCCTCGCGATCTTCTGTAGTAATGGTACATGATATTTAATTTGTAATGATGTAATAAAATGTTAAGTATATCATGTCTAATTAGGCGCCCTCGGTTTGGGGGTCACTACAGTTGGTATTAGAGGATAGGTTCAGGAAAATCTGGAAAACTAGGTGATATAAATGTATTACTATGACTAACTAATAAAAATGTTATAACTTTCAGATGGCTAATGTACCTACCGACCTTTTGTCACTTCCCACTAAGGCTCTAGAGAACATTGTATCTCTAGCTAGCCGTGAGAACTTTCTGAATTATGCCCAAATTCGCATGACGTGTAAGCACCTGTATGACGTGTCAAACTCACCTAGGGTGCTTAGTCTTCACCGGGGATTGGGGATGGATTATCTCCTAGTAATGATGACTCAATTTCCCTCTTATGCACGTCGGGGAAGGTATCACGAAGGACTCTTCCGAGTGTTTACAACTGGCGAGGAATTTGGCACAATGCTTGATAACCCCTTTCAAGAAGCTGCTGTTGCCGGAGACCTCCGAGCGGCTTACCTGTGCCAGATTTTGCACTACGGCTTCTGGGGCCAGTTAATGGACTTTGGAGCATTGGAAAATGAGTCCATCCGTTTGTCTCTTAGGAAAGAAGTGTATACCAATGTTTCCCAACTCCATACCCCTCACGCAAAACTCAGGAGGCGTTATAAATGTTCCCATGAGTTTATTCCTGTTTGTTCAGCCTGTGTGTGGTTTGAAGAGTTAGGATGTTTTTCCACTCTTTGTGGTGTACGTCTTGTAAACTCAGACTTTTCCATGTAAACTTTTTCATAAATGGAAGTTTCTTGTTTCCTTTAATGTCTCCACCTTATCAATGTTGTAAAGAGTTTCCCTTCAATGTTTTCTTTCAGATGGCTGGTCAAACGAACTTCTCATCACTACTTGATGAGCTAGTAGAAGTCATCTTGATCAGGGCATGCACGGTGGATTATCCATCCTTTCTCCACCTGCGAGGGTCCTTCCAGTATTTGCTCGATCTAGCTAATGGTCCAGAGATCCTTCGCTTATGTCAAGAGGATGATCGTGTCTTTCACCTCGTTTCCACTGCTCAACTCCTCTACTATAGGTGAAGGGGAAGATACTTTGAAGGCCTATTCCAGTGTTTTACTCTGGCACAAAACTTTTCTGCCAGAGCGTGCTACCTCTTGGCCTCCCAGGATGTCCAGCTTAGTGAAGCCTTCATGTTCCAAGTCTTGAATCTTAGTCTCCTCAACCGCATCATCCCTCTCGAAAAACCTAAAGCGTGATGTGGCCATAAGAGTTATCAAAGAGTTTATCTACTCGGACGTTTCTGAGATTTTCATCGCACGAGCCTCCCTTTGGAAGCCCGTGTGCAGTACGCACGAATAGGAGTTCAAGGAATACTGTTCGAGGTGCATCTGGGCTAGGGAAACAGAAAAGCTATGTTCCAACCTTGGTATCCCATTAACCGAGCCAGATCCACTGTTTCGGTAGTGTTCTATGTTTGGGGTTTCAGTTTTTTTTCTTTTTATGATAGAATTGAAATGGTACAATTCTTTAAAGGGGGAAGTAATGTAACGACCAGAGAAAACCATGTTTTGTTTTTTTGACAAGTTTTCTTTTCAATGTCACCTGTTAAGTGAACCAACAATCAACTAATAAGGTAATAATAAGAAATGCATCAAATGAATGAAAAATTCTTTTATTCAAATAAGCAACATCTCGGCTACAACTTCCACTGACCGAACAAGAATATAAATTAACCAAAAATCCCAACTAAGAACCCGATTATAATAATGGGGAGACCGCTTAAAACCACCAAGATCCCAATAATGTGGTAGTGGTTTCTGGCATCCATCATAATGAACTTGAAGATGGACGAAGCCACTGCAACCGTGCTGAGCACTAGGGTAATCACAGGAACCATCTCTGTTTCTTCTTCATTCATCTGGTGTGAGGGACACCCCGAGATCAGACCCTTTATAAGCACACCAATCTGATCGTTGAATCCAAACGGCTACAAATATGACCGTCGGTTTCTCCTATCTTCTATGTTTTGTTTTTGACCATTGGAAATAAGAATGGCTTACCCTAAAAGGTTTGGAATATTAATTTATCAATTTTCCTTAATGTTTAAAGAATGACATCAATGATAACTTAATTAATTTATTTCTTATTTTCCCAAAAATGCGAATTATGTTTATGTTTCAAAACGATGAAAATTAATATTTTATTCACTACCCTTATTTTCTTAATTTAAGCAAATAAAATTTTATGTTGTAAATAAATTAAAGCTAATGGGTTTTTATTTTGTCTAAATATGTATTAACCCTTGAGTTATATATATAAAATTGGCATCAAATTAAATGGTTCTTTTTCTCTAAATTAAATATAAGAGATAATAATAATGCGATTGTTTATAATTTGGATAAACAGTTTTGGAAACTAAGTCAAACTATGATTTCTTTTACTTATGTGTTTCGTGGTGATAATACTTATATCAACGCACTCTTATGTGTGATTGAATGTAGTTTAATTAATAATAAACTTTAATTAATAAAATTAAGGTAATTAGCTAAAAAGGAAATTAATATATATATATATATGTATGTGTTATGTTTTGAGTACCCAATGTTTTTAATCTTTGTTTTTCATAATGTAATATTAAGTAATTAGTAATTGTGGTTTAATAATAATAATGATAATATAATAAGGTTAATAAAAATTATTGAAGAATAAAATATATATATATACCTATATTTATGCGTTTTGATTAAACCATTATATAATTTTATTGACCAATGATTTTTATTAAAATAATAAAATTTGGTTTAATAATTTAATTCTTTAATAATAAAAATCAAGGATTTAATAAATTAATAAAGATATTTATAATTTTTTTTTAAAAACCGGCTGAACTGTATTTTAATAAACGTCGCAGCAACCAGGGGTCGTCCGATCTGTTCTCCTCGGATCGCGGCCGTCCGTTTTTTTATGTCATGCTGCATCTAAGCCGCCCGATCTACCTCCGTTTAATCCTGTCCGCCCACTTTTTTTCGCGTTTCTCTCCCCTGCGGCTTCTTCTTCCACCGATGCCTCTTTCTTCTTCCACCTTGCTTCGTTGAACCAGTAGGGTTAGGCCCCCCATTTTTCTTCATCTAGGCCGGTGAGTGGACCCGCGTCGCTCACTACTTTCCACGAGTCGACACCGAACCCCTCCCTCAGATAATCTCCTTGCATGTGAGTCTTCGTCTTTTTTTTAAAAACCCTGTTGCACCGAAGCAGGACATTTGCATCCGAGATCCCTTGATCTCTCCGACCAACGGTGTCATCGCTGCTTCGTTGTATTTATTCTCAACCTCTCCGAATAGGTAAGGGAGAAGTTCGGTTTTGGTTTTTGTTTAAGCTCCGGTTTTTATATACGTATATGCATGTTATTGGTATATGTATACTATCTGTGTTTTTACCTCCGGTTTACTCTTGCCTCATTTACTCCTTCCCTCTGAATAGGTAAGGGAGAATCCCTGTTGCTGTTTCATTTTCTCCAACTTTGATACACTATATTTTATATACACCTTACTTATATATATGTGTGTATAAATTTACATCAAGGCCTTAGGAACCAGTTACCACTGTTTTAATCTCCTAGAATTCAACGAGGTTAAAGGAAGTTTTTGGGGTTTATTTTTTTTAAAAAATTCGGTTTTAATGATACACACTTTGTGTATATATATGTATATATATACATTTAAATACACATAATTATAAGATGTTATATGCAAATATACAAACTTTTTTTATATGTTTATAACCCTGATTTTATTTCGCCTATAAAAATGGAGTTTTTGGGTAATTGTACGAACATGTAAAATCATGCAAGTGTATGAAGTATATTGATATATATATACATGTGATTATATCAATGTGTATATACATCAATGTGAACTTGGTTCCCTTATTTTGTAATTTATTACAATATAGCATGATGATCAAAATTTTATTTACCCAAAAGATTATTTCCTTTTTTTAGTACCCAAAAACTATTTGTGTACATGTTATATGTACGATGAAGTTTATGGGTTGGTTTGATTTCAAAATTATTCTTGCAATTGAGAATTTCCATTTATCACTACTCTTGATAAATCAGGATTTTGCATTATGAAAATGGTTAGTATGATTTCCTTAAACTTTTACAAGTGTATGCATGTATTCATATATATGTACTCATTTTTATGAAACAACCTTGTTGTATGCAAGACTGAATTTTTGTCAATAATGGTTTATGGAAATTATGATCACCCTTTTTCTTCTTTTATGGAAAATAAATCCAAATGTTTTTACGAAACATAAATTTTGTTTAAGGTAAAACACGAGAGATATTTTTGGAGTATGGTTTAATGTGGTAAACCCATGCATATATGTATACACACCTAAATTTATGTATATTTAGGTATATGTAACCATATATCATTATGTTGTCTGTAATTAAAAGTTCTTTTATGATGTTTTCAAACTTTATAAAGAAAAGGGGTCATGTTATTTAAAGTGTTAATAAGAGTTTTTACACAATTATATACATGATTTTCCCCAATATAGACCTGGTTACACACATTGTATCCCTAACTACATGTATGTTTACACAGTTTTAATTAAACACCCACAATACCCATTTATCATCATATGTGTAAGTTATGAACGACCATGCTTTAATTGGGTATTATGATGTTATGGAATGATAAGTGATTATGTTATTTTCCGTAAAACCCATGTTTCAATTGTTAAGACAATTTCTTATGTGTACAAATTTAACATGCATGTCTCAGTTTATTTATGATTAAACTATCTTCAAGTTATGAATAAGTATGTTAAAAGGGGGTTGATTAAAGAATGCATGAAACCCTATGAATGAATGACCATGTCAAGATATGTGAGGGATGTATAGAACTTACATGTGATGGGTGTGCCCGAAATTATATCGCGCAATAAGAATGATGTGATAGGTGCACCTAGAATTATACAACACTCCAATGCATTGGGTAAAGCAAGAGTCTCATGAGACATTATGTGCGACAGTCTTGGTAGTTAGCCTTGGCTTGTGCTACCATGGAAATAGGATTGGCAGTGAGCCTTGACCCGTTAATTATGTTATACGGTCTTGACGAAAGGTCTTGACAAAGTCCAGTATTATACATTCCCTCTGCATGTAATGATAAAGGTCAACCAGGGGTTAGTTAAACTAACACGACAACCCCTAGTTGAAAGCTCCCATGATTATGAAAATGTAATTTATGTGTCAAGAACTGTTTTTCATGTGGTAAACTATTAGATGAACGATATATTCTCATGAACCATGTTATGAACATTTTCCCTGCTTAGCCACAATTTTTTTTAGAATTTAAGTAACCTTGTTTGAATATTATGCATTGTTTATTTTTCTTATGTTGCGCTCTCTGATCATGTTTACTATAGAATTTATTTCAAGTACATACTTCTCTGTGCAAGTGGTTTTCAAAAATGTCGGATTTCATGTTTTTAGGAAAAGATAATGTTTCATTTTTAGCAAAGTGTTTTATTCTCTTCAAAGGAACTTCTTTGAGAAAGAGTTTTCTTAAAACGTTTTTTAAAACCCCTTACTGGGCATATTTGCTCACCCTACGTTTTTGTTTAAAAACTTTCAGGCATGGTTGGTACTAATGAAGTTAATCAGAAGCAGCTGGTTTCCCAGAATCCTGAGCCTCACAATATTCTGTAGTAATGGGACATGATATTTAATTTGTAATGATGTAATAAAATGTTAAGTATATCATGTCTCATTAGGCGACCTGGGTTTGGGGGTCGCTACAGTGTATAATTATAACCCCTTCTATAATATCTCTAAAAATCACACATGGTTATCCTATAAGTTTATTGAAGAAAAGAAAATAAAAAATGGTGAACCTAGATTCTTAGTAAGGAGTACCATACAATGAAATATATTTTAACATAAACATGGTACAAGTGATATGGCATAAATAAATAAACATGAATCCATAATCAACTAAAACTGAGGTCATGTTTTAACTATGATAATAAATGAAAACATGAATAAAAAAATATTATTGGTATCCTAATGATAGAATGAATACTTCTAAACATTAAAGCATTTTTTCAAGGCCTTTTTCTAAGACACTATACTGATATAGCGATAGGTATACATTAAAACCCAAACTATTTTGTCTCATGAGACTTATTGATACATTAAGGGGATATATAATTTTTGGGATTAATTCCAATGAATTCACTATAAGAGTAAACTAGACATTTCATACAATTCTCTAAGTAATCTATAGCTGAATAAATAAATGGATATCCACATAATAAAAAATTGAAAAAAGCTACTTCCTAATTCAATGGAATATTGTGGATTTATAGGAGAAATTTACTTTATCAACTTAGATGTTGTAGGGTATTTTCAAAGTGAAAGGAAGTTCCCTTATCAAAGAAATATTGTGAAGAGGGTACTTTTAATGTGCTAGATTATCCATGGAAGATAGTAATTAGGTTAAATAGTTTACATTGGTAGGATACCAAAAAAATGGTAGGAAAACTCATTCATCATGGCTCATAATGAGTGTGTGAATATTTTAAAGCATATATCCTAAGAGTGTCTTGTTAGGTGTACATTATTATGCCAAATATTCATGAATTAGAGTGATGATTTAGTCAATGCTCAAAAAAATATTTTTAATGTGATTATCTCTAGGTTCATCTATTCCACAAGAACATACACTTTATTATATCTAAAAAGAGATGTATTTTTGAAGTGCCCAGATCAGTGTGAATCACTGAGAGGGGGAGGGGGTGAATCAGTGATCCCTTTTATTTTTTTACTAATTTTTTCTTTTTAATTAAACCTATATAGATGGTTAAAGCTTTAATACACTCTTCTTGTGTCTCTTAGCCTTACCTTTAATGATTCTGTAAATGTAAAGGCACTGAACACAAGGATCTACAAGGTTCGGTTCAAAGACCTACTCCTTGCTGTGTTAGTTAATCTCCCCAACACAAATTCTCCACTATAATTCAGTTAGTAATTACCATGGTCAATACAGAGTCACACTATATCTCTCCTAAGTCCCACAAGGGGTTCTTTATACTGCTTCAAAGAGTGTTACTAGAGTCCCACTATCCTTCTCCAGAGTCTCACTGAAGTATTCTTCTCTTCCCTGAAACTCACAGGGTTCTTCTAGCTCTCGAGTCACAAAAGAAACTTCCTTCTTTAAGTTATTCTTTGATTCACTATAGATGATCTTCTGATCTCTTCAAACAGACTTGTTGAATCACACTTTCTTATGATTCTCTTCAAGGATCTTCAACAACCTTTGGTAAGGTTTATTGGCCTTTCTCAATATTTTTGATCACTTGAGTTGATCAGTTCTCAGTATCAACAATTCTTAGGTAATTCTTTCGTCTTCTAATGAAGATCTAGCCTCAATTTGATGTGTGCCAATGGTGCACACAAATTATTCAAGAATATAATATGGAAGAATGATCTTGCACAATATCATCACTCTCTCTCTTCTTGGATTCTCAATTAATCAACACTTAAATAAAAGATCTTCTTTAATTATATCTGTCTACAGTCTCAGTTCTCAATCACTTCATGCATGGATTGCATGGGTATCTCAAATTATTCCTTTTAGTGAAATAACAGAATGCACTAAAACTTTTCCTTGTTTACTTGGAAATAATCACATACACTTATGTGATTATTCAAACACTTAAGATCATCTCACTTAGCATCATCCGAATTGATTATGCTTCACGCCTGAGTTGCAAGGAATTGCTTCTTTTTTACACACGTGCACTCAAAATATTTGATTTTTTCTTTTAACTATCTTCACGTGTGCATGTGCATGCATGCATGCAAAATTATTTTCTTATTTCTTGTTTAAAACCCCAATGGGTGTGGTCTTTAAGAAAAACACACTTCCTCTTTATTCTTTTCCCTTTCTTTTCTTTTGGGACTTATCACACACACACTACTTCTTTTTAATTTGGGTACAAAGGGAGTGTTTTTTATTCCTTCCTCGTTATTCTCAAGTGCACACACACTGTCTCTTCATTATCTTTTTATATTACTTTTCTTGTCATGCACTTGATTTGGGTTACTTGGTATTTTATATGTTCTTTAAACCCGAATGGGTGTGTTCCATTGGATGGTTTTTTCTTCTTTCTTCTCTATTATTCACATGCACACACACTGTCTCAATATATCATCAAGGCCTTTGCATTATGCATGGAAACACAAGACCTCTTCTTCTCCTTCACCATACTATGCAAACACCCAAGCGTTATGGTTCCTTCAAATCACACACCTACGTGCAAGTGTGTACTGCCCTTTACATGAGATCCTCTTCTTTCACTGAAACTCGAACACCTACAATGAAACACAAAAACACACACACATATATATGTATTGACATTAAGGTGGGTGTTATTGTATGCGTGAAACCAAAGGGTGTTTCTATTCTTCTTCTTCTTCACGTAGAGGGTGCTTGTGATTCTTCTTCAAAGAACCAGAATGGTTCGTTAGTTCTGCCTTCACGAGATCACACTGAGAATGCCTTTGTACAAGGGATCTTTTCATAGAACAGAGGTGAGGGTTCGAAGAACCTAATGCATGTTCATGGTCTCTTCGCACACAAGGTGCAATTATCCCTCACGAGACAGGTTTGAGGGTTCATTACACCTATCGAATGTCTGCAGGTCTTCTTATTTGCGTAATAGGGATGTGTGGAACCCTTCTATATACTATGATCTGTTTATTAGAAAACAAGAGCTCTCTCAATATTTTCAACAATATAAAGAGATGATGGAATCCTCCGTTTATAGGCAGCGGAAGACTCTTTCGTTCGCATTCGAATCCTGTGAGATATGCTGAGAGAATCTGTGCTTTGAACGTACAAGATCTTCAGCATTGAATATTTCAAATGCTGATGAGATATCCCACAAATATCAATTGTTTCCTTTTGTTTTAAACGTGGGCTCCTTCTTTCTTGGTGACTATTATCCTCACGGGAGAACATCATGTGCATGCATTTTAGAATGCATGTGAAGCTTCTTTCTGAACACGTCGAGCTTCTGACGTGGAATCACACCTTCGGTAGCTTAGGCCTTTGTGAATTCCTCATTAGAATCACATAAATGAAAATTTTAATGCATGCATGTGTTCAGTTCATCTGAATGATCTAGAAATGTGTGGAATGAGCTCAAACAGTGGCAAAAAAGATGAGTTGTGTGATCGACTGGAGCTCCTGGTTCACGGGTGTGGCAGAGGTGGCTGAAGGTTGAAGACAACTCGACTAGAGTGATCGAACATTCCTCATTTAAATCTATGAATATCATGATCAAATTGATGGCATGGATTCACTGGATCAATGACGCGACGATCGGATGACAGACCGCGTGTTTGTGATGCATCAGACGGTGGAGATCGCATCCCTAGATTTTTTGGCCATCCCACATCGAAACGAAGACATGTGAATGACTTCTTTAAATAAAAAACCATCGTATCCTTTCACTATAATTCTACCATATTCCTCCACGGTACTGCCCCATACCGTGTTCACCCTGCGGGCATGCTCTAGTGCCCACTATGCTCCTCCAGGTGGGCACGTAGTCCCCATAATGAACAAGTTCATCACCATGCGGCACCAGTGGGCATACACACGGCCCGCGCACACATGCATCATGTGGGGCTAGCCTCAAGGGCTTCCTTTGAGCGCGGTTGACCCTCGAGTCCTACATGTTCTTGAGGTGAGGACCTCAGCTATCCCTCCATGGTTGGATCAATTTTTGGTAAAGGAATAATCTAAGTACTTAGTAAAAAAACTAAGTAAACAAGTATTATTTTCTCCTTAAAATGCCAAACCATACTTCTTCATTCAAATCCCATTATCCACTCATCTTTAACTTCAAACATAATCCATTATTTATTTTTAGATCATAAATCCTAAACATCTTCAATACATTCTTTTAATCCAATCATGGATGATGCATGGATCATGTCTCCATTCCTCATGCATTAAAACATAATTCATGGACTTCATCACTTCATCCATTTGGTGACTATTGATGGATGTCACTTCTTTCCTTATGAAATTGTGTATTTCATGTGCTTCTTCAAGTTTTGTAACACTGTATCACCTTGATACAAGTCTTGGAACTCAAGACCAGTTCAAAAATCGTCAAAGTTGTCCTCTTAGATAATTGATCAAGTGTAGCATTCAATGATTTGAATCAACAACAATTCTACAAGGTTTCACCAACTTCTTTATCAATACCTTTCATTCACATATTGAATTCTTATTGACAACAAATACAACTCTTATACACTACAATTCATATTGACAACAAATGAAACTCTTATGCACTTCAATCTCCTCCTTTGTATTTTGTTGTCAATATCACTTAAGCACACTTTGTATGGGTAAATATGTGTGATAAACTTTTATCCCCCTTATTGGCTACCAAATACAAAGGTGTTAGTGGGGTCTCTTCAAAAACATGTCCTCATCCCTTTGAATAATATATTTTGGAATGTTTCTAAGAGAGGGATGATGTCACATGGTTCACTTAGCAAAGAGACTTTAGTTAATGAACTCTAAGTATACTTGGGATAATCTTGTGTAGAAAACAAGAGAGATATGTCCAAGGTTTTTAGTACTGTCCACAAACAACCATATATGTGAAATCATGCTTAGAATTTGTCAACTCTTATCTCAGGGGTTAAAAAAAATCAGATTTATCAATGAAATGCTAAATACTGCACATACTTCATCAAAAAATATTAAAAATTTCAAATGAAAAAATATAAAGCTCCCCCTTTTAACCCATCTTTACATAAATCAAGCACTCCCCCTTAATTGATATGATAAATACAATTAATACCATAGGATGAAAGTGTGATTGGAATACCTCAGTTTCAGCTTCCTGAGTTGATTTGAATTTCAAGATTTGTCATGAAATAATCCTTGATATCATCTCTTTCATATTTTTTCCCCCTCAAGGGGTGCACTCCCTTTGAATTTCTTTGGTGGAGAATATAATCAAATAATATTAAAGGTATTAATGTTGATAATCTTCCACTTTGGATCACTTCAAGTAATTTCCAAATCATGAATAATGAGTTCAACTTGCAGTTCTCCACTTTTCTCATTCAACTGTCATTGTAAGAATGGCCTTCATCTTCAATTCCATGCAATGTAAGCACACATGTATAAGAAAAGTATAAGGGAATAACATGGAACACTTGTGATCTTCTTAATTGAATCACTGGGGATGAGAATTTTCTCTCAACCCAAAAACCCCTTTCCTTGCAACTCTAAAGTGTCTGGTACTCTTCATGCTGATGTCCCCACTCTATTAGGAATTTTTATTTTTCATTGTCAGCATATATTCTTTACTTCCATTCACCTTCAATTTGTGTAGATTTTTTTCTTCACTTCTGTCAGTAGTGAAGTAGCTTTTGGTGCATGTTGTTCAATTTTCTCTATCTAGCCTAGTTAAATAGTTAAACATTTGTTTTCATGATGTCCATTCTTCTTGAACCTTCCACATAATATTTTTGAGACACTTGGGTTATCATGTGTTGACAACCTCTCATGAAATTGGAATTCTCTTTCATGTGGAATGACCTGTTTTCCCTTTTCCTTAGCTTTAGCTAGTATTTCATCTTTAGATCTTTGCAATTCTCTAGAAATTTGCAAATGATTATTCCAGATAACTAAATAATCATTACCATTTTCTTGATTGGGAGCTTCCACATGGCTTCCTCATTGTCTTCAAATTACCTTTCTTAGGCAACTTATTAAGATTATCTTTAGGAATGTCTTCAGTCAATCCCAATTTCTTCTGGATTGATTCTTTTTTTTTTATTTTTAGCCTGCTTACATTCATTTCCATGGCTTGTTTTCAGTCATCCATGGTATGACCTTTCTTTCTAAAATATAAACATCTTTTATTTGTTGAAATAACATTCTTCGAATTTGGTTTGAACTTCTTCTTAAGAATAATTGCTTTCACTGTTTTCTTGACTTAATTGTTTTGCATATTCCCAATGGAAGACTTTTCAACTCTTTTTTCTTTATTCTGTCTTTGTTATGATCTATGATTATTATCAACATATGCCAAAGGCATGGTAGGACTAAACCAGAACTCATTATAAATATGACCACTTCGGTTTCAATTATCACTGAAGTCCTCAAGATATTCAAATCTGTTCATAGTAGGCAAATTATTTTTAATCTATGCATTCTGATTTTGCTTTGCAGGTTGCTTCATTTCTTCACATCTACTTTCCCTGAATGAAATCCTTTTATAATTTTCATATGCTGAAATATTATTCCATAAATCATTGGACTGATGCCCAAACTTCCAAAAACACCAACAATGGCAAACAAATCTCCTTCTTTTACTTGTAGTATTAGTCTGTCTAGATTTAGTGTATTTTTGTTTTTGGAATAGTATTTCTTTCTTTGGAGCATTCTTCTAGGAGTTTCTATTTTTAATCATTCTAGTATCCACCCTTGAAGTTTTGATGGATGTATTGAAATTTTTATCAATCCATATCTTCCCAAATTTTGGCTCTAAACCTGTAATTGCAGATGAAATTGAATTAGTAGAAACAAACGTAACTGGGTTATGTGATACCTTCTTCTTAGAGGATATTTCCATTGGATCAGAGGATAATTTGATATTCCTCTTGGAATATTATTCCACAATGCAAACTTGAGTGGAATTATCTCTTCTTCTAGCTAATTAGGAAGTTACAGCTTGGAGTGATTGTTGATTCTTCAATTTCACCTCCAACTCTACACACTTCATGTTGAGAGAGTTCTTATCATCCTCAACTGGTCTCTTCTTACTTTCCCAATTCTCCTTCAGCATTATTATTTGTTATTCATGCACATTTATTAATTATTATGAAGAGATGTCAAGATCCTTTAGCTTGTTGGATTTTTCTTCTAGTTGAGCTACTTTGAAAATCATAGAAACTTTTTTCAACTTTTCAAATGCATGGAAATCTTCTAAAAATACAATCTCAAAGAACTCTTTCTCACAAATAATTCCCTACAATTCTTCATTAACTTGAGCATATCTTTCATTGAAAAAAGAAAATGTTTCTTCCTTTGCCTTCACTGGTTTTTTAGAGTGTTGGACATTCCAACCCTTTTATCCAATGCTTCTTCCATGGAATTAGCTTCTTCTTCCAGCTGTAAATTTTCATCTTGAAGAGAACTAATGCTTGCAGAAATGTGTCTTTCCACTTCTCTAGGGACTTTCTTCAGATGATCTATGTGTGTAGTCTGAATATCACTAATTTATATATCATCACCACAACTTGAGTATGATTTATCATAAGAATAACAACTGTTATCACATGTTTTACCTTTCAGATTACCTTATGTAGAAGGTGTCTCCCTAGTAGTAGTAAGATACTTCTTCATCTTCCTTGCCTGTTTCTTTTTTTGTTCTTTTGAGTCTTGGAAGATATATCCATTTGATATTTTTCACTCATCTCCTCAAAACCACACTTCATAAAGACTCCCTTGGATCTTTTAGAGGTGAACCTCCCTCTGATACCAATTGAAGTTCCCAGATCAGTGTGAATCATTGAGAGGGGGAGGGGTTGAATCAATGATCCCTTTTAAAACTTTTTACTAGTTGATTCTTTTCAATTAAACCTCTATGGATGGTTAAAGCCGTGATCCACTCTTCTTGTGTCTCTCATCCTAATCTCTAATGATTCTGTAAATGTAAAGGCACTAAACACAAGTATTTACAAGGTTTTCTTCAAAGACCTACTCCTTGTTGTGTTAGTTATTCTCCCCAACATAGATTATCCAATACAATTCGGTTAGTAATTACAATGGTCAATACAAATTCACACTATATATCTCATAAGTCCCATAAGAGGTTATTTATAATGCTTCACATAGTGTTACCAGAGTCCCACTAGCCTACTCTGGATTCTCACTAAAGTCTTCTTCTCCTCCCTGAATCTCACAGGATTCTTCTAGCTCTCGAGTCACACGAGCAGCTTCCTTCTTTAAGTTATTATTTGATTAACTATTGATGATATTCTGATCTATTCACAAAAAGTTTCTAAGTCACACTTGACTATGAATCTATTAAATGATCTTCAACAACCTTTGGTAAGGTCTGTTGGCCTTGCTCAATATTTATGATCACTTGAGTTGACTAGTTCTCAGTATCAACAATGCTCAAGCAATTATTTCTTATTATGATGAAGAGCTAGCCTCACTGAGATGTGTGCCAATTGTGGACACAACTTCTTCAATAATATAATATGAAATAATGATCTTGCATAATATCAGCACTATCTTTCTTTTTGGATTATCAATTACTGAACACTTAGATAAAAGAGATTCTTTAATTCTTCCTGGCTTCAGTCTCAGTTCTCAATCACTTGATGCATGGATTGAATGGGTATCTCAAATTATTATTGTTTAGTGCAATAGAATAATTCACTAAAACTTATCCTTGTTTTCTTGGAAATAATCACATACAATTATGTAATTATTCAAACACTGAAGATCAACTCACTTGGCATCATCTGAATTGATTATGCTTCATGCACGAGTTGCATGGCATTGCTTCTTCTTGTTTACACACATGCACTCACAATATTTGATTTTTCCTTTTAACTGTCTTCATGTGTGCATGTTCATGCATGCATGAAAAATTATTTTCTTCTTTCTTGTGGGAAAACCCCAATGGGTGTGGTCTTTTAGAAACACACACTTCCTCTTTCTTCTTTTCCCTTTATCTTCTTTTGGGTCTTAGCACACACACACTTGTTCTTTTTAATTTGGGTACAAAGGGTGTGTTTTTGTATTCCTTCCTCATTTTTCTCAATTGCACACACAATGTCTCTTCTTTATAATTTCATATTCCTTTTCTTGGAATGCACTTGATTCAGGTTACCTTGGATTTTATATGTTCTTCAAACCCGAATGGGTGTGTTCCATTGGAAGGTTTCTCCTTCTTTCTTCTCCTTTCTTCACATGCACACACACTGTCTCAAGATCTCATTAAGGCCTTTGCCTTATTCATTTAAACAAAACACATATTCTTCTCCTTCACCACACTCTAAAAACACCCAAGCCTTTGGGTTCCTTCAAATCACACACCTACGTGCAAGTGTGTACTGCCCATTACGTGAGATCCTCTTATTTCACCGAAACTCGTACACCTACAATCAAACACAACAACATATATATATATATATATATATATATTCATAGAAATGTGGGTGTTCTTTTATGTGTTAAACCAAAGGGTGTTTTAGTTATTCTTCTTCATGCAGAGGGTGCGTGTGAGTCTTCTTCAAAGAACCAGAATGTTTTTTTGGTTCTACCTTCACAAGATCACACCAAGAATGCATTTGTACGTGGGATCTCTTCACATAAAAAAGGTGAGGGTTCAAAGAACCTGTTTCATGTTCATGGTCTCTTCACACATAGGGTGCAGTTCTCCCTCGTGAGATAGGTTTGAGGGTGTGTTGCACTTATCGAATGTCTGAAGGTCTTCTTCTTCATGTAGTAGGGTTGCACGAAACCCTTATGTATACAATGCTCAGTTTCTTTGAAAACAAGATATATCTTAAGATTTTCAACAACAGAAAGAGCCGTGGGACTCCAACCTTTATAGGTAGTGGATGAATCCTTCATTCGCGTTCGAATCCCGTGAGATATTCCGAGAGAATCGATACTTTGAACGTAAGAGATCTTCAGCATTGAATATTTCAAACGCGGATAAGATATCCCACAAATCTTGGTTGTTTCCTTTTGTTTTAAATGTGGGATCCTTATTTCTTGGTGAGTATTATCCTCACGTGAGAACATCACGTGCATGCATTTGAGAATGCATGCTAAGCTTCTCTCTGAACACGTCGAGCTTCTGACGTGGCCTCACACCTTCAGTTGCTTCAGCCTTCATGAGTTCCTCATTTCAATCACATGCATGAAAATTTTAATACATGAATGTGTTCGGTTCATCCGAAAGATCCATATGATCTTGGAACGAGCTCAAACGGTGGCCAGAGAGATGATTTGGGTGATCGACTGGAGCTCCTGGTTCGCTGGTGCAGCAAAGGTGGTAGGAGGCTGAAGACAACTCGTCTGGAGAGATCGAATGATGCTCATTTAAATCTATGAATCTCGCAATCAGATTGATGGCACAGATGCACTGGATCGATAGTGCGATGATCGGACGGCAGACCGTGTGTCTGTGATGCATCAGATGGTGGAGATCGCGCCCCTAGATATTTTGACTATCCCACATCGAAATGATGACACGAGCCTGACTTCTCTAAATAACAAACCACCACATCCTTTCACCATAATTATACCCTCTCCCTCCACGGTACTGCCCCGTACCATGTTCACCATGAGGGCATGCTCTAGTGCCCACTATGCTCCTCTAGGCGCACACCTAGCGCCCATGCTGCACGAGTTCATCACCGTGTGGCCCCTGCGGACTTACACATGGACCGTGAACACATGCCTCATGCAGGGCTAGCATCGAGGGCTTCCTTCAAGCTTGGTTGACCCTCGGGTCCCGCAAGTGCTTGAGGTTAGGACCTCGGTTGGCCCTCCATGGTTGGATCATTTTTTCCTAAAGGAATAGTCTAAGTACTTAGTATAAAAACTAAGTAAACAAGTATTAATTTATCCTTAAAATGCCAAACCATACTTATTCATTCAAATCCCATTCTCCACTCTTCTTCATCTTCAAACAAAATCCATTTCTTTATTTTTAGATCATAAAACCCAAAAATCTTCAATACATTCTTTTAATCCAATCATGGATGATGCATGGATCATGTCTTCATTCCTCATGCATTAAAACATAATGCGTGGCCTTCACCACTTCATCCATTTGGTGACTATTGACGGATTTCAATTATTTACTTATGAAACTGAGTATTTCATGTGATTATTCAAGTGTTGTAACATTGTATAACCTTGATAAAAGTCTTGGAACTCAAGAACAGTTCAACAATCACCAAAGTTTTCCTCTTAGAGAATTGATCAAGTGTAGCATTCAATGCTTTGAATCAACAACAATTATCCAAGGCTTCACCAACTTCTTTCTCAAAACCTTTCATTCACATATTGACTTCTTATTGACAAAAAACGCAACTCTTATTCACTTAAATCCATATTGACAACAAATGAAACTCTTATGCACTTCAATTTTCTATGAAACTACACACACATTTACTATACTAAAACATATGATGGTTTTTACGACTGTAGAAAATATTGATTTTTAAAATAGTTTAATAAACTCTTGAATCAAAATAATATAATGTTGGTATAATAACATAGACATTTAAAAACTATTAAATTCATGATGAATATGGTAAAAATTATTCTATGGAAATGTAAGCTCCATAAAAGGAAATAAGTGATGAATATAACGTGAATCCCAGAGAATGAAAATTGAAATGAAAAAACCCACTTATGATATGGGTAGAAATTCAATAAAAACCTATTAAAATATATGGATTCAAATTAATCTTAAAATAACATAAATAAATGGAATTTTATGATATAACATCTCAAATAGGTAGTATTTACACCACATAAAAGAAATTAGGTGCGCAATTATAAACATGTTTCAAAGAGAGTAATATGAGATGGAAAACCCTAACCACTTATCATGAATTACATGAACGTACTTTAACATCTTGTATCATAGACATATCTATATTGATAACTTAATTTTAAACCTTACTCATTACCATTTTCAATTATACTATTCATATATAGTCATTCACTATATGAATTCTTGTTAGCTTACCAATTTTCCCACATCTAGTGTTTATTGTTTTATCATTTATACTAGTTTTATAAATCTTATGTGGTTCATTATTCTTCTCCAAAAGTTCATCTTACTAGATAATATAATGTACTATAATAGATAACTTATATTGATTTACAATACTATTATCTCATTCTATTATCATTTTAGTTATGTTGTATAAAAGTGGATTTAGTGTCATATTATTTTAGAAATTTTAGCGATTGAAATTGATATTTAAATAATAAGTTAAATTACTAATATAACCATTATATAACCATAATATACTCAATATATACGTATTTTTATCATATCATTTACAATAATTAAGTTATTATAGCTATCCATTATAATATCCTATCTTTTTAGGTATGTTTTTATCTATTTTTTGGGTCATGTTGTTTGATTTAGACCTTAGAAAATTATCCTTTTGGAATTTTGGGTTGATCTATATCAAATGGTGGATAAATTTGTGAAAAGACACATTTACACCATAAATTGTGAATTTACGGTAGAAATTATCATCTAACAATAAAAATTTTCCTATGGAAGACCTTTTAAAAGAGCCACTTATGCTATAAAAAACCCTTTTACTCCCTAAATACCACCAACCTATTGGAAAAAGGGATAATTACCCTTTATTCACTACACCCCTTTAACACTTCCTCCTTCTTTCCTCCTCAATTTTTCATGCAAAGTAGCAGTGAAAGAGAGCTCCTTTTCCCTTCCCTTCACCAAGCCATTGAGAGATCTTCCCTATATATCATTTGATTCAAGCATCATCAGTCACATTAGTTTCACCTAAATAATAATCTAACTCTATTTTGTCATTTCTTCATTTATATCACTATATTCAGTGCTATCTTCATGCGATATAATATGCCCTATTTTCAAGGTATTCAATAATTTATTCGATTTCTTGCATTCTATCCTAGAATAGGAGACAACAATGGATGAGAGTTTACAAAAAAGATAAGGTAGGTTTTATCACACTTTTTCATAATTTTTTTATATTATGTCACCATTTTACCACATGCTAGACCTTCTAGTAATTTCTCACAAAATTGATAAACCATTATGTTAAATATTCAAAACTTGATATGGACATGTTATGAAAACGTTATACTTGGTTGGAGGTTGAGAAACTGAACCCAAACCACCCCTGGGTGGGGTTGATTATATTCCTCAATGACTTATATTTCCCTTATATACAAAACACCACTAAGGTGTGTTTGTCTTGGAATTGGCCAGTGAAATGTTATAAATTTAGTTATTGGAATGATTTAGTGGAATGAATTACACACAATATTATTTATCAGTTATATGGTATAAATAATGAAATAAATTAAATAATGGAAAGATTTATATTCTTTATACTTGAATGTGATTTCACATGGATATGATTACGTCATGATAACCATCTATAATGGACATGACGTTCCTTATTTTTTTTTAAAATTTATGGAAACAATGTTCCTTATTGTTCACTTGGAATTTATGGACATGATTTTTCTAATTTTTATTGTAATTAATGGATAGGAAGTACCATATTATTTATTTGGAAATATTGTACATTGCATTACTTATTGTTTATTTATAAATAATGGAAATTATGTTCCATGTTGTCTAATTGAAATGACTATACATGATGTTCCATATTACATATTGTAATCATGATACATGGTGTTCTATAATGAATATTCCTAATTAATGGATATGATCACTATGCTTATTTGTAAAATAATAAATTTTGAGTGACATTCTGGATTATTTCGAAGCTGGTAGCATCAGACGGGTGTACCACATAGAATCCAAGACAACATGGGTTTTATTTAGTTGATTTACTTATTTTGTAATTTATTACCTGCACACTACCTCATTATATATATTCACAAACTAGATATTGCAATACACCATTGGTGGTGCCCTATTGAGTTTTTTTCACAACCTGTTCAGGCTGCTATTTGGTACCCAAATAGACTTCGTGGATATAAGTAGCGAAAAAGCGATGTTCCCTACTATATAAACATGATTTTATATTCTAGGATAGAGTATTGAAGTAGAGGAATAATATATTGACAATGATGATATTGGATATATCTTTTTTCCTTTTATATATTTTTTAGAGAATACTTTATATATGCATGTTGCTCTGTTTCCCTTTTTACCCCCATTTTTTATAATATCATGACACGAAACAATTTTTTATATATCAATGGTTGTGGTTATTTTTATAGTTTATTTATATTTTTTGTTATATCTGGATGATATAATTTCTATAGTTTCTTATTTATTATGTTTTTCATATTTATTCACTCTACTATACCACTATTCTAATACTCTGAAAAAAGATTTTATAGCTCCTCCATACCAATATAGACCCTTGCTACTAGTTAAAAGCCTCTAGCATACGAGGAGGCAAGCTTGAGTCCATGTGGCCAATAAGGCTCAGTTCTTTATGAGTGAACAAGGATCATGATGTCATAAGTGGTATTATAGGTTCTTTTTTTTGCCTTAATATTTGGGGTTAATAGAAATGAGTCCAAGACCTGTTAGAATTTGGTAATGATCATTTTGTTGGTAGGAGATGACCCATGTACATAGAAAATCCAAATTACCTAGGATGAGACTTTTTGTTCTGAATTATACCTATTAGAGTTGTAATGATTTCACTGATGGTTAACTCCCATGATTTATGGAATTTATTATCATTATTATTATGAATTATCTTTTTAACATTGACCTGGTATGACAAATAATAATTTTCACATTCATTATTATTGGAACGTGAGGATTTATATTCCATGTATATGCCATGTCATGTTTATTTTATTGTTTGCATTGCCTAGAACATGTTGTTGTTCCTTGATTATTATATTGGTAAATTACTAATGTTTATTACAGGAAGGGGACAAATAATTAGTTATTTAATGTCTTTGAATCAATAAAAAAGGTGTTTTCCTATATATCTTGATGATGAAACTTTACCCTACTATATATCACATGTTCAAGCCATGAAGCTTGAGTTATATGGATTGAAATGTTTGTTGGTTTTGATTCAATGGACGCCAATTGTAATTTATGAATCCAGTACTATAAATTTGTAATGGTGTTCTATATAATATAACCATCATATATGTGCCAGTTACCTTTTTGGACTAGATTTTAAGGTCTGGTTAGAGTTACATGAAGTACCAATTATAACTTATAAAGATTAGGAAATTTTAACTTGGGAATAGTAAATAATATTTATCTTACTAGTATATATATATATATATGAATTTTATGATTCTTAAAAGTTAAAATAAATGGTTTACAATATATAGGGATGCCAATTTCAACTTAAAGGGTGTATTTATCTATAAATTTCAATTTCCACTCCATACACCAGAACCTTTGATGTAAGAGATGAGACTACTTTGACCGAAACCCAGCCTTAGTAGTGAGTGGTTAGTAGTGACTCTTGGGTAGGGAGGTGGTGTACCTATCATATTACTTTTATCTATTATCTATTCTATTATCGAATCAATTTTTAGGTGTGTGTTTTAAATTATGTACGTATGCCTCCACGAAGGCCTTAATTTGTGCACTAAAAAGGTGGTGATGACCATTCTCTAGAGCCTGTTGGCCCAGAGCCACCAATATTACCTCCAACAATGCCACTTTAGGAACATACCATTATACCTAAATTGGGAACCGATTCTCAGTTTTTAAAAGATTTCTTATGGTTAGTGAAATACATATAAGGAGCTCTATGATCTTCCCCTTCTATGGAAGAGTTGACTAGGTATTTATAGCAACATCACCCTTCTAATTTTTCATGGGAAGGTATTCCTCAGGATGCCGGGTCATGGATAGATTCCATGTTATCAATCATCGGTCATCTAGAGACACCTCCTGAAAGTATACATGAGCTTAGTACATATGGTATTTTTAGATCTACCGAGAGGTGGTTATATATTATCATTCAATAAAATCTATATTAGGTTATGGTATGCAGGGATTTCCAGACTACTCAATATGATTAATTCTTACTAGATACTTTATGAGATTATTGAGCTTGGGAGTTGATGCACCTAAAGTAGGGAATTATGTCTATTATAGACTATTAAAATTCCTTTACTAATCTTTAGTGCTTCACAATGATTATTTTGGGTGACGAGCTGTCTAGGGAAAGGAGATTTAAGGATTGACTCAAGTATGAAATCCGACCATAGATGAACATCTTCAAAATGACTACCACGTCTAGAATAGCTAACCATAACCTAAAAAAAATATAGGAATATTAATGAGTCAACTAGAGATGTTTAGTACCTAGATGAAGAAGTACTTCAACCAGTGGAATGCAATTTTGTCTAGAGGGTTCTTGTTAGGGTGGTGGAGGTAAGAGTATTGACACCAATTTCCAGGTGTTATGCTACCAGTGAGGGTATACTGGTCACATGAAGCCTCATATTGGTAGAGAACCCATTTATTGATGATCTTGTTTCAATATGGGGCTTATTTAATAGTTTTATAGGACCATATTGTTAGTGTCTAATGGGAGAGGCCTTACCCTATATCCACCTTCAGAAGAGGGATTTATAGCTCCTTTCTAGGTGGGTAGATGGAGCACTACTGAACGTATAGTCCAAGAAGGTGGCCATGGCCAAGGTATCTAAACACAATACTTACAACTCTAGTATAGTGGACTTACCCATGGTAGTTAAGTTGTATATTTGAGTTTTGGATCTGTCCATATTTATATAGTATAACCTATACCTAAAGAGTAGAGTTCCAGGACATCAATAGTCTAAGGTATGATTTTACTATCCTATAATCTATTATCTACCTTATTTTACATAGGCACTTAACATTATATCAAATATATGGAAATTATTGAATGTATTTTCTTTAAGATTAATTATTTTTTGGGGTAACAAGTCTCGATACTCCATTGGTAATTCATCAAAGAGTATACAATGATGTAAGGAATTCCCCTTGATATAGGAGGATATTAATTCATATGAGACCTTTTTAGTATCAAGATAAAAGAATTTTATATTATTATTAGGATGCACTGGTTAGTACCTTATCAAACTCATATCTATTTCTATCACCAAAGGGTGTCCTTCACATCACCCGAGGTTTGTAACTATATTAAAAAAGGAGAATGGAATGTCTAGGTGGGTTAAGATAGACCTGAGCATCAGGGGCTGGGTGGAGTGATATCATAGTTTTCTATTCATTTTTTTAGTGATCGGGAAAAAATTTATAAATATTTCCCTCTTATAGTGGATTATTTCAGGGATTAATTCATTGATTACTTTTCTAGGCTACCTCCTGAGAGAGGTAGAGTTCATTATTGAGATAGTACTAGGACCATCACCAGTATCTAGCTTGCATTAAAAGATGGCTCCTACTGAGCTTCAAAAACTCAATAGGTAGTTAGAGTACATGGAGGCTAAGAGGTTTATATGACCCAACACCTCACCTTAGGGTTTGATCATTCTTTTTCCCAATAATAAAATTGGTACCCTTAGGCTTTGTGAGGATTATTGGAAATTGAACCAGCTTATAGTTATGAACTGGTATTTACTACTTCAAATATACAACCTATTAGACCATCTATAAAGAGGTAGGATTTTCTTGAAAATTGATTTGAGGTTAGGATATAATAAGGTATGTGTTAGAACCTTAAATATTACATATACAACATCCTGTATTAATTATGAATTCTATGAGTATTTGGTCATGTTATTCAGTCTCACAATAATGCTATCTATTTTTATGGCTATGATGAATTGGGATTTACACTCATATATAGATTATATCTTTGTGGTCTCTATGGAAGTTGTTTTGGTGTGTTATCATACTCAATTAGATCATGAAAAAAATATTGACATCATATTGAGTACACTGAGAGATAATATATTGTATTATAGGCTTATAAAGTACTACTTATGGATTGATAAAGTTCACTTTTTGGGTCACATTATCTTAGAGATAAGAGTATATATATATCTATAGAGTGTGATATAAATAGTTTTCTAGGAATATCCCAAGAAATTATTTGATGTTAAAAGTTTCTTGGGGCTAGATAGATATTATAGTATCTTTATTAAAGTTTTTTACACCTAGAAGAACCTTTTATGGGATTGAATAAGATTGGTGTTACATTTATGTGGTCAAAATTTTGTTAGGAATCCTTTCAAGACCTAAAGGGAAGGTTAAAATCAATAGATATCCTAACATTACTTGATCTTGGTACGAGATACACTATTTATTATGATGCACCATGCATTAGGATGGGAGCAATTCTGATGTAAGGGGAATTAGTCTTGGTGTATGGTCTTGTAATTTTCAGCCCCATGAGTGAAATTACCTAATGAAGAACGCTGATTTAGTTTCCATAGTTCATGATTTATAGTGTTGGGGGAATTTTTTTGGGAGAATGATTCATTATATGCATGGAACAAAACCCCTCAATTACATATTCACTAAGCCATACTTGAATCTTAAATAGAAAATTTGGGTTGAATACTTATAGTATTTTGAATTTTATATTTCTTACACACCTAGAAATGAAAATGTAGTGGTTGATGCTCTGAGATAGAATAATTCAACATAATTATTTTAGGAGGTCAATAGTGAATGGTAGTTTGTGCCTTTGTTTTCTAAGATGCATTTAGAGGTGAATGATCTTCTTGGGTATCATGTACTCTCATCATTATCAGTGAAATATTTATTGATGGATAAAGTGAAGATGAGAAACCATTTTTAGTCCCAAGGTATTAGTCCTAAAGGAGAGTGTTTTAGGTGAGGACCCACTACATTGTTGGGTTTTTAATAGAGATGATACCTGGAACATTCATAAACATTTATGGGTCCCTATAGATGTGTGAGAGGAATTAATGTGAGATTATTATACTCCCAAGTGGGAAGTAAATCCCAAAATTATGAATATGTACTGTGACTTATGCCGTTAGTACTGCTGGCCAGGGATAAAAAGGGAGATTGTAGGTTTTGTTACTCAGTGTTCCACCTGTCAGCAGGTGAAGGCAGAACACCAATTAATTTCAGGACTTTTACAGCCATTTCCAATTCAAGAGAGGAAATGGTATGAAATATCTATTGATTTATTGACTAGATTACCTAAGTCACATTGATTCGATGATGTAGTATTTATTATCATAGATAAGATGACGAAGGTTATCCACTTCCTCCCTATCCGGGAGACCATAACTGTGGATGAGCTGGGGAGGATTTATGACTATGTGATTATACACCTTCATAGTGTTCCATGTACCACCATTTCATATGGGTATTCCTATTTTATATCTTGGTTATAGGAAGGGTTACATAAGGCTTTGGTTTCACAAGTACTTCTATGTATAGCCTACCACCCATTGACTAACGACTAGTCTGAGTGTACTATATAGGTGTTAGAGGACATACTTAGAGCATGAATCCTTGATTTTGTAGGTTCTTAGGAGAAACATATACATATTATTGGATTCACTTATAATAATAGTTTTCAAGTGACTATAAAAATGGATCCTTATAAGGTATTATATGATAGGCTATTCCATTCACCCCTGTACTGGTTTGTTGTAGGTTAAGATAGTGATAATGGGGCCTCATCTTGTTTAGGTGACATCAGAGTAGGTAAAAATTATCAGGAAGAATATAGATACAACTAGTTCTAGGAATATGTCTTATTTTGATCTTTGTTGATGAACTTAGAGTTTAAGGCCAGGAATAAAGTCTTCTTATATGTTTTGACTAGACTAGGTGATTGACGGTTTATGTAGAAAGGTATGAAATCAACTTAGTTCTTCAGAACTTTAGATATTTTAGAGAGGTTCAGACCAGTATCTTATATAATAGAACTCCCTTAGATATATAGGGATATTCACACCATTTTTCAAATTTCTATATTACATTATTTCTATTCTGATCCATCACATATTATTCATCCTAATGAGGTGGAGTTTGATGTTGATGTTTCATTTGAGGAGAATATTATTCTTATCAATGATCAAATAATGAAGGATCTTAGAGGTAGGTCAATTCCTAAAATTTAGGTTTTATTACAGCAAAATAATTTACATGACGAGACCAAGGAGAGAGAGGCCAATGTACATTCTTAGTGTCTATAATTGTTCAGATATGATTTTAAGAACCCTTATAAGGGAAATTCAGGGATGCATTATTTTAAGTAGGGGAGGTTATAAGATTCCATCATTCAATGTACATTGTTCTCTAAATTTCTGATCCTATTATTTAGTTTAGACCTTTTAAATGTTTTCTTTTAGGGGTTTTAGTTAGATCTATAAAAAATAAAAAATTATTTTGTGTGTAGACACATTTACATCATAAATTGTGAATTTAAAACATACAATTTCTTCTAACACTATAAATTTACCCCAGGTAGACCCCTTAAAAGAGTATCTTACATCGTAAACCATATTTTTATGCTGTAAATACTATGATCCTATTAAGAAAGGATGAATTTTCCTTTATTTCCTTCAAAACTTTAACACTTACTCCTCTTTTCCTCCTCCCTTATTTAGCATGTATAATAGTAGCAGTGGAGAAGTCCTGTCCTCTTAGATTCACCTAATCTTTGAGATATCTCTTCCATAAGACATATGATTCAAGAACCGCTAGTCATGTTAGATTCCACTTGACATTCCATTGAATCTATTACCTTCTTTTCTTCATTTACCTACCCATATCTAGAACTATCTTCTTGTAAGATAATATGCACTATTTTTAGGGTTTTCCTATATTTCTTTAATTCCTCCCATTTTGGAGTGTATTGGGAGACAAAATTGGATGAGAAGTCTTATACTGAGATAACGTAGGTGGTCTCATACTTTCCCCTAAAAATTTGGGTCTTTATATTGTGTTGTCGTTGTGCCTCACACTGAACCTTCTACGAATTGATCATAAAATTGATAAACACTTATATTAATGATTTAAAACTTGATATGGACATGTTATGACACCCTTATACTTGGTTGAAGGTTGATTAACTCAACCCAAACCACCCCTTATATTTTTTTCGATTACATTACTCAATGAATTGTGTTTTTATTGTGACCAAAACACCACTAAGGTGTGTTTGGATTGGTATTAGCTAGTGAAATGTTATAAATTAAGTTATTGGATTGATGTAGTGGAATGGATTAAACAACATGGACCCACATTATTTATTATTATTCATATGAATTAAATAATGAAGTTAATTGAATAATGGAATGAGTAGTATTCTTTATCATTGAATTAATTTTTGAATGGATGTGATTACATCCTGATTACCTTCTATAATGGACATGACGTTACTTATTGTTATTTGAAATTTATGGACATGAAGTTCCTTATTTTGCACTTATAATTTGTGGACATTATGTTCCTCATTGTAATTATAATTAATGTACATGATGTTATATATTATTTATTTTGAATTAATGGACATGATATTCCTGTATTTTATAATTATAAATAATGTAAATGGAGTTCAATACTATCTCATTGTAATTACTAGACATGACGTTACACATTTTCTATTTTAATCATGGGATAAAAAGTTTCCAAATGAAAATGCCAAATCAATGGACATCATTCCCATTATTATTTAAAAAATAATAAATGTTCATAGATATTTCAAATTAGTCCAATGCAGGTAGCATAAGACGGGTGTTCCTTATATAACCTAAGCCATCATGGGTATTATTTAGTTCATTTATTACTTTGCTAATTTATTACCTATAAACTGCCTCATTATATATTCAATTCTATCATAGTTCTAGACACCATTGTCGATAACATACTGATTTTTACTCACACCCTGTTTAGGATGCTATTTAGTACCCAAACAGACTTCATGGATTCTGATAGGGATAAAGGAAAGAACCCTACTATGGATTCCTAATTTTCAGTAATAGGATGGAGTACGGGAGTAGAGAGATGAGCTAGTGATCATGATTCTAATATAAAATGATTTTCAAATTTTCTTTATTTTTTATAGCATGATTTTTATATGGATGATTCTCAATTTAGCATATATCCCCCATTTTTTATTGAATCATGACATGAAATCATTTTTGTATATACTATTGGATGTGGTTATACGTATTTTTTAGATCTATTTTTATTATATCTAGATGTTATAATTTCTACTATTCCTCATTTATTACGTTTTCACTATTTATTCACTTATTATACTAGTGTACTACTACTGTGATAAAAGTAGGTATAACCTCCCAAAAATAACATTACAAACCCTCAGTGCTAGTCAGTAGCCTCCAGAATATGAGAGAAACAGTTTAGAGAAACTAGGTTCAGTTACTTATGAGTAAACTATGCCTAAGACATCTCATCCATGATATAAATCCATAACATTGTTCAAGTAGATTGTTAAACCAACCCAAACATAAACATACTAGGATTAATTGATAATTTTTAGGGGGATTAGTTGCAATGTCGTAATAATATAATAATAATGATATTATTTAGTGTATATTTGTGTAATATATCATAATTTAAAGTATGTATGAAAATAATTAATGAATATTAAAATATTACATAATACAAATAAAAATATTTTCCTTTTAGTACATTTTCTTTAAGTGATTGAATTAACGATGATCGTTTGTTGATCATATCATTAATAAGTTCTCCAATTTGTTATAAAAGATAATTAATGATAATATAAAAAACATAATTATCCATTAAACCCATCTTCATGACCTTCTATATAAGGAGGTGATGAATAGAAAAATAAAACTCAATTTTATCATAAAGGCAACTGTCCACATGCACATATAGATAATGATTTCATTTTCCATAGAATGGGGAAAGGAGTAAGACAACCCTGCTTTTTATTACAACTTAAACATACTTTATTACATAAAACTTCACTTGATACAACAAAGAAGATCGAGAGGTTTAGTGTCTTTGGGGATTAGGATCATTACATAAAAACTTTAAACTTGAAATACAACATCTTTATTGAAAACTTCCTTTACATGACCACTACATTCCTTCGTACTTAGCATTGCATTGGATAACCTGAGGACATGCATAAGAAAAGGGTGAGCTATAAAGCCCAGTAAGGGAGTACACAATGAATAACATGAGGAGTAAAATACATGTTAGGCAATAGGCATATGAATAGAGCATAAGAAAAACATGAACATAAAGGCATGATAAAGAATGATAATCATAACATGGAAATGTGGCAACAACACTTAACATTGAATTAGCATGAGCCAAGGCTCATTGCACATGGAGCATGAGTAAACCCTCATTGCACTTGAAGCACGAGTAAACCCTCGTTGCACTTGAATTAGCATGAGTAAACACTCATTGCACATGACGTATCATGATACAATACTTTACCCAATGCATTGGAGCGCTATAAAGGGCGCACCCTTCTTAAACATTTCATTTCATGCATAAGTGTGCCACATAGATCATAAAACATGGATTCATAAAACATAATCATTTCTTCCATGATAAAGGAATGTGGAATTCATACATTAAACTTTATAATCAATATGTAAATGTGCATAAAGGTGAATACCCTTGATGGAAAAATGGGCATGGTATTCACTACACAAAGACATTGGCTTAGAAAATTGGTGCGATTTCGGCAGCGTAACGGCGTGACATAAGAATTCATAAAAAAGGTTGATGAGAGATAAAGGGGTTCCTCATCATATTTACATGTAATTGACAGTAAGGAGATCATATATATACATGTCCCAACAATAGAAATGGAATTTAGATTCATGATACAAAAGTATTGCTTGAATGTAAAAGAAGAGAGAGAAGTTCCTTTCAGAATTTCGGCATAGTAACGGGTGTACATGAGAGGCATTTAATGAGAGAGAAAGGGTTCTCCCATCATTCAAACAATAAGAGGGAAGTATGGGGGAGGTGATAAACCATACCCCAACATTCATAATTGAAATAAAAAGGGGAATACAACTTAAAGAAAATTGACAAAAAATGAGAAAGGAAGAAAACCCCTTACTTGGAAGTGTGCTTCCAAAGGCTATAGAGAGGCTTGTGAGAGGATTCTTGGGAGCTTGGGGCACCTTGTGAGGATTCTAGAGAGAGTAGGGAAGAGGTTGGAAGAACTCCAAGGGATTTTAGTGAGGAGGAAGTGGGAGCTTGGGTGGGTTTATATAGGAAAGGTGAGAGAATTCTTTATTATTTAGGTTTGGGACCCCTTATATTAAAATAATCCAAACTACAAACCATACCATGGTAATTGCCCATGGTTTCTGGAAAAGGAAAGAGGAAAACAATATTTTACAAGGCCAAGGTCCTAACTTATTAAAAAATTAGGGTTGCTTATGTGGAGGTGAGTCACACTCCCATGGAAATTAATTTAAAAAGGCAAAGTGTTGAATAAGTCTTGAGGGCTCCATTAATGCTTTGAAAAGTAAGTCAAACAAACCCAAAACCTCATTATTTTAATGATAAAACACATATTGGCCGAACATAAGGATTATGTTATTTTATTACATCATCATTGGGTCATTATGATGTCATCAAACACATTATATATTTAAATGGTATTTAATTTTTACCCAAAAATTTGACTGTCTCAGAAAATTTTGAAAAATTCACCGTTGGATAATTTCGACGTCCTGATTCCAAAAATAATATTTATTTTATCTAAATAATTTTCTAAATATGTGAATTTTCACTTTTAAAATAAAAACCGACATTTATAAAATAATTCACGGGTTTTGACAGAAATGGATTTCAAACCCTAATAAACATTTTAATTGCATTCATAAAATTATAAGATCATTTATACTTAATAAAAAAGTAATTTAATATTAATAATAATATTTTATTTAATTATTATTTAATTCCAAAATCCTTTAATTTAATAAAATATAATTCTTAATTAAATAATAACTAAAAACACCATTTGTACTTTAAAAACTAATTACAATGTATCAAAAATGACTAGAAATTATATTCATTATTATATAAAAAAGTAATGTGCATGAACATGGTACTAATTATTTGTTACATAACCCCTTAAAATAGCCGCATAAGACCTAAGGGTAAGGTGTGCGATGGTGACAGACTCTTGGGGCGGCTCGGATAACATCGCTCGATTGGTAATTTCAATCAACTTCCACTTTTCCCGTAGACGATCACGTTCGAGCTTGACTTGATGAAGCTCAGCTTGGGCTTGGTCAAGGGCAAAGCCCAAAGACACCACCTCTTTTACAATCTCCGACAAATGGGCTTCATAAGGGGCAATTCTACTGGATGAGGCCATCGCTTCCTTTGTCTGAGTAGAAAATTGGTTCGTTAAAGCCTTTTATTTAAACTACCCAGATGATCACTGTTCAATAGCTATAAAAGTAACGGTCACAAATCTTAACGTAAAACTAAAGAAGTTGACATCTTATAAAAACATTTTTCATAAAGAAACTTTTAACTGGATCAAGAGGGATTTTCTATTAATGAAACTTTTGGTCGTTACAATATTCCCCCCTTAAGAAATTTCGCCCTCGAAATTTTCCTTTTCCCACACTAAAACAAATGTGGGTAACTTAGCTTCATCATATCCTCCAACTCCCAAGTTGCTTCTTCAAACTTGTGGTTTCTCTACAACACCTTGACGAGGGGCATTGTCTTATTTCGTAGAACTTTTTCTCTACGATCTAAGATCTTCACTGGTTGCTCCTCATAAGAAAGATCATCTTCCAATTGTACCACCTCGGAATAGAGTACATGTGAAGGGTCCGGTATGTACTTCCTTAAGAGGGATACATGAAAGACATCATGCACCTTGGCCATAGTAGGTGTAAGTGCTAGTCGATAGGCCACAGCCCCAACACGATCAAGAATCTCGAAGGGGCTGATGTACCTTGGACTTAACTTCCCTTTCTTTCCAAACCTTCTGACCTTCTTCCATGGAGATATGCGTAAAAACACCATGTCTCCGACTTTAAACTCAAGGTCTCGTCGACGATTATCTATATAACTCTTCTGTCAACTTTGGGCTGCCTTGATATGCTGCTGAATGGTTTTCACCTTCTCCACCATTTCTTCGACCATTTCTGGTCCAAGCAGCTTACGTTCACCGACCTCATCCCAACATGCCGGTGTTCTACACCTTTTCCCATATAGGGCTTTATATGGTTCCATTTGGATGCTTGAGTGGAAACTATTATTATAAGATAACTCAACCAGAGGAAGATGTTGATCCCATACTCCTTTAAAGTCCATTGAGTACGCTCTCAACATATCCTCAAGTGTTTAGATAGTCTACTCAGATTGGCCATCAGTTTGAGGATGATAGGCCGTACTGAAGTTCAGTTCAGTATTCAGAGCATGTTGAAGACTCTTCCAAAACTTAGAGGTAAATCTTGGATCTCGGTCAGAAACAATAGATAGTGGTACTCCATGTAACCGTACCACATCCCTGATATATATCCGTGCCAGTTGATCCAAAGAGAAATCCTCTCGAATAGCAATGAAGTGTGCAGTCTTTGTAAGACGATCCACAACAACCCAGATTGCATTGTTGCCTTTGGATGTCCTTGAAAGTCCAGTGACGAAGTCCATGGTGATGCTCTCCCATTTCCATTCTGGTATGGGCAATGGTTTCATCATCCACTTAGACTTCTTCCTCTCTGCCTTCACTTGCTGACACACCAGGCACTTTGATGTATATTCAGCGATCTCCTTCTTCATATTATCCCACCAAAAGTTTTCTCGGAGATCTCGATACATCTTTGTGCTCCCTGGGTGAATAGAGAAATTTGAACTATATGAACCATCCAAAAGTTCCTTCTTCAGCTCTGAACTTGATGGAACACATAGTCTTTTCCCAAACCGAACAATTCCTTCTTCATTAACATTAAACTCTGAGGATTTTCCCTTTTTGATAGCTTCCACTTTTTCTTGGATTCCCGTATCATCCTTTTGAGCATCCTTTAACCTTTCCAAAAGAGATGTTTGAGCAATCATTTGTGAAAGGATTGATGATGTTCCCTTCTTTATGATTCCCACATCCATCTTCATCAAGTCTAAGAAGATTGGATCCTTCTCAATTCTCATCATTGATAGAATCGCTGGATCCTTTCTACTTAGGGAATCCACCACCTTGTTCGCCTTCCCAGGGTGGTAATGTATTGAACATTCATAATCCTTGATGAGCTATATCCATCTTCTCTGGCGCATATTAAGCTCTTTCTGTGTGAATATATATTTAAGACTCTTGTGGTCAGTATATATCTCACATTTCTCTCCATAGAGATAATGCCGCCAGATTTTCAAGGCAAAGATCACCGCCGCCAACTCCAGATCATGCGTTGGATAGTTTCGCTCATGGATTTTCAACTGCCTTGAGGAATAGGATATCACTTTATCATTCTGCATCAGCACACATCCTAATCCCTTCTTCAAAGCATCACTGAATACCACAAAAAGCTCCCCACTTGTGGGTAAAGTGAGCACGGGTGCAGTGATAAGCCTCCTTTTCAACTCCTTGAAGCTTTCTTCGCATTCATCACTCCAAGAAAACTTTACTCCCTTTCGAGTTAGCTTGGTAAGAGGGTTGGACAATCGTGAGAAATTTCTCACAAATCGTCGATAATATCCAGCTAACCCCAAGAAGCTACGGATATCAGTTACCGATGTTGGCCTCGGCCATCCCTCAATTGCATCTGTTTTGGAGGGGTCCACAGATATCCCATTGCTTGTGATGATATGGCCCAAGAATGAGACTTCCTTCAACAAAAACTCACACTTTATGTACTTTTCATAGAGATTCTCCTTGCGCAAAGTCTCTAGTACAGTTTTTAAATGCTCCTTATGGTCCTCCTTGGTTTTGGAGTATATTAGAATATCATCTATAAAGAATAAAACAAATTTGTCAAGGTAATCTCTAAAGACTCTATTCATCATGTCCATGAATATTGCTGGAGCATTGGTGAGTCCGAAATGCATTACTATGAATTCATAGTGCCCATACCTTGTACGAAAAGCAGTCTTGGGGATATCTTCCTTCTTCACCCTTACTTGATAATATCCCAACCGCAAGTCCACCTTGGAGAAGTATTGTGCTCCACGCAGCTGATCAAACAAGTCATTGATTCTTGGGAGAGGATACTTGTTCTTTATCATGATTTTGTTAAGTTCGCGATAATCGATGCAAAGCTGCATTGACCCATCCTTCTTTTTGACGAAGAGGACTGGTGCACCCCATGGTGATGCACTTGGGCGTATAAACCCTTTATCCAGATTCTCCTGTAGTTGTTTCTTCAGCTCTTCAAGCTCAACAACAGCCATTATATATGGAGTCTTGGATATTGTTAGCGCCCCAGGTATAAGTTCAATTGAGAACTCAACATCTCTTCTTGGAGGAAGACCAGGAAGTTCCTCAGGAAATACTTCAGCGAATTCCCTCACAATTGGCATTTCTTCAAGGGTGGTTTCTTCCTTGGACTCAATCATCTGATCCAGATATGCGTGCTCATAAGGCAGTAATATCCATGCTTGAGATAATGGAGCTAAAGGAGATTCATCTTCCTCCTGACACTTGTAAAGAATCGGGGGTCGATTCTCCATATGAAGTGTGATTTCCCTCTCCCGACAATTTATGTTGGCTCTATATAAGGAAAGCCAATTCATGCCAAGAATTTCATCAAATTCCACCAAAGGGAGTATGACGAGGTTCACTGGGAAATTCAATCCACATATTATAACAGGGGAGGACTTATACTCATGGGATGCAATGATTTCCCCATTTTCCGTACTCACCGACATCTTTACTTCCATGATTTGTGGTGGTGCAGGGATTGTTCTACTAAACTTTTGAGATATAAAAGAATGCGTAGAACCTGCATCAAAAAGTATGTTCGCTATTCTTGAATGAATAACTAGCGTAACTGTAACCACTTCGTTGCCGGGGTTCACTTCGGCAGAAGTGATGGAAAAAGTTCTTCCTTGCTGTCTTGGAGGTTGCTGGTTGCCTCCGATAACCCTTGGATTAGGGCACTAATTTGCAAAATGACCCGGTTCTTTGCATTTGTAGCATTGAACAACGCGTTGAGGTTCGAACGGAGCGTTCCTCTCCTCTGTCGTAGCCGAAGGTCCTTCTTGCTGACAGTTAACAGCTAGGTGCCCTTCTCTTCCACACTTGAAGCATTTTCTTGTCCCCCTAAGGCAATTTCTAGGGTGCTTCTTTCCACACTTTTGGAAAGTGGGGTGCTGGAATTTCTTAGCGCCGTTGGATTTATCCATCGGACCACCAGCATTAAAGTCCATATTTCGCTTCTTGTCCCTATGATACCCCTGTGATTCTCCGATCTCCATTTCAACCTTGAGGGCACATCGGACAATTTCCTCATAGCTGTCGAAGTCACGGATCGCTAATGCTTTCCGCAAGCTAGGCTTCAGCCCACCAAAGAAGCGGTCAACCTTGCATTCGGGGGTAACGACAAAGCCAGAAGCTTATTGTGCAAGCCTTGTGAAGTTTGCCTCGTACTCTCCCACAGATTCTTCATCTTTCTGTTTGAGGGAAAGGAAGTCCCTTCCCATCTTAAGACGGAGGGTGCGCCGAAAATATTTATCGAAAAACATCTTCCGGAATTCCTTCCATTCCAAAGCCTCGATCTCCTCCTCAGGCTTCGTATTTTTGATCAACGTCCACCATTGATCAGCTTCACCCTCCATAGGATAAGCCTCCAGGAGAAACTTCTCTTTTTCAGAGCATTGGAGGATGGATAATATCTTTTCAATGGAGTTGATCCATTGTTCAGCGATCGTGGGATCAGATGATTCACTAAAAGTAGGAGGCCTTTGTCTCATGAAGCTTTCAATAGCGACTTGTTCTTTATTAGGGGGGGGTTGAACGTTCCTCTTGACCAGTGTTTCTATTCAAAACTTGAGTTAGCTGAGAGAGAAGCATTCCAAAGTTCGCGATTCCCGCTCCCATTGGATTGGGCATCTCATAAGTACAATCATCACACTGATCTTCACAATGGTTGTTAGCCCGAGTTCTCCTATTACCGACCATTGGATGGAATAAAAGAATGTTAGGGGTAACACATAAAGGGTAATCCAAAGACAAAAGTTGATGACTTATAAATAAACTTTAATCTCTTTAACTCATGAGTCTATAGGATTCAATCCAGGCTTTTCATGATCTCCCTTATAACATATATTCTTAGGGGCATTTTTCCCTTAATAAGGGTTCATACTAAGATTGTGAATTCATCAAAACATATCCCCCGGGAGTGTCGTAACCAAGAGTGCAGCAAGGCCTGTTGTCGTGCACCAGTTCCCGTTCGAGTCTAGCTCAAAGTGGTGTTTTCGGGTTTTACCCCTAGGATACATCTGTTTCAGAGCCGCCTCTACCTGCTCGTATCCAGACATGGATGTATTTGTTTGATAAACCACTTACTTAGTATTTACCAAAACATAGGGATGTTTTTATTATACTTAGTCTTGTATCTAAGGCTTTACTAGGGTTTCCTAATCCCAAAAATAACTAAACCTATCCTCTGATACCAACTAAGACAACCCTGCTTTTTATTACAACTTAAACATGATTTATTACATAAAAATTCACTTGATACAACAAAGAAGATCGAGAGGTTTAGTGTCTTTGGGTCTTAGGATTATTACATAAAAACTTTAAACTTGAAATACAACATCTTTATTGAAAACTTCCTTTACATGACCACTACATTCCTTCGTACTTAGCATTGCATGGGATAACCTGAGGACATGCATAAGAAAAGGGTGAGCTATAAAGCCCAGTAAGGGAGTACACAATGAATAACATGAGGAGTACAATACATGTTAGGCAATAGGCATATCAATAGAGCATAAGAAAAACATGAACATAAAGGCATGATAAAGCATGATAATCATAACATGGAAATGTGGCAACAACACTTAACATTGAATTAGCATGAGCCAAGGCTCATTGCACATGGAGCATGAGTAAAACCTCATTGTACTTGAAGCACGACTAAACCCTCGTTGCACTTGAATTAGCATGAGTAAACACTCATTGCACATGACGTATCATGATACTATACTTTACCCAATGCATTGGAGCGCTATAAAGGGCACACCCTTCTTAAACATTTCATTTCATGCATAAGTGTGCCACATGGATCATAAAACATGGATTCATAAAAAATAATCATTTCTTCCACGATAAAGGAATGTGGAATTCATACATGAAACTTTATAATCAATATGTAAATGTGCATAAAGGTTAATACCCTTGATGGAGAAATGGGCATGGTATTCACTACACAAAGACATTGGCTTAGAAAATTGGGGCGATTTCGGCAGCGTAACGGCGTGACATAAGAATTCATAAAAAAGGTTGATGAGAGAGAAAGGGGTTCCTCATCATATTTACATGTAATGGACAGTAAGGAGATCATATATATACATGTCCCAACAATATAAATGGAATTTAGATTCATGATACAAAAGTATTTCTTGAATGTAAAAGAAGAGAGAGAAGTTCTTTTCGGAATTTCGGCATAGTAACGGGTGTACATGGGAGGCATTTAATGAGAGAGAAAGGGTTCTCCCATCATTCAAACAATAAGAGGGAAGTATGGGGGAGGTGATAAACCATACCCCAACATTCATAATTGGAATAAAAAGGGCAATACAACTTAAAGAAAATTGACAAAAAATGAGAAAGGAAGAAAACCCCTTACTTGGAAGTGTGCTTCCAAAGGCTAGAGAGAGGCTTGTGAGAGGCTTCTTGGGAGCTTGGGGCACCTTGGGAGGATTCTAGAGAGAGTAGGGCAGAGGTTGGACGAACTCCAAGGTATTTTAGTGAGGAGGAAGTGGGAGCTTGGGTGGGTTTATATAGGAAAGGTGAGAGAATTCTTTATTATTTAGGTTTGGGACCCCTTATATTAAAATAATCCAAACCACAAACCATCCCATGGTAATTGCCCATGGTTTCTGGAAAAGGAAAGAGGAAAACAATATTTTACAAGGCCAAGGTCCGAACTTATTAAAAAATTATGGTTGCTTATGTGGAGGTGAGTCACACTCCCATGGAAATTAATTTTAAAAAGGAAAAGTGTTGAATAAGTTTTGAGGGCTCCATTAATGCTTTGAAAAGTAAGTCAAACAAACCCAAAACCTCATTATTTTAATGATAAAACACATATTGGCCGAACATAAGGATTATTGTATTTTATTACATCACCAATGGGTCATTATGATGTCATAAAACACATTATATATTTAAATGGTATTTAATTTTTACCCAAAAATTTGACTATCTCAGAAAATTATGAAAAATTCACCGTTGGATAATTTCGACGTCCTGATTCCAAAAATAATATTTATTTTATCTAAATAATTTTCTAAATATGTGAATTTTCACTTATAAAATAAAAACCTACATTTATAAAAAAATTCACGGGTTTTGACAGAAATGGCTTTCAAACCTTTATAAACATTTTAATTGCATTCATAAAATTATAAGATCATTTATACTTAATAAAAAATTAATTTAATATTAATAATAATATTTTATTAAAATATTATTTAATTCAAAAATCCTTTAATTTAATAAAGTATAATTCTTAATTAAATAATAACTAAAAACACCATTTGTACTTTAAAAACTAATTACAATGTATCAAAAATGACTAGAAATTATATTCATTATTATATACAAAAGTAATGTGCATGAACATGGTACTACTTATTTGTTACATAACCCCTTAAAATAGCCGCATAAGACCTAAGGGTAAGGTGTGCGATGGTGACAGACTCTTGGGGCGGCTGGGATAACATCGCTCGAGTGGTAATTTCAATCAACTTCCACTTTTCCCGTAGACGATCATGTTCGAGCTTGACTTGATAAAGCTCATCTTGGGCTTGGTCAAGGGAAAAGCCCAAAGACGCCACCTCTTTTCCGAGCTCCGACAAATGGGCTTCATAAGGGGCAATTCTACTAGATGAGGCCATCGCTTCCTTTGTCTGAGTAGAAAATTGGTTCGTTAAAGCCTTATATTTAAACTACCCAGATGATCACTGTTCAACGGCTATAAAAGTAACGGTCAAAAATCTTAACGTAAAACTAAAGAAGTTGACATCTTATAAAAACATTTTTCATAAAGAAACATTTAACTGGATCTAGAGGGATTTTCTATTAATGAAACTTTGGGTCGTTACAAGGAGTAACATGGTTTATCATTTAAAAATATAAAATATATCATAAATATCATATTTATATTTTAAATTCATCATTATAACCATCCATGTAATTTTGTTTACGAAAATTAAACATGATACTTTGTAGAGGTGGTATTCCACACGCACACACGAATGTTGTTTTTTCTTTTCTTATGGTAAAAAAAGAAAGGATGGTTAATTTTTATTAGCAAAATATAAAAAAATGAATACTAATTTTAAAAATAAATCCATAATATAATATTTTGAAAAATAATTTTTAAATGTAAATATAAAATGAAAATATTTTAGTGAAAAAATTGATCTTACATTGACAAATTTTTGTTTGTCTAGGATGATTCCTTAAAAAATAATTTATTTGGATAATATTTTATAAAAAAAATATTATGGGAGTTAAATATGATGCTAGGGGAATGAAATAGGGAATATGTTTATGAGTAAACCTAATTTTTAGAGTTTTATTGATGGGGTGTTGTGATACTCCTTTTATAAGTTGTGAGAATGACATTTTTATAAATATTTCATCTCAATATAAATAGAGAACTTATTGAACTTGTCAATAAGCTCAAAAATAGACAATAATTGTTGTAAGAGTCAGATATGGTCAATAATCTCTAAAACAACCAATTAGAATCATTTTTAACATATTTCATGAACTTTATCCCTTGAATTATTACTTTTTTCTATTTAATCTTTTACAACAATAACTAGTGTTTGCATAAGTTAAATTAATATTTATGACTATAAATAAAGTGTTCCATATTAGATAATTTATAACTAATAATTCTAAATTTAAAAAATATTTTTTTTATGATTAAATTTGTATAAATAATTTTAATTTCTTATATAATAAATTCATAATATAATAAAATAATTTTTAAGAAAAACATTACTTGTGTTCTAAAATATCAATCATAGGTTTGTAAACCATACTCAATATTTTAAAATTTATAATGTAAATTATAAAATAAATATTTTTTCAAAAAAAATGTTTCATTAATTTCAAATTCATTCTTATATACTAATAATGGAATAAAATCCATAATATTACTATACATGGAATATTTAACTATTCACCTTAAAATAAATTTTCTTTAGAAAAATCCAAAAAAAATTATCTTATGAAAATAAATTTATGAAGAATTCAAAAATTATTTTTACTTTTTGAAAATAAAATTATAACATTCAAAAATTAAACATTTAAATATACTCATGAATAAAGGCTCTTTAAAGTGAGCATTGCGTGATAGTTCAGGACATGGTGTTTACCAGCTACAGTAGGGTCTCAGATATTACATTCTCCCCCTAAAATAATTCATCCTCAAAATTGGGGTATATATCAGTTATTGGGAAAATATGGATTTTCCTTCCTTATAAATTCTTCAGAATCATAGTTTTCCACTTCTAGTTTGTGATGTCTCTAAAGTACTTTCACCAATTCAGTTTTTTGATTCTACAACACTTTCTTTATGGTGTTAAGAATATATATAAGATCTTCATTATAAGAAAATGTAGTGTCTAACTCTATTCTATGAGATGTGAGCACATGTGTTTGATCTGGAATGTATTTCCTCAGTAATGAAACATGGGAGATATTGTGTACTTTCAAAAGGTTGGGCAGCATAGCCAATTAGTAAACCACAACCCCAATTCATTGTAGTATTTCAAAAGGCCCAATGTTCCTTGGGATTATCTCCTCCCTTTCAACAAATATTATAAATCCCTTACATGGGGAAACCTTTAAGAATACATGATCCCCACTTGAAATTCCATTTTAGTTATTCAATTACTAGCACAAATATTTTGTCTTCTCTAAGCTGCTTTAACATTATCCTATATAACTGGTACTTTAAAACTAATATCTTCCAAAATATCTAAACTGCTATATTTATTTCTCCAACCTCTTACCAATAGGTTGGAGTATGAAACCTATTACCATAAAATGATTCATATAGTGCCACCTAAATTCCCAAATGGATGCTTTTATTTTTAAAATTCAACCAAAGGTTAATACTAATCCTACATATCCTAGAATTCAAGAAAATATGATCTCAGTATGTATTCCAAAGTTGATATAGTCCTTTAGAACTACCCATTAGTTTGGTGATGATATATGGTGATTAAATTAATCTCATTATCAAGATACCTTTAGTTAATCTTCCATTATTTCAATGTGAACTAAGGGTCACAACCAGATATGATTAGTAGAGGTGACTTATGAAGCCTTAAAATTTAACTGATATAGATCTAGGAAAGGTTATCAAGGTGTATATCATCTTTTATCTATAATAAATGATCATATTTAGTAATATGATCAATGATGAACCATATAACACCATTCTTCATTGGAGTATTTGGGTGTCTATAGAAAAACTACATTTTAACATTATCCCACTTCTATATAGATATAGGAATAGGTTTCCTGACTCCTTTAGGATGTTATATTTTATCCTTTATCTGAAGAAATATTAATCATCTAGTCACATAGTCTATAATTTCCAACTTCATACCATCCCACTAAATTTTTTCAATTAAATCCCTATACAACTTTGTGATACATATATGTATAGAGAAATTTCAGCTATGTGATTCATCTAGCAGTTCCCTCTTCAACTTTGGTATGGAAGGAACACATATGATCTTTGAAAACATCATCAATCAGTCTCTATATATGAAGTCTATTAATTTACCATCATTTACTTCTTTAATATTTCTTTTCATGTCATCATCATTCTACTGGGAATTCTCTATCTTTTATAGTATTGATGTTTAATAATTTCTTGTAAAAGGAATGAAATACACCTTTTCCTAAAATTCACCATATATATCTTTACTAGATCTAGGTAAATAAGATCCTTGTTAATCCTTTTCATGGTGAGATCTCCACAGTCTCAATTACTCAATGAATTATCCAACCTATTTTCCTTCTCAGAGAGGTAGTATATTTAGAACTCATAGTCCTTGAGTAGTTCCATCCATCTTCTTTGACTCATGTTAATATCATTCTGAGAGAAGATATACTTATAACTCTTGTGATACATATATATATATATACATGTAAAATATTTTACCATAGAGGTAGTGTATCCATATTTTCAAAGAAAATATTATAGCTTCCAGATAAAGTTCATGAGTTGGATAGTTTTTTTCATGAATTTTCTATTTCCTTGATACTTAGGAAATCACCCTATCATGAAACAACCAATTCCTTTCTTTTATGCGTCAATGTATATTAAAAATCATTACTTACCTAATGGAAAAGTTAATACAAGTGAATTAATAAATAACATATTCATATATTAAAAATATTCGTCACACTCCCTTAACCATGTGAATTTAACCCATTTATGTGTTAACTTGGTTAACAGACTGGCTAACTGGGGAAAAATATTGAACCAACCACTGATTTTAACCTTTTACAATGAGGAAAATATGCGTCTTGGTTATGTTTTTTGGTGTATAGAATTATTTGAATACATTTTTATTTGAAGGGCGAATATATATTCTATCGTTAGAGACAATATGGACAAAAAAGAAACATAATTGAGCCAAAATTCACACTTACTATAATTCCCTTATAATTCCTTTTATTTGGAGGGTCTCTAAAATAAGTTGGAGATTACTCTCATGATCTTCATAGATATAATATTATATCAATATATCATTAATTAATACCCCCAAAAAGTTATAAATATAATCCTTTAATACTTAATTCATCATATCTATAAATATAGATGTTTTATTAGTCAATCGAAAATGTATTACTATAAACTCATAATGTATTTACCTTGTTTGTAATGTAATCTTTGGTATATCATCCTTTGTCACTCATAGATTATGATAACCAGATTAAAGATAAATCATTGAAAATTATTGATGTCCTAGAAGTTTATTAAATAAGTTATCAATGTGTGAAAAAGGGTACGTATTTTTTTTATAATAATGGAATTAATCTCTCAATAATTTATGCACAATCACATAGAACCATCATTATTTTTTACAAATAAAATAGGGGATCTCCATGGTGAAACACTAGGGTGTATAAATCCCTTATAAAAAAACTCCTATAACTATTTATTTTCATCCACCAAATATTCTAATGCCATTATATATGGAGTTTTAGATACAATTATTTCTCTAGGAATGAGTTTAATGGAGAACTCAACTTTATGATATTATAGATGACCATATAATTATTCTAAAAAAAAATTAATGAATTTTCATACCATGGGTACATCCTATATTCTTATGATATATTCCTTATCCATTAATAAATATTAATCTTCATCTCTTCCCAGAATTTCATTAAGGAGATTTATTGGGGGAGGATCTAGACATGATTTAAATGATGAAGTTCCCCCTCTAATGATAAGATATTCCACCTCACCTTTTTGAATCATAATATCATTCTATTGGAAATAATTTTTTCCATTATAATTTGTAAGATAATTAATTCCAAGTATCATATAAAAGTCAACCATAGGTATAACCATGTTTTCAAAAAGGGTATGACCATGAATCATAATTGGAACTGATTGGAATATCTTCTTTAAAATATGACTTCCACTCGGTGCCTAAATTAACTACGACATTACTAGGGTAGTAGGGAAATATTTGATTTTATTTAGAAACCATGGAAGATATAAATTAGAAATAAGATCCAAAATAAAATAAAACATTAGAAAAATTTGAGGCTATGATCAAAGTACCTTTCAAGTCATCATTAGAAACATATACTTTAGATGCAGTGACTACATAATCTTGGCCTTTATCCCTTGTCCTTTTTCAGGTAAATTTCACTTACTTCATGGGAATTTGTTTGCATAATATCCCTTCTCCTTACAAATAAAGCATTGAACATCAATAACTTCTTCCTTTATTTTACATTTATGATCTTCAAACTTGTAAAAAATTCTTTATCCCTTCCTATAATCCCTAGGGTTCTTATTCACTCATTTATAACTTGTGGTAAATACCATCATTACTTTCTTCCCCTTTACCACATTATTCTTCACATAATACAAATATGACCACTTATTTTCCTGATTTTCTTTGAGTACATATGTCTTGGATAACTCCTTTTTGTATTAATGATTATTGATACTATATCCTTATTTGATGAAATGTTCCACGAGACCAACACCCTTTGAAGGCTCAAATTTAACCCATAAAATAAATTATAAATATTTCTTTCTAAATCTATGTATATAGTTTTCAACATGTCTAGATATCCTTGAAAATTTAACCTTATACTCAATAAAATTTTCGTTCTCCCTTTTTCTAATATTGAGGAAATTAATTTACAATTCTTCTCTTACCACATGAGGAAAATATTTTCATATAATAACTCCTTAAAAGTTCCCCATTCCATGTGATTTATCTCATATCCATCTTTAGTATTTTTAATTAGTGACCACCATTAACCCATATATCCCTTAAAATGATAGACTGAAATGATGATTTTTACTTTTCAGTACTTCCCAAAGTGATAAAGATCTTCTATAGTGTCTTGATCCATTTTTCATCTACCAATGGATTAATAGTTCCACCAAATACTGGTTGTTGTTATTATATGATGTAGTCCAACATAATTAGACCATATTGTAGATAATAAGGTCACTCTATGGGTGTTGGATTATTTTTCATAACCTAGGTGAAATTTACCAATACGGTTATGATTTTATTAGCCTCAACTCTAGATTCATTGACTTATTTGGGGGGAACATTCCTATATTGACTAAGGGTGTTTATATGGTTCCAATTCCTCTCATTAGTTTCTATCTTTCTAAAATTGCATACACATAATCAACTCATTATATTGAATTTTTAAATATAATTCTTATTCAGTTTTCTTTATTTTCCCCCAGAAATATTGAGGTTTTTTATAGTACTTGTGTTATATAATTAGGTTCCTCTAAATATAATTACTAATGTTACAAATAATATTTTTTTAATTCTAACTATAATAACCAAGACTCAAGGAACCCAGGTTTGGTAGTTATATTACATTATTGGTACAAAATACAAGAGTTCCTAAAGGATCAAATAGATTTTTAGTAATGGGACACTAGATATGTTCATGCATTACATTTGAAAAACATAAGGCACGACATAAACACATTATGAGAAAATTATTATCCCTTCCCTAATATCCCTGAAAATTTCCCATGGATATCATATAGGTTTAATGGGGATAGGATAAAAAATAATAGTGATCTCAGATTCTCAGAAAGAAGTATCATACATTAAAATCTATCATAACATAAACATGACACAAGGGATATGGTAAAAATAAATAAACCACATGAATACATAATCAAATGAAACTAAGGGAATTATATATCCATGAAAATAAATGAAAACATGGATAAAAAAAATTGATCTCATAATCATGGAATTCATAATCCTAGACATTATCACATTATATCAAGGAACAATTCTAAGACACTATACTAATATAGGAAGAGGTATACAACGAAACCTAAGCTATTTTGTCTAATGAGTCCTATAAATTTATCAAGGTGATATATAATCCTAATCCCCAACAATTATCTAATTAATTCCAATTAATTCATTATAAGAGTCAATAATACATTTTATACCATTTCCTAAGGAACCTCCGAATGAATAAAAACATGGTGGGGTATCTTCAAAGTAGTAGGAAGTAACCTTATCATAGAAAAATAGTGGCGATGGTACTTTCAATTTTTTAGGTTATCCATAAATGATAATAATTGGGTTTAATAGTTTTTATTAGTTAAAGACTAAGAAAATGGTATGAAAAATACTTCATCATGGTTCATAATGTGTATGTGGATATTCCAAAGAATATTCCTTAGGAGTGTCTAGTTAGTTGTGCAGTTTTAATACCACTCATCATGCATCTGGGTGATAATTGAGTCAGTGATAAATTAACCCTATTTTTGGTGATTACCCCAAGTTGAATCTATTAAAAATCCAAAAACACTTTATAGTATCTATTAAGGGATATATTTTCTAGGAAACTATTCAAAATTTTACTCCACTAAAACTTAGGATGGTTTTTCCCGCTATGGAAATGGTTGAGTTTTATAACAGTTTTGGTAACTATTGAATCAAATGAATATGAGAGAAAGATAACAATATAGAATTTTAAATCCCATTAATAGCATGAGGAATATGGTAAAAATTATTCCATATAAATTCATTTACCAAATAATGAAAATAAGTGATGAATATAATATGAATCCTAAAGAATGAAAATTGAGATAAAAAACACATATAGATTAGGTAGAAATTCAATAAAAATATATTTAATTAGAGGGAATAAAATTAAAACTAAAATATAATTAATAAAATTAATTTCATGATATAACATCTAAAATAGGCAGTATATACACCATATAAATGAAATTGGGTGCAAAATACAAAAACATGTATCAAAGAGAGGAGTATGAGTTGAAAAAAACACTTACCTATTATAATAAATTCCATGAATTTAATTTAACCTCCTAAATCAAAAACATAAATATAATAATAAAAAATTAATAACCTTACTCATATCCATTTTCAATTATACTCTTCATATAAAGTCATTCTCTATATGAATTCAAGTTAGTTTACATATTTCCTTGCATATGGTGTTTATAGTTTGATCGTTTGTACTAGTTTTATAAAAGTGGTGTTTTTCCTTATTATTTTATAAAATTTAATCACTAATATATAATATAAGGTACTTTAATAGAAAATTTTATTTATTTTTAATTTCATTATCTAATTCTATTAGTGTTTTAGTTATGTTCCGTGAAAGTGGAATCTTTGTCAGCTTATTTAAAAAATTCTAGCGATCGAAGATGATATTTAAATAATAAGTTAAATAATTAAAATAAAAATTTCATAAAAATAATTTAATAATTATATAAATATTTATATCATAACATTCCATTAATTATGTTCTCATAGTCAACCATGTTATAAATTCATAACATTGTTGAAGTAGGTGGTTAAACCAACCCAAACATGAACATATCATGATTAATGGACGATTATATGGAGGTTTAGTTGTAATATAATTATAATAAAATAATAATGATATTATCTAGTGTATATTAGTGTGATATATTTGAATTTAAATTAATTACAAGAAGAAGTAATTAATATTAAAATATTACATATTATGAATAAAAATATTCTCCTCTTAGTGTGCTTGTTTTAAACAATTGAGTTAACGATGATCATCTGTTGATCATAACATTAATAAGTTATCAATTGTTTAATAAAATAACATTAATGATATCATAAACATAATATTTATCCCTTAAACCCATTATCATGACCATTAATGTAAAGCGATGATGAGTAGAAAAACAGAAATCAATTGTCCCATAGAGGCGGTAGTCCACACATACGTATGGATGATGATTTCATTTTTTATAGATTGGAGAGAATGAGAAATATGGTGTATCATTTAATAATATAAAATATGTCATACATTTAATAATTATATAAAAAATGAAATATTATTACCATCCTTGTAAGTTGGTTAATGATATTGAAACATGATTCTTTGTGGAGGTGGTAGTCCGCGCACACACACAAAAACATCATTTTATCTTTTCTTGGTGGAAAAAGAGAAAAGAGGTTAATGTTTATTCCCAAAATGTAAAAAAATTAATTATACTATAAATAATTATTTATAAATAATATAATATTCAGAAAAGTAATTTTTAAATGGATAGATAACAGGAAAAATATTTTAGTGAAAAAATTGAACTTATGTCGAGAACTTTTGGGTTTCTCTTGGAGATTTCCTTGGAAAATAAGGTATTATGGTAATATATTGTGAAAACATATTATGAAATAAAATTATATTATGGTAAAGTAAATGGGTTATAATTTCAGGTGTAAATATATATTTTATAGTGGAATTGAATGGGTGTTGAGAGGATCTATTTATAAGTGGTGAGATTGAAATTTTCTTAAATATTTCAACTTTATATAAAGGGATAACTTTTTAAAAATGTCAAGGGTGTTAAAAAATACACAATAAATTATTTTAGGGTTATATAAGGTCAATAATCTCTCAAAAACTCAGTTAGAAACTTGTTTTTCACATGTTTCAATAACTTTACCCCTTGAATTATTTCCTTTTCCATTTAATCTTTCACCATGATAACTAGTTTTTACCTAAGATAAATTAATATTTATTCCTAAAAATGAAGTGATCCATATTAACTAATTTTGACCTAATTATTATTTATTTTAAATCATTTTTTATTATTTAATTTTCATAAGTGTTAAAAATTAAATTAAATTTAATTAATCTGTAATTTATTAAAACAATTTTTGAGAATATTACTTGAGTTCTAAAATATCAATCATATATTTTAAATAATAATAAATATTTTATAATTTATAATGTATATTATAAAATATATATTATGTAAATAAAATGGTTTGATAAATTTTTAAATCATACATATATACTAATGATAAAATTAAAGTCACAATATTTGTAAAAATGATATATTGAACTATTCACCTAAAATTCTATTTTTTTAGAAAAATTAATTTTTTTATTAAGATAACATCTTTATGAGAAATTTAAAAATTAAATTTTCATATATAAAATTATAACATTCAAAAAAGAAAATTTTAAATATACTCATGAATAATGACTCTTTAGAGTTCTTGTTACATGATCGTTTTGGATGTAGTGTTTACTTGATACAGTGGGGCCTCATTCATTACAATAACAACTTATGAATCTATATAAAAAAAATTATTTTTAATATTTTCAAAAATAAATTTTAAAATATATCATTAACTTCACTATTTATTAAATCATATGTAATACCTTGTGAATACCCATCCAAAATACTTTTGGATTAACTCCAAAACACTTTTAGAGAATCTCTCTAAGTAAAACTTAATCCCTATCTAGTCAAACACAAAGTGTAACCCCATAAGACTATATAGAATTGACAAAAAAAATGAATCATTATATTAATACATGTTATAATATAACAGACTTTATAAATGAATCAATGATACCGAATCTATAAATGGATCTAGCAAGATCTACATCAAACACATGTATGTATCTCTATAACTGTATCCACTAGTCTGCATCATATGAAAATGTGAATTATCATATTTTCCATTTTTCCAAGACATCTAATGACCATGGTAAATAGATTATTTCAATACTATAAAGGCTACTTATACATTCTTGATTCTGAGAGTATAAATTGAATTAGTTGGTGAATACATCACAAGTCATTCACCCTTATGGATAAGTAAATCACATATGCCTTATCTGAATAGATAATCACATCATATGTAACATCTATGTGTGGTCACACACTCCACAATCTATCTTAATTAATGGACCAAATTTAACACTCTTCATATGGGAGAATAAATCTTGGATTGGTTAAACTCCAATGATGATATGATCAACAATATACCTAACCACCCTCGTATTGGATTAGTCTATATATTGACTTATGTCAGAAGGGTATCAAAGTATTGAGGTTATCATAAAAGGTATATTACCAACCATAGGCAGTGGGGACTAAAATAAAATCCATGCAACCATAGTATACCAAATATATCTATATGAAACTCCATATGGTATACTTTATAGGACATAAAACACAAAAAATTAGTCATATTCTTTATTTTGATAATCATGAGCATATTATATATCGCTATAAAATAATCATACTCACTCCAAACATACCACTACACCATAACCTATGGTAATCCATAATGAAAATCGGTTAGGTATAACTCAACATCTTACTTTGAGAGGTCAATTATCATTACACTTAATGAAAAATATATCTTTATATACATTTATGCATCTAATTGAATGAATGATACATTGGATATTTCCTCATATATGGTATATTTTATATCCTTAAAATTATTTTAAGAATATTTAACAAACCCAATATAATAATTAGTTTATCTATCATATATAATAAAATTTTAGATAATTCATATATATGCCGCAATTTTAGAGATTTTCTAATTAATTACACCGTTTCTAAAACCTGTAACATCTCTATGTTACCATATGATAAAAAACTCTTAGAAACTCTTTATTTAGAAACATATATAAAGTAAAAAAATTGAATAATGGTTAAATTTAACAATCATATTCCTAGATATTAAATTCTTTTAACATATTCAAACTTCTTAGCTTCATCACATTAAGTGTTACAATGTCTACTTTTTACCACTTAGAACTCTTTATAAGTGCACCATCACCATCCTTGGAATTCTTTCCATTAAAATTTTCCTTGTAAATTTTTAAATTATTCAACTTTAGCATTACTACTTTAATAGTATATCACATAACCTTTTTAGATAAAATGATATTTACTAAGTTATGGTAACAAATATAAATATTTACATTTCAATTTACCTTTATACCCTAAAATTTCTATGTTTTCAAGAGAAATTCATTTTTTAATCTTAACAGGCATAAACATTATGGAAATAGTGGTATTCAATCTCTCATGGTAACTAAATGCAACTCTAAAATTTTATTTATCATCACATATCATAAAAATGTTTTAGGATATTTAGTGAAAAAAAATTAGTCTTTGAATGGTATAATCTTTTATGAAAAACTAATTATCAATTATTTATAAGAAATAAATGCAACTATTTATATTTTTATTTAACATCACATATCCTGAACCATTTAGGATATTAAGTTAAAAAACCTTAATCTTTGACTGGTATAATCCTTTATTTTTGTAATTGTAAACTTCTCTGAATACAAACATGATCCCACAAAACTCTTTTATTTTCAAAATATATTTCTATGATATAAGAACTTATTTTTTTATGAAATATTATTTATTTCTTTTTAGTAGGAAAATTGAAAAAATGAACTATTGTTTCTATATCTTATATGGTGTTACATGTGTTTATATTATTTTTCATTTTTGAAAAGAAGGTTTTATTAAAATATACCAATGATGGAAGGAAAAAACACATTCCATTACACTTTAACAAAAATTTGGATAAAACAATTATCATGGAAATTTTTTTTTTACCCTTCTCTTTTTTTCAAGTATGTTATAGAATCTGATTAATCTTAAAACATGCATATATAATCAAATATCTTAATGTTTTTTGATAAATAACTCTTTATTATAGAACTAAATCTATTATCATATAATATAATTGTGATGAAGAAACACATCCTTTACATATATTAATCTAAGATTGATAAATTATTTTACAATAAAATATTTTTTGTATAAACTCTTTACTTTATCAATTGAATGCAAACTACGTTCTATATAAAATATTCCCCTTATCTTGAACTCTTGTATATTTTCAATAGTTATAAAACATACACTTGGTATCAGATACCCTTGAAAAATTAAATAATTGATTTATATAACCCTTATACATAAAATGTAAAATATATGAAGTTTCCTAAAATCAATTTGGTGTCATGATAACCTATTATATGTAATTATTACCCCTTTTTTACAAACATTAGTTTTAATTTTCTTAACTAGAAACTTAAAGAAACATTTTCAATCTTTTTGAAATAAATTTTCATCTTACAGTTTGAACATTTACCCACATTTATTGTATATATATAATTAATACCTAGACATAATTTAACTATCTCACTTATTCTTAATACTTTTATAATACTAGGTAAAATTTTCTTAAATTCAATCATATAGTTATAAAGTTTCCATAAATGATAATAATATGAATTCACAAGATAGAACTATCCATTTCTAGTATCCCTTAAATCATTTTATAGAATTAAAAAAATCATAAAATATTTGTATTAAGAACAAATAACTCATTTTATTAGACAATAATATTTTAAACACACTTTTCAATAGAAAAGTGAGATAAAATTCATATATTAGGACAAGTTAGTATAAAAATGAATCATCAAAGTAATTAATGAATCAAATCCTTTATTCTATTACTTGAAAGAAAAATTCATGTTTTAAATGTCAATTATTTCTCATCTTATGTCCTCCTATATGTTTATAAATTTCTTAAAACATATAGCTAATATCAAATATCTATCCAAATAAGCCTTTTAGTTTAACCAAATCATTAACATATTCACTTATATTGAATATTATTTATAATAATAAATCATATTGATTATATGAATATAAAATTATCTATACCATTTAACATCTAATTATTTTTAAACATTAAGTGTAACATTATATGGTTCATAAACATCTAGATTCACTTGTTGAACTATTTCAACATTTGTTACATAGGAATGAATTATTCTAACTCATAGAATTTTTCTCCTGTATAAGAAAATTTATTAAATCAATATTCTAGATTAATAACTTTTATTAAGTTACCAATATTAGGAGTATATTACACCATGCTTCTCTTTAAATGTATTAATCTCAATGTTTAGTTTGATGATGGAAGTGTTATTCATCTACAAAAAAATTTATTAGAAGATTATCATTTTTTATTACCCCAAAATAATGAAATTATAAAATGGTATCCCACTAGAAATATGACCCCTTTTAAAATTAATCATATCCATTCAGTGAGATAAGATACATATTTCACTAAGTCTCTAGTCTTTTTTGGTGTTCCTCTCACCACTCGTCTCTTTAGGTAGGTCATTATGCTAATTTTATCAAATATGAATCTTAGATAGTTGAGTGAATAATTCTTTATCCAATACATCATATGGATAAAACCAATTATATTCCTATAGTATCATAACTCTTAGGGTTTCTTAGCTAAGTGTGACCCAAATAAAACACCAAGAAAAATGTAACAAAACACGATCCATAGGGACCCTTCTTCGGAAGAACTTACCCAAGGATGAGCCAGTGTCATCTATTTCTTGCTTTCCTTATACAAGATAATACTTGGGTACCCTGCTTTGTAAGAACCTATCTGGTTGGGTGATGGAGGTCTTGGAAAGTGACACTTTAAAACGAATATAACACTTAGTATTTCAATAGTAATTAATTTTACAATCTTCTCTCATGTTATTAACTTTTATTATGTATGATTATTTCAATATAGTTTGGAATCCTATTACCCCCACCAAACCAATATGTTCAAACCATATTGATGTGTAAATCTTTAAACAACCCATAAGTTTTTATTATTCACCTAAAAATAGAATCCATGTATATATATATATATATATATATTTAAATGAATCATATGCATAAGGATCATGAATTCTTCATGAAAACGTTTAGAATTTTATGAGGTTGAAAATCTTCACATGAGTAAGCTCAAATAAAAAGATAGCCAATGATAATCACCATCCTAGACAAGGCACATGCATCTAGGTAGGTATGTAGGCTGTCTGACCCCAAGTCTCTCTCCCTAGGGATACTTTTCTGAAGAGATACTTCAATTCATTATATTTAAAACATCTAATAGGCATAATCTATATTCAACAACTTAATTCATGCTAACAAATTCCATAAAAAACCGAGGTAAAGGTAGATAAAAACTAAATTCATTATTCTAGCTAGCACATAACTAATTAGATTCTTATATGATAATATCTATAAGTATATTAACTTCTTAAAATAAAAAATACGTATTATTAATATAAACAGTTTATAAACATGAATAAAGTAGAGAATGAATTTTAAATAAATGAACAATTGAATTATTTAAACATGAGATAAATATTTATAAAAAATTCATAAAAAAAATAAAACTATAAAAATATTATGATTATACTTATCATTGTGTAAATTACATAATTATAACACCCCATGTTTCTAAAAAAACAATGTTCTATAGTGTATATAACATACAACACTGAGCCTAAAAGAAGACTGATTATTTAATTATGATTATTATAACTTACCCATTCAATTAGAGGATATGAATATGAATAACTAATTTATGATATATATATATATATATATAGTAAATACTAAATATAAAATTATTTATAAATTCTTAGTAAATAAGCATTCAAATTTTAATGAAGTCGTTTTATTATTCAAAAATATATTTGCTTAAAAATGATTTTTATTTATTTTTATGAAAAAATACTATAATTATTTTAAATAACTTTGATAAATTTTATTTGATAAAATTAAAATAATTTTTTAAATCCTAATACTAAAAATAACTTAGGGTAAAATTTTGGGATTTTTCCGAAATAATTGATTTTTCAGTGAATAGAAAAACCTATCAGTATTTCAAATACTGTCCAATATTTTTATTAAATCAAGTAATAAAAAGGTCCCATTATATTTTATATTTGTTATTAAATTGAAAAAAAAAACAATTTTTTATAATAATTTAATTAATTTGATTTTAATTTCCAATTTTCATGATTTTTGTATAAGTTTATTCTTTTCTTAAAAATGCTGTTTTCTACAAACTATTTTTATTTTCATAAAGTTTATATATTTTAATTAATTAAAATAACCCATAATAAGGAATGATTTAAAAGAAATTTATTTATTATATATATTTATATTAATTTAAATTCAAAAAATTAATACTTATAGTTATAGAGTTAATATAAGATCATTTATTTATAGAAAAAATGTATTCATTGAAAATATTATTTTATCACATTTTTTTGGAATAATTTTAAATTAAATTCTACAACTTATATGAATTAAATTTGATAAAAGTTGTTCCATATTTTTAATTACAATAATTAATATTAGGTAATAACTTCAACTAAACGTTTTGTCATAATTAATAGTAAAAATAGTAGAATTTACAACAATAATTAAGGTTAAAATAATGTTTTGGGAATTATATGATCTTTTGTTAAAATTTATTTTAAAAACATATAGGATTTTATTTTATAAATTTTATTTCATATTTATAATTAATGGGTTAAAAATATCAATTGATTCTCATTTTATTTTTAGTCTTAAAGGATAAATTACCTTGGTAAAAACTAGTTACCATGGTGAAAATTAAAATGGTAAAAGTGAGTAACCATATAGGTAAAGGGAATGAAATGTTTAAAAAATATTTACTTTTTAGTTGTGTATGTGTGTCTTAAGCTAATATTTTTTCCACTCATTTATTTATCAATTTTGGAGGCACTTGATTTTAAACTGACTTCCTATTATTGATTAGTTTTGGGTATTTATAAAAATGACACTCTTTATCACTTATAAAAGGGAACCTACCATCATCATTAAATCACACTTAAAAATCCCTCGGTTTCAATAAAAAACTAAAAAAATACCTTTTAATTACTTTATCATGTCATATAGGCCATTTTTTATTATAAAATCCACATAGGAAGGCTATTATTGGTGCAAACATGAAGAGGTTGTCCAAAGAAGATGTATCATTCATAACCAAGAACTTTGGTTTATTTATTCTTCTACATTATTAAAATATTATTAAACCATAATGATATAATAAAATAATTATATACCATATAATTAGATTTTATTTTATTAATTTCACAACTTATATACATTAACTCTTCTGTCAAATGGGAAATGAAACCATCATTCGTGTGTATGACGAACTACCGCCTCACGAACTGATGTAATTTGTTTCGTATCATCTCCTATATCAATGATTTATGATGATTGAATTAATGTATATATATATGATATTAATAAAATATTATTAATTTTTAATAGTAATATAAAATATTTTTTCTTACAATTTCATTCATTAAAATTTTATAACGTCACTCGTGCACATGTGTGGATTACCACCGAAATGAAGATATGTGATTCATTTTTCTCTACTTAATCACATAAAGGGTATATATATTCATATTTAAAGAAATAATATGAAATTTTATGATAAAATTATCATTATTTAAAGATAAATTATCACTTTATTTCCAACATGATCATTAGAAAATTGAAACATTACTAATGCATACGTAAGATATACTGTCTCTATGATTATAACATAGTTAAATTTTTCTAACCATATTTCATGGCCTATTTTAAAATTATAATATATATATATAAAATGATAATTATTTCATGATTATTATTTTGGATATGATAAAATAATAATCTCTTTGACTCTAGTGAACTTACCAAATTGATTTTAGATACATGAGCCGGATATCATCAAAACATACGACATACACCTAAATGATTAAGTAATTTAATATAACATGATAATAAATAAAATAAAAATAAACATAAACTCAAAAAATATTATTAAGAATTTAAATAATTAACATAAGTTTATTATTCAAGAAGATAATGAATATACATGACAAATCTAACCTAAGGTAAGAGATCTCTCTAAACCACCCCTTTTCTTCAAGTTATGTGCATTCTCTCTCTAACTAACATTATCTCTCTATTTAATGTTATGGAATGATTCTAAATTTTTTTATATATCTATCATACATATACCTAGATTATCTCCTTTTATTTGATGGGGTAAATACATACCTTTTTGATCATTTCTCAAATACTTTCTTTAATAAATCTATTTTGATTATGATATGAGGCAAGATTATGAAACCAATTTTCATTACATGGATAATTATTATGTTTATTCCATATGATTGATTTCATTTTTGTGGAATGATAATATAAATGTTATGATGGGTACGACCAGATATCGATCTAATGCATTGGTTAAATATTTTTTCTCATGAGAGGTTATATATGGGATTATGGAGTAAACCTAATCCATTGTAGGACTTTGAACACTATGTGATATTGAATATAAATTTAGAATTGATTAATATTTATGTCATTTTATATCTTGTTTCCAATTTCATATGTTTCTATGATCTTAAAATACCATGTTATTTATGTTATAAATCTATGTTACTACTCATGCACCTTATTTTTTATGATACCATGTTATATTTTTTAATTATTTTTATTTTTCCTTATGATGTTTATTCAATTATTGGGATTTTCATCTCACCCATTTATTTCATGTATTACCTAGTTTATCCTATTTAGTTTTAGGAGATCAAAATATTTAGGATCTCACTAAATATAATAAAAATAAGTTTGATATGTTTTAGTTTTTTTGATGTTTTATGTACCTAGTCTTCCAATGACACTAGGCCCCATGATCTTTAGGTTGTAATTTATGAAATTTTATGTTAAAAATAATGTTTTAATATGTGTAAAAAGATTAGGACACTATATTTAGTATCATATATGGGTCTATTTATTTTTGTAGATTATGAATAAAATACTTTATTTAAAATTCTAGGGATATTTTGAAGTATTGGAATATATCCTATAATTTTGGTAAAGTTTAGAGAGAGTGGTTTATAAGAAATTACATCTATGTATAGATACTACAAGTGGATGTGGATATAATATAGTTGTACCTAGGGGTAATAAATTTGAAAAGGTTTCATTGAGATTTGAATTGATCATCACCTGCTGCATGAAAATGGGCCTTGCTGCACACCTATTTTGATACCCCAGTGGTATATGTTTGGGAAATTCACAAACTCTTTACCAACCATTATGAAATACTTGAAAATATTTTTATGTTATAAAACCTAATAGAACACATTACCATGGATAACATTAATCAAAAAAATAAAGAGTCCTAATTTTAGTTTTAATTTTCATTTTTAGGTTATTATTCCAAGTTTATAAGTTTCATTTTTTTATGTTAATATATTATCATATGGTTTTTTATTCTTTCTAGTTAATGGTGGGAAATTGGAGAAACCATTCTAAGAATCAACATGATAGGAAATGTGATGATTTACCCAATGACATGTCTAACCTTATGGGATCAGGAGATAAGAAACATATGGATGTTTTGACTCAAATAGATCATTTTATTAATAATAAATTGAATTATTAGGAACTCCATACTCCTCATAAGAAATAGAAATTTGTTATTGAGTCTTTTATGTGACAAAGTCCTCCTACCGTTAGTGGGTCTTTTGATCCCGTCATCAAGAAAAAATGGATTAACTTCATTGAGAAGATATTCTCTATCCTATAATGTACGAAGAAAGATAAAGTTGTGCTAGCCATTTATTTTATTGGGGTAGAATAAAATTAGTGGGGGAAATTGATCCAAAACAAAATTTATAAATATGACATCAATTCCATGGAATGATATACTTTAAGAAATTATTTTTCAATAATGTTTTTCCTAACCTATCCATCTTAAAATTGTGAGGGAGTTCCTTAGACTGAAGAAAAAATAAGATGAGTCTATTAGGGAATATTTGGAAACTTCACAATGATTTCCTGATATTATTATATATTTTTTCATTAATACCGAAATTAAGGTGTAATGCTTTTTTAGTGGATTAAATCTAAGTCTACAAAAATATTTGGAAATTTTAGACTTTCATAGTGGTGAAAAGATTTTCTACTATTCCGTCAAAGTTGAGATAGAGATCAGTTAATCTTAGTGGTATCATGGTATTGGATAAAAAATGTAAATGGAGTTTTCTTCAATTGTATAAATAGATAAATTTCATAGAGTAAAGAAAACCGAACATCCCACATGATGAATGTGTGGAATGAAGCACCATTGAAGCTATCTCAAGGGAGCTAAATTATGTTTAAAATGTGGAATGGAGGGGTATCAGGATAATAAGAAACAAATTAAAATGAAGAAACTCACTAATATAGAATAATAAAAGAAGTTTTAGATCAAAACTTGTCCTATGGTGTAGTTTTTAAACTATAAGGAACTTGGGAATTATGCAAGCCAATGTTGTAAGGCAAGGGTTGTCAGAGACAATCAATGAAAAAAAAACTCCAAGACATAGAGACAAGGAAGGGAATATGATATCACTACTTCTGAGGTGGATACATAAAATGATGTGATGATAGGTATGTTAGTTATTCATTCAATAATAGTGAATTTAGTTTTTGATTCGGGTTGTATGCATTATTTCATATCTTTTAATTTTATTAGAACTATTCAAACACCACCTCAAGACACGGGGGTTAAGCTATCTATGAGAATAGAAAACAAAGAAATTATTATATCACAAGTATATAAATCCCCCCAATCAATTTTTGTGGACCAAATATTCTATAAAATATCATCACACATAATTTGGAAGAGTTTGATTCTATATTGGGCATGGATTGACTATCCTTATATAAACCCAAAATCAACTATTGGGAGAGCGATATCACTCTTCTTGTCCCAATTCATCCTATGATTTAGTACAAGTGTAAGGAGGAGGATGAATCTCCCCTAGAATCTTTTATTAAAGCATGGAAATTATTTCCCTATGAGTAATATTTTTTAGCCCAAATGAGAGAGATAAAGTATAAAATCATGTTTAAAGACATTCCCATTATGAGGGATTATACTAACATATTCTATGAAGAGTTTCTAAGTCTTCCTTAAGATTGAGAGTTTGAGTTGACAGTAAAAATAATACCAAAATCTCATCCCATATTGAAGAATCCTTAAAAATATCCATTATTGACTTAGAAGAAATGAAAATGATGTTACACAATAATTTTTAAAAGGGTTTTATAAGTGTGAGTGCTTTGCCATGGGGATAACTAGTCCTCTTCATCAAGAAGAAGGATGAGTCAATGCTCCTCTATGTTTATTTTAATGAACTCAAAAAAATATAGAACCAGTATCCACTACCATAGATAGCTGAATTTGTCCATCAACTATGTGGGTCCTAGTATTTATCTATGATAGACCTTCGATTGAGATATCACCAATTAAATGTGAAAAAGGATGATGATCCCAAAACTGCATTTTGAACAAGTTATAGACACTATGAGTTCATAGTGATGCCCTTAAAACTCACTAATACTCTATTAATTTTCATGTACTTAATGAAAAGAGGCATTATATATTACCATGTAAATTGTTTTTTAGTTTCTATCAATGATATTATGATATTCTATAAAAGTAAGGAGGAGCATGAAGAGCATTTGAATTTTGTGCTGAAGACTTTTCAAAATGAAAATCTATATTAAATTTATAGAAAATTTTAGTTTTGGATAAATTAAGTATCATTAGCAGGGCATATTATCACTAGTAAAGAGATTTCTACAGTCCCTTATAAGACAACAAAAATTGAGGAGTGGCCTAGACCACAATCTATACTAGAGATCCATACTTTCTTTGTACTATCTAGATATTACAAATGATTTTGAGAAATTTATGATAATTTTAAAAACTTATAACCATGATAACTTAGAAGGAGGTAAAGTTCATCTAGAATAGTGAATGTAAAGAGAGATTTAATGAGTTGAAAAAGGGGCTTATCACTACACTAGTCCTCATGATTCCATCAATTGGTAAAATTTTATGGTATATAGTGTTGCTTCAACCAAGGGATTGGGCTAAATATTGATACCAAATGATAATGTTATAGCCTACACCTTAATGTAGTTCAAATTTAAGGAATATAGAAATCAAATTCATGATCTGGAGTTGTCTATAGTGATTATTTCTTAAAGAATACGACGACAATATCTCTATGGGGAGACTTGTGAAATATATACAGATCATAAGAGCCTCAAATATAAATTAAAATAGGAGGATATAAATATTTTCCAGTGAATATGGTTATATATGATCATGTATAATTAATACTCAATTAATTACCATACTGGCAAAGTAAAAAAAGTATAATATACTCTAATTATAAGGGATTCGACAACCTTATCACTTATGAGAATCGACAAGGATTCAATATTCTTAGAATTGTAAATGATGGAAATGAGAATCATGAAAGAAGGAAAACCATCATTCCTTTATCATATTATTATTCAATAATCCCTTCCAGAGATGATAAAGGATGCTCAAATAGAAGATGTGGAAATTCAGAAGAAGGTGGAAGATATATGAAAGTTGGAAATATTAGAGTTCCAAATTGATGATGAAGGAGTTGTAATATTTGAGTTAAAACTATTTGTACTATCAAATACTATGATAAATAAAGATATGTTGAATGATGTAAATAACTTTACTTTGTCCCTCCACCCAAGGAGAATGAAGATCTATCAATATCTATGAGAGAACCATTGGCAGGATAGTATAAAGAAAGAAATTTTGGAATATACATCAAGGTGTATGGTTTTTCATCAAGTGAAGAATGAAAGAAAAAATTATATGGGGATGATTCAAGCATTACCCATACCTACATGTAAATGGGAAAAATCGCGATACACCTTTTCACTGGTCATCCAAATACTTCAAGAGGAAATGAAGACTGATCAGTTCATTTAAAGACTGATCATAGGGCTGGTGAGTCTTCATAGAACACAACTATCAGTTGTATCTAACAAAGATATGATATTTACATCCAATTTTCAGAAGTTCCTCCGACATGATATGAATATTGAGTTGAATTTCCGTATGACTTATCAGTCCCATATTGATGACCAATCTGAGAAAACTATTTAGACACTAGAAGACATGTGGTGAGAATGCTAAATGGAATTTAAAGGAGTATGCGATCAACATCTTCTTAAAGTTGAGTTATCATACAATAATAGTTTCCAATCACACATCCAAATGGATCCCTATAAATCCCTTTATGGAAAGAGATATATAACACTTTTTTTGGGATTAATTTTTTGAATGCAAGATTTTAGGACCTAAAATGATTTATGAAATGGTATAAAAGGTTAATACCATTCATAAATAGATAGGTATTTCTCAAATTTGATAGAATATATATGATTGAAATCATCAATGAGACCTAGAGTTTGAGGCCAGGGATAAAGTGTATCTATGAAAATGTCCATGGAAGAGATTCATGAGATTTTGTAAGAAAGGAAGTCTAATCCTTAGGTACATAAACCCTTTGATATTATCAAACACATTGGATTTTTGACTTATTGAATATCACTCCCACCAAACCTTTCTAAAGTACTTGATGTATTCCATGTATCCCTCTTGAGGAAGTACATACCAGATCCATCACTTGTACTAGATTCATAGGTAGTAAAATTGGAAAATGATATAACTTATGAGGAGAATATAGTGAAGATATTGGAAAATATAGATTAATTTCTATGAAACAAGATAAACTATGTGGTCAATGTACTATGGAAAAACCATAAATACGAAGAGGGAACCTATAAAATAGAGGAATCTATGAAGCATAAGTACCCTCACCTATTTTAACCTTAGTGTGTAATACTAAATTTCAAGGGAAAATCCTTAAGGGGGGAATAATGTAGCACTATAAAAACCCAGTACTAATATGAATAAACATGACATCATTTTTTTGGAATACTTAAAACATTACACAAATAGACGCCCAAAGACTGTATTAGTTTAGTGTCTTTGGAAACACGAAAACATAAAAACTGGTATATGAGTGAGATATAATATCTCCCAGTAGGTTCTCCAATACTAGAACCCCTATTATACATATCATACATAAAATATATCTTCAAAAAGTAAGGAAAGAAACATAAAATGGGTCAATCTCAGATGCTCAGTAAGCATTAACAAGGGACATATGTAAGCATAAACGTGATCATGATGGTAAAAGAATGGGATCAAAGCATTAACAGTTCATACCCTTCACATCATAAACATGAATCATGACATAAAGGTTAGTAGTTCATAAGGAATGAATCATAATTAAATCAATATAATAATCCATTAAATCATGAAATATGAGTAAGTCATGGAATTTTAAAATTCACATAAACATGTAATATCATTCCCTATAAGTCAATACGCATTGATAGAACTCATAAGGGAACTTTATAGTGACTACACCTACGCGATGATACACACCACCATCCCTAGTCATAATCCTTTACTTGAAAGGGATTGTGTTTCCCCATCTTCCCATAGTGGATTAGGTTTCTACATTTTCCCATAGTGGACCGAGTTTCCCCATCTTCCCATAGTGGATTGATTTTCCCCATCTTCCCATAGTGGACCAGGTTTCCCCATATTCCATAGTGGATCAATCCCATCTACCTAATTACCATCCTTATCAAATGAGATATAAATATTTACCCAGTTCATTGGATAGAGATATAGGTCCCACCTATCTCATAATGAAATCATACATACATGTTCCACAATATCATAAACCATCATATCATAAACCATGAAATGAAATGGGTATCATAAAAATGTAATCATATCATAACCTATGAAAAAAGGGATATGTTTCACAATCATTTCATTAATGCATATCCTTTGAAAAAAATCAGGTTTCATAAGCATATGACCTATGAAAGGGAAATGGGTTTTATAGACATATAAGCCGTAAAATAGAAATGAGTTTCATAAACATATAACTTGTGAAAGAGAAATGAGTTTCATAAACATATAACCTATAAAAGAGAAATTAGTTTCATAAATATATAACATGTGAAAGAGAAATGATTTTCACAAAAAATTAACCCATAAAAGAGAAATAGGTTTCATAAACATGTAACCCATGAAAGAGAAATGAGTTTCATAAACATAATGACATCAAAACATAATCCATTAAGAGAAAAAATATGAACAGAACCTTTAGATCATTTCCCTAGAAATGAATGACTAACACAAACAGATTTCATCTTAGATAGGAAATAATTTGGAATGATATTTTAAAAACATTTCATGAGGAAATTATCCTTTCTTCTTTGAGAAATTATTTTTAAAAACATAAAACATTTTGAAAACCTTGTTTTTGAAAATAAACTTGAAAACATAGGAATCCTTGAAACCCTTTTAAAAAATATTTTCTTTAAAAGCATATAAAAGAATATTAAAAACTCTTTGAAAACCATCTCCTTTAAAACTTATAAAATAATCTTGAATACATTTTGAAAACCATTCTTTGAAAATACTTTGAAAACATATAAAGAAATCTTCAAAATTTTTTGAAAAATGTTTTCTTTGAAAATACTTTTAAAATTTATAAATAAAATTTTAAAAAGTTTTTATAATCTTTTTATTTGAAAATAATTTGAAAAATTATAAATAAATCTTGGAAATGTTTTTATAAAACTTTGTTTTGAAAGAACAAAAATTTCCAACCTAAGAGATTAGTAAAGTCATAATTAAATAAAAATACTTTATTAATCATCTTATGTACCAAAGAGGAAAAAAATGGTACTAATACATGAAGATACCATGAATAACTAGTGTAGATTAAAATTCATGAGAGTTATTGAGATATGGATCATAATATTTCATCAATGGAAGCTTAATCATAAACAATATCGATAAACGATGAGATTGTTGCAATAAACCATTAACATTTTGGTAACATTGAATCATAATAAAGTGGAAATAATAAAATTACATGAAGAATAAAATATCACTAAAATAAATATATTCATGATATAAAATTCCAAATGGAATTATATACACCTTTTCAAATAATATACGTGCATAACATGACATGTGTCTTAAGGAAGGAAAATTGAGACTAAATTACTTTACCAATTTGGTAACTTTTGAAATATAAACCCCATGAAATAAATATCATAAAAAGGATATATAAATTATCATAAATTTAAGTATAATAATCATATAATACCTTTATGGTTAGTAAAAACCCCACATATAATAAATAGATGGTGAATATGTCTTGTGTCTCGTGGAAAATAAAAGTGAGATGAGAAAACCCTTACTACTTAAGTAACATTAGAATCAAGATCCCAATTAAATAATAACATAAATTTAAGATTTTAAAATCATTAAATAAATTATATTAAAGACATAACATGTCATAGTTCAGTATATACACTGCACAAAAGAAGAGAGTGGTGAATATGGCATGTATCTTACAGAAATAAAAAGTGAGATGAAATTCCATTACCTTAAGCCTTGAATCTATTCACACTCATTCAAAACTCCTGTATAATAAATATAAGTTTATAAAAAATATACCATTGAACCATATTATTATATATAATACCAAATATTATTTTATTTTGACTTTATATCACCCGTCTATTAACAACTCAATGTTAATGTTACGTTTTGGGTAATAATCACTTTGTTTTTATCATATGTTTTGATTTGTTGTATATTTTTCATCATAGTTATATCATGATATAAAGAATTTAAAACATGATATAAATATAATATATATTTATTATATAAGTATTTATATCAATATATAAAATATACAAATATTAAATGAAATACATCATTTATGGAGACGGTAGACCGTACGTACACATGAATGCTGTTTTTGATTTACTGTCGTATTAAAATAAAGAAAGAAAATGAAATATATGTATATATAAATCTAATATAATTATATTATAATTATTATGTCATATATATCATAAAAATTTATGAAACCCATCCTTAATACATTCCATGTAAAGTGTGAACAAATTACATCATTTTGAGGAGGCAGTAGTCCACACTTTCACAAATGAAGCCATCTTATTTACAAAAAAATGGAATAGATGAAGTTATGTTTTATATAATAATTCAAGAAGAAGAATAAAATCATAAAAATCATATATATCATATAAAATATAGTTTTCATCATAATTTTCATCCATGAGAGGTGGTAAAGAAAAAATGAACCACATCGTTTAATGAGGCAGTAGTTCACCAAACACAAGAATGGTAAGTTTGTTACCCATTTGATGGATGTGTGTGTAAGTGTAGGTAAAACACTTAGAATGAATAATATATAAGCATATTTAATATATTTATTTTATTATATAAACATGTAATAAGATGTGTTTAGGGGGTGAATAATGAAAATAAAACAAAGGAACTTGAGGAAGGATGTTACCTCTTCTCTAGGAAACTCCTCTTGGTTTACACCAAAGGGATTAATAGGATGTATTTATGAAAAAAGGGATGATTTTAGGATTATATGATAGATTTTTGGAGCTTATTGTATCAGATTTTTTTTGATACGAATGTATTGAGAGGTGTGAGGAGGTGGGAGGGTTGAGTGCCTTTTATAGTGGAGGATGAGTGGAATTCTTGTAAATTTTTGGAAAGGGAATTCCACCCATATTTTTCCTATGTCAAGTGGATCCAATAATGAAAAAATTCAATAAAATTGTGGATATGGTCTATATATGTCCATAAACGTTATTTTATTACATTTTTAGGCCATTTCCCCTTAATATTAAGGTCTAGTCCCTTGTTAAGCTCAATTTTACCTTAATCGATGTAATTAATTTTAATTACATTCACTAATATTTTTAGTCCAAACTAATTTGTCTAATTATACATTATAAATTTTACTAATTCAAAATATGTAATATATTTTTCAAAATTCTAATTATAGAAGTGTAATAAATTAATTTAAATTTAATCCTATAGATGGGGCGACAATGCATGCTTTTTTAAAGTAAAAACATTCAAAAGTTTGCTAAGTTTTTTATATTCAATTTCAAAGTAAAATTGATTTCAATGTCCTAAATGGGGTTAATTTTTGTATAATTTATCTCATTTAACTTTAAAAATAATCCAAAATATAATTTAACCTTGTAAAAAAATTATAAAAAAAAATAAATTTTGAATTAAAATTCAGTATTTTTACAATTCATCAAAAAATGAAACTTCACAGAAAATACCAAAAAATTAGAATAATCTATGTTTTATGTTAAACATTTAAAAAATAATTTTTATTTTTTTCAAATAAATATTATAAGTGTCAAAAATAATATTTAAAATGGGTTCACCATTAAAAGGCGGTAAAATTAATTTTTAGAATAATACATCTTTTTATTCATAAAATTGAATTTATTCTTATCTTATCCTATAAAATATATAGGATGAGTATAAAAAATATTTATTGAATATATAATATATAATTTTTATTGAAAAAATTAATAAAAATTGGTTTTTTTAATTTATTGAGATAAAATTGTGTTTTTTACATAGAAAAATAGTTTTCTTAGAAAAGAAATTTCTTTATTTTAAAATAGTTATTACATTCACTTATAGTAATTTATAATAAAAGGATTCATTTTATATACATGTGTAAATAATATTTTCACAATTTATTTAATATTATTTGTAAATTATATTCCAACGACTAGGTGGTAGCTATAATAATATTTTAATAATCATATTAATATTATATTGTAGTTCAATAAACTCAGACTTGTGTGTAATGAAAGCTATCAAAGGGACTCAGTATTGTGTGTAATAAAATAAAAACATAGTGTTGTGTGTACTATAATATAATATAAGTGTTTCATGCAGTTCACCCAAGGAAAACATATTTACATAATATATAAATAAACTATATTCAGTGTTCATTGAAATTCAAAATATCAAAAAAGATTAAATAAATTCAAAAATTATTTCACAAAATATCAGGGTGTTACATTCTATCCCCCTTAAAATGAATTTATCCTTGGAAATTAATCTCTATTATTAAAGGTTTAACACTTAAAATTTCCTTTCATATAAACCCACACTATAAAAATGAATACTAAAACTTCTTTTAAAAAGGGAATTTTTGAAACATGACAATTGCCCAAAGTAACTCATAATTGGGTTTTCACATTGGAGAACATTGGTGGAAATTAAAAACATGGACATGGAAGAAAAATATAACCATCGTGTTCTGTTGAAGAGTGATATAGAACAATGTCAAGAGAAAAATAAAACTCACAAAGATATATATATCTACAATGATCTAAGGGTCCATTTGATTCATTAGAAAAAGGTACTAGGATAAACTTTTCAGTTTAAATATCCATTACCTAGATTTGAATAATTTTAATGGGAATATATACTTACTTGATTTGGTACAATCTCATGCTTTCTTGTTCATTGATAAAATTACACCTCACCTCTTTGTCCAAAAAGGGGTATTTTTCATTCCTAAAGTAATAACAGATCATGAGAACCATGATAAGCCAACCCATCTGTCACCAGTTACTATCAACACAATATTATTATAACAAGTCATCCGATATACATAAATCCTCATCTGGTGAGATAATACTTTAATATCAAAAAATTCATCCATAGTTTAACTTATAATTTCCATAAATGGTTAACCTTATAAACCTTACGAAAGTAGAAAATCAAAATATTTAGAAAAATGGTCACTAAATCAGCTTAAAATTGATCCAAAATATATCACAAAGTAACTTTTGGTTGTCACATTCCAAAAATCTGAATACCCTCATCGTTTATACTCTTGAAACATGGTAATAACCTGAATTTCCATAAATACTTTTGTAAACATGCATGCTTCCTTATTCCAATGATTACTAGATATATTACATATATACAAGAAGTTGTAAAATTCATCCTTGATGACATAAACTACTTCGTAAACAATTCAATAATAAGTTATTGGGTAATCCATATGGTCCAATTTACTTTATCATATCAATCATCTTTTTATCTGAGAAAAATAAAATTTTCTCAACATTAAAGACACATTAAGGGTTACCTTCCCTTAGTCAAAATAAAACCTTTCCATTAAATCCCATTTCTAGTTCATCAGTACAGGCCAAAATATTTTTTATATCCTCAATGGAAGATATACACATCATGATTCATATAACATAATTCTTGAAGTCCTATACATACACACTTCAATCTTACAACTTCATTCTTAAACCATTACTCAGGATTCATCATCTTATCCACTAATAATACTTTACTATAATATGAAGTATGAATCATGTATTAAGGTTACTAAACCTAAATCCAACAATTATTTTTTACATTTAATGTAAATAATACTATAAGAACATCAAATACATTTCACATGTCATTTTCAATCTCTTTATCTTCGGTAGTATAACCAATACCCATGGACATTCCTGATTTCTTTTATGATATTTACACTTGGAAATTAATTTTCATTAGGACTATACTTTCCACATATAAAAATTCAATGTTAACTCAGTTTATTATAGTTACCACTATTGAATAAAACTTGAAATCTTAGAGTGAAAAAAAATATCATAGCAGAAAACCAAAAAATCATGAAAAATCACTTATAGGTTGTATAAATGAAGACACCAAATTATTTAATATATGAAACCTTAGTTTTATCCTAGTTTATTCACTTTCATATTCTATTTAAATCCTACATTATGGATTGTAAAGAGTTTGTGAATTCCAAAAGCATATCCCCTGGGAGTGTCAAACCAGGTGTGTACCAAGGCCTGTTTTCGTGTACCAGGTTACACTCGAGTCAGGGACGATGCACCTTTTTTGGGATTTTACCCCTAGGTACATAATTACCAGATATACATGTAAAATAGAATTATATTCACCTTTTTAAATAATATAGGTGCATAACATGGCTTGGGTCTCAAAGAATGAAAATCAAGACAAAATTACTTTACCGATTTGGTAACTTTTGAAACCTAAACCCCATGAAATAAATATCATAAAATAGATATTTAAATACCCATAAATTTAATTAAATAATTTAATATAATTAAATAAATTTAATATAATTAAATAAGAAAACCCTTACTACTTGAGTAACATTAGAATCATGATCCCCATAAAATAAAAACATTAATTAAATAATTTAATATAATTAAATAAATTAATTTAATTATATAACATTTCATAGTTCAGTATATACACTACACAAAATAAGCAAGTAAAGAATATGGCATGTATCTCACGGAAGTAAAAAGTGAGATCAAATTCCCATACCTTAAGTCTTGACTCTCTTCATAGTCATAAAAAAATAATGTATAATAAATATAAGTTTATTATAAATATACCATAGAGACATATTATTATATCTAATACCATATATTAGTTTTTTATGATTTTATATTACCTATTTATTAACAACTCAATTTAAATGTTACGTTTTAGATAATAATCGCTTTGTTTTTCTCTTGTGTTTTGATTTGTTATATTTTTGGTCATAATAGTTATATAATGATATCAAATTTTTAAAACATTATATAAATATAATATATATTCATTATATAAGTATTTATAATAATCTATAAAACATAAAAATATTAAATGAAATGCACAGTTCATGTAGACATTAGGCCTTACATAATCATGAACGTTGTTTCTGTTTTACTGTTGTATTGAAAGAAAGAAAGTAAATGAAATATATGTATATATATTTAATATTTAAATTAGAATTTTTATGTAATATATGTATCACATATATTTACTAAAAAATACTTAATACATTCCATCCTAAGTGTGAACAAATTACATCGCTTTTAGGAGGCGATAGTCCACACTTCAATAAATCAAGTTATCATATTTACACAAAATGGAAAGAATGAAAGTATGTTTTATATAATAATTAATAAAGTATAAAGAAATAATATCTATAATATATATAATATAAAATCAACTTTAAATCATAATTATGAACCATTATAGGTGGTAAAGGAAAAAACAAACAACATCGTTTTGTGAAGTAGTAGTTCACCGTACACAAGAATGGTAACTTCGTTACCCATTGGATGGATATTTGTGTAAGTGTAGGTTGAAAAAATAGAATAAATAAATCTCATAATATTTATCATACTATGTTTATTATAATATCATGTAATAAAAATATTTTAGGGGGTGGAGAATGATAATAAAACAATGGAGCTTGAGGAAGGATGTTACCTCTTTTTTGGGTAACTCTATTTTTTTTACAACAAATGGATTCCTTTGATGAATTTATGCCCAATGGTAGGATTATAGGATAAAGTGTGGTATGTTTGGAGATTAGTTTATCATATTTTTAGTGATATTAAGGTCTTGAGAGTTGTGAAGATTTGGGAGGGTAGAGTACCTTTTTATAGTGTAGGAGTAAAATTATTTTAAATTTTTGGAATGTGAATTACACCCACCTTTTCCCATTTCAAGTGGATAAAATAATGTACCCAATTCAATAAAAGGGAGGATAAAGTCAAAATATGGCCATAAAATGAATTTTGGAAAAGTGTATAGGTCATTTTGGACCTTAATTTGAAGGTCTAGACCCTTGTTAAGCTTAATTCAATAAAAATATCTATAATTAATTTTAATTACATTGACTAATATTTATTGGTAAAAAACCAAGTATAAATAATTATAAATTATTAATTATTATGATTTTAAATATGGAACAAAATTTTTCAAATTACAATCAATTAAGTGTCAGAAAATGATTTAAATGTAATCCCGTAGATGAGACAACAATGCGTGTTTTTTAAAGTAAAAATATTCAAAAAAATTCTAAATTTTTATATCCAATTTCAAAGTTAAATTTATTGCAATGAACTAAAATGGATTATGTTTTTTATAAATGGTCTAATTAAACTTTAAAACCAATCAAAATCATAATTTAACCTTGTAAATAAATTAGATGAAAAAGCAGTTTTGTATTAAAATTAAGTATTTTTCACTTTTCATCAAAAAAATGAATGTTCATAGAAAAATACAAAAAGTTATCCCTAATATAATGTTTATGTTATGATTTAAAAAATGAAGTTTTTTTCATCAAATAAAAATTATAAATTTTTCAAAAAACAAACTTAAAATGGGTTCTTCATTAAAACATGGTAAAATTACTTTTTAGAGGAATACATCTTTTTATTCATAAAATTTGATTTATTATTATATTGTACTATTAAATCTATTAGATGAGTATAAAAAATATTGATTTAATGTATAATATATAAATTTTATTGAAAACATTACTCAAAAGTGGTTTGTTTAATTTAGTAGGATAAAATTGTGTTTATACATAGAGAAATAGTTTTATTTGAAAAGTAATTTCTTTATATTCAAAGAGGTCTTACATTCACTTATAGTAATTTATAACCAAATGTTTCATTTTATATACATATGAAAATGATATTTTCAAAATATATTGAATATTATTTATAACATCAATTAAAATGACTAGGTGGTATCTATGATAATATTTTAATAATCATATTAATATTTTATTATAATATGGTAAAAACTCAACCTTGCATGAAACTAAATCTATCAAAGGGAATAAGTGTTGTGTGTAATATAATAAAAACATAGTATTGAGTGTACCAAAAGATAATCTAAGTGTTTTGTGTAGTGAATGAAATCCAAAAGTAGTGACTTAATATATATATATATATATATATTCAATGTTGTGTGAAATTAGAAATTCCAAAAAGATTAAATTAATTCAAAAAAATATATTTCACAGAATCTATGGGTGTTACAAGAAACCCATATTCTTAAAATGTAAACTATGTTCGATATCATATATGACAAGTAACAATGAGCCTAAACGAACCATGATTATTTAAATATGACCATTATAACCTAGTCGTAAAATTGGAGGGTATGAATGGGATTAACTAATTTATGAAAAATATATATAGTCCATACAAAATATATATTTTTGATAAATTATTATGAAATAAGAATGTAAATTTTAATAAATACATTTAATTCTTTAAAAAATATATTTTCTTTAAAAATGATTTTTATTGCTTTCTATGAAAAAATATTACAACTAATTTTTAGAACTTTTAGAAAATGTATTTACTAAAATGTAATTAATTTTTTACATCTAAAAACTAAAACTAACTTAGGGATTTTTAATTTTTCTGAAATGATTGGCTTTTGAGTGAATAGTGAAAATTACCGATTTTTCCAATACTGTCATTTATTTTCATTAAATAAATTCATTTAAAAGTACCATTATATTTTTTATTTAGTACCAAATAGAAATATAAATTATTTTATTACTATTATTATAATTTATTTAATTTTAATTATCAATTTTCAGGATTTTTGTATAAGTTTGTTTTATGTTTAAAAACATGATTTACTGCAAACTATTTTTAAGTACATAGCGTTTGTCCATTTCAATTAATAAAAATAACCCCAAATAAGGAACTATTTGAATGAATTTTATGTATTATATATATATATATATTAATTAATTTTTATTCATATAATAATAACTTAACCTCATTGATTTAATATTATCTCATTTACTACTTGAAAAATGCATTTCTTGAAAAAATATTTTTCGACGCATTTTGCAGGTTTAATTATAAATAAAATTATTCTACTTATGTGAATTTAATTTTATATAATATATTTAATATTTTTAACCATAATAATTAATATTAGTTAATAATTTCAACTTAATTTTTGGTTATAATGAATAGTAAAAATAGTAAAAATGTATTACTATGGATAAGCTTAAAATAGGGGTTTACATGTTACATGCATTTATGTTAAAATTATATTTAAAAAATCATATATTTTTTATTTTATTAATTGGATTTAATATTTTTAATTAGTGAGTATAAGTTATCTAATAATATACGTTTAATTTTAAGGATTGAAGGGTAAACTATCTAGGTAATAACTAGTTACGATAGTGAAAATTTAAATGGTAAAAGTGAGTAACCTTAGAGGTAAAGGGAATATATGTTTCAAAAATGCATATTTTTTAGTTATAAAGGTTTGGATCGTCCTTATATTCCCTTAAATCCTTTATTTATCAACTTTGGAGGCATTTTTCTTGGGAGTGACTTCCTATTATTGAATAGTTTTGGGTATTTAGAAAAATACAACTCCTCACTTATAAAAGGGAACCTCCTTTCCTATTTCCTTCACACTTAAAAAGACCTTATTTTCCATTAATAACTACCCAAATAAATTAATTAATTACCTTAACACATATTATATGATTTTTTCAATTATAAAACCCTCATATAAAGTATTTTGGTTCAAACAAAAAGTGGTTGTCTGAATAAGCGGTATAAATCTTAATCGATCTTTTTATTATATTTATTAATCCACCTCCTTCAAATATTATATAAACCATGATTATATAATAGAATAATTATATACCATATTTTGATAAGTTATTATGTTAATTTCATAACCAAAATCCATCTTCTATTCCATCAAAGGTGAAATGAAACAATCACTCATGTGCATATCAGATTACCACCTTATGAACTGATGCAATTTGTTTTCCAACATCGCCTCTATCTATAGATGATTTATGATGATAAATTTAATGCATATATATGATATAAATAAATTATTAATCATTATTTAAAAGTGATATAACATACATTTTCTTACCATTCCATTCATCAAAATATGATAATGTCGTTCGTGCGCACCTGTGGATTACCGCCTCTATGAAGAGATGTGATTTTTTTTAATTACCAAATTACATTGATAGTATATATCAATATATTTAGTAAATAATATTATATTTATTATATAATTATAATTATATAAATATAAAATAACATTTACCTTTTTTACATCATGATCGTCAAAAAATGGAAACATTACTCAGGCATACGTGTGACCTACAATCTCTATAATTGTAATGTAAGTCATTTTTCAGAAACATATTTCATAGTTGGTTTTAAAAGTATAATTGATATATAAAAATGATAATTATTTGATGATGATTATTTTTTATATAATAAAATAATAATCTATTTGACCTTAGTGAACTTACCAAAGTGATCTTGGACATATGAACCCAATATCATCAAAATGTCTGACATGAACCTAAATGTTAAATAATTGAATATAACATGATAATAAGTAAAAAATTAATAATAAAAATGAAAAACTTTATTAATAATGTAAATAATTATAATATGTTTATTATTCATAAATATAAAGAACATATGTGATGAATCAGACTCGAGGTAAGGGATCTCTCTTAACCACACCTTTTAATTAGGTTATGACCATTCTATCTATAAATAATTTTATATATATCTTTAATGTTTCTTAATGGTTATAAATTATGTGTATATGTCTCTAAAATATATACATAGATTATTATAACTTCATTTTATGTTTTAATACATTCATTATGATCATTTCTCAAATTCTTTATTTAAGAAATCTATTTTGATTATGCTATGAGGTAAGATCATGAAACACATTTTATTTCTATAAGAAATTATTTCATTCATTCCTTATGATTAATTTCATTTTCATGGAATATATAATCACATCCATGTTATGATGTGTGTTCCTAGGTCGATATCCAATGCATTGGGTAAATTTTTTTTGTATGATATGTTATGTACATGATTCACAAGTAAACCTAATCTATTATGGGACTCTGTCCACCATGTGATATTACATAGGTAGTTATAATTGAATCATGTTTATTTCATGTTATGTTTTTCTTCAACTTTATTATTTTTCTACGATCTTATAATACAATGTTCTTTTTGTTATTCTTCTTTGTGATTACTCATGAGCCTTTTATTTTATGATATCATGTTATACCTTTGACTTGCACATTATTTATCCTTATAATGTTTATTCCCTTACCCATATTTTTAGACAACAATTTCTTTTATGTATTACCCAGGTTGTCCTATGAATTTTTAAAAGATCAAACAGATTTAAGAGCTCACTATGGTGAATAAAAATAAAGATGTTATGTTTTAGATTCTTTTTATGTTTTATATACTGTGTTTTCTAAAGACACCAGGACTAATGATCTTTAGGTTGTAATTTATGGAAGCTTGTGTTAATAATCATGTAGAAACATGTGAAAAATTATTAGTTTTCTATAATAATTATTAACATAAAAAATTGATATTCATTTATATTTAATCTGTTTTATATTCTTCTTTATATGACATTTTATTATAAATATATGATATTTTATAATTATAAAAAAAATTTATAATCCAATTAATATTTTATAAATATTCTAAATAATCTAAATATCATACACTTAATATTTTATTTAATCCAAGATCAAATATATTAATTTATTTAAATAATCCCCAATAATGCTTCTTTAACTGGAATAATTCAAAATAATTAATTCTGAATAATTTATAATTTTAAAAATAAATATTAAATATTTTATGTTTATTTATTAATTTATAAACACTTCATAAATTACCCATACAATTTTAAAAAAATATAAATCATAAAGTATTCCATATAACATGTTAAAAGGTATTTTTAGCATTAACATTTAATATTTGGAATATTTTATAAATAAATGTTTCAAAAACATTTATATATAATTAATAATAAATAAATTATGATTAATTAATTTATAAAATTCTTATAAACTAAAATATTCCCAAAATACCCGTAATTATGGTTTATAATAAATTTATAAATCATAAAAAACATACTATAATATTTTATAATGCTTTTCTGTTGACCTTTACATAGAAGGGGTGGCCTGTGTAGAGGAAAAATCCTTTACCTTTATATAGGCAATATGTGTAAAGGTAACGTAGTGGTTACTATTATGTAGCTCTTCTTTTTAAGGGTAAACTGAGATGACCATTATATAGACCACTCTATGTAAGTGTAAGTACTTATGACCCTTAAATAAACTACTCTACATTATGAAAAGTCAGAATGACCCTTACATACACTATGCTACATAAGGTTAATATGAGATGATCCTCATAGAGACCACTATATGTGAGGGTAAGTCAGGATGATCCTTATGTAGATGTCACTACAAAAGGTTAATCCTAGATGAACCATATACAAAGTGATTATATGTAAGGATAATCCATGATGACCCTTATACAAAGACCTTATACATGGGGTAATCTATGATGAACCTTATATAGAATGCTCCTATTTAATGTAAATCCATTTTACTTGGAAATATTTTTCAATGAAATCCGATGCTATGTTTTTCATGATTTCTTAATTTCAGGCTTGATTTCACAAATCTAAACACATGGTTAGATATAATACCACTTAAAGGGAATCATTTTGGTCTAATAAAAATTAATAAACATAGTGTAAGTGATTAAAATTCCGTTCCAAGGATCTCACATCCACCATATATAAAACCTGTATAAAAAAATGTGATGAAGAAACTATTGTAAATGCATACAGTTTACCAAAGAGAATCTGAAACATCTTTATCACCTTCAAAATCTTTTGAATGTGCTTAATAAAGATCACTAAGTATAATCTGAAATACATCCCACATTTGGAGGTTTCCATAGGTCAATGGAATTGGTAGATTTTTAGATGGGATTCATCCTTCCTCCAAGGAATACTTGTTCCTCTAACACAAAGGATAAGGATGAATATAGATTTAGGTTTGAGGGAGATTTTTCCAAGCATCAAGAACCACGCTACACACCCACCATTTTATGGTAGTGGATTTAAATAGAAACAAGTATTTACATAGATAATTAAATCATTAACTTATTCATTCATAATACATGATTTGATTCCAATACTAGTTCATGCATCATATGCATCAATGAAACTCCTCCCACATGTTTCATATAATGAAACAGTTTCTTTAAATGATAGATTATGTGGGAGGTTTCATGGGAAACAATACCCTATATAAATGAAAATAATAATTTTCATGCAATATGAAGTAGCTTATATATATATATTGTATACATATAAGGATTAAAGATATATATCATTCAATAATTAGTATGAAAATTGAAGTGGTTATTTCTTTTTATTTGAAAAAATGGCCACACTGAATTTTTTCTAATAAATACACTTAAAAAGGTATCATAGTTTCTTTCAATATGGAATATGTAAACACTTATTTAGAATAACTTATAATAAGTTATAATGATTTAGTTTTTAGTATTTATTGAAAATTGCTTATATGGATTATCACTTATAATAGATAGTTTGAAAAAATAAGTGGTATTTCATCTCTTTCAGAAAAAAACTTATAGAAGAGGTTTCTATTTTATATTACTTGTTGAAAAATAAATTTTTCAGTTCCATTTCTAAATAAAATATTTATTTTTATTAAAATTATCAATTATGATAATAAATTTGAAAAAACATTTCATTATTGTTTTTTATGAATAAACCACTAAAATAAGTGGTAAAAAATAATAATAAAATTTTTAAATATTGAAACAATGGATCATTATCACAAATGAGAAGGTGTATAAAAAGTTATTAATAAGTTTTTTAAACATGACCATATAGAATCACCCATCATGAGTGTTATGTATTAGAATTAATTTTCAATACATGTTGTGAAAATTTTGAGGAAATTTTCTTAAATAGATTTGAAAATGGTTTTTTTTCAATAAATAATATGTAACACTTTAAAAATTAAATTCCTCATCTTGTGAATTAATTTTCTATATATAAGTGAATCTACCAAAAAACACCGATTTATTCTTGGTAGGGAATGTGTAATGACCTTTGAATTTATGGGTCATTGATTTTAGAGGGAATTAGAATTTTTGGTCATGGAGTAGGGTATGTTTAAAGAATTATGATTCATATAAGGATTATGAGGGTTGAAAAATCTAACGTATATATTTTAATATATGTATGTGAGATATTTTAGGTTCTTGATAGAGGATTTGACTAGGTTTTTGGTGACCCGTCTAAAGATATTTTATTACTGATTTATCATCACATTATATTGGGAGAGGGTCACACCATGATGAGTGGATAACTGAGGAATAATTTCTTATTCAAGGTAGGCATCACAAAGTAAAGGTATTGTTTCACACAAATATGAGTGGGTGTCACAGTGTGGCTAATTTTGTATGGGATTTAAAGTGTTAAAAGATGGGGTGTGTGTATATAAGGGCAAGGATAAGTCACATTATAGGAGAGGGAATCTCATTATGCTGACAACCTTTATTAATTATTACTTTATCAAGGGAAAGGATCTCATGTATGAGGATAATGTTATGGTGGATGGCATCACAACATGATGAAAACCCATACGTATTATATGGAAAACACCACATGTTCCTTTTCAAAAGTGTACATGAATATGGTTGGTTACACCATGAACAATAGGTCATGTTGTGGTGAATTTTAAAGGTGAGGCGTTGTGGTGTGGAGTGATAAGGTAACAATCATAAAAGGAGAGGGCACACCAATAAGGGAGGCAGATACATCATAAAGTCCTAGGGTTTGGGGTTTTTTGGTTCTGCGTAGGAGAGTTCTACCTCATCATAACCTAAGAGGTCACACTGTGATGAGTCGCATAAAGGGTAGAATTATGTCATGAGGCACTAGGTTTCACCATATGAGAGTGTATGTAGGTTTAGTATTACATCATCACACCTTGAGAAACTTCTTGACCAGGGAAAAAGATTAGTCATCACACCATGATGCCTAGGGTCATGCCACGACATGCCTCTTTCCCTTTTTTTAAATAAGTACAAACCCATCTCTTCCAAGATGACACCTATCATTATTATTAGGGAATATGGGTATGGTTAAGGGCTATTTGGAAAGCTTCTTCCCCATCTATTCATCTCCTTGATCCCCCTTGGCGATGGGTGATTTGGGGGCATCTACCATAGTAATTAGAGGTACAATTTCCCCATTTATTTTCCATTATTCTTCACCTTCACTTAACTATGATTTGTGATGATTTGGGATATTTTATGCCAATTCTACAAGATCATAGTAGAATCAGGCCAATATGTTGGGGATTTTTCTCAGCTTGTCTAAAGGGTATCCTCATAGGATGAACCCACTAGGTTTTGTGGGGTTTAATTGAGTTGAGTCATTTACCTAGGTATTATTTGTTGTATTAATATTGGTTTGATGTTTAAATTTCTTTTAATTTGTTTATAATTAATTTTTAAGAATTTTGGATTGATATAGGAGCTCAGAAGCATGATGGATCCTAGAATGATCTTGAACGAGCATAACGTGAGGATGAAAACTCCATTTTAGAGGTTGGTGGTACTTATAATACTAAACCATATGCATGTTCATGATTTTTTGTGCATATATGGATGAGTATATATTAATTTCTGTTTATAGAACCTAGTATATTTCTGTACGAGTGTAATGGGGATGATGATGGGTTCTACATATTGTGCCTATGTGACCGAGATATTTTTAAGGAGATTGGCCTAAGAGTATTTCTAGTTTTGTGATATTTTAATTGCATGAGAGGCTAGCTATGAGCTATTACCAATCATGTGAGTCTTGTTAATCATGTGGGATAAGAACACTTCCATTCTTAATGTTGTATGTATTCACATGCTATGATTTGGTTGATGATGAGACTTGTTGTATATAGTCAACTTAAATAATAATTTACTAGAATGGACCACCCTAAATGAGATGGTATTGATCCACTTGTGATTAAGAGACCCACCATGAGATAGGGGAGTGGTTAATGTGGTGTGGTGTGGGACTTGAAGAATGGCCTTGACTTGAGTAAGAAGTTGTTAGTAGGGACTACCCTGAGTGGGAGGAAACTAATCCATGAGGTGTTATTACATGTGGCATAATATGTGACCCAACCAGAGTTAGAGGGGAGTGGTTGATATGATGTGTTATTGGATAATATATGCAACTTACCTAAAGTGATAGGGTATTGATGTGATTATGGTATATATGAGGATAGAACTTAGAATGGTACATTACCATGAGAAAATGAGTAGCAGTCATGATAAGTTATGAAACCATACCTTGAGTCCTTGACCAAGGTTCAAGGTCTATAGTATGAGGTGACTATTTTCTAGCAAAGGATGAAGTAGGTATGGTCGAGTGTATTTTTTCTTTGGTTATATCATGATGGTCTGACAGATATGCTGGTGTTATGTCTAGTTATAGGTTGATAAGAGGTTTTGCAATGGATCAGGATGGAGTATCTCAATAGGGATTGTAGTTTGGGTTGATGCGAGGTTTGAGAATGGTAGTAGAGCCCCATCATATATATATATATATATATATATATATATTCTATATGTGATTGTACTGATGGATGATTGGTTAGGATATATGACTGTATGGCTTGCATATTCATTTGTTAGTATGTTGCATTATTGTTTATGCATACTCTGATTATATAATTTGTGTGATGTTTTGTAATTTATTTATTATTAATGAATATAATATTAAGGTCATAGTTTCCCCAACATTAGATTTAGAAACTCAACAATAGTTTTCATCCTCTAACATATGGGGATGTGTGATTATGGACATGTGTTGACCTCAACCAAGATTCTATTGAGTGATTTATCTAGGGAACTAAACAATGATAACAGAGTGTCTTTAGATTTATCGTTCTCTTTTGGTACATTTAGTTATAGATTGGAATGTGTCAGAGTTTATGATTTACCTAAAATTAGTGAATTATAAACATATTTTAGGTGGGAATTATAGGTTACAAAGGATATATGTTTTTTTCTATTAGTTTTTTCTGTTATAGTTGAGATATTTCTTTATGTATGATAAGTTTATTTGAGGTTGTTAATTTTTTGGTTTTTGTTCTTGGACCATAAGGAAAAATGGAATGTGTTGATGAGTCATAATAATCATTTAATATTCATATAACATTAACATACTTTTTTGTGATAGAAGTTTCTTATGATACAGGTTCATTTGTTTAAAGTTTCAACAAAAACATATATATTGTTTCCCTATATAATTTGTTGGTGGAGTTATACACATATGGATTGTAGTTTTGATTCGTAATCATTTTTATGATGATATGTTATTTAGAACCTAGTCGGGGTGATTTTTGGACTATGATGATATAGTCATAATGTGCATTGTGATATATTGAACTTGTTGGTGGTTTGATTGAAGCATTAAATGTGATATTGATGGTTCTTTTTAGGAGAGGTATTCCCGAGAGATGGTTTGGATTGGGCACGAGATTCCTTGTTGAGATGGATACCCTTACAAGGGTAGAGGGAATGGAATTCCAAATTCCTTAGAATTTGATATACAAATAACTTTGATTGATTTTATTATCAAGGTTTGGATTGGAAGGTGAGACCATTTGAATGGAAACCTTATTTATTTTTGGTTTGGTTTTTGATGGGATAATAGATGGTGATCAATGATGGTCTATTCTTGGATAAGTGGTGCATTTTCCCACACCTTATGGTAATTGAATAACTCTTGAGTGGTAGGTGATCATGTTATAAGACTTTATATGAGTGATATTCCTTTTTTTGTTAGAAAATAAGAACATAGGGTGCTTTTGGATACATAACACTAACATGAAAGGGAAGAATTATAATTTTTTGAGGTTTATGGGCATATGTTCAATGAGTTATGCGTCATTGTATAGTGATTCAGAATATAAAAGTTAGTGTTATGGGAGAATGAATCAATTTGGGATCAAATGAAACCTAGATAATTATGGATTAAGAACCAGTGAGATGGTTTTTAGAGGTTTACTCTATTTGGTAAGAAGATAGAGAAGGTGGTATGAATTTTGGGGGAAAAAACCTTAACATATAAAGATAGGCGTGTGTTGGTTATGTTTGGTGACTTTTTTTACTGTGAATTGTTGAAATGGGTAATTGAGAGATCCATTGGGAATTATTCAGGTTCTAGAGGGAACTAGAGAAATGCATCAGTGATTTATTGGGTTTCCATAGTATTATTGATCTGATTTTTTTCCTTAATAGGGGTATTTGATGTTGAGATGAGCATGGCGTGGGAGGCGTGACACATGGGTGATGATGGAACAAGTTCATATAAGTTCTAAAAGAGTAGTGTAAGGTAATCCAAATGGCAGGTATCACACCATTGGATGTTAGAGAGTGTGACCCATATTACAGGTGGAATTTTGGATAATGGTCATAGTAAGATAGGAATGGGTATATGTTTAATGTTAGAGCCTGGGTATGAGTAGGGTGGGACTGTCTAGTAATTATATTCAGTAATTGATAAAGCATGGGACTTGGGGATTTGGTGTTTTGGTTCTATGGAGTGATGATAAGGATTCTTCTATGGTAAGGAGAATTGTATAAGTCATGAATGTATAACCTTTATTTCATAAGGGTCATTGATATGGTGAAACTGGTTGCAGGATGGTCAAGATGGTGCTAGGATTCCATTGGGAATATAGATACAATTTTATCCAATTCCTCAAAAAATACCTTATTTGGGATTTATATTCAGTTTAATATGGATTTCACATGCCACCATTAGGCTCATTATAGAATTTAACATGATGTGAGAGTGAGTTAGATTGGAGGTGCATCGATACTAATGGGTAAAGTATAATGATGGATTTGGATGGTTCAGGGTCTAATCATGTAATTAAATTAATTTTTGGGTTCATTATCTGGTGTGGGGATTTGGATGATTCTGATATGCCTTTTGAAACTAAGGCATCCTAATTGAGAGATATGATGGTATTCCAACATGTGTGGATGATCGTTTTTAGGGAAAGTCAGCTAGAGAATTATTGACAATTTTTATTTTGTATAATTAGATATAATGGGGTGGAATCTATATTAGATGTGTCACATCAAGAACAATGAATGTGTTATGATGATCAAACTAGTGATTTTGGGGAAATTCAATTGTATCCAGGTTCAGTGTGTGTGTTTCTAGTTGAGAAATTCCCAGTTCAATTTATGATTAGAAATGTGGAGTAGCAATGAACTGTAATCAGGGAATTAAATATTAGGAGATATTCTTGGGTACTTATCAGAGATGAGAAGGATTATAGTGGAATTCTTTAAGGACCCATGAATTTATTTAATTTTTAAGTGGAAATGTTAATTTTTAGTCCCAAAGTAGGGTAAGTTCTATGAATTGGGATTCAAATCAGATTTATATGGGTTAAAATATCTAAAATAGATTATTTTGGATATTTTTTAAGGACTATGTGATATATTAGGTTCTAGGGAGAGTATTTTAGTATGGTCAGGGTGGTCTTGCTATAGAGATTTTTCAGTTGGGGTATCATCATTTCATGATGAGTGAGGGTTATTCCATGGTGAGTGGTTGATTGAGGAATCATTCCATATCTAAAGGAGACATCATAGTGTAAAGGTATTTGGTCATTCCATGACTAGTGGATGTGAGGGTGTGTAAAAAAAATAACTTCTTGAGAATTTATGATATAGTTCTCTATAAATAAATTTTAGTTCTTTGGTGGCTTTCTTTACACACAACATAATGTTTAAGAAATTCACATTATATTATTGAAATATTATTATTTAATATGACATTAATGTGATAATTATCACATAGTCATCTAATTGGTGTGTATGAAGATGAATAAATACATTATGAAATGTATATAATGGTATTTTTCAATGAAAATTTATAAATTAAATATTAATAAATAAAAACCCAATTTTTAGTGACATCATTTTATTCTTCAAAAATATGATTTCTTAAAAATGGTTTGCATTTTTTTCTAATTTAATGTTATGATTACTTTATTTATCTTTTATAAATATTATTTAATAAAAATTATATCATTTTTAAAATCAACATATTAAAAATTTCATAGGGTGAATTTTTGGTACTATTCTGAAAATATTGATTTTAATTGAATAGTGAAAATACTAATTTTTATTAAGAATTGTATTTTAGTTTCAAGAAGTTAAAAAGTTACACTTTATTTAAAAATAGTGTAAAAGTAAAATTATTTATATTATGTAATTAATAATACAATTAAGTTTATTGTAATAAACTCTATGGTTGAATTTGGTATAAAATATTTTTTATACTTAAAAAGGTATTTTGTTTTTAAAAAAATTATTTTTCAACGCATTTTATGTTTTCTATTAAATTAATTTATGTCACTTCAAGAAATTGAATATTGAAAAATGGATTCTATATTTTTAATCATGAGGTCCAAATTTGGTTAATATTTCCCTTTTATATTTGGACTCTATTAATAGTAACCATAGTAAACTTTGGTTACCATTGTAAAGGTAAAATGATTAAAACATGGTTAAAACTTTATGACAAGCATTTTTAAATTTATATAAAACTTCAATTTATCCTATTTTTAGTATAGTTTATAAAATTCCATCTATTTTTTAATATATGGTATGTTGGTACCATTTTCCCTTGAAATTGAAAATTATATTATTTTAAGTCATGAAAATCCCAAAATGTCACTTTCTCAGCTTTAATATTTTTAAATATTTTACATAGGGAAAAAAAGGATAATTTTATTCATAAATTTTTATTTGAAATATTAATTATTTTTTATCCAATTAATTTATTTTTAATTTTTGTTTATGAAAAAATTACCTTAAATTCTTATACAATTCCATCATAATGCTTGTGCAAGGAGTGAAATAATCATGTAAATGATTTTAAAAACACTGAAAGTAATATTTTTTGGTGAATTAAAGTTACCAAGTAATTTTATAGATACATAAACATATTTATAATCTTTAGAATATTTATATTTTAACTTCATTGTTTCCATGTTGTTTTCAAATTCAAATTAAGTTAATAGTGTTAAAAATGACATTAATGATATGTTGTAGAAAACAATATTTCTTTAAATTATTTTAAAATCATAAAAATCATGAAATAAGACAAGTATAATTATAGAGGGTGTAATATTTCATAATTTTTACTTTATAATACAATTGTTACCAAATTAATAAAATTAAAACCCTTAAATATTAATATACTCATTACCATGATAAAGATTAAAATTGGTTAACCAAGAGGTCAAATAAAAGGTTAAGGTTTAAAATGATACCAAAACGAATATAAATCTAATTATATGATTATATTTAGACCATATAATTTATTTATTCAAATATATGTCAATTTGGAAGAATGTTTATTGAGAATTACTTAATTATATTTTAATATTTTTGTAATTCCAATTTTATCCTTTTCCCCACTTATAAAAGGATGCCCCTTATCTATTTTATTTATAGAAGTTTGAGCCATATATCTCTACTAAAACTGTAGATATTATCATATAAACTTTCATATACATGAATTAGAGGAATTTATATTCTTAAAATACCATTCTATGGTTCCTTGATAAGGGATCTATAGGTGGCCTACAGAAGAAGAGGTAATCATCTTACCCGATATCTTTTAATTTATTTCTTATTATACCTCCACTAAATCATAGATATTCAAAATAAAATGATAAATTAAATATCCTAAATATAATTAAATGTTACTATGATCATGTAACTACCATTATCCATCTTATTTTCCATTAAATGTGAAGTGAAGGACTCACTCGGGCATATGTGAGGACTATCACCTCCACATAGTGATAAAATTCATTTTCAGTTACCATATTTAGTGGATTGTTATTTTTATGGGTTTAATTTTCATATAATATATTTATAATAATATTATAATTATATAATTATAATATCATATATACCTTCTTACCTTTCAATCCGTTGGAAAAAGATAACACCGCTCATGCATACGTATAGACTACCACCTCCACAAAGCTATGTGATTTATTTTTCATTTATGATTTATATAAATGGTGATAAGAATATATTTAATTAATACATATAATATATATGATATAATAATAATTCTCTAAAGGGTAATTTTTATTTAAATTTCTTTTGTTATATCCATTGAAAAGTTAAAACAATATCCATGCGTATTTATCACATACTGTCTCTATGAAGGGTGTAATTAATTTTTCTATATCTATCCTTTATGGATGAATATATATAATGAATATATATATACATATGGTATTTATATCATTATTAAAATGAAAGATATTATGTAACCATGATCATAGTTCATGGACCATAACTTTCGACCCAAATGCTTATGAAGATCTAAATAGTTAATACCAAAAAATGGTGATTTTAATAAAGAATTTTTAATAAATAGGTATTGAAATGTTATACATGGATTATATAAGATATTATAAGTATTTTAATGACTGTGGTATATATTTATAATAAATTTAAATTTATTATATTGGAGTTTAATGTTCTTTATAAGAACACCGAACTTAAGGTAATATATTTATGTTACAACCTCATTATTTGTTGGGATTGTTTATGATCAAGTTTTTGATGATAAAATTTTATGAATTCTGTCTCAAGAATAAATTTAATTTTATTATACTCTAGTTATTTCTAGATATTAAATTTTTTCATTTAATTTTATTATTTTTAAGTACTCAATATATCAAAATTATATTTTTGAGGAAAACTGACTTTATAACTCTCTTTGGTAAAAAATACTTTTTCTTCCATGTCAATGTTTTCAAAAAATTGTTATCAAGAATGTTTTTAGTATTCTTATATATTTTTTTACATAAATTTTTATCCCTGTTTTAATTAAAAAATGTTTATAAGGTATAATTTTTTATTATTTTCCAAAAAAAATTACTTTTGACTTTTGTTTCAAAAATGTGAAATGAATGTTTGTTTTATTGTACACGATATGAAAAAAATTTTCTACCATCATAAACAATTAATTATTTGAAAATTAATTTTCAAATTTTAAAATTTATTTTTAAAATAAAAAATTTCCTTAATATTTTGGGTTTTTTATATTTTTAAATAAGTTATTTCAAAGTGAAAAGATTATTGCCTAAGAAATGTTTCAATGATATTTTAAAAGAAGTTCTCATTTATAATATCATTATTTGATGTTACTTAAGATTCACTGGGGTTATGATCAAATTATACCATAAAATTTCATTATTTATATGCCTTATGATAATGATTAATTTATGATGATTTTATGAAACCCATTTTATTCCCTTAGCTTAATTAAGTTATGATGAAAATTTTATGAAACCCATTTATTTGTTATGGGGGGTATGTTTTGATAAAATGATGAGATGTTTATGAAAATTATTTCCTTTATACAAGTTATTATATGATGAATGTTTTATGATGTTATGGAAAACATATGTATTATTTTCATTATTTTAAAGGATATTTAATAATTATATATCCCTCCAACGCATTGGGTAAAGATTAATATATCATGATAAAATAACGATGAGAATAGGGAGCGAACCTAGTTCAATATGGGAATTTATTCAATATCATAGTTTTGATATTGAACCTTGACTAAGGATATAATGGAACATGGAGTGATCCCAATACACTATGATAGTCTTTTTAGGGATCCTTGACTAAGGAATTTATTTTAAATGCTTATGTGTATGCCAAAAAATTATGTCTTATACCAATGTTATAATCTCCTAGATCAGGTTATCTGATTCCTTTATGATTCATATCTTTGGAACTACTAAGATTTATTCCATTAATAAAGATTATATTATTTGATATACATGTTATGGTATTAAAATATTAATCTCGTGTTATCATACCCTTATTCTTAGGTTATGATTATGTGATTATTGATATATCTATTGATTATCCTTACTGAGAATCAAAGATAACACTTTTTTATATTTACCTTCCCTATGTTATGAATAAATATTGTAAGTTTGATATTTATAATAAGGGTGATTTTAACACCCCAATCTTCCATGGTGTGCTTCTTTTTAAACAATTTAATATCTTGCATTACACCCAACACCTAGTTTGAGCACACCATGAACGATCAAACTAGCCGTTGGAAAAGTGTTTATGAATTTTATTAACCAAATTTTGAATTTTATATATTCTATATAATTTTTAAATTTATATTATGTGTTTATTAGACATAATATAAGAAAAAATTCAATTTTTCAGACAAAAGAAGTATTTTTCAAAACATGTAGTTTTATAGCCTTTTAATGGAGATCCCTTTTAAATCAAATATTTGACACATTTATATATTAAATTTAAAAATATAAACTTATTATTTATAATAGGTAAATAAAAATTTAGTTTGGATAAATTTTTGGTGTTTTTATAATAACTTTCATATTTTAATGAATAGTGAAAAATACTGCTGTTAATTCAAAACTGCTTTTTCATCTAAATTATTTATATAGTTAGATTATATCTTAAATTGGTTTTAAAGTTTAATTATATTATTTTTTTTATCATTTAATCTAATTTTTATCATTTTATATAATTTCATATTTAAATTATACATAAACACATGTCAATCTTTTGGTAGTTTTTACTTCTTAAAAACCCACTTTCTAGTTTTGACAACGAGAATTAATTTTAATGTAATTAATGAAAAATATTTGTTTTGGATTTTGAAAAAAGGATTAAATATTTGGAATAATAAGGTTACAATTATGTATATGGGTATATTTTATCTTTTTGGCATTATGAATACTAACTTTAATAATTATTTTTAATTACCACAGTTAAAGGGTAAATTTGGTAAATAAAGGTAAAAATAATATTATAATAATATAAAACTATCCTAAAACATGTCCTAATCTTATTGTATGAGTCATGGGAGACCAAAAAATTATTAGTCCTAACTTTTTGCATTTGGGAGCCACTTGGGTGTGCTAATGACATGTTATAATAGTTAATTTAAAGTAAAGTGAAATATAACATAAACATGTATCTTTTTACTAAAACAATATTAATATGGGTTTATATAGCTGATATATTTTATGATAAATAGTCATTATAAATATAAAAACATTTACTACATCATTGTGTTATATTTATAATTTTTATACATTAAATAAATAAATTTATTTATTACACAATGATGATGGAGTGATTAGCTTATTAATAAAAGATTCAAATAAATGATATTATAAAAGTTAAAAAAAATATTATTTGAAATATTTGATGGCATAGAAAAATTTTAGGGGTGACTATAACATTCTAGTATTTAGTTAATTCATTTTTATTAAAATAATCATGTTTTTATGACTTAAAAAAAGTCTTAAATAGTGTCCAAATTGACATAAATGACATTTTGAAACAAATACTATTATATTAAAAGAAATAAAATTTATAAAAATCTAATATTATGAAAAATAACTTGTATAGTGAATTTTTTTTCTAAATTATCCACTTTAGGTTCTTTTGGAATTTTATATTAATTATTTTAACCTTGTAGTGTAAAAATACAAGAAGACATGATACAAGTTAAACTATTTAACTAAGGGATAAATATAAAAGATAAGGTTAGTTATATGAACTAAAAATATATAAAACCTATTTTTTGAGAGGATTTATACAAATAATAATATTATCCTTCAAATAAATCACTTTTCAGTTATTAGAAACTGAAAATCAATTTATAATAAATTAATATTTCAAGACTTTCCTAAAGTGCCCCTCACATCTCCTATAAAAGGGAAATCCTCCTTCTCTTTTATTCACAGCTCCAAAGCCCTTTTTATCAGATAAAACCGGAAATAATATCCTTCCAACTTACCTAAATTAATATAAGATTCCACACCTTGGTCTTAAAATCAACTTAAGGAGTCCTTTTGTGCAAAATTAACTGGAGACAACTGAAGAAGAGGTAACTGTTTTATCACCTATTTCAAAGTTCTTTTCTTCTTCAAATTCCTATTTCTATGTGGTAATAAATACAGTATCATACATATAATTATATGTTATTATAATCATGGGATAACCATATTAGTCATTTTATTAATCCCACCATTAATAATATCACCATTCATGCATACGTATGACATCTTGTCTCCATGCTGTGGTGTATTTTGTTATTCAACATTACTTTATTTGAATGGGTATAATGATGAGTATAATATAAATAAATAATAAATATTATATGATTATGATTCTGTATAATTTATATACCATCAAGTTCCATACCATTTAACCATTAAAGGAATGATATCGTCGCTCGTGCGTACGTACAACCTTCCATCTCCACGATGCGATGAGATTTATTCTCCACAATAACCATTTAAGAATGATTATAAAATTAATTTGATGAGTAAATAAAATAATTATTAACTTAATATAATTATCAATATAAATAAAATATATCCTATTCATAATAAAAATGGCTTACATGATGAAACATGCATAGGAAAATGAAGTAGTTAACACCCAGAACAATGGTAATACTGAAATATTATTAAAAAATGATATAAGAAGATAATATATGATATCATAAATATGGATATAGTTATTTTATAATTTAATAACATAATTTAATCATTATATATGTGGTTAACACATCCTTGACTAAAGTAAAGTATAATGTAAGGGTTAATTTTGCAATCTCATTTTTTTATCTGAGATTGTTTACACGTAAGTATCTACTGGGGAATATTTATCATCCACATCCATGTTTATTAAAAATTAATTTTAAAATATTTTTACTATTTCTCTATAATTTTTTAAAGAAATTTTTCTCATTTTTTAATTTTTATAAAAAGTTTTTAATGTAATCCTTCATTGCTTTCCAAACAAGGTACTTTTTACCCTTTTTAAAAAATTAAGGAAAGAATGTTTTTTAACTTATATGGCACAGGAGGATATTTTCTACCATTAAAATGACTTGAAATTTTTAAGATTTTCTTACAATATTTCATGGTTATTTTTAAATGAAATGGTTTCTTTTATAATTAAGTTTGGGTTTAAATGATTACAAATTAAAAAATGGATACATCTCCAAAAGAGTTTTAATGGTTTTATTAGATTACTTTCATCTATTTTAAAATAATTTTTTGGATTTTATGATTAATTGGGGTTGATTTATTATGATAAAATCTCCCATATTATATTGAAGTTTTTAAGATATGTTGACAGTGGACTTTCTATTTGTTTTATACCATTTATTGTTTATGGTTAAATTATTGACATTTCGTATGCTAATTTTAATATGAATATTTATGTTATGTTTAAAACTTTTCATATGAGGATTGAATTGGACTTAGTAAGTGATGGAAATGGCCCTCTATAGCCCTTTGATGCATCAGTATGTCTAATGAGACAAACTAGTGTCTTGGCATAAGGCCTTGACATAATATTTGTGTATGGTCTTGGAACGAGGCCTTAACATAGTGGTTATGATGTCCATTAATATACATTCTCTCCTTATGAGATTAGTTATTGATTTTACATGTGATTATTTTACTAGTATAATATCCATGTAAATGTTTAAATGGAATTATTTGTTTTATTCTTGCCATATTATGCTGAAGATAATTTTTTAAAAGGATTGTGTTTTAGTTTTGTACCTTGAATTAAAAGTTTATGATTATTTTTGATAGCTTCATCTATATTGTTTATCCTTACAGAGTATCCGAGATCACCCCTTTCTTATATTTTTTCCAGGATACGAAGAAGTGTTTTATGATGGATATGTAGGGTTAATCTTGGGGAATAATGGAGTTCTCAAAGGATTATCTATGCTGATTTTTATGTTAGAAATTTTAATGTAAAGTTCATGTATATAACCTATTTTCCAAGACTTCGAAACTGACCTGTCCTTTTGGACTTGATTCCTTGTTATCATTCCAATGTATTAAAATAATGCACCAGCTTTGGGATTCTGGGATCTGGGCGTTACAGTGATAATTATAAATAACATAGTGGGAGATTATATATATATATATATATATATATATATATATATATATATATATATATATCTTAAAATACATTTGTTTATGTATCAAAGTTTCTTAAGAGAAAAAACCTACATGATTTTGGCATTGATTATACATTTATGTAATGAATATTCATATATTAAGAAGTAATATATATGTATGAAAATTGTGGCTTACTATAAAGATATTTTGTGTTATATTTTTAGTGTTGGAGGATGGGTTGTGTGTATATATGTTCCAAGAGAAGTAACTTTGTGGTAAAAATTATCATTCCATGATGATAAACATTATTTATTGAGTATTGTTTATGGGAAAAGATCATATGTGTGAAGATCAATTTATGGTAGATGGCATAAATAAATGATTACTAACCATACGTGTAATCCATAAATCCCCTCATAGGCATTTGTGTAATTTTATGTGAGGAAGTATATTCATGTTATAACAAGTGAGTCAGGTCATTAATCCATTATAAGGGGAGGAATCATAGTGTGGAGTGTGAAAGAAGTTATTATGAAAGTGGAGTCCATTATATAAAGGGAGGATGACACATCAAGAAGTCTTCAACTATGAGTTTTTTGTTTCTTATTTGGTGATTTGTACCATTATGTGACTTGAGAGTTAATTCTATGATGACTCCATTAAATTATATGGCTTCATTATGAGGTAATAAGTTAATTTTCAGGTGAGGGGTTGTGGGTGTGGCATCGCACTATGACCCCTTAAGTCACCATGGGATGATGAGTGTATGTTGGTATCGATGAGTATGGATGAATATTGGTTTAGAGAACCAAGTAGATTCCCATACTGGTTAGTTGTGAATGCCAATGGGTTGAAAATATTATTCTTGTGTGATCAATATATTCTCGAGAAGATTTTCCTATAAGGCTATAAGGGTATGTGTGATGTATTAAACCCAGTTCACTCATAAGTAACCAAACCCAATTGGCAACATGGCCTCAAGCATTCATCTCCGTATGCCAGATGCTGCTGACTAGAAGAGAGATTCTAAGGAGGTACAATGAGGAAAATATACCCTCATGATTAGAGTAACACATTGCTGATAACAAATGAATAAACAGTGGAATCATAATAATGACAAAAAAACCAATGAAGGTAAATCATCCAGACAATAATAATACATCGAGACAAAAATTGAACCCTATAAAAAATGATGAGTATATCATGAAGCTATAAAAAGGCAGTAAAGCATACATACATGTATATGATAAGAAAAATGAAAAAATACTATCTCTAATAGCATAATGAGGTGAGTCTCAGGCTTGTGATCCAAAGATCCCATGCTATGGAAAAATCATGCATCTATGACTGGGCACTTTCCCTTATCCCTAAATATATTCATGATGTCTTTTTTGGTACCAAACAGTGTCCCAAACAGGGTGTGAGATATATTCACTAAGACACCACAAAAAATATCTAAAAAATCTAGTCTATGAATATAAAATAATTAATGTGAAGATATATAGATTGGAAATGAAATAACATTCATGAAATAATAATCATGTTGGGCTTGATCTCCTCATAGATGCCCGACTGACCACAATGACTTCGACTCATGATGGTAATATCTGAACAAAGGAATTGAAAAAGGTTAGTGTCTAGTATGTACAAACAATTTGTACTAATCTAATTAATTATAAAATATGACCCACGGTGAAACTAGGGAATCTAAGTCATAATAACTATAATAAAGGATCCCAGAGGAATCAAGGCATCATTGACCTTAGAAGGTTGAGCCATCTCAAAACACATAACTATACATCCTAGCTATTGGGGCCTCATTTTAATACAAGGATTACACCCAAGTAATTAAATTGGAATAATGTATAACTGATTCCATGGAGCATTTCCACATTATATCTTAGGATAAACATGATTGATGCTTAAGGGAAGTATCCAAGGGGCCACCTTTCCGAAGATATCAGCTGCATCCAAGGAGTGCATCCAAAGAATTCTAATATCCAGAGGTTAGTTAAGTGAATAATTGGTACTATAACAAGGAATTAATGTATAAATAATTCTTTGAATAAATTACAAGGTGGGTATCTCCCTTGACAACTTGCCCAAGGAATTAGGGTGGAGTCCTTTTAGTGGTCAAGGAATTCCCTTGGGAATCCATGGATGACTCATGTCTGACCACTCTTATAAGAATAAAATGGTCCATTTTATAAATATGATCTTTAATTTTAATTAAATAACCAAGGCCATCTGATAACCATACCAATTTATCTAATTTATATAATTCAAGTCATTACCTTTTTCATTGAACAATGAAAAAGGGATAGATAATGTGTCATACCATTAATCATTTGATTTCAAATTAATAATATCCAAGATAAAAATGATTTTACATTTATAAAAAACCTTCTATCCATTAAAATTAAATAAATCCCTTAGAGAATCTAAACCAAACACACCAATGGGTTCTTGGGTTATTAATATATAATGGGAACATAGGAGTATGGTTGGAGCACCCAAAGGGGAGGCTCAAGTTGAGGTCTTTGACCTCCAATTATAATAAGAGGGTATATTATGGAAATTAAATTTCAAATTAAATAATAAATTTAAGGAATATTTTTTTAGGGGAAAATCACTAGTGAAACTGGCATGTGGAACAATAAATAAAATTTTAAATAAACAAGAACTAATGGAAAAGTCATTAACCACCAACCTTATAGTGTTAGATGAACAATAGTATAGTATCATCCACATATTCAATTTACAATGGGAGAAATCATTTAAATAGATCAATATATTTAAAAGAGGGAATATAACATTTTATAGATATAAAACTGAAGATGGAGAGATAAACTAAGAAATGAATGTTTTAAAATTAATTAATTACCGATACACTTCTCATGTGATGAATAGTGGGACAATTAGAGTTCAGATAAGGGAGAACCATAATAACCTAGGAGGAGAGAAGATGATCTCTCTCTGTGAAGTTACTATGTGGAATGAGGGAAGGCCAGGATACAAAAAGGGGTTGTGCCCGCTTTTTTTAAAAAGGGCTACAACATATTCATGATGTGAATGGAATTCAAATCCTGAATTCATCAGGTCAGGGAAAAACATCATTCATGTCCTAAATCAAATTCATGGGTTCTATCCAGATCATGTTGTGAACCTCATTGACATCATGGATTTAATTCATGTCTTTAATTGGTTATGTATCCATGCTCTAGCCTCTTTCTACTTTCCATCCCAGAAGTAAACCAAACTACTTAAGGGCTCAGTTACTAGGTCTAATCTAAAAGAGTAACTAAAATAAGCTTAACCAAAATTTTAATGTATCTATAAATCATTTGAAAAATTTCAGATCCTACAATGTTTCATCCTTCAGACAACTCATCCGTGAGCTTCCACATCAAGGGTGGTAATGCATCTTCTGAGAAAATATCGAGGCACTAGGAATATACACGAGCCTTCTACTCCCAAGTCTTATCATGTACGTGACTGTACATCCCTAGAATCCGCACTAAATTAACTAACCTACCTAACTGATCATTCATTCTATATTCTACGATATGTATAGGTTTCCCCTTAAAGGACACATCAAACACCAACTCAACCTCATAAAGATAAAGGATATGAGATAGGTCTGAATATTAATGTCAAATTTGAGATACTTGGAAGACATCATGAATAGCCTAGTACCTCTGAGGAAGGTAAATATGATAGTATATTGACTTGAATCTCTCTAATATCATGAAATTCCCAATTTAACGAGGTGATAAATTATTGTGTATTTGAATCCATTTATGCCCTGGGCTAGGTGAACCACACAAGAAGACCCAATCCCTATCCTTGAACTCCAAAGGTCATTAATGATGATCGACATAAGAATTATTCCTAGACAGATCTTTATCTATCCTCTTATAAATAAGTTTTACCTACTATGATGTATCCTAAACGAGACAAGTTCATAGTAGTTCAAACTCTCCAACCTCTAACTAGCATAGGGGTGAACATAAGGACCTACCATATAAGGCCTCATAAGTAGAAATTTCTATTATCACATAAAAAGAGTTATTGTAATCAAACTCAGCTAAATGTATAATATTTTACCAAGAACCTCCAAATTCAAGGACACTAGATATAATGATACCCTAAAACACCTATATTTTCCACAGAAACTACCCATCAGTATGAGAATGGTAAGTTATACTAAAATGTACCTATGTACCTAACACCCTATGCAAACCTTATTAGAATTGAGAAGTGAAATGAGAATCCATATCCGATACAATAGTCAATATGACTCTATGATGTCATATAATATCTCAAACATAGATATTTCCAAGTCCATCCACTAACAAGGTCTCCTTGATAGGTAAAAAGTGAGTGAACTTTATGAGTCTATCGATGATCACCCATAATGCATCATTACCTTGAGGGGATATTGGTAAGCCAGTTATAAAGTCCATGGTGATGTCATGACATTTCCACTATAGAATGGAAAATAGATATAATATACATTATAGTTACTAGTGTTCCATCTTTACCTACTAATAGGTCAAACACCTAGTAAAAAATATTTCTATATACCTTTTCATATCATTCCACTAGTATTGGGGATGTAGATAATGATACATCATAGTAACATTGGGATGCCCTACCCAAAATGAGGTATGAGACTCATGCATAAACTCCTCCCATATGTCTGTGGAAATATTGATGTGTCTTAAAATTCATAGTATCACATCCCCATCAATGATCCATATTAGTGGTAGGTCCATGCCTAAAAAATGCTCCCTTAGGACTAAGACCTCAGGATCTGATAACTGCCTCATCTTCTCTCTCTCTAAGAGTGAAGAAGTCACTACCAATGTTTTAAGGATAGGATTTCCATGATTATCCCATAAATATATGCGCTTCTTAGAAAATTGAGTTATCAAATACAACTCACTATGGGCCTCCTGAACTACCTATGTCTAGTTCCTCCAACTCCTAGAATCCATTACAATAGTACCTTTCCTAGGCATATAGAAAAGATAAAAAATGAAGGATTTCAAGTATTTGATTAATATTTATTACCTAAGATTTATGTCACACTATGTGAATATTTATTTAAGGATCATGCGGTCTATAAGAACCACAAAGCTATCTCCAAATAAATAATTCCTTCAACAAAGTAAGGCATGAACTACAACTACCAGCTCAAGATCAATAATTTTTTAATTTATCTCACGTGGCCTCATTTTATGGGACATATACACCACAAACTCATATTATTACATCATACATACTCTACCCTAATGCATAATTCATCATAATAAACTATATATTTTCTTCCCCACTCTCGAAGAATTAGGATCAATATTGAAGTCTGTATCCATTTAAGCTCTCACAAGGCTGTCTCACATGATTTATACCACATAATTTTTTATTCCCTTCTTACTCAAGCTCATTAGAGATGATTCTAAGTGTGTAAAGTCCTGAATAAAGAAACTATAATAGCAAGAAATCCCAAATAAATTTTGTATGTCAAATTTTTTTTGGGTATATCCCAAGTAAATACATCTCTAAGATTATATAGATCAATATATACTTCATTATCTAAGATTATGTAACCCAAGAAGTGAAACTTGATAATCCAAAAATAGAATTTGGTGATCTTATAAAATAGTTATTTATATCTTAGTGTATTTAGAATGATCTCAATATTCCTAACATGGTTGTGTTGAGTATAAAAGTACACCAAGATGTTATCCATGAATACTACCACAAAGGAATCAAGATATGGGATGAAAACACAATTCATTAGAGCCATAAAAATAGTGGGAACATCTGTCAAACGGAACAACATAACCATATACTTGTAAATACCATAGTAGCTATGAAATGAATTATGAGGTGTGTCATAAGGTTTAACCCATATTTGATGGAATCTTGAACTCAAATTGATATCATAAAAAACCCAAACTCCTTAGATCTAGTGAAAGAGGTCATCTATAAGAGGCAGTGGACACTGATTCTTAATTGTAAGCTGTTTCAACCAATTTTAATCCACACAAACCCTGAGGGAACTATTCACCTTCTTGGTAAAAAGGAAATGTGAACCCTAAGGTGAACTACTGGTTCTTATAAAATACTTAGCTTCAAATTCCTCTAGATAACTCTCGATCTACCACAAATTATAGTACCCATCCTGTAAGGAATAATGGATACTAGTGATGCTCCTAGAACTAGATCAATAGGGAACTCTACCTCTCTCTCATGAGGTAATTCAAAAAAATAATCATGGAAAAAATCCATAAAATGATCTATTAGAGGAAGGAAATCTTCTTGACATGTTAATTGATCATCCCTAAATAAGCTATCAATCTGGGCTATCACATTGGCAAAACCATGATGCCCTGGTCCATCTCCACATGCCTGGATATTTGATTCACACTTGTGGAGATAAATATTTATCTATAATTATGAAAACAATACCCTATGACAATAAAAATCCACATAAGAATGATAAGGGACTAAGAAATCCATCCTAATAATGATATCGAATCCCATCATCTCAAGGATTAATACATCCCATAATAAAGTATAGCCACCTACCTCAAAGGGGTATTCCTTTGATCGGCATACACTCTCTGATCAAACCCCCAATAGACTATCAAGTTCAATCACACCATAGAAATACTAATTCTCAATATCAAGGGTTTCCACAATATCCATGGATAAGAAAGAATGTGAATATGCTGTTTCAAAAAGAGAAAATACTAAAGTAAAGGCTACTAAAATCATACCTCATATTGTAGATAACCTGACACCCTGATCCTTAGGTATAGGCTATACAACATATATATAGATCGACTCACAACCCTGATCTGTATCTTGACACCCAAAGTAGGTTCACTTGGATTTTTTTGTGTATCCTGAGTCTAGCCTCCTCGAAAACATCTGCCTCCTCATCTTGTATGGATAGTGGTAGTCCATCTGCCTACCTAGCGTGTAGGTACTGATCCTACATTAAAAGAAATAGTTGGTGTGAATCCTCTTCCACTAGGAAATGATGGAAATGTCTGGAAAAACTTTTGAAGATTCCCCATTTTACTAAAGGTTCAACATAAAACTAGATATCAATCACATTGAGTCTTTTTATGACCGTATCTCCCACACTAATGATATATAAAAAAACTACCAGTGCAGATATTCTGGATACCACTACTCTATCAATAACCCTCTAGATGAAATTTCCTGCTACTAGTATAACCACTACAATAACTCGATATTGAACTACAATTCATTATACTATCGGATTCCCAAAAAATTCAATGAGCGAAAAGGGTCTAGTTTACAATTCTAGAAATAGTACACAAAAAGAAAATATTTAACGAGATGAGATGGAATACTTTATCCCATCCTCAGAACTTATTTCTTTTAAAATATCATCAATAGAAAAGGAAGGTGAGAAATTATGAATCTCCATAAAGAGAGAAAAATAATTCATAACAGAAATGGATCCTAACTATAGGTGTAAGAATTAAATAGATATGTCATCTCTAATTATCTAGATAAAAAAATAGACATAGAAGGAAACTTAAAAATCTCCAAAAACCATATCCTGATTATGGTTTTACTAAGTAATAACATCCCAAAATTTCTTGGAATGACCATAAATAATATAAGTAGTGAGATTAACCCTCCTCTTTAGAGGTGTCTCTAGGTGCTCAAAGATAGAAAACATGACCTCTATCCATGTATCAGTATCTTTTGGACTTCTATCCCTTAAAAAACATGGGTGGTTGTAGTTTTAGAAACTCTCTCATCATCTCTACTATAGTAGGGGAAGGCTATAGAACTCACTGAATAGTATGAATAAACCATAAAAAACCCTCTCAAAACTGGGCGTCAGTTCCCAAGTCAATTATTACCAGAGGTGCCGCATGTGGAACTACTGGTAATTTAGGCCCCACCACTTTAGGAACATGGTTGTATCCACCTTCATAGAGCTAGAATTTAAGATTTCATGGTGGTGTAGATCTATAAATTCCAATCATACACCTTATATATGATTCAACAATGATAGAAATTGAATATTTAATAATTGGGTAGGTATAATCCCTCGTATATAAGAGTCACACCCCTATTTATGTTTGTAAAGCTAGTTATGGGGGTCGTATATGGCCAAGATGAATCACTTGAGATACTGCCTACTTCCAACTATTAAGGTCGGGTTTGGGTCAGTTTTCTAATTTATATTAGGGTGTTCAGGTATACATTGTGTTAATTACATGATATAGATGAAAAAATCCTTTAAATTGCAATTGGAATAACTATTTCATGGAAACAATTTCCAATTAAATTTAGAACTCAACAGTTCTTAAATAGTTATTATGTATATATATATATATGTATATATCAAGGATAAATTGGAGGTATATATAATTCCCAAGTTATAAATTACTAGACATTATAAATTACAAATGTAATTACATCTAACTGCAACCAAGATTCTTTGGTGGTCAATGAGGGATCACCATTCCCAATTTATAGAGGCACAAACAATATTTAAATTACAATTTCCATACATGTAATTGTATCCAACTAAAATTTTATCCCATGTGACCAATGGACCATGGAATAAACATGCTATAATTGAAGAATTAATGTGCCATCGTCAAGCTATATGGGAAAAAACTATTTTGGTTATTGTTTTCACTTTAATTATTCCAATTATTTTATCCATGTAAAAAATGTTAGCACAATTTCAAATATAACTATCAAGGAACAAGGAACATGAAACAAAAAATGAATATTTTATGTAAATGTGGAATGGAATAATTCATGACATATCAATCCTCACATGCCTATAATGATGTATAAAATACAACCTCCTTGTCATACCGGGCTAAGGATAAAAATAAATTCCACAATAATAACAAAAGGAACAATACATTTGCATTAATCAATGGTGAAATCAGTACAACAGTAATATGAATAATCCAAATAATCATTTCCCATCCCATGTAATTTGGATTTTCCCTTGTATGTGTTTAAAAACTCCCAAGAACAGGATTGTTAAAAAATTATGATAACTACTAGTCTATTGTATTATAACCCAAATAGTAAGACAAAGGGAAAAGATCTCTAATACCACTTTTTGAAGTCCAAAACCTGGATCACTATTAAGTTACCAAATAAAGTTTCTCACATAGCCTCATCAAGCCTCTCTATAAACAAGAGGACACTGGCTAACAGTGAGGGTCTAATATGTTACAGTGGGAAGACTATACCCTCATGATAAGAGTAGCATAATGGTGATAATAAATGAATAAATAGTGGAAGAATATTAAGTAAAAACATTTAAATAAAGTTAAATAGTCTAGAAAATTATAATATATCAAGCCAAAAGTGGAACCACATACCAAATAATGAGTATGTCAGGAAGATTTTAAAAAATAAATGCACACGTACATACATATATATGAAAAGAAAAAAGACCATATATAATATAATCATTTTCCAAGGATCAGTATCATGATCCCATGATCCTATTCTATACAAAAATCAAGAATCTATCATTAGGCGCTTCACCTTATCCATACCTTCATCCATGAAGTCTACTTGAGTACCAAATGAAGACCTGAACATGGTGTGAGATATAATTAGTAGTCCACTACAAATGAATTATATACCAATCTATTCTATGAATATAAAATCAATAGTGTGTATATATATAGATAATAAATATAATAACACGTGTGAAAAAATAATCACATCGGGCTCGAGATGCCTCACTGGATGCATAACCAACCATACCTACTTTAGCTCATGCCAATAATGTCTAAAAAGGGACCTAGAAGAGGTTAGTGTCTAGCATGTATAACCATGATTTACCATTTTATGTAATCATCAAATAGAACCTAATATAAAAAAAGGCATCCAAGTAATAATAATAGTCATACAAGATCTAAGAGGAATCAAGGCGTGCTTAACCTTAGAAGGTCAAGCTAACTCACAACGCATAACCAGGAATCCTAGTTATAGGGGCCTCTATGAAATCCAAGGGGTAAACCTAAAGTATTCTACTAGAATAATTTATAACTAAGATCATAGATCATGTACATAATAAATCTTGGGCTAATCATGACTGAGGCCCAAGGGAAGTATCCAAGGTGCCTCCTGTCTGAAGACATTAGCTGAATCCAAGGAGTGTATCCAAGGAATTATAATATATATATATATATATATATGAGTCAAGTGAATAATTTGTATTACACTGAAGAAATCACATGTAAATTAAAGATTCAACAAATTCCAAGGTGGGTATTTCCCATAGAAATCGGCCCATTGAATTGGGGTGGAATCATCTGAGTGCTCAAGGAATTCCCTTGGGAATACAAGGATGGATCATTTTTAGCTCCTCTTATAATAACAAAAAGTTCCATAACAGAAATAAGAACCTTAAATTTAATTAAATAACCAATCCCATGTGATAGTGATGATAATTTTATTCACTTTATATAATTCAAGTATTTTTTGAATTCATTCAATAATGAAAAAGGGATAAATAAGGTGTTATATCATTAATTTTTTGATTTAAAATTAATAAGACCCACGCTAAAATTGATTTCCCATTTATAAATAACAGCTCATCCATTTAAATTAAATTAATCCCTAAGATAATCTGTACCAAACACACTAATGGGTGCTTTAATTATTAATATGTACAAGGAACATAGGAATATGCTTGGAACAACCAAATGGGTGGATCAAGTTGATGTTTTTGATATCCAATTATAATAAATGGGTCTAATAGGGTTTTTAAATTTTAAATTAAACAACTAATTTAAGGAATATTTATTTTTGGGTAAATGTACATGTTAAACCGGTGCACGACACAAAAAAAAACTTATTAATCATAATACATGAGGAAGAAGTCATAGGAAACCAACTGTATGGATTTATATGGGCAATTTTAATGTATTGGCCTCAGATTCATGATAAAATAGAACAAAATAGATAAATAGATGAATACCCTAAAAAAAGGTCATATTATCTTGGATAGAAATAACACCAAAGATAGTGATATAAACAGTGTAAAAATGTAACAAAATGAAAAATTTATTGATACATTTCCAATGCGATGAATGGTGGTACAATCAAAGTTTAGATGAGGGAGAAGCATAAAAACCTTGGAGTGAAGAGGATCTCTCCATGCATAGCTACTATGTAGAAAGTGGTGGAGTTTTGATAAAACAAGTTGTTATGCTCCCTTTTTTTAAAAAAGCTCCTTTACTTATTCATGGAATGAGTAGGATTCTCATTTTTAATTCCTCATGTCAATGGAAAAAACCATTCACATCATGAATTAAATTCACAGGGTCTTCCTAGATATATTCATGTTGCAATTGCATTCATGTCTTGAATTGGTTCTATTTCCAGGATCCAAACCCTTGCTACTTTCCATCCTAGAAGTAAACCAACTAGCTTAAGGTATTATTTATCGATTATAGTAAAAAAATACTAACTAAAATAGGTTTTAAGTTTATTTTAAAGGATCCATACCTCATATGAAAAATCTAGGATCTTATAGTATATAACATACTGATGGTATGAGAGGATTCCCATGACCTAGGTCTTTTCAGGAGAGTCTTTATGAGTACATGGGATGGGCTACATATTCATGTTTGTTTCAATATACATGTTCTCCATATGATGTAGTTGATTATGAGACTGTATTTATAGCCTCACCATGGGTGATAAAGTGCAGTAAAGGACTTACTTGGGTGATAGGGTATTAGTCAAGGTTGTCCTAATGCGACCCAACCTAAGAGAGGAGAGTGGTTAGTGTGATATGATATGGGAAATGATGTTTGGTTGTTCTCAGAGTGAGAGGGTACTGGGAGGGACCACCCTTTGTGAGAGGGTATTGGTACACTTGTGACTATGATATACACCCAAAGCAAAAGGAGTGGTTATTGTTGTGCGGTGTGAGGATTGTTTTTTTTCATTTCCTTGAGTAAGAAGGTATTGGAAGGGACCGCCCTGCATGAGAGAGAATTGGTCCATGAGGTGTTGTAACATGTGATGTGGTATGTGATTCACATTTTGTTAGAGGAGAGTGGAAAATTTGATATAGAACAAGGCAAGATATAGACCTCACCCTAAGTCAGAGGTGGAGGAATGAATTTGGTATGAGATGAGATATGAAATTGGGACCGAGAATAGTTTCTTACCATGAGAGAAAGCATAGAGGTAATCGCATGGTATAAAACTCTACCCTGATTCCTTAGATATGGGTTAAGGTATATGGTACAAGGAGACTGTATTTCAGCTTAGGTTGAAGCACATATCATTGGGTGTTGTGGTGGCCTGGTTAGAACATGATGACCCACCATGTATGATTGTGTGTTGTACATTTGGTTTATTTATTATCCTTATTAATAAACATGTATATTTGAAAATATATTAGAGGAACTTTGTGAGAACCTACTGAAATGTATTTATGACACCCTATATGGGAAACCCTATGGATTTTTAAACCTTATGTCTTGTTATAGGATAAGCATAGGGTTTATAGTGGAACAATAAGGAGAATATTGAAAAGAATTAGAGTATAGGTTTATGTGAGGCACAAGGTTGGTATAAGAGCATCCCTATGTATTTTTTATTTTTTTTAATTTTGTATATTTTTTCATCATAGGGAAATATCAATTGAGATGTATTACTTTATGAACTATCTATACATTAGGTATAATATAATTTGATATTGTTAATGTAAACTATGATTATCTATTATAGGAGATGTTTGGTTGTTTATTTATTATTGATCAATATGATATCAAGTGTAGAGTCTCCCCAAAATATGATTTAGGCCCTCATTTATAGTTGGTAGAATTTGGTGTATAGTCAGGAACACTTGAGGTCACATTGTAACCCTGATTAATATACTATTGAGTGATTTTAGTTGAGGATTTATAACCTCCTCAACCTATTTGTAATGAATGATTTTGAATCCAAGCCAGTCCTGGCGTGTTAATCCAATGATAACTATGTCAAAGTTTATGATTTCCATTATAAATCTTAACTCCATCCATTCTTTGTAATATCTATTCAATGACCCTAATGAATCCCCTTAACTTGTGATTCCTATAAATAAAATCACATTCTTGGGTGATTATAGGTTTTTTGAGAGGGGTATATTATTTTAAAACCAAGAGGATTATCCCATTTAGATTTAAAATTATAGGATGGTTTTTTATAGGATATAGACTAGGTTAATTTAGTCTATGGAAGTGGATACAGTGAGGAAATCCATATTTGTTTATATTATTTATTACACCTTAAAAATGGTTCCTTTTTTCCATCAATGTAGATTGTTTTTTAATAACTTTATAACAGTTCTTCATTTTTATTTCACATACTCTTACAGACATATTAGAGGTTTAATATGACTTTTAATGGTTGTGTTTCCATGGAAACTACTCTTAAAGGATTCTTCCACACCCCCTAAGAGAACCCAAACCAATGGGTTATGAGAATCTTCACATCTATCCTCCAATTGCTAAAAAAATCAATGTAGAGAATCCATGTGATCATGTAATAAAAACATTTATCATGTTGATATACCTATAGTTACTTTAATAATAAAAATGGTAAGAAATTTATTTTCTTTAACATTGAGTGTACCTGGAAACAAGTTGGGTAGTAGTAAGGCTTATGAACTAACATATTACTCCAACCAGACAGACCATGCCCCTTTCACCCATCACTCCAAGAGTTGCAACCATGGTTTTATCTAACCTATAACAATGAAAATTCATATCCACCATACCTAACATGGCTTCAAAAATAAAATACACCTCCAATTCCACATCCTAGAGGTCTCTAAAAACCTTAATTTTTGTATCTACTCTAAGATTCATTTCCATGTAAAGAAGAGTGACAACCAAATTGACAATCACCACCCCAAGCTAGTAGAACATGTGGGTGAGATACTAGCATGGTTATGGTAATTATAAGCATTGAAAAAATCAATACCATTTTGATTTTAGCAATTAAAACAACATGGTGGAAGGTATAGACCTTGGTGTTGACTAGCACACAAATATACCCCTCCTCCAGGATCATGTTATTTGAAAACTTGATGAGAATGCTTTTTAGTTGCACCATGTTCATGGAAAGTGATTCATAGACTGGGGGCATGGTGAATAACTTCATTTTCTGGAATATGTTTTAGTATATTGTCTTATAGAGGCTACAACACCAGTATTAGATCTCTATATATAGTTCCACATGATTAATGGGCTCCATGGACTTCACCTCAGAGACTAGTTCTTATGTGGAAAAATTTATTTGAAGAAAATATTATATTTTTATGTTAATAATATATAAAACCTTAATGTAATCATAAACTATTTCTTTGTTTAGTTGTAACCATGAAAAGATTTCAATATATTGATAAATGGTCCAGTTATTGAATGTTTTCGTGAAATCCACTTGTGAATATAAATCTAAAATTATTTTTTTCTCCCTTTATAATTCAAATCAACCTTTTTGAAATATTAAATTTAATATTATTCATATGTAAAGTTACCAAATTTATCATATGCTTCCAATAAGACTATGGTTTTTCTTAAAGGAGACTGAAAAAGGAAACCCTAAAAAGAAATAGAGAGCTCTCTTTTCCTCTCCATGGTGCATGTAGAACCAAATAAAGAGAAATAGGGTATTCTCTACTCTTTTACTAGGATTAACTTTTAAATAATAATAATAATAAAATCTCAGGACTGAGCATTCCTAACCCTAGAAAATAATAATAATAACAACAATAAAAAAACAATGAAAAAACAATAATAATGATAATAATAACAACAAAAACAAAAACAAAAACAAAAACAACAACAACAATAATATTATTATTATGGTTAAATGAAATTTTAGATTCCTCCAAAACACTTAATATTAACAAGTTATAACCCTCTTTAATTACCAATTTCAACACCCTAGTATTTTTATTTCATGATAGTAATATTTTAATATAATTTATTAAATATTAGGGTTAATCATTGAAATACACATGTCATTTAAAACACACATTTATCATTATGAAATATTATTTTAGTATTTAGAATGATAATAATAAATTAATTAAACATACATAACACCCAAAATTAATTCTAAAAATGATTTAATAATGGATTATAACATGTCTCGAACATCAATGGAAAAAAGTAATGATTCTGGTCAACCAACTGGTGTAAATTCTTTGATAACATGGTTACCCAATATTTTATCTAACTTCGTGGTACTTAGTGTCTCACTAATTTAATTATTCATTGTTGGATCACACGGTTACTCCTAATCATGCTCAAATTGTGTGGTAATTTCACCCTATATATGATTATCTAACATGGTTACTCCTAATCATTTTATAACTATTCACTAATGGATAAGTTTCATTTTTATGTAAGATAAGGATCCATAGTTACTACTAATCATGAGATAATCATACGATAACCATGAAACAAATAAATTTTTTAGAAATGTAAAAATTTAAAATATTTAAACATAAAAATAATTTTTACAATAATTAATTACTAAAAGAGAAAATGTGGGTGTTAAAATTCTCTTTAACACAATAATTCGCACCCTGAAGAAACCCCTTTGGTGTTACGTTTTGAAATCACAAACCAATATTAACAAAAAGATATACTAACTTAAAAACTTTATCATACAACATATTTTATTTTCAATTTGTGAAAACATCTCAATTCTAAATACTAATATAAATAATATCTATAAGAAATATTTGTGAAAACAAAAATAAGGTAACCCAAGATGGTAATCACCAAAATTGCAAATTTATATATTATTTTGTAAAATGAATATTATTAATAGTGGGGGAACTAAAAACCTTAATAAAACAGCATATTGTTTATATTTGAATATATATAGGACCCATTAACCATTTATCATATCTTTTTAATCATAAAATGATAAAATTTTCGAAAATTCACTGTCAATAAAAATATAATTATAGTTGGTAAAAGTTAGTCTATATATTAATCAAAACACTTTGAAAATATTTCTATTATTTATAACATCTAATTTTTTTATAATACTTTGTTTGAATGAAAAATTACACACAAAAACAAATCCCAATATGCCATACCAAACATCAAATTTCTCACCAAAAAATAAAAATTTACAAGCCTGATGTAAAAATTAGTTTTTTATACATTATAGGTCTCATTTGACAAAGAGAAAAAGGGGGTATAGGGATCCCCCAATACCAAATGACACAGATCTCATAATAATATTTGATTTGATAGCTGACAGAGCTCCAATGGACATCTGGATATAAAGTATGATCATTTGAAGCTGGTTATCTATTTCCAAATTCTCTTTAGTCACTAAATAAGTCTATAGGCTAGAAACAATGTTTAGGGAATTTCTTATAGCCAAAATTGATTTAAAATCAATTTTTTAGGTAGTTTAAAATATTCACTATTAGTGGGAAATGGTTAAAAAACCATGCACTGACTATGTTGGACCATATGAACCATTTTTGGATACGAATACTTTTTTCACACAATTTTATAAATAGTTTAAAAACCATGCATGCGTTTCTACCCCAACATGATTTTTTTCCTTGGAATCTTGCAAAATTGGGGAAAACCATGAAATATTTCCTAGAAAACTATGAACCTGAGTAAATAGCCTATTTTGAAACCCATCTTCCATATTTTCAAACCAAAAATTTCTAGAGGAATTTACTAAAGTCAAATTTGAAAATATAAAAATAACATTCAATGAGTTTTGTTCATTTCATCACTCTTTTATTCAATAAATACCATAAATCACATTAGATTAACATTTACTCATTTACCCAGTATGTCAAAAATCACATTTCTCTTTAAAATTACATTAACTCCAATCCCAAAATTCAATATAGGGTATATTACACATGGAAAAAATTCAAATTTCATGTTTTGAATTATATATATCCCAAAAAAAACATGTAAAATTCAAACCACATGAAACAAATTTTTATTAAACAATTTGACATTATATTTCTAACCAAACATGCCTTATCATAGAGTTTCACCATAAACCAAAACTTATAAATTGAATGAACATGAATCAATTCAATTAAACACAAATAAAGAAAACAATAATTGAAAATTCACACTCAAACCAATTTTAATTTTAAAATAATATCTCAACCAACTCAGACAAAAAATAACATTGTAGTAAAACTCAACTAACCAAAAAAGCACTTAAGCTTAAATTTCATCACCTGTAAAAAGATTTTAACCAAAAAAAAGTTTTTAAAAAAAAAAAATAAAGTTGAAAAATTATTTAAACTCAACTTGTTTTAAATCATTAAAGTCACTTTTCATCCATTTAACCCATTCAAAAATCAACTTTATGATATTCCACTAAATATATAACAAAAAAGTTAATCCAAGCATAAATTCACATCAATAACATTTCACAACTCATTTTAAGAAAACTAGTAACAAAACATAACTACATATTCTATTAATCAATTCCAATAAGGGAAAATGAAATTTTAAATTTTGAAACCCACTATTTTTACCTCAGAACCCACCATGATAAATTCAATTAATCAACAATAAACTAAACCCACTTCTTCTAAACATTCATTATACATTATAGAGATTTTAAATAAAATGTTATGGTTCAAAAACATTAAAAATTATAAATTTTAAAAATATACAAATTAAAACAAATTTATATAATAATATTTTTTAAAGAAAACCATTTAATCACCTTATAAAATTAAAAAAACCTATGTTTTCAAAGTTACCATTATCATAACAATATTGGATTGGTATCAAATTAGTAACTTCTTTAAAATCATTTTTAAAGTTTATCTATTCTTAAATTCATAGAAAATGAATTAAAAATAGATTCTAAAGGAAATACCTTTGTAAAGACCTGAAATAAACATATAAACATACCAAATTTTCTTTACTCAAAACAACTTTATACAACGAAATGGTATATGAATTAGAATTCAACTTTATGGAAACTCTACCAACTAATAATTTAGAACATGATTATTAGAACATATATTATTCAGTATTATCATAAATTAAGCACAATAACACATAAAATGGAATCTCATACTCTCCCCAAGTAGGTATATGTATAAATAACCATTTAAATTAATTTATATTATTATTCCAATGAAATTTAAATTGACTTAATCTACTTTATAATTGAAGGAATCCAAACCTTAAGAGATTAACTTAATAAATTAAATACATACTAAATACAATATGAGAGAAAACCAAAATTCCCCCAATGAAATACCCTTTAAGAATACAAGTAAAAATAAAATTACATTTGATATCACCAACACAAATAATTAGATTTTGTAAATTCTTAAATAAATACAAATAAGACACATTACATTAAATTCAATAAAAAATCTGGTAATTTCAAACCACCTTTACATTTACCAGCTAAAATCCATTAAATTATACAAATTTATAATTTAAAATAAGAAAATAATTTCCATTTAGTAATTAGGTTTCAATTTTCTAAAAAAATTTAAAAGAAGTGAGGTTTTAATTATTTTTACCTAAATTCTTTGAAAACTGTACTAAAAGTCCCTATTTTTTAAGTCGTGTAAATCCATTTCCTTTTAATTCATTATAAAAACACAATTCATTTTAAATGTTTAAACTCTAAACTTTACAACTTATAAAAAAATTATTTAAAATGAACTTTATCACAATCTCACACCAAGAAAAATCATTATGATATACTAATAAATCAGTACACACACATTAATATAGACCAGGCTTTTAAAAGTGCTAAAAAGTGATTTTATCATTCCTTAAAATGAATTGATGTATAAAGTTCCTTTATCAGTCAATCAATTTTATCTGTTTTGTTTTAGAACTAATAAAGGGTTAGTCTATCAGTAATAAAAAATCATTAATTTTATGATCACAAAATTTTAATATATGATCACCATCAAATAATTTAATGTGTTCGATAGCTTTCTCCACACACAACACTGAGCATAAACAAAAATGCATAGAATTTATTTAAAAATATAAATATTAAGTATGGACATTAAAACCTAGATATTTAATCAAGGATAATGAACATGATTAAAAAAATCTATGAAATATTTATGGAAATAATATTTTGGCTACTTTAAACATGAATGAAATTTATTTAGTATAGATAAAACAACTAAAAAAATCATTTTATACATAAAAATGTACTTTTCTAAAATTGATTTTTTATTTCAGAAAACTAATATTATTATGATTATATAATAATAAAATTTATTTATAATATAAATAATATATCAGTAATAAAGTAACTCATAATTTATAGGAAATATTAATTAATAATCATTAACTTTTAAAAAGATATTTTCTGATATGAATAGTTTTCCACTATATTTTAGGATTTTATTTAAATAATGAATTATAATATTTTTTTAAATTTAATTTTAAATAAGGATAATTTTTTTTAATCCTAATAATATGATTTTAAGGTGAATATTTGTGATTTTTCTAAAAATAATAATTTTTAGGTGATGAGTGAAAAATACCATTTTTTGAAAAAAACATGAATTTTATGACATTATTAGAATATAAATATAGATTTTAAATTCACGAGAGATTTTTATAAGACCAAGTATTTATTATATATGTTAATTTATAATTTAAAAAAATTATTTTAATTTACAAACCCATATTTTATATTTTAGAACATAAGTAATATTTTCTCAGAAGTTATTTTAAATACATTATACATTTTTATTTTATAATTTTTTTATCACATAATTTAATTGAATCAAATAAAATGGATTTAAAATTTAAAATTTGTGTTTCTAAATTATCTAATCAATACGAATTTATTTTTAGTAAAACAAATTATGTTACCTTATATAAGAACTAGTTACCATGGTGAAAGATAAAATAGTAAAAGTAATAATTCATAGGGTAAAGGGCTTGAATCATGGTAAAAAAATGTCTATATTTGGGTGAATGTGGTTTGTATCGACCATATATCTTTATAATCTATTATTTAAAAATTTATGAGCCACATGACATGTTTGAAATGTTATCCCTTTATATAAAGTTGAAATATTTACAAAAATGTCATTCTCACCACTTATAAAAGGGCCCCTTCCCATCCCTTGAAGACACTCATAAAATATATTGTGCTTCCAAGAGACATTCCCCTTTCCTTGCTCTATAATTCTATATCACCGTATTGAAATTATTGTCACAATAGATTATCCTATTTCATCCATTACCAAGGGTTCTTCCATGGAAATCTCAAAGTGCTCCATGTAAGTAATTATTTTAACTTGACATATTTATTTTCTATTTCCACTTTACAATCATAATTTTACAATAACTATGTAATGAAATAATTATTTATTATATACTTCATATTAATATGTTATGATAATAATAATTAATCACATTTTCTATTTTTTATTACGAAAAATGAAACCCTAATTCTTGGGTTGTGCAGACTACCACCTCCAAGATGCAACATGTTTCATTTTGATTCAACACCTTACAAGGATAGTGTAAAATGGAAATTTAATAAATAATTATTATATTTATATCATTTTTATGATTATGAAATTATAACACATATTACATTCTATCTCTTGTTCTATATAAAACAAAATTTTCCACCACACGTACATGTGGACTACCACCTCCATGGAATGATGGATTTTCATTTTTTCTTTTCATCACCACTTTACATGGATGTTAATGAGGGTTTGGTTAAAGTATAAATATGATGTTTATAAAATCATTTATATTATGTTATATCAATTTTTATAACCTATTATTTATATGATCAGAAAAAGAATGTCATTAATTCAATCACTTATTATAAGTGAACTAAGAAGAAAATGATATCTTCTTTCTAAGTAATGAATTTATAAAAATTATATTCACATTATAATTATTGAAAATTATTATATATCACACTAAAAATAATAAAATAATATCATTATTCTTTTATTTTAATTATACTTCAGCTTAACCATCCTATAATTGTGCATTAATTATGGCGTGATCATGTTTCATCTAGTTTAACCACCTACATAAATAATACTATCAATTAATATCATGGATTAATATGACAACTTTTTTATTGGTATAATATGATATAAATATTCAAATATGGTTTTGTTTTTAGTTATATTAATTTTATATTAATATTTACCTCATTAATTAAGAAAACACCCTTCCTTTATTAAGAAACAATGAAACCTGCTCATCGTGAGAATATCCTCATGGACCATAAACCAAAAATCAATGAAATGAAATTATAGATTTAAAAACCATATTTCAAAATAAATTATATAACCTTATTTTATCTAATAATTATGGAATTTGGTAGAATAATATAATCCAACACAACTTTTTTGAAACTAATTCAAATTTATAAATTTTACTTATACTAGGTGTTATAGGTTAAAACTAACTAATATATATTTGTATAGAATGATTATAAATGAGAAGTATAAATGATTATATATATTAATAAGTTTCTTGGGTATCTATTTATTTAATGAACATAATTTAATTATTTATGATATTTTGTGGAAGTGCAAAATGAATCAGAATCGAGGTAAGGGTCTTCATCTCAAATTCCTCTATTTAAGAAATGTTTTGTACTTTGCATATAGTTTCATTTAGGGGTTGTATATACTAAATATTTGAGATATAATATCTTGAATTTTATTTTAATCATGGTATTTAAAGTTTAATTAAACTACCTATATTGAAATTCAGTTTTATTAAACTCTTACTCAAGACACATGAATTTTCTTGCTCTCAATTATGTTTATTTAAGACATGTTACATGTTATACATCATGTTTAATTAGTATAGTGTTATATTGATTTTTTATCCCATGAATTTTATATAAAATATTTAATTATAATTCATGAGATAAAATAAGACTAATAATTTTATTTTATTAAAATGTATTTTGACTCAATTGTTACCCAAAATGTGAGTGTTTATGGTTACTCAATTTTCCTTAAATGAGTTATAATCGGTAACTTGAACTTATTTCAAATTAGTTGGGTATATTACACCCTTTGATTTTATTATATTTTTTCCTATCATTTTTTACATTTTCACTACATAAACCCATTTTTAAATGTTTCATTCTTCAAGGAGTATGTTTCCCATAAGGGATATTGATAACTCGAATCCCCATTCCATGAGTTAAATTGTATTATCATGAACTTATTCCTTCCAATATTGTGTTCTCCCACCATGATATTTTATTATACGGAATTTTATAATCCTTATTTGGAATATGATTCTTTAATAAAAATTATTTCTTTGTTACTGTTCTTATAATGCAAGTTTTAAAGAGAGGTATTTTGAAAATCTTAAAAGGGACTTTTTTCTTATAACTTTCACAGGTTTTATCTTTCCCTCCCAATTTTTCAAAGATAAAAATTATTTATTTTCAAGGATCCATTATAGGATATTATTTAAAAATTAAATTTTATATAAATATTTTAAATCACCTTTTCAAAAGTATCCTTTGAAAGTGACATGTAAATTTTTATTTTATTTCAATATTAAAAATGTTTTATAAAATTTATTTTAAGATTTCATTTATACATAGAAATTTTTTTCCAAAATATTTACCCTAATGGGGTTTATGTTTCATGATTTATCCTCTAATATATATATATATATATATATATATATAATCATTTTTGGGATTTAACTCATAGTATCAAATTACTTGATTCTTGATCCATTATTTTGTGATACTTTTCATTGAATGTTTATTGTGAGGGTGTTATTAGTTTATGTCAACAACCTTCTATGTTTCCTTATTTCAGTGGGTTTTATGTTCATTTGAAACCATCTACCTTCCTAATTTGGATGTATTAAGAAAATTATTGTTTTATTATTTATCTTTTTGTATATTCATTGATCTATATGGTGTGAACATTACATTTTACATAATTAATAATTATTGATGCTCACCCAGAAAGAAAGTTATTCTATTGAAATAGAGAAAAGTATTAGAAATTTGTATTTTTTATTCCAATATGGATTATTATTGGAAATCTGGTATATAAAAAAGTATTGGCATCTTGTATATTATTATTCCAACATGAAATAATATTAGAAATTTGACTATATACTGTTTGACCATCCACCTTCTTTCCAATGATGTATTATGATCATGTTATCCCTTTAATGACATATGGAAAATAATTTAATTTTTTGATGATTATATATTGATAAAGTAGGGTTATTATATATAAACATTCCATATATTATATTATATGGATAACCATGTTTTATTCAGTAAGAGGTTACCTAGGTAATGGTGAGAAATTTCTTATTGACTCTTATGGTGAATGCATTATACTTATTCAAGTTAAGTGTAACACCCCAAGATTTTATAGTGTGTTATTTCTTCAAAATAATTAAATAACTTTCATTACACGAAACACCGATTTCAATTACACCATGACTTACCAAACAAGCCATTCAAAAGAGGTTATGAATAGTATTAGATAAATTTTAAAGTTTATGTAATCCTTATAATTTTAGAATCCATAATATGAGTTTCTTAAATATAATGCAAGCACAAATTCATTTTCAGTATTGCACTTTTATCAACTTTTAATAGTGAACCATTTTTAAATACAATATTTTAATCTTTTTGACTACATTGGGACATCAAAAATTTAAAATGAAACATCCCAAGATTCCACGGTATGTTTTCTTTAAATAATACAGTAGCGTGTGTTGTACGCAACCTTGAGTTTTAACACACACCACAACCAATCAAACTAGCCGTTATGAATAGTAATACCTAATTTTTGAAATTATATATATTTTATATTTCAAAATGGACTTCATTTTTGGATTCGTAATATCGAATTTATCCTAAGGTGAAATTTTGGTACTTTTCGGATAACTTTCATATTTTGATGAATAGTGAAAATTACTAAATTTTAATTAAAAACAACTTTTTTAATCAAAATAATTAATAGTGATAAATTATGAATTTGAGTGGTTTTAAAGTATATTTAGAATATATTTTTACCATTTAATATAATTTTGGTCATTGGACATAATTTTACAATTAAACCGAACATAAACAAGTGTCAATCTTTTGATAGTTATTATCTCTTAAAAACACGCTTTTTGTTTTGACAGCGGGAATTAATTTTAAATTAATTTCTGCCACTTCTGTGTTTTGAATTTAGAAAAATGGATTCCATATTTGGAATCAGGATGTTCAAATTGTGTAAATAGGTAACTTTTATTTTTAGACATTTTGAATAATTACTGCGGTAAATATTTTATTTACCATGGTTAAGGGTAAATCCGGTAAATAAGGGTTAAAAAATAATATTATAATAATACTAAATTACCCTAAAACGTGTCTTAACCCTATTGGTTGATACATGGTCGACCATGGGCATCTTTGTGTCAATTTTGGGACCCCATGGATCCACTTGTAAGTGATAATGACACTTTATTTTAATTAAGTTAAAATGAATACAAAAATGACACAAGCATATATCTTTTAGAAAAACAATTGTTACATAGGGTTATATATGTTGGATTTTAGATTATAAATATTCATTGGAAAGATTAAAAGATTTCCTACATAATTATATTTTATTTATAATTTTTAGACATTAAATAATTTATTTTATTTATGACACAATGATGATGCAGTAATTACTATAATAGTGAAAAATTAAAATAATTGATATTATAAATACCCAAATAAATATAATATGAAACTTTTAATGAATTAAACTAATTTTCTAGGATAATATGATATATTAGGATTGATTTAATTGACTTTTTTCGAAGTAATCAATCTGTTATGAGTTTCACAAAAATCAACTATTGAATAGTGTCAAAATTGACATAAAAGAGTTCTTAAAACAAATATTATATTATTAATTGATATTAAATTCCTAAAAATCTAAGGTTCGGCCAAGAGACTTATATTATGATAGGTTAATCATTAATGGACCACTTGGGGGTCGCTTGGATGTATATAGTATGTTTATTAACCATATTATATAAAAATACAAAGAGACATTGTAAAAGTGAAACTAATTAACTTAGAGTTAATACTTAAAGATAAGGTTAATATAAGTACCCAAACCTGTCTAAATTCTATTGGATGAGTTGTTTTCGACCTATCCCTACCTCATCCTTTGAATAGTCAACTTTGGAGCCTTTGGAAACCGAATATGAATTTATTATAAATTAATATTTCTAGCTTTTCCAAAGGTGCCCCTCACCCCTCTTATAAAAGGGCACTCCTCCTTCTCTTTTCCTCACACCTCTCAAGCCACTTGGCTCGTCCAAACTCTGCCCAAATAAGCTCCCCACATCCCTCTCCTCCTCCTTGAATCTTCCCCTTAGGCAGAAAGCATTTCAACAAGTCCTTTGGTTCCAAACAAAGTGAGTTACCTAAATTAAAGGAGGTTAACCTACCCCAACCAAGGAAAAGTACAAGGTAAGGGTTATTTCACAATCTCTTCATTATCCGAGGTTGTATTATACGTAATAATCTACTGGGATCTCTTTATCATCCACATCCATGTTTCTTCGAAATGTATTTCAAAACATTTTTAATATTTACAAGAATATGGGTTAAAGTCATTTATACCCTTGTTTGACTTTTTATAAGAGGTTTATAAAGGAATCTTTCCGTCGTTTTCAAAACAAGGTCCTTTTTAACCATTTCGACAGAATTGAGATAAGAATGTTTTTTTTACTTATACGGCGGGTGCGGTTATTTTCCGCCGTTATAAAATCGTCAAAGCTTTCCTTACAAGCTTACAAAAAATATTTTCAAGAAAATGTTTTATTTTATATGGCTCTTAAATGATTTCAAAAATAGAAAGAGATATTTCTCTAAAAAGTGTTTTGATTTCATCTATGTCAACATCCTTTAATGGATTTTACGCTTATTTGAAGTTGATTTATTATAATACAAAACTTCTATATTGTATTGAAGGTTTTGTGATATGTTTGACTGTGGATGTGCTATTTTATACCATTCATAGTTTATGGTGAAACTATTGACATTTCGTATGCTAGTTTTAATCCGAATGTTTATGTTATATTTCAAACTTTTCTTCAGATGAATGTGCTAAACAAGTATGTTCCGGGTTGGGGACCGGTAAAAGTAAGCCCTCCAGGTTGGGGACTGGTAAAAGTAAGCCCTCCAGGTTGGGGACTGGTTAAAGTAAGCCCTCCAGGTTAGGGACTGGTAAAAGTATGCCCTCCGGGTTGGTGTCCGGTTATTAGAGGCACTCCGGGTTGGTGTCCGGTTATTAGAGGCACTCCGGGTTGGTGTCCGGTTATTAGAGGCACTCCGGGTTGGGTTCCGGTTAGAAGTAACCCCTAGGTCTTGGGATGAGGCCTAGACAAAGAAATTAACGTTTAGCATTATGCATTCCAACATTATGAAAGTGGTTATTGATATTGCATGTGATTATTCGATTAGTATAATATCCATGTGAACAAGTAAATGAAATTATTTCATTTTACTTTTGCAATACTATGTTGAAGTTCAAGTTTTAAAGGCTTTTGTTTTAGTTATTCATTGCCTTAAATGTTTATGCTTATTTTTGAATGTTCCGCTATATTGTTATCCTTACTGGGCATTTGAGCTCACCCCTTTTCTATGTTTTATTTTCCCAGGATGTGAAGATGTAAGTTATGAATGACCTGCGGGGATATTATAAGGGGATTATAGTGTGGACTGTGGAAACATTATGTTGTTGTAGTAGTTTTTCATTTTATGATGTAATGTAAAACTTATGGATATATCTACTGTTTCCAAGGCTACTAAACCAATCGGTCTTTCGAGATTTGATCTTTCTTGTGATCATGCCAATGTTACGAAGTAATGCACCGACTCTGGGTAGCTGGGGTCGGGGCGTTACAGTTGGTATCAGAGGAAGTTTAGTACAATCCTTGGAAGCTAGATTTAGATAAACTCTGATTAGAGCACGTAGACCTAAGATGAACTTTGAGGATTAGTATAGAATAACTTCCTAGAATTTTGGTATTGTAGAGATTTTGTGAGTTTTCCGAGCAATACATCCCTGTTTGGATACGAGCAGGTAGAGGCAGCTCTGGCCCAGATGTACCTAGGGGTAAAACCCGAAAACACCGCTTTGAGCTAGACTCGAACGGGAACTGGTGCACGACAACGGGCCTTGCTGCACTCTTGGTTACGACACTCCCGGGGGATATGCTTAGGATAACTCTCATTTTCTTTACAAATCATTATGAAGGGTTTATGAGTATATACTTCCTCAAAGAAAACATTTTTATGATTATGGATTATATCCATAAATAGTTCAATTTATGTTACGTGTTTTATAAGTATGGGATTATGTATTTTGATTCATAAACTGATCTTGTTTATGCCATTGTTTAGAAATGGCGCCCAGTAGAAGGAATGGGAACTCTAGCAATGCACATGATACAAAGAGAAAGAAGGATCATATATTTTATGGTCTTAAGCTAGAATTTATAAGAGAAATAGTCTCCCATGTATTATCATCATATGAAGAAATAATATCATGTGTTGATAAGATAAGTAAAGAGTTTACTGAGTCCTATGGCTTTGAAGGGAAGCAAGAGAAGAAAAGGATAGAAGAGAGAAAGATGGATAAAGGGAAGAGGGAAAAGAAGAATTTTCCCATATGTGGTAACTGTGGAAAGAAACACCCTGGAACTTGCCTGAAAGGAATGGGAGTTTGTTATAAGTGTGGAGGAAAAGGGCACAAAGTACATGACTGCAAGGGTAAGAAAATGGTTTCAAATGTACAATGCTTCATTTGCAAGGAGTTTGGACACTACGCGAACCTATTTCCCAGTCATCAGACTATACCGCAAATGATGTTATTGGATAATAATCAAGTTATGATACTACCGCAGATGAAGAGGAATGATTAGAGTTCTTATGTTGATTATGTCAATTGAGTATTGTATAAACAATGTACTTGATATAATAATTATGGAGTATATAAGGATTGTACTGCAGTACTATTTCATTAAGGACATGAGATTGTGTGGAACAAAGAAAAGTGACTCAATAGCAGGATAAATTTTTGGAAAATATATGGTTGAGAGAATGATAAATCATAATATAGTTCTGATACTGGGGTAGTGATTTTGGAATAATATGTGATTGTTTTGGATAAATTATATTGGATATTCTTGACTACCTTGGAACTGATTAATGATTTGTATATTCCATCATTTTTGGGGCTTAAAACATTTTTGGATTAATGAAGTATATCCAGCATTCTATATGGAATAAGGGAGCTTGAATGTAATCAATAAGGAATATGGTAATACATGATAAAGGTATTCATATGCTATTACGGGGTAAAAAGGATCTATATTATGTTTACCTTCCTTATAAATGTTGGACTGTGAGTTTGGACATAAGTATTTTGCATAGTTCTTGTTTGGATTATTTTGGATTGCCATAAAAGGACAACCCGGAAGTCGGGAGGCAACCCGTCGCGTCCGGCAAGGCTGTGAGACTTGAACCCGCAACCGAAGGGCGACAAGGGTGTATCACCTACCACTGGCCCACGAGAGGTCCTGGATTAAATAATGTAGTTTTTATTAAAAGATCTTGTAGATGAATTATAAACTCGTTTATTTTGGAACCCTATACGAATAGTGTAAATAGAATTTTTTTTAAATTCTATTATCTTTTAGAGTGAAAGATGAGTTTGTGGTAGAAATTTATTAATGGATAAAACTCTAATTATAAAGTAAGTATATCTCCTTATGATCTTATCCAATCTCATAAATAAATTCCACAACATTAAGAAAAGGAACTTAGAACAAAAATGTTGTCCTAGATGGTACCTTAAATCATCACTAATTTATGGCTTTGGGATTGTTGGCCTTTTCATAGCCATGTTCTCTACCACTCTCCATCAGATAATTTATGGTTAGATTTCTCTTCCATATCCATATTTTCCTACATGGAACCCTAGTATGTGTTATTTTCGGTAATCTTCATACTTTCACTCTTTATTTTAAATAGAGGCCTCATTAATTAATTTTTCGATGTGGGATTTCAACTAAGATATTTTGAAACGTCAAAAATGTGTTATCCCAATACCCTATATTTTGTTGAACCGATGGTATTTCAAATCATCACAGATTGATGAGTTTAAGGACCTCAATTTTATACTTGTTTGTGATTGATGACCTCAATCACTACCTATAAATATTTACGTTTTTCCTCCAATTATATGTCTCTAATTGCCACCAATGTTATCCTAATCGAGATCATAATTTGGTGGTGACCCTTTCATTTCTCTTTTCCCCATATTAAGACTAAATTTTAGTAACCCAATTTCCGATGTGGGTTTTCCCACAAAGATATTTTCTATTTTCAACCTTTTATTTTCGAAGAACAATTTCAAATTGCGAGGACGCAATTTATTGAAGGAGGGGAGAATGTAACACCCCAAGATTTTATAGTGTGTTATTTCTTCAAAATAATTCAATAACTTTCATTACACGAAACACCGATTTCAATTACACCATGACTTACCAAACAAGCCATTCAAAAGAGGTTATGAATAGTATTAGATAAATTTTAAAGTTTATGTAATCCTTATAATTTTAGAATCCATATTATGAGTTTCTTAAATATAATACAAGCACAAATTCATTTTCAGTATTGCACTTTTATCAAATTTTAATAGTGAACCATTTTTAAATACAATATTTTAATCTTTTTGACTAAATTGGGACATCAAAAATTTAAAATGAAACATCCCAAGCTTCCACGGTATGTTTTCTTTAAATAATACAGTAGCGTGTGTTGTACGCAACCTTGAGTTTTAACACACACCACAACCAATCAAACTAGCCGTTATGAATAGTAATACCTAATTTTTGAAATTATATATATTTTATATTTCAAAATGGACTTCATTTTTGGATTCGTAATATCGAATTTATCCTAAGGTGAAATTTTGGTACTTTTCGGATAACTTTCATATTTTGATGAATAGTGAAAATTACTAAATTTTAATTAAAAACAACTTTTTTAATCAAAATAATTAATAGTGATAAATTATGAATTTGAGTGGTTTTAAAGTATATTTAGAATATATTTTTACCATTTAATATAATGTTGGTCATTGGACATAATTTTACAATTAAACCGAACATAAACAAGTGTCAATCTTTTGATAGTTATTATCTCTTAAAAACACGCTTTTTGTTTTGACAGCGGGAATTAATTTTAAATTAATTTCTGCCACTTCTGTGTTTTGAATTTAGAAAAATGGATTTCATATTTGGAATCAGGATGTTCAAATTGTGTAAATAGGTAACTTTTATTTTTAGACATTTTGAATAATTACTGCGGTAAATATTTTATTTACCATGGTTAAGGGTAAATCCGGTAAATAAGGGTTAAAAAATAATATTATAATAATAATAAATTACCCTAAAACGTGTCTTAACCCTATTGGTTGATACATGGTCGACCATGGGCATCTTTGTGTCAATTTTGGGACCCCATGGATCCACTTGTAAGTGATAATGACACTTTATTTTAATTAAGTTAAAATGAATACAAAAATGACACAAGCATATATCTTTTAGAAAAAAAATTGTTACATAGGGTTATATATGTTGGATTTTAGATTATAAATATTCATTGGAAAGATTAAAAGATTTCCTACATAATTATATTTTATTTATAATTTTTAGACATTAAATAATTTATTTTATTTATGACACAATGATGATGCAGTAATTACTATAATAGTGAAAAATTAAAATAATTGATATTATAAATACCCAAATAAATATAATATGAAACTTTTAATGAATTAAACTAATTTTATAGGATAATATGATATATTAGGATTGATTTAATTGACTTTTTTCGAAGTAATCAATCTGTTATGAGTTTCACAAAAATCAACTATTGAATAGTGTCAAAATTGACATAAAAGAGTTCTTAAAACAAATATTATATTATTAATTGATATTAAATTCCTAAAAATCTAAGGTTCGGCCAAGAGACTTATATTATGATAGTTTAATCATTAATGGACCACTTGGGGGTCGCTTGGATGTATATAGTATGTTTATTAACCATATTATATAAAAATACAAAGAGACATTGTAAAAGTGAAACTAATTAACTTAGAGTTAATACTTAAAGATAAGGTTAATATAAGTACCCAAACCTGTCTAAATTCTATTGGATGAGTTGTTTTCGACCTATCCCTACCTCATCCTTTGAATAGTCAACTTTGGAGCCTTTGGAAACCGAATATGAATTTATTATAAATTAATATTTCTAGCTTTTCCAAAGGTGCCCCTCACCCCTCTTATAAAAGGGCACTCCTCCTTCTCTTTTCCTCACACCTCTCAAGCCACTTGGCTCGTCCAAACTCTGCCCAAATAAGCTCCCCACATCCCTCTCCTCCTCCTCGAAGCTTCCCCTTAGGCAGAAAGCATTTCAACAAGTCCTTTGGTTCCAACCAAAGTGAGTTACCTAAATTAAAGGAGGTTAACCTACCCCAACCAAGGAAAAGTACAAGGTAAGGGTTATTTCACAATCTCTTCATTATCCGAGGTTGTATTATACGTAATAATCTACTGGGATCTCTTTATCATCCACATCCATGTTTCTTCGAAATGTATTTCAAAACTTTTTTAATATTTACAAGAATATGGGTTAAAGTCATTTATACCCTTGTTTGACTTTTTATAAGAGGTTTATAAAGGAATCTTTCCGTCGTTTTCAAAACAAGGTCCTTTTTAACCTTTTTGACAGAATTGAGATAAGAATGTTTTTTTTTACTTATACGGCGGGTGCGGTTATTTTCCGCCGTTATAAAATCGTCAAAGCTTTCCTTACAAGCTTACAAGAATATTTTCAAGAAAATGTTTTATTTTATATGGCTCTTAAATGATTTCAAAAATAGAAAGAGATATTTCTCTAAAAAGTGTTTTGATTTCATCTATGTCAACATCCTTTAATGGATTTTACGCTTATTTGAAGTTGATTTATTATAATACAAAACTTCTATATTGTATTGAAGGTTTTGTGATATGTTTGACTGTGGATGTGCTATTTTATACCATTCATAGTTTATGGTGAAACTATTGACATTTCGTATGCTAGTTTTAATCCGAATGTTTATGTTATATTTCAAACTTTTCTTCAGATGAATGTGCTAAACAAGTATGTTCCGGGTTGGGGACCGGTAAATGTAAGCCCTCCAGGTTGGGGACTGGTAAAAGTAAGCCCTCCAGGTTGGGGACTGGTTAAAGTAAGCCCTCCAGGTTAGGGACTGGTAAAAGTATGCCCTCCGGGTTGGTGTCCGGTTATTAGAGGCACTCCGGGTTGGTGTCCGGTTATTAGAGGCACTCCGGGTTGGGTTCCGGTTAGAAGTAACCCCTAGGTCTTGGGATGAGGCCTAGACAAAGAAATTAATGTTTAGCATTATGCATTCCAACATTATGAAAGTGGTTATTGATATTGCATGTGATTATTCGATTAGTATAATATCCATGTGAACAAGTAAATGACATTATTTCATTTTACTTTTGCAATACTATGTTGAAGTTCAAGTTTTAAAGGCTTTTGTTTTAGTAATTCATTGCCTTAAATGTTTATGCTTATTTTTGAATGTTCCGCTATATTGTTATCCTTACTGTGCATTTGAGCTCACCCCTTTTCTATGTTTTATTTTCCCAGGATGTGAAGATGTAAGTTATGAATGACCTGCGAGGATATTATGAGGGGATTATAGTGTGGACTGTGGAAACATTATGTTGTTGTAGTAGTTTTTCATTTTATGATGTAATGTAAAACTTATGGATATATCTACTGTTTCCAAGGCTACTAAACCAATCGGTCTTTCGAGATTTGATCTTTCTTGTGATCATGCCAATGTTACGAAGTAATGCACCGACTCTGGGTAGCTGGGGTCGGGGCGTTACATTAAGGGTGTGGTATGAAATTATATATCCCCTTGATGCATAGACATGTCTGATTAGATAAAATATATTCCATTTTGGTGTATTCCTCTTCCCATGATATGACATTGTCTTGGATTAAGGCCTTGAAAATAGGTTTTTGATGTCTAAAATTACGCATTCCTTTGGATTGAGATCAATATTATTGATATCTATGTTTTCATTTATTTTCATGTATAAAAAATGCCTCCAGTTTGAAGTTGATTATGGATTTATATTTTTACCCATTCCTACTTTAATATTTATACCATGTATATTCCATGATCTCTTCCATTGCATGTTTCCCCTTACTAACAAATTAATATCATGCCTTGTAATGTTTCAATTTCCCTAGGTTTTGAAAAAAACTAGTATATGTGAGTTGTTTAGAATAAGAATATTTGAGAAAGGATATATGAGAGAAATTTAAGACTCAATATGGATTAAGTAGTTTTATATATAATGGTAAAAGTGTATGTTTGATGTAATGAACATCGACTATATTAGTTGTTGTATTTTTTGAATTCATTGAAGCTTTATACATGAAAAGTTCCTTGGGATGTAAGAGATGAAATAATTAATAATTATTTTGTAATTAAGGATGGTTGTGTCCAAGATTTTATAACTGTTATCAAAGTGAGTGTGTAAAGTAAGTGTCTATGGAACCAGATCTAAAAACTCAGGTCTTATGTGTCACAATTGTAATCAAAGGAATGGTTTAGATGAATTTGGAGATTAGAATGCTTCTTGATCATAATTTAAGGGTTTATAAGTTATGGTTTATAAGAATTTCATAGTTATAAATAACCCTTTAGGATGTTGTATGATTCAATTCTAATGAAATAATGTAATTTTTATTTATGGATTAGTATAATAGAACATTAGTGAAAAACCTAGGAAGAAATATATGTATAGGATGAAATCCTAAAGCATTGGTAATGTCTTGAGTATATGGTTTTCTAATAAATTGCATCCACATATGAATACTATAGGTTGATTATTATCTATCACAGATGTACCTAGGGGTAATAAACCCAAAAGGGAATATTGGGTATTAACTCGATCATCACCTAGTGGATGATAAATAGGCCTAACTGAACACCTGGTCTGACACTATTGAGTGATATGCTTTGGTGAATCACATTTTAATTATAAAACATTATGAGGAATTAAAATATTTTTTGGTTATACATACTAATAGGAAAGTGACCATAGAAAATATAGATTGAAATTTTGAGATTCATAAGTTAAGGTACATAATAATTGATATGTTCTTTCTCGGGTAAGAGATAAGTTGGATTTTTAGAGAATATATTTCAATTATTTTTTTGGTTATAGAATATTTTAAGAAATTTTGTAGTAATTTGGGACCTCTATTTTTAGGATTAGGTCCATAATTTTTATAGAACCCAAATATAAGTAACATATTCTAAACCAAGGGCGATATAGGTTAAACTAAGATTGATGTAGGTTAAAATAAATGAATCACAAGATAAAATTATGATAATGGAAAAATATTTTATGTTTTAATTTATTTTATTTTATTGATTATGAAAATTACACAATATTATTAATGTTTCATCACTCATGTAAACCCTTTTGGTTTTAGAAATAGATTGAAATAGAAGGGACCATGTGTGTGATGGATAAGGAAGATATTACCTCAATGAAAACCCCATCAGAATAGGATCTCGAATGATAAACCTTATGATTATTCCAAGATAGGTTTCATGAAATACGATTAACAATGTGAGCATAGTAAAAGTCACAAACACACCAATGAAGAGAAATATATAGTCTCAAGAAAGGTCAAGAGACGAAGACAATGAAGTAAGGAAGATTCAATTTCCCATATGAAAAAATATGGGAAGTGGAATAGGTGAAATTTCCTTTATGGTATAGGTAAATTATATATTTATGGAGATGGAGTTCACAAACTCACAAGTGTAAGGCAAAGAGAGAATCTAAAAAATTTTGTTTCTTCAATTGCAAGAATGTTAGGCATTATACAACTCAATGTCCTAATCCAAGGTAAAATGAGGGAAATAATCACCATCTACAATGTGAATAAGGAAAACCCTAAGATACTAATACTAATTTATCATATAATGAGTTTCACTCTATATTTCATGTAATTTTTAACCAAATACTAGATATTGAGTTATAAATAAGAAACCATAGTGATAATATTATCATATAAATAATTTTAAAGGATTATGGGAAGTTATTCCTTATGGAAATAGGTCTTCATCTATCAGTATAATTATATGATAAATTTTTAATGGGTTATCTCAATTTATAAATCACTTATAATAATGTTTTATATAGATAATGCTCTTTCTATATCCAAAAGAAATCCATGATCATCTAGTGGTGTATTGTTAAGTATGAGTTCCCTATAGAAGTTACTATAATATTATAAGTCAAATTTTAGGGATGAAATTTATTAAATGGGGTGAATGTAACACCCTAAAATTTTAATATAATATTACCTTAAAATAATTAAATGTATTCAATATATTTATCCACACACACCATTGAACTTTAAAGAAACTGTGAAATATTTAATTAAAAATATAAATATTTAATATTCCATTAAAACATAGCCATTGAATTAATGATATTGAATAGGAGTAACCATTTTCATAAATTTTTATAGAAAGAATATAATGAATACTTTTAATATGAATTAAATTCAATTAGTATGGCTAAAAAAACTTAGAAAATAATTTCATATGTTAAAACATACTTTTCTAAAATTAGTGTTTTATTTAAAGAAAATAATTATATTATGATTAGATAATAAAAACTTTTATTGATAATATAAATAATATATTAAAAATAAATTGATTATAAATTGAGAGGAAATAATAATAAAGAATAGTTAACATTTTAAAATCAATTTTCTGATATAATCAATTTTCCACTATATATTTGGATTTATTCAAATATTAAATTATCATATTTTTTATTTTATTGTGAAAAAAATTCATTTTTGGATTATTCATAATAATATATGCTTATGATTATTATTTTTGGATTTTTCAAAAATGAATTATATTTAGGTGAGTAGTGGAAATTTCTATTTTTACAAAAAACGTGAATTTTATGACTTTACTAACATATAAGTATGACTTATAAATTCTTAATTTTTTTTATAGGAACAATTATTTATTTTATATATTAATATATAATTTAAATAATGTTGGTTTTAATTTACAAACTTATATTTTATATTTTAGAACAAAAGTAATATTTTCTCAAAAATTATTTTAAATACCTTATAATTATTTATTTTAAAATTAATTTTTATCACTTTTATAAACTAAATCAAATGAAATAGATTAATAATTCATAATAATTTATTCAAAATTATCTAATAATAACCAATTAATTGTTTTTTCATAAAAAATATATTATCTTAGGTTAAACTAGTTACCATAGTAAAAGCTTAAATGGTAAAAGTTATAATTCAAGGGATAAAGGGCTTGGAGCATGATACAACCATGTATAAAATTTCTTAGATAGGAAATATATCAACTTTATCTCTTCACCACTCAATTATAACAAAATTATTTTTCCATTTTATATATTTAACATGTGCCCCATTTATATAAAGTTGAAATATTTAGAAAACGGCTATTCTCCCCCCTTATAAAGGGGTCTCTCACCACCTCTTTAAGTAAATCATAAAAATTAGGTTTACTTGTTAAAAAACTCCTATTTTCCATACCCAATATTAATATTTTTGTCTCTTGAGGTTATGGACACAAGTGATTAGACTATTCCATCCATTTCCAAGGGATCTTCCAAGGAAATCTCAAAGTGTTCAACATGAGTAATTATTTTTACTTAACTTATTTCCTTTACATTTCTATTTTCCAATTATAAATTTAAAATACCTATGAAATTTAATTAGTATTTGTTATATTATTAATTTTTTATGGTATTTTAATAATCATTAAACACATTTCCCCCTATTTATTAATAAAAATGAAACCCTAATTCATGGGTTGCATTGACTACCCCCTCTACGATTAAACATGTTTTGTTTTACTTCACCACGTTAAAAGGATTTTATAAAAGGATAATTTAATAAATAATTATTATATTTATATAATTTTTATTATTCCAAAACAATAAAACAAATTACAAATTTCTCCTTTTCTATTGAAAATGAAATCATCAACCGTGCATATGTGTGAACTTCCAACTCTATGGAATGATTAATTTTCATTTTTTATTTTCATCACCACCATACATAGATGGTAATGAGAATGGTATTATAGTATAAATATTAATTTTATGATATAATTAATTTTATGGCATGAAAAATTGTGTTACATATTAATTATATAATCAATAAATTATTATTGTTCATTCTTTCGTTTAAAACGAGCAAACTAAGAAGAAAATGGTCCCTTATTTATGAGTAATGACTTTATATAAATTATATTCTCTTTATAATTCATTAAAATTATGACATATCACCCTAATAAGAACCAAATAAAATTATTCTTCTTTTATAATGATACTCTTACTAAACCACCTCATAATCGTCCATTAATCATGGTAGGATCAAGTTTTGGTCCGTTTAACCACCCACATAAAAAATACTATGAATTTATAACATGGCTGACTATTAGAACTTATTTAATGGTATTATTTGATTTAAATTTTTAAATAATGTGTTGTTTTTTGGTTTTGGTAATGATATTGGAATATTTACCTCATTAATTTTGAAATCACCGTTCATTCATTAAGAAACAATATAAAATATGTATGACCGATTTTATCCTAATATATCATAATAAAAAATAAAATGAAATGAAATTATATATTTATTGAAAATATTGGAAAATATATTCTACTAAATTAGTTTATTTAATAATTATTTAGGTTAAATTTATATATTCCATCACCACATTTATGAAACCAGTTCAAAATGATAAATATTACTTACACCCGATATTGAAAATAGGTAAAAACTAAATAATATATATGAATAGAATGATTATAAATTATTTATATAAATGGATATAGTTATGAATAATTTTATTTGGTGTGTATTTAAATAACTCGATTTAATTATTCTATAATTTTGGTGCAAGGGAAGAATGAATCTGGATAGTGGTACGAGTTTTCCTCTAAAATTGCTTTGTTTATGACATGTTCTGTATTACACACCTAGTTTAATTTATGTTATGTATATAATATATAATTGAGATATCATATCATGAATTTTATTTTAATCATGTTATTTTATGTTCAATTAGAATACCTCTATTTTGAGGGTATTTTATTAAAGTGTTACTCATTTTTCTTGGGTTTTCTTGGTCTGAGTTCTGATTTTATAAGACATGCAACTTGTTCTGCACTATGTTTCCTTTGTATGATGTCCTATTTATTTACTATCCTATTAATTTTATATACCTTATTTAATTTTAATAAATTTTATAAACATATACACTTCACATTATTTTCGTAAAATTTATTTTGAATCAAGTGTTACCCCAGTCGTAAGAGTTTTTAGTGGGTTAATTTTCATTTATTGAGTTAAAATCATTCAATTGAACTTATTTCATATAAGTTGTTTAAATTATTCACTTTTATTATATTCTTAGGTATTCCGTAATTATTTACATGTTTACGAAATATAAAGTTTTTAATATTTTCAGGATTCATGGATTATGTTTCCCAGAAGGGATATTGATAACTAAAATTCGTTTTCCTTGAGTTATATTGTTTCATAATGAAATTTTTCCCTCCATGACTAGGTTCTCCCTCCATAATATATTATAATCCATTTTTGGAAAAAAAAATTTATTAAAAATTAATTTTTTTTTACTCTTCTTACATTGTGATTTTTAAACAAAGTTATTTTGAAAATAATAAAAGGGGTTTTTTCCTTTCACTTTCACATGTTTTTTATTCCTCTATCTATTTCTACAAGATGAAAATTATGCCATTTAAAGGATAAATTTTTAGATATTATTTTCAAAAGTAAAGGTTTTTAAAATATTTCACCTAAAATTTCAGAAGTTACCTTTGAGAGTGACATTTAAATTTGTACTTTACGTCAATTTTATAATTTCATTCCTAATAGATTTTTTAATATTTCATTTTCACTTGCATTTTTATTTTATAAAGGATATACCTCAATTTTCTTTATGTTTCATACTTTTTTGTGATACCATTCAAATAATTATTTTATGAGGGTTTTTTATTTATGTCAACACCCTTTTATGTTTATTTATTGCATTGAGGTTATGTTCATTTGAAACCATCCACCTTCCTTCTATGGATAGCTTATGGATATGATTATTCTTTTATTGACTTAGAAATATATTCATTTCTCTATATGATGCGAACATCACATTTTAAATAATTCATATTGGATGATTTTCACCTAGAAAAAATGTTATCCTATTAACATGGGGAATATTATTGGAATTATGTTTATTGTTGTTCCAATACTGATGATTATGAGAAATTTGAATATATATTTTTTAACCATCCACTTTATTCCTCAGCATGGTTCATGATAATGTTATACATTCTATTGATATAGTGAAAAGTATGGGCATTCTGTATTATTTTATTATAAGATGGAATATTTTTAACAAGTTGACTATGTATTGTTTGACCATCCACCTTATTTCTTTTGATGGGTTATGAAAATTTTATCCATTTTATTTACATTGAAAAAATTATTTTCATTTAGTATATTGTTCTTCAAATATGAGTGAATAATAACAAGTTAAATATATATCATTTAACCATCCACCTTATTTATTAGTATGAGTTATGATCATGTTATCCATTTATTTACCTGGGTAAAAGTATTGATATTATTGATTATTATTGACCACTGATGCAGGTTGATTATGTATTAACTATATATATATTTCATTATATGGATAACAATATTTTATTTATTCATAAGTCCCTTAGGGAATGATTCAAAAAGTATTGTTGAATCATATGGTGAATGCATTATACATAATCAAGAGATGGATGAGTCCTAGAATTATATAGTCCTTTAATACATATAAGAGTGCCATGAGACGAAACAAGTTGGGTATTGGTGTATGCCTCTTCCAATTATAGGATAATGTCTTGGGACAAGGCCTTGACCATAGGTTTTTTATGTTTCACATTATGAATTCCATCAATATGAGATCCGTATTATTGATATCGATATTTTAATTTATTGTAATATAAATAGAGTTCTCCTAGTTTCAATTGGATTATGGATTCATGTTATTTACCTATTAATGCCATAATATTTATGCCATGTTTAATCCATGATTTCTTTAGTTGTATATTTTCCCTTACTCTACGTTTGAGCTCACCCCTTATTTTATTTCAATTTCCCTTGGTTATAATAAAATTTAGTACATGTGACCAATTTAGGAGGATAACATGTGTGAATAAATATTTAAGAAATGTCTAAGAATAATTATGGATTATGTAGTTTTATATATAATGGAAAAAATGTCTGTTTGATCCAAAGAATATAGGATTTTTTAGTTATTTTTTTGTTATAATTCTAAAATTATCTAAACCTAAAAGATCCATATAATATAACATATGAAAAAATAATTATTGTTTTTGTTTAATTAAGGATGGTTATATCCAATAATTTTCAAATGGTATTAATGTGAGTATATAAAGTATGTGTTCATGATACTGGATTAGGGACTGCGGGTCCGAGCATCAGGAAAATAAAACTCAAAAAACAGTTCTTTTCAATATTTAGGTATTTTGAATCACACATCACCCCCTCTTTATCATCTCTTTTCCCCACACCATTATCACATCTTTCCCACTAGTCTCCACTCATGCTCATGTGAGACACCCTCCAGCCCCCCCTTTATCAGTGATCAATCATTATCCCCCTCACTTGTCACCCAAAACACTTGGATCCATACACGGGACATCGATTGATTAATTGAATTACCTTAACACTTATCTATCTTTTTTATTAAATATTTTAGGATATTTTTAATTATTTTTCTATAATTAAAAATATCTTTTTATCTATACATTTTATATAATTAATTTTAAATACACTTGTAAAATATATGTATGGGTTTGTGTATTTATGTGTGTGTGTTTATATATATATATACAGATATATATGAGTGTGTACATATAATATATATATATATATATTTAAATATATTATAAATTAATATTCATTTACACATATTAGAATATATATAAATATAAATCTATTTATTACCACACACACCCATATTTATATATAAACAATATACATACATTTTATTGGAATATATATATTCATAAGTTTTTATAAGGTAAATAAAATGGATAAATTTTTATTTTAAATAAAATAGATAATAAATTTTCATTTATATACGGTTTATATATTTTAAAATATATTTTACATGTAAAAATTCTTGAATATTTATTTATATATTTATATTTTTAAATGTAAATATATAAAAAATAAATATTTTTTTAAATTTATAAATAACACCACAATATGAATTTCCTTAAAATTTCAAAAACATAAGATCCATATGAATGTATGCATAGGAAATAAATCCAGACTTTGGTGAAAAATGACAAGAAAACTCTCTTAAATGTAGTTGAAATTCCATCAAATGTTTAAAAATTTGGGTATCCCAACTAAAAACTCAGGTTTAGAGGCGGTTAATGCCTTTTAACTGAGAAAAGATAGCCATTGGTGTCCCCTTTGGTCTAGATTGCACACATCTCTTCATAAGAATTGATTTTACATCTCATGGAGCACAAATGAACATCTAGATCAAACGTTCTAGTCTTTTGAAATTCAAGTTATTTTTTCAATATATATTAAGAGACTAAATAATTTATTAATTTTTCTATCATGAAATTGTTGTTAAGTGTCAATTACTCAATACTAAGTAGAAAATTATTAATTAATACTAATTTTCAATTATTTTTATAAACCTTTTTACTAAATATATTATATATTTTGTGTAAATACATATTTAGTATTATATAAATCATATTTAAGAAAATATATTATATATATATGTCAATATAAATATATTTATATATTTAAATACTATTTTTTATATTACATAACTTTTTTTGTGAAGGTAACTTTTGTCAGTGCTAAAAAGTGCCGATAAAGGGAGCCTTTAACAGTGCAAAAAAGCACTAATAGAGGGTCTCTTTTATCGTAATTAAGAAATTACTTGTAAAATATATAATTTTTTAATGCTAAACAAGAACTAATAAAGGGAATAATTTTCTAGTGCTAAAAATCATTGAAAAATGGTGTCTTTATCAGTGTTATTTTTTAGCATTGATAAAAGATCATTTTATCTATGATTTTTTACTATTGATAAATGACACACCATGTTAGTGTTTTTTTAGCACAAATGAAGGGTATTTTTTAATAAGGTGAAATCTATAGCAGTGTCATATCAGTACACAATAAAAGAAAAAACTAACCATACAAAAATTCACCAAGTAATATTTATTCAATTAGTAAATAATCAACAACCCTTCAGATGATACCTAATGTTTATTAAGGTTGTTGAATCATTAAAAAATAAGTTTGTTTGGAAATGAGAAATAATAAATAGTATCATTTAACTAAAACTTAATCTTTCAATACATCTCTCCATGAGGAAGAAACAACCCCATAAAGGGTTAGATGACACAATTAAATCCTGAAATTCCTTTGTCAATTGAACTTCTTCCATAAAGATGGTGATTATTCATGTTTATGGTTTAATTTTTATTTTATTAAGATCCTACCACCATCTACTAATGAATTAATACCCCACTCACACTATGATACCATTTTATCACATATCGGGATGATTACCTCATCACCATACCTGATTAAACATGAAGCAATGCCCAAAGAATGATTCTGGTCACCATGGGATGAAAAATAGTATCAAGGGTATTATACACAAATGAGAGTGTTTTTTCATTTATAATAAATAAATAATAAAACAAAAAAATTAAATAAAATAACTATACATTTATAACACCATCAAATATATTATTTTATCAATAAATTAATACATGAATTAATGAGTAAAAACTATACAAGACTCAACATGAGAAAAAAATATCTAGTAAATACCCATGTGTCACATGAGACCTCTGCATGCCACCACCTCTATTTCTCATAGACTGAGAATTTTTTTAATTACTATTGAAATAAGACTACATTCTGAAGCAACAAAATAAATTAAGAGAAGAAAAAAGGTTTACGTACACCTAGGGGTGTATGTAAGGGTTGATTATAACAGTCCTAATAATATACCTCCATGTATTATATATGAAACTCATAAAACAAACTGTATACCACTATATTAAAATATGATATATAATAATAACTTTTCATTAAGGTAAAAAAATTAATAATACTATATTAAATTTAAAAATTTATAAATGGAAATTAGTATATAAGACTTGTTAAAAAGTGGAATCATATAAAATAAACACCAGTTTACAAAGTACCAGAAACTCATTATGGTAAGTGACATAGAGAGATACAATAGAGAAACCAAAAGTCACCATAAGGACATATCCAGAAGTGTGCAAAATCCACTTGTATTAGTGTCACCATGCACTATCAAACAATCGTTTTAGGAAGAACTATAAAAATTAAGGTATCCACTATCCATGAAACCCCATGTGCTAGAGTGAGTCTATATCAAGTAGGACTATAAAAATAGATATATCCTCAAGCCATGGAATACTATGTATTACTGTGAAACCATATTAGAAAAGACTAACTATATTCACTATGAAGGATATATCCTTTAATCCAAACAAGTTATGAGTCTTAGTCCCCCCTAAGTACACAAGTATTCCCATGAGTCTCACTCTATTAAAATTTTTATCAAGAATTAATGTTTAAATATAAAACATCCCTTATGTATTATGACTCATTATTTTGTCTATTTTTGATTTTAGGATTGGGCCTGGGCTAGTCCATGTGAGGGTGGCCACTCAACCTAAAAAAGTGATTTTTATAATCCAAAAAAATAGAGTTGGATGAATGTGTAAATCAGAAAACTCATTTATTCAATGTATTTTATTTTAAGTGTATAACCCAATTAACATAATAAAGACACCACATAAACCAATGATTTTATCATGAAACCATGTAGATAACTCATTTTAGACTAAAACTAACTATTCCATAAAACATATTTTTTATTTCATAGAAGACCATGTTATAGGTTTCTGATGGAATAACTAAAGTGAAAAGTTACCAAAAAAGTTCTTAATCGTTGAAGACTTCAATAAAATATAGATAAAAAATTGTTATAATTCTTTATTGTTCTAATCATTAAATCCTCCCTAATTTCTTTAGAAAAAATCATTGTTGGCATTTTGAAACAAAATTGTGTGAGACTTCTGAAACTAAGAAAAACATATACATAGAAATAAATCCATATATAAAACTTTAATAATAAAAACATGATCAAAATTTCAAATACTAGTAGTAATCATAAGCAATAAAACACCCACTATTATACTAGAAATAAATTATAAAACATCTTTAAAATCAATGTTCGTAAAATAATGTAAGGAACATAGAGTCACATACCTTTATGGTTGATCAACCATTTTCAAGTGGTTTTATAATCTTAATAACATCCTTTATCACCTGTAAAAACATAAAAATAATTTTAATAACAAAAAGGTTCATGAATTAAATAATATGAACTGGTCTTAATAATCAATTGGAAACACTATATCTTACAAAGTGTAAATGATCCATAGGAGATTCCTCTTAACTTAACTGATAAAAAACATAAGGGTTTCAAGAATTTAACATTAATATGGTGAAACCACATAACCAATGAATCCTATATTAAGAGGAATCATAAAAAGTTTAAATAAATAGAATATAAAATAAGAAGAATAAAAATAAGAAAGGAAGAAGATAAGAGATAGTGACATAACATGAAGAAGATCGAAGAGGAAAATCCTAGAAGGAAATAAAGATATATATTCTCTTATACATAGTGTGTGTCAATCCAATGAAGTGGAAAATTATTTAAAATTATATATGTTTTAGTAAGAATAAGAAAAATATGAATTAAAATATTAAATTGAATAACTAAAATCTAGAAATTTATGAAACATGGGGATGAAAGTGGAGTTCAAAATAAAAATTGAAGAGTAAAACAATATCATTGATGGATTGACTGATTTTTTAATAGATCATGTTAAAATGAGCAATGATATTGAAGCTAATGTCATGAATATGAAATTAATACTTAATGATTAGTTAAGAATTATAATCCCATACATGGAATCAAGAAGTTTAAGTGTTAAAACTGTCAAAGAATTTTAATAGGAATATTGAGAGTCAATGAGACAATTATATTCTTTTCTATAAGTGAATCATTTAAAAGATAAATTAACATATATTAAGTGTATTGATCATAACCAATAATTAGTGGTGGTTATTGTGAAACCAAAACAAGACACTCCCTAGAAGAAGGCTAAGTTTAATGACTCATAATAGATCTGAAAAGTTACAGATAAAGTAGAAACGATGCACAATAATACCCAAAAAAATTTGTTTTATTATTATGGAAAGATATGAAATTACCAATATGTGTTCTGTATAGAAAAAATAAATATAAATTCTATAAAAAAATAATAAATGGGTAGATTTTCCTATATTTTTTATATATTCAATTACTATTATTTTTGGTGTGAATGTTATAGATACAAATATATGAGTTTCTTATCATGAGTACCAAGAAATATATCAAGGGAGACTCAAAAAAGAATACCATAGTAGGTGGAAGAATTATCCAGCATGCTAAAAACTCATCTTAAATTTTCAACCGTGTAATATGAGGATGATTCAATGGAATCAGAGGTGTAACAATCTTATTTACCCTAATGGAAGAAAAATAGTAAATATGGGTCAATAATGGAAATGATTAGAAGGAAAATTTAATCAATATTACTTTAAAATAAATGGATCTAGATAGAGTGTGGATCCTTGATAGTGGTTGAACTATAAATATGATGGGAAAACACTTCTTATCACTAGGATAAAGTATGTCCAAGAAGGTATCATATGCTTTGTAAATAATGAATGTTTTAAGATCATTGTCTTCAGAAAATATAAACAATAAGGAAAAGAATTGAGGTATATGAATGTAATTGTGGTTGTAGGCCTTGGTTACAATTTAGTGAGTGTGATCCAATTATGTGACTTGGGGTATGTATTAAATGTAAATAAGTTTTACATTATCCAAGTAAGATATGGTTTAACTATAATGTAGTAGAAGCATTCAAATGGGAATATATACCTTATTATGAGAGAAGAATATAACTATTTTATATCCATGAAAGAAGATTATGAGTTGTGTAATAAAAGGATTTTCAACTTGAGCCAAAATATCTTGGAAAATTTAGTTAAAAGTAAAAAATAATGTGAATCCCTAAGATATTATGTGATTTCATTCACACAATCGACACTTTCCAAAAAGGGAAAATCATCCAGAAGACTTAAAATACAAAGAAAAATAAGTTAACAAGATTACATAAGTTGGTTTATATTTATGTTTGTGTGATTATAACACCTAATGACTTGAATATAAATTGATACTATGTTATATTTATCGATGATTATGATAAAATTTCATGTATGATAACAATATCTCACAAATCCAAAGCGTTCAAGTGTATATATGTTATCATAGATTGGTGGAGAAGATTACTGGTTTGAAAATTCTTAAATTACTAACTAACAATGATATGGAATTAACTAATAATCAAGTAAAAAAAATATTTAAAATCATTGTGTAAGGAAATAATTCTCAATGGAAATGAATCCTCAAAAAATAGTTTTATTGAGAGGAGGAACTATATTATTAATAAAATATCTTAGAAAATGATCATTGAGAAAAATATTCTAGAGTTATATTTAAATTAATAATTCATTATATTTCTTAATATCTTTAAAATATTTTTTCAATTTCCTAATATAGATATTACACCCTATGATATGTGGTATAGTAAGAATACAATATTGAAGTACTTTTTATTTTTTGGAAGTAAAAATAATCGAAATTTTGTAGATTTAGGTGATGAATATATTTTTATTTTAAAACAATCAAAGATAAAGGTATATAAATGATAAAAAAAATTCTTTGGAAAATATTTTATATCCCTGACCTCATTATTGTTGAAAATGATAAGATTTTGTACCCTAGTGAGAATATTTCATAGTGAAAAGATGACTAATTTTTAGAATAAAATGATGCCAGAGTGAGAATACTATGGGGTACATGGAGATACTATAGGGTCAAAATAATACACACATGATTAGGTAAATATAAAAATTTTATCAGGAATATACAATAGATGAATCATGGTTAAATTCAATTAATGAAATATCATTGGTGACTAGACGATTCAGATGAAAAAATAGAGGATGAAGGACCTACAAAATCTATTTAATCCCAATAAGGGAATAACATATTTAAATAGGATTCAAAATATGTCAATTAGTTCAATTTTTTTTTTGATTATCTTGACTAAATTGAAAATAATCAAACTTAGGAAATTGTTCAAAGGATGATAGATAATAATTTCATTAGAACCAAGTGGCTATTTACAAATAAATTCAATGAAAAATATAAGTTGAATTGGAAAAAATCATGGTTAGTGATTTTGGGTAATAATAAATTTAAAAAATTGACATTTATAAGATATTTCCCCTAAACCCTGATTGGAAATTATTCATTGTTTCGTAGCAATATTGGTGCAAAGATGATTCAAATTTTACTAAATTGATTTTAAATTATTTTTCCTCAGGGTATTTCTCAAGGAGGAATTATATACAAATATAAAAAATGGTTATATTAAATATTAAAATGATAAAAACTTGTTTCAGTTAAAAAAGTTGTTTTAGGGGATGAAACAATCACAAATAGCTTGGTATTCTAGACATAATAACCATTTGAGTAAACTTGGATTCCACTAGGGTGTACTTGATCACAATCACTACAACAAGAAAAATAAATAAAAGAGGATTTTGGTACATATTTATATTGATAAAATAATTTTTTAGTATTAGATAAATCACAATGAAGGATGTTTGAAGAATACCTGAGGTATAAATTTAAAATAACTATGATCAGAGAGTTAGAAACATTTATTTGTTTATAGTTGAAATAAAGAAATAATGGGAAAATTATTTATCAATAAAATTATATTAAAGAAGTTCTCAATAGGTTTTTAATAGATTTATATAGGATAATGAACATATTGGTAGATACCCAGGTGAAGTTTTCAAGAGATAGTGATGAAAAAGTGGTCAATGTAATGGAATATAGTTAGATCAATAAAAGCTTATTGTAACTAAAAATGACACAACTTGACATTGTGTTTTCCATATGTTAATAAAAAATATACCAAATATTTAACAAATATATCCACAAGATACTAAATATTTTTTGTTATGTCAATAGAATATTTTATTCCAAGATATTCTATTAGGGCACATCACAATAAGTGTTATTGGGATATGCATATGCATATTGGTAATCTTCAACAGATGATCACAAGTCAACATTAGAAAGTGATTTCCTTTTTAGAGTTTTATGTGTTTCTTGCCAATGAAAGAAATATTTAGTCTCACTTACCACTGTATAATCTGAATATATTTTGAAAACTCAGGCCTGTACTAAATTTCTATGGATGAAGAAAAACCTAAATATGCTAGAGTTGATGTGAAATATTCTCCTGCAATCAGGTGTGATAACTCGAGTGCTATTAATCTAAGAAAATAACCATCCCATCATTCAATGAAAATTCACATCAAGATAAAATACCATTTCATCACGGATAAAGTTAAACAGGGGATTATGTATTTAGATTATGTTTCAATATAAAATTAGATTATGGACAACATGAAAAATGAATTTACCACGCCTGGTTTTTAGAGGCATCAATTGGCTCTTGGAGTCTAACTACCTATATCCACCTATATGTTTTGGATAAGAGACACACACTACCATAATGGATCTTTTATTTATATAAATGTATGGTGAATATCTTAGATTAAATGTTTATATTTATAACCCTATCTTGGGAACCTATATAGAAGTGATCATTGGATACATTGGTAGAGGGGAAAATCTAACCATATATCTTGGAATAAGTTTTACATGATTAGATATGATGATATTTGGGTGATTTATTTTTATGTTCTTGAAAGTGGAAGAGTACTTGACTAGTTACTCTGGGGGAGTAGTTTGGTTTTCAAGAGCATGAAAATAAATGAATTATTATCATGAGGGAATTTTTATTTAACTATTGTTTATCACACCAATGATGAATTAATTGAGTATATAGTTGATGATAAGTGAATCATTTATATACTATCTATAGAAAAGTGTATTTTGAATAAGTATCTATCAATTTCGATGTTTTTAGATGAAGTTGGGATGAATTTATTTCTATGGGGTTTTCAACAAACCCAAAGGTAAATCTTGTTAGAAATAATCAACTTACAGTATTTTATTTGGGTTATGATATTTGAAAAATATATTTAAGGGACAATAAATTTTTCTTACATAGTCATGAACAGGGTTGGGGGATTTTTTGATTCTGCTGGTGTAGTTCTTTCTAAGGGATAGAAATTATATCATGATATCCCTAGTTATGTCATGAGTTTAGGTGAATGATTTTGATAAGTTACCTTGATCTGAAAATATTACAAGATGAATACATGATGGTAATTAGGATGAAACCTAATTATTTATCATTCCATGTGTGAGATAGTCGCATCACAAAGGGTTATGTAAAGATATCATACACTATGAGATATGAAATCATTTCGTGAAGTGATTTTCTAAAAATTTGTAAAATTTAAATACATAAGGATTATTATGGATAATAAATAAGGATTATTAGGAGGGTATTTTTAAATATCTTTCTTTTTTTAGGAAATTAAAAGTAATGTATAAGGATATTTTATGCTGTGAGAGACATAGAAACACTGTAAATAAAATATGTAAGGATATTATATACCATGAGATATATGAACACACCGTGATTATACTTAGGAATATTTTCGTGGTATTATCCATGTGAAGGTTCCCTTTCTATGGAAGGAAACTCAAACAATAATAGGTTTAAATTTCAAATCATGGGTATTATTACACCACAAATAGGAATTAGTTAATGTTAGGGTCTAAGCTATCTAACACTAGTTGGTTGGTACAAATCAAAAGAATATTTTCCTTGCCAAAATAAAGGTTTGTGAGGATTTTAGTTATATTTTCTATGTAAAGGTGTTCATTTAATTGATCATAAGTTCATTTAGTGACCAATTTAAGAATAATAAATTATTATGGAACCATGTTTTTTATTTAGTGGAATTAAAAAATAATATTGTATACAGATTCCATTGATATAGGTTTTGTATGAGCATTGTGCCATTAATAATGAGGTCACATCATGATCAATATGGATTTGAGGGACATTATGGTGAAAATAAAATGTCACATCATGATTATATATATATATATATATATATATATTCACTGATAAATATAATATATAATGAAAATTAAGGATTTTACGCAACCAAAATTAGCTTTTATTACACAAAAAATAGCAGGCATTAGTTGGAAATGAAATAAAAAGAATGACTAGAAGTTTAAATTTTAAGGGATTTTTCATTATAAAAAATAGATAATAGGATCTAAAAAAATAAAAACACACATACATAGGAGAGAGATTATGTAATAATGATTTAAATATATAAAATCATCATAGGGAGTTCAAGGATTCAATATTACTAGAAGCATGTGGTGTTCATTAAGTTAATGATGGTGGAGCTGATTGAAAAACCAATATCGGCGTAATATAATTATTTATACATGAATATCAAAGTATATGGCATGGGGAGCAATGAAATATATCTGATAATGTTATTAGTGAGTTCTCCTTTTATTCTATGAAGGTTGTCAACCTATAGAGTTAAGGAAACCACTCTAAATTGTAAAAGAAAATTATTTTGATTTGTGTTTCATGTGGTAAGGAACATAATCATTTCTTTCTACTTGGATTATAATTTTTGGTGAACCAAGTAAAATGATTATGTCTATCTATTAGTACACTATTTATTTGTACTAGTTTTGAGGGATAGAGTCTTTTAAATAATAGTGGAACAAGATCATTGGTGAGTCCAATTTGAAATATTTTTTTATGACTTGATCCATCCCCCTCTCAGGGTATTTACCTTGATTGAGACCAATATATGGAAATGAATAACATAATAAATTTAATGTGGATAATAAAATGGTATGTTTATAAATGGAAAATTGTAAATGTTTAATGGGAAAATGAGAAATGTTGTTATGAATTTTTTGTGTGAAAAGGTGGGGATGATTGTGGTATAGTGTTGGTAGTGTTTTCTAATAGTGGTTGTGGAAGTGTGGTAATTGTGATGGGTATTTGTATTTATATTTGGTATGAATCCTTGGATAAGGATTGTGAGTGACTATGTTATATGTTGTATTTTCTTATAATATCTTACACACCCCACGAGAATCGGATAACCATACCTATTACTAAATGTTTTAGATTTGGGTGTTTTACCTAACATTTAGGTTAGTGAGTGAATGGATGGCCAACTATTCTCTCTTTCATACACCCCCATCCACTTATATTACATTCTATAATTCTCATAGTGATTATTTTCATATGTTATGTAATGTATTAAGGTTATATTATTTAATATACTGGTTTACTCGGTTGTGTGATGTGATGACGATGAGTTGATAATGTGTTGATAATGTTATAGTGGAGGTGATACATGGTGGGGATTGTGTATGGTTATAGAAGGGATTGAGGTTTATTCCCATAAAGTTTATGATACCTTAGTGTGATGAGGATGTCGAATGTGGATATGATGTGGCAATATGGTATGTCATTATGATTTGGATATATGGTTGTGGTTGCTGTACATGATATATGGTTATGTTATAAGATATAATGTGTAATGGAATGGTTTCATAAGGTATAAAAGCATATTAAATTTATCATTAGGTCATGATAGAGACAAAAAAATGGGGAAGTGGTTGTGGGGTACCTTATTTGTTGCAGTATTGGGTGAGTGAGCCTTGGTGTTGTTGGGTGATAGTTAGCATAACATGGGGGCATGGTGGTTCTAATATTTATTCACTAAGGAATTAGTATTATTCATCCATATTTTTTTAAGAGGTATTAAGGAGGATCCTATAGAGTCTACATGTATGATCACTACTATATATTAATATATATTTTTAGTTTTCTTGAAGGGTTTTAGTGGACATGATTGAAATGTATAGCTTGAGTCTTGGAGATGTTATCAGAGTCATTTCTATAAGAGTTCCTTTGGTATTTAATTTATAGAGAAATTTTTCTATATTAAATTAAATTCATTAAGGAATATTGGTTTTCATTTTATACTATAGATTTTATTGGTATTTTTCTTTATATCTTCCTAGGAATACAATGGCATTTACACCCATTAATATGTTTTATACTCCCAGTGATAGTTTCCAACTTGTGTCCTATTGAAGGAAGGGTTAAAGGGTCCCACTCATCTTCACTACTATATAATGAGTGTTTTTGGTGGGGGAAGTTTATTATTGAGTGATTTAAAAGACATGTATTAAGGTTATGGTGGAGACTGGAATTATTCACCTATGAGGATTTCATAAGTTTGGTCCGTAAACAACATTAGTTAAACTTAGTTAGTGAGGTGGAAAAGTACACCAATTGGGAAATAGGGTATTATGTCTCCCTATTATTTGACAAAATGGAATTAATCATACTAAACACCTAAGGAGAGGTAACAATGATCATAGGTTAGATTAATAGGATAGGTACTTGCATCTTGTTTTTTTCCATTTGTGGAGAAATTGGTTTGAAATTAAGGAAATTAAAATGATTAAAATTAAATAATACTTAGGGGGTGACCTTATACTAGGATTAAAAGTTTCATTATTTACTTTAATATATATATTTTAGTTATTTTCATGTGTTGTTCATATTATCATGGTGTGATAGGATGATCCTGTTAACTGTAGAAGGGTTGAACCAACAGAAGAGTAAGAGTCTTAGAGTAGGATTCTGCATGATTTCCATCATCATGGTTTGGAGAAGTCTAAGGGGAGTGTCATTATTTTAGATATAAGTAAATAAATAGAGTATATATATACCAATTTAAGTTTTATCCATGCTATTACGAAACATTGGGTCTCATTGGCTATTATTTAGATAAGAGGATCTATGTGCCTATGGTGGATCCTATTTCATATGGAGTGTAAGAAGAAATACATTTTGTGGGGGTAATTTTGAAAATAATTTTCATGTATATTTCCTTTCATCAATAAAGAATAAATCCAGGAGTCTATAGTTTCTCTCATTCCATCATGGGATCTTAAGAATGCAAGAGCTCCAGATTCAATTCAAGTATCTTGTTCACTTTTTCCCTAATATTTATTCAGATATGGAGGCTCAATAATGGAATTTTTAGGAGGTAATGCATCTATCTATTTAGTATGTGTTTACCACATTACATTTCATTGATCTTTGTGGGTAATGTAGAAGATAAAGGTTACTAATATGATTCATGAACAATCAATATCATCTTGGTAGTGGAGTCATAAAAAATTCTGGAGGAGTTGAGTTTTTGATGGAGTGTCTCGGATGATAGGACAATCATAGTACTAATCGATTAGACTTAACTATATTTATTATAGTTTTTAGAGCTTGTGGTTCCTATTCATACAAAAGGAGCTCCATTTCTTTGTGTTTATCTTGTAGTGGTCCCGAGGATTGGTGGTTTCAGTGCCTAGATGCTCTTGGAATCTATAGAGTTGGGATGTTTTCATTTCATATTCAATAGTAGTTTCCTCAGAGGTCTTATCAATAGCAAGGTAAACCGTATTTTGTTTAACCAAAGAGAGTTATAGTGAGTAGAGGAAAAAAACATAATGTTTTCTATCCTTAGGAACATAGGACCGAGTGTGTCCATGGATGGGTTTTCTAGTATGTCTAGTAAAAAAGGGAATGAATCATGCTTAGTTGAATGAAATGACAATTCTATATCTATGTAGTCCAAAAATTATTTTAGGTATCATATTTTTCTTTTGAAAACTATTTTTATTTATTTTATTCCATATCTTTGTACTCCATTATTCCATCATCTTTATTCCACACCTTAGGAGTCACGATGGAGAGGCTTCTAGTGCCTATAATATTAACTATTCTAGTTAGAGGGTTTTCAATTTTTCTTGATGTGTGTTAGGGTTGTGAGATAATGAAGAGGTATTTTTAATCAATGGGGTACTCCTTCTTACTAGGATGCAACCAAAAAATTTCATCCTTTTAAGAGGATGATTTTTTTTTCATATAGTAATTGAATTATTATAGAAGAGGGTCATGTTATATGATGTGGAAGGATAGTGTGTGGTTTTTATTAGCGAGATTGATTATAATATTAGTTGTAGGAATTCTGACCCTCTTTTTTCATGGATACCAGAGATTTTTTTGGGTTTGGTACAGCCATAGGCGGTGAATTTTCCTATATTTTTTTGATAAGTTTCTAGATTTTTTCCCAATGTGTTTATAAATCTAACCCATAGATGTGACATTGATTTTAGGATAGAGTTTTATCCTAGAGACTCTTGAATTTAAATATATCATTATAATATTAAAACTTATGAGTTATAAGAGTTGATATTTTAATAGATAATTTTCAATAAAAGTTTTCGTTTGACTTAGTGTTTCATCGTGGATTTACCTGATTTTTTTTCTGTAAGAATGTGGATGTTGGTATGTGATTGTTTTTACTATATTAGTGATTAAATTAGGTGATGTAAAATAAATTTAATACCTTTCCAAGTATAAATTATTGTTTTGATAAGTTAAATGGACCTAGATATTTTTTAAAGATCAACTTGCAGTTTTCATATCATTAGATGAGTGTAGAGGATGAGTATATCCCTAAAAATACCTTTAGGTTCTATTATAGGATCTTTGAGTTTGTATCTATGTCATTTAGATTCACTAACACCCTAGATATTTTTATGGTACTCATTAACTCTGCATTTCATGAGTCCGTGGATTAGTTTGTGATAATGTTCAATAAAAAATTCTTATGTACTGAATGTTATAGGAGGATCAGGTTGCGAAAATATAGCTATTTATATGACTTTAAACAATATCTTCTCTATGGGAAGTTATCTAAGTAAATATTTTGGACATGTGAGGTGAATTTTATTAGGCACATGGTGTCTTAGTTGGGAGAATTAGTCAATCCTTAAAAGATCAAGGTGGTTTTTTCTTGGGAAGCATTAAAGAAATTATAGAGGTATATATTTTCCTTGGTCTCATAGGATATTATTAGAGGTTCATGTATACTTTCACTCTGATTTCGTCCCCATTTATAACCTATAATAGTAAGGACATTGATTTGATAATGATTTACTAGTGTCAGGAATCTTTCAACTACCTAATGGTGAAATTTATTAGTTTATCCATTCTTTAGTTTCTAGAGGAGAGAGTTATGTTCAATATTGGGTTACATATTGATTCAAAAGAGGGAGTTGATATCATATGGTTCTAGGAAGTTATTCCCCAATGATTATAATTATTACACCCATGATCTCTAGTTGGTATTATTGGTGTTTTCTCTGAATCTATAGAAAAAATTACTTATCAATGAGAGAATTTTAGTCTTCATAGATCATGAAATATTGAGGTATATTAAATATACTTAATTTGAGGTTGATGAAGTTATTATAGAACCATGAATTTGAGATATATTAGACCTCATGAAAATGGAATGTAGTGTATGACACATTTATAAGGAATTCAATAGGATATGATGTTTTGGAGTTCATATATTTTTGGAGAGTGATGAGGGATCTTTCAGTAATTCATATTGATGTGGAATAGGATGGTGGTAGAGGTTTACTATACCAGATGACATTGAAATATGAAGTTAATAAGGATATAATATGGTAGCACTGAGGGGGGAGGGGTTAATTAGTGGTAAGATATTTTTATGAACTCCACTTTTTAATCAAACTTCTAGAACCTATTAAAGTTCATGATCGACTCAATATAGTATCCCAATCTTTCATCGCATGCATAAATAAAGATAAAACACAAAACATGGTATTTAAAAGGTTTGTCACCCATGATGAATCCTTTCCATGTTTGTTAGTCCCCCCATCATAGTTTAATCCACTACTTCACAAAAATATTTACATCATTGATTCCATAGTGTTCACACACCACTTATAGAATCAACTAGAGGATACAACATCTAAAAAAAATTCTAACAAGGATGGAAAAAAATAGTGATCACTTAACCTCTTGATTATCCACCAAAAATAGACATATCAATAGATCAGTATGTGTAATTATTTTTCAAGAACTTCAACAAACAATGTCAATGAAAAACCTGTAATTCTTAAAAAATCAATCATATACTAAATGATATGTATCCTCAATATCCTAAAAACTCAATAAATATATATTCTCTTTTGATGAATAATCTATTGGCTTCAGACTCCCTCACTTGTTTTTCATCTCTAACATTTGTTCCTCTATGATATCTCACTTACCAAAATTCTTTCATCTAATTTTATTACTTAGAAATATGGATAGAAAATTTCAAATACTTATTTACGATTGAAATTAAATTTAAATTTAAATTTAAATCTTAATCATCCTTCAACCACTTATTTACAAATTGTTGGATCATCTCTCAATTTATCTTCACCATTAAATTTTAAATATATGTTAAAAACGTCTAGAATAACAACCAAATCACTTAAATGATGAAAAGTTAGAGTAGTTTTTTGGACTTCCCAGAATATATCTATAAACACACTTTTAAGGAATTGGAAGATATTCTACATCATAAAGAGTGGAATTTCTGTATGATGAATATCACTATGGAGTAGCCATCTCATTTTCAGAAGTTTATTCTCAATGAAAATAGGAATTTATGGCATGAAATATGGGTTGCGACATGGGGGTCTACAAAATTCTAGTGGAATAAAAAAAAATTATCATGCATTAAATCTTGGTACTTATTCTATTGATTAGCACATTGTTTCTCCACACACTATAGTGTCACAAAAATCTTGCGACATTGAGGTCCTCAAATTTATAGGGCCATTAAAATTTGACCCATTCCTCTAATATAGTGTATCATGCTTCTACGATGTGTAGAACCTCAATTTTCATCTTATTATGGTTAATCCAGTGTCACTATTTCATGGAAACCTCTAATATAGTCTACCCTATGGCATGGTTTCTTAGTATGTGGTGTGAGGTCCTATAGAACATTTTTTAACCCACATGAAAATTCAGTATCTCCACATCATAGTGAGTGTAATGTGACATTATATTCATTAATATTCATTTCTATGGCATGATATACAACTTTCTGTGTGGACTCTATTTTCGGATCACATTCAATCTACATTGGTCATGAAATTATTCCATGACATATAAACACTAAAAACTAGTTCAAATACCATTTTAATTCCAACCTATACTGAAAAATTTAGATTATTCATTCAATATACTAGATTTTTCTTCACATAAAGTTATTCTTCAATATATTAATAGCAACAATGATACCTTATCGTATTGAAAAAAATACAACTCATAATGCGGGAACAACAATTTCTTCCTTTTTTATTTATTATAAATAACATTATCAAATAATTTTCAATGTGTATTCCTCAAATATAAATTCTTCTACCCCTTATTGATAATAAATGAAAAATAAAGTAGGTATCATTATCAAAAACATTGTATACTCACCTTTTACATTTAAGTGAGAGAGATGATATCACATGGTTCCTTATAAAAGAAACTTTTCTAATATTTTTATCAACTAACCCCCCTTGATAAAAATATTTAATATATTCATAACAATGGATTGTAAGTTTAATTATAATACTTTAATTATATAGTTTATGGATATGTCTATATTTTGAATAATCTTATATGATAGCTTCTTCTCATATATTTCTCCCACTCAAAGGATGCACTCCTTTCACTCCATCGTAGAGTATAACTCTATTAAAAATTCATCATATATTTTTTCAAAAAATGATAACCTCAAAAATATTCCTTTATTCCATGAATTTTGGAACAATATATATTAAATATTATGGTAATAAATAGGAACCATCTTTATTTATAAGAATAAACACTCAAGATGAGACTTTTCCATTAACCTTGCAATATTCTTCCTTCCAATATTATCACATTTATTCCTATCGATAGTCTCAACAAGTTTTTTACTCAATTTTTTCTCTAAATATTCTTTCATAGGTTGAGTAGTTTTATCTATTTAAAATAATTTCTCTTGAACCTTGACCTCATTTTATTGGACCCTTTTATATAATTTACCCTTAGAAATATCTAACTTTTACACCATTTCTATCCAATCTATATGGATAATCAAGAACTTTTTCTTGATAGTTTACTTGTTCTTCTCATATTTCTTCTTAACAAAGTAATATTTTCATGATATTTCTTTAAATTCATTCATTTTTGTAAAAAATTATTCCTTCTTGAACCATTGGTAATTTTTATTTATAGACTAGTCATAAAAATTTCAGTATGAGGACCCTTATATGAACATCTTCCAAATACCTCATATAGGTATTTAAATATTTTTGAGTAGACATAATTTTTATAAATTGGGTCATATCTTTAATTACATGAGATTTTATCCTTTGTTTCTCACCAAAGTCCCCCCTTAATTATTTCATTTTTCCTAGTAAAGAAATATTAAACCAATATAAATGTATTTATATCCATACTATCCACAATACTAGAAAAACCCTCTAAACTGAGATCTTCTAGGTTGATTATAGTTTTTTCTACAGTTATATTGTTTTTTTGCTAAAATATTTGCCTTTTTTTCTAGGGTGCAATGGTTTTCCTAATTTCACCTCTTCATTGATAGAGAAGAGTGTCTCTCAATAACATTAATGGAAGACCTTTTACAAGTTTGTTCTTGAGACGTGTACTATTAGTAAAATAAGAAATGTCTTGAGAATAAAATCTTTCATATTTTATATTATATTCAGAAACCTTTATATCATATTCTTTTTAATGTTATCTATAAAATTACACTGATTTATTGAAATATTATTTAGACATATGTATCTCAGTTTCTACTACAAAAAATATGGATTTTTTTTCAAAAAACTCCTCTTCTAAAGCATCCAACATCTCTTCATGTTTATATATCATTTTTTCTTATTTATAAATCTTAAAATTTTGGGTCTTGACTATGTTAAATCCTTCTTAATATTCTCTTCCTTTTTAATAGCCACTTTTTTTCATTATCAATCTTCTTGTTTTCTTTCTAGACATATTGTATCTATCCCATGGGGAATTCTAATATTTATTCCATCTCTCACTCAATTTGTTTCATCCTTTTATGTCATCATCAATGCATTATGATTATGAGTTTTTCATCACACTATAAAAGAAACCAACTTAATAACTGAATAATCACATGATAATAAATCTTTCTCATTCATCTATATAAAATTATTCTTGTTTTATTTATTGAAATTATTCTTCTTCTTATCCTTTTTAATATTTTGAGGACTTTTTTCTTCCAAATGTAATTTATATTCCTTAACCTAATTATTAAGGAAAAAATTTTAATATGTATAATATAAATGAAATTAAAACATATAATAAATTTTTTACTTTTCACTTCTATTTACCCTTTAGGGATCTCCTTAACATGAGAGAAATAATCTAATTAAAATTTTCATCACCCTTAGAATCACAATCATTGAACTCTTAATTAACAGTACATGTTCCTTTTCTCATGACATCAAAGGATATACTATATTTTTCCATTTTCTTGAAAACTAGATCTCTCCTCATTTCATAAGATGAGAGAATATTGTGAATCTCATATAAATAAAAATCATCCATATCCTTATGTATGAAACTTTGGGATCCAATTTGTTTGGAAAAGGTCTCATAATATTATTAACAATAATGAAGTCCACTATATTTTCTCCAAATCAATTAATATTTATAACTATCTCATTAAACCTAGTTAAATAATAATATATATTCTCATCATCATCCATTTTAACATATTAACATATTCCCCTCTATAATTATAGATTGAATTCCATCACTTTAATTCTTCCTTTAAAACCACTTCTCAGTTTTTCACATATCTCTTTTTTAGTTTCAAGACCCATTACCTTGGTGTACTAAATTTTTGATTAATTCATCAAAATAGTATTTTTTTTATTTCCATCAATCTCTAAATTTCTTTTGTTATCATGTTTCATATGACCATTTTTTGGAATGGGTTTAAATCCCAATAAATTAGTATCTCTCACATCAAGTCCAAGTGAAAGAAGGTTAAAAAGAATCATATTACTCCAACTATGATAGTTTGTACCATAAAAGTTAGTAAATAATTGTTTATTAATATAATTAAGAATATATATGTCAAAAGAAATATTTTGGATATTTATAGGAAATATTCCCTATGATGCCAATTGATGTTCCCAAAGATATTATTTGGTACCACTGGGGGGGGTGAATTAGTGGTTCATTTTTTACGAATTCTATTTCCAAATTCAACCTTTAGAAACTTTTAAAGTTAAAGATCCACTAAATATAGTCTCTCTACCTTGAATCATATGTAGATATAGAGGATAAAAAACACAAAATATTTAAAAGGCCCAAAACCCATGTGCACTCCTCTCCATGATGGTTAGTCACCACAACAAACATTCATCCACTACTTCAAAAACAACTTTACAACACTGACTCAATAGTGTTCACACAACACTTCTAGAATCTAATAGAAGATATAATATCTCTACAAAATATGATCCATGAAGGATAAATAACAACTAGTGATCATTTAACCTCTTGATTACACTCCTCCATGAATAGATGGATCAATAGATCTATATGTGTACTTATTATTCAAGAACCTAATCAACCAATGTTTATGGTTATCCTATTGTTCTATAAAAATTAATAAGATACTGAATGATCAAGTTCCTCAATATTCTGAATACTTAGGTAATATATGTTATCCTTTAATGAATTATCTCATAAATTCAAACTTCCTCAAAAGTTTTTCTTCTATGAATTTTGTTCCTCTTAGATATTCCACTTCTAAAAATTATTTCATCTCATATTCATTCTCATAAATATTCCTATCATATTTAAAATACATCTCTAGGTTTGAATTTGAATTTGAAATTCAAATTTAAATCTTCAAATTCCTTCAACAACTTCTTTAACATCTCTTGGATAATATCATAATTTAACCTCACCATTAGTTTCATAATTTACGTTATAAAATGCCTGAATAACCACCAAATCACTTAAATGGTTTCATGTCAACATGGTCATATAGACTATACAAAATATATGCATAAATACACTTCTATGTCATGTCAAAATATGATTCATCATGATGAGTTTTATTATGGTATAATGGATATCATTGTGGTGTATCCATATAGTTTTTAGTTGTTTATTCTCAACTAACATAGGAATTTGAAGTTTAGTCTATTGGAGGAAGTGTACTCCAAAAGCACAGTGGAATCTAAAATTAAATTTCCATTCATTGTGGTGTGGACCTTATTCTATTATATAACACATTATTTCTCCACCTAATATGGTGTCTCCTAAATATTACAGTGTAGAGGTACTTGAATTTAAAGGGCCATAAAATTCTTACCAAATCCTCTAATGATATTTAGTGTGATCCTACAACATGTAGAACTTTTTTTCTTATTATTTCGATGAAAATAGTGTCGTTTCAGTATGGAGACCTCTGATTGAGACTCCCCTAAATTGTAGCCTCTCACTCTGTATTTTGAGGTCCTGTAGGCCATTTTTAAACCCACTTCCAAATTTAGAATCTCCATATCATAGTCAATGTGCTACTTCGTAATCCTCTTTCCTCTCTATTTATTTGATGTGGTATATAGATTATGTTGCAATCTTGGTTTCCATATTAATTTCAATCTTCTTGTATCATGAAATTCTTCCATGATATCTAAATACTATAAACTAGTTCAAGAATGATGTTAATTACAAGATATACCAATAAAATCAGGCTCTTTAACCAATAACCCAAATTTCTATTTACATTAAGTTCTAATTCAATATATTGACATCAATTAAGTGACTTTCTGTAATGACAACAAATACAACTCACAAAGTAGGATAAAAAAATCCCTCTTTCTTCAATGTGTGGAGGAGTATTAGTGGGCCAACTAAATGGTATAGATGATTATAGATCATGTATTTCATGGAGACTCTCCTAAGAGATTGATAAAAGAAGATTGAGATTGGGTGTTGTCTGGAGGGAGGTTGTTTGTTCCATCGGTAAGTTGAGAGGAGGTTCTTCGTGTGTTTCATAACTCACCCTTGGTAGTGAATAGTGATATATCTAAGATATATCACGCATTAAGGGTTCATTTCTAGTGTCCAGGGATGAATCAATCCATAATAATGATTTAATTATGGTTTTTATTCTGTTAATAGGAGAGGGAAATTCATCCTGTTTTGGTTGGCTTGTTACGACCATTGGATGTCCCCGAGTGGAAGTGGGTGGAAATTTTAAGGAATTTTATCATTGTTTTCCCTTATATACAAGGAATATGTAAACCTATTTGGGTGATGATGGATTATTTTATGAATGTTTCTATTTTATTAGTGATCATTGAGTGGAGTTGTTTGGGATTTTTGGAAATTCATAATATGGTTGAGATGGTGAATCTTCATGGGGTTCCAAAGAACATTATCTCTGATCGAGATATTAGTTTTAACTCAGGATTATGTTGTTTTATTTTATGATATTTAGAATTTATACTAAGCCTTATAAATCCATTAAATCCTCAGATGGATGGTCAAATAGAATGAACAATCCATACACTGGATGAGTTTTTGGTGTTTTCATTATGGATTTTGATAGATCATGGGTGAATCACCTAACCCTATTTTAGTTTTCCTATAATAATAGTTACCACTCTTCCATTTTCATAGATCAATTTGAGGAATTTTATTGGGATCCTCATAGATCTCTGTTTTGATTCAACAAGTCTGGAGAGTCAGTTGTCCTTGGACCATAGGTAATAAATATCACTATTGAGAAGGCATATATTATTTTGGGGAAGATAAAGGTAGTGGAATACCATCAAAAGTCATATATTTATCAGAAGAGTATTAGTCTATAGTTTAGATCTAGATATCATTTGTTTCGGAAGGTTTCCTCTCATAATGGGTGGTGTGGGTTTGTTCAAGGGGGTAATCTTCTTCTTCTATTAATCATTCATTTTGAGGTGTTGCATCATATCGGTGAGGGGGCATATCAATTAATGGTTCCCCCATAGTTAGATCAGATTCATGATGTTTTCCAGTTGTTTCATATTAATTAATATCTTCACAAAGAATCCTATTTCATTTTTTTAAATATATTTAGATATAGAGGATGATGTTATGTTCATGGAGTGGTTTGATGAGATTTAGGATCTTTAGGAGAAGGTGGTGTGTAGGCATGTTATTCCCTTAGTTCACATATTATGATGGAATAATGTATTATAGGAATATATTTGGGAATGTGAGTCTAAAATGTGTGCTCAGGGCCCTAATATATTTTTTCAACTTTTTTTAGTTGATGTTGAAATGAATTTTTAGTTATTATTTAATTGATAATTTTTATTTCTTGTGCATTTTTGTTCTTTAGTGATGACCTTATCTCTGTTTTAGAGGAATATTCCATGGATTATTTGGGATTTTAGGTTGATATTTCCCCTTTAGGTTTTTGTTTTATTCTTGAGGAGAAGAATCAATTGAGTGGTATTTAATTTAATTAATTATCATTATGATATTTTTGATTTAAAAATATTTGGAGTTGGTGGTATTAGGAAACATTTGGAGGAAGGTTGGTGGATTTAGAAGATATATTTCAACTATAAGGGGGTTTCAAATCATGGATAAGAATTTCATGCCATGAAGGGTTGATTAGAAGAAATTAAAGATTGATACTCTAGTGTATTACATCATTAAGGATTGAGTCATAATGTGGATATTATGTTATTATGTGAGTTATTTGGTGTCACTCTGTCATTAATAGGAAGTATAGCTATGATGGGGCGTGTTTAGTAATGACATGAAGGGTTTTGAAGAAAATTTTAGAAAATTGAATAAACTTATGCATCAGAGGAAAATATTATATATAGATCATAAATCTTATTTATTTCTTTTTTTTCTATTTTACGTGTTATGCGAGGGGTGTTTTTCATGGAATGGAACCTCCTGGCTATCTTACACAAGGGTTAGGGGATTATTCCTAAGTATTGTGAGCTCTTGAGTTACCACTACATATAATTTCTTCATGATGTGATGGGATTATATTACGACAAAAAAGGGTCTTAAAGAGATTTTTTAATTTTCTATGATTGGCCATTGCATCATGGTCACAACTAGCACAGTGTGAAACCCAAGGTGGCTGATATTTTGTTTCTATATTTTTTATATAATTGTGTTGTGGTGATTTTGTTGTGTCCTGGTTGGTTTGGGGTCCTCTCAATGAATTTTTAGGATTTATATTTCATGGAATATATTTGTTCATCACACTATGATCTTACTTTTACACATCATATAAATAAATTTGTTTGAGTTTTAAAGGGGGGGGGTGATAAGTTAGAATATTGCATTATTTTCAAATGGTTGTTTGATTTATCATCATCATGGTGTTACCGTCACCCATCATGTCATGATTCCTTGAATTTCTATTTTCAACATAATTTTTAAAGCCTATTCTAATTCCTCTAGATTCGTCCATTTCCCCATAAACCACAAGAGACAAGAGGTATGTCCTTGGAGACCTTTGAGTTCCCTTTGTAAGACAACCCAACCATAACATATATACATATTACATCATTTTACATTAATATTCATTAAATAACATATTAAATCACATTCCACAACCTGTTGGTTTAGTGTATTTGTAGATTAGGTAAATGAACATATTATTTTATAATAAGTCTACAATATCTCCAATAAAATTCTCCACACATGATATCCCTACACACAGTACTCCTCTTTATATCCTAGGGAATGGAAACCTAATAAAAGGGTGAGATCCGACTCTATATAGTGGTAAACATTAGAGAACGAAATTGAACAACATAATTGAGAATAAGATAATCATGTGGGTATGATAGCATAATCAATATACATGAATATAAAATAAGGAAATCATTCCAAATAAAAACATATGTCATATATCATAATTCATGAAAAAATTATTTGAGTATAACATATGACATGATTTATAGGATTGAGGAAAAATGAGTCAATAATCATGAGACAATAACACATGGCATTGGATTGATGAAAAACATAGAGATATAGACTAATAAATTGAAACATACATAATAATAGAAAATAATTTCTTATGCCTAGACTTAATTCTAGGATCATTTTCATATAGTAGACAGAGACCCATAGTGGATTGGGTTCACCCACCATTCTCATAAACATAGTGTATAAAGTCACATAGTGGATTGAGTTCACTCCTCAATCCATTACATACGATAAAATTAGATGTAAATCATTTGTAACACCCTGGAATTTTTTGAAAAATATTCTTTTTAATTTCATTAATGTCTTCTGTTGTACGCTACACCAAAAGGAGCTTGCACAACACGCATCCTTGACTTTCCTTTCATTACACGCAATCGCGACCTTCCTCGATAGCATGTGTAGTACGCAATACCGAGTTTCACTAAACAACGATATGCTATTAAAATATTATTAAAACTAGCCGTTATGAATAGTAATAAACACTTTTTGAAATTTTTTAAATTTTATTTTTCAAAATGGACTTCATTTTTGGATTTGGAATACCGAAATTAGCTTAGGGTGAAATTGTGGTACTTTTCAGCTAACTTTCATTTTCCGATGAATAGTTAAAATTACTAAATTTTAATTAAAAACAACATTTTTAATTGAAATAATTAATAGTGATAAATTATTAATTTGACTGGTTTTAAAGTATATTTAAAATATATTTTTACAATTTAATACAATTTTGGTCATTGGATGTAATTTCACATTTAAACCAGACATAAACAAGTGTCAATCTTTTGATAGTTATTATCTCTTAAGAACGCGCTATTTGTTTTGAGGACGGGAATTAATTTTTAAATTAATTAATGCAATTGATATGTTTTGAATTTGGTAAAATAGAAATCTTTTTTGATTTCATAATATCAGATATAGCTTAGGCCTAATTTTTGGTATTATTCTGGAAACTTTCATTTTTGGATGAATAGTGAAACCACTAAGTGGTAGTTAAAAAAATGAATTTTTCATAAAACATAATTTTACCGCTTCTGTGAATGGAATTTCAAAAATCCGAGACACACAGTTGATGTCAGTAAGTAAAATGTGGTTCAATGAGATGAAAATACTTTTTGGTGAATAATAACTTTTTACTTTTTTTTACCATGGTTAAAAGTAAATAGGGTAATTAAGGGTAAACATGATATTTTTATTACCCTAACACATGTCCTAATTCGATTGGATAAGTGTAATTCGACCAAAAACAACCTTGGGAATAAAATATGACCATTTATGCCCACTTGGATTAGATTAGGACATTTATTATTAATTTATTTAAAGAAGGGTTAAAATAGTTAAAATCAAAGTTTAATAAGTATATCATTTTTAATATAGGGTTATACATAAGATAAATTCTACTATAAATATTCATTAGAACGATAAAATGATTTCCTACATAATTATATTTTATTTGTAATTTTTAGACTTTAAATACATTAGTTTAATTATGACACAAAGATGATGCAGCAATTATCTTATTAATGAAATATTGAAATAATTGATGTTATAAATACTCAAATAAATGTAATTTGAGACTTTTTATGAATTAAATTAATTTTCTAGGTTAATATGACATGTTAGTATTGATTTAATTATATTTGTTAGAACTAATAATTCTGTTATGAGTTTTACAAAATTCAATTACTAAATAGTGTCAAAATTGACATAAAATAGTTTTTTAAAAAAATATTATATTATTAGTTGTTATTTTATTCCTAAAAATCTAAAGTTCGGCAAAATGACTTAGATACGGTTATATATATTAATAATAAAAACCTTAGGGTTCATTTGGCTTGTTATTGTAAGTTTATTAACCTTATAGTGTAAGAACACAAAAAGACATGGTAAAAGTAAAATTATCTAACTTAAAGTTAAATATAAATGATAAGGTTAAAATAGGAACCTAAACTTGTCTAAATTATATTTGATGATAGTATTGATACCCATATCCACCTTATATTCGAAATAAATCAATTTGGAGCTATTTAAAACCGAATTTGGCTTTATAATAAAATAATATTTTTAGTTTTTCCATAAGAGACCCTCTCCTCCCTTATAAAAGGGCACCTCCTCCCTCTCTTCCTCACACCACTTTGAGCCTTCAAGATCGGCCGACCCCTAAAAAGTTCGCTTCTAAACTTCCATAAAAACATCCTAGAGGTCCTTTTATTCTTCAAAGACCAATTTTAGTACCCTAAGAGGAGGACTCAAAGAGGCGCTTCAAAGAAGAGGTAATGTCCGTTACCGATTCTTTCAACTTTATTTCTTCTTATACTTCTTATTTTTAGGTTGTTTCATTATTAAGTAATAAAATAAGTATCACTAATATTCTGATATTTTATTATAAGTATGAAACAACCCTATTTCACCATCTATCCATCCTACGGAAAATGAAATCACCGCGCGTGCGTACGTACAGAATATCGTCTCCACGCCGTGGTGTAATATATTTTCCACCACCACCTTACTTGGATGGGTATAATGGTGTAAATAATAACTATATATGATTATTGTAAATTTATATTGATTATAAAATATTATACATACACTCCAATACAATTCTATGATCATGAGAATGATATCATCGCTCGTGCGTACGTACGGACTACCGTCTGCACGACGTGATGAGATTCATTCTCCACGTTAACCATTCATGAATGATTATAAAGTATATATAATAAGTAATCATGAAATATATGAAATAATAATGATACTGTATTTATGTTTATATATATTTATGTCATCTACTTAATTCCATTCAACTCAATAAGGAAACGAAAATAGCGTTCATGCGTACGTACGGCCTATTGTCTCCATGAACAGTGTATTTCTTTCCATTTACTGATCTATTATATTCTGAATATATATTATATAAAAATAATGTTTTATATTCTTTAATTAAGTAATCATGATATAAGTAATCATATTAATAATTACAAGTCAAAACATGGACGACAAATGAAACGATTTTACCCAAAACGCTCTTTAACATGGAATTTACAAAAGAACGGGTAAAATAAAGTCATAAGTGAACCATATATGATATCATAACAATGAGTATGATTCTGGAATAAGTCAATGACATTATTTAAATCATTATACATGAGGTTTGGACACTTATGAAGCAAATCAGACCTAAGGTAAGGGAAAATATCACAATCTCATTTTTATCCGAGATTATTTATACTTTGGTATTTACTGGGGTGTATTTTATCATCCACATCCATGTTCCCTCAATATGTAATATTGTTTCCATCCACCTACAATTTTTTAAATCCAATTTTACCCTTTGGTGAGTTTTTATTAAAGTATATGAAAGGAATATTTTGTCGTTTTTCATACGAGGTACTTTTTGACTTTTCCGACAAAAGTACGAGAAGAATGTTTTTTTAACTTATACGGCATGAAAGGATTTTTACTGTTTTATAAAGCCATATTTTCATGAAGCTTACTCAAAAATATTTCATGACTATTTTCAATAAAATCCTTTTCTTTTAAAAATTCATGACATTTTGTGAAAAGAAAATGATTTTAAAGAAGAAAGGATATTTTCCTCAAGAATTCATTTCAAGTGTTTTATCAAAACCATTTTCCATCTAAAATGAAATTATTTCATATGTGTATGTATTAATTATAATGTCTCTTTTATTTACATGGTTTCACTTTTCTTATTATGAAATTATATCCATTTGTTTTATATGGATTATGAAATGATGGGATGATGTTTATGAAACCCATTTCATTCTTTGGGTTATGATGAATGTTTTAAGTTTATTTTGTGGCACAAGTAAGAATGATTTCACTATGAGATGGGTGGGACCTATATCTCCCTCCAATTAATTGGGTAAAGATTTATATCTAATGAGATAGACATGGATGGAATGACAAGTTAAACCGGTTCAGTAATACAGGACTGGAACGAGAAGTGAACTCGATTCAGAAAGGGACTTTGTCCACTAAGATGGTCTTGGCAGCAATTCCTTGGCTACTATGGAAATCATATCATGTGATTAATGGTTGCCACAATTACATGTTTTATTCCAATTCTATTTTATCATTATTAATCTTTCCTTTTGATCTATGCCTTGCGTACTTCCATGTTTTATGTCACTCCTCAAGCTTTTGATGTTTAAACTTTATGTTCATGTTTTTAAGTTCAGATGTATATGGTATGTTTTATTTTATCCATGCTTACCCTTACTGAGTATTTGAGCTCACCCTTTTTATGTTTTCTTTTCCCCAAGATATAAAGAAAGGTTTTAGGTAAGAAAAAAAATGGGATGATCTTTATGGGAGATGTTGAAGATCTTTCACCATGATTAGAAGATTACATTCCGAGTTTCCAAAGACACTAAACTATTACGATCCTTGTGTGTATGTTTTTGTTATGTACTAATTATTCCAAAAAAGTAATGTAATATACATGTACGTCAAGCTTTAGGTCTCTACATCATTCCCCAATGAATTCGAAGGATATAAAATTCTAGACCCACCTGTCACATAACAAAAAACTATACAAATTTATAGTGTATAAACACGATCAAATTCAAAAATTAAATATAGAATAAATAACCCATGAGAATTAAATGGATTTCAAAATAATTTCTATAATATATGACCATCATATATATATATAATGAAATTTGATGGTAACCATAGATCATATTGGTTGTGATGTATAATAAACATTAAAGGATGTTGAAATAAATGAAAACACTTTATTATATCATTTGAAAACTAATTTGAAATATTAGAATAAATACATTTACATTTTGGTGAAATTTATTTAAAAGGAAATAATTTGTAAAAGAATAGTTTAAAAATGATAAATTGAATAAAAATTATTGAATGATTATGTAAACTTGAAAAGGAATATTCATAGAGAAAACCGATGAAAATGGAGGGAGAAATTAGTTGTGTGAAAAATATTAAAAATATTCATTTAAACATATGAAAAATATGAACATAGAGGAGAATGATTCCGAAATGAAATAAGAGATCACTTAAGTTTCACTTACAATAATAATTTTGGGTGAATTATAATACAATGGGAGGGGAAATGGTAAGAATACATATAGACTAAAAAAATAATCATAGTATATGAAAATAAAAGGGAGTTTGGTAAAAAATAATAGACAATTTATAATGATGAAAAATTAATCTTAAACAATCTCAATTTTAGAGTGAGACTAGAAAATAAACCATCACCTCAGATTTCTTCTTTACGGGTCATTCTGAAAATCCATTTTTAATAAATTTAGCTTTATTATTCATATTAAAAATAAATATTTTCATATTTATTTGACATAATTTCATTCATTTATAATATATTATTTTCACCAATTAGTTTTTTATTTGAGTTTTAATTGTTCAATGTTTCCATGCATGCTTCAATTTAGAGGATTCTATCCTTACACCATGATCATTGGTTCATAACCTCGAGAAATTCCATGATAAGGTAATATATGTTTTTAATATATTTTTGGAGTCCCATGGTCATTTCATGGAACTCATAGTGAAGGTTCACAAGGAACGCATAAATTTTTTTTCATTGATTATTGAATTTATGAAATAATTGAATTTAGTGGTGAATATATATTTTGAAAATCACAATTAAATAGTATGAAAATATAATTAATTAATAATTATTAAAAAATATTTCCATTTTTAGTTTTTCATATTTATTAATGATGAAAACATTATAAAATTGTTCATTTAGGTGAAAAAACAAACTCAAACATGAACACATTATAATGACTGAATAAATGAGAACATGTTATAATATAGTAATAATATTAAATTTATAGAAAATTACTGATATAAAAATCATATAATTAAATTTTTAAATAATAATTAATAATACTTGGATGAGTAATATAAATAATAAAGATTAAGTTGAGGGTAACACTTACATTGAAAAAATTAATATTCACTTGGAGATCCTTTTGGAAATAAGGGATTTTAATACCCTCTATTTGAAAAGGGGTTTGGAAACATGGGATTTGATTATTAGGGAGAGAATTTGGGTAGGTATTAAATAGTAAACTAAATAAAATTAATGAGTTAATATGGGAATAGGATAAGTAAAACGGGGTTTTATAGAGACCTAGGATTTTCATACATGGATATTTCATTTTTATAGGAATATTCCACACATTACAAAAACACATTCCAAAGGATCGTAATAGTTTAGTGCCTTTTTAAACTTGTAACATAATATTATCAATTCATGAAAGATATTAAACGAGTCACATAAAGATATTACCCTTTAGTATTCCTATAGAAAACCTTTCTTCATAACTGAGGGAAAGGAAAGATAAGAAATGGCGAGCTCAGATACTCAGTCAAGGTAAAAAAGGGAGATACATAAGCATAACATGAACATAAGTGTATAAGAACATGAGAATAACATCTGAAAACATTACCCTGCATATCAAAGATCATAATCTTGAGTCATGGAATAATTATTGTAATTTTATAATACATTGAATCATAAGGTAATAAATGAACATTATCCATGATAGAATAACTTTAGAATAAGACATAAAATTTTGGCATACACATAATCATATAAAATAATTTCCATAGAAGTCAAGGATCATTGCTAAAACATGTCCCGACACTCCATTGGAAGCTACACCTATTGGGTGAGACACACCACCATCCCCTATGGAATCCCCTTCTTTATAGTGAAATGTTCTCACTCCTAAAACCATAATAGTAGTTAAGGTTTACTCTCAAGAACATCATAGTAGAAAAAGTCCCTTAGTTAATTGGGTTCACTCCCTCTTACATTCTTGTCTATATCATAAGATATATATCAATATCTAATGCATTGGAGGGAGATATATGTACCTCACATCATTAGTGATAATATAACCACCATCCGTGGTTATAAATTATCCACCATCACATAATAAAAATCATACATATGCGTGTCACAAAGACATAAAACATTCATCATATCATAACCCTTGAAATAAAATGGGTTTTTATAAATATTTTATCATATCATCACCAAGAGAAGAGAAAAAGGTTTCATAATCATTTTATTATTTCTTCATATCAAAAACCGTATAAAAAGAAGTGAGTTTTATAATATTTATATTATGGAATATGTCATGAACTAGGCCAGGATTCAATCGAACCCGACACCCACCCTGGTCTGCGACTAGGCCGGATAGGCGTTCCTGATGCTCTTAGGATAGAAAATAGTGTGAGGAATCAATGATATCACTATGATAACGATTTATCCCAATAATAAATAGGATCAAATAACCAAACATAGATCAAACCATAACCAATAATAGGTGCAAAATAATAAATACATAAACAAGATCCAAATAAAACAATAGTTTAACAAGATTGAAACTGTAAAATAAACACAAAACCAAACTGAAATCCAAAAATATCTCCACGTGACCCCTTGGTCACCACTAAACATAAGACCTACCTAATCCAAAGGCAATCCCGAACCAGAAACCTGAACCCACAAAATAGCTCAGGTCTAACAACACCAAGTGTTACAAGTAGGGTGTAAGCTAAACAACTCAGTAGGTAATCACCACAAATTCCAAAAAATTCCTTTCATACAAAATTTTATAAAAACTAGTTTGAAAATAAAGTTATAGAAATTTTTTTTATCATTTAATGAACCAAACACAACATTCCTTAAAAAACGTTTTTAGAAACAACACACACTACATTAATTTTTAAAAATGTTTTACAATCAAAAACCCAATTTATAAAACCAAAACCCATAGAAACATCCATACCAGGTTATAAAAAGTGATATAATAAAAGTAAATGAACAAAAAATGTTGGGAGAAACTAGTAACAATAAATACCATATTGAAACAAAAGTGAAATAGAACATACAGATAAATAATCATGGTTATTTTCTAAACATATCTAGAATCAATTCTTGGATGCATTCAGATCAGAATCAGTTACCAACAAATGGTACAACTCCACAGTCAATAGCTAATTGGCTACTCTAATGTGGCCTCACTAGTGGAACACCCAAAATAGCCTCTCAATAAATATATGAGGTACCAACCCATATAATCAAGGTTGATAAGAAACCATCACTAGACCCTCTAAATGACACCCAAGAATCCCATGATAGTAGTACATGTTGAATGAGGAGGTCCTCACATGAATGAGATGAACCAAAAACCCATAGATTCCAACATTCTTGCCTATCCCAAACACTGAAACCACCTATGTGATGACCCTATCCTTTGAGGGTCCACCATATAGGTACCCCTCACACATCAATCCATTGACAAGTGCCAACAAGGCCTACAAATCATATCAATTTGAAACTAATATCAAAAAAATCAACAAATTACCAATTTGGCCTTAACATTTACAAATATAATCCCATTCTAAAAACCATTTTTGAAACCAATGAAAAATAATTCCAAATTCTCTAAAGGTTACAAATGGGCCTTCATTATCATTTAGAAACCAAACCAAAGTTCAATATTCCAAATGGTTTAAATCTTATTAACCACATTTGAAACCAAATTTAAAAACATTTGGAAGCTAAGAAATCATTTAGAAGATATTGGAGTTTTACAATAATCATTTGGAAACAAGAGGACTAAAGAATAAAATAAGGAGGAAGGAAAGGTCCTTTAAAATATATGTTTCAAGACAAATTTATATAGAATCCATTATCATTTGTATTCCTAACCATATCTGCACCATGTAAACGTATGGATATTCCCACATCCAATTTCACACCCATTGAAAACTAAAACTGTATCCAAAAACCACTTTAAAGAGTTACCATAAGCATTACCACCAATGAAAACAACTCATACATGATTCAAACCACCACAAGACCTTACAATCACATATAACATTGAAATTAAAATGAAAAAAATTACCAAAATCCACCAATAAAAAAAATAATCCAAAAGTATTCAATTTAATTTTATAGACCAATTAACATTTCATCTAACACCTTATAAACACACACACACACACTCACACACACACACACACATATATATAGGCATACTTAATGAAAATCCATTGAAAACCCATCTTTCACAAATTACCAACTTTAAAGAAACGCCAAAATTCATAATAACACACCAAAATCATGAGATATAGAATTATAAATTATTTAGAGATACCCAAGAATCAAATAAAATGTTATAGAAAGTAAGTGGAAAGAAAAACATACCTCAATGATGCATAGACGCAAAGATACTCTCAAAGAGGAAGAAAAAAGGCCAATGGAAAATCTTAACAACCTAAAATCAAATAAATTGACCCACATTACCCAAACCTCACTCTATAGTTCGACCAAGAAGGAAACAAGCCAAAAGAAACAATAAGAATAAGGGAGGAAGATAAGAAGAGTATAAAATTGAAAAAAACCAAAGGAAACTCACCTTAGAACCTTGAGGGAGCCTCAATGGAGGAAGTATAAGCATGAGAAGAGGGTTTGGGATCCCCCTAGTTCTTATCAGGTGAATGGGTAAGGAAAAACCATAATTTTTGATAAATAAAAAAGAGTGGAAAAGTGGAATTTCAACTTTTCAAGAATATAGAAAGGTTTCATGGTTTAGCCACACAGTTTTCCAAACAATGCACCAACAATGAACACCCTAATGGAATTGGAGTAAATCCACATGGGCTATCCATGTGTTTTTAGAAACCATGTTCCAACCATGAAATTCAGATCTATCAAATTAAAGATCCTCCACACACACTTTTGGTAAGGTTTCCTCTAACCACGTGAAAGCAGTGCACCATGTATCTAACACCCAAAAAGAGATTGGATAGTTTATCCTAGAACATTCACTATTTGGTCCTAACTATGAGTATATAATGCTTGAAAAACCATGAAATATGAACTTGAACATGAAACACCTTTATCCTTATCGAACCTCACAGTTTATCATCAAATCGTGGACACAAATCATGAACATGTCCTAAAACTACTTGAAACCTCCAAAACTAAAACATTCTCATCAGTAAATAAACCTGAAACTTAACCAAAACATTTAACATAAAGAAAATAATAAAATTAAAGAAGAACCATGGTCTGGGTGTGATAGTATTACCCATGGAAGAGAAATAGGTTTCATAAACTTCATTCCAACATAAACACAAACCATTCAGATAAATAATAAGAATTATATCCTTTGATCATATCCCCAAAAAATAATAAGTTACATCAAAGGATGTCATCTTAGATGGAGAATGATTTTGAATAATGAATCACATGGAAAATTTCTTAAGGAAGAATAATTTTCATCCAAAATAAAATTTTAAAATTTATAAATTATTTTGGAAATCTTTTACTTTAAAAATAACATGAAAACATTAAAATGGGAGATTTAAAAATAATTAAAAATATTTTTTTGATGTAAAAACCTTATCTGCATTAAAAAAACATTTTAAAACATAATTTTTTTAAAATAAATTTCTTTTAAAATAAAATTCAAAACTTATAAAGTAATCTTCAATGAAAATAATGGTAATTGTGATGAGATGTTTCCTTAATGACATACATGTTAGAACAAATATTCCTTTCACGTTTTCAGTAAAATCCAAATGGTGTTTTTTTGGAAAATGATATGAATACTACTTTATAAAGAATTAAAAGTAAAAAATGGGTAAAAAATTCATTTAGTAGATAGTTTAAAAAATATTAACTTTTTTGGAAACATTTTTAGAAGACATGGTTTTGGAAGAAAAATGGATTTTAACCGAAAAGAGAAATAAAGATAATTTTCTTAAAACATTTTTTTGAAATCATGGTTACATAGATAGGAATATGAAGTGAAAATATGTATTATAATAACATAAAAATATGAGAAGAAAATTCATGAGTTTCTTGAGAGGTGTATCATAAGATTTTATCATTGGAAATATTATCATAAACAATACTAATAAACGATGAGATTATGACATAAAATATTTACCACTTTTGTAACTTTGAAATGTAAGACATAAGAAGGAATATAATTAAATAAAACATAAAATATATTCATAATAAATAAATTCCAGATATTATATTTCAAAGGTTCTGTATATACATCTCATAAAATAGGATAGTTTTATAACATAACATATGTCTCAAAGAAGGAAAACTATGACACAAATTCCTTACCAATTTGTTAATTTTTGAACAGTAAACCCCATGAAAGAGATATAATAAAATTGATATGAAATTACCAATATTTTTATGTATAATAATCATAAAATAAATTCAAGGGAATTATATATAACACATTAAATAAATATGTGGTGATTATGGAATTTGTCTAACATAACATAAAAGTGAGGCATAAATCTCGTATTGTAAGTCTTGAAATAATTCACACTCATTTTAAACTCTTATATAATAAATAAAAGTTTATTATATATATATACATATTAAAATAATATAATTATATATATCATACCATATATTATTTAATTATGTTCTTTTATTGCCTATTTATTAATAATTCATTGTTAAAGTCACGTTTCTAGTAATAACCACTTTGTTTTTCATATATATCTTGGTTTTTCATTTTCATTCCTCTTACTTTTATCATGGTTACATCATATAAATAATGCTAACTGTGATATAAATATAATATATATTTAGTATATATGTATTTATCTAAATTTATAAATGATAGATATAGGAAAATAATTACAACGTTCATGGAGACAGTAGATCGTACATACACATAAATATTACTTTTATTTTATCAATGTATTGAAAGAAAGAAAGGTAGATGATATAATTTAATTAAAAAATAATATTTATCTCATATATGTGACATATTTTCCTTAAAACCAACCTTATTACCTTCCATTTAAAGCATAAATCAATCAAATCGCTTCGTGATATGGTAGTCCTCCATATACACGAGCGACGTTATCGTATTCCCTCAAAATGGAAATCTTGAAGGTATGTGTGATTTAATAATTAAAAAAAATAATAGTATCATTAATATCACACACACACACACACATATATATATAATAAATACATAATTATGGCCAACTATTATAGGTGGTAATGAAAAAATAAATGACATTGGTTCGCTGGGCGGTAGTCCACCGTACACATGGACAATGATTTTGTAACCCATTTGATGAAAGTGGATATGCTTGTAGTTCATGAACTTATTATAACAACTTATAATTACATATAGTATAATTATGTTGTTATATCAAAATTTTATAATTAATAAATGAAGGATTTGGAGGAACAAATAAAACAAAAATTCTCATTGATGGACGTTCTCTTTGCTTTAGGTATCGTACTTAGGTTTGCACCAAAAGCCTCACCAGGTTTCCTTTTTGGAAAAAATAAGGCTTCTATAGTTAGAGTATGTAACTCAGAAAGTTATTTAGTTAGTTAATTTCTAAACCAATTTTTTTAAGGTAATAAGAGGAGAGGAGAAGTGGTGAACTTTTATAAGTGAGGTGGGTGACACACTTGTAATTTTATAAATGAAAGTATTCCACCCACATTTTTTACTTATCACAAGGCACCAATAATGGACCATTATTGAACCAAGATGATCTAAGGTAAAAATAATTCCAAAAAAGGTGCGTTGTAAAATTTTTCGGTCATTTTTTACCCTTATATATTTAGTTTAACCCTTGGTAAAACCATTTTTATCTTAACTGTGGTAATTAATTTTTTATGGTTTTACTATTCATTTTGGAAAAAAATTATGTTTCCATTATTAGATAATATAAATTATTATTATTCAAAATATGGAATCAATTTTTATAAATTCCATTCAAATAAATGAGAAGGTTAATTTAAAATTAATCCCAGAAACTTGACGAGGAAACATGTCTTCAAAGAGAATATGTTCAAAAGATTATAATGTTTTTATAAAAAATGAATATAAAAATTATTACAATTACCTAAATTGGATTATTTGATATATAATTGAATTAATTTAACATTTAAACCAATTTAAAGTACAATTTATCTTTATAAATAATTTAATGAAGAATATAGTATTCATTTAAAATTCAATATTTTTACTATTCATTGAAAAATGAACTATTTTTGAAAAACCAGAAAAATTAACTATTATATAATTTTGAATTTATCAAAAATTAAATTTATTTTTTCCAATATATCTTATAATAGTGGTAAAAATTAATTTTAAATTATTTTTTAAAAGCATAACTAATCCATCTTTTATAAAAATACTATTCTTAGAAAAATATTTCTTTTTATTCTAAATGATTATAATTTTATTTATATTTAATAAATAAAACATTAATGTATGTAAACTATATATTTTCATAATTTAATTAATATTATTCATAAACATCATCCTAATATCTAGGTGATAAATATAATAATATTTTATTAGTATGAAACATTTCATTTAAACATGATATTGCTTGTAACGCAATAAAAACTCAGTGTAGTGTGTAACACAAGAAAAAATTATCATTTCCTGTAATCAAAGATAAACTCATTATTTTTTTAAACATATGAAGTAATTTTTTTCATGTAATGCAAGCTAAACTTAATGTTACATTTAGTTCAAGAAAAAATCAATGTTGTGTGTAACTCATGAAAAACATAGTGATGTGCATAATACATAATATCAAAAATATTAAATTCATTTAAAAAATATATATTTCACAAAATTTTAGGGTGTTATATTTTACCCCCTAATGAAATTTTCCCTCGAAATTATCCTCGGTCATCAAGGTTTGTCATTTAAAAATTACACCATAGAAACCCTCGAAGTGAAATAGGGTTAATAAAACATACTATTGAAAAGATAAAGGGATGTGTGAAAGTAATATGGAATAACACTTACTATCTTTCCAAATATGAGGACATGGGTAGGAAGTGGAAACATAGACATAGAAGAGAAAAATAAAACCAAAATATTGATGGAGAGTGATATAGAACTTGGTTCAGATAAAGTTAATGAATAAAAATTCATTAACCAAATAGGTATTAAAAATTTTATTGATATCATTTAAAAATAGTGATAACATGACAAAATATTATTTCAAGATCCTTTTTATAAAGTTGAAATCTTTTTATTAAAAGATATACTTACTTGATTTCATTCCATTTTTTAATCACAATATCATCTATAGGTTGGGTCATCATCTATTTCCACTTCATCTCTTACCCCAAGAAATTATGGTGATTTTTTATGCCTAAAGTACTAATATATCATAATATCCATAAAAAAATGATAAGTAATTCCATCTATATTTATTTATAATATAAAAATAGTTTTCACATGTTATGAAATATGGATAAATCTTTATATGGTTAAGTAATACATTAATATCCAACTACACATCCAAAGTTAAACTTAAATATTTCATAAATGGTTAGCCTTATGAACATTCCAAAAGATTAAAATTAAAAACTTTAGAAAGAACGTTAGGAAATTTCTCAAAATCAATTTAACATTAATCCAACATAAATCATAGAGTGGATATCGATTTTCACATACCATACATTTGAATACCTTCATCATATATTCTCATAAAGCTTGGTAATAAGAAAAATTACAAAAAACCTCAATGAAAGAATTCATGCTTACACATTCATTTAATGAAACCATATATTATTGAACTAATTCTATAGATCTAATAATGTTCTAAACTCCATTGGTGATAATATAAACCACTTTTTGAAAAAACATTTTTTCACTTCTAAGGTCATCATTACTATCCAATTAACTTTATCTATATAAATCATATCTTTATCAAAACTAAACACCATTTATCAACATTAGAAACATATTAAGGGTTACCTTCCCATAATCAAAATATCACCTTACCATTATATCACTTTTCCATTCCATCCATACCATTTAACATATTCATGAAACTCTTAATTCAATACTATTATGGAATAATCTAATGATGTTTCATGATTTTAATAACCAAAAAACCACTAATAAAAATATAGTTCCTTGAATCCCAATACATAAATATATATATCACTCATCTTTATTTATAAACCATTAACTAGGATTCATAGTGTTATTATTTAACAATTCTTCATTTCATATCTCATTTCTAGTCTCTTAATCCTTAGCAATATAACCATTACTCATATAACCTTTTTGATTTTAGTAATGATATTTCACTTTAAGTCATCAACTTTCATAAATCCCATACATTTCAAATTTTAAACATTCAATCATTAATAATAGCCTAAGGAGATGATTATTCTCATCCATTTTTTTAACTGAACATTTCAAATTTTTCCTTTGCATTCACTAGCTTTGTGTACTTATATTGCACACACAAAACATATTCTTATCCCTATGAGACATTCTCTTTAGCGATTCTTTGCACATTATCGCTATATAGGAATTTGAATATTCTTTTCTCCATCGTCTCCACTACCTAAAAACCCATCAAGATCAATCCTTCTCTTATTTTATGAGTTAGAGAGTTGGGAGTGGTGAACATTGTTAATCATGTTTCATAATAGATGATTAGGAATAATGAAAAAAATCATTCACTCCAGTGATCATCCCATTTGAATACTCATTAGAAAATTGTTCATCAAATTAAATTTTAACACAGTTCCTTATATTTCCTTCCATTTTCTAAAACCAAAATGAATAGTGTGAGAAACACTAATCATATTAGAAAACCAAGTAATCATAAAATCACTTATTGGATTTTTAAATCATAACTCTTTATTTTTAATATATGAAACCTTAGGTTTATCCTAGGTCATTCATAGTCATAATCTATTTAAATCCTTCAGGATGGTTTGTAGAGAGTTTGTGAATTTTAAAATAATATCCCATGGGAGTTTTAAACATTGTGTGTAGTAAGGCTCGTTGTCGTGTACCTGGTAATGATCGAGTCCATATCAATGTTCTGTTTTTAGAAATATTACCCCTAGGTACCTCTATGCCAGATCTATATCCACTTGTTGTATCTTGATAAGGATATAATTTCATGGAAACCAATCTCTCTATCCTTTAACAAAATTCTAGTACATTTTCCTATACTAAGACTCATCCTTAAAGACATCCCTAGAAATATCCTTAGAAATATTCCCAGAGATCCCACTAAAGTTTTATCATCCTAGTTTCCAAAGATTAACTAAACATTTCATATGATACAGTCTATAAAAAACCAATATTTTAAAACATGGATATTACATTTTTAGATGAATATTCAATACATTACAAAAAACTTTCCTGAGGACCATAAGAGTTTAGTTCCTTTGGAAACTTGGAATACAATATTCTTAAATCATGAAATCTCTTTAATTTAACTCATAAAGGTCTTCCCTATTAGTACTCTTACATAAAAATATTCTTCATAACTTGTAGAAAGGAAACATAAGAAAGGGTGGGTTAAAATTGCTAGTAAGGATAAACAAGAGAGATACATAAGCATAACACGAAGAAAATAGCATGAGAACATGAAAATAACATGTGAAAACCGTACACTTCTTATCAAAGATCATAATATTGAGTCATGGAAGAAATAGTGGCATTTCCTAATACACGAATCATAATAAAATCAAATCACATGAGCCATAAGATCATAATATTGGTATAATAAAAAAAATTATATCATACACAAAAGTATATAAATTAATTTCCTTAACAGTAAAGGCTCATTTCCAAAACAAATCAAAGCACTCCATGGGTGTATAAACCTCTTGGGATGGACACACCACGATCTCTAGTGGTATCCTATTCCTCATAGTGGAATGGGTTTACTCCCCAATCCATTATAGTTGTCAAGGCTCACTGTTAAGACCATTATAGAAGACAAAGTCCCTTCCCGAACTAGGTTCACTCCCCATTCTAGTCATGTCTATCTCATGAGATATAAATCATTACCCAGTGAATTGGAGGAAGACTTAGGTTACATCCATATCTTGTTATAATTTAACCACCATCCTTGGATATAATATAACCACCATAACATAATGAAAATAATAGATATGTGTTCCCAAAGATCATAAAAAATTCATCGTATCATAACCAATGAAATGGAATTAAATGGGTTTCATAAAAATTTTATCATATTATAACCTGTGGAAAAGAGGTAGGTTTCATAATCATTTCATCGTAGTATAACCCACGAAAAAAGAAGCTGGTTTCATAATAATTTTATCATGGTATAATAGGTAAAAGAGAAATGGGTTTCCTAAAATTCATTCCATTATAAATATAAATTATTAAGATAAAGAATAAGAATGATATCCTTGGTTCATATCCTCAATTTTATAAGTTATTTCAAAGGGTGTCATCTTTTATTTAGAATAATATTTAATGATATATGATTTTTAATGTTTTATAAAAATATATATTTTCATTGAAAATCAATTTTTAAGATTCTTAAAATATTTTGGAAATTTTTTTACTATGAAAATAAAATTGAAAACATATAATGAGAGAATTAAAAATCATTTAAAAAATTCTTTGATGAAAATATCATTTTTTATTTGAAAAAAACTTTTAAAAAATTAAAATAATTTTATTTGAAAACAAAAATGAAAATTTATAATGTAATATTCAAATAAAATAATGGCCATGATGACATAATGTTTTGTTAATGACATATATTTTAGAGAGATATTCCTTTCAAATTTTTAGTAAAAGATAAATGATAATTGTTTGGAAAATAAAGTAAATATTCATTTAATATAATTTTGAAAAAAATAAAAATATTGGTAAAAATTAATTTAGTAAATAATTTAATAAAATTTTAATTTTTTGATTTTTTTTAGAAACATGGTTTTGGAAGAAAAAGTGTTTTCTACTGAGAAGGGAAATAAAGAAAAATTTCTTAAAAACATTACTTTAAACTCTTTCTCACATAGAGGGGAAAATGAAGTGAAAATATGTATTATGATGACATAACCAAATAAAAATAAAATTTATCAGTTTCTTAAGAGTTTTATAATTTTATTTTATCATAAAAAACATAGTCATCAACAATCCTGGCAAACAATGAGAGTGCAATATAAAATATTAACCACTTTGGTAATATTAAAATGTAATCACAATGAAGAAATATCATTAAATAAAACACAAAATATTATTAAGATAAATTAATTCATGGTATAACATGTTAAAGTGGCTATATATAAACCTCCACAAAAATATAGGTTTATAACATAACATATGTCTCAAAGAAGGAAAAATGGATAAAAATCCAGGACCAATTTGGTAATTTTGGAACCGTAAACCAAATTAAATAGAGATCCTAAAATTTATATACAATTACCAGTAATTTTAATTAGAATCATAATAAAATAAATTCATGGGTATTATATATACCACATAAAAGAAACATGTGGTGAATATGAAATTTGTCTCATAGAAAATTAAAGTGAGACAGAAATCCCTTACTGCAAGTTTGAATTCCTTTAAACTCATTTGAACCTCATATATAATAAATAAAATTTTATTGTAAATATTTTATAAAACCATAATTATATATATCATTCCATATATGATTTACCTATGTGATTTTACAACCTATTTATTAAAAATTCCATGTTAAATTCATGTTTAGGGTAATAACCACTTTGTTTTTCGTAAAAGTATTGCTTTTTTTATTTTCGTTCCTCTTACATTAATCATGGCTCCATCATCTCAATAATTTTAACCATGATATAATTATATTATATATTTTTATATAAGTATTTATTTTAATTTATAAAATATATAGATAGAAAATTAAATACACCATTCATGGAGACAATTGGTCATATGTATGCATGAACGATGTTTCCATTTTATTGATGTATTGAAAGAAAGAAAGGTAAATGATATAATTTAAATCTAGAATAATTCTTATTTCATATATATCAAATATTTTCAATAAAAATATACTTAATACATTCCATGTAAAGTGTGAATGAATCACATCGCTTCATGAGGCAGTAGTCCGCTGTACACATGAGAAATGTTATCGTATTACCACAAAATAGAAATCATGGAGGTATATGTGACATAATAATGTCAAAATAATAATAATATAAAAAATATAATATATTATTACCAATCATGAGAGTTATTATTGGAAAATTGAATGACCTTTGTTAATACTGAAGAACACATGTCATAGGAATAGTCAAGGGATCCGTGGCCATTTTGAGGTGAATTCGAGATAGAAAGGACCAAACATCCATCTGAAGGTAATTTTTACAAATATTAGATCCTTTAAAAATTATTGTGGCTCAAAAATACCCTAGTATGATAACATCCTTTGCAAAATGATGATAATTTATGATAACCTCCATGGAGATACATTTTGAGTGGATGCGCTCTTCATAACTATGTAGAGAGTTGATAGTAATCTCTACGAAGCGTCTTTTGGAGTTGTAGAGCCTTGCCCACTCACAAAACTCATAATTCTTCATGAATTATTATGATTACTGTAAATCCCAGGTCCCTATATCCCTTATTTCTGACATTTAATGGGATGAAAACCTTTCGACTTCTAAAAATCACTCCCTATTCACAAACCACATAAGCTTCATGAACTAATGTGAAAATAGATCATCCAAGGTATCCAATCATTAAAAAAACACCTCCATTGAGTTCATAAATACCTACACCCAAGGTGAAGATTCCTTTCATTAAGGCCTACACACATTATGGAAGAAGAAGGCCCTATGAAGCACTTGAGGCTTCATGAAACATTTTGGCTTTGTGAAGCACTCCCCCTATAAAATTGAATTTCACTATAAGGAAGGGTCACCATGTTTTGTGAAGAATAATCATTCATGAATTCCCTAACATTTGTGAGGATCCAAAACCTTGAAAAAAACTCCTTCTTGGACCTCCAATCATTACAAATTACCTCTCGTGGGATACTATTTGGTTACTCACATTGGTTGAAACCTCTTTCTGAAGGTTGAGTTCATGGTCCCCCCACACCAATCTAGAACCAATTCAGCTGCACCTCAAGTCCCCATGTGACTTGTTCCACCCACTCTTATATCCGCCCACTTTATTTGATGTGTGGTTTAGGTCCCCAGTCTACTTGTTTATTCTATGAATTGTTATTATAACCCTTGTTTCTTCTAATCGTAGGGAATCTAACATCTAATTCATGATTAAACAATCCTCCATTAGAGTGCCAACTCTATGACTCATTTAGAGGTTCATGATAGGTGATCACGTAATCCCTAATGCTGAAGAGTGGGTCCCCCATGTCTGATCTTCATAAGGTAAGACTTCCTAGTTCCATCTCCCATTCTTATGATGTTAAATTATGCAACAACATCCTCAACACATGATGTAAAATTGTATCCTTGACCTGTGTGATGTACACATGATTCTCCATAAATGATCATCATGGGATTCGACCATCTCCTATTGTGGACCATATAAATGAACTTCTAGAAATATTTTAGGCGTAAGACCCACACCATCCCTCCCCAACAGGGGATGACACACCAGCCACATGAAACTTCCACTTATAATTGCCAAATTTTCATCTCTCTAGGTGTGATGAAAAACATTATGTTGGGAATATTACATGAATAATCCTCACATCATTCCCCCATGAAAACCCATATTAAGATGGGAAGCTTCTACACACAATTCTCACACCATCCATTGTAGATTCTTCATTTTTGACACGAGCATCCTTACCACGTGACATTAAACTGCATAGATTGGTCTTGTCACATGACCATAAAATGTTGCATCGAAGTATGTGGGTTTTGATCCCTATATTCTAAAAAGGGTATGTAGGAATTTTCCTTAAGGTTCAATCTTGACATTGGTAAATTATCTAGGTATGACACGTTCCCTCCCAGGGACACACCTCCGGGATCTGCCTTCATGGGGCACTCTGGTCAACCAACCTATCTCCACAAGATGATAAAATCAAGCCCTAGATCTGCCTCCATAGGATGTTATGATCCATTGGTAAACCATCCAGGTCTTCTATACTAGGGATACACATCCTTAACCCACCTCCATGGGGAATTATACTCAACCAACCCATATCTAGAAGGCGTTAAATGCATTCCCCAATCCATCTCAAATATAAATCTTGATCCATCTCCACAGGATATAGAACTTGTAACCTGACTCAGAATATCTACTCCATTAATAAGTGTGGGATTCCCAAGGTAAAAATACTTGTAATACATAATACTTTGGAATTAATTACCTCATGATCTAAATGGGATTCCTTAGATTTTGTGCCTAAGATGCCTCATATTAGATTCCCTCTATAAAAGAAGGTATATAGGTTACCAATATGCCCAATGTACAGAAATTCATAGATATTCCAAACCTAAATACTCTGCTAGACGATGGTTTCTTCCTAGTCAAGAAATAATCTATGTAATTAAATATCCTCTACATAGATATGTCATAGAGAATGAGTTCCATGAACACCACTCAAATATATGAGGGAGACCTAGAGTAGGTGATGAGATCCAAGGAGGAATCCATGGAAGGATAAAACTAAATTTTGTCATCCCATTTTGATCAATAGAGAAGACATCAATAATAAAATTGAGGAAATACACACGCCTTTGTAAAGTAGGAATTTATGGTAATATGAATCTAGCACATGGAATTTGACATGTATGTAGGCCCCAGTGAAAGCATCAGAAATAGAAATGGTGAATCTAACATGAAACTCTTTTCCTCAACATGGGGACTAGTAGAATTTGGGAAATAATTAAATTTTTTATGTCACAATATTCAAACATCTGGATCCAAATCACACCATGAAAATGGTTTACTAAACATGAAACTCACCTATGCACTGGGGTAGTTAGCATTGAGCATCCTCGGACTGTATCATTGTCAGTGTGAATCCCTCTTTGTCTTCAGAAGATTGAATGAGGTTGGGGCATTGGGCATCGCTTTTCTTGTATCTATATTTATGGGTGAATAAAAATGAATTACAGGACTCAAGATATGGGGAATTAGTAGCCTAGTGACTGTAGGAACCAAGGTAGGAGGAACACTAATGCGACAATCCTGCATGAATCCACTTTCTCCTGGACTTCGGCTACCGGGGGCCCAAACCCCATCTCACCCTATTGGATCATCTAGAGGAAGGATATTGACAATATTTCACTCTATTATGAATAGGAATAGATTATTACCACTAGTTAAATGTCCTCTTATAACCTTAAGAAATCAATTCCTAGATGACACCACTGTCCCTAAGGGCCGCAGAGGGGGATACCACCCCCCATTCAGATGGTGAATCACTTTAGGAGCCTATCCTTGGAGGGATTTGATGATTCTATCCCATAAACCAAGGAGGTGGGGGATACTCGAGTTTCATCAGTCAAAACTACTACCCAATATATTCTTAGTAGGTCTCCCACAAGGTTTTTCCAATTCCATAAATGAAGAGTCCTACATATAGAAGAACAGGTAGGTTTAACACTGCTCCACTAGCCTTGGGCCAAAGCACATGATGCCAACGTCGAGATCATGCTTTGGGTAATGCACAATAATTGTAATATTATATAGTTCCAATGTAACCTTCAACCATAGGTTCTTCATACCATATCCCTATAATAGGATAATAAGGATTATTCTTCACTCGGTTTGGAATGAGACCACAACCACCTCATAGGGAGGACATGTTGACTATTTCAATCGTAGGCACCACCAAAAAATTATGAGCCAACCAGTTATGATTATATTTATTGTGTAATTCCTCCATAAAACTTCATTAACCTAAGAGGAGGTTCTCCCCTATCTTTAAAAAACTATCAAGAAGGTCCTCCCTGTGAAACTACCAGCCAAAGAGGAGGCCATCCCCGCTTCAGCACCAACCCAAGCATAGGTACTCCCCACTTCATTGACAATAAAAGTGGAGGTCCTCTCGGATCATTCAACATAAAATAGGGAGTTCCTTACCATGTTCTTAAAATCCTTCACAGAGGCCCTCCCCATGTCCTTTCCAACTTGAGTGAAGCCCCCCACTCCTTTACAAGTCAAAGTAGAGGCCCTCCCTGCATTGCAACCAATTAGAGAAGAGGTCCTACACACTTTAGTAAAACTCATCACATTGGTCATATCCATGTTTCAAATTACCAAGGTGAAGGTCCTACCCATGTTATAACTAACCATAATAGATTTTATTTTTGTATTAAAGACATTACCTACCCTAAAGAACTGTCCTGGGGTAGAAGGTCAAATACTATCCATCAGAGGCAAAATCTTAGAAAACACTAAGTCATCACTAACATCATTGATATATCATATTTTGAGGGGATAGAAGACTCAATTTTGGATCCTTCACCATAGTTTTCAAAGTCTTGGTAAGGAGCCTGATCGCTAAGATTATCCATCCCAAATGATGAGGCCCAGAGTATCTCCAGATCCCTCCGCCATTTCTTCTTAGTGGAAGATGTTCTGGCTCCCTTCCATGGGATCATAGTGCATCCAATTTTTTCACTCCCATATTCCCTCCTCTCCACCTCCACCTGTGAAGTTAGAGATCTATAAATGTTAGGGTTGGCACTTTTAGATGGTGACCCTTCTACTAAGCCATAGATGAGCGATTTCAGTCTTTCACATGTGGTAGCGGTGAATAACCCATCCTATAGGGATTTTATGATTATATTGGTTCCAACCGAAATATAAATCCTAGTGTGCGGTTAACATTTGACTAATGTGGTGACTCCTCTACCAATAAACCATCAAAAAAGTTGATATATATCCATTCCTCCACCTATATCTCATCAAATACTGATTGGAGGTTGGGCCAAACAAGAAGAGGACTCTCCCTCTAAGCAATAGGTACTATGGGAGGTTCTATCCACTGAACATATATCCATGGTGTTATGGCCACCAAAATCTCAAAACATTGACATCCCAAAGTCCCTTTCTAAGGGATATACCATGTTATTCTTCCAAATCATCTAGGAGACATTTCATCACCTTCACAATCATCAGTTGTCCTACCCAAGATGCAGGAGCAATTCTTAGCTATCAAATAGTATTTCCAGAGGAATGAGATAGTAGCACTCACAACAAATTAGCATCCTGAGTCACCTGGATACCACAAAACCCTCCAATAGAGGTGCGTCGAGGTCTTCAAAGTCCTTCGTCAGATTATGGAAGAGGTGTCTCTGTATGTGCAGATCAGAGGATGGGGATATCACCATCCTCTCTGCATCATCCCTATCATGAAATAGACTTACCTAATTTTTTTTGATGAGGGTTACCTTTATAGTACCATCATTGTAAGCATGGTCATCCCCAAACTTCCTATGGATCTAGGCAATAGGGAAATCGATACTGGTCTTGACAAGGAAAACCCACCTCAAGGGGAGACATAGTACTAGATAGACCCTCTGATAGGAATTCTATCTTGGCAGTAGAGGTAGGTAATTAGACCCAAGGATCCCTTAGACGAGACATTATTTTCTACCCACTAGAATATCAACAAGGTAAATAAGAACTCTGATCTATCCAAATCATTCGTGGTCGCACTGAAAAAATAGGCAAAGCCCATGATAGCCTCCTTTCTCTAATAGATAAAGGAGCATAAAAAGATTCATCAAAAATTTCATTTCTGAATGGTACTTGGATTATGGAACCTCATCATGGTACCCCATATCACCTCTAGCGGGGAAACATTTCCTTATTTTTAAAATTCCCCCATTCAATATCAGTAACCTCACACTTCCAGGTAAAGTCGAGGTAGGATTATATGGAAAGAGGCTATGGTTTGAGTCATCAAACCTTACCAAGATGTGTAATTACCATTCTAAAAATCTATATTGTGCCTCTTATCATGGTAATGAACCCACTCATTGAGTCGTTTATCTTTTGAACACATCCTTTTTCAGGGACCCTCACCATGATAACTACCCTTTCCAACATGACTTGATAGTTTCTCTCACCACTCGCCTTGAGGGTCTAGAAATATGATAGATAGAAATCCCACCTGATGAAAACCTATACCCAGCATGGGTGGACAACATCTGAGAACCCTCAGAGTTCAGGAATCCTAGCTTCACCCTATTCAATGGGATGAGTGTCCCGCTATAGTGTTTGAAACAATTTGTCTCACGGTGTGGACCTATATTGGGAACTCTAGAATAGTAGGAGTGCACCATGATTTTATGTTTTGATTAGTTAATGGAAGGACCCTTGTTTATCTAGTATATCCAGCTACCCATAAGTTCCATCGTTGGTTGGGAAGACCTTTGTAGATAGTTCCTCTACCAGTTTAGTTCAACCACAAGAAAGAAAAGTATAGCCGACCTCTTTAAGTGAAAATAAAGGTATGATAAGTGAGTCATGGACTTTGTTTCATGTTGTAAAGGCCTCACATACTCACTCATTATGCCTATTACTCAAGAAAAAAATTTCAAATATGTGTGTGGGGAATTTCATTAATGATATTGTACCAATTCTCATCACCTATAACTTTTCAGGTGGATTCGGAGAGTTTTCTGATAAGGCCTAGAGTTTTGAGGAAGACCTGTAGGGGACCCAATAGTCACATATATTGCCTCTTCTAGTCCTTTTGAGAAGTCTTTCCAATGAAGAAATTGTCACTACCATAAAGATAGAGGAAACTGAGCCGATAGTGTTGTTGGCCCCTTTACCAGAGAAGCCTTGTCGAGTGTAGCCCTACTAAGAGAAAATTCTCCCATTGTAGCCCTACTAAGCATATCCTCACCTAGAACAGAACTTTTAGACACCACCTCACTAAGAGTAGCTTCCTAGATGTGAAAATGTTGCTTCGTCCCATCGTCAAGGCCATGATTCTACAACACCCTTCCTAAATGCAGGGAGACAAAAAAATTCCTTCAAAGATTCATAGGTCTTGGTATATTTCATCTTTCCCCTGGAGAAGGGGATTATGAAGTTTTCATAGGGAAAGATTTCCTAGGAGGATAGACTCCCTAACCATCCTGATTATTATCCGTACTAAAAAATCCTTGGACATTACATCAATGAATGTTATGTGTTCAAGGATTGGATCCATAACTAGGTGGAGAATGGTTTTTTCAAGTTGGAAATTTTTTTGGAATAGGTGATGCATATTTCCACCAATCCCAACAATGATAGAAAAGGATAAGGTGATTGAAAATAGGCTTCCATCCCCAGGATGTAAAAATATGACGATTGGTTAGACCATATGGCAGTCTCTTGCACCCCTAGTTCCATTTGTGCAAACTAAGGTAGGAAATAACCTCAAATGGTCTTTAAAACTTCTCTAGCCACTACCAATGTGTCCATTTATAGCTCTCTAAAACTCAGAAGAACATATATTGATAGTTCAAGGAAGTCAGAGTCCCCCATTGGTGCCAGATACATTTTTCACCCTCACTGATTTCATGCCTCCTCGGTTGGGGACCGCCACCAGGGTCTTCCTATCACTATATGAATTCACTGATGATAATTAAGAGTATGAATCTTTTCATTTCACCATTCTATTAGACTACTTCACAATGGATGATAGTGAGGAGTACCAAGTAAACCCCTTAGATTCCTCTAGTCAACCCTATTGAAGGAAAGTCCATGGACAAGAAAACCACCCAAATGATTAATGAGTGCTCCAAAATGACTGGTTTATTCTACCAAGACTTGGAAGTATGTTTTTCTAAGCACAAAATAATCATTTTCCTCCCAAACACTCTATCAGATATTCCTACATAGATGAAAGTGTCAATTGATCAAGCATCTTAGTCACAATCACACCATGATCAACTGCATCCCACCAGAGCTAGGCCTCAACCAACTGACAATCAGTTATCAGTGGTTCAGAGTGGGTTATGTAGTCAACTAAAATATATATCTTGTACTAATAAGAACTGAGTGGAACATCCTATAGCATTCATTGTGCCTCTTTTTAATGAATGTCTCCCTTCAGGAAAAAACATTCCTTTGGAAAATAAATATGATTTATTGAAGATCCTAGAAGGTATATTATCAAGGATATAAATATTTGAGGCCTTGAACTTTTCAAAAGAAATTCAAGAGGCCCTAGAAGAATCCTTGAAAACTATTATCTAGTTTTAGGATAAGGAATCTTTCACAAATGCCTACTATATAGAGGAGTTGGAGAAAGAAGAATTCCAAGTCATCATTTCAGTATTTAGGGATGATGGAGAATCCATCATATAGGGGAACATATACTCGTTATACATTATAGGATAGTTTAATGGTGTGGAGTTCTACCTCTGCATAGTGGAAATATTTTCTAAAATCAACCTCATCTTGACCAGGATGCTCCACAAGTTGGGATTAGATGAAGAATATTTGACCCCCTCTGACCTGACAATCCACAGTTATGATAGGAGTGAGCAGAAACTATGTGGAAAGGTCTGGATGAAGACCTAGTTTGTTATATTTATAGAAATTATATGTTAGTGTCATAGGATACTACCTACAACCAGCTACTATGTTGGACCTGACTTCATCTATACATAGCAGTCCCCTACTCATATCACCTGTGCATCAAGTAATACCTCAACCATAGAGGAGGGGTCCTCCAGGGTGATGTATCCCCCATCAAATAATATGAATACCTCCATATAGACTTCATCCACTACCAGAAATAGGGTAATTAGGTTCATAATAATGGGGTTGATCACACCAATGATTTTATGACCACTATAGCTAAACTATGGGTATAATTGGATGATAATTTAATTCTCCCAATTCATCGGCTAGATCCCAAAATGTTGGACCTGGTAGATTTATTTATCATCTCCAAGAAAAATGGATTTGTATTTTCTAAAAAATCATAACATCAACATATTTACTTGTACTCTTACTTAGGACAAGCTTAGGTGACTCTAGAATCCCCCACTATTGTGAGGTATTGTGAGGTCTTTCCTATGGCCACTATTTCACATCATTCATACCTATTCTATATAGTATGGTTGAATAAAAAAAGGTGACTCACCACAATTTCTTTGACATCAAGAATGGACCTCATAGTTAGAGGATGGATGGAATTATTTCTATAGTTACGGTCTCTACAGCTTTAGTAGAGAAGGAATCCCTTAGTGGAGATTTCATGTTCACCCAAGAAAGAACTATTTCTCCCCCCTGAGGTATCTATCCTAGAAGAGTCCCATCCTCTTACTAGTTCTCTTTATTCATAATATGAAGAGGAATTGGAAGATTACCCATTGAGATTTGAAGAGGGTGTATCCACCAAAGTCAATGAGCTAATCCAGGTGAACAATAGTACCATAGAATACCCAAGGATGATGATAATTAGTGTATCCACATCTTCAGAGGAAAATAATCAGCTTGTGGACTTCCTAAAGTAGCACTGTGATGTAATCCCCTGGAGTTATGGCCAGATTCTAGGGTTTGATCGTCAGGCCATCATTCACCATCTTGGACTCCCAGTGAGTAATTGTGGGTTCAGGAATCTCCCAGAATGATTCACCATTCTCACAATTCTATAGTAATGGATGGGGTTGATAATATAATCAAATACAACTTCATCATGGAAGTTTAGTACCCAATATAGATAGATAAAATTGTCCATATCAGGAAGAATAACAAGTATATCAGAGTTTGTATCAACTTATGGGACCTCAACTTCCACTGTCCAAAGGATTATTTTTCCCTTCATGTAATAGATCTGTTAATCGATGTTGGAGTCGAGTTCCCAGATCTCACTTTCAAGGAAGGATACTATGGGTAAAACCAGATCTAGACGTTCCCTGAGGATGAGGATTACACCACCTTTAGGGTGCCACATAAAACCATATACTATCAGATGATTCCATTTGGGCCAAATAATATAGTATCCACTTATTAGTAGCCTATGCATCACTTCTTCATACCAATCATTATGATGTTTGTGGAATTCTATGTGAATGACTTGGAAATCAAATATCACAAGAATTAGGTTTTTCTAAGAGACCTTATAAAAGTGTTCATATTCCTTCACTCATGGAATTTGTGGATGAACCCCTATAAGTGTGCGTTCAAGGTTACATGTGTAAAGTTTCTTAGTTTTTATTAAGATATAGGGGCATAGATATCAACTCGGGTACAATTAAAGACATTATCAATATGCCTCCCCTGAGAAACCTCTTTGATATGCAAGGCATCCAAGGCTAGTTATCTTATGTATGTAAATTTATTGAGAATATTTCCACAAAGTGTAATCCCCTCTCAAGGAACATGAAATAAGGAACTTTCTACTAGTGGGATGAGGAATTTCATACCTCATTTGAAGAGTTCAAGAATTATCTACTACAACCTCTAGTTTTGATGCCACACATCTTAGCGAAGCATTTTTTCCTCCACGTGACCACCCTGGAATGGTCCCTTGACACCATTATCACCCAAAAGAATAATAAGGGCATAGAAAATAGTTTATACTCTCTCGATCTCATGCTCCTCGTCATGGATACTAGATACCCCTTATCGAGAAAAGCTACCTCATGCCTATTTTTGTAGTGCAGAAGTTCTATCATTATCTACAACATCATGAGATAAATTTTTTTAACTTTATTAGACCCTATAAAGTATATCCTAAATCTCCCAATTTTTATGGGATGATTGTGATGCTTGGTACTAATCCTTTAGAAATTTTACATTAGGTTCATTCTACATAAATCCATGAAGGGCCATCCATTATCAGAATTTTTGTCTACCCATACGGCCCCTAAAGGGCACCCCCAGAATGTTGATTTCCCAGATGAGTCTATCCTCTAATTGGATTATTATATTAAATATTGGAAGATTAATTTTTATAGTACCTCCTGATGTCTGACAAGTAGAAGTTTAGATAGCCCCAAGCTCAATAGAGTAAGAATGTGGATTTTCTTCATCACTCCTGCACATGCTGTTCTTCCACATTCATTCCTGTTGTCATAAGGATACAAAAAAATGAGGCAGAGTATCAGGATCTAGTTTCTGGTCTAAATATATCCATTGATATTGAAATTCTCCATTTTTATGTAAAGGGTGACTCCAAGGAAGTCATTAAATGGATCAATATTGACTATATCATCAAAAAGAAACAGATAATGCCACTACTGAAGCACACTCATCAGCTAATGACTGAGTTACATTCTAATATGAAATTGAACCATATACTATAGTCAAAAAATGGAAAATACTATGCCTTATCTAGCTTACCTGTATCCCTCGCAAAGGCTAACTAGGATGAACTGTTCATTCTTGTGGAATATCAGAGGTTTATCGCTCCATTCATTTCATATGACGATGAAAACCAATAAGTAAATCAATTGGAAGATAAAACTTCTATACCACGACCCTCAGTTTACCTCATAGAATAGTAAACCTTATAATGGGAAACCCCCTTTGTTGATTATCTCTAGAATTGCGTTCTCCTACCAGATCAAGTCGATCATGATCGAATCCATTTTCATGCAGTGCAATCACCCTTTATAGAGGGCCTAACCTTGAATAAACTCTCTAAAGATATTGGTTTTAGGTAATTATCCTCCATTTTCTCATTGGAGATGATATTCCATAGGTTATGTAGGAAGTTCATACCGGTTCATGTGTCCCCCATTAGGAGGTATTGAATCTATCCAAATAGATATAGAGGTTGGGATACTTTTGTACCACCAAAGTCCATCAAATCATCGAGTATTGAAAGAGGTATCATGCATGTTAGATCCATTTTAACTTTGTGCATAAACCACCAGAGCTCCTTTACACCACCAAGTATTCCTAGTCCTTTGTAGTATGGGGAATCAATGTTATGGGGCTATACATACCAACAACAGATTTCTTGTACAGGTTCATTATAACTACAATCAACTTCTTCTTAAAGTGGGATGAGGAAAATCCCCTAAAATAAGTCATGTGCCGAACCATGTTTGAGTTTTTGAGCTCCCACATCATCCTTCAATTTAGAGTTCCTCACACTATTTGCATAGATAATGGCACTATCTTTTGGGATGTTGAGCTAAAGAAATTTTATTCCACGTATAATATTTGATCCTACCATAATTCCTACTACTATGTGTAATCAAATAGGAAGATTTAAGAATTCATAAAGACCCTCTAACATTCTATAGAAGATATAAAGACAGAACAATAAGATTTGATCATAAAATTAGCCCAACTCCCTCTAGCCAAATCATAAATGACCCAAAATTCCACCTATGTGACTCCTATTCCATGGTGAACATAACAAATGAAGTTTTTCCATTGATGTTTTGTTTTCATCACTCCAAATAGTTGTCTATGCCTAGTAGACACCAGATATAATTGACTAATTCCATCTATATTTTTTGGTATCCCTCAAAGAGAATAATATCTTGGCCATGCATAATCTTGAGAGGCACAAAAACAGGATTGAGAGAGAATTCAACAAGAATTTTAACCTCTACTTATTTCTATAGGGTGACATGGTACTATCTCTCTGAATTCCAATGATACCTAAAAACAATCCAATGAATATGAATCCCAATTGGGAATGACCTTATATCATTCATAAGGTATATTCCAGTGGAGCATACTCTTTAGACACTATGGATGGAGAGTGTATCACACCTCCCATCAATGCCATGTTTCTCAATAAATACTTTGTGCAGGGAGTCTAGGTCCAAACTCTATGACCTGAAACTATGATCCTGAGTCCAAGAATCATGAATTTAAATTTTATGTGATTCTTCTAAGGAATGTGTTTTGTGGTGTTGGGCCTCCATTTACCTTAATTCACATTAGGTTTTTCACTCTACCACACAACATATTTCCTTTTTAGATGGTCACTCATGGTCCATCCAGTATGACCATAAACTATCCACATATGGCCAAAAATATATGAAATTAAACTAAGATCTCATGATCTTAGATTGAGGACCTTAAACTAACAAAAATTCCATAGGTCTGAACTATATGACCTTAAAATAAAGTCATTTTCTATGAAACATGACTATACACTTCTTGCAACCAATCTAGAAAATATGACCTTAAACTATATGAAGCACCAATAGTATGCGTTTTATGAATTTAAACTACAAAGCTTATCATCCTTTGCACATGGTGATAAACTCCAGTCTTACCCTATATAAAACCAGGATGCATCTTAATAAGATATGATGTTTACCCTATCTAAAATTGGGATTCCTCATAAGATAAGTATGTGATGGTAAACAAACCTTACCTCATGCGCCAAACATGGGATTCCCCATGACTTTCATTAGATTAATTAATTCCCTCATTAATAGGATTACCCCCACAAGTGATTGAATTCTACCATATCATGTTACAGAACGATGTGTGTATTGATTCCCATCCTCATGGGATTTATAGTGACACCTATAATTCTTATCTATGGTCCCAGCTATAAATTTACAAACCTTTTAGCCGCTTAACCCCAGTTATAGTCCCATCATCACAACCCTAAACTGTGTGTGGTTTATATCAAGGTGTGTATGTGGTACATGATCCCCCATGGATCAATTCACATTGGGTCATGCCTTTGATATTCCATACAAACACCCTTGAGACTAAAATCTCCCTAGTCCAAGAATCATGACTCTAAACTAATTTCCACCTTTCCATCAGTCAAATAATTATGACCTTAAACTATATGTAATTGTTTTCTTGGTACTTATATGGTGTAAGATCCGCTTTTGGGTCCATTCATGTAGGGTTTTACCTCATTCATTATACAAAAATACCATTGAAATAATAATTCACTCCATATTCTGAGCATTATGACTTTAAACTGATTTCCCATATTCCAAAAAAACCTGAATTTATACTATTTTCCATAGTCTAGTATGTATGTCCATAAAATATTCACAAATAGATTTGGGACTTTTTTATTTGGTGTAGAGCCCCCATAACTCAATTCACATCAGGTGTTAAATCTCTTTCACCATACATGAATCCTCAAATCCCCCCTCCTTTGGTCCCGGAATTATGAACTTAAACTATATGGAAATAGTCTAAAAACATGAATTTAAACTGTTTACCAGTGATTCCAGCACTATGACCCTAAACTATGTGCATTCACCCCTCCTTTTCATGATTTTCTTCATAACTAGTGTTTCATAAAACACATGGCTTTGTCCTTTCTCAAAACGACATGTTGCTTGATTCCCATTCTCATGGAATATGTAGTGAAATATAGAAAATTTATTCTGGTCCCAGCCACTACGTTGACTTGATGTGTGGATTTCCTTCCCCAATGTCATTATGTTGACTTGAGATATAGTTTATTAATATTTGTGTGGAAGAGGGACTTATTGAACCTCCTTTCACATATTTGTTTACCTTTTGATGTCGTGAAAACCACATTAGGACACCCATTCCCCCTAGTCAATGCTACCTAACCTTAAACCAACAACCATCTCTATAGTTCGAGTTCCATGACTTTAAATAGGAAGTGACCCTAGTCCAAGTTGTAAAAATTTTAATTCCCAGGCCCAGAATCCTCAGTGGATGATGTTAAACTAAAACCCTACCTTGTATACAATTGGGATGTATCGTATGATATTTATGAGATGAATCAGACAATACCCCATGTCATACTGAGATTCCTCTTAATGTGAGATGATCTGATGTCCCCATTACTTAGGATATAACCTTACTGGTATTGTTCTCTTACCACACCATATCTCTTGTACTTTGTCCTTTCCCTGACTTAGATAAACACCATCCTCCCAATCTGAACATGCTCTCTAACGATAATGGTGTCTAGCCACACTGGGTCACCAACAATCATGGGCTAACAATGTGAAGGACCATTGGCATAAAATCCATAGATCCCATGTTTTGAATACAATCAACATTTTATATTGAATTTTTTCCTCATCTCTAACAAACTCAGTTACCAAAACTATTTTTAGAAAATGGTCAGTATTTCTTCCCCATCTTTTGGTTATTCCCCTATTTCATTATCTAAGTCTTGAAAATCATAGTCACCCTTGTGGGATTTCCCCACTTTTTTCCCCTCATTGTTTTCTCACCATAAAAGAAATGAGAACTCCTTACCACCCCTTGTTTCTCGCACCGAGCATGGCTCACATAGGATTTGGGGTTGGGAAGCTTTATTCCCAAGAAAAGTTGAGACACACAAGCACATAATTTTATCATTATAACTTTAAACTATTTTTACGGTCCATACCCTATGACCTTAATCTAAAAGACCATAATCTGTGAAACATGACTTAAAATGTGTACAATTCTCCTCGGAAATGTGTTTCACAACATCAACCTTCTGGGACCTCCATTCATATCGAGTTTGTCACTCTTCCACACCACACATATCCACTTGAGATGATCAAGCCTATGGTAAAATAAATATGACCCTAAACTATCTACACAGGTTATAAGCATCATGAACATAAACCATGTGTAGGTTGTCTCAAGGATGTTTTGTGTGACATTGGGTGGAATCCTAGGTCCCCCAATTCTCATCAAGTAACTTTCCTTTGATGCTGCACACACTCCTTCAAGGCACACTATCCCTGTAGAGACCCGAAGCCTGATGTACATGAACATTACATTACTTTTGTGGAATACTTAGTACATAACAAAAACACACACACAAGGATCGTAATAGTTTAGTGTCTTTGGAAACTCGGATCGTAATCTTCTAATCGTGATGAAAGATCTTCAAAATCTCCCATAAAGATCTTCTTTTTTTTATACCTAAAACCTTTCTTTATATCCTGGGGAAAAGAAAACATAAAAGGGTGAGCTCAAATGCTCAGCAAGGGCAAATAAAGGAAATAAAAATCATATCATATCTTTTTGAAAATCATAACCTGCAAAAGAGATCATAATATCTTAACATGGAATAAATCATAGAAGTGAAAATGAGATCACCATAATCATAACATGAAACTTGAAACTTTGTGGCATGCACACATAATCATGGAAAATCATTTCTTGTTAGTCATGACTCATTGCCAAGACTATCTTAGTGGACAAAGTCCCTTTCTGAATCGAGTAACCCTCGTTTCAGTCCTGTTTCACTGAACCAGTATAACCTACCGTTCCAGCCCTGTCTATCTCATGAGATATAAAATCTTTACCCAATGCATTGGAGGGAGATATAGGTCCCACCCATCTCATAATGATACCATTCTTATGTGTGCCACAAAATCATAAATCATACATCATTGCATAACCCATGTAATAAAAATGGGATTCTTAAACAACATGACATCATAAAACCATTCATATAAGATAAAAGAATTCATAAACATAATTCCATCACAACATAGTCAAATCAATGTAAAAATATGGATAGAAACAGAACCCTTTATTATCTTAGATGGAAAATAATTTTGATAAAACACTTGAAATGAATTCTTGAGGAAAATATCCTTTCTTCTTCAAAATCAATTTCTTTTCACAAAACATCATGCAATTTTGAAAGAAAAAGATTTTATTGAAAAAAATTCATGAAATATTTTGGAAGAAGGTTCATGAAAATAAGGCTTTATAAAACCGTAAAAATCCGTTCGTGCCGTATAAGTTAAAAAAAACATTCTTCGTACTTTTGTTGGAAAAGTCAAAAAGTACCTCGTACGAAAAAAACGACAAAAGATTCCTTTCATATTCTTTACTAAAAACTCAACGAAGGGTAAAAATGGATTTAAACAATTTTAGGTGGATGGAAATAATATTACATATTTATGAAACATGGATGTGGATGATAAAATACACCCCAGTAAATACTTATGAATAAACAATCTCGGATGAAAATGAGATTGTAATATTTCCCTTACCTTAGGTCCAATTTGCTTCGTATGTGTCCGAACCTCCTGTATAATGATTTAAATAATGTCATTGACTTATTACAGAATCATATTCATTGTTATGATATCATATATGGTTCACTTATAACATTATATTACCCGTTCTTTTGTAAATTCCATTTAAAGAAGCGTTTTGGGTAAAATCGTTTCATTTATCGTAGGTGTTTTGACTTGTTGTTCTTGACATCATTATTACTTATATCATGATTTACTTACTTCCAGAATATAAAATATGATTTATATATCATATATATTCAGTATATATATATATATAATAGATAGATAAATAAAATGAAAAACACCGTTCATGGAGACGGTAGTCCGTACGTACGCATGAACGTTGTTTTTCTTTCCTTATTGTCTTGAAATGGAAGTAAGTAGATGACATACATATGTATATATATACATAAATCCAGTAGCTTTATAATGTCATATACTTCATTATTATTTCTTATATATACTTTATAATCATTCTTAAATGGTTAACATGGAGAATGAATCTCATCGCGTCGTGGAGACGGTAGTCCGTACGTACGCACGAGCGATGATATCATTTCTATAAATATTGAATTGAATTGGAGTGGATTATACAATATATCAGAATCAATATGATGTTGTGATAACTATGTATAGTTATTCTTTACACCATTATACCCATCCATGTAAGGTGGTGGTGGAAAATAGATTACACCACGGCGTGGAGACGGTATTCCGTACGTACGCACGCGCGGTGATTTCTTTTTCCGTAGGATGGATAGATGTTGAAATAGGGTTGTTTCATACTTATAATAACATATCAGTATATGAGTTATACTGATGTTATTACTTCATAATGAAACAACCTAAGAAGAAGAAGTGGAAGAAGAAATAAAGATGAAAGAATTGGTAACGGTAATTACCTCTTCTTTGAAGCGCCTCTTTGAGACCTCCTCTTAGGGCACTAAAATTGGTCTTTGAGGAAGACCAGAACCTCTAGGATGTTGCTATGGAAGTGGAGAAGAGATTTTGGCAGGGGTTGGCCGAGCTTGAGTGCTCAATTTGGTGTGAGGAGGAGGGGGAAGAGGTGTCCTTTTATAGGGGAGGAGAGGGGCACCTTAGGAATTCTTAAAAATATTAATTTATAATAAATCTAACCCCACTTAAAAACCTCCAAAAATGACTCATATTCGAAGATTATATGAGATAGGGTTGTAATCTCATCAACCAATCAAATTTAGACATGTTTGGATTTTATTTTAAACCTTATCAATTAGATTTAACTCTAAGTTAAATAATTTAACTTTTACCGTGTCTTTTTGTTTTCTTTCACTATATGGTTAATACACTTACTATAACATGCCAAACGAACCCCAAATTGTTTATTATTAATATATATATCCTTATATAAGTCATTTTGCCTAACCTTAGATTTTTAGGAATAAAATAACAATTAATAATATAATATTTGATTTAAAAACTATTTTGTGTCAATTTTGACACTATTTGATATATGATTTTTGTGAAAGTCATAACAGAATTATATGTTCTAAAAAAGTTGATTAAATCAACATTAATATATCATAGTAACCTAGAAAATTAGTGGAATTCATAAAAAGTCTCAAATTACATTTATTTTGGTGTTTATAACATCAATTATGTCAATATTTCATTAATAAGATAATTACTGCATCATCATTGTGTCATAAATAAATTAAATTATTTAATGTCTAAAAATTACAAATAAAATACCATTATGTAGGAAATCTTTCTAGCTTTCTAATGAATATTTACAATCGAATTTATCTTATGTATAACCCCATATTAAAAATTATTTACTTATTAAACTTTGATTTTAACTATTTTAACCTTTCTTTAAATAAATTAATAATAAATGTCCTAATCTAATCCAAGTGGGCCTAAATGGTCATATTTTATTCCTAAGTTTGTTTTTGGTCTAATTACACTTGTCCAATAGAATTAGGACATGTGTTAGGGTAATAGTAATATCATATTTACCCTTAGTTACCCTATTTACTATTAACCGCGGTAAAAAAAGTAAAAAGTTACTATTCACCAAAAAATTATTTCCATCCCATTGAACCACATTTTAGTCCTTGATATTAACCGTGTCACTCGGATTTTCGAAATTCCATTCACAGAAGCGGGAAAATTAAGTTTTATGAAAAATTCAGTTTTTTTAACTACCACTTAGTAGTTTCACTATTCATCAAAAATTGATGTTTTTCAGAACAATGCCAAAATTTCATCCTAAGCTATATTTCATATTCCGAATTCAAAAATGAAATCTATTTTACCAAATTCATAACATAGAAGTTGCATTAATTAATTTTATAATTGAATCCTACTGTTAAAATAAATAGCGTGTTTTTAGGAAACAATATATATCAAAAGATTGACACTTGATTATGTCTGGTTTAAATGTGAAATTACAACCAATGACCAACATTGTATTAAATTGTAAAAAATATATTCTAAATATACTTTAAAACCACTCAAATTAATAATTTATCACTATTAATTATTTCGATTAAAAAAGTTGTTTTTAATTATAATTTAGTAATTTTTACTATTCATCAAAATGTGAAAGTTATCCGAAAAGTACCAAAATTTCACCTTAGGCTAAATTCGATACTCCGAATCCAAGAATGAAGTTCATTTTGAAAAATAAGATTTACAGAATTTTAAAAAGTGGTTATTACTATTCATAACGGCTAGTTTTAATAATATTTTAATAGCATATCGTTGTTTAGTGAAACTCGGTATTGCGCACGCTATCGAGGAAGGTCGTGATTGCGTGTAATGCAAGGCAAGACAAGGATGCGTATTGTGAAAGTTCCTTTTGGTGTAGCGTACAACACAAGACATTAATAAAATTAAAAAGAATACTTTTTTTATAAAATCTTGGGCTGTTACATTCTACCCCCCTTAAAATGAATTTCGCCCTCGAAATTCGTCGGGGTTATAAATGGTTTACTATTCGAAAGTTTCTTTAATAGAAACCCACATCGTAAAAAGGAATATCAAAACCAATCTTCAAAAGTATGAAACGTAATGGTTACCCAAATAAACTAATCATTGGGTTTCCACATAGGTGAAAATATGGATATGGAAGAGAAATCTAACCATCATGTTCTGATGGAGAGTGGTAGAGAACATGGCTATGGAAAAGCCAGTAATCACAAATCCATAGATTTGTGATGATATAAGGTACCATCTGATTCATCAGGTATAAGATCACTAGGACAACATTTTTGGTTTTCAAGATCATTTCCCCTAAAGTTGAAAATTTGAATTTTAATAAATACTTACTTTATTTTGGTACAATCTCACTGTTGTTCGTGCCTTGAACAATTTCCACTTCATCTCTTAAATAAATGAAGTTGAATTTGTTATTCGTGAAGTGTTAGCAGATCATGTGATAGAATGACGGGTCATTCCATCTGTCTCAAACAAAAGGTTAGCAAAATTATATGCATAAATCGATCTATAGTGAGATTAATCATATATGGTTCCTAAAATGGACTTATACTTCATATATCATACTGCTTAATATAATAAAACTAGTTTCTACTAAACAGGGACTTCCTGTAGGCCAGTGGTAGGCGATAAAGGCCAGTCGCACTTCGGTTGTGGGTTCGATTCCCACAGCCTTGTCCGAAGCGATGGGCTGTCGCCCGTCCTGCAGGTTTTTCTTTTTTTCCAAAACTATATTACTATAACATCCCATCAATAATATCGAAAAAAAATTATATCCTTAAACAATACTAACTTACGTCTAACACAATCCATTCCAATCTTTAGGCTTATCCATAATACTGCAGTCCACTCTCATAACATAGTGAAAACAATTACCAGAGATTTAATATCATCGTTGATCCCCATATATCATAAGATATGTTTTGTTGGTCACATTCCAAACATTCAAAGTCCTTAATCATGTATACTCTTGAATACCCATTGAACCTTAGTGAAAACTTGAATGCAGTTAAAAGTTAACACTTTACACATACCAAAATCCTCAAAATTATTTATACTCAAACCATGATATCACTTAGTCCTTATATCAATCATGAGCTCATGAATACTATTAAACATTTCATTTTCTCGTCTTCATTATGCGCATATCATCTTATTTCCAAAAAAAAAATATCTCAATCACTTTGAATACCACATCAATAAATATTGCAATACTCAATGATACAACATTATTTTGGAATCCCATTACATAAACACTTAATCATTCCACCACATCGTTATCATATTCAACATCGCCAATAGTGATCGCATGTGACTTCCCTTTGTCCTTTGCCTTCAGTGGTTGCTCATGTTGATCATCACTAACCCTTGGATTAGGGCAATTATTAGCATAATGCCCCATTTCCTTGCACTTGAAGCATTGAAGTGTTGGTGGTGCGTTCTCTGCAGTGTTTGATTTATTCACATCATTAGAAACCCTTTTTCCATTACTTCGACACTCAGCTGCTCGATGACCTTCTTTTCCACACTTAAAACATTTTCTAGTTCCTTTAAGACAATCTCCACCATGCTTCTTTCCACACTTTGTGCATAAGGAAACATTCATCTTCTTTTCACCATTATTATGAGATTTCTCCTTGAACTCCATCTTTCGTTTCTTGTCAAAACCATGAGATGGATATGTAACACCAACTTCCATTTCTACCTTGATAGAACAACGAACAATTTCTTCATAGCAACTGAAGTCTCTTATAGCTAATGCCCTTCGAAGACTTGGTTTTAAGCCACTGAAAAATCGATCAACTTTACTTTCAGGTTGGATGATAATGCCAGATGCATACCTTGCAAGTCTTGTAAAATTCGCTTCTTATATACCAACAGATTCATCATCCTTCTGTTTCAGCTCAAGAAACTCCTTTTCCATCTTCGTTCGAAGAATACGAGGGAAGTACTTACTGAAAAACAAGTTCTTGAACTCGTCCCATTCCATGGACTCAATTTCATCTCTTGGCCTCGTATTCTTGATAAGATTCCACCATTGATCAGCTTCACCTTCCAAAGGATATACTGCTAAGATGACTTTATCATGTTCAGAACATTAAAGAACTGAAAATATCTTTTCAGTGGTACTGATCCATTGTTCAGCAAACAAGTGGATCGGAAGTCCCACTGAAAGAAGGTGGACGTTGCCTCATGAAGGACTCAATAGAATATTGTTCCCTTCTCTGCTCATTTGGAAGTCCAGAATGATTCATAGCTTGTGTAAGTATAGCAATAAGATTTTGCACTCCATCTCCCATAACATTTGTTTGTTCAGGAGGGCAATCATTGCATTGTCCATTGCATTGATCAACACGGTTCCTTCGGGTTCCAGCCATCGTCTAAAACCCAAAAAGAATAGTGTGAGAGGCAAAAATCATGCTAGGGAAAACAACATAATAAAGGGGGAGTACCTTCAATATCCAACATCTTAGGTTTAATTCTATGATCGTTAGCGTAATTCTATTACTATAACCTATACGTATACTTATCCATAGGGACATCCCTAGACATACCTTAGAAATATCTCTAGGGATCTCACTAACGTTTTCGCATCCTAGTTTCCAAAGGTTGACTAAACCTTTCCTCTGATACCAACTGTAGAGACCCGAAGCCTGATGTACATGAACATTACATTACTTTTGTGGAATACTTAGTACATAACAAAAACACACACACAAGGATCGTAATAGTTTAGTGTCTTTGGAAACTCGGATCGTAATCTTCTAATCGTGATGAAAGATCTTCAAAATCTCCCATAAAGATCTTCCTTTTTTTTACCTAAAACCTTTCTTTATATCCTGGGGAAAAGAAAACATAAAAGGGTGAGCTCAAATGCTCAGCAAGGGCAAATAAAGGAAATAAAAATCATATCATATCTTTTTGAAAATCATAACCTGCAAAAGAGATCATAATATCTTAACATGGAATAAATCATAGAAGTGAAAATGAGATCACCATAATCATAACATGAAACTTGAAACTTTGTGGCATGCACACATAATCATGGAAAATCATTTCTTGTTAGTCATGACTCATTGCCAAGACTATCTTAGTGGACAAAGTCCCTTTCTGAATCGAGTAACCCTCGTTTCAGTCCTGTTTCACTGAACCAGTATAACCTACCGTTCCAGGCCTGTCTATCTCATGAGATATAAAATCTTTACCCAATGCATTGGAGGGAGATATAGGTCCCACCCATCTCATAATGATACCATTCTTATGTGTGCCACAAAATCATAAATCATACATCATTGCATAACCCATGTAATAAAAATGGGATTCTTAAACAACATGACATCATAAAACCATTCATATAAGATAAAGGAATTCATAAACATAATTCCATCACAACATAGTCAAATCAATGTAAAAATATGGATAGAAACAGAACCCTTTATTATCTTTGATGGAAAATAATTTTGATAAAACACTTGAAATGAATTCTTGAGGAAAATATCCTTTCTTCTTCAAAATCAATTTCTTTTCACAAAACATCATGCAATTTTGAAAGAAAAAGATTTTATTGAAAAAAATTCATGAAATATTTTGGAAGAAGGTTCATGAAAATAAGGCTTTATAAAACCGTAAAAATCCGTTCGTGCCGTATAAGTTAAAAAAACATTCTTCGTACTTTTGTTGGAAAAGTCAAAAAGTACCTCGTACGAAAAAAAACGACAAAAGATTCCTTTCATATTCTTTACTAAAAACTCACCGAAGGGTAAAAATGGATTTAAACAATTTTAGGTGGATGGAAATAATATTACATATTTATGAAACATGGATGTGGATGATAAAATACACCCCAGTAAATACTTATGAATAAACAATCTCGGATGAAAATGAGATTGTAATATTTCCCTTACCTTAGGTCCAATTTGCTTCGTATGTGTCCGAACCTCCTGTATAATGATTTAAATAATGTCATTGACTTATTACAGAATCATATTCATTGTTATGATATCATATATGGTTCACTTATGACATTATATTACCCGTTCTTTTGTAAATTCCATTTAAAGAAGCGTTTTGGGTAAAATCGTTTCATTTATCGTAGGTGTTTTGACTTGTTGTTCTTGACATCATTATTACTTATATAATGATTTACTTACTTCCAGAATATAAAATATGATTTATATATCATATATATTCAGTATATATATATATAGAATAGATAGATAAATAAAATGAAAAACACCGTTCATGGAGACGGTAGTCCGTACGTACGCATGAACGCTGTTTTTCTTTCCTTATTGTCTTGAAATGGAAGTAAGTTGATGACATACATATGTATATATATACATAAATCCAGTAGCTTTATAATGTCATATATTTCATTATTATTTCTTATATATACTTTATAATCATTCTTAAATGGTTAACATGGAGAATGAATCTCATCACGTCGTGGAGACGGTAGTCCGTACGTACGCACGAGCGATGATATCATTTCTATAAATATTGAATTGAATTGGAGTGGATTATACAATATATCAGAATCAATATGATGTTGTAATAACTATGTATAGTTATTCTTTACACCATTATACCCATCCATGTAAGGTGGTGGTGGAAAATAGATTACACCACGGCGTGGAGACGGTATTCCGTACGTACGCACGCGCGGTGATTTCTTTTTCCGTAGGATGGATAGATGTTGAAATAGGGTTGTTTCATACTTATAATAACATATCAGTATATGAGTGATACTGATGGTATTACTTCATAATGAAACAACCTAAGAAGAAGAAGTGGAAGAAGAAATAAAGATGAAAGAATTGGTAACGGTAATTACCTCTTCTTTGAAGCGCCTCTTTGAGACCTCCTCTTAGGGCACTAAAATTGGTCTTTGAGGAAGACCAGAACCTCTAGGATGTTGCTATGGAAGTGGAGAAGAGATTTTGGCAGGGGTTGGCCGAGCTTGAGTGCTCAATTTGGTGTGAGGAGGAGGGGGAGGAGGTGTCCTTTTATAGGAGAGGAGAGGGGCACCTTAGGAATTCTTAAAAATATTAATTTATAATAAATCTAACCCCACTTAAAAACCTCCAAAAATGACTCATATTCGAATATTAGATGAGATAGGGTTGTAATCTCATCAACCAATCAAATTTAGACATGTTTGGATTTTATTTTAAACCTTATCAATTAGATTTAACTCTAAGTTAAATAATTTAACTTTTACCGTGTCTTTTTGTTTTCTTTCACTATATGGTTAATACACTTACTATAACATGCCAAACGAACCCCAAATTGTTTATTATTAATATATATATCCTTATCTAAGTCATTTGGCCGAACCTTAGATTTTTAGGAATAAAATAACAATTAATAATATAATATTTTATTTAAAAACTATTTTGTGTCAATTTTGACACTATTTGATATATGATTTTTGTGAAAGTCATAACAGAATTATATGTTCGAACTAAGTTGATTAAATCAACATTAATATATCATAGTAACCTAGAAAATTAGTGGAATTCATAAAAAGTCTCAAATTACATTTATTTTGGTGTTTATAACATCAATTATGTCAATATTTCATTAATAAGATAATTACTGCATCATCATTGTGTCATAAATAAATTAAATTATTTAATGTCTAAAAATTACAAATAAAATACCATTATGTAGGAAAGCTTTCTAGATTTCTAATGAATATTTACAATCGAATTTATCTTATGTATAACCCCATATTAAAAATTATTTACTTATTAAACTTTGATTTTAACTATTTTAACCTTTCTTTAAATAAATTAATAATAAATGTCCTAATCTAATCCAAGTGGGCCTAAATGGTCATATTTTATTCCTAAGTTTGTTTTTGGTCTAATTACACTTGTCCAATAGAATTAGGACATGTGTTAGGGTAATAGTAATATCATATTTACCCTTAGTTACCCTATTTACTATTAACCGCGGTAAAAAAAGTAAAAAGTTACTATTCACCAAAAAATTATTTCCATCTCATTGAACCACATTTTAGTCCTTGATATTAACTGTGTCACTCGGATTTTCGAAATTCCATTCACAGAAGCGGGAAAATTAAGTTTTATGAAAAATTCAGTTTTTTTAACTACCACTTAGTAGTTTCACTATTCATCAAAAATTGATGTTTTTCAGAACAATGCCAAAATTTCATCCTAAGCTATATTTCATATTCCGAATTCAAAAATGAAATCTATTTTACCAAATTCATAACATAGAAGTTGCATTAATTAATTTTATAATTGAATCCTACTGTTAAAATAAATAGCGTGTTTTTAGGAAACAATATATATCAAAAGATTGACACTTGATTATGTCTGGTTTAAATGTGAAATTACAACCAATGACCAACATTGTATTAAATTGTAAAAAATATATTCTAAATATACTTTAAAACCACTCAAATTAATAATTTATCACTATTAATTATTTCGATTAAAAAAGTTGTTTTTAATTATAATTTAGTAATTTTCACTATTCATCAAAATGTGAAAGTTATCCGAAAAGTACCAAAATTTCACCTTAGGCTAAATTCGATACTCCGAATCCAAGAATGAAGTTCATTTTGAAAAATAAGATTTACAGAATTTTAAAAAGTGGTTATTACTATTCATAACGGCTAGTTTTAATAATATTTTAATAGCATATCGTTGTTTAGTGAAACTCGGTATTGCGCACGCTATCAAGGAAGGTCGCGATTGCGTGTAATGCAAGGCAAGACAAGGATGCGTGTTGTGAAAGTTCCTTTTGTTGTAGCGTACAACACAAGACATTAATAAAATTAAAAAGAATACTTTTTTTTATAAAATCTTGGGCTGTTACAATCCCCATTGGTCCAAACTCTATGATCTTAAACTAAGAGAATATGCCATGTATATGACTCATGACTTTAAATTGTGTGAATCCCCCCTCATGTTTTGTATGGAATAGGGTCTCCTTGGTTCAATTAATGGTGGTTCACATGTCCATTCTATAAGATGTAAAACTGTCTAGGCTCACATCCTAATCACACAATGTTAAACTATGGGATATATCTTCCTCATTGTATGATGTTAAACTGCATGTCGATCATCCACATTTCATGATTTAAGACTATGAAGTGTTTTAATATCTTTCATGTGAATCCCCTTTCCTTCGGTGTCAGCCACCTACTACATCGTTCTGCTTATTTTACTAATTACTGGTATTTGAGGCAATTCTCACTCTATAATATGAGTTTGACATTTTCTTAGACTGATATTCCTATGCAATGTGCTCCAAGTCATAGTGCAATAATTCCAGGAGTGTTGGAATCCATTCAAAAATTCCATCACCTCATCTCTACACTTCACGTGCCCCTTTATTTGGATCCTTATCCACCTCCACATCCGAATGGTCCCCCTAATGGAATGGTCTCATACAATAATTCTCACCTAAAATCCTGAGCCAATTCCACAGAAAACTCTAGAAGAAATTCGAAGACAATTTTCATGTTTAAAAAATGTTTATTGGTCGACCCTCAATTTTTTTATCCCTATTCTAATATATGTTATACGAATTCTATATTTTAAACATGGTTAGTAGTTATCTTGTATCGTCATGACACTTTCATTGTGTTATATATTGTGGGAACCTTGATTCATTCTCTTTATTACCCTTTTTCCTGGTAGAATTAAATTCCATTTGGGCAATTATATTCATGCAGTAGTGTATGTTGGGAATGAAATTTGGCTATTTAGAGAGCCCTATTATCTAGTCATATCCCCACTTGACCCAAACACTCCTAGCGGTCAATCAGAAATAACAGACCTAGAGTGTTTGATGGTTGTATGAAACTCCCATATGAATGAGAAATCTCATGGTCTTACCATATTTCTCACATTGAGCATGACTTAAGTGGTCTTAGGGATAGTTAATTGGTTATCTCAGGAATATGATAGATTTACGATAATAAATAAAGTGAAACATGTTCATGAATGAAAAAAAACAAGCCAAAAATTCATTGGGTCATCAATGTATTGGAGCCTATAATTTTCAAAATCCCCTAAAGGGCATCTGAAAAAATTAGGTTCTTGAGATTGGAAAACCTCTGCTGAGTGGACTCTATGATCTGCTGCCACTCCACCAGGTGTTTTTTCTATTTGTCGGCTTTAGGAAAAAGTTCTTCAGCTCTGGTCCTCATCAGGTTCGACTGGGCTAGACACTTATCTAGAAAAGATGTTTTATATGATACCTTGTCCTGGACTCCACCATTCGGGCCTTCAAACTGTTAATGGAGTCATCTTAATTAGAAGAGACTACTATATTCTTCTATTCCCACCATTCTAAGTGGGAAATCTCTCTATTACCTTCTTGAAGCACCTGACTTCCCTCATCCATTTTCTTCTTTTTGGAAAAATTAAGAATATTCTATTCAGCATGTGACCACTCAAATAGGAAGTCTCAATGATGTGTGTAAAGGTTAATGGAATTCACCCCACCAGTCCCTAAGAAGAATATACAGTGGTGAAGATATCCCACCTGGATTTGTAAGTCAACTATCTGGGTGTGTTTGATGATGTTCTGCACATAATTCTACACCATCCGATGAACAATCAGATTATCATCGATGGAATCTGATTTAGAATCCTCAAAATCTTTATACAGTGAAAGATCATAAGGGAAGAACAACAATACATCATCTGCTGAATCATCCAGGTGTAGGTCATTAGGCATGAGTGGATGCATGTCTATTCCCTGGAATATATCATCATCATAACCCTAACCTATATAATAATACCATACTACCCCCTATAGAGCCTATGGGGTGGACATGACTATCACAAACTCCTCTTTCATCCCCTCTATTGGCACAATATCTATGTCAACTCCCATAGCCACCACTGGTGGAAATTCTAGAGAATGTGTTTCCAACGCTACCTCCCAAGTCACCTGTTTTTTCATAACATCTATCGCTTACTCCACTATGGCTTCATCTCTAATGGACACTTCAAGTGGTGCCTCTAGGATCAGATCCTCCACCATAGCTCCATCATCAAACCTAGTCATAGGCCTCACCTCGATCCCATCCATTGAGGGAACTATCTCAACTACCCCTCCAGTGGAACCTCTATGATTGGACCAAGCATCATGGTCTCCCTGGCCTTTTATACTGGGGAAATAACACCCATTTTTCCTCCTCATCATCTATCACCACTAGATCAGGAATTTATGTAGGCAGTTTATCCCAGAATGTTGTTCCAAATTCCATTAAAAAATGAATCAACCAAACAACTAAACACACAAAAGGAGAGGTAATAGAGGAAAGAAGATTATTTTAATAGTATAATTTGTTGAGGATCTTAGGAATGTTCATAAGTGATACCTCATGAAAGGTTGTTCCCTCTATGGACACCACCTCAACCAAAGGATCTGATTTAGCTAATGGCTGGCCGCTTGTAGATACAACATTATGGAGGACCCCCACATCCCACCACATGAGGCTCATCACAGACCTCCCCTTCTTTCATGCACACTGATTCTTGCATAATAAAAATAAGGAAATAGGTAACAAGGTTAAGGGTGGTATCTAAAATTCCCCAAATATAAAAGGACATACTTGATCATTAGAGGGATATCAATCTCTAGTAGAGTCCCAATATGCATCACTTCCCCAGGACTATCTCAAACCATCATCCTTAGTCGCACTAGTGGTCGTGTGACCCACAAGGGTGGTCGTAGGATAAGACATAACTATTAAAACTTTCACCCATTCATTCAAGGGATATGTGGTTCCATGAGAGTGGACCACATCCACTTGCTCTACTATTTATTACATCGTCTTGTTGTGAGGAACAAGGAATCCTTCCGTCATGTGACCAAACCCAGTGAGGTATATCCCATCCGTTTTGAGATACCATGACACCCCTTAGGGGTGGTGAGTTTCTTATGGAGTCCCCAAATCTCCCAGGCATTGGGGAAGGTAGTATAGATGAGAACATCTATGAGTAGTAATTGCTTCCCCATGACTTGTACGTGCACCCTAGGGATCACTATAGAGCATTAAATATCCTCATCAACATGATTTACCATGTGAGTTGAATTAGATGTCGTTGCTTCCCCCCTCTAGTATTTTCCTATGTTAGAACTATGATAGAAGTTATGCCCACTGATCTCATCCTGCCTCATCTTCCTTCTCTGGAAACCACTCACCCTCAACCCCACAGTTATAGAGCCAACCTTTCATTGGATCAGGTGGTTGTGTTCCTCAAAATCTCCCCAAGATAATCTCTCTCCCAATTTATAGAATATTCATATATGAGTATGTATGTGGCAGTAAGTGGTGGAATCTCGTTCCAACCCTTTCCATCCTTATGTGTAAAAATGTGCCAGATCTACTTCAAAACCAAATGATGGTGTTCATAACGTACCTTCATGTATACCATTGGTTTCAGTTGGTGAAATAATTTGAATTTACTTATGAATCGATGTGGGAATTACTGCTCAAAGATCACATTATAGTCGACTCTTTCCACTAGTACCCCACCTTATAAGGAAAAGAGGTACGATCATTGCTCAATGGTCCCGATACCATCATCAATCACTGTCCCCATTAGAAGTGGGATTAAGTGAAACATGAAGCATTCTGCTAGCCTGAAATTTTCTAACATATCCATTGGGACCAACATGAGTGGGTGACCTCTATCGATGTTTAGAGTAACCAGTCGGAGGTTTGTACTTGGAGAAGAGATAAGGTTTTGGTATTCATATCCACCATGTGTTCTACCACCCATCTATAAAAGAAATGGAGGAGACCACACACAAATAGTGGATTATTCCTATTATTTATGTGGAAAAGAAACTTATACAGCTTCTACAACACCATGAAAACTAGGATGATGAATATAGATATCACTATAATCCCCACCATGATGAAGTTTCTCGACTGCACCCTCATATGTGAATCCCTCATAGGGATCATCCAGCTACATATCAGTGTGACAATAAATCCCACCAGCCTAACTAAGGGAGCTACAAGCTTGATTCTGTAACCCCATAGTTTCCACTGGCTTTCCTATAATATCTTCCAGTAGGAGTTCTACTTTCCCAACTAGTATACACCTGGGTATGTGTGCAGCATCCCCAATAGATTCTCTATTGAATCCTCCCCCCGAGTGAATCCTCCACTAGCTTGTTCAAAAAAAAACCCAAACCACTTATTGAATGGGATGTCCCTTATCCATATCTTTTATTTATTCATCACCACCAGTAGATATAGAAATTCCCTCACAAGGGATATAATTTCCTCTTGTTCATCCTACACATTATCTTTGGGGAGGAATTTATCATACATTTCCCCTTTATTAGGATCCCAACAATCTGATGAAGGTACTATGGGCTGATTTCTACCTCTCTATGATGTATATGGAAAGTTTTGGTCCCAAGATACCACCTTATTATAGTTATAGAATGATATCCATGTGGAAATATATGTGAAAATATGAGGCCCATGTTGCCTTGTGGATCCATACTTGCTTCATCTCATCCTCAAATTCACTGCATGATATGTAAACCCAACAATCATAGGCCCATTCTTTAGTGAAATTTCCTCCCTAGTATAGGTCTGAGTTTCCATTATATGCTTTGAATGGAACATCTAAACCCACATTGAGGATCTTCTAATATTTTGTAGGGGGTGGGAGGGGGGGTATTTTCTTCAATCTTATCCCCATGAATATTGTTAATGTGTTTCTAGAGACTGTCATATATGATTGGAACATGGTCCTTATGGATGTGTCCCAAGGTAGCCCTATGCCACTAGTACTTCCTAGATGTACTTCTGAACAACTAGGCTTGTTCCTCTATGCTTACCATAGGGATAAATACATCACCCATCATCCTGAAGCCATAGAGTGGTAGCCTCTTTCATAGTGAGTAATTCTTTTCATCCTCTATTAGCAATACAATGAGTGATTCATGGTATGAGGCACTATGTATACTCTCCCCCATCATTATATTACCAACCATTTCCTTATGAAGAATGATAGAATCATTGAATCCTTCAGTATCCATTTTTGTTTGAGACTTAGGAGTTTCTCTAGGTCTTGTTCCTAAAGATTCATTCATGGAGATCTAGTTTGTAGATCTCAGTTCGGGGGGGGGGGGGATCATAGATGTTGTTTCAAGAAGGTTGGTTTCACGAAGTAGTGTTCACAAGGATATATTCATTGAGCTTGTCTCATGGATACGGTGAGCTTCTCGAGCAATGGGGATCAAGATCACAATGTACATGTGATGAATGTGAGCTTCACAAAAAGAGAGAAAAATACATTCTATTCATGAAATTCTATTGGTACTTGTATGGGACCCCTACACTATTTATAGGCATATGGCTGGACATGGATTCACAATGAGCATCACAAAGTGATCAATGTGAAAAAGGTTCATGAATGAACTTGATTAATGAGAGTTGATTTCCAATTTTTGTGTGATTATTCCTCAGAATATAACCCTCCTTTTCCCATAGACTGCCATTATAAGGGGCTGGGGGGATTTTTTGATGCAGAAATACATGATTTATTAGAATAATTGAGGAAGGCATGGCCATATCGAGGAGAATCCCAGACAGAACGACCCTAAAATAAATTTATGTGTCTGTTTTATGAAGCTCAACTCCTTCACGAATGGTCATGGCCCGCGAATACCCCATGCTGAGCAACTCCTTAATGATCATGAAAAGAGTGGGTGCTAAACTCTATTTGGGAACACTTAGAGTCATGGAACACTTCTTGATTGTGAAAAGAGTTGACAGTAATATCTACGAAGATATTTTCAGAGTCACATACCCAACCCATTCATGAATTTTTCAATGATTCAAAGAGGCCCCCAATCATTGTGAAAACAAAATCCTTCTAGATCTATCCTTTATTTCTACATTTAAGGATATGATGATCTTTCAACTTTAAGAAATATCTATCTATTTAAAAACCACATAATATTCTCTAATGAAAGTGAAAATGGATCACCCAAGGTATCCAATCATTGGGAAACCACCTCCCATGCGTTCTTGAGATCCTCCACCCACAGTGGAGATGCATTTGATATAATCATACACCCTTAATGGAAGAATAAGGTTCTATAAGGCACCCGAGGCTTCATGAAGCATTCATCCTTCATGAATTACTCCCCCCGTTGAATCATAACTTCACTCTAAGAAAGTGTCGCCATGTTTCTCTAAGCATACTCCTTTTTGAACACCCTAAACTCCGCAAGGACCCTAATCCTTGTAATACCATAATTTTAAGACCTATAATATTTTTGAAACACCTCTCTTGGGTATCTCCTTGGTGCCTCAATTATTTCAACATAACTTTATAAAGGTCGAGTGACTGAGCCCCCCCACTACAATCTAGGACCGATTCATCAGCACATCGAGTCCCCATGTGACCAGTTCCACCGAATCCTATGTCTACCCAATTTATTAAAAGTGTAAGCTGAGACATAGTCTACTTATTTCTTGTAATCATGGGTACTCTAACCCCTATTTTTTATAAGCATATAGACTCTAATGTTGAATTCATGATTGACCACTCCTCCATGGAAGTTCCAATGCTATGCCACATCCATAGGCACTTGATTGGTGGTCACATAAGCCTTATGGTGAGGAGTGAGTCCCCCCATGTTCAAGATTCATGATGTAAAAATTCCTATTTCTACATCCTAGTCATATGATGTGAAACTACGCATCAAATTCCTCAACACTTGACTTAAAACATGAGCCTTATCTTGTGCGATGAACATAGAATGTCCTATGTAAAATCATCATGGGATGTCACCCTCTCCCACTGTGGACCAAAAAAATCACTCTCAAGAAGATTTTATGCCTATACCCACACCATCCATCCCAACTAGGGGACAAGAAACCCGTAATGGGATTCTTCCATGTGTAAAAACCAAATTATCATCTCTCTAGGTGGAATGAAACCCCTTGCGATGGGAGACACACTTGCATAAGCCCCACATCATTAACTGAAGATAAATAATCTTGCGATGGGAAACTTATATACATAGTCCCAACACCATCCCTCCTAGATGATCCTTTATCAAGATGAGAAGTCTTACCACATGATGTTAAACTACATGGATTAGTCCTATCCCATAACCTAAAACTACGACATTGAACTCTGTGGGTTTTTATCCCTAAATTATAAATATGGTACATAAGAATAATCCTGGAGGTTCAATTCCAACATTGGTAAAAATTACAGGTGTGAACCTTCTCTTTTATGGACATGCCTCATTGATCCACCTCAACATGGTGTTCTGGTCAACCAACCCATCTCCACGAGACATTAAACTCGTGCCCCATATCTGCCTCCATGGTGTGTTCTGTTCCATAAATAAACCATATAGGTCTTACCTAATAGGTTCATAACTCTTTGAACCACCTCCATGTTGAATTAAGATTAACCAAAATATCTCTACATGATGTTAAACTCGTGCCCCTATCCATCTTAATAAAACATTATGATCTATCTCTATAGGACGCAGAACTTGTGACCTAACCCAAAATATCTACTCCATGCATAAGTGTGGGATTACATGGGTGAGAAGAATTAGAATAATTTCTCCATTTGATTTAATAACCTTGTGATAAAAACATGATTTTTTGGGTTATGTGGCTATGATTCCTCATATGAGATGCCCTCCAAAGAAGAATATTTACAGGTGACTAATGCGCCCAATGTCTAGAATTGGCCAGAGATGCCCAATGTGACCAATATAATAGTCAAATGTTGATGCCATACAAAGAAATATTTAGTGTAATTAATTATAATCCACATAGAGATGGTGATGGGAATGAGTTCCATGAACATGAATCAAATCTATGAGGGATATAATCTCTAAGGAGGAATCATTGGAAGGAGGAATTGACATCCCATAATCCCATTTCATTAAAGGAGAAGATATCACTAATAAAAGTGATGAAAGGTACCTAAATTTGAAAATTTAGAATATATAGAAACATGGTTACATCATATGAAATCAGACACACATACAGTCCCCAATGAAATCATCAAAAACAACATCAGTTTGTGAGGCAGTAATCCTCCATTCACATGAATCGTTATTTCATAACCCATTTTATAGAAGTGGATATAGTTTTAGGTATTTATATTATCATAAAAACATATTAGTGAAAAAAATATTGAGGATATTATATCATCAGGTTATAATAATAATTTAAGGATGTGTGGGATGAAATAAAAAAATTCTCATTGATGAATGTTACCACTTCTAAGGGTATTGTCCTCAGGTTTGAACCAAAAGTATTTTTAGGATGATTTTTTTCTAAAATAAGTCTTCCAAGATGAGAGAAGGGAAGTTGGTAGGTGATTTGGATAGTTATTGGATGAACCAAAAGGGTATTAAGGTGAGAAGATGAGAGGATAATGGGTGGCCTTTTAAAAGTCAGGTGAGTGGCACACTTTTAATTTTTTGAAAGAATTATTTCCATCCACGTTTTTCTTTCATATTATAGGGATATAATAAAGTAAATTTATCTAAAATAGAAGGTATAAGGTAAAAATATGTCCAAAAAATGGGTTTTGGACAAGTTTTGGGTCATTCTTTACCTTTATTATTTTAGTTTAACTCTCTGGTAAAACCATTCTTACCTCAACTGTGGTAATTAATTTTTATTGTTTTCACTATTCAATTTGGTTAAAAACTAAGAACAACTTAGTAAATAATGAAAACTATTATAATTACAAAAATATAATTAAACTTTAAAAATTATAGTCACATAATTAGGAAAATTTAATTTAAAATTAATCCTACAGACTTGATGCGAATGAGAGGTTTGATAGAGAAAATGTTCCAAAGTTTAATAGGTTTTTATATCAATATTAAATATGAAAATTATTAAAATGAAATTAATTAGATTAATAGATATATAATTGAACAAATTTAACTCTGAAACCAATTTAAAATATAATTTTACTTTATAAATAATTAAAACAAAAGGCTATTTTTAATTAAAATTCAGTATTTTTTACTATTCATAAAAAATAAAATATTTTAGAAAAATCCAAAACAAACCACCCTAAAAAGATTTTAATAACATGATTTTAAAAATTAAGTTTATTTTATTGAATATATTTTATAAAATTGTTAAAAATTAATTTTAAATTAAGTACAGAAATCACGACTAATTCGTCTTTTAGAGATATAATTTTTTTTGGAAAAAAATATTTTTCTTTTAAACAATTCTTAATTTATTTATAATATATAAAAAAATGAATATATGTAAAGTAAATATTTTCATAATTTTGTCAATATTATTCATACCGACCATTCCAATGGATAAGTGATAAATATAATAATATTTTAATAGTATTTCATGTTTTTTATACCCGATGTTGCGTGTAACGCAAGCTAAACTCTATATTGTGTGTAACACAAGTCAAAACTATTATTACATGTAAGGAAAGATAAATTCAGTATTGTGTATAACTCAATACAAAATTATTGTTTACTATAACTCAATTTAAACTTAATTCTATTTTTAACACAATCCAAACTCAATGAAGTGTGTAACACAAGCTAAATTTTTTTGTTGTGTGTAATGAAAAATATCAAAAAGATAAAATTCATTTGAAAAAAATATTTCAAAAAATCTTGGGGTGTTACAGACTTTATTTTGGTAAATACTCATTCCTTATTATAAATAGAATTTCATTTTCATGTAAGGTGGATAAAACGTGGTGAAATAATGGGAAAGGGATGAGGGGATTTCAATCAGGACCTAATCTAGTAATTTAGAGATAATGTTTTGTGATATTTTATGAAATTACCCCTTAATTTAACACTTTACCCTTTAAAGTGGAAAATAACTTTAAGCCCAACATATTTTTATTCCTAAAAATTAAATTGGATACATTATCTAATTTAAACATGATCATTCCGAATTTAGATTCCATTTAATATAACTGAATTTTTAAATATAAAAAATCTTACTTGTAAATAAAAACATTATATATAGAAAAATTTATTTTTTTAAAATAATTTTTGTTTTAAACATTAAGTTTTATTTATTATATTTCATGTTAGTTACTAATTAAATGAGTATAAATATATAATTTCTTACATAGAAACATTACCTTTTATCATAATAATCATTTCAAAGTGATAAATTTAATTTATTAGTCTAAATATACAACACTTAGAAAAACACAATTCTTTAAAAAACATAACTTTTTAGCATTTAATGATTTTAGTTAAATCACATTAAAATTAAATATTTTTCTTCTATCCATGAAATTATATAAACAAATTGGTATTGGAATCTTCCTTGGATATTTCTAAACCCATTAAAATAATAATAATAATATTATGTATCAAATAAAAATACATATTTTTATAATAAATAATTTTAATTAACTATTATAATTTTTTCATTCCAGAATTATTTATTACTAATGGAATTTATTATTTTTAATTTTTTACCAACAATTAAAAAACATCAAGGTACCTATTGAATATAAGTATATCTAATTACCATATATTCAATGCCTATATATCCAACGACCATATATATAATAGATGTACTGCATTCTTATTTGTCCTTTGATCCACTAGGCCTTCAAGCCACCCATGTTCTAAGGCCTCTATGCCTCTAGAATGATGCATGTATTATAATAAAATATATCTAATGAGTGCTTTCAATTCCTTTTAGAGAGGGATGAATCTTGACTCATTGGGATTTCTAGGTGTGTTTTGTTTCTTGTAATACTCTCTACATATAATAAATAAATTTTTATTATGTGTTTTACCATTAGTATTATTATCATCGATGGTATGATTTTTAAGGAAGATCATGATAATGATAATTTAACCCTTATAGTAGTTTTATTTACTTACAGTTTCATTCCTTTATTAATTACACTAATTATGATTCATTTAGATATATCACAATGTATTTAATTTTTATATTTTAAAATTTTACCCTAATGAAATAAATCATTGTTCATTTTAGTTTAGTATTCCATGTATCACAAACTAAAAAATGCATAGTATTTATTTAATGGGAAATACATACTAAAATCGTGTGGATTCTTATTCTACCACCTTGAAAAAATTTCACCATAAAAATTACATTACTCTGATGAAAAAATTAGGGTACTTTTGTCTCATTACTTCTTTAACTTCCCATGTTTCATCCTTAAACTTATAATTCCTTGAAAGAACATTAACAAGGTGATTGGTATTGTATTAAAGTGATATATCTTTATAATCTTGATTTCTACCAATTATTCATTGTAAGAGTGATTAAATTATAGTTGTATAACCTATGAGTGTAGTTAATGTGACGGATTAGGTATGTACATACTCCTACGTGACACGTGAAACACATATTGAATTTGGGAGAGGTTCGATAATAGTACAAGGTGACAAGATACTTTCACTGCAAGAATGAGGATTCTGAAGGGTCCAATGTATCTATGGATCAAATTTCCTTTCTTACCAAATCACATAACCCCCTTCCATTGTGATATTAAAATAGATAATTTTTCACTGACTTTAAAATCCAAATCTAACTAAATATTATCAATATAAATATTTAGTTAACTTTGTGTAGTTTTAATGTGTCACTGAATGGTTTTAAATTTCTCTAACATTAATATCTATTCTTAGAATCTTACCCTCTCTGAATTCACCCCAACATGTTGAATTTTTAAGACTATTACCGTAAAAATCCATATATCATTCCATTAAAATTATAAAATGGTAACTATTGTTATATGAGAACTGTATCAGGGTAAGGTGTTGATCCCAACTTCCTTTGATATCCGTTGAAAAATATCTCAACATATCTTCTAGTGTTTAAATGTTATTTTATGATTGACCATCAGTATGGGGATGATAATAAATTATAAATATCAACTTCATATTAAATTATTATTTAGTAACTTTCTATAACTTTAAGGTAAACCTCATATCTCAATTAGATATAATGGAAAGTGGTAATCTATATAGAATTTCCACTTTCTTTATCTGTATCTTGGAATTTTTATCAAGAATAAAATGTTCTCAAAAAATAATAATTCTTGATGACTTTATGAGGTGATCAACTATAACCCAAATATTATTATTGTACTTTTGAAGGAATGTGAATTCCTATGATGAGATCTATGGTGGAATTATCCTATTTGTATATAGGTATGGGTTACAGTTTAATTATACCATTTTAATTATATAATTATTCCTTAACTTTCTACCATACCAAACATGGATATATATACTCTAAATATCTATGTTTATGTTGTCTCACTAGAAGTGATCCTTGCGATTTTTATACATCTTTGTCCCTCCATGATGGATACAGAATAATGAGCTATGCGAATCATCCAAAAGACCATTATTCAATTTTGGTATTGAAGGGACACATATTCATTACCTAAATCTTATAATTCTTTATATTTCAATGTTAGAATTTGGAATATTCCATAAGTTATTATATAGCTACATATCCTCCATTTGTGCCTCCATGATCATCACATAGATATATAGTTGAGAATTCATTTGATAAAGATCTGATTTATCCCCATTAATTATGATTACTAGTAATATATTTTGCAAATCAATGAGTATTTGGTATCCTTTAATCCTCATCATGGATAAGGTAGCAATATCATTCCTTATTATAGAATTATCCACCTTATTTTCCTTCCCTATATGGTAATGTATTAAGAATTAATAGTTCTTGATCAACTCTGACTATCTTCTTTAGAACTTGTTCAACTCATTATATAAGAATATATACTTTTAGCCCATGTGATCAGTATATATATCACACTTTTTACTATATAGATAATTCGTCCATGTCTATAATTCAAATATTACCAGTACTAGCTCCAAAAAAAAATTTAGATAATTTTGATCATAAATATTTAATTGATTTGAGCATGAGATACCAATTTATCATTTTTCACAAGGAAACATCCCAATCACTTATTTGATGCATTACTTTGTATCACAAACCCTTCTCTAGAATAAGGTAGTGTTAGTATAAGTGTAATGAACAAACTTCTATTGAGCTCCTTGAAATTTTATTCACACTCATCTTTCCAGAGGAAAGTGACTCTATTCTGAGTTAACATGGTTAATAGATTTGATAGTAATGAGAAATTTCTCAGAATGTGTCTGTAGTATCTATCCAATCAAAGAAAAATATATATCTATATTACAATGGTTGGTCTAGTACATTCTTCAATCACCTCAATCTTTGAAGGATCCATAAATATATCCACAATTGTGATTACATAACCCAAGAATGATACTTTATGTTGCTAAAATTCACATTTTCTAAATTTGGCATACAATTTATCATTTCTCAAGCTCTTCAGAACAACCCTCAAATAAACTTTTTTTTCTTCATTTATCTTATAATATATGCGAATATCATATATAAAGACAATTATAAATTAATCGAGGTAATATATAATGTTTTTATTCATAAAATCCATGAAGATAATAAGATAATTTTTAATTCAAAATGAAATAAATATGAATTCATAAGGTCTATATATTATATTAAAGGAATTAATTGGTATATCAACCCTTTTCACCCTTAATTGATGATATCCAGATTGATGGTCAATATTTGAGAATTATTGAGACCCTATCTATTGATTTAAAAATTCATCAATATAGGTTAGATTATACTCATTATTGATTATGATCTTGTAAATTTCATGATAATCAATGAAAAGATGAATTTATACTTATTTATTCTTAAAAATTGGATTAGTGAACCCTAAGGTGAAACAATTGGGAATAGAAAACCCTTATATATATATTCTCATAGAGTTTCTTCTTCAATTACTCTAATTCAATGTGGTCCATGCTATAATGAGTATTTTATATAAGGATAACACCATGTATGAGTTCTATTGACAACTCAACCAGAAAAAATGGGGTAATACTAGGTAATTATTTTGGAAATACATATAAATATCCTACACAACAAACATATATTCAATATTGATTTTCCCCAAATTTCCCATCAAAATTACCCTCAAGATTTTGTATTAAGAACCATATAAGGGGAATTCATCCCTTAAAGAAATCATAGTCATAATTATACTGATATATGATTGTGGGTTGATTTGGGATATGAAATTTGATTTTTTTATCTCAGAAATTAATATAATAACTATTTATAATGATCTATTCCATGCCCAAAATCACATAAAATTAACCAAATAAGAGAATAATATTATTTTCATGAAGAAAATTCCCAAAATATTAAAATAGATAAGAGTTATAAACTTGCGATTCAATCATTTTACCTCTATAAAATTTCCTTGATAATTCAATATCTAATCATTTAGGTGGTGATTTTTTTCCCTTCTAAAATTTTCATTATATGAAAAAATTGGAAAACCCAATATAAAATAATAAATTATTAGTTCTCGAGTGGATGGTTAGTGTAGTATTTATCACTATGTTATGTGACCCACTTAATTATTTTTCATTGTATAATTTTTCCCTTTCTCCCTTATCTTCAGAGGTTACTAGAATCTATTTTCATCATAAACATTTGAATTGGTTCAATGGCAGGTGTAATTTTAGTACTCCATAAAATTGAAAAATTTTAGTTTTGGTAGTGTATTAGGTTCATATTTATTTATATCCATTTAATTAGATGGTCTCATTATATCTCTTTGAAATTAATTTTGTTGATGGTATACTCTTCTATACATGAATAATTTATATATTACTTTTAGAATATTTCTTCCATAATTCATCCCACATTTTTAGCATGTAAAGAGAAGAATTTTTTATTCTCCATGGGTTTTATCACTGGAGTTTCCATGAAACTCCATTTTTATCTTCTAATCCTCCAAACCATCATAATAATTTGAGCCTCCAATTTATATTTCCACATTGAGTGAATATCAAAAAATGTATTCATATATTAGAAAGTCACATATAGAAAATTCCTTTTAGAAATATGGATTTAGGACAATAAAAAATGATCTATTTTTATTTTTAGGTCAATTATAAAACTAAAAACATAATATGAAACTATTGTGAAGTTTTATTTATATATTTCAATGGATTTATACTCCTTTTGTTTCATCTCAAGGAATTATCTCTATATTTTTGTGCATAGAGTTTGGGGAAAATATTTATTGAAAATATATATTCTGAAACTCATACCATTGCATATAAATTAAATCTTCCCCATGGCTCATATTCATAAGGAGATTCCAACATTTATCTTCCTCACCATCTAAATAATAAATACCTAAAATAAGATTTTCATTTTTTGGGAACTAGAGAATAGAATATATATTTTCTATTTTGTTGATCAATTTCTTAGAAATTAATGGATTATATGACCAACTAATGGTGGGAGTATTTTACTTCATGAATGAATAAATGGATATTTATTCCTTCCTTTTAATGTTTGGGAGTTCAACATTTTTTTATTATTCATATCTTATGAGAATTGGGTGAGATAGACATGTGGTTTTCACTCCAACTCCTATCCTATTTGGTTTATCATTAGGAAAATCATTTCATATTCTATCATAATTATTGTTAACATGATTAATCTTAGTTCTATCCATTTAAAAAAACCAAAAAATTTAGTGTGAGTATGAAGAAATAATTACCAGAGTAAATAATTATAAGATATGAAAAATCAATCCTAACATGTATTAAATTGTAAAACCTTCATTTGAACCCATGTTAATATAGGTTCAACCAATATCATAGGTTATTTAAAATTCTATCCTCAAACTCCTCATAACGTAATCCAAAAAATTAAATAATCATATCTATAATAAAAAATGATATGAACCAATTGTAACATGCATATATATTTTAATTTTTTCATGTATATTCATTACATGTCACAATAAATCACACCATAGAACCTATAGGTTTAGTTCCTTTAGATATTGACTACATGAAATTATTATTTTAAAATAAGACTTCAAAAAATATCCCAAAAGTCTCCACACATGCTACCCTTCTGTAAATATTACACATAATACTCATCTTCATATCCTGGATAATTAATAGTTATAAACAGAATGAACTCATATGATCTGAAAGGGTAAATATAAGATATAACAATTGAAGATCATAAGTGATCATAAGATAAAAATATGGATATGAGAGAATAATCAAGGTTCATGAACATGACATAATAAAATGTTACCCAATAAAACATGGATTACAAATAATGACCCATAGAATAAGGCTTTTGGCATAACATAAGACATGAGTCATAAGAGTGAGTAAACTTGAGTGAATAATCAAGAGTTATGAGATCATAATATAAAAATGTTGCATAATATAGAGTTTTTAATATGAATTTATCATATACAATCATTTATTATGTTAATTCTCTCTACTAATACCATCATCAAATATTATATGGAGCCCCATAGTGAATTGGGTTTACTCGTTATTCTAACAAACAAGGTGGAAAACGTCTCACAGTGGATTGGGTTCACTCCATAGTCCCTTACATGACATCTCATGAAATATAAATATTTAACTAATGTATTATAGGGATATATAATTATGGTAACATCTATCACATAATAAAAATCCATATATATATGTGATACATTAATATAATCACATTCATAAATCTATCATAACATAAATAACATAAGAGAATTAAATGGTTTTTATTAAAATCTCCACAAGAAATAAATATAATCCATCTATAGAAGGAGGTTTGATGGTATAGTTATATAATATCCCCATTTAATTGATATTAAATATTCATTACATATATTAAAGTACTCCTATCATATAATTTTCACCTAAAAAGAGTTAATTTCCATTCACTGTTCATGTTTTTAACATAAATATATATAAAGATAATTGTTTGAATTAGAATAATTAAACAACAGTTTAATTATTTGATCATATATCCCACCCTAATTAATAAAATTGTGAAATTTTTTATTTTTAGGGTTCCTAATTGATGTTTTTTACATATCATTCAACTGCATCATGGTACAAGTCAGCCATTTGAAGGGTCATATGGACCACAGAAGAAGGACCATAAAATCTATCAAGGAAACTAGACTAGTTGCGATGTTAAATTTTCTAGGATCAATCCAAAAACCCTAATTATTTTATTCTCCATTATAAGTCCAAAGATAATACATTTCAACTTTGATAAAAATTTCAACACCCAAATCAACCAATAAGTGTCCCAATTGATTCATGAAAGTCCATCCCAGAATTTTGTCTATAATTTAATAGTAGCACACAATCCTTTTCTTTTCAACCAATGTAGACACCAAATTGATCTGGTATTTTATGTTGTGGAATCTAAGATATATAATTTTTTTTAAAGAACTGTTTAGTATTTTAGGGAATCTTCCTATCAAAAGCCCATTCACATTATGACCTTTGAAAACGTCTGGATAAAAAATGTACAGTAAAACATTTTTTTTAATAAAATAGCCATAAATTTTGATACAAAAGACCAATGGAATAAAAATTTAGAGCTTGTAATTTAAAATTACATATATATAATTTTTAAGAATAATATATCTCTATATTGGTTTCTAATATTAATAAATTTTCTATTAAACTATATGGATAGTTTTGGAATTCAAACAATCCACTACCTTGGGCTATAAACTCACTTCCATATTCTCCTTACAAAGAGTAGAAATTTAAGCACTTAATGAGGTGATTTTGAATTACTAGAGAAATTAAAAGGTCTCTATAGTTGTTTCCTTAATCTTGTTTTAATAAGAGAGACATCTCATCCTCTTTTTATTTCATGTCTGTTTTCTATTACTTTCAAGTATAATCTCGTAAGTTGTTTTCAATTTCATTTGAATTTTAATGCATGTTCCATATTAATATTATCTTATAATCATCTAAACAATGTTATGTAATATTAATTTTATTAAAATAGTTTAAATTAATTTTAAATAACTTCCCCTTTCTCAAGTTCTCATTCAATAAAAATCACACTTTTACCTCTCCTCACATTTTGTTTGTGTGTTCGTCGCACCACTCTTTTATTTTCCCGTTATTTTTATTATCTTTTTAACTCACCACCATAAAAAATTAAACCATATTATTAAACACCCAAAATTATTAGTAAATATATCATTGGGGTGAGTCATATTTTGGGGGTGTTAAGTGATTTAGAGATTTATCTCATTTAACATTCTTTGAATTAATATTCTGTTTGTAAAATAAAATATGTTATGGATTAATGAAATATGTGTGACATGTGGATTCCATGGATTATTAGAACCTAAAATAAACATGGGTTCATGAAATATAGCCTTCCATAAATGAGATTTTATAATGATCATAACCCTAGTTAAGGCATGGATTAAAGACAAAACATTTGCGAGTTCTGATCGAAATCTCCTCGTGAAGTGGATGTTAATTTAAGAAAACATTTTGAAAAGATCAATGATATCGCAATATTAACTCCCCAATAATAAAATCATACTAATATTTATCATTTTTTAAATCAAAAATCATCCATCAATCAATTTAATTATGCTATTCAAACACCCCCCCCCCACTCAAGGAAAAAGCGAAAACAATTGACTCTAAAATTTTCACCATCACTGAGGATTCGAACTAAGTGACACTATAAATATTATAGTAGATAACCAGACCATTGAACGATAAATATATGAAATTGGACATGATTAAAATGGATCCATTTCTGGGGATGGTGAAACTAGTTGTCAATAGTTTTTTATTTGAAAAATAAACAAATAAAAACACCCAAAAATTTATTGAAAAAATACAAAAAAAACCCACCTTCCCATAAAAATATTAAATGAAAATAAAAACAAAAAAAAAACCACACCTTCACAATCCTGTCCAAACATCCTTGAATTTTACGTAGTCTCTCAAACAATCCATCATATTTTTTTGACATTGAATTATGTGAACTCTTTTCCAACTTTGGAGGAACATTAGGGACAGTTAAATCACCCAAGACCCATTCATTGTCCAACCAATTGAACTGGGGAATAGACCCTTAAAGAAATAGATGTTCCAGATATAAATTAAAAATCCATTATAATTAAATATCCAAACATTGAGGCATATTTTAAACTCAAATCTGGTTTGATTCAACATCTACCTCTTTTCCATAGGATATCTTGTAAGTATCTACATGTACCCCTTAAAGATTTCCAAGTGGTGTGCTCTACCATGAAGCTTCAAGGGGTTCTAAAAAAATAAAACATCATGTATTCCCTTTATCCCTAGATGACTCTTCCAAGTAATGGATCTACAATATACCTCCTGGTTATATAACCATATAGAATGACATGAAGTGACTCTTCTTAGAGAAATTATTCATCAATTAACAAACTTCTTCTACAAGAAAGGAAATAAGTTATATCCGCCAATTACCAAGTTAATAACCCCATGAGTACTGGGAGAGGTTCCCAAATATTGTGAAACCTCACCAAACCGCTAAATGTAACACCCTGATATTTTTTATGAAATAGATTTTTTTTAAAACCATTTTATTTCTTTGATGTCTTTCATTACACGCAACACTGGATCAGCTTGCGTTACACGCAATAACGAGTTTCTACAAAACATCATTTTTTATTTAGATAAGATAATATACATGATGTTAAAATAGAAGTTGTGAATTGTGTTAATGAAATTATGAAAATATAGGGTTTATAAGTTGAAATTATTATTTACCAATTAATTATAAATTAAAATATATATTAATTAAATATGAGAAAAAATATTTATTTTTATGCCCCAAAAATCGTATTGTATTTATAAATTAAATTAATTACAATTAGTTAACAATAATAATGAGATAAATATGTTTTATTTTAAATAAAATATTTTTGATACTCATCTAATATATTTTATAGGCATAATAAATGAACAAATCTAATTCTATAAATAAAAATATATATTTTTCAAAAGGGTAATTTTACCACATATTAATGGAGAAACCATTTTAAATATAATTTTTGATACTTTAATAATTTTTATATGAAAAAGTAAACTTATTATTTGAAATCAGGATATCAAAATTTATTTTGGTTAAATTTTTGGTATTTTTCTAATAAGATTCATGTTTTGATAAGTAGTGAAAATATTGATTTTTATTATAAACCATATTTTCTTATAAAATATTTGCAAGGTAAAATTATGTTTTGGATTAGTTTTAAATTATAATTATTAATTTTTTCTAAAAAAATTATAATTTTTTTTGAATTTTTAAATTTATAAATGATTTTATTATAAAAACATTATATGTTTTAAAAGAGTATTTTTATAAAAAACAATTTTTTGATGGAATTTTACTGGTTTAATTTTAAATTAAATTCCAAAAATTATGTGTTTCGAATTATAAAAAGTAGATTCTAAATTTAGATTCATAATTTTCAAATTTGGAAAATAATTACCTTTTATTTTTTTCCAATATGAAAAGTTATTGTGGTAAATTTTGTCATAACAATAAAGAGAAAATTAGGTAATTTAGGTTAGAAATAAAATTATAAAGATAATAAAATGACCCTAACAAATGAATTTTTTTGGGATGAATACAATTATAACCTTAAAACTAAAGGATATAAGTTATTTCATTTAATAAAAAATTTCACATGAAAATGACTTATATAATATTTAATTCAAAGAAAAATACAAAATGTCACTTTCTTTGCCTTTATTTTCCCATATGTATCCACATAAGGAGAAATTTATATTATGAACGAATCTAAATGATATTGTTTGACTTTAGAAACATATTTACATGATAAAAATTTATTTTTTTACATTTTTGACTACTTGGATTATATTATAATATTAATAATATTTTATTTAATAATAATTTAAATATGTTACATTCCTATTTTAAATAATATTCCATTCTTAATATTTAGTTATAAAGAAGATAAATTTGACTATAAATATTAATTTTAAATATATATATTTCTTATTTATCATGGTATTTTATTTTAAATTTTTAGGAAATTAATAATAACCTAAAAGTCTTATAAAATGTTGATGTAGTGCCTATACAAGAAGGAAAAAAATAAATAAAATGATTTTAATTAAAATTGTAAGAAATATTAAAGGACACAAAATAATGGATAAATATTTTTATTTTTCCATATATCAGTCATGGTTGTCCAAGGATCTAATTATTTACCATTTTGAGCCACCTGGGTGTTAATAATGCCTTTATAATAGTTCATTTAAAAGGAAGTCAAGTTGTTCACACTATAGGATTTCAATTAATAAAATATTTTAATATATGGTTTTACAGAAGTTTTATTCGAAAATAAATATTCATTTTAAATCCAATAAATTTAAATTATTCATATAATTTTTTTATAATTTTTACAGAAAACATAATTACCTTAATGGCTTTAACAATATTGATGTAGTAATTATTTAATTAATGAATAAATGAAATTAATGAAAATAAAAATATTAAAATAAATAACATATGAGTTAATTAATGTAACAAATGGATTTTTTAGATAACCTTGACCACATAGGGATATAATAAAATATTTTTTTAAGTTAACTTGTTATCTTGATATTTTTAAAAATCCATGAATTGAATAGTGTCAAAATTGACAATATTGTTTTTTATCAAAAAATGTATTATTTAATTATATTAAATTCATAAAACTTCTTTAAAAATACCAAATAATTATAATATTGTATAAAATTTTATAATTTTTTCATTTAGGTTTTAATTGAAATCATATAAGTAAATATTACACTCTTTTAATATTGAATAATTTGTTACCTTAGTTAAAATTAAAATAAAATAATGGTTAAAAAAATGATAAGACATAAATTGATAGTAAAACTGGTATAAATTTTATTTTATGATGATATTACAACCTTATATAATCTAATATTATAAAATATGAAAATTTTGTATTTTTTATGGGGTTTTATTTTATTATAAATTAATATTTTTGGAGATTCAAAAAGTGTCCCTCACCTCAATTATAAAAAGGGGAACCTCCTCTCTCATTTATTCACAACTCATTGAGAATTAAATATCAGTTATCCTTTAAATATTTCCCTTATAAACATCCCTAGACACATTCTAGAGCTGATGGTATTCTCTAAGGATCAACTCTAGTGTCCCTAAGATGAGGTTTAGAGGGAGCTCGTCGAAGAAGAGGTAATCTCCTTTACCGACTCTCTTAAGATAATTTCTTCTTCTACTTAATCTTCCGTTTTTGTTTCCATTATAAATTAATAAATCCAATATCACCTATATGAATATATTTTATTATGATTATGGAACAACTATATTCCACCTTTTATCCATCCTACCAAAAAAGAAATCACTATGTGTGCGTACCTACGACCTATCATCTCCACATCATTGTGTAATATGTTTTTCATAACCAATTGATTTTGGTGGGTCAAATGATGTAAATAATAACTATATATTATTATTATAACATGATATTTATTATATAAAAATTTATACCCCATCCACTTCAATACCAATTCTCAATTAAAGAAATGATATTGTCTCTTGTGCGTGTGTATGACCTACCATCTCAACGACGTGATACGATTCATTCTTCATGATCATCATTAAATAATTAATCTATAAATATATAGAATTTATAATATGATATATATAATCTTAATGTCATTCTGTAAATTATATAACTACATTCTATATGTAGGAACTAGAAATTATATGACAAAACATGCATAAGAAAATTAAACAGTTAACACCCAAAAGAAGAAGAATAATGAAATATTATTAAACTAGTGTTAATATGATCATATATGATATCATAAATATAAATATAGTTCATTAATAAGTTATTAAAAATCTTTAATCCATTATACAAGAGTTTTTTATACATATAAAGGAACCCATACCTAAGGTAAGGGATAATTTCACAATCAAGTATATTATTATTATTATTCATATGATTTGATTTTGTATACTATAGAATGATATTTATAAAATCCATTTCCTTTTCATGTATTATGTTATGATGGAATTAAATTTATGAAATCCATTTATTTTTCAATGGTTATGTTATGATTGAATGATTTTTATGAAACCCATTTGATTCTTTTGGTTCTAATATGATGAATGATTTAAATACTTATGGAACACATATGTATGGTTTTCATTATGTCATGGGTGGGACCTATATCATCCTCCATTGCATTGGGTAAATATTTAACTCTCATGATATATATAGGGCTAGAATGGGAAATGATCTTAGTTTAGTAATATAGGGATGAAGTTGGAAGTAAACTTGGTTCAGTAATAGAGGGCTGAAACAAGGAGTTAACATGATTCAGTAAAAGAATTTTCTTACTATTATGGTCTAGTAATTAATCCTTAACTAATATATAAATTATTTTTTATGATTATGTGTATGCTAAATTCCAGGACTTATATTAAGAACTCATGAAGTATATTATTTACGAACATATATGATTGATCCAATGATATTATATTATGATATGTTATATATAGGATATAATTTTCAAATGTTTTGATTATAATATTATGTCTTATTATTATGATATTACTGATATTTCCCTTGTTTACCCTTACTAAGAATCCGATCTCATAGATTTTTATGTTTCTTTCTACCATGATATAAATAAGGGTATTAAGTAAGTTGTGTCAAAAATGGATTCCAGTTATGAATGAGTAAGTGGGAGATGATGTAGTAGTTTTATAAACCACTTATTTATGTTTCCTAGTTTTCAAAGAAACTTACTAATATGGTCTTTGAGTGTGTTTTTGTGTATTAAAAAAATATGATGTAATATCTATGTGCGTCAATCTTGGGTCATTTTTTTGACGATCATGTATAACCTAGGATTAAAATTAAGATGTTCGAGATTGAAAGTACTTTCCCTTTGATTATGTGGCTTTCCTAATATGATTTTTTCCACTCAAACTATTTTTTTGGGTTTTATAAAATGGATGAAACTAATAGGATTAATGTTAATAGTGAATATGATGGAAAATGGAATGATTTTACTTGTGAGAAACAAAATGAAATTAGATTTGGAAGAAGAAATATAGTTTTTATGAATAATCATAAATTTCATAATATGATTATTAATCTCATCTTCGGTGAGTTTCCTGACCCACCTAATAAGAGAAATATTTAGTTTCATGGTCACCATAGGGGAAAGAAAGTTCAATTTTCCTCATGTAAATCATGCAGAAAGAGGCATCAAGAAGAATATTTCAAATGAACTGTAACATGATTTGGGTGTGGAAATGATGGAAAAATAAATTAATTTAAAGAGAAAAGGTTCAATTAATACAATGGACAAGGAAAATGGTATTTCTAAGGAATCATCGATAGTTAAAGTTTTTAAATGTGGAATGTATGGGCATTACATAAATCAAGTACCATAGGGAAAGGTCATGAAGTGAATTCAAAAGGTCGTATGAGTAATTGTTAAATTGATATTGATGAAGATATTAAGAATGAAATATGAAATGAAAGAAGTGTTAAGGAATAAAATGATGAAGCTTGATTAATGGTTTAAGAATATATTGGAATGATTGCATGTATTTTTACTGGAATTCAAGAATAATGTTATAGAAGTAATTTTATGGAATTCTGTATTAACGAAACATCTAATTATTGTTCCACTATAGTCTTTTCTTAAGTTTTTGAAAGTATATTCTGAATGGTACTTGTAACCATGAATAGTGATTGAGATCACGAGTTGATATTTTTAGAGAATACATGTTAAGGGAAGGATAAACATTAATATGTGCATAATATTGGAATAATGAAATAAAGGGATGCTTCATATTATTAATGAACTTAGGACTAATATAATTAAAATTTTGATTATGATATCATGGATTGAGTTTATAGATTTTTTTGATTTATGGAATGTGGAAAGAGTTAATTTTTTAAAGCATGCATGTTTTCACTATAGTTTTATGGTAATTTAGGTTATTACTATGTTTGAAGGGAATACATAATAACAGTTTTCACATGTTTGGTATGTGAAACAATTGGTGATACTTTATGATATACATGGGATCAATGCTAAGTTATTTTCTAGAAATTTAGTGACATTATTTCTAATGTTTCATACTCTCATCATTCATAAGGGTTATAAGGTTATCCATTTATGGAATGATTTATGTTAAACTTCAGATGAGGTTGTAGGTATTAATGTGTTATTTCTACATATAAGGATTTACGCATATTGGATAACATGTACAATCCTTTTTATTATGGTAAATATAGATGGAATGACCTATAATTTTATTTAGGGATCTCATGATCTGTTAATAATTCAAGAAGGACAAATTCACCTTCATTTATTGGATAAGAGATGAAGTGGAAATTGATCACGACACAATAATAGGTGAGTTTGTTTGGAAATTAAGTAAGTAGTTCTTATAATTATTCAAAACTAGGGAAACTATCATGAAACTGAAAATGTAACCATGTTACGATCTATTATAATGAATAAAATGGTCCCTTATCTCATTATAGATATATTCCATTTTGATTGTTAACATTCTCTTGATGTTCTCTATTAATCTCCATCAGAATATGATAGTTATATTTCTATTCCATGTGCATGATTTCACTTCCCACTTATGTTCTCTTATCTATAAACCTAGTTAGGAGTTAATTTGGGTACCATTATTTTTCTAACATTACTTTTTAAAAGGAAGTTATAGTATTTATTTTTACGATGTGGGTTTCTATAGAATAAAATTTCAAATACTATACAATTATAACCCAAAACAATTTTGAGGAAGAAATTAATTTTAAGAGGGGTAGAATTTAACACCCAAAGATTTTTAGGAAATAGATTATTAAACCATTTTATTCCATTGATGTCTCGCATTACAGGAAACACCAATTTAGCTTACGTTAAACACAATATTGAGTTTCTATAAAAAATCATTTTTTATTTAGATAATATAATAAACTGGCCTCTAAATTTGTGGTTATTAATAGTATTAACTAACTTATAAAATTATAGGATTTATAAGGTTAATTTATTATTTACCAAAAAATTATAAATGGAAATACATACCAATTGAATATAATGATTTTTTTTTATTTTTATGCTCTAAACATCAAATTATATATATATATTAAATTAATCACAACTAGTTTCTTATAATAATGAAATAAATTTGATATATTTTAAATAAAATATTTTTTATAGCAATACAATATATTTATGAGGAATAATATATGAATAAATCTAATTCTCTGAATAAAAAGTCATATTTTTCAAAAGATAAATTTTACTGCCTTTTAATGGAGAATCCATTTTAAATATAATTTTTGATACTTTAACAATTTTTATATTCAAAGTAAACTTATTCTTTGGATGAGATATATCAAAATTTAGTTTGGATAATTTTTTTCTTTTTTTCTGGTAAGTTTCATGTTTTTATGAATAATGAAAATACCCATTTTTATTTAAAAATGTATTTTCTTTTAAAGTATTTAAAAGGTAAAATTATATTGTGTATTAATTTTAAATTATAATTCTTTCATTTTGGTTCCAGATAATCCTACTATTGTTTTTTAATTAATAATTTTATACATTATTTTATTATAATAACATATTATGTTCTAGAAGTGTATTTTTCTGAAAAACAGTTTTTCATAGGAATTTTCCAGTTTTATTTCAAATTAAATTATGAAACATGGATTTTTTGAAATTTTAAAAATTTATGAAAAATTTAGATTCATAATTTCCTAATTTTTTAAAAATATCCCTTTTATTTTTTACAAATATAAATAATGACTATGATAAATTTTGTTACAATGGTAATGTGTAAATTAGATAATTTAGGTTAAAATAAAATTATAAAGACTATAAATGACCTTAACAGATTCCAATTATTTTAGATGAATAAAATATATCCTTAACACTAGGGGATAAAATCTATGCCATTTAATGGACACTATCCCATGAAAATTACTTATATATATTTAACTAAAAGAATTATACAATATGTTATTTTCTTTGTCGTTATTTTCCCTTATGTGTCCACATGGGGACAAATTTCTATTATGAAAGAATCTAAATAAAAAATTTTAACTTAAGAAACATATTTTCATGATATAAATTTATTTTTGACGTTTTGGACTACTTGGATGATATTAGGGTATTTTTAATTTTTTATTTAATAAGAATTTAAAGATGTCACATTCATGTTTTAAACAATATATCCCTTTTATTATGTGGTTATACAGAATATATATTCATTTAAATATATTTTTTTATCATGGTATTTTTTTAAATTTTTAGGAAAAAAATAATTACCTTAATGGCTTATAACATGCTGATGCAGTTCTTATACAAATAGAAGAAAAATAAATAAAATGAATTTAATTAAAAATTATAAGAACTATTAAATGACCCAAATAATGGATAAATCTTTGTTTTTTGTCATATCTTGTCTATGGTTGTACAAGGGTACCATTAGTGACCATTTGGAGGTACATGAGTATGAATAAGACACTAATAATATTTAATTTTATAGGAAGTCAAGTTGTTCAAACTAAAGGATTTTAATTATTAAACTATTTTAATATATGGTTTTCTATAAGTTTTTAAAAGCCCCTGACCTTAAAAATTACTTAATCTTATAATAAGTCAATTATTTTACTTTAATTCCCATAGAGGATCTTTTCAGGTTTAGAGCTTTAGATAATTAGATCATAACTCATACATAAAAACTTAATATTACAAGTAGAAACTTATACTTACTATCCATATTTTTTAATAAAACAAAAAATTATAAAAAGCGACATGGTTTCATTTCATAGCATAAATTTTCTTTGATCCCATCATTGAATTTATTCTTCTTTAAGTCATGTGACAAATATTTAAAAGCTTGGGAGGAGCATAAAAATCTCAGTAAGGGATGCACAAAGAAGGAAAACTTCTAGTCTTTTGAAAACATGTAAACCATTAATACTTAATCTTAAAGTAATAATTTTACCTTTAGTAAGTATTAAATACATTTAACTAATTATAAGCTCATTGCTTACCCTTTTTTGTAACCAAAAGATCACAATAAAACCCATAGAAAGAAACATATAACATATAAATTTAACTTGTGATGTAAACATAAATAGATGGAACAACTATATGGTATAATTCCACACATATATTTAAATGTAATAGCCATATAGTAAACTACCCTACCCAATTCAGTAGAGGTTAAAACATAACAACTCATCCTTGGTTTATCATGGAACCAACCGTCTCTGGTTTATCATGTAACCACCCATCTTTGGTTTATCATGTAACCCCATCATCAAATGTCCAAGTACCATTATATAATAAAAACACATAAAATATTTTAATTATCAACATTTTACTCATAAAATTTCACTTGTAATCACTATAAATCATTTCAGGATATTGAAATAGTTAATCCACTTTCAAAACCATTTAAAACATTTAAAAAAGAGTCTTTAGAATCAAAGTGTCCCATACCACTTTGAAACTTTTGAAATAAATTAAAATTTTAAAACATTCACATCCACATAGATAAATTCATAAAAACCCATTTTTAAAACATGAATATGAAATAGAAGGTATTAGAAGATTGAATATTTAAAATATTTAAAACAATTTTTTAGTTAAAGAGTCCCTTACCACTAGAGAAAGACTTGAATAAAAATATGTATTGAATAACATTAAATAAAAATTTAAACATAAAGAGATTATAAAAATTCATGATATAACGTGTCAAAAGGTCTGAATATACACCTTATAGGATATTAAAGGTGAAAAACATCATGATATTCCTCAATGAAATAATATTGAGATGAAGTACCTAACAAAGATCATACCATTAGATTAAGGATAAATCAATGAAATAATTATGTGTGAGAAATATAAATACAACCAATATAAGTGGATATTTAATTAAAAATAATAAGAGTTCATTCACACATATTATTAGAAAAAAAGTCAATTAAATGGATATTTAACTCAATTAATGGAAATTGAGTTATGATTTCTCTTACCTTGAGTCTGTCTCATCACCCAAAATCATTTTTTCTTAAATAATAAACATAGGTTATTTTCTACTTTCTTGATAAACTTTTTCAAGTTAATTATTCTTTTTATATCATTTATTACAATGTTATGTAAATTATATAATTATTTATGTTTATATGGGAAGTTTTGTCGATATTCGATACTTGAGTCGAAAATGAACTTGTTTTAATGTAAATTGTCTATGTGGTAAAAATTAAATCATATAAAGAATATTATTCATGATTTAAATATAATATATATCAATTATCTATTTATTTATAATAATCCCTAATATTTTGAGATAATAAATAAATTGCACCATTCATGGAGATGACAAGTCGTACGTACAAAAGAACCCAACTTTTATTTCTCTATCAAATTAAAAGAATAATAATTAAATGATATAAATTTATATTAAAATAAAATTATTATATTAATTTCATACATGTTTCATAGTATTAATAGAACTATCCTTTCCATGTATAACATGAACTAGTTACATCGCTTTGAGGGGACAATAGTCCAAACTTCCTAAAATGAAATTATCATATTTAAACAACAAAGAAAGAATAAATTTATGGTATAAATAAAAATTACATAATAATAGAGACAATATAAATATAATATATATCATATATAAATTTAGTGTCCATCATAATGGCCACCATGAGAGGTGGTATGGGAAAATTGAATAATCATCGTTTCGTGAGGCAGTAGCTTCCCGTACCCAGAAATAGTAAGTTCGTTACCCATTAAATGGAGGTGTGTGTAAGTGTAGGTAAACAAATTGTCAAAAAAATCCTTGTATATTTATAATACTATTTCTTTTATATAACAATAAAATAATAAGAGTACAGGGAGTGGATAATGGAAATGAAACTAAAAACCATGAGAAAAGGTGTTACCTCTTAATCGAGTAACTTCCTTTGGTTTATAACAAAAGGTATCCTTGGGAGGATTTATGCACAAAGGGAGGCTTATTAAAATAGGGTAATTATTATAGGAAGTTTTAAGGTAGGTATTTTCCAAATAAAAGGGTTATTTAAGTGTGATTATTAGATAAGAGAGGGAAACTTTTTATAGGAGAGGGAAGGGGCAGCCTTGGAAACTCTTAAATTATTAAATTAATATAAATTAATTTTTTAAATTCAAAAGGCTCCAACTTAATATATTTCGAAGATAATATAAAGAAACTTAAAAATATTCACATACAATAATTTTTAGACATGTATTGATTTTATTTTAAGCCTTATCTTCTCGGTTTACCCTTATTTATTCTCTTTTAATTTTAATCGTGGTAACACCATTTTAATTATTAAGAGGCTATTAATTTTTCTTATATGGGGTAAATTTCCAATAATTGGATAATTAATGAACCTTTAAAAAATATCACAACCACTTTGTAATTTTAAATTATTTTTTTGATTTTATAATTATTTAATAGAATGTTATTTTTATAAAATATCAATAGTGTTAATTTTTAAACTATTCATTTCATTGAATTTAAATAAAATCCCAAAAGAGATATAACATAGAAATAAATCATTTAATAGTCTTATAAAATTTCATATTATCCTATAATAATCATTTATGACATAAATTATTTCATATAATATTTATTTTAATATTTATAATATTATTTATTTGATATTTCTTTCAATATAATAGTTATCATATAACTGTTGTGTCAATATTTATGGTAATTATTTAAAATATAAAAATTATTAATAAATTTAAATGATATATATAATTTCATTATCTTTCTGAATACAACTTATGTTCATTGATTCATTAATTTTATCACTACATTAAATGTTTTATACTTATAAGAGATAAGAGAGTGACATGTTGTCACTTTCTTTTGATTTAATAATAATTACATCACTTTCATAGAAACAATTCCATTAAAAGAATCAATTTTGATCTATATATGTTAATTTTAGACTTTTATTCATCCAATATGATTTTAGAAGGTGTTAGGGTAATTGTTTTATCTTTATCACATTACCTGTTACCGTAATTTACCTAATTTACCTTTAACAGTGGTAAATAAAAATTATCAAAGTTGCTATTCATAACGTCCAAAAAATAAAAGAGACATATTTACAAAATTTTGATATTATGATTCAAAATGTGTAATATATTATTCCAAATTAAAAATACATAAGTTTCTTTAGTTAATTTAAAATTAAGTCTCATTGTCAAAGTGAGAAAATGAGTTTTTAAAAGTAAAAAACCATCAAAATATTGACATGTGTTTATATCAGATTTCAACGTGAAATTACATCTAATGACCAAAATTGGATTAAAATATAAAAACGTAATCTTATTATACTTTAAAACCATTTAAAATAAAATATAACTATATAAATAAATTAGGAAAAAATACAGTTTTGAATTAAAATGCAGTATTTTTCACTTTTAATTAAAATATGAATTTTGTTAGAAAAAAAACAAAATTTCAACAAATGTAAATTTTGATATCTTGATTCCAAAATAGAAGTTTTTTTTTTTAAATAAAACTTATATAATTTTCAAAAACTATATTTATAAACGGTTCTCCGTCAAAAGGGGGTAAAACTTCCTTTTAAAAATATTAGAGTATTTTATGCCTAAAATTTTATTTATTCTCTAATAAAATTTATTCGATCAATATAAAAACATTTAACATACATGTTTAAATATAATATAGTTATTTTTGTTCATTCCTTCCAATATAATGACTATTCATTAACTACCATTTAAAATAATAATATTAATAATGTATTATTATTTTTTCTATAACTCAGTCTTGTATGCAACATAAGATTTCAGAGAAACCCATTATTGCATATCAGGTATGATATCTCACATAGTGTCCCCTTTAAAATAAAATTAATATATATTAAAAATTCTTATTCTATAATTATGTGGGATGTTACATTCACCCCCATTTGAAATTGTGTCCTCGCAATTTTAAATTTGGGTTTGGTAACTAAGTGTTCACTTTTCAAAATACAATTATTGAAATCCCATATATGAAAATAGGTTATTAAAACTACCACTTTAAAATAAGGAAATAGAAGTAAAAAGGTCAGCCAAGATAACACATACGAGGATTTTATGTAAGAAAACATGGTTATTAAAGGAAAACTAACCATCTTATTCTAATGGAGAGTGATAGAAAACATGATCAAGAGGAAGTTAACAATAAGAAAACCAAAAAATTGTGATGGGTTAAATGGTCATTGATTTCACAGTAGGAAAAGTAAATGGAAAATGTTTTTTTAGTTAAATTTTATAAAGTTAAGGAATTTATTTACAAGCTTGACTTAGAAAATAAGGGAACATACTTACTTTGCAAGTAATGTTTCATCCTTTCCCATCTTTTCTCCAAAATATGAGTATTCAAGATGACTTGGTCACACTTGAAGCATTAGAATAAAATTATAGAGAATTACATAATTCAAAAAAGATGAACTTTTTATTCATCATGTCTTGAAACATTTACCAAAAACGAAATGGTTATTATTAGATAAGTTAATTCCCCAAAAAGAATTATCCTTTATAAGAAAAAATACTAATTTTAATCTCCAAAATTCAACAGTAATACACGAAGTCTAACATAGAATATTCAATAAATAAATTTCATTAAAAGTAATCAAATAATCCAAACTAATATTTACACCCAAAATTGATAAGAATTTGATCACATGGACTTCAAGACAAATCTTAAAATTTATCTCAAAATAACACCAACCACTCTTAATGTCTCATACTAAAAATTAATTAACATAATAACCTACTCTCCATGATAGTTTAATACTTTCTATACACAAGATTATTATCATAATACCATAATTAAAATCATATATTCACAAAAAATATAGTTAAATCATTACTCCTTAAATTAAATACTATAGTATTCTATTTTTCTTAGGTATATAGTGTTCCCAAAGTAGTGAACGTATTTCCAAATAACATTTATCACTCAATCCTCAAATCATTTTCCAATACAAAGGATATCCATTAGATAAAATGTATGTTCCAAAAATCAATTTCTTGTTATTCTATAAACTATTTTAACTAAAAAGGATAATTCTTACTAACCGGGGACTTCACTTATCCTAGTTATAGGCGAGAAAAAATTGTCACACTCCGGTTGTGGGTTCGATTCACGAAACCTTCTACTACGCCACATGTTGTCACCCATCCTACGAGTTATCATTTTTCAAAAACTATATAATTATTAAAATATTCCAAAAATATTATAACGACATAAAAAATTACCATAACATGTTTTATTGTCAAATGTTATTTCATACCTCACATTTTTCATCCCAAAAACTAATAACCCATAATTTCCTCAACGGTGAATGTCTCCAAAAATACCATTAGTAACCTTAACATTTAATAACATAAAGCTTCAAAATGGGTTTCTAAGACATTAAACTTATGATCAAACGTAAAATTGCAAACCCATGATGATATCCTTAACTCTTAAGAAAACCTCTTAAGCTTTAATGTTTTCTAAACCATCCCATGATACCAACTATAAGTCCCTAAAAATAAAAATTATTTAATCTTGAGATAAGTCAATAATTTGACTTTAATTCATGTTTAGGATCTTTTCATGTTCATAGAATTAGACAATTAGGTCATAAATCATACATAAAAACGTAAATATTACAAGTACACACTTCTACTCACTATCCATATTTTTTTATAAAAAAAACTTTTAAAAAGAGAAATGGTTTCATTTCATAGAATAAATTTTCCTTGATCCCATCTTTGACATGATTCTTCTTTTGGTCCTGTAAAAAATATTTCGAAACTTTGGATTGGCATATAAATCTCAACAGGGAATACACAAAGAAGGAAAACTTTCAGTCTTGGGAAAACATGTAATCCATTAATACTTTATCATAAAGTAATAGTTTTTACCTTTAAGAAGTAGTAAATACACATCATTGAATATAATCTCATTGATTACCCTTTTTGTAACTATAAGATCCCCATAAAAACCATATAAAGAAACATATAACCTATAAAGGTTACTTGGGACATAAATATACTTAAATTGAATGACCATACGATCGACTTACACACATATCACTAAGTGGAATAGCCATACGGCCGACTTCCACACCCAATGCATTGGAGGTTGTAAGGTAACCACCCATCCTTGATTTATCATAGAACCACCCATCATTGGGTTATCACGTAACAAATTATCCTTGGTTTATCTCGTAACCACCCGTCTTTGGTTTATCACATAACCAACCATCAAATGTCCAAGTACCATTATATAATCATAACACATAAAATATTTCAATTATCTACATTTCACTAATAAAATCTCACTTACAATTAAAATAAATCATTTAATGATATTGGAATAGTCATTTCACTTTCAAAACAATTTAAAACATTTAACAAAGTGACTTTTGAATAAAAGTATCCCAAAACACATTGAAATTTTTGAAATAAAATAAACTTTTAAATCACTCATGTACACATAAATAAATTAATAAAGAAACCATTTTTAAAACATGGATGTAAAATATAAGGTCTTAGAATAATGAATCTTTAAAACATTTAAAACAATGTTTTAGTAAAAGTGTATCTTACCACTAAAGAAACACTTGAATAAAAAAAATTAAGGCATATCATTAAATAAAACTTTAAACATAATGATATTATACTAAGTCATTATATAAGGTGTCAAAAGGCTTGTATATACACCTTATATGGTAATAAAGGTGCAAAACATCAAGACATGCCTCGATGAAAGGATATTGAGATGAAGTCCCTTACAAAGATCATATCATTAGATTAATGATAAATAAATGAAATAATTATGTGTGACAGATATAAATTAAACCAATATAAATGGATATTAAATGTAAAACAATCATAGGTCATTTACACATATTCATGGAAAAACAAAACCAACGACAAGGATATTTAACCCAACGAATGGAAATTGAGTTAATATTTCCCTTACATTGAGTCTAAATCGTTACATAAATTTATTTTGTTCCTTAATAATAAACTTTGGTTAATTTATAATTTCATGAGACCCATTTTCATTTTTATTATTCCTTTTGTATCATTTATTACCATGTTATTAAAATTATATAATTATCTAATTTCATATCGGACGTTTTGTCGATATTCAATACTTGAGTCAAAAAAGAACTTGCTTTGATGTAAATTTTACATGTGGTAAAAAGTACATCACATCTAGAATAATATTCATATTTGAATATCATATATATCTAGTATATATGTATTTATAATAATCCCTAATTTTTGTTGATAATAAATGAATTCCACTATTCATAGAGATAGTAAGTCGTACGTAGGCATGAAAACTAATTTCATTTATTTTTCATATAATATCATTATTACATTAATTTAATATATTTTTCATAGTATTAATACAACCATCCTTTATAAATACCATGTATATCAGGAACAAGTGATATCACTTTGGGGGAGCGGTAGTCCACACTTCGTCAAACAAAATTATCGTATTTACACAATATGGAAATCATAAAGGTATGTTATAAATAAAATTTAAATTAGAATAGAAACAATATAGATATAATATATATCATATAGAAATATATAGAAATATATTTTCCATCATAATTTCCACCGTGAAAGATGGTAGGGGAAAATTTAACAATCATTGTTTCACAAGGAACTAGTTCATCGTACCCAGAAACAGTATGTTCATTGCCTATAAAATGAATGTGTGTTTAAGTTTAGGATAAAAACATATCATAAAAACATAATAGAATATTTAAGATACTGTATTTTCATTTAATAATAAAATAAGAAGAGTATAAGTAGTGGATAATGAAAATGAAACTAAAAATTATGAGAGAAGGTGTTACCTCTTAATCAGGTAACTTACTTTAGTTTATACCAAAAGGATTAATTGGGAGGATTTATACCCTAAGGTAGTCTTATAGGATCAAGGGAAGTATTATAAGAATATTTTGGGCAAGTATTGTCCAAACCAAAGGGTTCTTGAAGTGTGAGTATTAGAGAATAGAGGGAACCTTTTTATAGGAGAGGGAATGGGAACCCTTGGAAAGTTCAAAATTATTAAATTAACATAAATTAATTTTTTAAATTAAAAAGATTCCAACATGAGATATTTTTAATGTATGATAAATATACTTCAAAATCCTCCTATAAAATAATTTTGAGACGTGTATTGATTTTATTTTAAACCTTATCTTTTTGGTTTACCCTTATTTATTCTCTTTTAATTTTAATTGTAATAACAATATTTTAATTATTAAGAGGCTATTAATTTTTCTTAGATAAGGTCAATTTACCATAATTTGACACTTAAAGAAATTTTAGACCTTATAACAACCACTTTTTAATTTTAAAATATTTTTATTATTTCTAAATAATTTAATAAAATGTTATTTTTATAAAATATCAATAGTGTCAATTCTTACAGTATTCTTTTTATTGAATTTAAATAAAATACAAAAAGGAAGATAACTTCGAACCAAATCATTTCATAGTCTTATAACATGTAATATTCACCTAAAAAAATCGTGTATGACATAAATTATTTTAAATAATATTTATTTTAATATTTATAATATCATTTATTTGATATTTATCTAAATAAAATAATTACTCCATCACTATTGTGTCATTATTTATGGTAATTATTTAATATCTAAAAATTATAAATAAATTCCCATGATCTCTATAATTTCATTATATTTCTGGATACTACTTATTTTCGTATTTTCATTAATTTTATCAGTACATTAAAATTTTTATACTTATAAGAGATAAGAGAGTGACATGTTGTCATTTTCTATTGTTTTAATAAGAATTACACCACTTTCATGGAAAAAAGTCTATTAAACGAATAAATTTTGATCATTAGGTGTTTAGGGTATACTTTTATTCATCCAATAGTATTTTTTAGGTGTTAGGATAACTTCATTATCATTATTATATTATTTGTTACCCTAATTTACTTGATTTACCTTTAACCGTGGTAAACAAAAATTACCAATGTTACTATTCATAATCATTGAATATAAAAACGACCTATTTAAAAAATTTAGACCTTATAATTCCCAATATGGAATCTATTTTTAAAAATAAAAAACACATAATTTCCAGAAATTAATTTAAAATTAATTCCTATTGTCAAAGCGAGAAAATGAGTTTTTTTAAAGTAAAAACCATCAAATTTTGTCTTGTGTTTAATCAGAGTTCATTGTGAAATTACTTCCAATGACCGAAATTGGATTAAATGACTAAAAATTAATCTCATTGTACATAAAACACAATTAAAATAACCATATAAATATGTAAATAAATTAGACAAAAATGTAGTTTTGAATTAAAATGCAGTAGTTTTCACTATTCATTAAAATATGAATTTTATCAGAAAAAATAGAAAAATTACAACCAAAGAAAAATTTGATACCCCAATTCCAAATAAGAAGATTATTTTCTCAAATAGAACTTATAAAATTGTCAAAAACTATATTTAAAAATGGTTCTTTGTCAAAAGGTGGCGAGAATACCTTTAACAAAATTAGAGTATTTTATGCTTAAAATATGATTTATTCTCTTCTAAAATTTATTCGATGAACTTAAAAACATTTAACAAACACTTTGAAAAATAATATTGTTAGTTTTTTTCATTCGTCACAATACAACGGCTAGGCATTATCTCACATTTAAAATAATAAATTAATAATGTATTATTTTTTGGTATAACTCAGTCTTGTGTGAAATGTATGATTTTAGAGAAACTCATTGTTGTGTGCCAGGTATGCTATCGCACATAGTGTACCTTTTAAACTAAAATTAATATCGAATTTATAAATATTAATAGATATGAAAAAGTCTTATTCTATAATTACCTCGGATGTTATAGTTTTTTTAAACATAAATAGTCATTTGAAATCTAATATATTTATATTATTTATATATTTTTATTTATAATTTTTAGGGAAAAAATAACCACCTTAATGGATTTAACAAAGATGATGTAGTAATTATTTAATTAATGAATAAATCAAATTAATGGAATTAAAAAATATTAAAATAAATAAAATTTGAGTTAAGTAATATAACCACTAAATTTTATAGATAACCATGCCCATATAAGGATATAACAAAAAATTCTTTTATAAGTTAACTTGTTATCTTGATATTTTTAAAAAATACATTAATTGAATAGTGTCAAAATTGATAGTATTGTTATTTTATCAAAACAATGCTTTATTATATTATTTATAAAACATAAAACATATTTAAAAATTCCAAATAATTAAAATATGGTCTAAAATGTTCTAAATTGTTCATTTAGGGTCTAATTTATAACAAATAAGTAACTATTACACTCTCTTAATATTTAATTTTATTTAACTAGGTTTAAATAAAAATAGAATAACTAAGGGTAAATTAAAAATGATAAGGCTTATATTTTTAGAAAAAAATTATCGAAAAATTATCATTTGATGATATTATAACTTTATCTCATATAATATTCTAAAATATAAAATTTTGGAGGTTTTTGGATGGGGTTTGATTTTATTATAAATTAATATTTTTGGTGAATCTAAAAGTTCACCTCACCTCAATTATAAAAGGTGCACCTCCTCCCTCATTAATTCAAAACTCATTGAGACTTGATGCTCGGTTATCCCTTATCCAGTCCAGTTATCAAAATCCCTAACCACATTCTATAGGTTTTGGTATTATCCAATAGTAGATCTATTATTCCTAAGAGGAGATCTAGAGGGAGCTCACTGAAGTAGATATAATCTCCTTTACCGACTCTGAAGATAATTTTTTCATTTACTTCCTATTTATTTTTTGTTTACATTATAATGTAAGAAATCCAATATCAACTATATTTGGAGATGTTATTATGATTATGGAAGAACCATATTCAACCTTCTATCCGTCCAATAAACATGAAATCACTATGAATGAATCTGAACGACCAACCATATCCACATCGTGGTGTAATCTGTTTTTCATCACCACTTTACTTGGATGGGTGTAATGATGTAAATAAAAACTATATATGATGATTATAACATGATATTGATTATTTAATAATATATACACCATCCACTTTAATACTAATTTCACAATTAAGGGAATGAAATCATTTCTCATGCGTACGTATGACGTACCATCTCTATGATGTGATGTAACACCCCAAGCATCCATAGTACGCTTCACTTTTAATAATACAGTAGCGTGTGTTGTATGTAACTTCAAGCTATAACACACCACAACCAATCAAACTAGCCGTTATGAATAGTAATACCCACTTTTTGAAATTTTATAAATTTTATCTTTCAAAATGGACTTCATTTTTGGATTTGAAATATCAAAATTAGCTTAGGGTGAAATTTTGGTTCTTTTCAGATAACTTTCATATTTTGATGAATATTGAAAATTACTAAATTTTAATTAAAAACATCTTTTTTAATCAAAATAATTAATAGTTATAAATTATTAATTTGAGTGGTTTTGAATTATATTTAGAATATATCTTTACCATTTAATACAATGTTTTTCATTGGACATAATTTCACATTTAAACCAGACATAAGAAAGTGTCAATCTTTTGATAGTTATTATTTATTAAAAACACGCTATTTGTTTTGACAATGATAATTAATTTTTAAATTAATTAATGAAACTTATATGTTTTGAATTTGGTAAAATAGAAATCATTTTTGTATTCATAATATCAAATATAGCTTAGGCCGAATATTTGGTATTTTTATGAAAACTTTCAATTTTTGATGAATATTGAAAAATACTGAGTTATAGTTTAAAACCGAATTTTTATTTAAATAATTATTTATTTTATTTCAGTTTAATTAAGGTAAAAATAGATACATAATACCTATATATGTTCAATGTAATTCATTTAAGTTAGTTTAGAATAATTTTTGATATATAAAAATTTTATTGAACTTTTCACCGTCTTTTACTCACCTCCTAGGAGAATTTGGAAATTTACATAAAACATAATTTTACCACTTCTGTGAGTGGAATTTCAAAAATCCAAGAGACATGGTTAATATCAAGAGTAAAATGTGGTTCTATAAGATAAAAATAATTTTTGGTGAATAGTAACTTTTTACTTTTATTTACCACGGTTAAAAATAAATAGTGTAATTAAAGGTAAAAATGATATTAATATTACCCTAACACATGTACTAATTCTATTGGACAAGTTTATCTCGACCAAAAACAACCTTAGGAATAAAATATTATCATTTATGCCCACTTAGATTAGATTAGGGAACTTATTATTATTTAATTCAAAGAAGAGTTAAAAGAGTTAAAATCAAAGTTTAATAACTAAAACATTTTTTACAAAGGGTTTTACATAAGATAAATTAGATTATAAATTTTCATTAGAAATATAAAAATATTTCCTACATCATGGTATTTTATTTATAATTTTTAGACATTAAATAAATAAATATATTTATGAAACAATCATGATGCAGTAATTACCTTATTCATGAAACAATCAAATAAAAGGTATTATAAATATTAAAATAAATATAATTGCAAAGTTTTTATGAAATAAACGAAGTTTATAGGTGAATATGACATGTTAGTATTGATTCAATGAATTTTTTTAAATTAATAATGTTGTTGTTATTTAAAAAAAACAAATACCAAATAGTGTCAAAATTGACATAAAATTGTTTTTAAAACAAATATTATATTATTAATTGATATAATGGTCCTGAAAATATGAGGTTCGTCCAAAAGACTTATATAATAATATATATGACATTAATGAACCAATTGGGGTTCTATTGGTAGTATATAGTATGTTTATTAACCATATATTGTAAGAATACAAGAAGACACGGTAAAAGTTAAATTATTTAACTTAGAGTTAAATCGAAATGATAAGGTTAAAATGGTAACCTAAACTTGTCTAAAACCTATTGGTTGAGTTTTTTCGACCTATTCCCACTTTAGACTTTAAATAATAAACTTTGGAGCCATTATAAACCTAATATGAATTTATTATAAAATGATATTTTAAGTTTTCCTAAGGTTTCCCTCACCCCTCTTATAAAAGGGAACTCTCCCTTCTCTCTAATTCACACCTTCTAAGCCATTTGGATCGGCCAACCCCTGAAGAAATACCCTCTCAAATATCCTCCCTTAAACCTAGAGATCTTATTTTGATCATAAAGACAACCTATGGAGCCCTTTTGATCAAATCAAAAGGATGAACCCGAAGAAGAGGTAATGATTCCACCACCCTCTTTCAAGTTCCTTTCTTCTTCCACTTCCTTTTTCTTTGTTTTTTCCATTATAAAATAATAAATCCAGTATATTATATATAATGTGATGTTATTATAATTATGGTACAACCAAATTCATTATTCTATCCACCCTTTGAATGACATGTCACCATACGTGCGTACGTACGGCTTACCGTCTCCACGTTGTGGTGTAATTGTTATTAAATAAATTATTATTTGGATGGGTATAATAATGATGTGTATTTGATGTAAATAATAAATATAACATGTTAAAGGTTCTTTATATATTATATACCATCCAATTATATATTATATTAATATCAAAAGAATGATATTTTCGCTTGTGCGTACGTACGGATTACCGTCTCTACAACGCGATGTGATTCATTTACAAGTTCACCATTCATCGATGATTATAAAAAATATATATTAATAATAAGTATCTAATATATGAAATAATAATGCTACTGGATATATATATATATATACTTATATATATAAGTATTTATGTACTTACATATATCTTATTCACTTACTTCCGTTCAATACTATATGAAAACGGAAACAACGTTTATGCGTACGTACGGACTACCGTCTCCATAAACGGTGTTTTACATTTCATATATATGTCTATTATAAATTTTTATATTTTAAATATATATGATAAATAAATAATGTTTTATATTCTGTAATTATTTAAATAATGTTCTAAGTGATACAATCAAGAGTAAGAAGTTAAAACACGTACGATAAAGAAAGCGATTATTACCCGAAATATTAATATAACATAGAAATTATTATTAAATGGGTAGTATAAATTCATAAATGAATAATGTATGATATCATAAATATTAATATGGTTCTGGTGTAATTTAATAACATACTATAATCTTTATATAGGAGGCTAAATGTACCCTCGACTAAAGGAAAGTGAAAGGTAAGAGGTTTTCATCTCACTCCTTATTCCCGTGAGATTCATGCCATATTGACACTATTACCTTTTGTGTGATGTATGTACTAACCATAATTTGATTCTTTATGTAATAAACTTTAATTTATGTGTATTTACATATTCATTGTATGATACCTCTTTCATGGGGTGTATGTTTCGTAAGTTACCAAATTGGTAGGGGTTAATTTCACAATCTCTTTATTATCTGAGGTTGTTTTTACGTAAGTATCTACTGGGACATATTTATTATCCATGTTCATTTTTTATGAAAGAGTTTTCAAAGGGATTATTTTAAGGGAATTTTTACTAAACCACCATTTCAAATGTTTTAAATATTTATTCTTCTAAATATTTCTCATTAATGTCCATGTCTTCAAAATGGTTTTTAAGGATTTGTTTATATGGACATGAATTTTTTTAAAATGTTAATTCCTTTCAAAAGTTTCAAAGTAGTATTAGACACTTTGATTCAAAAATGTCTTTAAATGACTTCTTTTCCAAATTGTGTGAATTTTAAATGTTTTCATGAAAAAGGGTTATTTCTCTCAAAGAGTTTTACAAATCATTTTCAGCAACGTCAAAATCCTTTAATAGATTTTAAACTTGATTTGAAGTTGATTTATTATGATACAAATCTTCCATATTGTGTTGAAGTTTTTGTGATATTTTTTACTGTGGATGTGTTATTTTTATACCATTCATGGTTTATGGGTAAAGTATTGACATTTCGTATGCTATTTCTAATAAGAATGTTTATGTTATGTTTAGACCTTTTCATATGAGGAATGCATTGGACTTAGTAAGTGACTGGTGGAGCCCGCTATAGCTCCTCGATGCATCAGTAGGTCTCATGATACAAACTAGTGTCTTGGAACAAGGCCTTGACAAAATCTTTTTTGTAGTCTTGGCACGAGGCCATGGCTACGTGGTTATGATAGTCTGGCATTATGCATTCTATCGTTATGAAAGTGGTTATTGATATTGTATGTGATTATTCGACTAATAGAATATCCATGTGAACAAGTAAATGGAATTATTTAATTTTATCTTTTCCATATTACGATGAAGTTCATGTTTAAAAGGCTTTTGTTTTAGTTATTCATTTTCTTAAATGATTATGTTTATTTATGAAAGTTTCTTCTATATTATTATCATTACTGAGCATTTGAGCTCACCCCTTTCTATGTTTTATTTTTTCCAGGATTCCAAGAAGTGTATTGTGATTGATATGTAGGGTTAATAAAAGGGAATAATGGCATTCAAAAAGGATTATTTATATTGTTTTGTATGTTATGATGTGTAATGTAACATTCATGTATGTAATCTATTTTCCAAGACTGCTAAACTGATCAGTCCTTCGGGACTTGATTCCTTGTAATCATGCCAATGTATTAAAATAAGGCACCGACTCTAGGTAACTTGGGTCGGGGCGTTACAGTTGGTATCAGAGGAAGATTAGCAATAACCTTGGAAACTAGATTTTGATAAAATCTGATTAGAGAACATTACCCTAAGATAGACTTTGAGGATTATTATAGAAGAACTTACTAGAATTTTGGTATTGTAGAGATTTTGTGAGTTTTCCAAGAAATACATCCCTATCTGGATACGAGCATGTAGAGGTGGCTCTGGCACAAATGTAACTAGGGGTAAAACCCAAAAACACCGCTTTGAGCTAGACTCGAACGGGAACTGGTTCACGACAACGGGCCTTGTTGCACTATTGGTTACGACACTCCCGGGGGATATGCTTAGGATAATTCTCATTTTCTTTACAAACCTCTATGAAGGGTTTATGAGTATATACCTCCTAAAAGAAAACATTTTTGTGATTATGGATTATATCCATAAACTATTCAATTTATGTTAGGTATTTTACATGTTTAGAATTATGAATTGTGATTCATAAACTGACTTAGTGTATGCCATTGTTTTGAAATGGCGCCCAATAGAAGGAATGAGAACTCCAACAATACGTATGATCTATAGAGTAAGACGGGTCATATCATTCATGGTATTAAGACAACATTTAGAAAGGAAATATTCTCCCACGTATTATCATCATATGAATAAATAGTATCAAAAGATCAGTAAAGAACTCTCTGAATCCTATGGCTTTGAAGGGAAGCTATAGAAGAAAGGGATGGTAGAAAGAAATATTGATAAAGGGAATAAGGGAAAGAAGGATTTTCCAATATGTGATAAATGTGGAATTAATCACCTTGTTAAATGATTGAAAGGAATGGAAGTTTTTTATAAGTGTGGAGAAAAAGGACACCATGTATGTGATTGCAAGGGTAAGAAAAAGTATTCAAATGTACAATACTTCATATGCAAGGATTTGGGACACTGCACAAACCAATGTCCAAATCATCAGAGTATGCACAAAATGATGCTAATTGGATAATAATAATGTTATCATACTACCACAGATGAAGAGAAATGACTAGTGTTCTTATTTCGTTATTAAAGAATTATTTCATCTGAGTGTTGTATCAATGATGTACTGGTTATATGAATTATGGAGATAAATAAGGATTGTACTATAGTACTATTTCATTGTGGATTTGAGATATTATGGTACTTCGAAAAGTGACTCAACAGCAAGTTAATTGTTTTTGAAAATAAATGGTTAAAGGAAAGGTAATCCTTAATATGGTCTTGATACTAAGGTAGTAATTTTTTAATAAGAGTTGGTTGATTTGGATGAATTATATTGGATATTATTGACTACCTTGGCACTGATTAATGGTTTGTTTATTTCATCAATGTTGGAATATTCAAAGTTTTTGGATATAAGGAATATATCTAATATTCTATAAGGAATAAGGAACCATGAATGTAAATAATAAATTATTATGTTAATTTAGGGTGTTACCATATTTTAATAGAATAAATGATGAAGGTGTTCACATGCTATTACGTGAAAAAAGGATCTTCATTGTGTTTACCTACCTTATAAATTTTGGACTATGAGTTTGGGAAGAAGTATTTTGGATAAGTCTAGTTTGAGAATATATTTGGATTTCCATAAAAAGGACTACCCATAGGTTGGACGGCAACCCGTCGTGTCCGGCAAGGCCGCAAGACTTGAACCCACAACCGAAGGGAGACAAAGGTGTATCACCTACCACTAGCCCACGTGATGTCCTAGATTGAATAATGTAATTTTTTTAAAGGGTCAGATATGTGAATTATAAGTTCCTTATTTTTTGAACCCTATATGATTAGGATAAATAGAATATATATATATATATATATATATATTTTAAATCATTTAGAGTGAAAGATGAGTTTGTAGTAGGAATTAGTTGAAGGATGAAACTCTACTTTTCAAGTATATATAAATACATATATATATATATATATATCCTCTTATTTTATGGATAAATTCATTATTAAACTTTAGGGAAGGGATCTTAAAACCAAAAGTGTGTTATCCTAATACCTTACATTTTTTTTGAACCGATGGTATTTTAAATCATCATAAATTGGTGGCTTTAAGGCCCACAATTTTACAATTTTTTGTGATTGATGACCTCAATCACTCCCTATAAATATTTACATTTTCTTATAGTTACGTGTCTCTAATTTCCACCAATGTTCTCCTAATAGAGATCATAATTTGGTGGTGACCCTTTCATTTCTCTTTTCCTCTTTTTAAGACTAAATTTTATTAACCCAATTTCCGATGTGGGTTTTCCCACAAAGATATTTTCTATTTTCAACCTTTTATTTTCGAAGAACAGTTTCAAATTGTGAGGAAGAAATTTATTTTAGGAGGGGAGAATGTAACACCCCATGCTTCCAGGGTACACTTCACTTTGAATAATACAGTAGCGTGTGTTGTAGACAACTTCGAGTTATAACACACTACATCCAATCAAACTAGCCCTTATGAATAGTAATACCCACTTTTTGAAATTTTATAAATATTTAATTTCAAAATGGACTTCATTTTTGGATTCGTAATATCGAAATTAGCTTAGGGTGAAATTATGGTGCTTTTCGGATAACTTTCATATTTTGATTAATAGTGAAAATTACTAAATTTTAATTAAAAACAACTTCTTTAATCAAAATAATTAATAGTGATAAATTATGAATTTGAGTGGTTTTAAAGTATATTTAGAATATATTTTTACCATTTAATATAATTTTGGTCATTTTACGTAATTTCAAATTTAAACCGGACAAAAACAAGTGTCAATCTTTTGATAGTTATTATTTATTAAAAACCCGCTATTTGTTTTGACAACAAGAATTAATTTTTAAATTAATTAATTAAACTTATATTTTTCGAATTTGGTAAAATAGACATCATTTTTTAATTAATAATATCAAATATAGCTTAGGCCAAATTTTTTGTATTTTTCTGAAAACTTTCAATTTTTGATGAATAATGAAAAATACTGAGTTATAGTTTAAAACCAAATTTTTATTTAAATAATTATTTATTTTATTTAAATTTAATTAAGATCAAAAATAGATACATAATACCTATATAAGTAAAATGTAATTATTAAATTTATTTTATAATGAATTTAGATATATAAAAATTTTATTGATCTTTTCACCGTCTTTTACCCACCTCCTAGGAGAATTTGGAAATTTACATAAAACTTAATTTTACCACTTCTGTGAGTGGAATTTAGAAAAACCAAGAGACACGGTTAATATCAAGGAGTAAAATGTGGTTCAATAAGATAAAAATAATTTTTTGTGAATGGTAACTTTTTACTTTTATTTACCACGGTTAAAAGTAAATAGGGTAATTAAGGGTAAAAATGATATTAATATTACCCTAACACATGTCCTAATTCTATTGGACAAGTGTAAATCTACCAAAAAAACCTTAGGAATAAAATATTATCATTTAGGTACACTTGGATTAGATTAGGACATTTATTATTATTTAATTCAAATAAGAGTTAAAAGAGTTAAAATCAAAGTTTAATAACTAAAACATTTTTAATATAGGTTTTTACATAAGATAAATTCGATTATAAGTATTAATTAGAAATATAAAAATATTTCCTACATAATGATATTTTATTTATAATTTTTATACATTAAATAAATAAATTTATTTATGAAATAATGATGATGCAGTAATTACCTTATTCATGAAAGAATCAAATAAATGGTATTATAAATATTAAAATAAAGATAATTTAAAGTTTTTATGACATACACGAATTTTATAGGTGAATATGACATGTTAGGATTGATTCAATGTATTTATTTTAAAGTAATAAAGTTATTATTTTAACAAAAAAACAAATACCAAATATTGTAAAAATTGACATAAAATATTTTTTAAAACAAATATTATATAATTAATTGATATAATGGTCCTGAAAATCTAAGGTCTATCCAAAAGACTTATATAATAATATCTTTGACATTAATGAACCAATTTGGGTTCTATTGGTAGTATATAGTATGTTTATTAACCATATAGTGTAAGAATACAAGAAGACACGGTAAAAGTTAAATTATTTAACTTAGAGTTAAATCTAAATGATAAGGTTAAAATGGTGACCTAAACATGTCTAAAACCGATTTGTTGCGTTTTTTACGACCTATCCCCACCTTAGACTTTAAATAATCAACGTTGGAGCCATTATAAACTGAATATGAATTTATTATAAAATAATATTTTAAGTTTTCCTAAGGTGCCCCTCACCCCTCTTATAAAAGGGAACTCTCCCTTCTCTCTAATTCAAAAATTCTAATCCATTTTTCTTGGCCAAAACCTGACCAAATACCCTCTACACTATCCTCCATTAAAACTAGAGGCCTTAGTTTGATCAGAATGCCAACCTAAAGAGCCCTTTTGATCAAATCAAAAGAAAGAACCTGAAGAAGAGGTAATGATTCCACCACCATCTTTCAAGTTCCTTTCTTCTTCCACTTCCTTTTTCTTTGTTTTTTCCATTATGAAATAATAACTACAGTATATTCTATATACTGTGATGTTATTATGATTATGGTACAACCAAATTAATTATTCTATCCACCCTTTGAATGACATGTCACCATACGTGCGTACGTACGACTTACCGTCTTCACATCGTGGTGTAATTGTTATTCAATACATTATTATTTGGATGGGTATAATAATGATGTGTATCTGATGTAAATAATAAATATAACATGATAAATCATATGTATATATTATATACCATCCAATTATATATTATATTAATATCCAAAGAATGATATTTTCACTCATGCGTACGTACGGATTACCGTCTCCACGACGCGATGAGATTCATTTACAAGTTAACCATTCATCGATGATTATAAAAAATATATATTACTAATAAGTATGTAATATATGAAATAATAATTCTACTAGAAATATATATTTATATATATAAGTATCTATGTACTTACATATATCTTATTCACTTACTTCCGTTCAATACTATATGAAAACGGAAACAACGTTTATGCGTACGTACGGACTACCATCTCCATAAAAGGTGTTTTCCATTACATATATAAAACTATTATAAATTTTTATATTCTAAATATATATGATAAATAAATCAAGTTTTATATTCTGGAAGTATTTAAATAATTATCTAAGTGATACAATAAAGAGTAACAAGTTAAAACACGTACAATAAAGAAAGAGATTATTACCCGAAATATTAATATAACATGGAAATTATTATTAAATGGGTAGTATAAAGTCATAAATGAATAATGTATGATATAATAAATATTAAAATGGTTCTGGTATAATTTAATAACATACTATAGTCTTCATAAAAGAGGCTAAACATACCCTCGACTAAAGGAAAGTGCAAGGTAAGGGGTTTTCATCTCACTCCTTATTCCCGTGAGATTCATGCCATATTGTCACTATTACCTTTTTTGTGGTGTATGTAATACACATAATTGTATTCTTTATGTAATACACTTTAATTTATGTTTATTTACAAATTCATTGTATGATACCTCTTTCATGGGGTGTATGTTTCGTAAGTTACCAAATTGGTAAGGGTTAATTTCACAATCTCTTTATTATCCGAGGTTGTTTTTACGTAAGTATCTACTGGGACATATTTATTATACATGTTCATGTTTTAGGAAAGAGTTTTCAAAGGTAAATTTTTAAGGGGGTTTTTACTAAAACATCATTTCAAATGTTTTAAATATTTATTCTTTTAAATCTTTCTCATTAATGTCCATGTCTTCAATATGGTTTTTAAGGATTTATTTATATGGACATGAATGTTTTTAAAATATTAATTACTTTCAAAAAAATTAAAGTGGTATGAGACAATTTGATTCAAAAATGTCTTTAAATGAATTCTTTTCCAAATTGTTTGAGTTTTAAATGTTTTCATGAAAAAGGGTTATTTCTCTCAAAGAGTTTTTCAAATCATTTTCATCAATGTCAAAATCCTTTAATGGATTTTAAACTTGTTTTGAAGTTGATTTATCAGGATACAAATCTTCCATATTGTGTTGAAGTTTTTGTGATATGTTTTACTGTGGATGTGTTATTTTTATACCATTCATGGTTTATGGGTAAAGTATTGACATTTCGTATGCTATTTTTAATACGAATGTTTTTGTTATGTTTAGACCATTTCATATGATGAATGCATTGGACTTAGTAAGTGACGGGTGGAGCCTGCTATAGCTCCTCGATGCATCGGTAGGTCTCATGCGACAAACTAGTGTCTTGGCACGAGGCCTTGACAAAATCATTTTTGTAGTCTTGGCACAAGGCCTTGGCCACATGGTTATAATCGTCTGGAATTATGCAGTCCATCATCATGAAAGTGGTTATTGATATTACATGTGATTATTCGACTAGTAGAATATCCATGTGAAAAAGTAAATGGAATTATTTCATTTTATCTTTTCCATATTATACTGAAGTTCAAGTTTAAAAGGCTTTTGTTTTAGTTATACATTCCCTTAAATGTTTATGTTTATTTATGAAATTTTCCACTATATTATTATCCTTACTGAGCATCTAATCTCACCCCTTTCTATGTTTTATTTTTCCAAGGATTCCAAGAAGTGTATTGTGATTGATATGTAGGGTTAAGATAAGGGAATAATGGCATTCAAAAAGGATTATTTATGTTGTTTTTTATTTTATGAAGTGTAATGTAACATTCATGTATGTAATCTATTTTCCAATACTGCAAAACCGATCGGTCCTTTGGGACATGATTCCTTGTAGCCAATGTATTAAAATAATGCACGGAATCTGGGTAACTGGGGTCGGGGCATTACACGTGATGTGTTTCATTCACCATAATAATAATTAAAGAATAATTATATAAATATATATAATTAATAATATGATATATGTTAACTTAATTTCATTATTTAAAAGAAAGAACTATATTATATAAGCATGAATTAGAACTTATATGACAAAACATGCACAGAAAATTAAGCAGTTAACACCCAAAAGAAGCGTAATAATGAAATATTATTAAACAAGTGTCAATATGATCATATTAGACATAATAAATATAAATATGGTTCTATAATAAGTTAGTAACATTCTTTAATCCATTATAATGGATTTTCTGATCATACGAAGGAATCCAGACCTAAGGTAAGGGATAATGTTTGCAATCTCATTATTATCTGAGATTGTTTATATGTATGTATTTACTATGGTATATTTATAAACCATGTTCATGTTACTTTAAAATGTATTAAAAAATATTATTACCATTATTATAAAATTATTTAAAGTCATTTTTTCCCATTTTAAAGTTTTTTAATTAATTTTTTGAAAGGAATATTTTGTCATTTTCCGATACGAGGTACTTTTTGACTTATCTATCAAAAGTACAAGAAGAATGTTTTATTTCAACTTATATGACATGAATACATTTTTACACTTTCATGTCACCTTATTTCTTTGAATATTCCCTTACAATCTTAAAAGGTTGCTTTTGAATAAAATATTTTCTTTAAAATTTTCATGGTATTTTAAGAAAAGAAAATGTTTTTAAAGAAGAAAGGATATTTTCCTCAAGAATTATTTTCAAGTAATCTACCAAAATTATTTTCATCTAAGATAATATTACTTTATATTACATATTATTTAATAGGGATATTTTTCAAGTATACTATTACTATTATTCCAATGATTTTATTAGGTTTATGATGGAATGATATTTATGAAATCCATTTATTTTTCATGGATTATGTTATGGTGGAATGAAATTAATGAAATAAATTTATTTTTCATGGGTTATGTCATGATTGAATTATTTTTATGAAACATATTTCAATCCATTGGTTTTGATATGATGCGTGATTTATGTACTTGTATAACACATATGTATGGTTTTCATTATGTAAAGTGTGAGACCTATATCTCCCTCCAATACATTGGGTAAAGATTTACATCTCATGAGATAGATAGGGATGGAATGAGAAATGATCTTGGTTCAGTAATATATGGATTGAATGGGAAGTAAACCCAGTTCAATAACACAGGGATGAAATGATGAGTGAACTCGGTTTAGTAAAGGTATTTTTCCACTATAATGGTATTGGCATTGAGGCTTGAATTAGATGTAAATTATTTTCTATTATTATGTGTATTCCACAGTTCCATGTCTTATATTATGATCTCATGAAGTATGTTTTTTTAACTTCTATGATTTATTACATGAAATGATATTAGAATATTTTATATATAGTATATAATTTTGAAACGTTTTTCTTATGATCTTATGTCTTATGATTATTATATGACTAATATATTAATTTTTTAATCTTAATAATTATTTTATCTCACAAATTTTTGTGTTTCTTTTTACCAGGATATGAGGAAGGGTATGAAGTAATGAGTGTAAAAAAGGGGTTCTAGTTATGAAGGAATAAGCATGAGATTATGTAAATGTTTTTTGAACTAATTTTTTATAATTCCCAGTTTATAAAGACACATAACTAATATGATATTTGGGTTTGTTTTTGTGTATTATGAAAATATGGTATAAAATACTTTTATGTTAAGATTGGGTCGTTATACCTAATCCCTAACCAACTCATGATCTAATAAATCTATGAGGGGTTATTGGATATGGACAGAAATCTCATTGATGAAGTAATTTGTGGTGCTTTTGTTGAAAAAACTCTTACAGCTGCATTAGATCTCGTAAGTAATATGGTTGTAACCATTCAGAAATTCCATACCTGAGAACATGATCAAGTTAAAACTTTCCAATAAAATCAATCCATAGAGCCTAATAAGATGATCGAGTTGATGAGAGAACTTATAGGTCTTGTGAGATAATTTGCGGTAGATGCTAAATCCCCAACATCATCTTATCCATAATAACTATTGCCTAGACCTATCATGAACTGTGGAATCTATATCTCACTATCTCATCTAATAGACACATGTCCGCATCTTCAATATCATACATCAGATTGATCTAGACCAATGGAAATCAATGCAACATATTCTATGTGGAACACCAACCCCTAAATATCAGGTCAGTTTATTAGAAACTTGAACAACCCCACTATCTTCCCATATATTCTACCTATAACATGTGATTGAAGTATGGTAATACCATTTCTAACCCCCCCTCAGTTTCCTCCTCAAAATACAAACCAATTACAATATGTTCAGGCTGGTGGTAACCTATAACAACCATATCATTTTATTCCTCAACCTAAAAGGAGAAATCATCCTCTTTCTCCTCTGGGATTCCACTATCCAAATGAGACTTCTTAATTCCTAACCCAATATGAGCACATTCCAAAGAACTCAAATCAAGGTTATCCCAATGTGAGACATGCCTCTTCTTCTAAGCATCCCTGGGAAAGTGTTATGGATGATCTTGCCTCCTTCACCCATTCTATCATAAAAAACATTGAAACCCAAATTTGTAAACTTTCATCCAACCTAAGTTATCAACCATAATCCAATTAATCCCAACTCAAAGCTCAACTATTTTCCAAAACCAAGTGTAATGTAAGTGAAATCATACTTCAATCAAGAAACAAAATTTACATGCCTCATGATAGATCCTCAAATGAACCTTTGAATGTTGACATTGAAAATAAAATTAAAAAATACATTAAAATAATTAGAATCCACTCCCTCACCTCATACAATTCCTCTAATAAACCCAATTCCTTTTTCTTAAGCCATCTCTAAGCCAACGAAGTCCTTTTAACTGAATCCTAAAATTATCAACATGTTTAGACATGTTAATATCGACATTCCCCTCTTAGATTCCATCAAAAAAATTCCAATGTATGAAAAGTTTATTAAGGATTTTTTCACCCATAATAGACAACATTGTACCATTGAAAATTTATCAACTCAACAATTCATTACAATGAAGTGAAAAGATCTTTGGAGATTTACTGTTCCATGCCAAATTGGGAGTTCCAACTTTGATGATGCACTCATTAACCTAGGGGCCTCAATATATGTCATGCCAAAATACATCTTATTAAACTTTTTCCTAGGTCTCTTGCACTGAACAAGTTTTATCATCTAGTTATATAATTGAAGCACAACCAGTTTTGATGAAATAATTGAGGATGTCATTTTCCGAGTTAGTGATATTAGCTTCCAAACTGATTTGTATGTCCTTGACTTGGAAGGTGAGACAAAATTTTCTCAATATTCCTTGATTATAGGAAGAAAATTCCTCACGATAGCTAGAACTAATATTGATGTCCATGTGGGAATCATATCCATGGTATTTGGTGAATAACTAGTCAAGTTTAATATTTTTCAAACCATGAAATTCCCTATCGAGGATCACTCTAAATTATCTATTCATTATTTCAAGGAAACTTATGATAGTGGATTCATCCCCATTCCATATTTTTCATCGTGCTATAATTATAGAGGATCTTGTAGAATTTTCACTAGGATTAACCAAGTCATAAATTCATAAGTTGATGCTGACCTTTCATTCAAAGAATCCATCAATAATAAGGATATTCTAAACTTTATTTAATTCCATATCAAATAATATATTATATTTCACCTTGGAGATTAGTGATAGAGATTAATAAAAACCCAATGAAATCCATTCCTCGGTTCCTATGTTATCTAGCCCAAAAATAAAGGATGAAACTGGTCGGAAACCTCTTCCAGTGCACCTGAAATATGCATTCCTTTTCCATGATCACTCTTATACCATCATTATATCTACTACACTTACTAAAACCAAGGAGTAAAAAAATGTTTGTGTTTTAGATAATAAAAACACTTTAGGCTAGACCATAGATGACATACCAGGCATCAACCCTTCCCTTTGCATGCATCACATACATCTACAAGAATAATCCAAAAAAAATTGACAACCTCAAAGAAGACACAATCCACTCATTCTTTATTTATTTAGGGAATAGATTACTAAAATTTTCCAAGTTAATACAATCTACATAATTTCTAATAATGAATGGAATAGTGTGATTAAAGTAGAATTTAATAATGCTAGGATAACTATTGTCACAAATGAACATGGGGAGGTAGTCAAAACTCAAGTGAAAGAAATTACATGTGTGTATAGATTATCAGAAATTGAATGCCAAAACATAAAAATATCACCACCCTCTTTCTTTCCTTGATAAAATGATATAAAAATTATTCTTAAAGTCAGATTATTACTTTCTTAATGGATACATCATCTACTTCTAAATCCAAATTGCACCACCAGACCTAGAAAAGACTACTTTATCTTCCCCCTTTAGAAAATATGCATATGGGATAATTCCATTTGTCCTTATCAATGATCCTATAACATTATAGACGTGTATGATGAGTATATTTTCTAAATTCCTTAAGCATTTAAAGGAGGTTTTCATGGCTGAATTTACCATTTATGGTGATTCATTTGAATCCTTCTTGCATTCACTCTCTATGGTCCTAAAAAAGTGTGTCAAATGTAACCTTATGATGAATTTAAAAAAATGATAATTCATGTTTATTAATGGGATTTTTCTAGGGTACATAATTTCAAAAGAGGGTATTCAATTCAATCCTACCAAAACTGAAGTGATCCAATAATTTCCTAAACCCCTATTAGTTTGACACATCTTTTCAATCCTTGTTCATGCCTATTTCTATTGGTGACTCATTAGTATCATTAGTAGGATTTCAATCCCACTAACTTATCTACTCTAAAAATATGTTACATATCATTTCAATGAGTCTTGCAAGAGATCCTTCATTGAACTCAATGTTGTCTAACATCCACCCAAATAATCCAACCTTCATATTGGTCTTTACCATTTAAATTGACGTGTGATGCTTGTGATAGGTCCATTGGGATAGTTCTTGGTCAAAGAAGAGAAAATATTTCTCTTGTCATATATTATGACTCAAAAACATTGTATGAAACTAAATCTCACCATAGTGTGACTAAATAGGAACTTTTCACTGTGTGTTTTTCCTTGGATAAATTCTAGACCTATATATTATGTTCCAAAGTCATCATTTTAACAAACCATTCATTGTTTATGTTCTTACTTAAGAAAATTGATTCCAAACTGAGGCTAATAATATGTATTTTAATTATCCAATTTTTTTATTATGATTAATGATAGACCTGGAAAAGAAAAACTTGTGGCTAATCACCTAAGTAAAATTTTAATTCTTCTCATTCTAAAATAATTTATTCTGTATTTAAAAATAAAAACCTATAATATCTCACTCAAAAGAGACCATGGTATTCCCCAATTTTAAATTACTTTGTTATTGGTGTTTTTCCTGAAAATTTTTCAGAAGAAAAAAATTGAATCTGAAAAGTGATTCAAAATTATATTTTGGGAAGATAAAAAACATTATAAAACTGGGGCTGACATGGTAATTTGAAGATGTGTTTATGAAGATGAACATTATCCCATCTTATAATTATGAAACTCAATGATTAGTGGTGGACACTTTGGACAACAAATAACCTTCAAAAATTTCCTTGACTTTGGATTATTCATCCCTTCACTCTTCAAGGGCTCGCATGAGTTCTTTAAATGATGTAACACTTTCCAAAGGTTTGACACAATTTCCAAAAGAAATTAAATGACCCAAAATACCTTAATATTATATGAGATATTGGATGTTTTGGGAATCAATTTGATGGGACCTTTACCCCTTACAATGGTTTATATTATATTCGTATTGTGGTTGACTATGTTTCTAGCTAGGTTGAGGACAAACCCACTAAAACTGATGATGACCATGTTTTTAGTGAGTTCCTAATAACCCACATCTTCATTTGATTTGGAACACTGTGTGCCTTGATAAGTGACTTCAAAACTCATTTTTGTAATCAGACCATGAAATCTTTTTTTAAAAAGAATGGTGTTGTGCATAAAACTTCTGATTCATATCACCCCGTAAAAAATGGCATGGATGAACTTTTTAATGGAGAAGTGAATAGAGTGTTTGAGAGAATAGTTAATCCCACTAGAAAATATTGTCTTGAATGACTTGGTGAATGATTTTGTCTTATCAAATTTCCTATAAAACACCCCTTAGTATGTCTCAGTTTAGGAATTTTTTGGTAAAGAATGTCATTTACTTATTGAAATACAACATAAGTCATTTTGGGCTATCAAAACATGTAATTTTTATTGTAAAAAATCTAAGGAAGATAGATTGTTTCAATTTAATGAATCATAGGATCTTAGACTAGATTATTATGAGAATTACAATCTCTATAAAGAAAAGGCTAAGGAAATTCATGACAAACACATCCTTCTAATGGTATTCAATTATGGTGAAAAGGTAATTATCTTCAAATCTCGATTCTGGATTCACCTAGGTAAGATTAATTCTCATTGGGAAGGTTCTTTTATTATTACTAATATTTACCAGTTTGGTGTTGTACAAGTCCAAGACCCCTCTTCCAAAATAACATTCATGTTTAATTGACATCAGTTAAATCATCACCATGAGAGGGAACACATCCTGAGAACCACATAAACTTCCATCGGATCCCCAAATAGTGTGGTAGACCCATCACTAGATGGAGACGGTGGCCCAAGAAATCCAAATTAAGGGTACCTCTTTCCTTTTAACTCTCTCTCTCTCTATATTTATATATTTTTCTTTTTTTCCTCTCTCATTCTCACTTTTTATCCACTTTCTTCTTCAAATCCTATTTTTTTCTCTTTTTATTTTTCAGGTTTGTATTTTAATAAAAAACAAAAAAACAAAAAAAATAATAATAATCATATTACCCACAATTAAATTTTCTCATTTTTCCAACTTTTTTGGGGAGTCCAATGACAATTTTTCATCTAAATTTTTTTTTGTTTTCATCATAAATTTTGATAATTATTTTTGTGTTAAGAACAAAAAAAATTTAATGCTCAATATTTTTGGAATATATTTTTCTCCTACGATGAGGTATAACTTAAACTTTCATGCCAAGGTCACATACAACCATATTTTTATTTTGTGTGTTTTGACCCCTGACTGCGAGTCTTGAGTCTCTGGGCCTTCGAGCTGAATTTCTTACCTTGGCCTGAATTAATATGATAAAGTAATTTTCTAAACCACATGACAATCATAGTAGAAAATTAGCATCCTATTACCCTTATGATGATCCTCCTTTTGGATTCCCCTTTGATCCTTTGAAAACTTACTTTTGATAGCCACATTACAAGCCCATAAACTTGCCCCACCCAACATCTACGTGGATTTTGATTGCATAATTTATAAAAAATTATGTTTGTGGGGAATGGATTTCATTTTGGGAATTATTTCATTGATTTTAATAATTTCATCATATTTTTGTGGTAAAATATGTATTTAAGTGTAGGGGAGAGGTTTTCATTCAATGTGTTTTTGGAATGTACATATGTTTATGACATCTTGTACAAATGATATTGAAACGTGTTAAAAATGAAAAAAATGAATAAAAAAGATTGGGTTGTGTCTTGGGAGGGTAAAAAATTATTCTTCCTCAAGCATTGATATTGTTATAAATATTACAATTAGTTTTGTAAAAATATAAAACATGGTTTGGGAGATTATTGCGATATTTTTTCAAGTTTAAATATCGAAAAAATAAAAAAAGAAAAAAAGAAAAAAAGAACACTTGAATCGTCTATTATTATGTCATTGGGAGAAGTTTTTTGTGTGTGCATATTTCATCATTTAATAACATTACAATTTTATCCATATATTATATTAATTAATACAGTCATTCCCTTTAAATATGTTTTTTGACTTCTTCCATGTCTCATTTCAAAACAACTATGCACTACATTTTCCATGTTGGTGTCTTACCCCCTCTTTTCCGATCTTTTAGAAAATTATATTCCTACTGTACCATATACACTAAAAATACCTTAAAATACCTATATATTATTATACACTTGAGAATAGGTAATGGAATTTGATATCTATTTTAAACTTTAATATTTTCACTATTGGTTAGTGAATGAGTGAAACTCCATAAATACATTTTTATCATCTTGATAGGATTGAGTTCTGAGTGGCTATATTTTCCATTTCTAATTTCGAGCATGAAAAATGGTTTTTTTTCTACAAAAAATTATTATAACAAATATTGGTGGAATTATTTATGGATGAGTGAACTATTCTAGACCCGATAATTGGTGAAAATAAAATTTTAAAATTTTTGGGTGAGTAAAAATCACGTTATTATATTTTTGTGTATGTGTGTCTAAGAAAATGAACTATATTAAGTGTAGGGGAGTTGATATTAAATATTCATTAAAAATATGAAATTAATTACATCCCAGAATCATCACTTTAAAATGATTAATTTTCATTCAATGTTCATGTTTTGATAATAAACAAATATAAAGAACATTGTTCGAATTAGTTTAATTGAACTTCATTTTAGTGTCTTGAAAATATACCTCAACTTAATTAATAAAATTGTGTGATTATTGATTTTAAGGGTTTATAATTAAATTATATACAAATAATTAAACTAGAGATTAAGATAATTCTGACATTTGAAGGGTTATATAGGCCACGAAATAAGTCTTAAAGAATCTATCAATAAAACTGGACCAACTGTGATGCTATATTTTTGGGGACCAAAAAATAAGTCCAAATTCTTTGATTCTATTCCCAAAGTACACATAAAATACATTACAACACAGATAAAAATTTCAAGTCCTAACTCGACCAATAAGAGTTCCAATTGATCCATCAAAATCCCTCCCACCATTCTGTCTGATATTTAAAAGTTATACACAATACTTAAATTATATCCCAATATAGACATCAAATTGAGATGATATATTGGGGTGTAAAACCCAAGATATAAGATACCGTATGTATTGAAGAAATAATTTATATGAAATTCAATATTACTGCTTAGAAACCCATTCACATTGGGGTCTATGAAAAAGTCTTAATAATAATGGATAACAGAACATTGTTTAATAAAATAACTATAGAATTAGCTAAAAAAGTAAAATGGATGCTAAATTTGGAGAGTTTAATGTAAAATTAAATATCTAAAACTTTTATGAATAAAATATCTCTATATTATACTATCTAAACTATCAAATTTGTGAGCCAAGTGGATGGACGGTTTTAGAATGAAAACAGTCCACTACCTTGGGCTATAAATTCACATCCCTCTTCTACATGAAAAAGTTTGAATTTTAGCACTTAAGGAGGATATTTGGAATTACTAAACATTTATAAGGTTCTAATAGGACATTCATTAATCTTTTTTCAACAAGGGATACCTCTCCTCCTCTTTTCATTTCATGTTTGTTTTCCGTTATTTTCAATTGTAATCGAGTAAGTTTATTTCAATTTCATTATAAATTTAATTCATGTTTCATATTCATATTATATTATTACCATTTGAACACTATTATGTAATATCAATGTTCTAAGAATATTTTAAATAAAGTTTTAAACCCTTACCTTTTCTCCCTTTCTCATTCAACCAAAATCATGATTTACCTCTCCTTACATTTTGTGTGTGTGTGCGGTGAACCACTATATTCCTGTCCGATTATTATTTTTATCTTTTTAACTTATCACTATATAAATTATAACTAGATTATTAACCACCCAAATGGATGAGTAAATATCTCATTGGGGTGTGTCATAATTTTGGGATGTTATTTTATTGAGATCCTTTTCTCATTTAATATTCTTTGAATTAATATTGTGTATGTCAAATAAAATATGTTATGGATTAATGAAATATTTGTGACATGTGAATTAAATTTATTATTAGAAAAAAATACACATGCTATCATGAAATATTTAACCTTTAATTAATCAGATTTTTAAATCATTAGATCCCCTGTTAAGGCTTAGACTAAATCCAAAACAATTGGGAGTTCCAATCAAAATAACCTTATGAAGTGGATATTAATTTAATGAAATGTTTTTCAAAGATAAAGGATATAAAAATATTAACTCCCCAATAATGAAACCACCAAAATATTTATCAAGTTGTTAAATAAAAAAATATCCTTCAATCGATTTAATTAATAGCTATAAACAAAACCCATCCACTAAAAAGATAAAACAAAAACAATTGACTCCAAAATTTGTACCATCATCAAGGATTCGACCCAAGTGCTTCTATACAAATTAGAATAGAGCACCAGACCATTGAAAATTTGATAGGAGAAAATCGGTCACACTTCATAAATCATAATAAATGTTTATTTATATTGACATAGTTGAAAAAATATTTATAAAATCATTTGAAATTTACATTGAAAAATTAAATGAAATAACATTTTTATTTTGATAACTTTTATTTAAATGTAGATAATCGATAAAACAATAGTTATAGAAAAATAACATGTAATTGAATAAAAATTACATAAAAAATTATATAAATATGAAAATGATGCTTCATAGAGAAAACTGAAGAAAAGCATAGGAGAAAGTGACCCTGTAGAAAACATTAAAAAGATTCCTTTCACACTTTTGTAAAGAAATTCCATCTCAATATAAAATAAACATAATAAATCATAGAATTAGGTATAAATATTTCAAAAAAATCATATGAAAAACATTGACATGGGTTCGAAAGTGTCCGGACTAAAAAGAAGAGATAAGGCCAGTTTCACTTCCATAAATCATTTCAAGTGATTTATAATCCAATGGGAGGAAAAATGGTAAGAATATATGTAAAATAAAAAATAACCATTGGAGAAGAAAATTTATGGGTTTTATAGAGAAATAATAGGAAACGTAACCTGGTGGAAATTAAACCATAAGCAATCAATATTTCTAAGTGATATTGGAAAATAATTCCTTACCTAACATTTTTTCTTAGTTAGACACACTCTAACACCCTGTATAATAAATTTAAATTTATTGTTTACATGTAAATAAAACTTATTAATATTTAGTTTACTTAATAAAATTCTTTTATAATCCCTCATTACTCACATATTAAGTGTTTATTGTTAAAATTAATATTCATATCTTTACTATTCCATTTTTTCAGGCATGATTCAGTTTGGTGGTTATGATTCTTTCTCCTTGATCACTGGTTGATCCCCTCCCAAATCGTAACGACTATTTAATATATGTGTTAAATATTTTTCTATATTTTTATGGCCATTTTCATGGAAATTATAGAGACAGTTCACAAATAATTATTAAAAATATCATTTTTCACGGTTATTAAATTAACAAAAGAATTGAATTTTTACGTGAATTTTTTTTGGAAAACACCGTTCAAAAATTATTAAATTACCTTAAATTAATAGTTAATATAAATTGTTACTTGTATTTATGTTTTATTATTCATTCATGATATAAAAATTATAACATCGTTCATGTAGGTGGTAAAACAAATCCAAACAAGAATATGTTATAACGAATGAATGAGTAAGAACAAGTGATAATAGAGTAATAATATCACTTTTAATAATTATTAATGACATTAATATTTTTATTAAAGTGATAAATCATATTTAAGAAGAGTTTGATGTATAAGAAAAAGAATAAAGATTAAGGAGATGGTTACCCTTATATTTATGACTTGAATAATCAATTAGAGATTCACATCGAATTAAGGGAATTAGGACACTTTATTGTCACTAGAGGTTCCCAAATGTGGGAGGGGGTTTTAAGGGAGATAATTAGATATTATATTGAAGAATAAACTTATGTAAATATGTGGATTGGAGTGGGGATAGGAGGGATCATTTTATAGGTGACAATGAGTGAAATGTTTATAAATACTCATTCCTAAATATAAGTTAATGTTATATTCATCGAAAGTGGATCCAAAGTGAAAAATAATTAAAAATTGATGAGGGATCATTGATAATTTTCTCATTCACCCATCTAGAGATAATGTTTTGTGATATTTTATGACATTACCTCTTAATTTAACCCTTTTAATTTTACTATCATTACTAGCTTTTACGGTGATAATTTTTTTTCTGCCTAAAAATGAAATTGACCGTCATATCTAATTTCAATGAATTGATTTCAAATTTGGACAAAATTCAATATACATTTACTTCTAAATATGATAAATTGAACTTTTAAATGATAATATTATATATATATAGTGTTTTATTAAAAAAATGATTTTTAAGCATTAAGTGTTCTTAATATTCTTTCATATCAATTACTAATTATATGAGTTTTAATCTATTAGTTAATACCTTTAAACATTATATTTTATCAGAATATTTTTCTAAAAGTGATCAATTTAATTTATTTTGATAAAATATAAATTACCCAGACAAAAAATTCATTGAAAAATATTTCTTTTTACCATTTAAAAAATTTAATCTCATCCAATTAAAATTATTTATTTATCTTCCAACCATTCAATTATATCTATACATTGGTATAGAAATTTTTCTTTTAATTTTATAAACATACTGCAGGAAAAAATTTATATTTGTGACGGGTTATTTGCGACGGAGTATGATCCCATCGTAAATAATAAAAAATACCATGTTATTTGGGATGAGAATCCTATCCCTTATCAAAGATCAATATATTTGGTGGGATTTGCGATAGGATACGAGTCCCATAAAAAATACTTTTGGCGCCACTGCATGTCATACTCTAGGAAAGAGTTATTTGTGATGAGATTCAGATTCCCATTTCAAATACTTGAAAATTAAAAATCAATAAACTTCCATTGCAAATAATTCTATTTACAGCAGAAATATGCATTCTCTATGTCTAAATTTTAATTTTTACAGAGAAGTTTTACACTCATATCTTTAGGACCATATCATTATTTTTATTCTCATAAAGTGTCATTTTAAGGTACTTATTTTAAACATTTTTATTTTTTATTTTTTTACTTTATTTTATATTTGTAATATTTAAGAATAAATTTATTAATTAGTATTAATTAGAAGTAATTATTTGTAATTGATATTAATTATAGATAATTAGTTTCAATTAGTAATAATTATCAATAATTATTAATAATTACAAAAAATTAGAAGATAATTAGTAAATAATTCAAAATAAATATTGAATAATTAGTAAATAATCAGTAATAACTATCTATAATTATTAATAATTAGTAATAAATAATAATAATAATAATTTACAAAAAATTTGTAATAATTACCAATAATTAGTAATAATTACAAATAATTACCAATAATTAGTAATAATTCTTAATAATCAACAAAAATTAGCAATAATTAAAAACTATGACCAATAATTAGTAAAAGTTAACAAAAATTACGAATAATTAGTAATAATTATTTTGTTCACTACTATAAATATTCATGGTGGGAACTATTTGCGACAGGTTATGTTGTAAATAATATAACCTTTATAAGGCCTCTAACTCCATTCTTCCATCCCAAGTTCTGAATTCCTCATCTACTTTCTCTCTGGTTTCTCTCTGTATAAATTTTAATTTTTAGAGAGAATTTTTTCATTGACATATTTAGGACTGTATCACTCCTTTTATTCGAGTAAAACATTATTTTAAGGTACTTCTTTTAAACCTCTGTAATTGTTAATTTATTTTCTTTATTTTATATTTGTAATATTTAAGGATAATTTGTATTAATTTGTATTAATTAGAAGTAATTATTTGTAATTGATATTAATTATCGATAACTAGTTCCAATTTGTAATAATTATCAATAATTATTAATAATTACCAGCTAATAGAAAATAATCAGTAAATAATTCATAATAATTATTGACGAAATTGTAAATAATTAGTAATAATTATCTATAATTTGTAATAATTAGCAATAAATAATAATAATAATTAAAAATAATTAGTAATAATTACCAATAATTAGTAATAATTACAATTAATTACAAATAATTAGTAATAATTTGTAATAATTAACCAAAATCCGTAATAATAAAAAATAATTACCAATAATAAGAAATAATTAACAATAATTAATAATAATTTGTAATAATTAACAAAAAATTGTAATAATTCCAAATAATTAACAAAAACTTTTGATAATAAAAAATAATTACCAATAATTAGAAATAATTAACAAATATTAGTAATAATTAGTAACAATTAATAACAATTACCAATAATTATAGATAATTAATAATAATAAATAATAATTACAATTAATCAGTAATGGTTACCAATAATTAGTAATAATTAATAATAATTCATAATAATCAGTAATAATTTTAATTAATCAGTAATAATAAGCAATAATTAACAATAAATCATAATAATGAGATATAATTTCCAAAAATTAGTAATAATTGAAATAATTAGTAATAATTGTAAATAACTAGTAATAATTACCAGCAATTACCTATAATTACTGATTATTACTGATAAATAGCAGTAATTTATAATAATCACAGATAATTAGTAATAACTACCAATAATTAGTAACAATTACAAATAATTAGTAACAATTAAAAATAATTAGTCATAATTAGAAATAATTTCTAATAAATAGTACTAATTAGTAATAACTAAAAAAATTATTAATAATTACAAATAATTTCAGATAATTATCAATAATGACCAATAATAAGTAATAATTGGTAATAATTAACAAAAATTATTAATAATTATAATAATTTGCAATAATAAATAAAAACTACGAATAATCACCAATAAATAATCATAATTAGTAAAAATTAATGTAAATTACCAATATTTAAAATATTTAATAATAATTTTCAATAATTTTCGATAATTAGTAATAATTAGTAATAATTAAAAACAATTACCAACAATTAGTAATAATTAGTTATAATTAGTAATAATATTCTATAATTTGAAATATTTGTCCATAATTAGTATTAATTAGTACCAATTTCTGATAGTTACCAATATTTAGTAAAAATCGCAAACAATTAATAATAATTAGCAATAATTACTAATACTTTGTAATAATTACTAATAATTGCCATTAATTTCTAATAAATACCAAAATTAGAAATAATTAGTAATAATTTATTATAATTACAAATAATTTCAATAATTTGTAATAATTAGTATTAACTAATGAAAATTAGTAATAATTAGTAATAGTTAATTATTTCCATTAAATAACAATAAAAATTCATAATTCATAATGATTAGTATTAATTAATATTAATTAAAAATAATAACCAATACCTTGATATAATTTGTGATAATTAATAAAAATTAGTAATAATTAAAAATAATGAATAACAATTAGTAATAAGTAGTAATAATTAATAGATAATTAGTAATAATTAGAAATAATTTGTAATCATTAGAAATAATTACCAATAATTTGTAATAATTTGTAATAATTTTAATAGTTATCAATAATTATTAATAATTATTGATAATTTGTAATAATTCGTAATAATTACGAATAATTAGTAATAACTACCAATAATTAGTAATAAATAAAAATAATTAGTAATATTTAGTCATTATTACAAATAATTAGTAATAATTAGAAATAATTACCAATAATGAGTAATAATTTGGAATAATTACCAATAAATAGTAATAATTACTAATAATTACAAATAATTAGTAATAATTAGTAATAATTGTTAATAGTTAATAATAATTAGTTATAATTAACCACAATTACCCATAATAACAAATAATTAGTAAAAATTAATGAAAATTAGAATTAATTCATAATAAATAATAATAATTACTAATAATTACTGGCAATTAGTAATAATTAAAAATAATTACCACTACTTATTAAAAATTACTTATAATTAGTAATAATAATCAATAATTATTCATAATTATTAATATTTACAAATTATTAGTAATAATTTCTAGTAATTATCAATAATTGTAAATAATTTTCAATATTTAGTAATAATTGCCAATAATTACCAATAATTAGTAATTATTGCCAATGATTACTAATAATAATTAATAATTAGTAATAATTGTCAATAATTACCAATGAATATTAATAATTTCTAGTAATTAGTAGTAATTCATAACAATTCAAAATAATTACCAATAATTAGTAATAATTCATAATAATTAGTAACAACTATTTTTAATTACAATTAATTAGTTGGAATTATTATTAATTAGTAATAATTAGTAATAATTCATAATAATTACTAATAATCACCAATAATTACTTATAATTCAAATAATTACCAATAATTACCAACAATCTGTAATAATTAGGAATAATTGATAATAAATACTGATAATTGGTAATAAATTATAATAAATGTTAATAATTATTAATGGTTATTAAAAATTATTAGTAATTACTCATAAATAGTGTTAATTAGTAATAAATAGTACACGTTACTAAAAACTAAGAGTAATTCATAATAATTTGTAATAATATATATTAATTTATAATTATTTTTTTAATCTTTCTATTCACTATTATTTTTTTACATGGTAAAAATTTATGATATTTAGTTATAATTACTAGTAATTATAAATAATTGGTAATAGTTACATGTAATTTTCAATTTTATAATTTTATTTTCTTCTTTGGATCAACCCTTACTTCTATTAGATTAGTTATAAGATTTTTTTTATTTCTATTTGTTAAAAAACAATGAAATCTGGGCATAAATATTTTTTTTATATTGGGATTGGATAAATCATCATAAAAATTTAACTGGATATAGTATAAATAATGTATATATTGAGGGTGTTAAAAAAATTTATCTTTTGAATCATCAAAAATGAAGGGAAAATTAAGTTATCATAAAAGAATGTTATCTGTGGAGATTTGAAACACTTGACAGCATTGAGGTTCATCTAATTTGTTTGTGTTTTTGAAAATATTATGTATTTTGGAATCTATATGGTGAAAAAAATATAGAGGAAGATATTTTTAGGATCTAGATCATTCATACCTTTAAGATTCAGTACCTATGGTTTCTGGCCCATCTTTTCAACAAATAGAAACTCATAATGATAATTTAACTCAAGAGTTAGAACCTTATCAATTTGATGAGTTGCTATAGTCTATTAATTATACATTATATCTCAGCTTAAACATTTGAACATTTGATGTTTTTAAAAAAATTATGTGTATTAAAAAAATAATGGAAAGTCACATAATTGTTTTGATAAAATATTTTCGTAGGTTAAATCATTATTACCTGAGGTTAATGTATTCCATAAAAATTTCAATCAAAGAAATATATTGGATCATAATTTGGGTCTTGGTTATCATAAGATCAATGCATATTCAAACGATTTCATCCCATATTATGGTGAATATGAGTCATTAGTTAATTTTCCTAAATGTAGAAAATTGCGGTATAAAGTGGTACAAAAGGGGAATTCTAGATTTTTTTCATTAAACAGTTGAGGAATTTCACACTTACAACTAGATTGCAATGTTTATTTATGTATCACAACCTGACATCATTGATGACATGGCAAAAATCCAATATTTATATTGGTAAAAGAATAAATAATCTTTTTGATGGTGATTCATGGAAATATTTTGATCAGGTTCATCCATATTTTTCTTCATAAGATTATAATGTGATTGAATCTTTCTACTAACAGTTTCTATCCATTTGATTTCTTAAGTTAGTAAAAATTGTTGCTGTAAAATCATTATAACACTATATATCTTACCTCCTTGTATTTTGATGAATGAACCCTATATCATTTTTATATTAGTAATTCTAGTTATTCCAAAAAATAATATTGTTATTTATTTGAATCCATTGATTGATGAGTGAAAGTTATTATAGAGTAATAGTTAAAGTACATATCATGTAGTCTCAAAAAAAATTCATAATGGAAGGTGCATTAATGTGGACAATTAGTGACACCCTAATGTATGAAATGTTATTTTGCTGGAGTACGCATGATCCAAAATCATATTTTTACATTATGAGTGATAAAAAAGAGTTTTTTCTAGTAATTGAAATAAATACTTATATTTCAAAAATCATAATATATTTCTTCCTATATACTATAATTTTCATATGAACGAAAATAATTTCAAAAAAGGTACAATTGAAAGAGATTGTAATCCCTGCATGATATCAGGAATTGATTTAAAATATATTGTATCTTAATTACATCCTATTATCTTTAGACCAATTATAAACCAAAAAAACTGTTGACTTTGTAAATAGTCACAATTGGATAAAAAAATTATTTTTGGGATATATCTGATTGGTCCAATTTGTTGGTCTATTATATGTTAAATTTCTTGCATATTGAGAAAAACTATTTTTATAATACATTTTATACAGTTTTAGAAACACCTGGTTGGTCAAAAGATAATGTAATCAAATGATGCTCAAATTGTTATGTGTCCAGAAAAGAGTTATTTGAAAATGATAGATCTTAGAAGTTAAGGAATACAAAAAATGAATATATAATTTATAAATAAAATCATTTATTATTATATCTATGGAATTCATGTTTGTGGTTAGAAAATGGTTAGGTTTATAATTTTGATTTATGGATCAAAAATGGTCATATTATTGGATTAAAAATTCCTGATTTTCATGTCATAATAGAAATACCACTATCGATTGACCTTGTTGGTTTGTTAAATTCCACCATTTTTGATGTGAAGATAAAAATATCATTTTTTGAGATAGTTGTATGGTGGAAATATATTATTATTCATCGAGTAAGGCACTAAAAGTTTTTTTAATTTTATATAAATTTAGGACTAAAATCACTGGATTTCTGTGATTTAATAGAACATATAATATTAAAATTTTCAAATGATGATAAATTTATAGAATCAATACAATTAAAATAGATTAACCCATTTGAGATATTCATACCTAAATTGAAAAAAGGAATGTAACAAATCATTGGTTGAAGGGTCTATTATAGATGTGTATTTTCAAAAGGAAATTTTATTTTTCACCTCTCATTATCTTCATCCTGAATATCCTTTAGAACTTGATCAAAAAAGTCATAATGATAGAAATAATTATGATAAAACAAACCATAAATTATACATTTTTTGATCAAACAAAACTTTTATTTGGTTGAGTTCATGAATGATGGATTTTAGATTATAAAAAACACAAAGCTCATACATATGTTTTTCTCAATTATCAAGAAATGAAATGATTTGTAAGGTGAGTGTTAATTTCAACTATTCTTTATAATTTTTTAAATGTAAATTAATATTAATTCATTTGTAGATTATATGGTGATCATATCAGGAAAAATTTCACTTAAATTACCCCAGCTAGTATATAAGAACACCAATAACAACATTTTTCCTATTGATTTTAATGATAGGTAATGTAAATAGATTATGGTTGAATATATGATTTTTTTTACTATTTTTATCTTTCTATTTGGTTTTTAATTTTTTAGGTTTACCAAAATTAAGATAACATTGATAATCGATTAGGTGTATCAGGTAATACACTATCCAAATTGCTTAAATATTATAATTCATATGAGTAAAATGGATTTTAATTTCATACACACACATATGGTGAATAAAAAAAGAATTGTAGTGTTTTCTTGAAATGGTCTCATCATAGAGAAAGTTATGTTGAATTTTATGGCATTATGGATAAAATAATTGTGTTTTTTTTTTCTAGGATAGAATTATGTAACAATTTTTAAATGCAATTGGGTTGATACTAAAAGTATATTATATATTAATCCATACAAGAAAATTATAAACATTAAATAAAAAATCATTCATACACGAAAAAACCATTTATGTTGTCCCATCATGCACATAAAATTTAGTATGAAATTTATTTATCTATTTAAGAATTTTTAATTGACTAGTAAAGCATAAAAATAATGAAATCTTATGAAAATGGGTTGTTGAAAAGATTAAGGGGTTATATTTATGTTAAAGAAATTGATAATTTTCATGATACAACACAAAATAAATATTTTACATGGATATATACAAATATCGATGATGCAAACCCATAATTACAGGTTGATGGTGTTGACAATGGTAATGATGTTAAAAATGAATTTAAAATTGCAAGAGAAGATAAAGTTGAAATTAATCTAAATATTGATGATGTTGAAGAGGAAGACCAAGATATTAAACCTTTTGAATATTAATAAGAAGATGAATATGAATAATGATGAAATTATATGATGGTTATAATCATAAATAATATATAATACCATATTTTATTTATTTACAAACAACATTATTTCTATCTTTGACATAACTGGCAATGATATCAATGTGATGTTTTATACACTCACAAATGTTGTGATTCTAAGTGATCTTACCAATGAATCATCATCCAACCCACATGTTGCTACCACTACATCATCATTGACTTGGAGGGGTAATGGTCTAACCTAAATGATGATTCTTGACCCTATTCCCAAGCAATGTCTGCTTGTTTATTTTGAACAACACATGCAGAGTTATGTTCAATTGTGTATTTTTGTTAATTTTAGTTAGTTTTAATTAATTTTAATAATTTATTTATAAACTATTTTTTATTAATTTTTCCCATACTTTTTCACATATAGCTATCAGAAAAGGGGTGCAATTCTGTGATATTATTTTTTAGGACCTTGCTGGATGTGGAATAAAATTTCAATTGATATCCATCATTGAATGTTTGATAATTGGATGGTATGTAAATAAATAATAGTTGTCGTGAAATTTGTTTAATTACAAACTTTTTATTATTTATTATTTGTAGGGTTTATGAAATCTCATCGATGATATCATGATAGACACCATCTTTGAGTCATGGAAGATCTGTATATGTGATCATTGTCATCATTTTTTTATAATCTGAGAAAGTGGTCTATGGAGAAAGCTGGATCCATAGTTTTTTTATCATTATTACTTTATCCATCGACCTAATGACATATAATCTCATGATTGGGATGGATTTTGATCATATTAAATAAGATATTGTTTTTAGAGGAGATCATTATCATGCTAAGAGAATCAAAGGAGAATAGAGGCCATACATAGAACTAGTAATAATACATTTAGTATTTATTTATGACATATGGTAAGTAATTTTATTTAATAATATATATATATATAAATTAAATGTAAAATATTTTTCTATACTTATATAGGAAATTGAGCATCCTGATGTTACGAAGTCTGATGTTTTTAAGATGATCTACACTGATCCTTCCATTGGAGAGATTACTGGTGATTGATAGAATCAGATTAAAACTATTTTAAATTTATTTATCATTAAAATTAACTAAAAATACTATTTTAAATAATTTTATTTCAAATTGAATTTGAAGGAGGTATATGAGTCAGTGACTTATCACACACATGATGAGAGTCAGGATGAGACTGAGGGTATGCAATCAGTACTAGCCTGTGCTTGCACGGGAAACCTATCAAGACGGTCATGAAAAGGTGGAGATCTACTCTCAGGATGTAGATGCTGGGGAGGGACAATTCCTTGTAGATAGTCTGGTTTAATTCCCTAATACATTTGGGTCATGTAATCTCCTAAGCCTACGGTCCATGTAATATCTAAGCCTACGAGACTTGTAAGGGTTCCCCCTCATCCATTGAAAGGGGGGTTATCAAAAATCAATAAAAATGAAGGCCTTCGGGCCATTCAGGAAGGATGGGACTGAGGGTCAATAAAATAGAGAGTTAGGATTTGATGAGGTAGCTTGAATATAGGAGACTCAATATGGTATCAAGAAAGGCTATGTTTTTTTATATCATTTCTCAATTGACGCATGTCAGTTATTGTGGAACTGCAACATGGCTATTGTACAACTTGAGAGGAGATCGTATATAGTCATTATCAATTTATATAAAATATAAGGAGAAGTTATGATCTTAACATGATGAAATAAATATTATATGTAGAGAGCAGGAGGAGCTTCATCGATACCAGCAACACTAAGAGAAGTAACAATGTCAATGACAAGATCATTAACACAAGAAAATAATAAAATATATGTGACAAATTGTACTGGGTATAGGTATGGAGTTCCCTCCACCTGGTACCGCAGATGATCCACCATCTCGATAGTGATGATGATATATTTTTTTGAACAAAAATATTATGATGAGTTTTTTATGAACATATAATGTGTAATATGGTTATTAATTTATATTTCTACAATTTTTTATTGTTTTCTTTTTAGAAAATCCTGGATTTTTTTAAAAGTTTTCATCATTTTTAAACAGAATAGTATTTCTATCACAATAGTTTAGTAGTGAAAATTATGGATTTCCACCCCTAATAACCTATTATGGAAGAACAGTTATTATGTCGCTAATTTTAACTTGTTCTATATGTGGAAGAAATGTTTTTGTGATGGGGAATTGAAAAAAATGTTCTTGCGATGCCATTTTCAGCCGCAATCCAATCATGATGGGTTCCCATCATGGTCGACTATTTACAATAGGCATTCGTCATGGCTTAACCATCAAAAATAATTAAATTTCTAGTTTTCACACATCAATATAATAATATTAATAATATATAACAAATAAAAATACATATTTTTATAATAAATCACTTTTATTAGTTATTATGTTTTTTTATTAATTTTTTTATTATTTATTATTTATTAATTGTATTATTTTTAATTTGTTACTAAAAATTACACTACTTTAAGATACCAATTGGATACAAGTATATCCAATGACCATATATCCAATATTTTTATATCTAATGACCATATATCTATCCACCATATATATAATGGCCATATTACATTCATATATATATAGATATACATGAATATATAAAATCACCATTTCATTTCCTTTCCAAATGTTTACCATATTTATAATGTGTTATATTAATTCTATAGCTATCATTAATTATATGAACTTAATGTAATAACTTGGTAATGGGAAATTAAACCTTTTAGTAGTTATATTTAAATATGGTTTCATTCTTTTAGTAATTATAGTAATTATGTTTCATTTAGTCATTACATAATGTATTTCATTTTGTAATATAACATTCAACCATAATGAAAAAAATAATTGTTTATTTTAGTTTTTTTTAATGTATCAAAATTTATCGAGAGCACAATATTTATTCAAAGGTAAATACATTCTAATATCATGAGGTGTTACACTTTGACTGGATTTCTACTTTACTTCAAGAGATCAATGCCTTGTGATCTAAGGTGATTTCTCTTCCCATATTTTTCTATCCTTTATCTTCTTCATAGGGTGGTTATGATAGTGGTTTAGATTCTTTTTTATTTTACGTAGATCATGAATTTGATTTATGTTTTTATGATCTAGGTTGTTGATGTTTTCCTTGCATGTTCTTGGCCTTTTGACTATCTCCCTCTCCCTATTCTTATGAAATGGTTGGTGAAGCTCCAATTGATTTAGGGAATGTGACACTTCTCCATTATTATTTTTTCATAAATTTTGGATGTTTTTGGGATGTGAGGTATGGTTCTAGATCATTAGAAATTCATATGATGGAATTTATTTCACCAATTCCAAGTCATTTAAATTTTAGTTAATAAATGTCATAAATATTTGTGCATACATTGGTAGTTATTCTCTTCACTGATAAAAAGGAAATCAGTAGTTCATTCTAATGATGCCAATAGGGGTGGCCAAATATATTCAATTAATTATATAGAAGTATGTATCTCAAATAAAAAATCTAGAAACTAACAAATGCAGGAAGTCAAGGTTAAAGAGGTTACTCGAGATCAACCGTTATGTTCCATTCATAGATCTGTCTATGAATATGAGAAGGGAGCGTGATCATGAAAAACAGATAATGTTCCTATAAAATTAAGTTGTTATCAACCTCGAAGAGTGAATATAGACCATGAATAGTGAATTTAAAAAAATTTATGGTGAATTAGAGAATTTCATTTTGATAATCACTCTGTAATAAATTTTTTCTGATGTATTTTTCAGTTTCTTGTAATCTTTGTACTACTAGAAATTTAAGAACATTGTATTATTCCTACCATTAATGTAAGTAATCTCATCTAAAGAACATTAAATATCATATGTTATTCTACTTCTTTATATACTTATGTTTCATGTTTTACAATTGCTTATATTTTCAGGATTTCATTACTTAGGTGTGTGGAAGGTTGATTTTTTGTAGTGGGTATTATGCATGTCTTCCCATAACTGGTATACATAGTTTGGGGGAAGTAAATCCATGGAGGATAGATATTACACTATGATAGTCTCTACAAGAACTTTTAGTGGGATGATAATCATACATTCGTTGGTTTCATCATAATCTCTGTCTATTAGAGTCTCACATATTCCCAAATAATGGTATTAGAGCAAGGTTACCACACTAGTAACAAATCAAGTATGACATCAGGCGAAGGGAAGATCCAGATTGAAAATTTTGATTGAATGGATTTTAGAATCTATTAGACATGGAATGAAGACCATTTAATTCCAAAGGATTTGGAATTTCCATTGTCGAGAGTGAAGTCATTGATGATAGAGAAAAATTAACGATTGTTCTTGGACAAAAAGGTATTAGCCTTAGTGAGGATATATCTAGAATGAAATATTTCTTTCCATATTTGGTATAATTAAACTATAATAAATGTTATGAATGCCTTGTTTTATTTTTATGAAAATAAAAGGACTCATAAAAAAATGTCATGTTGAAACAATTATTCAGTTTATGGTTTTTGAAAGGAAGAATAGTTACAGATCATGTGAATGACATCCACATGATCTGTGGGAAGCTCATTTAAGTGAAGGTTTCTTTTGGTGATAATTTTTGGGTACTACTTCTTTAATCTTCACTTCTAGAAATAAATTATTAAATAGTTATTATGGTTATTAACTCCAACATAAAAATATTTTTTTATGATATTAATAATATGATAATGAATGAATAACTTCAATGAAGTGAAGTCCATTTACAAACCAGTAGTGCCCTTAATAATGATTGAAAAGGATGGTCAAACCATTATAAATAAAAAAGGAAACCAATGGAATAAAAATATCATGAATGATGATAGAGTAATTCAAATAGTACTGGTCCTACATGCTTCAAATGTGGAAAAAAGGACATATCAAGAAGGATTGTAAGAGTCACAAGGATAACTCCATTAATTTATATACTTATAGAAGTGAAACATTTATTGAAGTAACATAAAGTGGAAATGAATTATTGTTAATCATGAACACACCAGTAAAATATCAGGTGATTGAATCAGGAGAATATTTTCATTCAATATAAGAACAATGATACATATTCAACAATGTATATATGAGGTTTAAAAAAGTTTATCTATCATATGACAAGGCTTTAAAAATTATTGGAAAATCATATGCCAATGTAAAAATGAATAATGGGGGATCCTTGAAGTTAACAGTCGTAAGGAACACCCATAGGATTGAAATAATATTTTTTTCAATGGAAAACGTGATGAATCCTGATATAGAACCAGTTTTACAAATTGGGTATCAAAGGTTACTCAACATTCTATGATCGTAGCATGCGGTGTAATGTATGAAACTCTTTAATTGACAAAAAAATCATTTATAATTTCAGTTCCTGAATGTTTTACTACTGATAATATGAAAGTATGTCACTGTATTCTTGGCCACAAGAGTGAGAAGAACCTGAAAGTTTTATTGAAAAAATTTATACTAAAGCTTGATCACATAAAAATTAGAAAGTGTGGATCTTTTATTTCATGTAAAAAGAAAATGTCCATCAAATTAAATTGATAAAATCTAAGTAATTAAAAGTTAGATATTGTACACATTGATTTTAGGGACCTTCCCATATCAAATCCTATGATGTTTCCCTATAATTTCATAATTTCATTGATGGTTCTACTAGAAAAGTATTGATTTACTTTTTAAAACATAAGACTGATGTTTTTAGGTATATTCTCAGTGGAATAATTTGGTGTAAAGGGATATTTTATAGAAGTTGAAATGAATACAAATGGATAATGGTTGTGATAACACTGGATATAACAAAAAATAGAATAAGGAATGAAAATAAGGTCTAGTGAACTACATAATACAATAGAGTGGATAAAATAATGAAAATGAATTTAGTATTGAAATTTAGTATTATGAGGTTTCAATGATGAATTCCTCGAGGTATTTGGGATGAGGCACTCAATATAGTATTATATCTTATGAAAATAAGTCTAATGTTAACTATTGGGAAAGAACATATGGATAAATTATTATATGCAAAATGAAAAATATTCATTATCATAGTGTTTTTGGTAGTTTATCATATGTACAGGTAAATTATAATCAAAGATATACTCTTTTTGATATATCAAAAATGTGTTTCTACATCCTTTATGGAGATAAAAATTTGGGGTATCTATGTTGGGATAATGAAAAATGGAAATGTATTAGAAACTGATATGTTCCATTTAATTATAAAATTATTCAGAAAGATAAAAACATGGTAGAGAATGTTGTTTATGGAAAAAAGATATTGAATTCCTAACCAATAAAAGTAAGATAAGAAAAATATGGCTAAAACTGGAGAACTTAGATGTGAGTTTTGACCTCACTAGAAGTCTAGGAGTATGTTCATCAGAAGATCATACAAGAAGTTATAGATTAGTTAATGCTCGAGTGGGAGCACTAAAAGTGTGGGCCTTAAATGATAGATTTCTGAAATATAAGGAACTATTAGGGAGAGTTGATCTGAGTAGTTTAAAGAAGATAATTTAGATTATAAGATCGACCAAAATTAGAATACTATATCAGAGGTTTACGATTGATAGGAAAATCATACTCTTAATAGATGCATGCGAAATTGAATATTTGTAGAAGGTATCTCTACTCACTGATTCAAAACAACGTGTCTTGGAAATGAATGAATTGATGGCTTCGTTGAACCTCAACTGAACTTGAAAAAAGGTTGGACTTTTGGAAGGTAAAAAGGAACTTTAAAGTAAGTTGGTTTATTGTATTAAGGAATAAGCTGGTTGAAAAAGAGATACAAAAAAAGACTGATTGTGAAAGGGGTTCAATATAAGGAAGAATTTTATTTATTAGAAATATTCTCACGAGTAGTTAAATATTCTACCATCTACATATAGATAATCATGGTTTCATCAAGAGATCTAACACAAGATAGTTTTACATCATGGTGAGTTAGAGGAATAAATTTACATGAAACAACCAATAGGTGTATTAGAAGTTGGGAACCAAAATTTGTTTTGTGAATTGAATAAAATATTATATTTATTAAAGAAATAATTGTTATAAAGGAATAAATAATTCAATATATTTATGTTGGATGGAGGGTTCAAGATATGAAACACTGATAATTGATATTACCGAAAGAAATGCGATGATTTGAATTTTATCATTTTTTGTATATAAATGATATGTTTCTAGTTTGACCAGATGAATAAAATATTTAGAAGTTGGAGAATAATTTTTCCATATACATTGATATAAAATATATATGTAAAGATAAGAAGATATTGTGTATAATGAAGAAAATATATAGTAAGATTAAAACATTGGTTATATATTAGTAGGATTATATCTAGAAAATCATTGAATGTTTTTGAATTGATGAATAAAAACCAGTTACTAATCCACTTGTGAGATACTTTATATTATATCAGGAACAATCTCTTGTAATGAAAGATGATAATTAGTACATATATAATGCTCCATATTATTCATGTTTCAAAAGTATAATGTAAGAAAATATTTTCACTCAACCAAATGTTTATTTTTTAGTGGGATTTTTTAGTAGGTTTATCTTTAACCATGGAAAAGAGAATTGGGAAGAAGTTAAGTGGGTCCTTAAGTACTTGAAATGATCAAAATATATTACTCCATTATTTTGTGAGGAATATTTGTTAAAATGGTTTTATAATGATGAATTTTTTGGATATTAAAAAATTGAAAAATAAAACATAGATTATTGTTCACATAAGAAGAAACACTAAACAGTTTGATATAGTAACTACAAAACATTGTTACATTAAGTAGAATGGAATCTAACTATGTTGTAAAAAATTGAAATTGGGAATGAAATGGTTTGTTAAAAGAAATATTTGAAGGAATTAAGAATAATTCATGAAGGATGATTCTTTCTATGATATCCAAAGTGAAATTAACTTGGGTAAAAATTTTGTATTTCATGAAAAGATAAATAAAATCATCTTGATGTACCATTTGATTATAAATGTGTTGAAATATAAATATATAGATATATTTAAGATAGTTGTTATCCAAAATCAAATAGATATATTCACTAAGATTTTAGTTCAAGAAATTAAATGGCAGCATCATGCGACAATAGGGCATGGGTTGAACGAGGTGAAGGAAAAATTCTTACTAATTAGAGGAAGGAAGGAAGTTTATGATTCAAAATTATCAATGTGTTTTCCTAAAAAAATCTCCAAGTTGGAGATTATTGGGATACAATATTTGGTTTCAGATCATCATAAGATCATCTATTGGAATTTTTTCACTAGTTTCAGGTCATTATAATTTCAATTAGAATATGGCATGAATCAATATATAGAAAATGATATTTATTATCTTTAGATATATCAAGATCAATGGTAGTTTAATCCACTAACAGAATCTAGGATGGTCTGAAATATTCAGCTAATTCTCTATAAAGAAGATTCTTGACTAAAGAATCTAGAAATTCATCGACGTATGTGGTCAAGGTCAATGAGGATACTAGAGATCAATGGAGAAATTACATAAGGAGGTCACTCCAAGAATATGAGAAGTCAATGTGATTGGAATAACTGGATAAAGATTCAATAAATAAAAAGTAGTGACTAACCATGAATAGTGTATCTTGATCCTTAACCGTTCATGTGAAAAAGTACATGTTGAATCAAAAAATTGATGTGTCTTAATGACTAATTAATAAATTATTACTAATTTATTTTTTCACATTATTATAATATTAATACTTCTAGTAATATAATAAACTCTTAGTTTTCCTCTTATTCCCCTTGGACAACTCGTTCAATAAATGATAAATCTTCTATATTCATTTACTACTTTATGTACTTTGGTTTCATATTATACTCTTAAATCTATTTTTATTAGTTATCTATTTAGGTGTGTGAAAGTTTTATTTTGTGTATTGGGTAGAGTAAAGTTTCTTCTAACCTCATGTACACTTAGTTGAGGGGAGGTGAAGCTCTAGAGGTTTTGTTTTCCACCTTGATGATTTTTTAAAGAACTTCTCGTGGATAGATAATCATACATCTATTGGTTTTATTAGAAGCTCAGTCATTTGGATTTACTTGAATTCTAAATATAAGTTTTATGAATTTTCTTTCTTTTGGTTTATATGAAAGATCAACCTATTGAATATAATGAAATGGACTAAAATAAATTAAATGGGAGGGGTTATTTTCCTATGATTTATACGATTCTATGATATTGTAGGTGGTTTATATATATTAGATGCTTCTACCAAGATTTTTATTACTACTGTGATATACATATTATTTTTTTGGTTAAATTGATGAAACCACCTTCCATAATAGGATAACTATATAATGACAGAAATGAAATGGTTTTTGGGAAATCTAAAATTTTATATTTTTTTTATTTTTTTATAATTAATTTATACAAAAGAATTATTAAAAATATATTTTGTGATGTGATTTTCAATTTTTTTCTTAGTTTACTACCTTTTAATGTTTTACCATATTTTTTTTAGTTTTATCTTGGTTTGGAATATTATATATGGTATTAGGGTGTTGGCATGGGTTTCTTAGTAGGTGTTTCAATTGGTTTTCCCTAGTTTACATTGGGAGATATTATTTTTGATGAGGCTGTAATGGATAAGCTATTATGTGGTATGAAATTGTTTCATGGATTGTTTTGTGGAACAGATGATTCTTTTTTGTGGTAGTAGTCATTTTTATCTTTTTTAGTGTTTAATGTCTCTAAGAGAGGAGGAGGTTGCGATTTATATCATAATTACATGATGGTATGGAATATCGTAGGTAATAATAAATATAGTAATGATTATAGGATATAATTTAATAATAAATTCCCATTAAAAAGTTAATAATTATGGAAATAAATTGGTAATGTCTAGGTTAAACATTGTTGATGGGTAATAAATGGTTTAAATTTAAATATGGAAATAAGTTCTATAATTATAATAATGTGGCTAGTAAAATTGAAATTCTGAAAATAGAAAATTTTATTTTTCAAATGAAAATTGATAATGTTGTTTTCCCAAATAAAACATTATTTTTCTTACTATTTTATTTATTTATGGAATTTTTTATCGTTTACTTGAGTTTCGTGAAAAATCATTTTGAATTTTTGAATTTTGGAGTTTCAGAATAGGGTGCACATTTGTCCCACAGTTAGTACTAACCATGTAGAAACCATGTAAAGGGCCTATAGTTTTTAAAAGTGAGTTTTTTAGGGATGGAATATAATTTTTAAACTGTGCATCCAGATCATGAGAATGTGTTATTCTCATTCAGTGGAAACTGAACATTTGGCAAAGAGTTAACTAAACTATGATTCTAAATCGTGCAAGTTTCTCTAGTTTTAAAAATTTCGTTATCCAATTATACTCATCATCTAATTTATGGGGGAACCACTATTTTCTACCTACTTCTTTTGGTTGAGACTTAGTGAGCATGATAGATCCCTTCTTCTCCATATTTCCTTGATTTAAACTTCTTTACCACCATTACCTAGTGAATTTATTTATGAAAACCCCTTCATTCATATTATTCACAATTCTTACTTCTTGTTTCTTTATGTTTTCTCTTGGTTTCACCTCCTCCTAGGTACCTTAGGGGTTTTGGGATGATATTAGGGTTAATGGGTGGTTATAATGAGGATATTTTTTTAGGTGTTTAGGGGTCAACTTTAATATTTCTTGATCATTAACCAATGAAGGTGATTCATTGTGGATTTTTACACGGGGCTACTTCTTGTAATGCGGTGTGTTTTTTTCACATCAATTATTTAGTATATCATTATGTTCTTGGGAATTTTAAATGATTTATTTGTTAAACTATATCTACAATTGATATTAATAATATGTTTTATAATATTTTGAAAGTGGATTTAAATTTTTAATAAAATTATTAAATGGGTTTCTAGTTTTTAAATAAGTGTTTTAAATTTCTAGTGTTTATGAAAAAAAATTAAAGGGTTAATTTTGACTGTATTTTTTGGGTCAATGGTTTTAACACCATTTTGGTCACATGTGAAGCTAAATGAACTTTTGTTAATATTTTTAATTTTTTAATAAAATTGAATTGGATATGTTTAATTTATTTTGTGTGTGTTTTTAATTGATTGACTGAAAAGATGTTTCATAACTGATTTTAGAATGATTAAAAAGGCTTTGAATCCTGAGTTGGTATCTCAAGAAGACCCATTATGAACTTTCCAATAGATTTCAAAAATGCCCAGTCATGCATGACCTTGCTTATGACCCTTGTGTTTGTTCCCTTTTTATGGGTGGTACATTATGTTTGTAGTGATTGGGTGATGGATAAAATAGATTTTTTTCTTATGAGAGTGTTGATGGTGATGGTGAGTTATTATGAGGTTTTCATTGAACTCGTATAATTTTTTTTCTCACCATCACTTTTTTATTTGATCATTGGAAACAAAATAGTTATGTGAGAGGTCTAAAATTATTCTAAACTAGATATTTATATTCTATTTGTGTTCCCCTAGTTATTATGGATGTCAGTGAGAGTGGGGAGATCCCCCAATTTTAGGCTTGGTGTAGTCTAGTCAAGTGGAATGTGTTTTTTGGAAACATTATGTTTTGATAATTGGACTCATTTTATTTATAAATTATAGGACTCTCACAATGGAACCTATGGCAGATCTAATGACACCAAATTCTATAATTTGTGGTTTAATGTAGGAATTTCCATTTATATTTCCATTTTTATTTTATTGGATGGCACCATTGATTATTTACTTTCATTCACTTTTTTTGTTTATTAATGGCATGATTCCTTTCAATTGATTTTTTATGTAGTGTGGTCATCTTAAAATGGGTTTTGGAAATGGTTTAAAAAAGGGGGTGTTTGAATTTAATGAGTGTATCTAACATGAATATGTGATTTTAAAAAAAGTTTTTTAAAGTGTTTTTTAAAATGAATTGCTTCACCTAAGTTTTTGTGAAGGGAATGGATTGTTTTATGAAAATAGATCCGCTCAATATTTAATTTTTTATGCTTAATTGAGAAAGTTTTGTTTTTGGCATTAAAATCTAGAAAAAATGAAATATATTTTGAATGAAATTTTAAAAAATCTTAGTAGAGTTCTACCTAGCTCATTTTTCTCACACCCTACAAATACCAATTGGTGCCTCTATCTCATCTTGTTTCCTTTAAAACACCCATATGTGGTCTTTATTAGTTTATGTTTGTGTTAGTTAGGCAGTAATGGTATAAGATATAAAAATTTAACATGGGTCACATTGATATTTATAGTAGTATTTTGGTTTTGGTTTTATTTTGGGATGTTTATGTATTATTCCAAATTTCTCATTTGATTCATTTTTATATGATATATAATTTTTTTATTTTTGATCATTTAATGTCATGTTTTATATCCATGCATTAATTTTATTTTACCTACTATTTTACTCAGATTGGATATTTTTTAGATTTATTATTGTAGTGAAACCATTTGAAATAGTATTTCCCTAATGTAGAGGCACTAGTTTCTAGACCGTTGTGATAAGGAACACCATTCAGGTCTTACCATAGGCCAAATCAAGTGCCTAGTTCAAGGGTGGCCTAGGTTAGTTCATAGAAAATGGTATCATATATTAGGTCATGTAAGGGTTCTAGGATCTTGATAACCCATCTTTTTTATTTAGGCAGTGTCATTATATAAATTATATTATAATCATCATTGGGACTCAAGAGGTAGATCATAAATGGGTTATTTATTATAACCCATTATTGAAAAGCATGATTCTCCATTCATTATTGCGATTTGAATCTTGGCATTGAGTTAATTTTTGGCTAGTTCTAATAATATTTAGATCCCCATTTAATATATGGATTATTTTGTGGATCACTCATGGTCTTGAAGGTTGATATGGAGACCAAACAAGAGATGCATAGTTAGCCTGCATGGTATGGAAATTTGTGCAGAGCCCGTGTACTAGTGGTCTACAACTTCATAGATTCTATTTCATGGTTGGTGTATGGTTTTCCATCCCATAAAACTAAGCCATTTACAATTCATTTTCTCCCTGGGATGATTTTATTTATTCCTTTTACTCTTCATATTGACTCTAATGACGATTACCGTTAATTCGAGTATAGTTAAGGGAGTTTTTATTATGGATTATATGTTATTAGACTTGGATTTGATAAATGTGTGCAACTTGATATTTGAGTTTACATTTTCATGGTTGATTATGTGGTTGGGAGAACTGGTTTTGGGATGATAAAAGTGATATTCTGGTAGTATTTTGAAAATATTTGGTCTTAAGTGATTTTTACAATTGGTTTTAGTGTGTTTTCGAAGGTAATTATTTTGAAATAAAATTTATAGGTTTTTTTATAAAATAAAATAAATTTATATATGAATTAAATTTATTTTAATTTTGAATTGATTTAAAGATGCGATTTAGTGGTTTTTAAAATGGGGGTGTAGTGTTTTAAAGGGAAAAGTATCTTATAAATTATTCATGCATAAATGAAAAGATTTTATACATTTATCAAAATATTATTGTTTAAATATATTACATTTTTATCTTAATTAGTGTAGAATTTTTTTACTTGATTTGTGGAGTGTGAGTTAATTCAATTTTTTATTTTATTTTGACCATTACTCCCTAAGTGTCTGTAAAGAATAGTGGGAAGTCTATTTATTGGGAAAATACTTAGGATGTATCTTCTTGTCATCTAGTATTGGGTTCTCTTCTTTCTGAATCCACCTAGACTCAAAACCATGTGGTAGAGAGGGAATATTACATATTCTTGGACCCCATTGATGAATCCATGGATCATAAACAACCTTACTTCTATGGTGATCAAGGAATAATTAAGGTAATAGGGTGGATAAAGGTAATTGATGGGATCTTAAGTTCTCTCGAAACCCCTGTAGTTTCTTGGGTAAGGGCATATTAATGGGGGTTGAGTAGGTAAGGAAACCCATGGTATGTGATGTCTCATCTCTATTTGTTTTTAGTGAATATGTTTTGTTCAATGGGAAGTAGAGTTTGGTTGAGAAAAATTCGGAAGGGTCGGTCGAAGATGGTCAATATTCACAAAATATGAAGGGGCATCATGTATGCTTCTAGTGTGGATCCCCTATGTATTATATGTTTTCATGTTCAAAAAATATGAGGGTATATCACCGATTTGGAAAAAAATTCCATATTCAAAGGTTTAGTAAGCTGTATTTTTAAAATAAGATGTTTCAGGTGTATTTTTCGGTTATTGGGAAGTTATTTTTTTGGGAATTTTATGGAGTGGTTGTAGAAGTAGTTGAACATTAGAGATTTTGTTGGTTTCTTCCTTATGGTTGGTGATGAATCGTTGTTTTGAGGCTGTATCTTTTCTCTTTGGGGTTTTCTACAAAGGTTTGTGTAGGTTTCCTTAGGTTGGAAGTGTTGAGGTTGAATTCATGACAGATGGAACGTGGTTGGATATTGGCTTCATGAATGGGTAATTATTACCGTTCAATTACTTGTTGGATAAGGAACTTGAGGAAACTAGATTGTTTTGATGGGATGTTATGGAATGATGTTTTTATTTGATGTCTCGGTTTACCTTATGGAGATTTTGTGACCTAATTGAAGAACCCATTCTAGTTTATGATGAGGTATTATAGTGGATGGTGTTCCTAATACTTTTTTAGGTATGTTTGATGGTATTTTGGATCAATGGTTGTTTTATGTTTCATAGGTTTTTTAAATGGTCATTCATGCATGATAGAGAGGTATCATTTCTTGGGGTATTTTATATAGGTATCCTATTTTATATTATGTTATTCTATAACTCACAATTTTATATGAATCATAAAATGGTGGGGAGATTTATGGTTGGGTATCTATTTCCATTTGAACTTATTCTAGTGGGTGGTGTAATGTTGTGTTTGGAGACATTTTGAGGATGGATATGGGTCTATCTCTCTGGGTTTATATAGTTTTTTATGTCATTTGGATTGATCTTGTATGACTTTTGGGGTTGTTTCATACTCAATAAATTCCCTTATGACTACTTTAGTAAGACACACCTCCATTCACATGGTGTCATTATAGCTCTTGACCTACTACATTTCACTTTAACAAAGAACTTTCTAGGAGTATAAAGTGTTATGGTGGAGATAATTGTTACACCCAAACCATTATTTCCTTTATTATTTTACTTCCTTAATTATATTTTATCTTTTCCTTGTGTTTTCGGTCGAGTTGGTTCATAATTTTTTATTTTTGAGTTCTATAGCATGGATCAGGATTAGTAGTAACCCTGTGGAAACCATGAAAAGGGACAACATTTTTTAATAGTGATTTTTTCTTGAATTAAACATGTTTTGGTAAACAGTTACTCCAAATTGTATAATTCTTTTTCCCATCTTGTTCCTACTACACGGTTGGCCTACAGTTTACCAAATCATGTGGCTAAACCATATGATCTACCTAGGTTTTAAAAATTAACTTTTTTTAAATATAATCATACTTAAATAAAAATTTTAAAACCTTAATTATATTTCCCCTATTATACTTCATTATTCCTTCCCCTTTCATTCCTTTCTCTCAGTTTTACTTATTTCCTAGAACCCTTGGAAATATTGGGATGAGATTAGGGTTCCGAGGTGGTACTAATGAGAAACATTTATTTTTTATGGGTTGAAGGGGGCTTCATAATTATTCTTTGATAATTTTATATTGAGGGTGATGCATTTTTTCTTGTCAGGAGGGGTTATTTCTTAGAATATGTGATATTTTTTGTGAATTTACTTTAGTTGGCATGTAATTTTGTTCTTATGGATTTTAAATGATTTATTTTTTAAACTATATCTACAATAGATCTTGATAATAAATTGTATATTTTTTCAATGAGGATCCACATTTATCATAAAATTATTCCTAGTTTTTTAAGATGTGTTTGAAATGTGATGTGTTTATTGAAAATGTCAAAATGTTTTGTGTTGAAAGTATTTTTTGTGATCAAATTTTTTGACCACATTTGGGTTTGAGGATAAGATAAAGGATGATGGTTAAATATTTTAAAAGGTTTAATAAAATTTTAGTATATTATTTAAATAAATTTTATGTTTATTGTTAAATTATTCTCTCAAAAACAGTTTTATAAATGATTTTTGAATAATTAAGATAAGAATCTGAATTCTAAGATGGATTTTCAAGAAGAACCGTTTGGAAATTTTCATTGGTTTTCAAAAATGTGTGGGAATGTTAGACCCTACTTGTGCATCATGTGTTTTTCCCTTTTATTGGTGTTTCATTGTGCTTTTGGTGATTAGGTTTAAGATAAAAATGGTGTGTTTCTTATAATGGTATTGGAGGTGAGGGTGAGTTATTATGATTATATCATTGAACTCTATTAATTGTTTTCTTACCTTTGATTTATCTTTGGTCATCAGAGCCTATGTAGGTTCTTGGAAAATCTAGGATTATGATACACTACATAGTCTCATGAATATAGTGTCCCCAAGTTGTACTATATTTCAGGTCTAGTGGGGAGGGACCTTGGTTTTAGGTTTGGTGCAGGCTAGTAGGGTGGCTTGTATTTTCCGGATGCAACATTTGTCTATAGTTGGTTTCATGTTTTGTAAAGTCTTATACTATCTCATAATATAACCTAGGTACAATCCAATGAAACATATTTTCATTATTACTGGGTTTATATTGGTAATTAAATTTATATCATCTTCTTGATTAGATTTTGTGGCACCAATGATTATTTACTTACATTCACTTATAATTTTTTATGGATGACATGGTGCCTTTTTATTGACCCTTATTTATGTGTGGTGGTTAATATTAAAAAGAGTTTTAAAAATGATTTTAAAAAATAATGTTTAATTTTAATGGGATATTTTAATTCGAATGTGTTATTTTTAATTAAGTTTTTAATGTTCTTATTATAATTAATCATTTCTCACTAGTTATTATAATGGAAATGGATATTTTTATGAACATGTAACATATAATTATTTAATTATTTATTATTACTTGAGAAAAAATTGTTTTTCTATTATATTTAAATTTATCGTAAATAAAATTTATTTTGAAATAAATTTTACAAACTCTTTAGTTGAATCTTGATAGGCTTATTTTTATCAGACCCTCTATACACCAATTGGTGTACGCATCTCTTACTGTTTCCTATCAGATTCTCAATTTGTGGTCTTTCTTGGTTTATGTTTGATTTGTTATTGTAGAGTTAATATGGGATGTGGTGATGGACCACAGATCAAATGGATATAGGTAATATATTTTAGGTTTTGGTTCTATTTTGTGATGTTTATATTTTAACCTATATTTGTCTTTCGATTCATTTTGTATATGATATGTTATTTTTTTCTTTATGATTATTTTATATAATGTTGTACATCCCTGAGTTAATTTTATTTTACCATATATTTTTAATCTGATTTGATGTTTCATTTCTATTTTTGTTTTTGGAGTGAAATCAATACCATGAGTGTTTCCTTGATTCCCATGCACTACTTTCTATCCCGTGAGAATCCAGAATATCCTTTTGGACTTACTATGGGCCGACATGGGTGAATGGTTCACGGGTAACCCGATTTTGGTCAGGATAGTTGTTATAACTAATTTATGAAAAATTTTGGGTGAGTTACGGAATATTTTTGGAACATATTCTTAACTGTGGTAGTGGTAATGTGAAGGTTTTTAAGGGTATTGGTAGTTAATTTGGTATGAAACCTTGGGTTATTGTTGTGTGTGACTATGATATATGTTGCATTTCCTTGCGATTTTTACATACCTTTCCTGAGTGAAATAAAATTAATGATGCCTAAATTGTTTAGGTTCTAGGTGTTTTCCACAACATAAATATTGGTGAGGGAATTAATGAATGAAAACTCTATATTCCCCACTCTCCCTTATAAGTGTCATCTAGGACGTGATAACTCATGGTAGGTATATACATAAGGGTTGTAATGGATTAAGTTTATAGTATGGAATATTCTTTTTGACTCAATTATGTGATGTGATACAGATATGATAGAGAATTTGATATATTATGGGGTCCATTCATGGTAGGCTAAGGGCATGAGGCAGATCTCCTTTGTATTGATCCCTCTGGCTCCACGACATGTTTTGGGTTTGTGTTGTGTTTTTCTTTTTTAATAAAGGGTCTTGACCCCAATCTTTATGACTATTATACTTTTTTCAATATTGGGTGAGTGAGCCTTAGTGGGTTGGGTGATAGTTTACATGGCATCAGTGTGTTTTGTTTCTTCTATTTATTCACTAAGGTATTAGTATTCTTCTTCTACATTTTCATTAGATGTATTTAGAATGATCCTACTGAGTATAGATGTATTCTCACCCTAATACATAAATATATATTTTTAGGTTTCCAAGAGGGATTTAGTAATTAAGATAGACATTTCTAGCTTCAGTCTTGGAGCTACTATTAGATTCACTTCCACAGGTGTTCCTTTGGTATTTCATTTTTGGAAACTTTTTTTGTATGAAATTACATTATTTTTGGGATATTGTTTTTTATTTTATACTATTAATTTAATATTTGGTTTTCTTTTTTATGTTCCTAGAATTATTAGGTCAGTTATTTCATTTTGTATATTCTATAACTTTGGTGCTAGTTTCAAACTCATGGAATATTAGAGGTAGACTTTTGGGGTCACACTCATCTATATTTTCATCCCAGGAGTGGTTCCTAGTGGGGGTAGGTTATAACACCCATACTTAAATATCATTAATAATGGATCTTAAAAAATAACTATAAAAACTATTTTTCCAATTGGGAATATTAAAAACATTATATAGATGCACTTATCATAAGTCATAATGATCTATTTAATTAGTATTAATTAAAAAATATTATATTATTTATCACTTATGATAAATTTTTTCAAAAATAAGTGGTTTTTGATATTTTTTTAAAACACACTTACAAAAGTTTTTATTTGAGAATACTAGCTAAAAATATCGTTGTATATTCTTTTTATAAATATTAACGTTTAGTTTGACTATAATTATAAATTATGAAATGAAAATTAGAATAAAATAAGTGATGTTTGTTATTTTCATGAATTAACCATTGAATTTTTTATAGAATACAATTTTTTAGTAAAAAATTTGTGTAATCCAAGAATATTGGATCATTTTCATTAGTGATAAAGATAATAAGTAGTTCCTCAAAAGTGTTTTCAAACAGGATCATATAAAATCTCTCATCATGAGTACTATGTTTTGGAATCAACTTCCAATACACGCTATCAAATTTATAAATAAAATTACCTAAATAAATTATAGAAAAATATTTTTTCAAAAAATAATTGATAACACTTATACATATGGAATTATTTATTTTGTTTATTTTGTGTATAAACTTTCTATATATAATTTTTTTAATAAAAAAATTAATGTATTCCTAGTAGGTTTTTTCACCCAATTTGGAATGAAATATTTGGAATAAAATATATATTTTATGTTTGCATCCAATGGCAAATGTTTCTTGGTTTATGATTTTCCATCACAAGTTCCTAGATTCTATTGTCCGGATCCCATCATTTATTGTTGATCTCTATTCAATGATCTAAAAAAATCCCCCTATATTATGATTAATTTAAATATATATTTTTCAATCATGTTATTTAAGGTTTTATGATTAGGGTGAATTATTTTCAGAACAAGTGGTTTGTGCCATCTATATAGAACATTCTAGGTTTTTCATAGGATATAGAGTTGGTGAATTGTGTGTGTCTAAGTGGATATAGTGAGAAAATCCATATATGTTTCTATTATTTATTCCCATGCCATAATTTCGGATCTATAAGATTTTTAGGTAAAAATTTTAAGGAATAATTCCAATTTAGATTGAGGTTTATATGTTCAACAAAAGTGGTTCCTCTTTTTTCAACAAATGGAACATAATTTTACACACATGAAACCAGTTCATGATCTTGATTTTATACACTCTTTCACATATCTTAGAGTATGAACACAACTTTAATAGTATTGATTCCATTAGATCTGGTTTCAATGGCTTCCTCCACCTCCATATATAGAACAAAAAACAATGGGTTATGAGAGAATTTACATCCATTATACAAAAACAATTAGCTTGATGCACAATGTTAATGTGTTCACATAATGAAAAACATCAATAACCTTAATCTCTCTATGGTTCATTTGACCAATAAAAAGTGGTGAAGTTATTTTTTAATAGCCTTTGAGTGTACTTGATAGCATTTTGGGTAAGAGTTGTGGTTATGAACTATTAGTCCATTCCCACCCACTAGACCCTCCCTCCTATCCCCATCTCCCCAGGAGTCATAGGTATAGTTTTTTTATACCTAGGGAAACCCAAAATCACATCCACCACCCCTACCATGGAATAAAAAATCATATTTACCTCATATACAACATATTCTAGGTCTCTCTAAACCTTAACATTCATTTCTATTATGAACCTCTTTCTAATGGTGAGATGGGTGGAGTCTACATTGGGAATCATAAATTAGGGAACACTGAACATGTGAGACTCTATCAAGTTAACAAGACAAATTATACCTGAATTTATCAACAACATATTGGTATTGGAACCGACACTGACACAATAGTAGGCATAGACCTTGACACTAAGTATCTTACACATCACCCCCTCCTCTGGGCTAACATTCTCTAAAATCTTAAATAGTGGCTCATTAGGTACAACATGTGGTTAATTAGAATTCCATGGACTCTAGGTTTACTGAATATATTTATCATTAGGTAGATGTTATAGAATTCAGTCTTGTAGGGGCTACACCACTAGAAAATAATCCTTGGATCTAGAACCAAATGATCAGCATGCTTTAGGTACTTCAACCTTGAACACTATAATGAACCAAATATATATATATGTGTGTGTGTGTGTGTTAGTGTGTGTGTGTGTGTGTATGTATGTATAATTTTACCTATGAATAAAAATGTGTGTAGTATTTATGATTATGTATAGTACAAGACACATGAAAAATCTAACAATAACCAACATTACATTATTACATCAATATGGAACATTAAATTTAGAAAATAAATATACAAAAAAATTAACATTGTTATAATGTGATAATAACATAAAAATAAAAATAATAGGAAAATTTGGATCATTTTGATGTCCTAGAATTATCTTACACATAAAAAACATTGTAAAAAAGACACAAAACATTAGTAATGTAATTAAAATTTTCAAAATGAATAATATAGAACCATGAGAGAAATTTAAATGAATTATTTTTGGTGCCCCCTTTAGAAAATAAAAGGGAAAGAATAAGGATACTTAGAAATCCTAGGAGAAGTCCCATTACCTTTCGAAGGGTTCCCTCTAGTCACTATGAAAACCTTACTCAAGGTACTATCAAACCACTCAGCCTATATCAGTCGGGTCTCCAATGATCGTCATGCATATTTTGTCCATCCCACCAATGCACACTACATTCCCATTCGACCTTCCCCTCCCTGTATATGGATTTTTTTGATAAATAAACCCCATGGATCACCACATAGTGTATTATTTTTTCACTTCTAAAAGAGAGAGAAATTATCTCTAAGAAGCTTTACTCAGGCCTCCAACACCTCTCTAACGAATCCAATTACAATTTAGGACTTAAGAAATTTAAATTTTGTAGTAAGTGGTGATCCAAAATCATCACTTGGGTGACCAACCACCCTTGGTTCCTCACTAACTCTTCCCAGCTTAGAATATATCCTCACAGGGTAGATGACCTTAGTGTCTATACATAAAGGGATTCCCACCTTAGAAACCCATCACCTAGGGCCGACCACCTTAGACGAAATCCATTTAGGGATACTGAACCTAGTGAAAAATCGCCAAAGGCATATCACCTTAGTGACCCATCACCTAAGGAAGCCCACCTTACTGGCCATCCACCCATGTTATTCTACCTTAGTGACCATTCACTAAGGTTTTTTTCTTTACTAAAAAGACTTTATACGCCTTTACCAAAGCCTCAAATTTGGTAATCCTATCATTATGGCCTCCCCCAAAACCACCAGATTTATATTTCTATAATATGGGACACACCACTATGACCCTATTTCGGTCATGCACTCCATAAATAAAGGATTTACCCTATATATCCTCTCTAATTGGTGGGGACCCCCAGATACTGAAAATCACAAATTCCATTGGAAACATGGACCGAAATCTTAGATGTAGTTATGAGAACATTCCCATTTTAGGTAGTGACATTCACCTCCCACATGATACCAAAAATATTAAATGGATCAGGTAGAATCCACATATTCTATCTTCCAATTAGTGTATTTTTAAGACCCAATTTGGATTTTAGAATCACATAGGAAAATAAGAATGGGAATACATTTTTGATTAAGCTCGTATCCTACCTTCCTAGATACACCATCAAAGCCCTTTTCTCCCCTATCACCAAATGAAAAGAAGGTTCTTATAGGAATCTATTCTAGAGTAATCCACACACCTTTCATAAAGGATTCCATACCCCTCTTTATTTATATATACCTTACCTCATCAACCATTGTATGACGAAGGAAGTTTAACACCAGGCTTCCAGTTTATGTTTAAGTACCATTTGAATCCAATTAAGCAACATGAATGATATAATAGTGTTCATTATTTCCCACATAGAGAATAACTCATGTGGGATTAGGGAATCAATTCAATAATATCACTATCATAATCAAAGTTCCATCCTCAATCCTCCTCCTTAGATATAAGCCCAAATGGAATTTAACTATGTGGTATTTGATTCCCATCCTAATGGGATACATATGACCCCTTCATGTGGTTCAAAACCAAAATCATTAATCTAGTACCATCATTATTGGTCCATATTACCAATAAGATCCTTCTCCCTTAAAGAGTTCAATATTCCTTATAGGTCCATTCATCTCACCCTTATTAGACTGGACTCCCGATGAGAGCTATTATTATAGAACCATAGCCCTTGTATGATAAATCCAATATTGTAGGGACACATTCCCCTCAACGTTAACAATGAATCACCTCGTATGCATAAGTCCTGCACCAACCATTTCCAAGCATCATTCACCTGAACATCCTTACTAGATGACTATGAAATTAATGTTTTGGTCCCTATCAGATGACCCTAAATGGTATGATGTGACCCATTAATTTTTTTTAAAATATATGGGTTATAATTACTTTCATGGGGATATATAGGTATCCTTATCAGGGGACCATTCCCCACAAAAAAACAAAAAATTACTCTATGAATGAGGATAAATTCGAAATTTCCCAATTATGTGGATGCAAACCATAGTTACTTAAATTTAGGAATAAAAAATAATAAAAAAAGGTGGATAAATTATAATATATATAAATGGTTCCATTTATGGAGAGAATATAGTATATATAGATGGATCCATTGATGGAGAACCTCTAATATATATAGATGATTTATATCAATACATTTTTATAATTGATTTCTAACATAACGGTGATCGGTACCATATTTGGATTTGGAATGGATTCAGAAACATGTCTTAAATCTATAAGAGATACCCAACATAAGAAACAATTCCCCCCAATAAGGTGTGATGAGCTCAACTTCCCATCATCCCAACTAATGTGAGTTCCTAAGTGTCGTTGGAAAAAATACCCAAATTACCGCCTTACATTAGAAATAAGGTCTATATACTATCATGGATGTGGGGACCATTGGGTGATCCCCATTCCATGAATAAAAACCATTGGAAACATTCTAATGATTTTTATTAATTCCCCACACATGAATAACTACACACACCTTCAAGTGAATATAAAAAATGGTGAACTTGACCTGAATATTTCATTAACCAAAATAACAGAGTCACACATATGATATGTCATTTTTTCTTTTGAATAAAAAATGTGCCAAATTTGGATCCTTTAATGAAATAAGTCATTTATTATTTTTTTAATTATTAATCAACTTTGATAGGTTTTTTTGCAGTTGTTTTCTCATAAAAACATCCAAAAAAATTAACTTCAATAAAAATGGAATCTTACCAATCATGATGATCTTACACATTAGAAGTCATATGAGTTGGGTCCTATTTAAACTATAGGACACATTCAACCACCTATAACCTTAAACTCTATGTGAAATACACACTGATCAGGAATTACCCCCAAAAATGGTACTATCCCAACATTGGAGGTCACACGTGATGCCCTCTAGGAAATGAATCCCCACCAATAGTCTTCCCAATGATTAGTGGTGGAGAAAAAAACACGTGTTTATTTATGAAATCAGGTTAAGATCCTTTCCATGGAAAATATAATCAAATACCTCCCTTACATTAAATAGGTGGATTTAGAGGTTGATAGAAGGCACACTACAACACTTGATTCACCTTGAAGGAATCTAATCAATAATATCCACTTCCAAAACAATGAAACATCATTTAATAAACCCACTAAATACACCACCCCTTGGGTTATAACTCAAGTCATCTTGACCCACGTTTCCAAGAAAACATTTCAAGGGTAGTGAACCCTCAATAACCAAGAGTAGGCCCACATCCCCACTTCCACCAAAAAAAATTTCTAGTATAATATGATAGTAATATTCTAGTATGAAAACATCCCTTCCAACACTTAGTAAGTCTGCCATCACATTATGGAATAATTTAGAGAACTTTTTTGGTATATCCCAAAAATTAATATGGGAAAGCCCATGTCCCTGCCTCCGTACATGAATCCCATCGTTATATTCTAGTGGGAACTGGAGTACTTGATCAAGAAAACATTCCTGCTCCATAAAAGTAATGAAAAATCATTCCCAATATTACTATAGAATTATTTTAGAGCATCTTGGAGAAAATATAGGGAAAAATAAATCCTTCCCTATATTCTATATAGGTTTGAACATATCTTAGCAACAACAGTAGTAATGGGGTGGGAACACATCCCTTCCCCCACCATAAGTGTAGTTCATTAACATACTTCAAGGACTATTGAGATTAGGCACACATTCCTTCCCCCATAATGGAGGGCCATTGGTACACTCCCATGAAAGATGAACAACATGACTAGCCAAGCATTACTATTCCAACTAGGGATCATCGACCCATTCTAACATCCATCTCAGAGCATGCATACATTATTTCCAAAAAAATAAATTTTTTGGCACATTTTGATGAAAATTTGTGACTCACCCATGATATCTCCAAATCAACATTTTTTTCACAACATATGAATCTTACCACACAATAGAGAAAATCCTATAAGAAGTCTTACCAAGGGTGATCTGGAGTCCCAAAGAATACCCATATTCATTCTCTGATTAATTTGGGTGCTCTTTATGACCTTTATCATTTATAAATTGTAGCCTATGATCTAGATAACTCTTTATCAGATTGGGGAAGAAAAAATTTCTATTTTAAAGGTCATACCCTCATATTTTCACCCAAATTCTCTAAAGGACCCCCTTAGAGAATTTACCATGAAGGTATATTTCATAGGAATACTGAGATTGATCATGAGAACCCTTCTCAGGAATAGAACTATGAAATGCCTCTTCATGACTAGGAGATAAAACATTGATAAGGTCCACAAGTTTCTATAATCCACCCTAAAGGTCCTCCCTAGGGAATATGATATAGGAATAATCCCTATGGATGGAAATTGATTAATTATTTTATTCATCCCCATTATGGTATTTTCTATGAAGGTCCTACCCATAGTGATATTTCATTTCAAAATGAAGTTCCTCCCCTTTCTAAATAAACTATGAGAAGACCCTCGTATCACGAGGTTGTTGAGAATATTAGGCTAGCCATGCTTGATGCTTTGTCTTTGACACGTGACATTATTTATCAGATGGAACATATCTTAATATAAAGGTCACTATCTAAACCACCCTTTGATTACTCAGATTCCATTAAAACAATTAAGACTCTTTTAAACCATTCTTTATACAACATGTTGGTAAGGAAATGACCACTTTGGGTAGAGAAAATAAAAGAATCTCTCACATATTTAGAAGATACCCCATTGATTATGAAGATACAATTATCAAAAGATAATATAATAGTTTTTTGGCCCCAAACCACTCCATAATATGCTATTATGAAAACATTGTTAGAGGGATACATACCTCATATTCATCCAAATAGTTGGTTTAATCTTCACCATTTAAATGTGAAATTTTTTCCCTATTAAGGATATCTAAATAATGTCATGTAAATAGAAGAATTTATATGATAGATCAAATTTTCTTCCCATTCAGTTTTACGATGTCAAAAATAGGGAAAGCGGTGTAAAGGTCATTAAGGAACATGTATTAATGTTCTCATTATCCTATGTTAATTGATCCATAATGTTCCATACAATGTATATATCCTATGGTGGGGTGAATATGGGGTGCTACATATAACGTTTCTCCTAAAAAATAAAAAATTTCAAAAGTGAAATCATGAAATGTTATCATTTTGGGATGGATCTCATAATTTATATCTAAACAACATAGATAGTATAATAACAAGAGATTAGCCATGAATAAATCTCATAAGTATTAAATCTAATGAGACAAATCCATTGCAAGGATTATACATCAATCATCTGAAATATTTAAGAAGATGTCATTAAATAGGTGCTAAAACATGATTGGTAGAGATGTCGTTTGTAGAATATTTTCATTTAGAGCATGAATTTACCCAAAAACATGATTATATAAATATATTCAAGTTCAAGAGTGATGAATTGAAAACTAATTTAATAGAAATACTTTAACAACCACAACCCATAGGTATGAGGGATTTTTTACCATGCCCACCTCCTTCAAGGTCATCAAATCTGGTCCTAAATGTTGCTGTAATAAATAATGAGTATCCCAACATTTAGTTTTATGGGAATTTTTTCCCAATATTATCCACCATAACTATTGGTTTTTTCTCATTTAGGTGATGCGTACAAAAATTTGTCTTTGTTGTTTGAACCATCTTTTGACCCATATCTCTCTTGGGTGATTCATAAAACCATGTTTTATCAAGACTATATTTAGATTACTCTCTATTTTTTGAGAGTACACAAAATAATAGATAATTTTTCATAGATATCTTAAACACAATCAAACCATTATGAAGTTGAACACTCCGGAAGATCATGACTTATATCTCAATGGTTACACCAAGGGAGAATAATATTTATTTCTTTTCAATGGTGATGTGATTCATGAAATACCCTATGTGTCGGTAATTTTTATCAACACTAGCCTAACAGATGATGCAAAACATAAATATAGTACAGAAGAACAAGAGGGGGATGTTTCTATTCAAAACATAGTGTACAAAGAAATGACTAAAGACGGTGTGCCTCCTAGAAATCAAAGGATCTAACAAAAAATTTGGGATTTGACTCAAATTATCAACTACCACTTTTCTTGTACTGTTTGAAAAAATAACAAAGAAAATTTGTTGGTATGTTGCAACCATTGTTGGACTGATTGAAACCTCCTATAATTGAGTAAAATTTTTCTCAATATGAGGAAGAATTGAATGTGTTTATAAGATTAAATTCCGATTTAATTAGAAGAAATATCCATGATGGGTATGTTCATTAGAAAAAGCCTCACCTTGAGTTTCTATTAGATTACTCTCAATAAAAAGAGCCTAATATTCCAATAAGTGTTTGTCCAAGTCATCATCTCAATCATGGATCTAGGTTACCAATATACTTGGATCCAATGGAAAAGGATGTCAAAAGTTCACTCTCATAGGATTTATTCTAAGACTATGATAATAAAACTACCCTAGGCCATCCTAGATTGGCTATATACAATAGATGTAGGTAGGCATGGTACATCGAGCTCCACCCATTACTACCTTTATTAATGTTCATTCCCAACCAGTTATCCCAATTGATCTCATTGACATCATTGAGTTGGTAAGTACTCAAGAGGAGTATATGGAAGGATGTCATTAATTAATACAAACATTGAAAAACCATTAACCTAAATTGGTAGATGAAAATCTTACCACACAAAATATTGGAAATACTATGTTTATAACTTTAAATAGAACAAGGGATCCAGAGTAGCACCTAACTCATTTTGTGTCTCAGTTCGATCCCATGATGGCAACCCTTGAGCATCAGGAAGCATCTAAACTCCGGTGTTTTAAATAGATTTTGGAGGATCCAGGCTTTGTATGACATACTAATTAACCGGATTGGTTGATCAGATTATGTCAATTCCATTCCTGAATATTTCTATACCATTTTTTCTCGATGATTCAAAATACAACAATACCTGACCTTTGAAATTGAACAAATCCTGAGAATGAGAGATACTAGGATTTCATTTCTAGGTTTAAGTGTTTTACAGACTCCTTTAATTTTAAGTCTCCCAGAATGAGTTGTTAGGTATTTTTATAGATAACATCCATGATGTGTTTCAAATGATACTCATCCCAGTCAAATGTATAGGTGGGTCTCATGAACATTATACCATTTCACAAATATTGTTAGACTCCATTCAATGAACCAAAACCAATTCTCAAGAAACACCAGTGGCCCAAGGGAGAATAACTAAAAATGTAGAAACCATAACCATTACACCCAATATAACCCTGAAACAAACTCTAGTGTTCAATACTATGCAGTACCATGTGGAACCCTCTAATGAGAAGAATCACCAACAAAAATACCCTCTTTAGGATGGGAGAAAAGTGTATAAAAATATTCCATATGTGGAGTATAAGGAAAAAAGTTTATTATTTCTGAGATAATAATGATAATATATACTTAATATAGGCTAAAGAGAAAAATTTTATAATATTTTAAAAACCTAGAAGATTTGATCAAGTTTTTATATGTGATCTTCTAAAATATTTCCTCTTTCCATGAATTTTGTTCCACACAATATATGATTTATTTATTTTTATTGATAGAATCTAGAAAATAGTTCATTGTGAATAGCTAAAATTAATAAATCCATGAACATAAGTGGAATGTGTTGGTACCAATGTTTAGGAGGAATAGATAAAATGAAAATATTTTAGATTTAGGTATTTTCATAAGTTTAATGATTAGATGAACAAAAAAATAATCAATTTAAATCACAATATCCTTAGGATGTTGCAAAGCCAACCAGTTTTACCTTAGTCTCTTTTTTTCATGGTATGACTAATCTCGTTGACACCAAAATCTTCCAAGAACCAATATTATCAAAGACATCAAAACCAGAAAGGAAGCAATCATGTATAGGAATATGAACTCATACCATTTCATAAGACAGTCTTGATCCTCTTAGGTTTCATACTTTTAGTAATGAGATAACGGGTGTTGTCCCATCAAATGGTGCTATAGGAAACACCCTACCAAACTGAATCCTCATCAAATGAACAATTACTCTATGGTTATGTAAATTTTATTCATTTAATAAATCCATTATATGATGATGAGTATAATTATAAACCTAAGCTCCTTATACCTAATTAGGGAGATGGAGGGCGAGGTAATAGGAGTTGAGTGAAGAGGGTAAGACACAGTTGCGGCAGAGCACAATAACATGATCAAATCCATGGAGAAGCCATATACATAGCTAAAACATTTGAAAAATAACATCAAAAACCTAATACAAACATGGATAGATTATGAAATATATCAAGAGTTGTCCTGACCCAATTTTTGGGAGGACTTGATGGAGGGTGTGCGACAGTCTAATCAGTCTAGGTGAGTGGGAGGACCAGTTTGGCCTAATCCACTGGCGACATGTGTGCCTTCTACCTCTAGTCAAGCACCCGACTTATCTACCTCAAAAAATTCAACCCCAATGTATATACCTTGTAGAAATATCACATTGGGAAGTTTTGAACTTTGAATTAAAAAATATGACATCATGGAACAACAGGTCCTGGTCCCATCCATTATTTAAATCCTAGATACTTTTAATTTCTCAAAAGATCTTCAAGAAGGGCTCGTAGATTCCCTGTTAAGCCCTCATGATTTTGAAGATGAGTCCACTACTAATTAATAACATCATAGAAAGACCAATTTCATATAGTTTCATATAGTCATCACTTTAACAAAATAGGATATGGATACTATTATACAGGTACACATCAAACCTTTGTATGTATCTACCAGACTGGATGATACTGAGATCTAACAAGACTTCATTGATAATGGTTGAGGAATCAACCACATTCCATTCCAGATTCACCATCAGTTGGGACATGAAAAATCCAATTTGTATCCTTCTATTTTGACAATTTCGGTTTATTAGAAGAGTGAAAAGAAAACACTTATCTAAGTCAATATTAGATCTAAATTCGGGGATCTTATATCCAAATATGAATTATTAGTTTTTCAATAGGATACATCTTTCAATGTCATGTCAGGGAGGCATTGGTTGAATAATCATGAATTAATCCACTAATCATACCATAAATTTCTAAAATACTATTATAAAGGGAAAATTGGGACATTTCATGGTGATAGGGATCTATTTGAATCATATGACTCTTAATACATTGACACAGGGTTCTGTTAGTGTGAAATAAGACAACTCATTATCGATGATGTCACTCGGGTTAATGGTATGAATGGTTTTCAAATGACCTTGCATAAAACATTTAAAGATATTCGTGATGAGTTTTTATTTCCCATCAATCAAATTGATGACACAAGATAATATTTGTGTTATATTAAAAAATTCTCATGATATCGTTCACATAAGTTGAACCTAATGACACTAAAGAATCATCTAATCTCCATAATAGGGAAAAAACCTAGGGTGAAAATTAACTTTCTTAATCCCTAAAGTATTAGAAGACTCATAGGTCATCGTTTGAAATAAAAAAGACTCCCACATGACCAAAAAAGAGTTACAATTACCCTATATCATCTTCCAAATAACATGATGTTGATGCTTCTTCTATATCTGAAGATTCCCCTTCATGGTCTCCATAGTCCACACTCATATCCCCTTATAACTATCCCTATAGGTCATTCATAAAATAATTATTCACATCCTAGAAAAAATTAAAACATTGAAAGGGGTGAGCTCAGATGCTCAGTAAAGATAACAATATAGCGGAAGCCTTCATAAATATACATGAACATTTAAGGCAAAGTATAACTAAACAAAAGCCTTTTAAACATGAACTTCAGCATAATATGGAAAAATGAAAAAAAATAATGTCATTTACTTATTCACATGGATATTATACTGGTCTAATAATCACATGAAATGTCAATAACCACTTTCATAATGATGGAATGCATAATGCCAGACTATCATAACCACGTAGCCAAGGCCTTGTGCCAAGACTAAAAATAAGATTTTTTCAATGACTCACGCCAAGACACTGGTTTGTCTCATGAGACCTACTGATTCATCGAGGAGCTATAGCGGGCTCCACCTGTCACTTATTAAGTCCAATGCATTCCTCATATGAACAGGTTTCAACATATCATAAACCATAACCTAATCGTATCACATAAAACATGCATAAAGAAAACATAACATTTCCACATTTCAATCACAATATATCAATACAACACATTGATATAATAAAAACATTATCAAAACCATTTTCAATACCAAAATAAAAGAAAATTAAAACTTGGTATTTATTTTTCATTTAAAAAAAGTTATGGCTTGTAGAGGAAGATGAAACTCAAATAATGGTGATGGCGGAAGATAATTCATTGTCGCCACATACGTAAGACAAAACATTCCTTTTTGTAATTTAGTAAAAACTCTTTGTATAAAAATATTCCTCTTGAATAAACGTAAAATTCAAAGGGGTTTATACATCGTATAAAAGAAAGTTGTGTATAAAACAAAATATTCCTCAATGAAAGGAGATTCAGAAGAAGTCCATTATAAAGATCATTTTTTTAAATAAAATAAATCTATTATGTGTATTCACTATATGTACACATAAAGAAAGTACAAATACAAGATAGGAAATAATAATAACATGACATAATTTGAAATTAGGAGATTAACCCAAAGAATAGAAATTGGGTTAAGAAGTTCCATTACCTCGTGTCCGACTTGACTCGACCATTCTTTAACCTCCTGAATAATAAACTAGAGATGATTTATAATTTCTTAAGAACCTTTTTCAAGTTTATTATTCCTTTTATATCACTTATTACCATGTTATGAACATTATGTAATTATTTATGTTAATAACAGTCGTTTTGTCGATCTTTGGTACTTGAGTCAAAAATAAACTTCTTATAATTACAAGTTGTTCATGTGGTAAAATATCCATTATATCCAGAATTATATTAATGATGTAGATATCATATATATCATATATATCCAGTATATAAATTCATTTATAATATTACGTAACATTTAGAGGTAAGAAATGAAATACACAGTTCATGGAAACGGTAATCCGTACGTACGCATGAACACTACTTTCATTTCTATTTCGTATTTAATGGAATGAAAGCATAATTATATAAATGAAAGTAGTGTTCATGCGTACATACGGCTTACCGTTTCCCTGAACTGTGAATTTCATTTCTTACCTCTAAATGTTACATAATATTATGAATAAATTTATATACTGGATATATATGATATATATGATATCTACATCATTAATATAATTCTGGATATAATGGATATTTTACCACATGAACAACTTGTAATTATAAGAAGTTTATTTTTGACTCAAGTACCAAAGATTGAAAAAATGACTATTATTAACATAAATAATTACATAATGTTCATAACATGGTAATAAGTGATATAAAAGGAATAATAAACTTGAAAAAGGTTCTTAAGCAATTATAAATCAACTCTAGTTTATTATACAGGAGGTTAAAGAACGGTCGAGTCAAGTCGGACATGAGGTAAGGGAACTTCTTAACCAAATTTCTATTCTTTGGGTTAATCTCCTAATTTCAAATTATGTCATGATATTATTATTTCCTATCTTGTATTTGTACTTTCTTTATGTGTACATATAGTGAATACACATAATAGATTTATTTTATTTAAAAAAATGATCTTTATAAGGGACTTCTTCTGAATCTCCTTTCATTGAGGCATATATTTTTTTATACACAACTTTCTTTTATACGATGTATAAACCCCTTTGACTTTTACGTTTATTCAAGAGGAATATTTTTATACAAAGAGTTTTTACTAAATTACAAAAAAGAATGTTTTGTCTTACGTATGTGGCGACAATGAATTATCTACCGCCATCACCATTATTTGAGTTTCATATTCCTCTACAAGCCTTAACTTTTTTTAAATGAAAAATAAATACCAAGTTTTAATTTTCTTTTATTTTGGTATTGAAAATGGTTTTGATAATGTTTTTATTATATCAATGTGTTGTATTGATATATTGTGATTGAAATGTGGAAATGTTATGTTTTCTTTATGCATGTTTTATGTGATACGATTAGGTTATGGTTTATGATATGTTTAAACCTATTCATATGAGGAATGCATTGGACTTAATAAGTGACAGGTGGAGCCCGCTATAGCTCCTCGATGAATCGGTAGGTCTCATGAGACAAACCAGTGTCTTGGCACGAGTCCTTGAAAAAATCTTTTTTTAGTCTTTGCACAAGGCCTTGGCTACGTGGTTATGATAGTCTGGAATTATGCATTCCATCATTATGAAAGTGGTTATTGACATTGAATGTGATTATTCGACCAGTAGAATATCAATGTGAATAAGTAAATGACATTATTTCTTTCCATTTTTCCATATTATTCTGAAGTTCATGTTTAAAAGGCTTTTGTTTAGTTATACATTGCCTTAAATGTTCATGTATATTTATGAAGGCTTCCGCTATATTGTTATCCTTACTGAGCATCTGAGCTCACCCCTTTCAATGTTTTAATATTTTCTAGGATGTGAAGAATTATTTTATTAATGAACTATAGCGATAGTTATAAGGGGATATGAGTGTGGACTATGGAGACCATGTTATTGTAGTTTTTCACTTTATGATGTAATGTAACTTTTATGAATGTATCTAGTGTTTCCAAGGCTACTAAACTAATCGGTCTTTCAAGACTTGATCTTTTGTGATCATGCCAATGCTACGTAATAATGCACCGACTCTGGGTAACTGGGGTCGGGGCGTTACAGTTGGTATGAGAGGCATTTTAGTACTAACCTTAGAAGCTAGATTTAGATAAACTCTTATTAGAGCACATAGCCGAAAGATAGACTTTGAGGATTAGTATAGATGAACTTCCTAGAATTTTGGTATTACAGAGATTTTGTGAGTTTTCCGAGAAATACATCCTTGTCTGGATATGAGCATGTAGAGGCAGATATGGCACAGATGTACATAGGGATAAAACGTGAAAACACCGCTTTGAGATAGACTCGAACGGGAACTAGGGAACGACAACGGTCCTTGCTGCACTCTTGGTTATGACACTCCCAGGGGATATTCTTAGGATAATTATCATTTTCTTTACAAACCATTATGAAGGGTTTGTGAGTATATACTTCCTCAAAGAAAACATTGTTATGATTATACTTCAAGTTATGTTAAGTGTTTTTCAAGTATGGAATTATGTATTTTGATTCATAAACTAATCTAGTTTATGCCATTGTTTAGAAATGGTGCCTAGTGGGAGAAATGGAAATCGTATCAATGCACGCACTCCGTGTAGGGATTTCCCTCATACTCAAGATAATTATTGTGGAGTTGGAGATACAACTGGTGCTGATCAACTTATTACCATACTGGGACAACTCACTCAGGTTATGAATAATAACCTTACTCGTATGGTGCACCCTGATCCACAATGTGGAAGATCAATGTTAGACTGCTTCATGAGGCAAAAACCACCAACATTTAATGGGGTACAAATACATTAATAGTTGAGCAATGGATAAACTCCTTAGAGAAAATATTCCATGCCTTGGGGAGTAGCGAAAGGGAGAAGGTTTTCATGGCAGTTTACCGCCTCACTAGAGACGTCGATTAATGGTGGTCGCTGATTCAAAACACAAAGGAAGATGAAGAAGTATCAAGTATGGAATGGAGGTAGTTTAAGTAAATTTTCTTAGAAAAATACTTTCCACATAACCATCGACCAGATATGGAAAGGCAATTTCTGAGTCTGAGGCAGAAGGAGGATGAGAATGTCGCAAAGTATGAGGATAACTTTACAAGGTTAGTGAGGCATGCTCTAGATTATATACGTAACCCAAGAAGTATGATTGATCATTTCTTTGATGGGTTAAAACCATTTCTCCGTCGAGTGGTAGTCTCACAAACCTTCTCGTCGTACGAAGATATTGTCTCATGTGTTATCAAGACGGAAAAGGAATTCTCTAAGTCTCATGATTTTAAAGCAAAGCAAGAAAAGAAGAGATCTTCTGATCAATCTAGAAATGGAAATAAGGGGAAGAAGGGAAAAGTTGAATTTCAGTCCTACAATAAATGTGGGAAGAAACACCCCGGTACTTGCTTGAAGGGAATGAGAGTATGTTAGAAGTGTGTTGAAAAAGTCCACAAAGCTCCTGATTGCAAGGGAAAGAATGTTTCCGTCAATGTGGAATGCTATAATTGTATAGAGATGTGACATTATGCAAATGAATTCCCTAAGCATCAGGGGAACTTACCTCAGAAGAGGCCAAGGGATCAAGTCCAAGCTTATGCTATCACTACCGCTGAGGTTGAAGCTCCTAAAGACGTGGTGGAAGGTAATTTAATGGTTTCTTCAAGTTTAGAAAATGCATTATTTGATTTAGGATCATCTCATTGTTTCATATCTTCCCAGTTTTCTAAGAAAATTAGATATTTCCAATTTGATTTAACCAGAGAATTTTCAGTCAAAACTCCTAAGGGAAGTATCATTGCAACAACGTTTTGTGAATTAGTCCCCATTACAGCACATACATGTTCTTTATCCACTGATCTCATTGTCATACCTATGATTGAGTTTGATATAATCCTCAATATGGATTGGATTTCATACTATGATGCAAATATTTATTGTAAGAATAAGGAGGTTACGATTTTTGATGACGATGATAAGGACCACCTTATTTTTAGAGTAGAATCATCACCACCTAATTCTTATTTAGATCCACCCCCAGTAGCTCAACTAAATTCAATTATTGGGGAGGAAGAGAATGAAATGACTAAGGGAGAGGAAAGGAATGTTCAAATAGAGGATGTACCAAGTGTGAAAGAATATGTAGATGTGTTTCTAGAATATTTACCTGGACACCCTCCATAATGAGAAGTTGAGTTTTCCATTGATTTAATTCCTGGATCAAGGCCTATATCAAAGACCCCTTATAGAATGGCCACCGTGGAATTAGTTGAACTAAATAAATAACTAGAGTAATTGAGTAATAAGGGATTTATTCTCCCTAGTGTTTCTCCATGGGGATCCCCTTTCCTTTTTGTTAATAAAAAATATGGATCTATGAGGTTGTGTGTTGACTACAGGGATACCAATGCTATAACAATAAAGAACAAGTATCCCTACCTCGCATTGATGATTTATTTGACCAAATGCATGGAGGTCAATTCTTTTCAAATATTGACCTTCGATCTGGATACCATCAGTTGTGTGTGAAGAAGGAAGACATTCTGAAGACAGCATTTCGAACAAGGTATGGGCTTTACGAGTTTACAATAATTCCTTTTGGATTGACTAATGAACCCTCTGTATTCATGGATATAATGAATAGATTTTTCAAGGAATATCTTGATGATTTTGTGGTGGTATTTATTGATGATATCTTGGTATACTCTAAAAGCTACGAAGATCATGAAAATCACTTGCGCATTATCTTGAAGACTCTTAGAAGGCATGAATTATATGGGAAGTTTAGCAAGTGTGAATTATGGATTCAAGAGATTTCTTTTCATGGACATATTGTCTCTAAGGATGGAATTTCTGTTGATCCTTCTAAGACCAAGGCAATCCAAGAATGTCCAGCACCGATGAGTATAACTGAGGTACGTAGCTTTATTGGTTTGGCTGGTTATTATCGACATTTTGTCCAGAATTTTTCCCTATTGGATAACCCATTAACGAAGCTCACACATAAAGGGGTTAAATTTGTCTGGATAAATGAGTGTGAAGAATTTTTTGAAGAACTGAAGAGAAGATTAGTCAATGGTCCTATATTGAATCTACCATCAGGGAATGATGGGTTCGTTATTTATAGTGATGCATCAATGAAAGGACTTGGTTGTGTCCTTATGCAGAATGATAGGGTTATTGCCAATGCATCATGACAGCTAAAAATTCATGATCAGAACTATCCTACTCATGATCTCGAGTTTGCTGCTTTAATATTTTCCTTGAAGATATGAAGACATTATCTCTATGGTGAAAAATGCATGATATATACCGATCACAAGAGTTTGAAATATATTTTCTCACAAAAAGAACTCAACATGAGGCAAAGGAGATGGGTTGAACTACTCAAGTATTATTATTTAATGATACACTACCACTCGGGGAAGGAATATAAGGTTACATATGCTTTGAGTAGAAAATATGATGGAGTTTTGAGCTTGATGAGAGTGGAAAGGGATCCTATTTTCATCGATCTAGAAAATATGTATATGGGAATCACCATGGAGGGTGAAACATCAAAACTTTTTCAAATGGTTTCCAAACCATCTTTACTAGAAAGGATAAAGTGTTCTCAGGACGATGATGAAGAGTTGAAAAAGAAGATTAAAGCTGTGAATGATGGGCGATTGAGTGACTCTGTGTATGAAGATGGAATTTTGAAATTTGGGAGGAGACTTTGTGTTCCCGATATACCTGATTTAAAGAGGGAATTGTTGGATGATTCTCATAGTTCCAATTTCTCTAAACACCCTGGGAGCACCAAAATGTATAGATATTTAAAGGGACATTTTTGGTGGGACAACATGAAGAGGTAGATTGCTGATTTTGTGTCAAGATGTATGGTTTGTCAACAAGTGAAAGCTGGAAGGCAACTGCCTCGTGGAGTATTGCAACCTCTTCCCATACCTGAGTGGAAATGGGATAATATTACGATGGACTTTGTCATGGGACTACCAAAGACTCCTAGAAGGAATGACGCAATATGGGTCATTGTTGATTGTCTCACGAGTTCAGTACATTTTCTTGCTATAAAAGAAGATCTACCACTTGAACGTCTAGAAATACTATATATTAATGAAGTTGTGCGACTTCATGGAGTACCCCTGTCGATTGTCTCGGATCATGATCCCCATTTTACATCAAGATTTTGGAAAAGTCTTCAGAAGGCCTTGGATACTGAACTTCGTTTGATCACTGCTTACCACCCTCAAACAGATGGACAATCAGAACAAACTATTCAAACCTTAGAAGACATGTTGAGATCATGCTCACTTGACTTTCAGGGTATGTGGGATCAATATTTACCACTTGTAGAATTTTCCTATAACAATAGCTTCCATTTAAGTATTCAGATGACACCATATGAAGCGTTATATAGAAAGAGATGTCTCACACCATCCTGTTGGGATGACGTTGGTGAAAGAAAACTTGTAGGCCCAGAAATGATGGATGAAACAATGGAAAAGGTGAAGGTAATCCAAAACCACATCAAAGCAGCTCAAAGTAGGCAGAAGAGCTATGCTGATAACCGAAGGAAGGAGTTGGAATTTCAGGTATGAGATCATGTTTTATTAAAGGTATCTCCATGGAAGGGAGTTATACATTTCAGTAAGAAGGGTAAATTGAGTCCCAGGTACATAAGACACTTCAAAATTCTAGAACGAATTGGGGCTGTAGCTTACCGTTTGGCAATGCCACCATGTTTATCCAAAGTTCACGATGTATTCCACGTATCACTGTTGAGAAAATACATGCCTGACCCAACGCATGTACTCGCCTATGAGGAATTAGAACTGGAACCCGATCTGTCTTATTGAGAAAATCCCTTCAGGATTCTTGATACAAGAGAACAAGTGATGAGAAACTAAACGACTCGTCTGGTAAAAATTCTATGGAGAAACCATAAGATGGAGGAGGCAACGTGGGAACCCGAGGAACTTATGATGAAGAATCACCCGAGTATTTTTATACAGTGATATTATATGAAATTTTGAGGACAAAATTATTTGAAGGAGGGGAGAATTTAACACCCCATGCTTCCACGGTACGCTTCTCTTTAAATAATACAGTAGTGTGTGTTGTACACAACATCGAGTTCTAACACACACCACAACCATTCAAAGTAGCCGTTAGGAATAGTAATACCTAATTTTTGAAATTTTATAAATTTTATCTTTCAAAATGGACTTCATTTTTGGATTCGGAATATCGAATTTATCCTAGGGTGAAATTTTTTAACTTTTTGGAATAACTTTTATATTTTGATGAATAGTGAAAATTACTAAATTTTAATTAAAAACAACTTTTTTAATAAAAATAATTAATAGTGGTAAATTATTATATTGAGTGGTTTTAATGTATAATTATAATATAATTTTACCATTTTATCCAATGGTGGTCATTAGAATTAACTTCACTTTGAAATTGGACATAAATATTGTCAATCTTTTGATTGATATTGTTTCTTAAAAACACGCTATTTGTTTTGACAATTAGAATTAATTATAAAATTAATTAATTAAACTTATATGTTTGTAATTTCGTAAAATAGAAACCATTTTTGAATTCATAATATCAATTATATCTTAGGGTGGATTTTTGGTATTTTTCTAAAAAACATCAATTTTTGATGAATAGTGAAACCACTAAGTGGTAGTTTAAAAACTAATTTTTCGTGTAAATGAAACATTACCACTTCTGTGATTTGATTTTCAAAAATCCGACATACATGGTTGTCATTAGGAAGTAAAATGTGTTTCAATGGGATTAAAATAATTTTTTTGGTGAATAGTAACTTTTAAGTTTTATTAATCGTGATTACATGTAATTAGTGAAATTTAAGGTAAAAATGATACTATAAAAATATTAAAATATCTTGACACTTGTCCTACAATTATTGGATGAGTAATGTCCGACCAAGACAATCCATTGGTCAACTTGGGGACCCCATGGAGCCACTTGGGTAAGAAAATGACATTAATAACTTTTTATTTAAAGTTAAAATAAAATTGTCACAAACATGTGTTGTTTTACTAAAAAAAATTATTACATGGGGTTATATAAGTTAACTTTTAGACTATAAATATTAATTGGAAATATAAAAATATTTCCTACATCATTATATTTTTTTTATAATTTATAGACATTAGATAAATTCAATTTTTTATGACACCATGAAGATGCAGCGATTACCTCGTTAATTAACGATTTAAATATAATGAAAAGATAATGTCAAATATAAAACTTACACATGTAAAAAACCTATTGGATGAGTAAATTTTTAACCCTTATCACTTTATACTCGAAATATATCATTGTGGGACCTTTAAAATCCGAAATTCATTTCATAATAATGTAACATTTCATGATTTTCCAAGAGTTCCCCTCCTCTCCTCTTATAAAAGGCCCGCACCTCTACCACCTTATTCACACCATCAAAGCCATTTTTCTCGTCCTACCTATGCCCAAATACTCTCTAAACTTCCCTCTATTACTCCTAGAAGCCTCACTTTTGGCATATGTCTTCCCAAGGAAGACTTTGGCTCAAATCAAAAAGAGTTACCCGATTTTAAGGTAATGTTTTCTCTTATGTTATTTTGTTTCATTTTGCTTCTCTAACCCCTTAAACTCTTTTTATTACTTTATTTTGTAACAAAAACAGTATCTAAAATATATTAGGATATTTTTATAATAAGGATTTGATTTACACTTACACAAACCTCTGTCTAATGGTTAAAGAACATACTGTTTCTGTGGGTGGCGAAATACTGCCTCATGAAACGATGATTGTTCAATATTCTTTTAACACCTATAATGGTGGCCATTAAGATGAACCTATTTCAATATATGATATATATTATGTTTATTTTTTCCTTATGCTTCTGTATTTCTCATTTATGGAATACCATTATGATTTACATTATGGGTAAACGTGATAATTTCATTTTAGGAAGTGCGGACTACCGCCCTCTCAATGTGATTTGAATCGTTAATTCCATATGTGGGACGTATAAAGGATGGAGTAAATGATATTATATATGATATTATACTGGAATTATAATACACCTTTATATCATTATGATTTCATTCCATTAAATATGAAATAGAAATGAAAGTAGCGTTCATGCGTACGTACGGCTTACCGTCTCCATGAATGGTGAATTTCATTTCTTACCTCTAAATGTTACGTAATATTATGAATGAATGTATATACTGGATATATATGATATATATGATATCTAAATCATGAATATAATTCTAGATATAATGGATATTTTACTACCTGAACAACTTGTAATTATAAGAAGTTTATTTTTGACTCAAGTACCAAAGATCGACAAAACAACCGTTATTAAAATAAATAATTACATAATGTTCATAACATGGTAATAAGTGATATAAAAGGAATAATAAACTTGAAAAAGGTTCTTAAGAAATTATAAATTAACTCTAGTTTATTATTCAGGAGGTTAAATAATGGTCGAGTCAAGTCGGACACGAGGTAAGGGAACTTCTTAACCCTATTTCTATTCTTTGAGTTAATCTCCTACTTTAAAATTATGTCATGATATTATTATGTCTTATCTTGTATTGGTAATTTATTTATGTATAATTATAGTGAATACACATAATATATTTATTTTATTTTAAAAAAACGATCTTTGTAAGGGGCTTCGTCTCAATCTCCTTTCATCGAGGCATATTGTTTTTATACACAACTTTCTTTTATACGGTGTATAAACCCCCTTTGACTTTTACGTTTATTCAAGAGGAATATTTTTATACAAATAATTTTTACTAAATGACAAAAGTAATGTTTTGTCTTATGTATGTAGAGACAATGAATTCTCCACCACCATGAGCATTATTTGAGTTTCGTCTTCCTCTACAAGCCATAACTTTTTTTAAATGAAATATAAATACCAAGTTTTAATTTTCATTTATTTTGGTATTGAAAATGGTTTTGATAATGTTTTTATTATATCAATGTGTTTTATTGATATATTGTGATTTAAATGTGGAAATGTTATGTTTCCTTTATGCATGTTTTATGTGATACTATTATGTTATGGTTTATGATATGTTTAAACCTGTTCATATGAGGAATGCATTGGACTTAATAAGTGACGGGTGGAGCCCGCTATAGCTCCTCGATGCATCGGTAGGTCTCATGAGACAAACTAGTGTCTTGGCACAAGGCCTTGACAAAATCGTATTTGTAGTCTTGGCATGAGGCCTTGGATACGTGGTTATGATAGTCTGGAATTATGCATTCCATCATTATGAAAGTGGTTATTGATATTGCATGTGATTATTCCACTAGTAGAATATCCATCTGAATAAGTAAATGGCATTATTTCATTTTATTTTTCCATATTATGCTGAATTTCATGTTTAAAAGTCTTTTGATTAGTTATAAATTGACTTAAATGTTTATGTTTATTTATGAAAGCTTCCGCTATATTTTTAACCTTACTGAGAATCTGAGCTCACCCCTTTCAATGTTTTAATATTTTCCAGGATGTGAATAAGTATTTTAAGAATGACCTGTAGGGATAGTCAGAAGGGGATGTGAGTGTGGACTATGGAGACCATGTTATTGTAGTTTTTCACTTTATGATGTAATTTAACTTTTATGAATGTATCTAGTGTTTCCAAGGCTACTAAACTAATCGGTCTTTCGAGACTTGATCTTTTGTGATCATGTCAATGCTACGTAATAATGCACCGACTCTGGGTAACTGGGGTCGGTGTGTTACATGCAAAACTTTAAAATTCATAGTACTGGTCTAGGTGATAATTATTTAATCTAAATAACACTAATGTTCTAATCAAATTATGTAAGAATGTTGCACAACACCACCATCATAAGATAACAAATCAATTTTCATGTGTTAGAAAAATTCATTGGTTGTATTCTTAATACAATCTCAGTAATCATAAAATTTTGTTTGGATTATAACATTGATCATTTATCCTGAAGGCTTACTAGTTTGAGATTATTATTAAAATTTTCATGATTAAGATACACCATGAAAGATCGGGTCATCCTGCATGACCTTAAAATTCTTATAGTGGAATCCTTTGTATGGCCTACTATTTCCTCACTTATGAGCTAGATCTATACAAGGAACTCTTTAATAACTTTGTGTGCATTTATTCTCATTACAATGAGATATGTAGTGATAAACAATTCCTTAATCCAAGTCCTAACTATAAACCAAAAATTAAAATTCCCTCACCCTTTCAAAGTAATTATTTTGGATCTTTCTTATCCTAAATAGAAAAAAGAACCTACCTTTCACATTCAGACCATGCCAATGTGAAACAAAACTTCCAAGTACTAGTATCAAGATCTTAAACTACATAACACCAATATCCATTTTAAATGATATTAAACTATGATGTGGAATTCCATCCAACGCGACTTCAATCTACTTTGGGTAGCTCATTCCCTTTTTCTCTTTCTTCTTACATGAGAGCCCAATCTATATATAAGAATTTGGCGTATGGTTGGGTCACATATTAGACCAACAATTCCCCCTATTAAATTCTTGAGAGAAATATCTATGAAAGGAATTTCCCAAGAACTATGTGTGGAAAGATTCCCATTTTGATGAGATAAGTAGTTAATCCAATATCCCTTATCATTTACCCATCCACATAAAATAAAAAATACCTCCTCCCTACATTCGAACTAGATCTATGTGGGGATTAATTTATGTAGAACTACATGTGTCTTGATTTACCTTATATTATGTTACATAGTGATGCATCAATACCTTGTTTTAGTCCCAGGTAAAAAAACCCATCATATCATATGTATGATCCAAATATAGGTAGTAAATTCCAATGTGTTTTCCCTAATTGAAAAAATTCTACTTGAATTTTTTTCTATTTTCCGGAATACGAGTCAGATCCATGTAAGGATTCTACCTAAGAACTATGTGTTTCTTGATTATCATTACCACGTGATGCCTAGTGATTTTTTAATCCCTTATTCTAGTAGAATCCACAATGTCTAAAAAATCCCCCCTCCCTAGTCTGTATGTTATATTTTTATAGGGGAATTATTTCTAAGAACAATATGTGGATTGATTCTTATTCCAAAAATATACATAGTGATACATGGATCCATTATCCTAGGCCCAGCCACAAGAAACAAAACAAGTCCTCCTTTTCCATGCATATGAGCTAGATCTATACAAGGAAATCCTTATGTAATCCACATGAAATTTAACACCTACTTATCGATAAGATAAAAATCACCCATTCATGGTGAACTCAAGTCTAAAAACTTCAATCATTCTTTATAGACATCATATTTTTATAAGACACACTTTATGTCTTAAAAAACATAGACCATCATGAACATTCCTTGGTTATTGGGGACAAGAGCATCTGGCTCTAAAGGGTACCTCTATTTTGACTATGCCTTCTATTACTGTGAATTGGCTTTGTATATGTGCCACGTAAATGGCCTAACAGATAGAGGAATTTTCATACTATAGAGAAAATCCTCCCGTCTTAGTATTCCCTAACAAGATCACAGCGGAATGCGCATTTGGAACATGGTCTAAAGTTATTCCTCACATAAATGTCCCATACCACCTTTCCATATATGAGATCTTCAAGATATGATTTAAAATATATCTCCTCAGTCACAAGAAAGTGTAAGAGTATTCGTTAACTTTAAGCTATAATTATATTCATTATCTTCATCCAATTGGTTCAATAACTATGATGTTAAACTATGGGCACACATTCGTGAGACTAGTCCCATACAACATCATCCCACATTGAAAATGTGTTCCATTCATAGGCGGTGTTTTAATCTCTACCTGAATATTATTATATTCCAAGAAACTAATTTATATCCCTCATGTATGATTAGACACCATCCAAACCTTAATTTGACATGTCCTTTTGGTTTTCACTTTTATAGATAAATTAGTAATAAGGATGGATCGATTGTGGCAATGACCATCCTAATCCCACTAGTATCTTTTGACTATTCTTGATAATAGTTTTCCAACATCACTGATGGTTTTCTACTCATTATAGTCCCCACATAAACCACATATTATATCCTTGAACTAATTTTGGTAAAAAATAACCTACTCCCACCAGTCCCCATTTACTGAGCGTGATATTAGTTTTTCTTACGATTTTTAGTCATCGGTCAATCACGATGGGTTCCCATCATAGTTGTTTATTTACAATGAGTAATTTTAATGGTATAATAGTCAAAAATAGTTTAATTTATAGTTTTCAAACATCAATATAATAATAGTAATAATATATAACAAATAAAAATACGAATTTTTATAATAAGTCATTTTAATTAATTATCATCTTTTTTCATTTCAAAATATTTATTATTAACTAATTATTTTATTTTTAATTTGTTACTAAAAATTACACTACTTCAAGATACCTATTGGATACAAGTATATCCACTGACCATATATCAAATTACCATAAATCCAACCACCATATATATAATGGTCATATTACATTCCCCTATATACAGCCATACATGAATTTATAAAATCAACATTTTATTTTCTTTCCCAATGTGTACCATATTTATAATATGTTATATTATTTATATTGTTATCATTAAGTATTTTATCTTAATGGAATAACTTGGTAATGGGATATTCAACCTTGAAAGATTTTGTATTTATATATGGTTTTATTCCTTTAGTAATTATACTAATTGTGTTTTATTTAGTTATCACATAAAGTTTTTCATTTTGTATTATAGTATTCTACCATAATGAAATAAATAATTTTTTTTATTTTTTTTATTTCATGTATCAAAAGATTTTAAAAAAGCCATATTTATTTGAAGGAAAATACATAATAAAATCAGGGGGTTTTACACTTTGACTAGATTTGTCCTTTACTTCAAGATATCAATACCTTGTGATCCAAAATTGAGTTTTCTAACCATATTTTTTGTTGTATACTTTATCTTATTATTAGAGAAGATGTGATGTTAGTTTGGATTAATTTTTATTATCCCCAGATCATGAATTTGATATATGTTTTTATGATCTAGGTTTTTTTTGTTTTCTTTATGTGTTATTTTCCTTATGACCATCTCCCTCCCCCTGTTCTTACGAAAAGTTTATTAAAGATCCAATTGATTTTGGGGATGCGACACTTCTACTTTATCATTTTTCAAAAAAATTGGATGTTATTGGGATGTGAGTTCTAGTTCTAGATCATCATAAATTAATATTATGAAATTTACTTCAGCAATTCCAATTCATTGAAAATTTAGTTAATAAATGTCTAGGATATGTGTGAAAACATTGGTAGTTCTTCTCTTCAGTGATAACAAGGGAATAAGTAGTTCATTATACCAATAAAAACAAGGTTGATCCAAAATATTCAAAAAATATATATAGAAGGATGTATCTCAAATGAAGAATCTATAATTTCACTAATGTAAGCAGTCAAGGTTAAAGAGGTTACTGAAGAACAAAACTGACATTCCATACAGAGGTATGTCCATGAATATGAGAAGGTAGTGTGTTCGGGACAACTAGATGATGTTTCTATAAAATTAAGTTGGTATCGACTTTAAATAGTGAATATGAAAATTTACATGGTGAATCAGAGAATATCATTTTGTTGAAAACTTTTTAATAAATTTTTTCTAATATATTTTCAGTTTCTTGAAATAGTTGTACTTATAGTAATATAAGAAATTTATAGTTTTACTCCCATTCATGTAGGGAAACTCGTTAATGAACAATTAAATCTCATATGTTATTTTACTAATTTATATAAACATATTTCATGTTCTAACATTTTTTATATTTTTAGGATTTCTCTAATTAGGTTTATAGAAGGTCAACTTTGTATAGTGGGTGGGGTGAAATGACTTCCCACCTATGGTATACTTAGTTAAGGGGAAGTGAAGCTATAAAGGTTAAATGTTACACTATGTTTATATGTGTAGGAACTTTTAGTGATACAATAATTATAATTTCATTGGTTTCATCAGAATCTCAATTAATTGGATTCTCACTTATTTCAAAAAATGGCATTAGAGAAAGATTATCAAATTGGTAACAACTCAGGTATGTCATCAGATGAAGGAAATATCCAGATCGGTAAATTTTATTGAAAGGATTTTGGATTTTAGTTGAAAAAAATAAAGGCTATATGATTCCAAAGGATTTGGAAGTTCCATTTTATAGAGTGAAGTTGGCGATGATAGCGAAAAATAAATGGGATTTCTTGGACACAAAGGTGTTAACCATGGTGAGGATTTCTCTAGAGTAAAATGTTTTTTTCAATATTTGGTAAAAGAAAACTATAAGTAATGGTATGAATGCCTTGGAAAATATGTATGAAAATACAAAGACCCTTAAAAAAATAAATGTTGCGAAAATTATTTAGTTTGTGGTTTTTAGAAGGAAGACTAATGGAAGATAATGTGAATTACTTCTATATGATCTGTGGAAAGATCCATTAAGTTAGGGTTTATTTTGGTGATAATTTATAGTAATTCATTCATTTATTATCAATTGTAGAAATATATGATTCAATGGTTATTACAGTTATTAACCCCAATATAAAAATATATTTGTTGTTTGATGATATTAATAATATGATAATGAATGAAGAACATCAATGAAGAGAATTTCTGGTAACAATCATTAGTTACCTTAATAATGATGGAAGGGAAATTTTACCCCATTAAAAATACAAAAAGAAACTAGTGGGTGAAAAATATCATGAATGATAAGATGGTAATTCGAATAGTATTGGACCTACATGCTAGAAATTTTGAAGGAAATGACATTTCAAGAAGGATTACAAGAGTGACATAGATAACTCTATTAACCACTATAATTTAAAATTTTGTTGGAGTAATATATGGTGGAAATAGATTATTGCTAAGAATAAATGCACTAGTAGAAATTTGGGTGATTGAATCATGAAAATATTTCCATTAAATGGGAGAACAAGGATACGTATTCAACAACATATCTAGGAGGTTAAAATTTTTTCATCTAGCATATGATGAGGCTTTGAAAATTGTTGGAAAATGATATGTAAATGTCCAAATGAATAATGGGGGATTCTTAAAGTTAATAGAAGTAATAAACACCACTAGGATTTGAAAGAATATCATTTCCAATGGAAAACTTGATGAAGTATGATATATAACCAGTTTTGAAAATAGGGCATCAATGCTTATCCAAGGATCCAAGACAGTGGCACGAGGTGTAATTTAAGGAAGTTTTTAATTGAAAAAAAAATCATCTATAATTGTATTTGCTAAAAGTTGGACACCAATGATATGAATGTATAGCACTACATCCTTGGTTTCCTGAGTGAGAAGGACTTGAAATTTCTATCCAAAAAGGATATACTAATGGTTGATCACACAGAAATAGGGAAGTGTGGAAGTTTTATGCTGTGTAAAAATGAAAAGTGTCTTTCAAATTAAATAGATAAAATCACATAATTCATAAGTCGGAGCTCATACAATATGATTTTTGGGACCTTCCTCTATCAAATCCTATTATGGTTCCCTATACTTTCATAATTTCATTGATGGTTCTACAAGAAAAGTATTGATTTAATTTTTAAAACATGAGTTTGATGTTTTTTGGTTCTTTCTCAATGGAATACATTGGTGTAAAGGGAATCTGTCTAGAATTTGTAATGACTTTTAATGGATAATGGTGGCGATTACACTAGATACAACATAAAAGATAATAAGGAACGAGAATATTGTCCTGGGGACTCCAAAATATAATATATGGATAAAGCAATGAACAAAAATTTAGTGTATAAATCCATGATTATGATGTTTCAATCAGGAATTCCTCATGTGATTTGGGCTGAGGCACTCAACATATCATCATATCTCATCAATAAAAGTCAAGCGTTAACTACGATGTGAGAACATATGGAGGAATTATTTTTTGGAAAATGAAAAAAATCATTATCTTAAATTATTTTGTAATTTAATATATATATATATATAAATTATAATGAATGATATAAGCTTGGGGATAAATAAAAAATGTGTTTCTTTATCATTTATGGAGATTAAAATTTAGGTTATCTACATTGGGATAATAGGAAAAGGAAATTTATTAGAAGTTAATATGTTCGATTTAATTATAAAATTATTTGGAATGATTGAACCATGGTAGAGAATGAATTTTGTGAAAAAAAACTATTTAATTCCTGAAAAATCAATGTAACATAAGAAAAAGATTTCAAAAACTTGAGAACTCATATGTGAGTTTTGAAAACAATATAATTCTAAGAGTAAGTTCATCGGAATATTATCCATGAATATCTATAATAGTTGAATATTGAGTGGGTGCACTGAATGTTTGGGATTCAAATGTTAGAGTACTGAAATATGAAGCACTGTTAGGGATTACTAAACTTAGTTGTTTAGAGATGCTAATTTAGTTGAGAAGAAAAACCAAAATTAGGATACTTGTTTAGTGGTTTGGGATTAATATGAACATTATACTGTTAATTGAATCATGAGAAACGAAATATCTATAGGATGTATATTTTCTCTATGATTCAATAAAACATGAGTTAGCCATGAATTTATAGATGAATTTGTTGAACCTCAATTGATCTTGGGAAAATGAGAGACTTTTGGAAGGTAAAAAGTCACTTGAATGTAAGTTGGTTTACTATATTAAGGAATAGTCTGATGGAAATAAGAGATACAGGGAATAACTGATTGTCAAAGGGTTCCAATAGAAAAAAGGATTTTATTTCTTATAAATATTCTCACCAGTAGTTAAACATTATACCATCTATGTTGAGATAAGTGTGGTAGAATAGAAAGATATATACTTAGAGAAGATAGATTCAAGACAGTTTTACTTTATGGTGAGTTAGGGGAAGAAATTTACATGAAACAACCAATAGGTTTACCAGAATATTGGAACCAAAATTTAGTTTACAATTTCAATAAAATATTATATGGCATAAAGAAATCATTGTGATAGTGGAATCAGTAATTCAACAGATTTATATAGGATGGAGGGTTCAAGATTTGTAATATTGATCATCGATATTACCAAAATCAATGAGATGATTTGAATTTATTAATTTTTTATATATCGATGATATGTTTCTTGTTTGACTAGAGGAATGAATGATTTAGAAATTGAATAATAAGTTTTCCTTATGTTTTGATATAAAAAACTCTGGAAATCCAAGAAGCTATTGTGTATAAGGATTAAAATATAAAGTAATATTGAAACATTGGTTTTGTATTAGTAGAAGTATATCTAGTAAATAACTGAAGGGTTTGTAATTTATGAATAAAATTAGGTGCTACTATGCTTATGAGATACTTCAAATTATATTAGGAACAATATATTGTAATTAAATATGAGAACTAGTATATAGATAATGTTCCATATTTTTCCAGTTTCAAAAGTTTAATGTATGATTTTTTGGTACTCAACCAAATATTTCCTTTTTAGTGGGAATTTTTAGTACGTTTATGTCTAACCATGGAAAGTTTAATTGGGAAGAATTTAAGTGGCCCTTTGGTACATAGAAGGATTAAAAGATACGACTCTATTCTGGGGTGAGGAATATCTATTACAATGGTTTGGTGATACTGAATTTGTTAGAGATTCAAAAAATCAGAAGAGAAAAACAATATTTGTGTTTACATAAGGAGGAACACTAATCAATTTTATGTGGTAACTATAAAATATTGTAACATTAAGTATATTGGTATCCAAGTATGTTGTAATAATGGATGTTGGGAATGAAATTGTTTGGTTGAAGCAATTTTTTAAGGAATTGGGAATAATTCAGGATGTAGGTTTCCTTATATGATATAAAATGTGAAACTCACTTAGATAAAATTTTTCTATTTCATTAAAGGATAAATAATATCAGATTTATGTACCATTTAATAATAAATATGATGAAATCTAAATATATAGAGTTGTAAAAGATTGTAGGTAGCCAAAATCAAGTAGATATATTCATCAAGACTTTTGATCAATAAATTTTGTGGAAACATCATGCCTCAGCAGGGAATAAGTGGAAGGAGGTGGAGGAAAAATTTATTCTAATTAGATACAGTAAGGAATTTTATTATGTAGTGTTTTAAAATTTTTCCATGAAACAAATTTTCTTGTTGGAGATTATTGGGATGTGATATTTGGTTTCAGATCATCAGAAGTTCATCAAATAATTTTTTTTTCACCAATTTCAGGTTATTATAATTTAATTTATAACGAGGACTGAATCAATATATATATAAAATAGTAGTTCTTATATTTATTAATATCTATCCCATTGGTAGTTCAATCCACCAATTACATCACGGATTGTATGAAATTTTTGGCCAATTCTTTATAAGGAATATTATCAACTGAAGAACTTGAAAATTCATAGATGCAAGAGGTCAAGGTCAATGAGGATATTAGAGATCGATGACTACATTACATATGGAGTTTACTCCATGAATAAGGTAAGGAATTTTAATTAGGATAAATAGATAATGTTTCAATAAAGGTAATAGGAACCTAACCAAGAATAGTGCATCTTGATCATGAACAATGCATGTGAAAAGTACCTGTTGAATAAGAAAATTGATGTGTCTTAATCAATATATAATAAATTATTAATTATTGATTTATCAGTTTCATGTAATTTTTATACTTACAATAATATAGTAAACTCACAATGTTCCTCTTATTCCCATAAGACAACTCATTCAAAGAATGTTAAATCTTTTATGTTCTTTTACTACGTTATGTACTTCTATTTCATATTCTACTTTTACAGCAATTTTTGTGAGTTCTCTATTTAGGTTTGTGAAAGGTCTATTTTTGTGGTGGGTAGGGTGAAATGTCTTCCTACCTCTTATACACTTAGTCGAGGGGAAGTGAATCTCTACAGGTTTGGTCTTCCACTATGATGATTTTCTCAATAACTTCTGATGGATAGATAATCATACATCCATAGATTTTTTAGAAGATTATCCATTTATAGTTTCATGCATTCCAAGTAGATGTATCCTGAATTTTCTTTCTTTGGGTTCATACTAATGATCAACCTATTGAAGATAATTAATGGGACTAAAATAAATTAAGTGGGAGGGGTGACTTTACTATGATTTATATGATTCTATGATGTTGAAATTGATTGATAAATGTTAGTTGCTTCTAATAAGATATCTATTTCTACAATGACATATGTATTATTTTTCTTATTTAATTGATAAAATCACCTTCCATAAAATTATAATCATTTAATGATAGAAATGAAATGGTTTTTTTAATATAAAATTTTAGAAATTATTTTTTTGTTTTACATAATTAATTTTCATCAAACAATGATTAAAGACATATTTATTGATGTGGGTTTCTATTGGGTTTTCCTTGTTTACTAATTTTTAATATTTTTCCATTATTGTTTTTAGTTTTATCTCTGTTGAGGGTTATTTATGATGGTACTAGGGTGTTGTCAAGGGTATCATAGTAGGTGATTCGATTTTTGTTCTCCAGTTTTAATTGGGAGATATGGTTTTTGATGAGGCTATAATGGACGGGATATTATGTGGTATAAAATTGTTTTATGGATTGTTATATGTAAAGTATATTTCTTTCTGGTGGTAGTGGTCATGTTTATCTTGTTTTTAGTGGTTAATTTTTCCCTGAGAGGAGGAGTTTGCATGTTATGTCATAGTTACATGATGGTATGGAATATGGTATGTAATAATAAATATGGTAATAATTATAGGATATAATTTAATAATATATTATCATTATCAAGCTAATAAATATGTAAATTAATGAGTAATGTCTTGGAAAAACATGTTTGATGAGTAAAAAATGGATTAAAATTAAATATGGATATAAATTTCCTATTAATAATAATGTGGCTGGTAAAACGGTAATTCGAAAAAAGAGAAAAGATATTGTTGAAAAGAAAATTATTAAATTTGGTTTTCAAAAATAAAAGTTTAATTTCTTTATTATTCTATTTATTTATTGATTTTTATCTTTTACTTGTGTTTCATGCCAAATCATTTTGAATTTTCGAATTTTCAAATTTTACAGTTTCATTACAGGGTGCACATTTAGCCCAAAGTTAGTACTAACAATGTGGAAACTGTGTGAAGGGACTATAGTCTTTTAATATTGAGTTTTAGGGATTTATTTATGGTTTTAAATTGTGAATATAAATCATGTGAATGCATTATTCTCATTTAGTGTCAACTGCACTGTTGGTGCACAGTTAACCAAAATATGAATCTAAACCATGCAAGCTTCCATTGTAGTAAAAAATTTGGGTTTCTAATTTTAAACCTCATATAATTAATTAGTTTACCCCTATTTTCTACCTACCTAATTTGGATGAGGTTTAGTGTGCATGTGGGATCCTTTCTTCTCCCTGTTCCCTTGATTCAATCTCTTTTACCACCATTTCCTGTTTGGTTTCTTTAATAAAAAGGATTCATTTATCTTATTCTCCCTTCTTACTTCCACTTTATTCTCTTTTATATGGGTTCTACATCCTCTCTAGTACCCTAGGGGTTTTGGGATGATATTTGGGTTTATGGGTAGTTATAATTATATTATTCTTTGTTTAATTGTTTTGGGGATGACTTTATGATTTCTTGATCATTAACCAATGAAGTGGATATGTTGTATCTTGTTGCAATGGGTTACTTTTTGGAATGTGGTTAGTGTTCTTTTTTCATTTCAATTATTTGTTATATCATTATGTTCTTAAGGATTTTAAATTATTTATTTGCTAAAATATATATATAATTGATAGTTATAATAAGATTCATAATAGTTTCAATGATTACTTGCATTTGGAATAAAAGTATTAAATGTTTTCTACTTTTTCAATAAATGTTTTAAATTTCATGTGTTTATTAAAAATGTTTGAAGGGTTCAAATTGAATTTATTTTTTGTTATCAAATGTTTTGACCCAATTTTAGTCATGAGATAATCTAACAGATCATGCATTTAGATTTTAAAAGTTTTAATATAATGGGACTAGATTCTATGAATCAATTTCAAGTGTGTTTTAAAATTAGTGTCTCAAAATATGTTTCATAACTGATTTTAGAATGATTTAAAAAAGACTTGGAATCCTTATTTGGAATTTCAAGAAGGTCCATTTTTAACTTTCTAATGGTTTTAAAAAATGTATGGTCATGTGAGAACCTCATTTCCCCTTGTGTTTGTTCCCATTTTATAGGTGTTACTTTATGTATGTGTTGATTGGGTGATGGATAAAATGGGTTGTTTCTTATGAGAGTGTTGTAGGTGAGGGTGAGTTATTATGATGCTTTCATTGAACTATGCTATTTTTTTCTCACCTTCACTATTTTATGTGGTCATGGGAACCTGAATAGATAAGTGGGGGGACTAGACTTATTCTATACAGGATAGTTGTACAGTACTGGTGTTCCCCTAGTTATTCTGGATGTCAGTGATAGTGGGGAGTTACCCCAATTTTAAGCTAGGTGTAGGCTAGTAAGGTGGATTGTGTTGTTTGGTCACATCATATTTTGACTATTGGTATCATTTTTTTTAAGTCTGGGACTATCTCACATTAGAACCTAAGGCAAATACCATGAAACCTAATTCATTAATTAGTGGTTTTATGTACGAAGTTCCTTTTATATTACCATTTTGAATTTATTGGATGAAACCAATGATTATTCACATTCATTCATTTATTTTTTTATTAACAACATGGTTCCTTTCAATTAAATCTTATTTTTTGTAGTGTGTTTAATCATAATAATGGGGTTTTAAGTGGTTTTAAAAAAGGTATGTTCAAATTTAATGAGACTGTATAACTAGTGTGTGTGATTTTTAATGAATTTTTTTATTAAAATGAATTTTTTCACCTTAGTTTTATTAAATGTAATGGATTTTTATATGAATATGGAACTTCTAAATATTTAAATTTTTATGCTTAATAGAAAAAATATATTTTATTATTACATTAAGATCTATTACAAATGAAAAATATTTTGAAAGAAATTGTAAAAAATACTTATTTGAGTTCTACCACGATGATTTTTCTCACACCCAACATATACCAATTGGTTCATCCATATCTTATTGTTTTTTTCAGGTAAATGACCCTAATATTTTTAAGTTGATTTTTCAAATAGTTAGGCAGTAGTGGTATGGGATATGGAAATAGACCAAGGGTCACATTGAGATAACAAGTAGTATTTTGGTTTTTGTTTTATGCTGGGTTGTTTATTTATTAGCCTACATTTCTCATTTGATTAATTTTTTTTAATGATATGTCATATATTTATTTTTGATCATTTTATGTGATGTTTTATATCCATTAGTTACTTCTATTTTACCTACTATGTTACTATGATTTTCTATTTTTTAGATTTTTTTATTGGAGTGAAACTATTTGAAAGAGTGTTTCCTTAATGTTGATGCACAATTTTCTATACTGTTATGATTAGAAACACCCATCAGACCTTACTGCAAGGCAACACATAAACATATTTGAATGGTGACCCAAGTTGGTACATATAAAATTTTATTAGATCTTAGGTCATATAATGATTGTAGGTTCATGGTAATACCTCTTGTTTTTTGGGGTGTGTCTTGGTAGAAAGGATATTAGAATCATCATAGGGACTCAAGAGGTAAATCATATATGGGTTCTTGATTACCACCCTATATAGAAAACATGAGTCTCCACTGGTTATTGGTATTTAAATCTTTGTATTGAGTTAATTTCTGTTTAGTTTTAATAATTTTAAATCCACATTGAGTATATCGATGATTTTGGTGGTCACTCTTGGTCTAGAATGTGGATATAGAGACCAAACTAGATATTCATGGTTAGCCTACATGGTCTGAAAAATTGGGTAGAACCTGTGAACTTGGGGTCTGCAACTTCAGAGAGTCTATTGTAGGGTTAGTGTACAGTTTTCCAACCCATACAACCAAACCATTCACAACTAATTTTCTCCCTGGGATGATTTTATTTTTTTCCTTGTACTCTTCATATTGACTCTAATGATGATTAGCATAATTGTGAGTATAGTTAAAGGATTTTTTATTATGGAGTTTTTTTATTAGACTTTCTTTTGATTAATGTGTACACCTAGATATTTTGGTTTACCCTTTCATGGTAGATTATGGGGTTGAGAGAACTATTTTTGGGATGATAAAAGTGATCTTATGGCTGTATTTTGAAAATATTTTGTCTTTATGGGCTGTTTTCAATTGGATTCAATGTGTTTTATAAGGTAATTATTTTAAAATTAAATTTACAGGGAGTTCTGCTAACATAATATTAATTTATATAAGTATTAAATTTATTTCAATTTTAAAATGATTAAAATATGTGATTTAGTGGTTTTAAAAATTGTGGTGTAATTGTTTAAAGGAAAAGGGATTTTAAATTTTTTTATGCCTAAACTAGAATTGTTTAAACTTTTATAAAAATCATATATTTTAAATATGTTACATTTGTATCTTAATTTGTGTATAATTTTTTGACTTTATTTATAGAGTGTGAGTTAATTCAATTTTGTTTTATTTTATTTTAATTATTACTCCTATAGATTCTTTGAAGAATAGTGGCAAGCCAATTCATTGGGACAATATTTAGGATGAACCTTCAAATCATCCAGGACAAGGTTCTCTTCTTTCCAAATCCACCCAGACTCAAAACCAAGTGGTATATAGGGAATATTCCCATCTCTTGGACCCCATTGAAAATTAATGTATCATTAACCACCTTCTTTATATGTTTATGAGGGTATAATTAAGGTAATGGAGTGCATAAAGGGAAATGATGGGATCTTTAGTTCTCTTTCAACCCCTAAAGCTTCCTAGGTAAGGACAAGTTAGTGGTGGTTGAGTAGGTAGGTAAATCCATATTAAGTGATTTCTCCTATCTATTGTTTTGATTGAATATGTTTTGATTGATGGGAAGTTGAGTTTGGTTAATCCTGAGTTGGAAGGGTTGGTCGAAGAGGGTCAATATTCACATAGTATAAAGATGTATCATGTGTGTTTCTTGTGTGGATACCTTGAGAAATATAAGTTTTCATGTTAAAAACATCTGAGGGTATATCTTAGGTGTGGCCACCTAGGCCATCTTAAAAGGTTATGTAAGTTGAATTTTCAAAATAAGAAGCTTCAGGTGTATTTTTTGGTTATTGGGAAGTAAATTTTTGGTAATTTGATCTAGTGGATGCATAAATGGTTGAACTCGTGGGATTTTTTTTGGTTTATCCCTTATGGATGGTGATTAATATTTGTTTTTTGGTGTGCCTTTTCTCTCTAGTTTTTTCTTTTTTGTTGTTTGTGAGGTCAGATTCATGATAGATGGAACATGGGATACTAATGGATTCATGCATGGGTAAATAGGACAGGTCGATTATGTTTGGGATAAAGAACTCGAGATATTGGTTTGTTTTAATGGTATGTTATAGAATGATGTTTTAATTTGAGGTCATAGTTTTCCACATGGGGATGTTGTGACATGATTTTGGATTCCATTCTATTTTATGATGTGGTATTTTAGTGGATGGTTTTCCCTATATTTTGGTTAATTGTGTTTGATGGTATTTTAGATAAATCATCCTTTGGTGTTGATTATGTTTTTAAATGGGTTTTCATGCCTAAAAGTGAGGTATCATTTTCCTGGGTTATTTTATAGAGGTATCCACTTTAATATTATGTTAATCTATAACTCATCATTTTAGATGAATTATAAAATTTTGGGGAAATTTATGGTTGGGTATTTATTTCACTTTGAGATTATTATAGTGGGTGGTGTGGTGTTTTGTTTGGAGACATTTTGAGGATGAATATGGGTCAATCTCATGGGGTTTATATGGTTTTTTCTTGTTTTTTAGATCGATATTATTTTTCTTGTGGGGTTGTTTCATACTAAATAGATTCCCTTAGGACTACATTAGTTAAACCCACCTTCCTTTATGTGGTGTCATTATAACTCTCGACCTATTACATTCCACTTTAATTAAGGACTTTTTAGGGGTATCAAGTGTTATGTTGGGGATAATTGTCACAGCCCAACCTTTATTTCCTTTATTATTTTATTTATTTAATTATTTTTGATATTTTCCTTGTGTTTTGGGTCAAATTGGTGCAAAATTGTGAATTTTTGTGTTTCAAAGAAAAGAGAAAAATTAGTAGTAACTATGTGGAAACCTTGAAAAGGGCCTATATTTTTTATAAGTGAGTTTTTTCTTTATTAACACATGATTTGGTAAATATTTAATCAAAACTATCGGAACATGTTTTTCTCATCTAGTTCCTTCTACGTGGTTGGACCATAGATTACCAAATCATGTGGCTAAACCATGTGAGCTACAAAGGTTTTAAAACTTAATATTTCTAATTATACACATCCTTAAACTAAATGTTTAAAAACATAATTATACTTACCCTATTATACTTCATTCTTCCTTTCCCTTTAATTATTTTCTCTTAGTTTCACTTCCTCCCTACAACTCAAGGGGCAATTGGGATTAGATTAGGGTTCTAGGGTGGTACTAACAAGAAACTTTTATTATTTATGGGTTGAATGGTACGTTTTAATTGTTGATTGAGAATTATATATTGAAGGAGATAAATTATTTATTTTCACAAGTGGTTATTTCTTGGAATGACATGGTATTTTTTTTGTGAAATTAATTTAATTGGAATTTCATTTTAGTCTTGAGGATAATAAATGATTTATTTTGTAAACTATATCTACAATTTAAAGTTACAATAAATTGAATATTTTATTAAATTATGATCTAATATTATCCTAAAAGTATGAATTTGTTTCCTAGTTTTTAAATAAGTGTTTGAAATGTAAAGTGTTTATAGGAAATGTTTAAAGGTTTTATGTTAAAAGTATTTTTTTTATCAAAGGTTTTAACCCCATTTAAGTCATGGGATAAGCTAAATAATGATGGTTCAAACTTTTAAAAGGTTTAATAAAATGTGAGTAGATTATTTAAATCAATTTAAAGTGTGGATTTAAATTATTCTCTCAAAAAAATTTATAATGTATTTTTTAATGATTACAATAATACTTGGAATTCTGAGTTGGATTTTCAAGGACCATTTGGAAATTGTTAATGGTTTTCAAAAATGTGTGGGAATGTGAGACCCTTTTGTGCATCATGTGTTTGTTAACCTTTTATTGGTGTTTCTTTATGCTTGTAGTTATTAGGTTTTTAATAAAAATGGGATGTTTCTTGCAAGGTTATTGAATGTGAGGGTGTGTTATTATGATTCTTTCATTGGACTCAATTAATTGTTTTCTCACCTTTGATTTTTCTTTGGTCATGAGAGCCTGGGTAGCTAAGTGGGATGTCTAGTTTTATTATAAACCACATTGTATCATGATATTAGTGTCCCATAGTTGTGTAATATTCGAGGTCTAGTTGGGAGGTCCCTTGGTTTTAGTTTTGGGGAAGGATAGTACAGTGGATTGTATTTTTTGGATACAAAATTTTCAGGTATTTGGCCTCTTGTATTGTAAAGTATTAGACTATATCAAAATAAAACATAGGTAAAATACCATGAAACCTATTTATTTTATTATTAGATTTATGTATTTAATTAAATTTATATCCTTTTATTGATTAGTTTTTATTGCACCAAGGATTATTTACTTACATTCACATGTAATTTATATTTGATGTCATGGTGCCTTTCAATTGACCATTATTTATATAGGGTTGTTAATCATAAAAAGGATTTTAGAAATGATTTTAAAAATTCATATTTAATTTTAAGGGGTGGTTTTAACTAGCATGTGTTATTTTTAGATAAATGATTTAAATTGCTTATTATAATGATTTTTTTCTCACTGGTTATCATAATAAAAATGGTTAGTTTTATGAAAAGTTAACTTATCATTAATTAATTTTTTTTCTTATTTGAGAAAAAAAATATTTCTTTTAATATATTTAAATATAGATTAAATGGAATGTATTTTGATATAAATTGTAGAAAAAATTTGGTTGAATCATAATAGGGTTATTCTTCTCACACCTTTCATACACCAATTTGTGTGTTTAGCTCTTATTGTTTTCTTTCAGATTCCCAATTGGGATCTTTCTTAGTTTATGTTTCCTTTGTTTTGGTAGTGGTAATATGGGATGTAGTGAGTGACCATAGGTCACATGGAGATAGGTAATATATTATTTTTTTTGGTTTTATTTTGGGATATTTATATATTAATCTATATTTCTCCTTTGATTCATTTTTTTATGATATGACATCTATTTCCTTATAATCATTTTATGTGATGTTATAAATCCATGAGTTTATTTTATTTTACAATATATTTTTTATTTTATTTGGTATTTAATTTTTTTTATTTCTAGACTGAAACCATTACCAAGAGTGTTTCCTTGATTCCCATGCACAAGTTTCTAGACTGTTGGTATCTAGAACATCCTTAGAGACTTAATGTGGGATGATATGGGTGACTGGTTCATAGGTCACATGGGTTTGTACATGATTGTTGTTATAACTGATTTATGAAAATAGGTGAGTTGAGTTATGGTATATTGTTGGTACTTATTGTTAACCACGGTAGTGGTAATGCAAAAATTATGAAGTGTATTAGTAGTGATATTTAGTATGAACCCTTGGGATGGTCTTGTGTGTGACTATGATATATTTTTTATTTTATTGTGATTTCTTATGTACCTCAACTGAGTCAGATAACCTTATCAATGCCTAAATTTTTTAAGTTCTAGGTGTCTTCCCTAACATCTATATTGTTGAGCGAACAGATGAATGACTACTCACTATTTCCCACTCTCCCTTACAACTGTAGTATATGATGTGATAACTCATGGTAGATATATTCATAAGGGTTATAATGGATTAATATTATAGTATAAAATATTCTTTTTAACATGGTTATGTGATGTGATACTGATATGATAGAGAATTTGATACATTATGGGTGTCATTCATGGTAGGGTGAGGGTATGAGGTTGATCTCATTTACATTGATCATACCCTACTTTGACCAGGATATAGAATTTAGTTATAATGTGGTGATGTGGTATATATATGTGATTTGGATATGTGGTTGTGGATATGGTACATGATATATGATTATGGTATGATATATAATGTGCCAAATAACAACTATAGAAGGTTTGGAAGTTTAATACATTTTTCATTGGGGTGTGAGAGTGTAAAACCATAGGGAAAGTGGTTTCATTATAAATTCTTTTTATATTATTTGATAATAAGTTATTATAATTTTTTAAATGTTTGGTGAGTGATCCTTGGTGATGTTTGGTGATAGTTGACCTAGTATATGTGTGTTTTTGTTCATTTATTTATTCACTAAGGCATTAGTTTTCTTCTTCATCATTTTTAGTAGTGATATTTAGGAGGATCCAACTAAGTATACATGTATTCTCACCCCAATACATAAATATATTTTGTATCTCTCTATGAGGAATTTAGTAATTGATCCAAAAATTTATAGATTGAGTTTGGGAGATACTATTGAAGTCACTTATTTAATATTTTCTTTGGTATTTTATTTTTGAAGACTCTTTTTTATGAAATTATATGCTTTGTGGGAATTTTTTTTTATTTTATACTATAAATTTAATTGGTGGTTTTATTTATATGTTCCTGGAATTATGAGGTAATTTATTCTAATTTTTATATTCTATAACTTTGGTGCTTGTTTTCAACAAATGGAATATTATAGGAAGACTTTGAGGGCCACACTCATCTATATTTCCATCTGAGGAGGGGTTCTTAGTGGGGACGGGTTATGACTCTCATACTTAAATATTATTTATAATGAAACTTAAAAAATAAGTATAAAAACTTTTTTAAAATAGTGAATATGAAAAATATTATATAGATTCACTTATAATAAGTGATATAGCTCTATTTAAATAGTATTTATTAAAAAACTCCTATATTATTTATCACATATGATAAATATTTTGAAAAAATAAGTGGCTTTTGATTTTTTTTAAAACATTGAAAAGTTTTCATTTGATAATAATTGTTGAAAAAAAAATTATCGGTTCTATTTCCAAATATCATGGTATGTTCGACAACCCTTATTAATTATGAAAAGAAAATTGGTATAAAAAATAAGAGATGATTTTTCGTTTCATAAAATTTCCATTTAAATATCTAGAGAAAACAATTTTTTAGTAAAAAATTTGAGTAATCTAGGAATACTAAAGCATTTTAATTATTGATAAAGACAATAAGTCGTTCATGAAAAGTGTTTTCAAATAGAATCATATATAATCTTCCATCATGTGTATTAATTATCAGAATCAATTTTCAATACAAGTTGTCAAATTTTTAAAGACAATTACTTAAATAAATGATAGAACAATGTTTTTCAAAATATAATTGATAACACTTGTACAAATATAATTCCTTATTATGTGTATTTTGGGTATAAACTTCCAACATATAAAATAATTTTCTTAAACACATTAATCTATTCCTGTTAGGTTTGTTCAACCTATTTGCAAAGAACGATTTAGAGGAAAACATAGTTTTTAAGAGCTCATCCAAGGAAACTGTGTATTGGTTTATGATTTTCCATCATGATTTCTTAGCTTCCTTTGTCTGGCTTCCATCATCTACTTTTGATATATATTCAATTATCCAAATAAATCCCCCTATATTGTGATTACTATAATTATATTCTTCTTCTCAGGTGATTTAAGGTTTTCTGATTGGGGTGAATTATTTTCAGAACATGTGGTCTGTGCCATCTATATACAAAATTCTAGTTTGTTTTTATCAGATATGGAGTTGGGGAATTATGTGTGTCTATATGGATATTGTGAGGAAATCCAAATTTGTGTATATTCTCCATTCACACACCCTAATTTTAGATTTATAACATTTTTAGGTATACATCTCTTTGGATAATTCAAATGTTTCTTGAGGTTTATATGTTCAACAAAATTGGATTATTTTTTGTTCATAAAAATGGAAGACAATTTTACACACTTGACACTAGTTCATGATCTTGATGATATACACTGTATCACACATCATAAAGTATGAACATGACATTAATAGTGGTGACTCTACTAGCACTAGTTTTGATGGTTTCCTCCACCTCCCTAGAGAGACTCAAAACCTATGGGTAATTATATGATTTACATCCTTTATCCTAAAAAATATAGATTGATACATAATGTTAAAATTATCACATAATGAAAAAATTCAATCACATTAATCTTATTATGGTTATTTTGACCAGTGAAAAGTGGGGAATAACTTTTTTATAGCCTTTGAGTGTACTTTGTAGCATCTGGTATAAGATTTTAGTGTATGAACTGGTGGTCCATTCCCACCTAGTAGACCATCCCTTCTATTCTGGTCTCCCCAAGAGTCATAGGTATAGTTTTATCAAACCTCGTGAAATCCAACTTCACATACACCCTCTCTCCCATGGAGTCAAAAATAATATTGACCTCATATACCACATATTTGAGGTCTCTGAAAACCTTAAAATTCATGTCTATTGTGAGCCTCTTTCCTATGGTGGGATAGGTAGAGTCTACATTGTTAATCTTCACATTGGGCGAGACAAACGTGTGAGACACTATCTTAGTAAAAAGACAAATTAGACCTACCTTTGTCAACACCATGTTGTTCTTGGAACCGACATTGACACAGTGGTAGGTGTGGACCTTGATGTTAAGTAGCTTGCACACCGCCCCTCCTCTGGGCTCACATTCTCTGAAATATTAATGCAGAGGCTCACCAGGTACACCATGTGGTTAATGAGTATTCCATAGACTGGTGTTTTGGTGATTATATTTTTATTTAAGTATATGTTTTAGAATTTAATCTTTTATTGGCTACACCACTAGAAAATAATCCTTAAATCTAGAACCAAATGATCATAAGGATCCATGTACTTCAACCTTGAGCCATGTATGGCCAAAAATTATATATATACTTATATATATGTATAACTTTACTTGTGAATAAACATGTGTTTAATATTAAGAAATATTTATAGTATAAAACACATTCAACATCAAATAAAAATCAACATTACATTATTCCATCAGTTGAGGGAATTACATTTTGAAAATATATATACCCAATAAAAATGACAATATTATAATGGGATAATAACATAAAAATAACAAGAATAAGAAAATTAGGATCAATTTAATGTCATATAATTATCATACCCATAAAAAAATTATAAAAAGGAGGAAAAACATTAGTAATGTAATTAAAATTCTTAAAATAAAGAATATTTAACCATGAGAGGAATTTAAGTGAATGATTTTTGGGCCCTCGTTTTTTAAAATAAAGGTGATAGAAGAAGGAGACCAAGAAACCAAGGATAAGTCTCATTACCTTTCCAAGGTTACCCTATAGTAACTAGGAAAAGCTCACTGAAGTTATCCTCAAACCATTCAGTCTATATCACTCAAGTCCCCACATATCGTCAAGCATATGTTATCCATCCCACCTACGTACACTACATTCCCAGTAGACCTTCTCCTCCATACCTATGAATTTTTCCCTAAAAATATACCCCATGGTTCACCACATAGTGTAATATTTTCCCACTTCTATATGAAAGAGAAAACCTCTATATGAAGCTTCACTCAGGCCTCCAACACCTCTCCAAGGAATCATATTACACTATAGAACTTAAGAAAATTAACTTATGTAGTTAGTAGTGATCCAAATTCATCACATGGGTTACCAAAAACCCATGGTTCCTCATCAAATCTTTCCACCTTAGTGTCCATCCACTAAAGAATTCCAAACTTAGAAACCCATCACCTAGGACCGACCACCATAGATTAAATCCACCAAGGGCTACCCACCTTTGTAACCAATCACCTAAGGCAAACCACCTTAGTGTCCCATCACCTAGGGAAACCCACCATAGTGGCCATCCATTGAGGGTAGTCCACCTTAATGACCATTCACTAAGATTTGTTTCTTTATTAAAAATATTTCATCCTCCTTTACCGAAGCATCACATTTGGGTATTCAATAATTAAGTCCTCCCTTATAACCACCGTATTTATATTTATATGAAATGGGACACAAAAGTGTGACCATATTTCAGTCATAAATTCAAACGGTAAAGGATGTACCCTATATAACCTCTATAATAGATGATGTCCTCTAGATATGGACAATCATGTATACCCTTAGTAACAAGGACCCCAATCATGGATGAAGTGATGATAACCTTATTATTTCACGTAGTGAAATTCACGTCCCACATGCTACCTAAAATGTGAAATGGATCATGTGTAATACACATATTCTATCATCCATTTATTGGACTTATAATACCCCTAGGGTTTAGAATCACTTAGTAGAATAAGAATGAGAATCCCTTTTCGAGTAAGACCCTATCATTTCTTCTTGGATACCCCATCAAAGCTCTTCCCTCCTCTATCACCTGATGAGGAGAATATTATTATGGTAATATATTTTGGAGTAATCCATATACCTTTTATACATGATGTCTTACACCTCTTTCCTTCTATATACCCTCCCCCATCCATCAATGTGTAAGGAAGAAAGTTTAACCCCAAGCTTCCAGTTCTGGTGTAAGTCCCATTGGAAATAAATTATGCAATGTGAATGATCTTTTAGTGTTCCTTATTTATCACACCGAGCATGAGTCATGTGGGATTAGGGAATAAATTCAATCATATCACTTTCATAAAAAATATGCATCCACATGCCTTTTATTTAGGTGTAATCCCCAAGGGAATTAAACTATGTGGTATTTGATTCCAATCATGATGGGATACATAGGACACCTTCATGATTTTCAAAACCAACAATGTTAACCTAGTACCATCCTTATTGGGATATTCCCAATAATATCGTGCCCCCTTAAAGAAGTATATATTCCATATGTATCATCTTTTCATCTCACGCTTATCAGAATAGATTCTTTGTGAAATCCATTATTACAGGACCATATCCCTTCTAATATAAATAAAATCTCACTGGGCCATATTCTCTCTGAGGTTAATAATTAAGGGCCTCTTTTGAACAAGTCATGCTTCATCTATTTCCAAGCATCTTTCACCTGAATTTCCTTGATATATGAAATCAAAATTAATGGTTTGGTCCCTATCGCATGAGCCTAAAAGCTATGACATGCCCCATTAATTGGTATTGAACTATGTGGGGTATAATTACTTTCATGAGGATATATAGGTACCCAATGATGGGCATGATCCTGATAAAAAAACAAAAAAATTATCTCTGAAAGACTATAAATTAAAAAATTTTCAATTATGAGGTTCTAAACCATATTTACTTAAAGTTAGGGATAAAAAATAAAAAAAAATATGGAGAAATACAGATATGTGTATATGGTTCCATATATGGAGAAATTTTGGTATATACAGATGACTCCATTGACGGAGAACCTCTAATATATATATATATATATGATTTAGTTCAATAGATGTTAATAATTGATTGCTAAAAAAAGGGTGACTAGTCCCATATTTATATTTGGGAAGGATTCAAAACATGTCTTAAATCTATAAGAGATCCCCAACATAGGAATTAATTCCCCCAAACAATGTGTGATGAGATCGACCTCCCATCTTCCCAACCAATGCGAGTTCCTAAGTGTCACGGGAAAAAAATATCCCAATTACCACCTTCCTTTGGAAAGAAGGTCTATAGAATAGCATGTATGTGGGGACCATTGGGTGCTTCTAGTTGGATGAATACTACCCATTGGAAATTGTCTATTGAGTGTGAGTAATTCCACAAACATGAAAAACCACACACACCGTTAAGTTCATATCAAAAATTGTGAACCCAACCTGAATATTTCATTAACGAAAATAACTGAGTCAACTATAAGTCAGGCCAATTTTTTTATGTGAATAAAAAATGTGGCCAATTTGGAACATTTAAAGAAATAAGTCATTTATAAATTTGTTAACTTATGATTATACATTGATGGGTGTGTTGTGTGGTTTTTTTCTCAATGACACATCTCATAAAATTCTATTGCATTAGAATGGAATCTTACCAATCATGATGACCTTATGAATCAACAGTCATATGATATGGGTCCTATTTAAACCACATGACACCTTCACCCACATAGAACATTCAAATCTAGGTGTAGTACATACAGGTTAGGAATTACTTCCTAAATGGTATTATCCCGACATTTGTGGTTATAGGTGATGCCATATAGGACATGAATCCCCCCCCCAATAGTCTACCCAATGATGAGTGGTGAAGGAGAAACAAAAAACAAAAGTTTCCATATGAAATAATTTTAGGATAATTTCCATGGAGAGTATAATAAAATACCTCCCTTACCTTAAGGGGTTAGACTAAGAGGTTTATAGAAGCCATACTACAACACAGGAGTCACCTTGATGTAATCCTATCAATATTCTCCACTACTGAAATTGTGAAACATCATGTCATCACCCAACAAAAAACACCACACATTGGGTCTTATCTAAAGTCACCCATACCCAAGTGCCTAATAAAATTTTCAAGGGTAGTGAACCATCAAAAACCAAGAGCAAGCCCACATCCCCACTTACATCAAAAAACACATCCAATATATTATGGCGACAATCTAATAGTAGGCACACATCCTTACCCACACTCAGTATTTCTTCCAGAACATTATGGAAGAATTTAGAAAAACTTTATAGAATATCCCAAAAATGAATAGGCAGATATCCCATGTTCACACCCCTACACATGAATCCACACGGTATATTATAGTGAGAATTTGAGGATAGGATCACAAGCACAATCCCTCTCCATCTAAGTAAATAGAAAACATTCCCAATCTAGTTACATAATCATGATAGAACATCTTGGTGAAAATAGAGGGAAAACATACATCTATTCCTATATTATATATATATTTCAATATATCTTAGTAGTAAAAGTAGTATGGGGGTGGGCGCACATCCCTTCCCCCACAGTAAGTGTAGTTCATTAAAATAATTCAAGGACCATTGAGGACCAAACACAAATTCCTGCTCCCATCAAGGAGGGTCATTGATACAGTCCCAAGAATGATATACCCCATGATCAACCACATAATCCTATTCCAACAAGGGATCATCAACCCATTCTAACATCCATCTTAAATAATGCATATATTTCTTCCAAAATAATAATTTTTTGAAACATTTTAATGAAAAAATGGGAGTAACCCATGCTATCTCCCAAACATGAATTTTTTCACAACATATGAATATGCCCACTCAGTACAGAAAATCCAAGAAGAATTCTCATGAAGGGTGATCTGAAGTCCAAATAATACCCATATCTATGATCTAATTAATGCTAGTGTTCTTTAGGACCTTGATCATTTATCAACTGTATCCCAAGATCCAGATAACTCATTTTCAGATCATGGAAGGAAAATTTTCTATTATAAAGGTCCACCCTACAACTTTTGTCTTAGCTTCTTCGAAGGTACATGCTAGATAATTTACCATGAAGTCATATTTCATGGGAATTCTGAGATTGATCAGGAGAGCCATTATCATGATGAGAACTATGAAATACCTTATAATGTCCAGGACATAAAATGGTGAGAATGTCCTACCCTTTATATCATCCACACTAAAGGTCCTCCCTAGGGAATATGATATAGAAATTCTCCCTATGGTGGGACATTTATCAATTATTTTATTCCTCCCCATGATGGTATTTTATATGAATGTCCTACCCATAGTGACATTTCATTTAAAAATGAATTTCCTCCCCTTACTGAATAAACTATGATAAAACCCTCATATCATGACATAGTTTAGAATATTAGGATTCCATGGTTTATGATTTTTCTTTAACAAGTGACATTATTTATTAGATGGAAGATACTGTAAGACAATGGTCACTCTCTAAAACACCCCTGGATTACATAGTTTCAATTACAACAATGAAGAGTCTTTTCAAGCCTTATTTATACAACATTGCGAAGAGAAGATAACCACATTGGTCATAGAAAATAAACTAATCTCCCATAAAAGTAGAATTGAAGACATTGATCACGAGGAAAAAAATTTCCAAAGATAATATACCAGTTTTGTTTTGGACCCTGACCACTCCTCAATTTTTTATTATGAAAACTTTGTCAGAGGAATATATACATCTTATTAATCTAAATTGTTGTATAAATATTCACCATTTGAAAGTGAAATTGTTTCCTTATTAAGGATATCCAAATCATGTCAAGTGAATAGAATAATTTCTCTAATTGATCACCTTTTCTTCCCTTTCAATTGTATCATGACCAAATTTGGGAAAGCTATGGAAAGGTCATTAAGGAACATGTATTAATTCACTGAGTAGACTATGTTAGTTGATCCCTAATTGTCTTTTCAATATATATATCATAGGGTGGGGTGAAAATGGGGTAATATATTTCACTTCTCTCCTAAAAAAATATTTCCAAAAGTGACATCACACAATCTCATCACTTTGGTATGACTATTTTTATTTATATCAACACACCAAAGCTGGTATAATTTGTGGGGATTATCCATTACTAAATCTCATAAGTTTAAAATTTTATGAGAAAAATCTATTGGAAGTATCATTAATTAAGCATATGAGAAGATTTAAGAAGATTATAATTTGAGAAGAGATAAAACATGATTAGTAGAACTTCCTTTAATAGAATTTTTTTCATTCAGAACATGAATTATCCCCACATCAGTCTTGGATAATGATCATCATGTTAAAGAGTGAAGTAATGATAACTACTACAACAAAAATCCAAAAACAAATGCATCCTATAGGGCTAGGGACATTTTTACCACAACATCCTCCTTTGAGGTCATCAAATTAGGTCCTCAATGTTTCCATAAAAAAATAAAGAGTATATCAAACTTGTATTTTTAGGGGAATTTTTCTCAATCTTATTCCCCCTTAAAGATTATTCTTTTATCATTTTGGTGTTGTATCACAAAATGAGTCTCCCAAGTTTATATCATCTTTTGACCCATCTCTCTCATGGGAAATGCATAAAAATGTGTTTTATAAAGACTCTATTATGATTTATCTTTACAAAATATCTATAGGAGAGTCCTAAAATGAATATATAAAGTCGCATAGAGATAGAAAATAAAACCGACCCATCAAGAAATCAATTAACCTTGAAGATCATGACTGCTCTATCAATGGTTACTCCAAGGTAGATCAGTATTTATATATTTTCGATGGTGATGTGATGTATAAAATACACTGTGTGTTGGTAAATTTCATCAAAAATAGATTATAATATGATAGATAATATAAATCCATTTTAGAATAACAATAGGGGGATGTTTTTATTAGGAACATAGTCCATATGGAAATGACTGAAGAATTAGTGCATACTAGAAATCAAAGGGTGACTAAAAATTTGTAATCTGACTCACATTCTAAACTACAACCTATCTAGAACTCTGCAAAAAAATAATAGGGAAAAAGTTTGGCTTTGGTGCACCCATTATTGGAATAATTTTAACCTATTATAATTGAGGAAAAGATTTCCCAATAAGAGGTAGAAATGAGGGAGTTTAAAATACTCAATTCTGATTTACATAAAAGAAATATCCATGAGGGGTATGTTATTCAAAAAAATAATCACCTTTATTTTTCATTAGATCACCCTAAATATAAATATCCTTTTATTACAACAAAGTTATATCCAATTCATCCACTAAAACAGAGATCTAGGCAACCAATCTACTTGGATCCAATGGAATAAGGATGTCTGGAGATTGATCCCTTAGGATAGAAGGTGGAACTATGATAATAAAACCACCATAGTATATCCTAGATTGGATATAAGATACAGATATAGGAAAGAATGGTACATTAGGCGCTCATAATTACTACCATTATTCAAGTGGATGACCAACTAGTTATTCCATTAGAACTCATTGACACCATTAAGCTAGTAACAACTGAACTGGAGGCTATGGAAGAATGAAATTCAATAATACAAACATAGAGAAACCATTACCCTAAATCGGTAGATGCAACTCTTCCCACACCCAACATTGGGAATCCTATATTTCTAACATTAAAAAAGGATCCATAGCATCACTTGACTCATTTCATGCCTGAGTTTTGTCCCATGATGGGGACCCTCCAGAAGTAGGAAGAAGCCAATCTCAAGTGATTTTTCTAGATGTTGGAGGAGACATGATTTATATGGTATACCAATTTACTAGCTAGGCTGATCACAGTATGTGAATACCTTTCCTAAAAATTTATTTTCTATTTTATCTCAACCCTTTAAAACACAACAATCATTGACCTCTTGTATTGAATAAACCATGAGAATGAGAGTGTCTAGGATTTAATTTCTAGGTCGAAGTATTTAACATACTCCATGAAATTTTATGTCCCCCAGGAGGATTTGTTAGGTCTCTTTATAGAGAACCTTCAGGATGAGTGTCAAATGACACCCATACTAGTAAAATATATAGGTGGGTTTCAGGAACATGCAACCATTTCACGAAACACAAATATTGTAAGGTTACTTTTGATTATCTAAAACCAATTCTCATCCAACACTAGTGGCCCAAGGGAGAATAACTAGAAATGTAGAAACCATAACATTACACTCAAGACAACCCTGAAACCAACTCTAATGTTCAATACAGTGATGTATCATGTAGAATCCTTTAATGATCATAAACACCAACAAAAATATCCTCATTAGGATGGGAGAAAAGAGTAGAAACATATTCTATATGAGGAATAGAAGAAAAAATATTATTCTTTCTGAGATAAGTAATATCTTGGATAATTCATAATGAATAGATAGAACAATTTTATAATATTTATAGAACCTATAAGGCTGGATCAAGTGAGTATATGTGATCTCCTAATCAATTTACTCTTTCACATAAAAATTTTCCACACCATCTAGGACTAATTTATTTTTATTGATAGACTCCATAAGATAGTTCATTACAAATTGCTAAAATTAGAAAATCCACCATCATAATTGGAATGTATTTCTAGCAATGTTTTAGAGGATGAGACAAAATGAAAAGAGTTTACAAGTAGGGATGCACAAATGGTCAATGATTATATGAACATAAAGATAATAAATTCAAATCACAATATCCTTAGGACATAGGTAAACCAACTAGTTTTCCCCACTCTTTTCTTCCCTAGTAAGACCAATCTTATTGACACTACAGTCATTCAAGAACCAATACTATAAAATATTTCATAACAAGAAAGGAAAGAGTCATGTATATGAAGATGTAATCATAGAATTTCATAAGATAGTCCTAAAACACATAGAATTCATAACTCTTGTAATTATTTAATGGGAATTTTCCCTGTAAATTGTACAATAGGCATCACCCTACCAAATAGAATCCTCATTGAGTAATGAATTACACTATAGATATATAAATGTTATTCATTTAATGGATACCTTATCTGATTATGAGTATACTTATAAACATAATGTCTTTATACCTAATTGGGGAGCTAGAGTAATATGTCATAGGAGTTGAGGGAATAGGGGAAGATGTAGTCATGGTTGAGAACAATATCTCTTCCACATCCCCACTGAAGCCATATATATAGCCAAAACCTTTGAGAAAGAACTTTAACAATCCTAACAAGATCATGGAATGATTTTGAAATCAATCGAGAGTTATACTAACCTAGTTTTTGGAGGACTTGATGGAGGGTGTGTAATAGTCTTATCTACCCACGTGAGTGGGAAGACCATTTTTTCCTAGTCCTCTAACGACATGTATGCCTTCAACCTCTAGTAAAGCACCTGATTTGTCTACCTCAAACAATTCAACCCCTAATGTATATTCCAAGGATTAATCTCACATTGTAAAGTATAAAACTTTGAAAAAAAAATTTGACATCTTGGAACAACTAGTCACAGACCCATACAATATATAAATCCTAGATACTTTTAATTTATAAAAACATCTTTATGAAGTTATTCTTGAGGCTCAGGTAATCCCTAAATATTTTTAATCTAAGTCCACTACTAATGAAGTATATCATTTAGAGACCGATTTCATATAGTGTAACATAGAAATTACATTAACAGAATATGATATGGATATTATTATTCAGGGACACATCAAACCATTATGTCTCTCTATCAGACTAGATGATATTGATATCTACCAATACTTCATTGACAATGGTTGAGTAATCAACAAAATTTCATCCAAGATGCTCCATCGGTTGGGCTATAACAAATAAAATTTGTATCCTTATATTGTAAAAATTTAGGTTTATGATAAGAGTGAGCATAAAACACTTAGCCAAGACAATATTAGATCTAAATTTTGGGATCTGATATCCAACTATGAATTACTAGTTTTTCAGTAGGATATAACTTTCAAAGTATTTTCAAGAATCCATTGGTATCGTCATCATGAATTAGTCCCCTCATCAAATCGTCAATGTCTAAAATAATTTGACAATGAGAAAATTGGGACATTTCATGGTGATAAGGATCTATTTGAATCATGTGAATATCAATATATTGGTGCAGGGTTCTATCGGCCTCAAATAAAACAACCCATGAGTGATGAGGTCACATAGGTTAATAGTGTGAATGGTTTCTAAATGACCTTAGATAAAATATTTAAATATATTGGTGAGGAATTTGAATTTACCATCAATAAAAATAAATACATGGGTTAATATTTGGTTATATATTCATCCATTCTCACGATATCATTCACATCAACTGAACCAGATGACACTAAAAAGCATCTGATCTCCTTAATAGAGGAAACACCCAAGGTGAAAATTACCTTGTTTAATCTCAAGAGTCTCAAAGGACTCCGAGGTCATAGTTTGAATAATAAAATAATTTCACATCACTAATAAATGGTGATAATTACCCTACATCATCATCCAAATATTGGGATGTTAATGCTTCTTCTATCTTTTATGATTCCCCTTCATCACCCATTCCTCCTTAGATTGGTGTACCGGGAGAAAAAGATGAGGATCTCAGAGATTCCCCTCCAGTGTTTGAGGGTGGTTTTTAAACCACTATTTATGAGTTTAAATAAATAAATATAGGCAAATAAGAAGATGAAAAAACATATAGATCAGTTCAACCATGAATTCTAACAAATAAGAGGTGTATAAATCTTTTCAGAATCATCAACGATATGTGTTCTCCTATAATTACATAAAAAATTTAGGCACTGATCCCAAGTTATCTCCTCGCTATTTGGGATTTCCATAGGATCATTGTGGTTACAATGGGATAACCAGAAGAATGCATCTGACTCACATTGCTATATTTAATGCTAAAGTTAAAAAACATATCAAAAATGACATCACATGGGATTTAAAATACCTGAAATAGAAAGCCACTATTTTAAAAATCAATAAAAATAATGATAAGATCAGAGTTTTCATTGAATTCAAATATCTTATTTTTTTCCAATGGATGATTTCAAAATTCCCATTACGGGACTTTTAATTGATGCAATTACCAGCTATCAAGAACATTCCTTTATGAATGGGTATTCAAGATTCAACCAAATCCAAATGGATCATAAATATGAAGAACTCTACTCTTTTAGAAAATCCCTTGGAATATAATTCTATCTTATTATGCCTCTTTTATCAATATTGGTGCCACATATCAACACTACATGAACCATATTCGTAAGATGTTATTGGGGAAGACCATTGAATGTTATACCAAAGATCTAGTAGTTAAATCCCAACATCTTTATGATTATATTTCCAATCTAGAGGTTTTTTTCAACAAGCTACAACAACTAATTTTATTTATTAACCCCTTTAAATATTCTTTTTTAGCTTCCACATAGAAGTTCCTCAACATCATAGCATTTCATCACCGCATTGTAGTGGATCCTAAGAAAACAAGTATATCCTTGAAATCACATATCCTTTAAAAATAAAAGATTTTAGTGGGATTATTAGATTCCTCACTTAGATCCAAGGATTCTTATAGAGTCTTGAAGGAAAATTGCTACCATTCACCAGATAGATGAAGAAGGGATTTACCTATCAGTGGACTTTTAGTCTCAATAAATACCTTTTTATGTCTACCAATACTAATGCCTCTTATTGATATAAATCCAATCATTATACATGTGAAAACTTTAGTGCGATAACTTAGATGTTTTGTTACATAGAATAATGACTCATAAAAAGAAAATACTCTATATTTTTTTATTATAACTATGCTTAGTGTTGAGACTCCTTATTCAGATATTGAGAAAAATTACCTTGCATTAATCGTTATAGTTTAGAACTGAGGTAATACCTATAACACCATAAATTATACTTAGTATCCCATAATGAACATGTTAAGTATATCCTAAATCATTCCATATTTATCAGACCTTTATAATGGTTGGAGTTCATTTTATATTATTGTGAAATTCATTTCATATTGCAAAAAGAAATAAAGGTAAAACATTATATTTTTTTGTAGAGAATACTTCTATAAAAAATGAACCATTGGATTCTAAATTACTCAATAAAGAGGTACTATCTATCTAGGTATACCCCAAACATCATAAATTTACTTTTATGGGGATTCCAAAAGCCCAATATAGAAAATAAGGGAATCCCTCAAACACAAAAAAGTCATTTTTGGATCTATCATTATCTCTAAAGATAATGAAATTTTACCTTATTTCTTTTTTTAGAAGGATGAAGCAATAACAAGGTAGAATATCATGTTCTCATTGTTTGTTTGGAACTAGAACTATAAATACCAATGGAACAACCACTATGTAAATATGTATGAGGGTAAATGGTGAAATTTCCGTTAGATCCAACACTGACTGAGGTCCTGAATTCACAAAATTTTAAGGCAAAAGCATTATTTTACTACAGATACATCCTTGTAATATCTAGAGTGGGATGGAATAGTCATTAGTATTTGACATCATAGAATTGTGTCATAAATCATTAGTATCAAAATATAAGAGATCAATGTGGTCAATTTCATCCATGAAAAAGATAATTCTACAAATGGATGGATATATCCCATATTGAATGACCTTTAAAGAGGGATTATCCCATTGAATAGATAAATAAAAGAGAAGGTATGATGATATATAGTTAACATTACACTTTATGAAACCTCAAATTCTCAAAAAAATACTCTATAAAACGAGGATTTGATAGAGCTCTCCTCAGATGGATTGATAGAGTCTGGAATATGACATTCTTGAAGGAGGTCCTTGCAGGAGCATGTGGTTCTCATAAGTCAAGGATCATGATCTCCTATCAAATCAGAAGTATTGGATATTTTTGGTCTTCAAGGATAATTTTTTTTATTAAATTCACTAAATTTTTTTATTCTTATCAGGTATAGTCCAACTTTATCCATTAAACCCTATAATTGTGGCATACCACAAAATATTCACGAATATTTTCTATTTTGTGAATAGAGTTAATGGGGAAATTTTCCCTATAACTTCTGGGTATTCAAGTACATCATTACTTCCAATGACTTATTTTGAAATTGGGTTCAGGTTATATCCCTAATTAAAGTTATGATAAAGGATATCATTAGTTTTCTAAATACAAACATTATTACTATATTTTGGGCCCCTTAAACAATACATATGGATAATGGCACAAAATTATCATATTTCAAATGGAAAAGGACATATCAACAATATAACATCCATTATAACCACTCATACCACTGCTGTGGAGAAGAAAAAGGATATATATAGGATTTCAATAAAAAAAATTAAAATATACTTTAGAAGATAGTGGAAAATGATAATAAATCTTGGCCTGGTAAACTTCTTCATTATTTGTGGGTCTATCACACAATAACCTATAATTCCACACAAGAAACATCACATTCCATTATTTATGTGACAAAATTATTTTTAACTATCGAGTTTTAATTACATTCACTCAACATTTCCATTTTCGGCTTGTTTTCCCTATAAGAGAAATCTTAGAAGAAATTAGTTAAGTTAGAACAGATTTATAAGAAAATATTGTATAACCTCCACCATCTGGGGGTTCACTAAAACCAAGTATCATGATCCTTTAATAATAATGTTTCCTATGATTATTCCCTAAGTTGGAATTAGTATTGGTTCTCCGAACCCTATATATATATGGGAAGAAACCTCTAAAATGGAAACCGAAATGGGAGGTATATTTCATTATTCATAAGGTCTTCTCCCATGGTGTGAATTCACATATAACCATGGACTTGGAGTATATCACACATACAACCAATGTTATATTTATTAAATGAAACTTTGTGTAAACTACCACAGTCTCATTTTCACGATATTAAATCACAGGAAAACATCCTGAGCATAAGATGTCAAACTATCTGACTTCATGGTCTATGCATCATGACCATAAACTATGTGGAAACCCTTAGTAAAAGATATGTGACATTAATATGTGGAAATCATTCATCCTCACTATATGATGCCAAAATTCATGTCCAACATCCCTAAAAAATATAATTAAACTATGTGTACAATGTCTTGGTCATAGTATTTTAATCTATATGAAATCAGAGTTTAGTGTACATGACTTTGAACTATCCAGTAAAAGTCATGATGATAATCTGTTAATCTAAATAACACCAATATTCTAATCAAAATATATCAAAATATAACACAAAATCACCATCACAAGATAACAAGTCAAGTGGAGTGTATCAGAAACAATCACTGGATGAATTATTAATAAAATCATAATAATTATAAATTTTGTTTCTGGTTTCTCACATCGAGTATAAATCATGCAATATTAGTAGTTTGATGTTATTATTCTATTTTTCATGATTAAGATGCACTGTGAAAGATCAGTTCATCCTGTATGACCTTAAACTAATCAGAGTGGACTCCTTTGTATGGACGACTCTTTTATCACATATGAGCTAGAACAATACAAGTATCTCTTCAAGAACTATGTGTGTTTTGATTCTCATTTCAATGAGATACATAGTGATACCTAAGTCCCGTATCCTAGGATAACCATAGACCAAAATTTAAAATCCCCACACCCTTTAAAGGTAATTATGTTGGTTCTTTCTTATAATGTATAGAAATATGGACCTACACTTTATATTCAGAACAATCCCATGTGTAAAGAAAAATCCAAGTCATAGTAGGAAGAAATTAAACTATATAATACCCATATAGTTGTCGAATGATATTAAACTATGAGGTAGAATTCCACCCAACATGACTCTAAACAACTTAGGGTTTCCCATTCCCTTTTCCCTATTTGTTATAACATGAAAACCCAATATATATATAATAATTTTGAAAATGGTTGGTTCACATCATAGAACCTCAGTGACCCATCTTCCTTACATGAGAGAAAAATCTATGAATGGAATTTACCAAGAAATATGTGTTTTATTACTCTCATTTTGATGATTTAGTACTTAACCCAAGATCCCTTATCCATTATCAGACCATAAAAAATAAAAAATACTTCTTCCCTACATATGAACCTGATCTATATGTGGATTTAATTATATAAAACTATATGTGGCTTGATTATCAATCTGGGAAATTCCATAGTGATGCATCAATCTCTTATTTCAGGCCCAACCGCAAAACCAAAAAAATCTCTCATCTCCTACGTATGATCCAAATCTAGGTATGATATTCCAACATGAATTATCTTATTTAAAAACTCATACATAAATATTTTTCTATTCCCTTGCATACGATTCATATCCATGTAGGTATCCTTCTTACCTAATAACTATCTATTTCTTGGTTATCATTATAATGAGATACGTACTGATGCATGAATCCATTATTCTAGGAAAATCCACAAAATCTAAAAAATTCCTCCCTCCTTAGTCTGTAAGTTCGATCTTCATAGGGGTCTTCCTTCAAATAACTATGTGTGTTTTGACTCTCATTTAAAAAAGATACATAGTGACACATGGATCCCTTATCCTAGGCCTAGTCAATACTAAAAAAAATTACATTTTCCTTGCATATGATCTTGATCTATATGATGAAATCTTTATGTGATCCACATGATGCTTAATACCTACCTCTTGATAAGATCACAATCACCCATTCACGATGAAATCAATTCAAATACTCCCATAATATTTTTTATACATCATCTCATCATAAACCACACTTCAGGTCTTTCGAAACATGGGGAATCATGAACCTTCCTTGGTTATCTGGGGCAGAAGAATTCTACTCTAAAGGATACCACTATTTTGACTATGCATTATATTACCTTGAGTTGGTTCTAAATATGTTCCCCTGAAATGGCCTAACATCTATAGTCTTTTTCATCTTGATGATAATATACTTCTTTCTCATTATTACCTGACAATATCACAATGGAATATTCCTTTTGAACATGGTCAAAAGTTATTCCTTTCATATATATCCCATACCACCTTTCCATATAAGAGATTTTCAAGATATGATTTAAAATATATCTCCCAATGACTAAGAAAGTGTTAGAGTATCCTTGAAATTTAATACTTAATTCGATTCACTATCTTCATCCAATTGGTTCAATCACTATGAACTTAAACTATGGGTACACGTTTTTGGGATGAGTCCCATATGAAATCTTACCACCTTGAAAATGTGTTCCATTCATAGGTGGTGTTTTAATATCTTTCTGAATATTGTTATTTTACATAAAACCACATTATATCTCTCATCTATAATTAGGAACCATCTAAACCTTGACTTGATCAGTCTTCTTGGTTCTATCTTTTATATAATTTTTTTTAATAAGGATGGACTAAGTGAGGTAACGACCATCCTAATCCCACCGATATCTATTGACTACAATTGATAGAAGTTCTCCACCATTAATAATGGTTATTATAATCATTTAAGTCTCCACATAAACCCTATATTCTATCCATTAACTAAATGTGGTAACAACCAACACACTCCCACCAGACCCCATTGACTGAGTGTGATATTATTTTTTAACATTTTTAATAGTTATTGCAGTTCCACCAGTATAGTTTTCCAATTGACTTTGGAAATTATGGAGAATGATTTAAAAATTCCATAATCCAATTATTCATGTAAATTCAAAACCCTCATCATTTCACACTTATGTATCATACTCATTTTCAAGACAATAAACATTGTTCAAAGTTATGTAACCTTAAACTGTAGTTATAATAGTCTAACTTGAATGACCATAAACTCTCTATGTAAATAGACATAGATCTTTCTAGAATGAAATCCCTCAAATATAAATTGGTAAATAAAATATGAGACTCTTCTTAGTAGAGACACACTTCAACTATTATAGAAAAAATCAATCAATTAAAAAAAGAGGCACAAAATTTTTTACATTGAAAACCTACAAATGGAAGCCTAAGAAAAAGATAAGTCCCACCCAATAAGACTTATCTATATTGGGATTAATAAAATGTTAGGATAATAAAATAGAAATAAAATAAAATTTATGGGGCCTATTATGCACCCCCAAAAATATTCATAATATTCTTACTAGGCTCCTGGACTAGGAAAATGTTGGAGAACCCTTATATTCCCAAAAATTTGGTTCGGAAACCCCAAATAATTAGAAAAGGTGTGATATAGTATCATCCATTAAAATGGAACAAATATAGTGTTATTGTGATGAAAAAAACATACCTATTCCTACTTATGATCCATGCCTAGGATAAGGTCATTTTTACTCAAGCATCTAAGAATTATGAATTACATCGTTATTCAGATTTCAGTAGTCAAATGATCTTGTATGACTTGATTTTACTTATCAAATAATTTCTTATTATTATCAAGAAATAGTAGAGATGAAATAAATAGATGGATAACTAAGAGAAACCCAAATTTTCATTAATTTAATACAAAGAATAATGAGAGGAGAATCAATAAATTAGAGTCCCTCTACTAAAAAAGGGGCTATGAAAATAGTTAATTCAAGAAATGATCCTCTAAATGATGAAGGTCGAATAATTCATAATGAGAAGTATCAAATGATTATTGAAGGAGTGTGTATTGTGTGTCCTCATCCAAATACAAAGAATGTATCTTTCCCACTTGATTAGATGGATCCTATCTCATTATCTTGGGGAACTCAATATTAGTCATTTATTTTGATAGTTGGGCCGTTACATTCATTAAAGGTCCTCATGTTGCTTTAATTATTCACTCAAAGAGGACACCTTCTCATAGATAATCATCATATGATGGGTTATCGAATATAACCCTCAATAAAAAAATCCACCTGTACTGAGATTAATGAATCGTTGATGAATATAAAAATCCTTTCTCTTAATTTCAATAATAGGGGTCTGAGTGATCAATGAATACCAGTTTTTACAAGATCATTGATGGGAAGAAAAGTTAATGGACACAAACTCAATATTGGGAATGACGTCATCCTTAGGAACCATAATGTATTTCAGAATGTGGCTTCTCACTAAGACACTATATTTCATCATAAAATTAGTGATTATAATAGATTTGGGGATTCTTAATCAATTGGTACTTGAATCAAATGAGATTTAGTGACACCTTTGTAAGGAATATCTACTAAAAAATTAGCCTTTAATAGTGCTAGAAATTGACTTTATCAGCATTATATATGCATTAATTGAAGAGTGACATTAAAATCCCTAGTCTTTTATTAGTGCTAAAAAAGTATGGATAAATGGGTTTTTTATTGGTGCTAAAAAAGTACTGATAAATGGGTCCTTTATCAATGCTTTTAGAAGGATTGATAAAGGAGAACATTTATCAACGATTTTATTTAGAATTGATAAAGGGTAACTTTATTTTCACTTTTTAAATCACTTATTAAGGGGACATTTATCGGCTCTAATAGAAGCACTGATAAATGGGGAATGCAGTTGTGTGCTGCAACAACACACTACAACACCAGTGCAATGTGTTGTAACAACACACCGTAGCACCAGAAACACACCAGATATCAAATAATAAATAAATTTATGATACATAATTTAAATGAAATGAAATTTACAACCTAAATAAAAGAAAAATGCTAAATTATATACTTTTCAATCCTTGGTTTATACAGTTACATAATTAAAAATTATTACATTGATTCAAAAACATCAATGTTACTTTGTCCTTTGATCTTGACCTCGAATCATGCTATTGCCAATGAAAACACCCTTGATCAAGAAAAATAACCCAGTTGTATAAGAAAAAAATATTATGTTACTAATAATATAAGGACATAAATTAATAGAAAGTGTTTATTTTACTAAAATTGATGTCAATTTTAAATACAAATGTGCACTTGGAGTCATACCAGTCACATAGTGCGTCGAATTGAGGTAAAATTGATTCTGAAAGGTCCCAAATTACTTTTGGATTGTTGTCCTAATGTGTAAATTTATTCCAAATTTTTCTTCTTAGTTTTTTTACTTCACTTGTGTTTTAGTAAAATGTCATTTTAAACAAGAAACACATACTTTAAATCATAATGGCCACATCATGTCTTAGTTTGATGTGAGACCAATTATTACATGTCACAAATGACTTTTGAATCGATGTACTAAATTATAAATACAATTTAAGAACATTTTCTTGTTTTTCAGTGAGTGTCACTTTTTGAAATAAAATGTTGATTTTAAATTGATAATAGAAACATTGAGTCATATTGGTAAAATCATGTATCAATTTGAGGTGTATTTTATTCTTACACATAAAAATGACTTATGGATCATTATAATAATGTATCAACACAATTTGAATTCATTTTCTCAGTTTTATATTGGTCAGTTGTCCTTTTTACTAAAATTGACATCAATTTTAAGTTAAAAGATTAACTTAGAGTCAAGCAGGCCACACCATGTTTTAGATTGAGGTTCAGAAGAGTCCCACACATCTAAAATGACTTATGGGTCATTTTTCTAAAGTATCAAAACAATCCAAATGTGTTTTATCAATTTTGATCATGTTAATTTTATTTTTACAAAAATTTCATTTTAAAATTGAAACAAGCATTTTGAATCATATTGATCACATCATGTATCGGTTTGATGCTGGATAGATTTATACACATCAAAAATTAATTATGATTCATTGTCTTAAATTATCAATAAAATATGAGAGTTTATTCTTAGTTTAGATTTTAAACTAATAACAGGCACTTTGTGTCATATCGGGCACATCATGTATTGGATTGGGGTTTGGATGCTTCCTACATATCTCAAATTACATATGGATAATTTTACTAAAGTATAAAAAAACACTAATGTATTGTATTTGTTTTGATTTGTTCATTTAACATTATTACTAAAATTGATGTCAATTTTAAATAAAGACACACATGGAGTCATACCAGTCACATCGTGCATCATATTGAGGTGAAGCTAATTCTTACACATCCCAAATGACTTTTATATCTTTTTACTAAAGTATCAAAACAATCTGAATGTTTTTTCTCTATTTTGAGTACATCACTTTCCTTTTTTACTAAAATGCCATTTTCAACTTGAAACATGAACTTTGACTCATAATGATCACATCAGGCATCAGTTTTATGGGAGACTGATTATTACATGTCAAAAATGATTGATGAATTGATTTAATAAATTATAAAGAAAATATGAGTGTTTTTCTCAATTTTTAGTAAGTGACACTTTTTGAACTAAAATACTAATTTTAAACTAATAAAAGACATATTGAGTCATACCGGGAACATCTTATATCATATTGAGGTGAAACTCATTCCTATATATCAAAAATGACTTATGGATCATTTTTAAAAATTATCTAAACAATACACATGTTTTTGTTTGATTTTGAGTAGGTTAGTTGTCTTTTTTACTAAAATTGATGTCAATTTTAAATAAAAAGATATACTTGGATCCAGACTGGTCACACCATGAATAATATTGAGGGGAGGATGATTCCTACACATCTAAAATGACTAATAGATCATTTTCCTAAAGTATCAAAACAATCTGACTGTGTTTTCTAGGTTTTGAGTAAACCACTTTTATTTTTTACTAAAATGTCATTTTAAACTTGAAACATGAACTTTGAATCATACTGGCCACATCGTATATCAGTTTTACATTGGGACAAGTTTTTACACATCACAGTTGACTTTTGAATCAATTTCATAAATTATCAAGAAAATATGAGTTTTTTTTCATTTATTAAGACTTTTTGAAGTAAAATGTTGATTTTAAACTAATAACAGATACATTGAGTCATTCAGAATACACATTGTATTGTATTGAGTTGATATTGATTCTTACATGTAAAAAATAACTTATAGATCATTTTCTTTACGTATTAAAACAATATTAACATGTTTTATCAGTTTTGTGTATGTACGTTTTTTTATAATATAAATAAAAATTTAAATAAAAAGAATAAATTTGTGTAATACTGGTCATTGTGTGTTATATTGAGGTTCAGATGATTCCTACACATACCAACGTCTCAAAAAATCAAAACTGTTAATGTTACCATAATTTTTATTGACTTTCTTTATCGAATTAAAACACTGCATATTGAATCGATGTTCTTATCCAAAAACACATTCTCGATATTGAAATCTAAAAGAGTATAGGAATCTCATGTTCCCATTATATCATGAAAATTTGCTATAACATCCACATGATCTTCCTCAACTCAGCTTTATTTCAATGAGAAAGGTTTTTTACCCAATAAAATAGACTCAATATGCGGTGGTGGAAGGTCGAAAAAGAAATGTAATCAAAAGCATGGTAACATTGGAAGAAAGGAACATTTTATATTTTTTTTGGCTTGTTAGGGTTATTTGAAAGAAAAATATGACATCCCAAATGATATGTGAAAAAACTATATAATTAAAAGATAAAAATGATAAGGGAACTATCTTACAAAGTTTGATAAAATGATGAATTATGGTTGTATGAATTCTTGACGTATTTGTTTGTCATAATTATATCATATGTAGGCTTAAAGTTGAATCTCTCATGAGCATGAGTATATTCAACCAAAACACCCCAAGTAAAATAAAATAATCCACCTATATAATAAATAAATTATTATATGATTAATATAAAAAATAAATAAAATAAACATAAATATGAAATAATACAATAATTATATGGATGATGATTTTACTATTGAAACATCAAGATTACCTATGTTATTGAGTAGGGGAGATAACTTGAATGAAAGTGATAAATTCCAACACTTCTATGGTGGAAAGGTTTTGAGGCAGAAAAAGTTTGTGGAAGTGTTCGTGTAGAAAGGCTTGAATGATGGACAGACCTCCCCAACTCAAACAAAAAAAATCCAACTGTATATTAAATTAATTCTTATGTGATTACTACAAAAAATAGTTAAATTATTCATAAATATGAAACAATATATTAATTCTATGGACAATGAATTTACTATGCAATCATTAAGATTACCTTTGGGATTGAGTAGATGCATCTCTGTTTCTCTACCTACAAAGGCGGTGGAGGGTACTTGAAGGAATGTGAGAAATGAAAACCCATCTGAACTAATTTTTCTTGAATTAAAAAAACATATATAAGAAAAAAAATAATTTGAGAAGGTTCATATCCATGCTCTATTGAAAAAATTATGAACTCTTTAACTCTATCTTCATACACTTTTGATAAACGATAAGTGTGCATCCATTTTAGACTCATATCCATCCTATTGGGTTCATAAAATATTTAATTTTTACAATAAATAAACAAATAGACATAATATCTTCATTATAAAAGGTGGAATTTAAAGATAATTATAATAATGGAAACCCAACATTGGATTGTTTCAAATAATTTCAGTATACCTTGAAGAAAATGGGTAATTGAATTTAACAAAATAATTACTCCATTATGGTAGGTGTTATCCTCTGAATTCATTAAAAGGTTAAAGTTATAGACAACTTATTCTACATCAACTCATCTTCCACAAATTTATCATTGCATTTCTTTGTTTGACACACATCCTCTATATCTTGTAGACATGCACCAATGTTTCTTGAAATACTCTAAGAATTAGTCATTCATGGGAAGAATAATGCATAGATTAGTACATGAAACATATAAGAGCTGGGAGATGAGTCTCAAGAAACAAATAGTAATAATAATCATTCATGAGATGAAGTTCACGAGGGTGAAAAAATTACTACAAGAAATACAATCAAGGATTAAATCAATGAATAAAATTTCATTGGTGATCAAACAATTTTTGGACAAACTTGAAGGAGTAAGACTCTACAAAAAGAAAATTTTTTCCCAAGTAGATCCTAAATAATTTGGAGAGGCTCACAAGAATGATAATTTAATCAAATCTATGAATGATGAGATTCATATGAATAAGAACAATGTGACATGAGAAATTGTTCCAAGGTTGGAAGACCGAAATGATATGAGTGCCATGTGGGTGTTCTGTAATAAACTCCTGGACTATGGAAAAGTGGATCAAAATAAAAAATGGACAGTTTATAAGGGTTATTCCAATATCAAATGAATTTATATTTATGAAAAATTTATTACCATATTCTATGTGGAAAATATTTTAACTTTCTTGGATACTTTAGTGAAAATTTAGTTAAAAGTATATCACATGGATATTAAATCGACCTTCCACAATGGATTTATTAAGGTTGTATAAATTGAGAAATTGGATGGGGTGATTATGGATGAAAATGAGAGAATGGTGTGATGGTTAAATAATTATTTGTATAAGATGATGAAATCACTGGGGACTTGGTATTTAATTTTGGATAAAAACCTAAGAAAGATTTGTTTTTATTGAGGTAAAGTTTATCACAACCTCTACATTAGGAAGGATAATGATCAAATGATGTTGGTACTCATATATGATGAAGACATAATATTTTAGGATTGGAAAAAGCACAATATTATTTTTTTTGGATCATATGTGGTAAGATATAGATATTTCTATGATTGGTGAGTGAATCATTTTATTTTGATTATAGGTGAATCATGGAAATCATAGCACATTAATTTCTCAATAAAATTTTGGAAAAGAGGTTCCTAAGTGATTTGGAATGGAATATTTCTAACCAATGACAACACTAACCATTATGTGGATGTATTTTTCGAAAGTTGATGATTACAAAGGGGTAGATGTCATGTAATATTGGTATCAGGAGTGTATTATACCTCACAACAACATGGCCAAACATTGAGTATGATATATTTTAAGTCACACGGTACCAATGTTGTCCTAAAGAGATCAACATACTACTGGGGAAGATGATACTTCAATATATATAAAAATAGTTAATTTTGGGTAGTTTTATTATAGGATATTGCAACTGGAGTTTTTGGGATAAACGAATGTGGGCTAGGAATGTTTAGTGGATAATTGAGGGAATGTAAAGATATCAAAAAACACAGATTTCATTCAATCCTTGGTTTCGTTCAACCCTTGAATCATTTGAGATTTGGATTTAAACCATCGAATAGATGTATCCTTGATTCTAGCGTAGATTCAAGCTTGGATTCAACAATAATGAGCGTCAGTAGTAGGTGGATTCCGCAGAGAGATTCAGATATCACAAACTGGTTCACGATGGTTAGGGTTCTTAAAATACATCAAGTCACTTTTATCAACACTTCCAAAAAGTGTGGATAAAGATCCATTTTATCTACGCTATGTTAATAAGTGCTCATAAAAGGAATATTTATCAGCGCTTTTTTAGAACTAATAAATCTATATCTTTATCAGTGTAAAAAACACTGATAAATCTTTATCTCTATTAGCGCTAAAAAAGCATTGATAAAGATTCATTTTATCAACACTTATTACAGAAGCACTGATAAATGATTTATAATTATAATTATAAATAATTTTTTCTATATATATATATATATAATGAATATATATATAGTAAATATATTCTTAATTTAAATATATTCTTTATTTAAATATATTTATTACAATTTTATAATTATTTAAATGTTTAATTAATTGTATATAATTATATAAATAATGTTTAAAAAAATATGTATATCATTATATATATATAATATTTATATAAATATAATTATAGTTGATATATTAATTATTTAAATATATGTATTATAATTATATAATTATTTAAATATATATAATTATTTATGTTACAGTTATATAAATATTTTTTAAAGATAATATTTATTTATTTATAATTATAAATTTATAAATATAGTAAATAAACATTTATAAATATATTTATTTATAAATATTTTTTAAAAATATATATTTTTAATATTATTAATGAATATTTAATATTAAGTGTATTTATATAAAAAATGAGTGAAATTGAATAATTAAAAATGGGTACACTTTAACGATATTGAAAAAAATTGATAAGTTTTACTAATTAAATTTAAATAATTAAATAAATATAGATATATATTGAAACAAAGATGAATAAATATTTTAAATATTAAAACATAGTAAATAATTATATACAAAATAAATAATATAAATTGAGTAAATTCCAAAAAAAATAAAAACATAAAAAAACAAAAAATGTTAAAAATGAATAAATAGTACATAAATTAGATAAAATTGACAATAAATAAATAAAATTTTCTGATTCAAAACATAATATATTAAATGTGTTATGTTATAATGGAATTCTAAAATGAATACTAAAATTTGAATAAATTTCAAAAACCTTAGGTGTATGTGTTTCTATATAATATTTCATTAATTATGCAAATATTTGTGTGTGTGAGTTGTATATAAAACTTCTATAATTATGTTTATTTGTATGAGAAATCAATATAAAACATTTTTGATCTATGTTAAATTGAAAAATAAAATGACATTCAATGATGTTTATAACTTGATACAATTATTCAGTATTTTTAATTCATTTTAACTTTTGTTAGGTCCAACAGGAAAGATACCCTGAGATGTGGGGTGAATCAGGGTATGACAGATTAAAATGACTGGACCTTTTGATCTTGTTTTGGTGTTAGACAAAACCCTCTTCTCCTTCCTTCCCGATGTAGATTATAAACAAACCTTAAAGCATGCACAAGACACAACAATTTTTACTTGGTTCACCCTCACTGGGCTACGTCCAAGGAGCATACACCGACATTGTGCCAATGTACCAATTCCACTATAAGCGCACTGATGTTTAGAAGTTTGGATCAGAATCACTATCCCTCCTAGTTTAAAACCGCTCACAAAATGAAAGCTCACTGCTCTCTCAACTGAAGTGTGCTCACTACTTCTTCAGAAGATCCACTCACAGTTTATAGACCTGTAGGTCTCTTCATTATCTCAAATTAAATCTATATCCTTAACTATTGATAGATGCTCTGTTGACATCAAACTTTCACACGCAGATGAATATCACTTTGCACTGGGTGTACCGGTCAACTGTAATTTTCACACGCAGCCCTTACTACACCTTACTCAAAATTTCCTTAACTTGTGTGAAATACAATTTTCATGCAACACCTTATTTTACGCACAACCACTTATTTTTCACACAACCTCTATAGTTCCTTCCATGTAATTCTATTCATTTGTGTGAAATTCACTTTTCACGCAACACCCCTTTTACGCACAACAGATTATTTTACGTGCAACAGCTTTTACGCACAACATCTACACTGCCTTGCGCATAATTCTATACTTTTGCACGAAATTCACTTTTTGCACAACAGTCTTCTTTTCGCACAACTCACTTGTGCACTCCAATTTCGCACACCGGAGCTTGGATAATCTCTATGTCTTGAGCTACATTGAATGGAGGGGGGTCACTTCATATTTATTGGCAAAATCGACCATGTGCAAAAAAACCTCATTGAGTGTATAATTCACTTAGATCATGAAAAACAAATCTTCCATGAAATTCCGTTTTTAGTGCACAGCTCCAAGATTTTGCGCACATCATGCCTTTTCCAATTTTCGAGCTTCGGATCTCAAAACACATCTTGTGCGAAAAAATTCATCCCTTTATTTCGTGCAACACACCAATATTTCACGCACCACTTTCGTATTTTGTGCACCACACAAATATTTTGCACCACACATAATTTTTCGTGCACCTCTTTCCCCCTTCAAATGCCTCTATTTACCAAAAACACATCTCTCCATTTTTCTATTTTTCGGCCCCAAAAATTTTTCATACATTGGAAAATGGCGCCACCTTGTATCTGCTCTTTTTGTACCGCCTCCAGATCATTCATTCCTTTGTCGAGGTTTTTCAATCAATCATGGATTGTTGAAAGCATACTTTGAACCTGAATAATCACCATGTAAACCCCCTTTTTCAATACACTCATACATCATGGTCTTCTTTGTCAACAAACACAACATGGAGGCCCACTTTGTCAAAAAAAAAACCCAATCACCTCAAAAATGCTTCAATGGTGCCTTAAGGGATTTTTCCCAACAACTTTTAATTATAAACCATTACTCACTAAATATATTAACTATTTAATGTAAAGAATAAATATTCTATATTATATAAATCATACTTATATACATTCATATATATATCTATGTAATTATTATATACTATTTATTAACATTATCAATAATTGTTAAATTAAAAAAATGTTTAATATTTCTATCAATTTACTTATTTTAAATTTTTATTTATTTAATTTTCATTTAACATATATCAATATATTTAATATTTACTATTTATTTTATTTATAATTTGTATATTATATAATAATTGTATTCATTTTTATAAATAATTATTTAATTAATAAAAATTTTAATATTTTTCTAATAAACACATTTTTAGTTTTTTAATTTAATAATATCATTTTTGGACCTTTATCAGCAGAGAAAAAGTGTTGGTAAAGGATATCTTTATGGGAACTAAAAATAAAGTTCTGATAAAAGGTTCCCGTTATTAACACTTATTTTATCACTGATAAAGGCAACATTTATCATCGCTTTTTGCTAGCGTTGATAAAATCTAGCACTATTAAGGGCCTGTTTTGTAGTAGAAAATATCTTCTGTCATGTGTATCCTAGGAGATGTTATGAGAATTACTTACTCCTTAATATTAGAATTAACAAGGTTATATCGAGGAGTGGGAACATTTTCTTCATTATTTGAAATTTACATCTCAACAATATCAATTTCCTTTTATGTTTCTTCTTGGGATTAACCTCTAATTGTAAATGGTGGTTCATATATTCATGGAGTGGCTCCTCTTAGAGTTGTGTTCCAGTAATGTTCAATCCATGCCTAAGAATAATCCAAATATATTCTAATTATGTCTCCAATTGGTGGTAGAATAAATGGAATATAGCTATCAGTCTGTATTAACATTAGATGGAATTGATATAGGATCATTGGTTGTTTCTCACTACGTGATTCAGAGAATAAAGATCTTATCATATCCTAAATACATCAAAAATAGAGCCCATTCCAAGATTACATGTAGGTTTTGGAATTTGGGACACCATCAACCCTCACTAAGAGAACCTCATCTGGTAGTGCAATGTAATTTGATTGGGATACGACTGAGATATTGATTCCATCCACCAATGTGTTAACGTGAGTCATATAATGAGTAAGAGAAAACAATGAATGATCACCAGTGATGTGATATATAGATTGTGAATCCATGATTATATACCAAACACCCATAATTTTTAATAATGTAGGCCTATAATCAATTTTAGGATCTAGAGTTGTGTGCCTTAGGTCATAACCTCTGAGATGTATTTCAATCCAACCATGTAAAAGTTGGATTGAGATGCAGGATCTATTAAGAGATTCACCCTGCTGAACATGACCTAATGCTTGATAGAGCCACTCTAAATATGGAGTAACAATACTCAAAAATATTCTAGATGATTGTTGAACTGGCCTTATTAAATATTTCACCCTTACCCTCAAACTTGCGTCTTGAGTAGGTAATAGAAATCGAATGAGAAAAATGACTAGTAGTCCCACCAGTTTGATATTTGAAATCATCTCTAGGTTAAATCAATAGCCCCATGTCATACATTGACTATCATTAAGGATTGAACAACAAGTATTATGAGAACCACTACTCTTCTAGGAAGGTATGACCCTTGTCCATTTCACTCTAGGACTTGATCCAAGTGGGATACTGAAAAATTTGATCTCCATACTAATAGAAACATTGATATAATTATGAATTTTATTCTTCAACTTCCTTTAAACCAATTCCAGTAAGTACCGTGATAATACATGAGTTCTCTTTATGTATTCCCAAGCACTGTAGGGAGGAAGGAATGGGTCATATATATTTCCCAGGATGGGGATTCCCTAGATATTATGTACATACTAAAGGCTAATTCCAACCTCCCCATGTAGAAAATAAAATGTGTTAGTTTAAGATCACCACCAAAATAGGGATGAGATCTAGGTTATAATATATAAAGAAATATGAAGTATAAAAATCCTCTTAAATTCCAATAGATCTCAGATAATATACCAACAGGATACATCATTAGATCACCCGATATGTTTTGGCCCATTATTTAGAGAAGTTCCCTCTATAAAAAAGGTCCCATTTAAGACTGAATCTTATCTTCCAAATCTTCATGGAGGATTTTTTAAATTTTAAATAATATCTGAATTTATCTTTCATTTCAAATAAATCTTGTACCAAATGATAAAATATTTCATTATTATGTTCATGGGTAATCTATTGATTAAGATAAATATTCAATCATGATATTACTAAGTTGATAGGATATAAATATTGGAAAGGTATCCTTTAAGAAGTGGGGTATCAATCAATATGATGATCCCATAAAAGGTAATACTAATTGATAATGGATAGTTGATAAAGTTCATTTTAGAATAATTTCAAGATCATGATGATATAGGGTGATCATGTTTAATGAGTTCATTTCAACATCCATAATCATTAAATTTAATAATAAACAGCTTCAACAACTTATATAACATTCAAAGAGTTGTACATTTTAAAATCGTCAAAATATTTTGAAAAAATTATTGTTAAAAAAAATCAAGTGAACAAAATAGATTAACCCAAAATGAGGAAAAGTTAAATATGAGGGGAACATGGATTTTTTTACAAAGTAAAAATATTCACCTAGGTAAATTTGATAAGGCCCCCTATTTGGGTTTCCTCACTAAATAACCATTTCTAGGGTTAACCTTACACAATCCCCTCACTAGGGTGGACCCACCAAGGTCCCCATTCTTGGGTGGGCCTACCAAGGCCCCCTCATTGGACTGTCACCACCAAGGACAATGATTTCTATGGTGGCCTTTCTTAGTTGAAATAATAATCGTTATCACCATGGATCAGTGAAGGAATATGAGAGAAAGGAGGAATAAAATAATTCCTTCAACTAGGGGTGACTCTTATTTATAGGGAAGTCAGTCATATCGATTCTCCTAACAAGCCTGTCCAACGCAGCCCGCCTAGATTGTCCATCACAGCTCATCCCAAACACCTTAGTTAAAAATATTATTTTTTATTTACCCAATTCTAAAATAAGATGATAGAAGGTGACCTCATAATCCAATCCTCATTTCTCTGCTGTAATCTCATTTCAAGGTGTGGAAGTCGTTAGCACTCCATTTTGAAAACAAAGGGGAATAAACAAGAGAACAAGAAATCCTTAGAGAATTCATGTTTCCTTAACCATGGTACCCTCTAGTCACTATGAATTTTTCACCAGGTGTATCCTCAGATCACTTAACCTATATAGCTCAGGTCATCATGGATCTTCAAGCCTGCATCACCTAGTTCACCTATGTGTTCTTCTTATTTTCTCATCTTTCTTTTCCTAACCGTTGATTTCTTACAATAAATAGATCCCCATATCACGAAATACAGCACTATTTTCCCAGTTCTGTCATAGATATAAATACAATCTGAGAAACTTTTCTTAGGCCTCTATCACCTCTCTTAGGCAGCCTATTTCACTCTAGGGTTTTTTAAAATTAACATAAGAAGTAAGTGGTGGGAAAAATACATCACATGGGTGACCAACCATGTAGGGTCTCTCACATGGGATTCCCACCTAATCCACATCTTCCCAGGGTATCCCACCTGAGAGACCATACACCTAGGGCCTTCCACTGTAGCGACCCATAGCCCAGGGAATCCCATCATAATAACCATCCAACCAGGGATACCCACCTTAATGACCCATCAACTAGGGTAGACCAAATTAGTGTCCCATTGCCCTGGGAAACCACCCTTATAATTCATCTACCCAAGGTATCCCACATTAGTATCCATTTAATAAGGGCGTTTCCTCACTAAAAATAATCCATCCCCCTTTTCTGATGTCTATTATTTTGGAATTCTTCCATTACGACCTCCCCCATACCCACCAAATTTATATGGCTAGGGTATGAAAGACACAATCATACCCATATTTTGATCATTCATTATATTGGTAAAGTATGTTCCCCACTTATCCTCCGTAATAGGTTGGTTCCTCTTGATATTCACAATAATTAATTACCTTGGTAACAAGGTCCCCATACCCAGAGAGAATGACTAGAACCTTCTTGTTTTCGATAGAGAGACTCACCTCCCACATGAAAACTAAAATGTGAAATGATTTCGGAAAAATTTTCATATCCCATTTTCCTACTAAAGTATGTATAAGACCTAATCTAGGGTTTATAAATATATTTGAAAAAAGGAATAAGCATACCTTAGGGTGTAATCCTATGACCCTTCCTCCTGGATACCCTGTTATAGCCTCGAACACATCCATCAGTATATGAGGAGAAAATTATTATGGGCCTCCCTTATGGAGTAATCATCTATATTATATTTTAGGATTTAATATCCCTCCTACAATCATTATCCGCTACCTTGTTTATCAGTGGACAAGGAAGTATGTTAAACCTTAAGATTCTAATTCAGGTGTAAATAACATTTGAATCATATTCTTCAATGTGAGCGATCTACTAGTGTTCCTTTTTTTTACACCAAGCATAACTCAAATGGTCATTGGGACTTGAGTCAATCATATCACTGGGATAGTCAACATTCCATCATTGGGACTCCTCCTTTTCTATAATCCCCAATCAAACAAAATTATATAGGATTTGATCATTGTCCTAAATAGAAACACAGAATTATTCCAAAATTCTTAAACACAACACATTTAACCCATTACCATCCTTATTGGTCCATATTACCAATAATGTCATACCCCCACCCAGAGGTCTACATTCCTTATGAGTGATTTATCTAATCATAATTATACTAGATTCACAGTGAGAACTATGTTCACATATCCAAATCCCTAGTTAGATCAATTTAATCTTGTGGGCCTGCTTTCCCTCCTAGGTTAACTAAAAAGGTATTATTATATGCAAGTCTCACATCATCCACTTACAAGAAATTTTCACCTTAATTACCTTATCGCATAACATTAAATTGAAAGGTCTGGTCCTTGTCACATGTCCCTAAAATATACGACAGGTTTCACCAAAATAAATGGGTTCTAATTAATTTCATGATGATAAGTAGGAGTCCCTATCATAGGTCTGATCCAAACATCAAAAACATAAATGTCTGCCAAGATAATGATAAATTATAGAGTTCCCAACTATGTGGCTCTAAACTAGAGTTACTTAATGTTATCCCTCAAAAAATAAATAAAAAACATTATGGAGAACCTATGATACTAAAAGATGGTTCCATTAAAGGACAAGGTGTAATATATATAAATGATTCAATTGAAATAGAACCTCTGATACATATAGATGGTTTATGTCAATACATGTTAATAAATGATAGCTAACGTAAGGGAAACCAATCCTATATTAGTATTTAGAAATTATTCACGAACATGTATTTAATCAATAAGAGAGTCATGGAGTAGGTAATAATTCCCCCAATAGGGTTTGATGATCCCAAACTCCCTCCTTTCAACCAATGTGGGTTCTTAAGAATCACTAGAAAAAATCCCCCCAATGAAGGACTACCTTTGGAATGTAGGTCTTCCCCTTATTACAGATATGTGAACAATTTGGTGTTTTAGATTCCATGAATAAACCTAGTTGGAAATTGTTTGAAGGGTGTGAGTAATTCACCAAAAATGAATAATTGTACATGACTTTGGTTGTGTAACAATGATTAATGAAGTAAATAAGAGGTATTTATAAGAAGTATAGATATGATCATTGGAAAGTAAAAACAACTATTAAGAATAGTAACTCAACCATTAGGAATAGTAACCTAACCATTGGGAATAGTAACCTAACCATTATAATAGAAACCTGACCAGAAAATATTAATATTAAATGTAAATACGATTTATCAAGAATAAATTAAGTAAATATAAATATTATAATTATATAAAAAATATATTCAAATTAAAAACTCAAACAAATTATAAGTTCCTTTATTTGATATAGTTATTTTAACTTATTTTGTAAAAACCATAATTTTATGTTAATAATTCAAATTAAATGTGTTATAAAATTATTTTGATAAAATAAATTTCATTTTTGGAACTATCTTGTCAAAATTTTCCAAGGGTTATTTTTTATAATTTTTATAAAACATTAATTTTTAGGTGAATAGTAATAATATAGTTTTTACATATATAGTATTTTTTAATAAAATTATGTGTGATGTAATAGTGACCTAATAAATTATAGGATATATATATTGGAAAAACAATATTTAACAAGATATATAATCCTTTTAAAAATATGTAATTCAATTTTGTAACCTAAAATGTAATTTCTAAAGAATAAAAATATAAAGTATTCCCTTACAAACTTTTTTTTCTTGTTTTCTTGTTTTTAATTTATTTGATGAATGAATGGTTTTAATGTCTTAAAAACATATATATTTAATAAAATATAATTCATATTTTAAAAAATATATCTATTTAATGTTTTACTTTGGAAATTAATATTTATTCAATATTTTTTAAAAGACCCCTCCTTGAGTATAAATACACCTCCTTCATTCCCATAGAAAATAACTTCCAACACACTTACCTAAACTAAAAAACTTCCCGGATATCTTTTACTAAGTCTTCTTATAATTTTATGTATGTTCTAGTGTCATCCCACCCCAAGACTTGAAGGCTTTATTTCCATAACAAAAGAGTATATATTCAATGAAGAGGTAACCCCATAATTCTCTTATTACCATTATTTTTCTTTCTAACACACTTATATATATATATATATTTAAAAACAATATATAATATTTATATAATGATTATATAATATATTACTATTATTATAATATTATAAAAATATTTTAATCCATTTAAAGTATATGTACTCTCTCACCCCCCCTATGTTGATAGGTCCTCTTAATGGTCGGTCTTATCAGCCTGTGAGGATATCATCAATACATTACTTATCACTTCATATAAGAATTTTTAGTGTAGATTATAAATTATATTTATAATTTTTATTTTATTTATTGTAATACTCTAAATATAATTTTTATAAAAGATAAATTACATTAATTCAAAATGACCAAACTGAAATGAAAATGAGATAATTCAAAAAAAACAAGTCATCGAACCCTTTGGACATTAACTAAAAATAATAATTAAATAAGTTATAATGGTTATAATTGATAAATAATAAAATAAATAAAGATAATAAATTTCTACATTGGTTTATTAATAAACATAATTGTATTATAAGAGAGGTTTAAATGTGATAAAACAAAGGAATGCCTAAGGCAAGGGGACTCTTGAACCTAACTCATTCTTTTAATTTATCCTCATTTCTCTATATTTTCTAGTTATTTTTCAAAAATAAATTCTAAATTCAGTTCCATTATTATTTATCTTTTCTTTTTCCAAGGATATTCAATCTTCTACTTAATTTACATGATTTTTAGGTCACCAATAATGATTTTTGAAAAGTCTTTATTTTACAAAATATCTCATTGATTCCTCTTGAGTTTTTTATTGTTATCTCCATGAACTATGATATCATTATAATAATATTTAATATTTTAAAATATTTTTTCACTTCGTCATTTTGTAACCTATAAGTCTATTCATTGAAACAATATTTATGACATCATTATAAAACTCGTTATTTCTTCATGGGGTTTTTTGTGTTAATGGTTTTTATGTGTTACCTTTATATATGGAATACTTAATTATAATCATTATATGATGTGATGAGTGGGAAAAAATTATATATCCCTCCAATTAATTGGGTAATGTTATATATCTCCAATGATTATGTGTATTATGCATGAAAATGAGGAATGGATTTGTTAAAAAGTTATGAAGTGATGATTTGTGAACATATGTTATGTGTGAACATTATGTTATCTTTATTAATAATGTATATATGGGTTTTGAGCTCCATATTATGATGTTTCATTCTTATTTATATTCCAAATTCAATATATGTTTCAAATTATTCCATCATGCTTATAATGACTATCCTCTTCTTATAATACTATGATAATGATTATTACCATCCATGTACTTTATTGATCCATGCATTGTGTTTTCCCCTATTATTCAACCATTTATTATAATTTTTTCTCACCATTTTCTTTACGCATGACCCCAGGTTATTAGACATATTATAATTATTATGATAGGGTAATTAATTAATGTTATTTTTTTGTATTTTTGTGATGTAAAAACCTAATTTTCCTAATATACTAAACTTTTCAATTTTGGATTATATTATAATAAAATTGTTTATATTAGAATTATATAATAACCATTTATATAAAATATGGGTGGTTATAAGCCTAGTTCTTGTATCAACCTCATTCCCTCATGTCCGATCACCATTGAATCCATCACCTTGTAAGATACAATGCTCATGTTCTTGAGTGAGTGATCGTCTCTCTCACATATTTGCATGATATTCATCCTCACTAAAAAATAATTTGTTCCTTGTAGATACCCATATCATACATTAATTAGTAAATGAAATTTAAAGAATAAATTTTAACAAGTATGTACTGAATAATGAGGGGTGATAATTTATAAGGTTTTATTTTAAGTGTTTTTTATAAAAGTGATCCCATCAACCCTTATTATAGAATAAACAAGAAGTTACACCATACAGAAAGAAGAGATTTTAAGTGTATTGATTCCTATAATATAGAAAACCATGTTCTCTTTTCTCCAATCACATTCCCTCCCTTGACCATGCATGATATCTATCATCTTCCCCACTCTCTATATGTTTAGTTCTACAAAGAGATTTTTTCATTAGGATTTGGGAAATTTTCAACAACCATATGCAATATTATTTTATTTTAAATAGTTACTTTAATTCCTTATGTAGGTCCCTCAATAGGTATTAGTGTGAGATTACTCTATGGGGAGTGATCCAGGTTAGGCAAAGTGTTAACCCAATTAAAACACTCATTTAATTAATGTCTCATTTTCCATGAATTATATTAAAATATAAAACTTGAGGGTAACTTGTTATACTCTTATACAAATATAATTTCGGATTCTTTATCTATTTTGGTGTAAATTCATAAAGTAAAAAGGTACACAAAAATTAAATTGGTTCACCATCGCCCAGATATGACTAATGAGTATGCATCAATACTGTTTCATATGAAAAATAACTATTATGATTACTACTCATTATAGGGGTCACTCCCTTTATAATTGTTTAGGTAAAACTCATTGATTCCAGAGGTACACTCCCACAAATGATTCTTCTTATGGTCACATATAGTGGAGAGGTTCACTTTCCCATAGTTTATTGATATTTTTGTCCCTTCACTAACATTATTTTTTTTTGGATTTCATCCTCATGTATAAATTATTGCTCTATTGAAATCCAACTAGGATTCTCATGCACAATCTATAAATATCTCCTTGGATAAGATTTTTCTTATTCTAGAGTGAATCTTGAATTACTCTTGTCTTTATTGTCTGTATAAAAACCCCATCTTCTTCTTTGGAAATGTCTTCAATAGATGCCAAAACACTATTATTTATATCACCTCACATGAAAATAATCTACTTATCTTATAATTGAATATGGAATATCTTCTTGGGTCTATCTCATGTCACCCATACTTCCATTCAATCCCCCCTTCTTCAAATGAGGGGGGAGTCATTAAGCCCAAAAATAGGACACCTATCTTCACGATTATGTGTTATATAAGACACCAATTACTCCTCGATAACTTCTCCAAGTTATCCACCATTTATAGTTAAAAAAATAAATTCTCTGTGGATCATTTATCTATCATTTTAGAATGAATTAAAAATATATTTAATTCATAGGTGTAACACAAAAAAATCATTATCATTAGGAATTAATCATGCCCTAAAACTGAAAATGATGATTTTAGAACCATTAAAGGGTCATACAAGAATTTCAATAATTATTTCTGAAAAATATATCTACATAACACATCGACACACCCTTCACCATAATGTGGGGAAAACCATTGGCTATTATCCCTCCAAAATTCTGATTTCTATAGCAGGGTCACCTGATGTTGGATGTTTTAGATTTTAACTCCACCTTACATCCATGAACACCACCAAACCCATAATGGGATTCCTTGTGTTTAACAAGGATCCTTATAAACCACAATGTTTTTATCTAGTTAAAATATTTTATACTTTGAGGTGTTGGATATTTTTAACAAAATTAATAGGGGAGACTGTTGGGAATCCCATAGGACTATATGGGATTTTTTTAGAATATTTTTGTTGATAATTATTATATTTTTAATAATAAGAGGTTATTATTAGAGGATTAATAGCAATTATAATTATTTCTTGAGGACTTGATATGTTGAAATTGAATATTAAACCTTATTATGTTGAATACATTATGCACAAAATGAAAGTATTTAAGTACGGAAGATATCCTGAGGTAAATAGAATGAAAAATATTTGAAAAAGAGTGAAACAAAACCAGTCAAAGAATACCAAATCATAGTGGTGTATATAGTGTAGGATAAAAATGAGATTTCTAGGTGGTCGTGCTCATAATATAAGGAGTGTATAGAAAGAAGGTCCCAATATTAGAAGCTGTAAAGGGAAAATGTTTCAATAGTCCCTGTTGTGGAATTATAGAGTGTTTCCACAAAACGGTCACATAAAATATGGTCATGGACTATCCAATGATAGACTTATTGAACTAAAAGTGTTCAACATATAATATTATATTTAAAATTTTCTTCCCCATGACCATGTTGTGCATGAAATATTTTCACAAGTGCTCTGAAATTCTACCATGGGGACCACCATAGCATGATCCCTTTTCAGTTCCTTATGTTTTGAACTTCCACCTAATAATTCTCAAATATATGTGTGTGTCCACATATAAATATAATTTTCAACATAAACTCTTGCCACCACTATGGTGGGATATTCATTGGATATCCATTCTGTAACATCCCAGATCCGGATACGACTCAACTGGAGACCCATACCTGGTTGGCCACATGGCCTCAAGAACATTTCCCCAAACACCAGACGTTATCGAATTGCAGCATTGGAATAAGGTGTAATAGGTGGGAAACCATTCCCTCATTGGCCAAGTGTAACACAGAAGAATCAATAATAATACAACAACAGAAACAATAATACCATACAATTGAAATAAATAGAGGAAGACTGATAAAAATGACAACCAGAAGTCATAACATACAATAGATGATGCTTCGTGTCACATGTTCTAAGAAATAATCCAAAACAGGATATACTGAAATCAATTAAAAGATACAATACCAAGGTATATAAATACAAAAGGAAACTCATAATCATCGTACACCTCATCTTGGTCTCAGCTCCCCTGCTCCTAAACAGAAAATCAAGTACATATAGAAGGGAGCTTACCCTTATCAACACCTGCAACAATATAATCTCTTTAGGCCCAAAATCATAATCCAAATAGGGTGTGGGGAAAAATCTCAGTAGGAAACCACCCAAGATCTATGCTAATCTGTTAGTGATTATATGCAACAACAGTGTACAATAGTGAAAGAAGTAACTAGGAAGTCCTCAAAATTAAACAATCCTACATGCACTAGTTTTCATTTTCATTAATTATGTTCAGTTAAACCATTCAATTAAATTGAATTATATAAATCTTGGGATCCAGCCTAAGCCTATCAATCCCCCATGTAATGTAATGTCAGTAGATGTCTCAAAAGTCCATCTATTTAGATAATTAATGACTGAATCCAAGCTTGTACTTTGTCTTTGTAGACGTGTCATAGGATATTCTATTTTAATATTCAATTATACTCCTCACATGCAGGCATAAAAAATACTCACCCACAGGTATAAAAAAACCTCACTCGTAAGAATAGCATTCAACCAAGGTCCAGCCGAGTATATAATCATTTTAGCATGTTTCAGGGTAAAACCCAGTATATAAGCATTTCAAGATGCTTCAGGGCTAAGTTTAGTGTATAATAATTTTAGCATGTTTTAGGGACAAGCCCGGTGTATAATCATTTTATCATAATAAAAAAAAATATAATTTACACTATTACATGGTTAATATAATAAAAACTCGCATGAGAGTCATACATGACAAGAAAAAAATTAATTAAATTATAACAAGTCTTAAACAATTATACTCACTTGGGAAATTCACATCACATGCCTAATATGTAATCTAACAATTACAAGGCTTAAAAAATTATAATCACATGGGAAATTCGTATCACAAGCCTAATATGTAATCTTAAAATTACAAGGCTTAAACAATTATTAGCGTAACATGGATAAATGAGGAAAACACTAATCCCAAGACCTTAATCTATCCAATTTAAATTTACCACAATTGAAATACCATTATAATTCAATTCATTTTTAACATCCCAATTAGAGGAAAACATGGCTTGCCTCATGGGAAACCTAGGATAAACAGCCTTAAATGAAAATTCTGAGGAAACACACCCATGGGGTGGCCTTAATTAAGTTAAATAAACATTAAGCATGAATAATAACACATATTAAATTACCTAAACATCATTAGGAAATAACAGGGGCCGAAAATAAAACAAAGTGACACCCAAAAATGAACGTACGACACTTCGATACATATATTCATCTAATAAATTAATGGGATCCATAAGACCACCTACCTCGTTGTCCTACGACTCTTCTTATCCAGCGTTGTCTTATAATTCAAGCGAGAACCAAGTATAATGATTGGTTTTAAATGCATCTGACGGTGTTCGATTCAGAGTTCAGATGGAGATACCAGAGGAAGAATATCGTTCGACAGTGTTGTTATTTTAATGGGGAGAGCCCTATGTCTGCCTAACGAAACACGAGTTTGCTTCCCATTTTATCCAAAAAGAAAAAGAAAGTACACAATGTGTAATTGAAACCATATTCCATGTCCATACTAAAACCGCCCCACTCTATCTACCACCCTTACACACCATGTTAAACTATACATGGGTATATTACACGGTGTGTAATAATAAGTACACATCGTGTAATGACCAATTTTGTCCATGTAAGGCATGGAGCCATAATTTAACCCATTTAACTATTTTTCCTCTTATATGAATAAAAAAACCTCAAAAGAAGAACTGGGTTCTTACAAACTTCCCCTCTTAAATCAATTATTCCCCAAATTTCCCTTCCAAGGGTGGTGAATAAATATTTGAGAATAACCCAAAAACTATGATTTTATACCAGCCTCCCCCTCCTTGGTCTTGTCATGCACTCAACCGTGTTTTCATAGCACTAGAACTAAAAGAATAGACCACCCATGGAGAACCTTTGTGATACAATCCACAATATGAATAAGATTCTCCTCTATAACTCAACTTCCTCGGGAAGAAAGGCCTGAGTAGGGTTTGAAAAGTAATGTCACAACTGAAAAACATGAAAAACATCATGCATAGCCTGGTACCTCTGAGAAAACCACAACTGATAGGAAACAAGCCTGACTCTATCTAAAATCTTGAATGGCCAAACAAATCTCTACAAAAGCTTACCTAGTCTCCTAATCCTCTTATGTCCTAACCTAGTGGAAACACGTATTAAAATACAATACCCGACCTCAAACTCTAGAGGTCGTCTATGGTGATCGATTTTTTTAATGATACTACTTAGTAACCCTCCACTTCCGAATCAACTAAACCTGATCAGTGGTCTCTTGGACAAGACGAGGTCCCAATATAGCTACCTCTCCTGCCTCTCCTACCTCCATCCAACACAGGGGTGATTGGTATGAACTACGGTATAAATCCTCACAAGGCATCATCTAAAAAGTATCCTAAAATCTATTTTTATAGGTGAAATTAACCGAGGTTATGTGTCTCTCCCAAGAACCCCTGAAACAAGGATTCATGTCCGAAGCATGTCCTCGAGCACCTGAATTGTGTGCTATAACTAGCCATCTAACTAGGAGTGCTAAGCTATGCTTAGAATAACCCATGTACACAAATACCTCTATATCCCTAGACAGAAATGATATATAAAATGAGGGTCCCTATCAAAAATGATAGATTATGGGACCTTGTGCAGTCGTACAGCCTCACAGATATACAACTATAAAATCTCATCAACAATGAATGTTTCCTTGACTCGTAGGAAAAGTGAAACCTTCATGTTCCTTTCAAAAACAACCCACATGGAATTATTAATATGACACCTATGCTGTTGGAAAATACCATAAAGAATTCCCCTGAGTGTTCTAGGGACGCTACCAACATGATTTTTCCTTTAACTTGGTGTCCCTGAACATTATTGGGGTCATAAAAGCGGCCTCACAACAAATAATGGCCGAACCAAAATTTACCTCATCAAAAGAGTTCACACAATATTTCCTAACAAGATATTTTTTAGAATTTTACACCACACCCATCTTAAACTATAAGAGTTTTCAAACTGGATCAATAGAACCAAAAATGGAGAACAAGAAGGATAATGAGTCAAACCATCACTGGATGACTTATCTCAAAAACACCCAGCATAGAAGGTCAACATACCGCAACTTAACACAATTCCTATGCCCAAGGCACTATATTACCACAACAATCCTGATCACTGAAGCTCATACCTATCTATCAGTGATGCTCCTTTATCAAGCCATCCCTTGATCAATTCAAAGGTCATGCCACAACATGAGTAAAAGTGTAATTCTAGATCCATCCCACTAGAATCATTATCTGTTTTTTATGAATCACATCTGATCCCAAAAATAAGTTTGAGATAACCTTAGATTAACCATCTTAGAGTCTAAGGAACTCACTAGGATGGTCTATACTCCCCATTACAAGTGAGACTTTGATACAAGGATGAAATTCCACATAAGAACACTGACTAAACCCAGAGTTGCTTCCATTTGGCAGTCGCGTTAAGGAAATATGAAGGCATATAGAGTCCATTCAAGTTGTTTGTACATGAAAACCCGTGCATCACTCAGTATTAACCAACACTCATTTAAACCAACACATCCATCACACAACATAGAAAAAGTTCATGAACTTTCCCAACAGATTTGAACTGTAGCACGACAACTAATCAATTCTCTCTTAGTGCATCTAGAATGAATTCAAGATAGGGGACATGATTGTCTCGTAAAATATACCACACTACAAGTATTTCAAGGATTACTAGAAATAGGATAGTCAAACCACTACTATTTGACCTTCTGAAAGAAACATGGCTTCTCTTTCCGACGCATCATCATTCAACCGACCACACTGCCTTTATCCCAGGGCATATATGTGATAGATTATTCTTAACCAACGAGGTCCATCCATGATAATTGGTTCCTTATAAGGGTATCACACATAGTCAACTACAACAACATGATGTTATATCAATAAATAATCAACATGAAATAAGACTTGCAAGCTTTAATGGCATTCCAGAAGAACAACCATTTCTGAATGGCCCTTGATTGTGATCCTTCTTCCTGGAAGGACACATTTAAATAGTACCAATGTGACACATCCTTATAGGAGTTTATTAGACATCAAGAAGAAGGAACAACCACTCTCAAACGAGCGAGTTTAGAACTAAATTAAACGCATGTGTGTCGTTCCACCAACCATGATCACCACGTCAAAACACTTGGCATGAAAACCAAAATTAAACTAACAGTCATTTCAAAACACCCATGTCCCAGAAAGTTCTCCCATGCAATAGGAGAAACTTGGTTCCACAAATATCAGGTAACTCTACTCCATAGATAACCCAAGAACATATATAACAGCTCAAAGCTCAATGATTTAACCAAACTCAATATCTCAATTTAACATTTATTGCTCGATAGGTACTACATATGTCAACATATACTATCTCTAGTTTACAAGAGAAAATAAAAAAATTTGGGTACTATTCATAAGCTTCCCACCCAGTGCATCCTAGCACCAGATAGTTCACATAGGAACTAGCTCAAAATCACATCAACCATTTACACAATTGATGACGCACCAAGTCTCCCATAAAATTACGAAAGAGATGTTCAAACAACCTCCAAAGTATCCGAACATGACTGAGGCATCTCTAACAGACTAAACCAAGAATTTATCAAAGCTCATTCCTAAATTAAGGTTCAAGATACAACGATCACCCATTCACACAAGGGTTTCATCTTTAAATAATCCAACGTCCTACTAGGGACCAAAGAACCTAGGTGGTACCAACATTGGAAAGATATACCACATTCTATCCCCATATGATGAATAAGATTCATAACACTGAGAGGCATACTACATAGGATCCTCCAGGTAACATGAGTGAAGAAATCATACATGGGATCCTTAGTTAAAAAGTCAAGGGAGGAATCCTACATGGGATCCTTGATATGAACTTGTATCACAACCTCATAGGCCAGAAGGAAACATCTATCAAGGGATATGTTCTCAAATAATAGATCATGAGAGATAGATCACAACTCATCCCATATCACAGGTCTTAACTAGGTTGGTCTGAACACCCAATCGGTCATTCATTAATTTTTTCACTCTCAAGTGACAATTGGAAATGATAATTGAAGTAAGAACCTATCCATTAAGATATAATCCCCAAAGCACCCATTATGGGTCCTCATAACACTCCATGAGCTTCCCCATCGCGATCCATGGGAAAAAATACCTAGAAAGGACTAATCATCTTTTCAAAACTGACAAAGGTAGATAAACATGAGAAGAAAGACCTCAAATGTTTACAAAAGTTGAGTACACAATGTGTAGAAACCATACACATATTTTACCCTCAAGCTCTTATATAGGCATGTAATCCCTCCATCCTAGGCCTGTAAACATCATAGGTACATGACGTATCAGCCCGACACACAATGTGTACTCAAGTTCCCCTGACCATGAACTTCCACATGGTCAAAGTCACACAAGATCTACCTTTTTGAAACTAGATGGTGTGTATCTATCGTACACAGCATACACTAACCAAAAACCAAAAACCCATGATCTATATAACATAGTAGGACACACATTCAATTACCACAAAACATGTACTCCGAGTACCCGAAATGTACTTAAGAAAATTTATCCCTTCTTGAACAAAATAACACATGGTGTGTGTTTATAGTATCACATGTTGTGTTGTCTGTGTTTCCGGACAGTAAGCCTCAAAAAATTCCCCATAAAACCTATTTTTTCAAAATAAAACTATGGTGTTCCAAATTATAATTCATGGGGGGTGGGCATTCTCTCAGTGAATCAAAGATTGGAATCTTCATATATCACATAACAACACAATATATATCCCATTCCCAAAAATGATCCACCAAATTCCGATCCAAGAGGGCCCATACTCCTCAAGGACCACAGTTTGGCATCCATCCAATTCAACCATAACACGTACCAATACACCTATCACAATAGTAGACATATCTATCATAGTACCTCTCACATAGAAGCAAGCATATCTAGCATGACATCTATCATAATATCATTCAATCAGTAATGCTCTCTAAATGGCCTGGAAAGGATGCATGAAATGTGATTTATAGCATGTTATTATATGATTAATGAGATGGAATACCCTCATCTCATCGGGTTGAAAAAATATAGAACCAGAATGATATAAAAAATAATAGCACAATACACGTGTGTCACCCAACGGTGAAATTGAATCTACTTTAAGAGCACAAAATCCAAAAAATCATAGTTCATTTAGAGGCAATTTAGATTTTCCATGCATGCAGGGTAGCTACTGTCGAGCATATCATAACACGAAATACCATTTAATTTATATCACTTACTATTATCCCAAAACAATAAATCAAACCGAAAAATAAATTTCTATGATAAGACATTGTAACGTCCCAGATCTGGATTCCACTAAACTGGTGCCTCGTACCCGGTTGTCCATATGGCCTCAAGCACATTTCTCCAAATGCCAGAGGTTGATGACTAGTAGCTGGGGCCTAGGGTGTGATGGTGGGGAAACTATGCCCTCAATGGCAGAGTGTAACACATCAAAATCAATAATAATTCAATAGTGGAAATAGTAATACCATACAACTAAAATAAATAGACGAAGACTAATAATAAAGATAACCAGATGTCATAACATACAACAAATGATGATTCATATCACATGTTCTAAGAATTCATCAAAAACATGATATATTACAATTTAGTATAACATAAAATACCAATGTATAGAAATAGAAAAGGAAACTCAGAAGCATCGAAAGCCTTAGCTTGGTCTCATTCTATCCTACTTTTAAACAACAAATCAATTACCTATAGAAAAGAGCTTTCCCTTATCAGCACCTACAACAATTTAATCCATATGGGCCCAAAATCATGAATCAAATAGGGTGTGAAAAAAATCCTAGTAGGTATCCACCCAATATCTATTCCAATATGTCCGTGAGTATATGAAGAAACAGTGTATGATAGTAAAATCAGTAACTAGGAAGTACTCAAAAGTAAACAATCATATATTCACTAGTTTCCATTTTTATTCATTATGTTCAGTTAAACCATTCAATTACATTAATTTATATAAGTCTCCGGATCAGACCTAAGCCTGTCAATCCTCTGTGTAAAGTAATCCTTGTAGATGTCTCAAAATTCCATATAGATAGATATGTGAAGACCGAATCCAAGCTTATTCTTTGGCTTAGAAGACGCATCATAGGACATTTAATTTAAGTATTCAATTCAACACCTTTACCGCATGCATAAAAAAACATTGCCCATAGGTATAAAAAAACCTCACCCATATGCATTGCAGTAAATCAGGTTTGAGCCTGGTATATCATCATTTCAGTATGTTTCAGGGTAAAACCTGATATATAATCATTTCAGCATGTTTCAGGGCCATACCGAGTGTATAAGCATTTTAGCATAATAAATACACCCAAGTAGTTTGCACTATTGTAGGATTAACATAATAAAAACTCCCATGGGAATCATATATAACAATAAAACAAGTAAATTAAACTATCACAAGGCTTAAAAATTATAATAAAATGGAAAATTCATATCACAGGCCTAATATGTAACCTAATAATTACAAGACATAAACAATTATACTCACCTCGGAAATTCATATCCCAAACCTAATATGTAATCTAACAATTGCAAGGCTTAAAGAATTATTTTCATAACATGGGGAAAAGGGTAAAACACTAATTCCAATCCCTTAATCTATCCAATTGATATTTAACCCAATTGCAATCTCATTATAATTCAATTCATTTTAACAACCCAAATAGGGAAAAACAAGGCTTTCCTCATCGGTAACCAAGTCCAAACAACCTTAAATGAAAATTAAAGTGAAACACATCGATGGGATGGCCCTAATTAAAGAAAATAAATATTAAACATGAATAATAACACATATTTATTAACCTAATCATCATTATAAAATAACATGGGTAGAAAATAAATAAAAGTGAAACCCAAAAATTTGCAAAAGACACTTCAACACATATATTCATCTCAAAAATTAACGAGATGCACAAGACCACCTATTTTTTAGTCTTATAACTATCCTCATCTAGCATCGACTTCTAATTCAATCTAGAATGAAGTAGATATATTGGGTTCAATCTCATATGACAACATTTGATTCGAATTTCAGATGGAGACTTAGGATGAAAAATCTCGTATGGAACTTCTATTCATGTAATGGGGAAATCCCTCTATCTGTATGACGAAACATGAGTCTATTTCTCATTTTATCCAAATAAATTACATGTTGTATACTAGAAACTACATGTTGTTTCCATACTAAAACAATCCCCCTCTACCGACTCTCCTTACACGCTATGTTCAACCATACATGGGTAAGTTACACGATATGTCCTAATAAGTACACAACATGTAACCACCATGTTTGGTTGTGTAATCCATCAAGATAGAATTTAACCCCTTTAACTCTTTTTACTCTTATATGAACAAAAAATAAAAGATTCATACCTCAAAAGAAGAACTGGGTTCTTACAGATGTTTCACTATTGTGAAACCCTCTTCCATTCTATTTACTTTTATATTTCCTTCGAAATTCATTCCATCCTTTGAGCAGATTATGTATCAAAAAAAAACCTTCAAGATTCCATATAAAGAAATAAATCATCAAGAAGTCAAGTTAATTGTAAACAATCCACCCAGAATCACTTATTCTTGTGAATAATCTTCTTAATTTTGACGAACTTATTAGAAACAAATCCAAATCCTCCTTTGGATTTTTTTTACAATATCAAACACTTTGAATTCCAAAATATTTTACATCCCCTTATTATAAATTAAAAACAAATTGAAATTTCTATTCCATTAAATTTGGTGATCTTCCATTGAAAATCTAACTCCCCTTTGAAAGGGGTCACCTTATTTCAATTCACAATCCATTTATCCCCTTCAATATTTTTGAAGAAACTATATGAAAAATCACCTCTCTCTATTAAGATAGGGAGTACTTACTCATCTTAGTCCTTATACCATTTTTTTAAAACACCTTAATCCTTTGGAATCAACCAATTGTTGATTCGCTAGATCCTCTAAAACTAAATTAAAACAATTTATTATTGGAATTTAAAACAATACAGTGTTTACATAATCAAATATCCACTCCTATTTCATTTCCCAACATATTCATTAGGTGAATTTACCACATTGAATTTGAGATGACAATAAATTTTATAAGCCTACTGAGCCTTATCTCAATGTAACAAATAAGAGTTTTTATAGGCAATAACAAGGTTTGTCTATAAAACTCTTGAATACCAATGAAAGAACAAGAAACCTTCTCTATTTCACTTCACAATATATAGAATATGAAATCCATCCCACTTTAAAACCAAAATATTAGTATAAAAACATTAAATAATGTTTTTTTGGGATCATATTTCTCACTAAAACCCAGGCCAATTGTGAAAAAAAACATTGATACGAATTGTGGAATTTATCTTCCAATTATTCACATGCTTATGCAAACCCCATATAAGGATAAACATCGATTGAATCTTATTCAAAACTCCCCTACTATTTTTAGAAATTGAAACCGATTATTAGTGTTCAAATTGGGGATATAACTTGTGGGAATTTTATTAGTTGTTCATTTATCATCATGACATGTTCTTTTCTAGAAAAGTCACCCCATGGATCATATATCCCATTTAATTATTAACCACATTATAAATATTTTGAAACAATAAAGAATATGGATAGATGGGTACTTCAAAGGTTCCTCATGTTGAGGGATAGAGATGGCCATATTAGATAAACCCTTTACAATTCACATATTCTTTTACCCTTTTCAGCTTTTGGGAAATGAATAATTTCATTTATTCAAATTCATCCTCATTATCTCTTATGGATGGATACCTAAAACACTTTTCTAGGATATCCCGTGTGTGATACCTCTTACAAACTTCTCTTCATAGATGTGATATTGTCATCCTTCCTTGGCTTGGATTTTTCGAAAATTATAAAATAGATCCCACTTAAATACGTAACTTATTATGTAGAATCATAAGTTGATATAACCTTCAGATTTATTCTCTCTTATATCTCCATATTTTTCCTTTTAGTGGTTTGTGCAGAACAAAATTGGAGAACTTCTTCCAGGATAACAAAGATTGACCTCTTGGAATAATTCTTCATTGTACCATTCTCTATTACTTTTTCTTCCACCATTATCAAAGTTGTCAAAAAAATATTTATTTTGAATTAATATTTTATTTCTTTTCTCACAAGAGAGTTTTTGTAAGAATTTAGATCTTGGTGATTGATACAACCTTCATTAATGATCTTTCTCATTCTCTAAAACATTGAACCTATTTTCGATCTTAATATGACTATCTCTTGGATAAACAATTTGTTTATGTGTTATAGGAATGGAGTGTCTCCTTATAAAATATCTATCCATCCATGAATTCATATAATTTTAATACCTTACCATGAGATTGTGTTAAAAAACATATCTCATAATAATCATTCCTAATGTGATTATTAGTCTTTCGAGCTTCAAATCACCTACTCGCAATATTCCCAATTCTCTTACAATAGTAGCACTTTGATGTAACCATTATTTGGGGATTATCTCTTATATAAATACTATAAAATATCAATTTAATTCCAAATATTAGATATAGATTCTTTATTTCATTTCAGGCTACTTTTGTAGGTATATTAAACTTTTCATATATGGTGTTTATCCTCTTCTCATGTCCTTTGATCTTCATATCTTTTTCATTCAGTAGGGTAGAAATAACCTATATATTAGAAGAATCATCTACCCTAGTTTTTCTTATTTATTCGTGTTGATTATTGAGTGTAATAATGATCACCATCAATTCCTTTTATATGTCCATTTTCTGAAATATTTCTTAGTAATAATCTTCAATTGATTCACTTAGTTGATTTATATTTGTTACCATTTCATTCATGCTTAATGTAATGGTTTCCTCTTCACCCTTTTGCCTCTTTTTTTTCCATGGTAAAATAATTAATCCTATAAAAATAAATATCATGCATGACATTTCATTGTTCCAACTTCTCTTTTAAGGCTGAGATGTCTTCTTGGACTTTACATGAACACCTTATTGATTGAAAACATGATATTGTTTCCACTTATTCATCACATCTCATTTTCATCACTGAAATAGAGTCTGAAATTCCAAATATTTAGTCCACACAATTGTTAAAACCATATATGATATTATATATAGATTTTGATACCTTTATCGGATAATTCATCTTGGTAGATGACTTTATCTTGTTCTTTTTCTCATTTTAATCATACAATAGGCCTTTTTCATCATATTTTCCATGTTGATTTTCCAATTTTATCCACATACATTTGGGGAACTTTCCATGTGAAACCTACTTATACACTTTATCTTTGAGGGAATCATTTAATGGATTTTTTACTTAGGAATATATATCAGTGGTTTGTTGACCTATTTCAAAGATAAATTCATGGATTCTTAACAGAAAAATTGTATATTCCACAATTCTTAGAGGTAATCTAAGAGAATATCCAAAAAATTGTAATGAACTTTATTTTTTCTAATTTTTAAAATTCATTCCATTAAAATGGGAGCTTTACCTATAGATTATATTTCTCTTCAATAACTTCAGATCATGTTAGAGAAATAAAAAATCCATAAAAGATAAACATATCCCATTGGTACTAATTGTTGGTCCCTTAAAAGGGGCGTACAGTGAGATTAAACTGGAGGTGGGGGAGAATTAGGGTATATAGTGTGATTAACCAATTAAAACACTTATTACTTTAGTGTCTCTCCTTCCCTAAAAGATATTTACCTCTCAATCACGAGGGTTAATTATTTTTATCTTTTACAAAATATAATTTATGTTACTTTATTTTTATTTTGTGAATACATAAACTAAATAGATACATTAGAATTTACTTTTTCACCCATAGTAGGCTATGTCCACGGATCATGCATCGATGTTCTATTATACACCAAATCACTATTAATCTCACTTATCTTTATAGGTTCCACTCCACTTACAATTGTTTAATGATAACACACTACATCCCAAGGGAAAGTCCCTTTAAAATTATTTCATACTCTCACTATTAGGGGAAAGGGTCACCTTTACATAGTTTATGTAATATTTGGTCCCTTCACCAACTTCCTATTCATAGAATACATCCTAAAGTATGAATGGATGCTAAATTGAAATCCTACTGGGATGATCCTTCATATTCTATAAATATGTCCTCACAATAAATTTTCTTCTTTTAAAGTGAATATGGAATTTATCTTCACTTTTATGTTTTTATAGTAACATATTCTTATTTGGAAGAGTACTCAATGGATTCCAACTCCTTCATCTTTCCATACACTCTCCTTGAACTACTCTCTTCCTATGAGTATCATATATGAAATATTAGTTCAAATTTCACTCAAATCACTACTACTTTTAGTAGATCTTCCAATTTTCAAATAATTTAGTCGACACCAAACAACAGGACACCTATAAACATAATTATGTCTTGTAAAAACAACCCATTTATCCTGTATAACTCCCCCACGATCTCCTCTATTTATAGTAAATAAAATAAATTCATTATGGATTATTTCTCTTTCCTTGAAGAATGAATTAAATAATGATTTAATTCACATGTTTAAAAAAACTCCTTTGAACAAGGCTAGAATCACTATCTAAAACTGAGAAACTTGATTACAAATGCATTCAATTACCACCCATGGATCACCATAATGATTTATCTTAAAATCCACATGCCACCCATCAACACACCCTTCACTATGATGTTGTGAAAAAACATTTGGACATTTTAAATCCAAAATTAGGATTATTATTTATTGGTCACTTGATGTTGTCTATTTTGGATTGTATATCCACCTGAAGACCACATACACCATCAAACACCACCAAACCCATTATGGTATTCCCATGTTTCTTATAGATCCTCTTATACCACCATGTCTAACTCTACATCATGGAACATCCAATGTTGATCTTCTTAACCCGAAGGTCTTCAATGTTTCACATCATCTCAACCAAAACTTATCACACAACCATATCGTCCTTTCCATTTTACACTGGTGATCTATAACTCCAACAAGAGGACTACCAGAATAGTGTCTCATTCTAGTTGCCTATATTGGGATCTTCTTTCTCAAAAATCCTTATGTTATGGGCTTGTACATCTTGAAATATATTTTGTAACATGCACCATGACCACCACTATTACATGTTATTCTTTTATTGTCCACATTTCACTCTTTTGAAACTCTTTTTCATTCTCTTCACTTCCATATTTCCACTATATTTACTTTATTACTTTGTATGGATACTTTACCCAACAAAACAACCATCAAGATGCCTTTTTAACAAATAAATTCATCAATAAATCAAGATCCCTATGAGGAATCCAACAAACATAGAATGTTTTTATCAAAAACCTATTATTTTCAACAAATTCATTGTCTAAAATTACAATATAAACCTTTGGGAATCCTAACACCTTATCCTTTCAAAAATTTTACAGGTTATCCAAGATGTTAAGTAGGATAAATATGTTATTTATAATAGGTGTTTCAGGGACATGTTATAAAGTTATGTGTTAGAATAATGAGGTGAATGATTTGTAAACTAAAAGGTCGTGGAAAGGGTTAGTCATGTAGATAAAGAGGCATAGGGGTTACATGCCCGATAGAGGAGGTGATTTTGCCGAGAAGTCAAGTTTTCCACAATAAATTTAAAAATATAAAAATATAAAAAACCATTGGGAAATAATTTTTTTAATTTAAAACTATTAAAATATAAATCCTTTTTATATAAATTAAAACCATAATGAAATAAAAATAACCATTATGAAATGAATTATGATATTGGTATTTACAATAATTTTTAAAAACTACCCTTAATTGATTTATTGGGGGTATAAACCACACTTAGGTTTTTATTTTCTTTTTTAATGCATATCTTAGCTAAGTTACAATGTATATTATTGATCATGTAATCCAACAATAAAATGTGTATCACTCTTTTATACATTATGATAATGTCATGTCCTCATGAAAACACAAACTTATAGTGATTGGTTTCTCCAGGAATTATGTTATCAACTTACAAGTTATACATGCAGGTTTATTACATATTAGAGGTTCCTATATGAATTTTTCTCTAATATATATGTGATGTAATTTTTTACTCTAAAAAATCATATGAACTCTATTTGTATGCCATTGTGATTTCATTCTTTGTCAAAAAAATACCTATAAATCATAATTTTTTGTTCTAAAAGGAAATTTAATTTAAAATCATCAATTTTGTTCGAGGGAAGACTTATTACATGAATAAACCAATGTAGAAATAATAAATACATAAAATGAGTGATCAAACCTCTTCAATCAAGTATTAACTTCATGTAAATAATTACTTCTAATTAATCTCATTGTAACATTACAATATTATTTATACATGAACCAGATTTCCTCATAGGGCGATTATATACTATGTTATCCAAAATTAAAAAGGAAACAAGACTACAGAAAATCCAGTATTGAATCATCAGCCAGTCCCATCTCTTACTCCATCAATCTATCTAGTTGATCCATCAATTATAGGGATCATTATTTCACCTCCCACACTCATCATAAAATCAAAAACTACACCAATATACCCATTTTGAGTGTGATTAAAACCTATTAGGCATACAAAATGGTATCCCTAAACAAATCCATTATATATATTTGCAGACAAGATTTTATGTGCTAAAAACTAATAGAAAACAATAATAATTATACTAATACACCAAATGGTGTATTTAGGTCGCGAGAATACAATTCCTAATAGGTTCTCACCAATTAATCTATGTGAAAAAATATAAGACAAACCATAGTATTCATGTTTTAAATGAAATATATGAAAATAAAATTTCATTAATATAATTCAAGTAACAATAATATATTAAAATTAAACAATTTATAAATGGAATATAGTGCACAATCCTAGCTAAAAAGTTTAATAATATAAAATAAACTTCATTCAACAAATTACCCAAAAATAATAATGGGAAGATCCATAAGGATCTTTGGTAAATAATCCTAAAGACACTATAAGTACATATCTAAAAGTGTGAAAGATCCACTTAGACGAGTATCATCATGTCGTAGCATGCACTTTATTCATACGGAACTATAAAGGTGGACATATACACTAGAAATGGATTACCATGAATTACTATGTACCGATATTGGGAATTACTATAAAGGTAAATATATCAACTATCCAGATCTTACCATACACAAGTATCTACCCATATTAAGAAGGATAAACTATATCAACTCAGAAGGTAATATCATAAAAATCAACCATTCTATGACCCCCACCCTCAAAAAACCAAAGGCTTCCCATGATGGTTTTAGGTTAGTTCAATGATGTAGTTAAGTATAACATATGGTCTAGGTTATACATGTTTTGTATAGACTGCCTTTCCCTCCAATTCTTTGTTTATTTTTTCATTTTTGAAAAGCTAGGGGGTCCTGCAATCCATCTTAATCATCAACCGAATTCATTCTATTTATACCTATTTTTAGAATCCTATTTTATCGTGGCATGGGCTATGAAATTTAATTATTGTGATAAATATAGGTTTAGTCCCTTTTATTTTTCCATGGATATATATAATTGTTGGGATCTCTCAATAGAGAAACTGTGGTTTTGGTGTTGGAAATAATCAGTGTCGTATTCTCATGTCCCCCACCTATGGTAACTAGTCAAATTACCACACTATAGTACCAATTTATTCATCAATAAAAATTTCACCCCATGTCTCTATATATCTACCCACCAAAAAATTCCTTCCAAAATTTCCCCCATCATAATGAAAAATATTTTTATAATAAGTTTTTTTAAATTTTCCTTTTAATAAATAAATGTAGGGGAGTCAGTTTTAAGCGGTTTCCATAGTTCTAATATTCTATCCCAGTTCCACTAGAAATGATACTTTATTTTCCCTTTTTCATTACATTTTTTATTTTATTTTGTACAAATTCAAACTTTTAAAAAACATTTGGTATCGAATGGGTGAAAAAATTACCTTCATGATGAAAAATTACATATTATATGCTTATTTAAAATCATCACCTGCACTAGATATCCATAATAATTTAAGTACAGGGAGAAACAACGATAGCCGCAACACTGAGGTGCAGTGGATGGTGAACGATATGGGAAATATCGAAGTATACCATATGTAGAAATAGAAAAATATGGTTATTGGAATATTTTTATATGGGTAAATATCTATGTATAATGACTCTCAGAAGTGATCAACCTTGAGAACACAATTTACTAGGATGATCAATTGGAATTATATTACATTCTATGAGTTGTTCCATCTGATATACTGATAATGATCAACATAAAGGACATGAAAAATAAAGCATGGGATTTGGTGAAGACCATGAGAATGGGTGTTGATAATGTGCATGAAGAAAAATCATACGCATTGCATTCATAGTTCGAGTCTATCCAGTTAAAATATGGAGAGACTATTATTGATTTAATTCTATACATCATCAACCTCATTAAGAGTATGAAAATATTAGGAGATAATATCAAAGATGAGATGGTGTTCATGAAATTAATTCATGGTGTTCATTTCAAGTATGCAAAAGTTTCTATTTATATTAAGTCTCTAGTTGATCTCATGACACTTACCATAGAGGAACTCATGGGTAGACTTAAAGTTGTGGAGGAGCATTATGAGATCAACAATGATGTCAATTGGATAATAAGACACTTTCTCTTTATTATAGAGTTGGTTTCATGAATTAATATGAGATAACTTGGTTAGGGACTATTTGGCATTCAAAGAGGGAACGACAAACATGATTGGAAAGTCATTGTGACATCAGGAGGTGTTCGGTAAATGAAAAAGGTTAAATGATACAATTTCAAAAAAAATTGAACTATGAAAAATAGATATGAAATATTATGTAAGTGAAGTTAATCAATGAATATTACATAGGTAGAATAAAAAAGATATTTTTAATGGATAAACACTCTGAGATTATCCAGGAAGCTGCAAATATGCCACAAACACTGTTCCTTGATGAGAAGAATGTATTAACAATGCATGATGGACATAGAATTTGGTACCATGAAACAAGTTCCAGAAAAAAATAGTGGGATAAGGGAAGATTATTTCATCATTGGATGATTTAGTGAAAGGAACAGTGAAGTTCAAATATTTATATGCTTTGGATGTTTTCTAAAAATGTGATTCCATGTTCTAGTGAAAAAATAAGGAGCATAGGGTGCTTAAAGAGGTTGTTATAAAGCATGTGGTATTTTCTATCTATGATACAAAACAAATAAGCTAGATGTGGCATAAGATGTTAAATTTTAGGATGATAATAAATTGGATTTGGTGTCAATTTCAATAGATCCTATTTCTGGTGACATCAAAACCTTTACTATGGTGCTTGTGACTGATGATGATGTTGATTCACCAGTAAAGGAATTTAACACATATTAAATAATTATTATAGGATGAATGTTCTTAGAAGGGCCTGAGCCAAAAACCATTTTGATATTTTTTGATGATTCGCCTAGAGTAATCAATAGGGAAACAATACAAATCATTACCAAAAAATACTATAGGAGTGAACTTCTACAATATCATATACTGTTAAAATATTATTCCATAACCAAAACTATATCTGATAGTGATGAAATGGAATTAAAACATGACAGAAAGCTTATATATCTTTCTCTATTTGCAACCCATGAACCTAAGATCATCAAAAGTCATTGGGAGAAGTAATTACATGATATAAAGTACAGGTTCTCTAATTAGGGGTGATATTTGGAAATAATAATGACCGTATTTCTATGTCACCCTCCCATGGTAACTACTTTCATTCCCCCACTATAGTACCCATCTCCTCATCCCTACAAACTACACCCTGAATCACTAAAAATATACCCCCATGAAACGTATTCCCATATTTCCACCATCCTTGAATAATTTTTTTATAGTTATTTTATTTTTATTTTCAATTAAATAGATACATATAAAAGTCATTTTTAAGGGGTTCACCATAATTTTAAAATTGTTGCCCAGTTCAAATGATTATGTCAACTTTTTTCCTAGGTAATTCCTTTTGTTTCCTTGTTTGTGTTAATTTTCAAACTTAGAAACCAATATTTGGATATCAAATAAGCCCCTTCCCATACATAATTGTTCCATTCTCAAAGGAACCGGGGATTCCATTGGATAATTTCTATCTATGTGTGCATCTAACTTAGAGATAGAAAACATTATGGTAGATAGTATTTTCATAGAGGTGGATCTAATGTAACCTTTACCAAACTATATTATACTCCATGCTAGATATGATATTTCCTTCAGGAAGAAGATCTTTGTCAACAACAAGGTTAACTTCCATTATCATTATCAGTATACAAGGCCACCCAAATGTTGTCTATAGGAATCATGATCCCAAATATCAACCTCCCTAAAATCCATTATTGGTTGAAGTTAGTGACCCCATGTAATACATATCTCCCCCACATAGACCATGATCATCCTAACCCCCATTAATAGAATTTAAAGTTTCTCCTCAGCCCTGATATCACTAAATTTGGACTGGTTTTAGATATAAATTTATCTAGGTGGTTTCTAGAAGAGAATATGATATGAAAAAGGTTTAAATATGGCTAGTATTTATTTTTGAAAATTCAATGAAGAAGATGTAATATAAATTGTAATAAATCTTGCCTTGTAAATGAATTTCTCTTTATAATAGGGTTTGATCCAACCAAACCTATTAGTTTAGGTTTCTTAGTGGAAATTTACCTTTATTATTTTTCAAAGATTAAGGAATGGTGGACACTAATTTCTAATGGTCCCACTAAAATGGTGTTTGAATAAAATTTATAGAGTTCTAGATCAAGGAGACTGACTTTAAAAGATCTTGAAATCCCACTTATTTATCGATCCAAACTAGTGTGATTCACCCTTATTCTATCTCAGTATTATTTTAAAAAGAAATTTTTATTAGATATAAGCAATGAAACATTTGGATGGAGCCAAAAAACAAGATTTAAATTTTCAAAATCCTATCTTCATGACTAATATCATCATTAGTTAGTTTTTCTTAAAAATAATGTATTTAATTTAATTTTTTTTGTTTTGTTTATATATATATATATAATAATACATATATCATGAAATTATATATTTAGAATAATTTCAAAGTATTTTGGAATATATATATATATATATATATATTATGAAAAATTTAATATTCCCAAGGACATTACTTAAATGGAAAATACATTTGGAATAAAAACCAAAAAACCAATGTGGGAATCCTTACAGTAGAAAATAATTCCCTTTAATTATTTTAAAATTTTCATCCTTCCTTTTCAAATGGGAGATGAGTTTTAATAAATAATTTTTATAAAAATAGCTCAATTTTATTTAATAAATATCAATTATCTAGATCACATCTAGATCATTATACAAAATGAAAGTATCTTTCTCTTTAAACCTTTACTTAGTATTAATATATCAAATTATTATAAGATTTACAAGTTGTCGAAACATTAAACTTGTTAATCTTTATGATAAATTATTGATATGATACATACAATGATCATTCCATCCAACATCTCATTTTGTAGAACTTTTATGGTCATGTGCTTATATACTTGTCATGAAGTCACTAAGGAGTAAACCCATTAACTCTTTTAATAAGCAACAACACTTCTAGATTCATATAAGAAAAATATTAAAATATATTTTTGTTATAAAAACACATAAATCATCAAGTATTTTTACTAGACTTTATAACAAAATATCTAGTCATAATAGATGATATTGACACTACATAGTTAGAGTTATAATAATTAATATTATCAATCACCTTGGTAGTTTTTTTACTAATTACATTCAATAACACTTTCATAAAGAAATTATTTTATTTATATTAAATAAATTATTTATTATATGGGTTTTAACCCCTTATCTTTATGATTTGTATAAATAATTTTTTTCTGAATAGATTTCTTAAATGGATATGCATTCTTTTTACATGATCTTATATATACAATTTTTATGGTGTCATATTGTAGCAATTGTATCACTTAATGGTGTCTTAAACTTATATGTCTACAATTTCTATTATAAATGAAACTATATTCCTTTTATAATGTTTCATCACTATAAAAATTGATAGACATATGAGGCATATGTCACGACCCGTCCTCGGGGCCCATGCCGTGACTACCCCAAGCCCACCTTCTATAGGCCAGGTGCTGGAAACTAGCACCAAAGGCGTAAATCCCGATAACTGGGAAGGCATTGCCTTTATAAAAGTAAGAAAACACCACAGAGTACAAGCGTAAGTAAAACACTAAGCACAAAAAGGAAGTGCTGAAAAGTAAATGGGCCAGAATACAAACCCAATCGAAAGTATAGCTACAACTGAAAGAAAGTACAAGAAAGACAACAACTGGAAGAAAGGAAGCAGCTCCTGGGTCGTCCTCCTCGGTTCCTACCTGAAGGGTAGGTACATATAGCGCAGCTCCTGGATCGTCCACCACGGATCCTACCTGAAGGGTAGGTACAGATATCCTCCATAATGCTCTCGCCTGTCAACCTTTTCCGAGTGTCGCCTCGTCGTGAAGTCCACCACTGGACACAGTATCGTCGTGAGGTCCACCTCTGGGTACCGTCCAGTCCTTGAACACTCGGCCTCTTCCTGCGTTGCCCGTCGTCTGCAACCAACACAATGAGGTGTGGGCATAGCCCGTGCAGGGTTGAGTATAATGATACTTAGTAGGGATCCTGATACTCTCAAGGTCTCACTAAATCCATCAAGGATAACCACAAAGAAGATCTCAAAAGATAACCTCTACTTAGGTACATGCCCATACATATACCCAAGTTATCAAGTAACCCATCTCAATCATGAGGGAACACAAGGATTATCAAATCAACAGATAACCCCTACCCAGGTATATGCCCATACATTTACCTAAGTTATCAAGTAACCCATCTCAATCATGAGGAAACACAAAGATTATAGACTCAGCTCAACCAGGATTTTATTCGTGATGTAAAAACCACAGCTGCTGGAGAACTCCTCCTCTTTCGAGTACAGTGGGCCTCCCGCTACAAACAAGCGCACCGAACTCCTCCTCTATCGAGTACAGTGGCCTGCCGCTACAACCAAGCGCACCCCACTAACCTTGGACTGCTATAGTACTCCACCTGTCGAGTATTGTGGGCCTACTGCTACAACCAAGCACTTCCCACCATGGGTCTGCCGCTACAACCAAGCGCTCCCCCTCATAGGCTCCAGAGGTACTCCTTCTGTTGAGTACCGCGGGTCTGCCGCTACAACCAAGCGCTCCTCCGTCGTGGGTCTGCCGCTATAACCAAGTGTTCCCCTTCACAGCCTCCAGAGGTACTCCTTCTATTGAGTACCACGGGTCTGCCGCTACTACCAAGTGATCCTTCGCTGTGGGTATGCCACTACAACCAAGCGCTCCCAACTGGGCTATCCGAAACACACCGAGTCGATAGATCAGCAGTCGTCAAGTCTCAGCCAGCTATTAGGTCTCTGCACTCTGCTAGCTTGTCACCGGGAGGGTCCGCTCCACGAGCTACTGGTCGATACTCCAAGTATCAAAAATTTCCACGGAGAATTATTTCAAAGGACCGCCTCGTAATAGGGGTCTCAACGCAATAGACGGCACGTCAGTCAGACGCTCGGTCTGTGAGTTACTAGCATTTTCGTCCTAGGGGCCCAGTTGGTTTTGTGTACAATCCACCCTGACCATTATCCAACTGCATCCAAAACTCAGGTGAAGCATGCCAAAAGCTTTGTCTCATCAAGAGGAAACCAACAAAGCTGAAGACAGGGGAATCGGACATCCAGAGCTCGAGATATAAGTATTTCTGCTCCGAGGGCCCGGTTGGTTTCGTATCCAAACCAACCCGGTCGTACTCAAAGTTCTTCAAAACCTTGACTGTAAAATTCTGAAACGACCGTCTCGATCCAAGGATCGCATCTCAACTGACGGTGCGTCGATCGAGGGTCTGTAGCCCAAGATATGAGCGTTTGAACGGAAACTGCCCGAAAATAGGGGGTTCGGGCCTGGTCTGACCCGGCCCGAGACCCCCTGGGCCGGCCCAAATCGGGTCGACCCGAACCGGGTCCGGGTTCGGCCCAAAAGGGCGCGCCCTGGCCTGGGCGGCCCCACAAGTTGGCTTTCCACATTGGCGCGGCCGCGGGGCCGCTCGGCTGTCCGGCTAAGCAGACAGGGGGGTGAGGTTGCCCCCCGTGAAGGAAGTCGCGGCCCTCGCATGGGGGTCGCTCCCTGCCAGCGACGCGGTGACCCACCACATCTCCCTTGGTCTCGCGCGGCCGCGGGACCAGCCTCCTGCCACCATGACTTTAGCCGCGGCGCCCCCCCCCCCCCCCCCCCGGAAGCGCGCCAGGCGCCGCAGCCTTTTGGCGGGCGGCCGCCGCCGCCGCCTTTCCGACGTCGCGCACCGGTGGCATCTTCTGCGGACCACTGGACGCGCACCAGTGGTCCGTTTGTTCTGCCGTCTTTGCCAGTGGTCCTCCCGAGACCGGCCCTTCACGGCGATGACCTCATAATGCCTTTGCGGCCCGCTTCGCCGTCATCTGTCGATCCGCGCACAACGATCAACCAGTGGAGTCTTCGAATCGCCTCTGCCGCCCCGACTCCGGCCGCTGTTTCGTACGGCGTCAACGGCGCGGTGCGATAGCGTCTCACTTCTTCTTCGTGTTCTTCCTTGTTTCCACGTGGTGCCGTTGCACTGCGCCGCCTTTGTTCATGCCGCAATGAACAAAACAACAAAAGGGGGAGGAAAGTCGGCCGTGTTCATGCAGTCCGACCTCCTCCCGTTAAGTTGATAACAAGCAGCCTAAAAGACGAAGAACGACAAGGATTTTTCATGAACAAAAAGTAAACAACCCCTACCTCAAGCGTCGTCGAGCGAGGGTTCATCGTGGAAGAAAGAACGCCAAGGAAGAAGCGTCGGGGAAGAAGTATTCGTCGGCGTTGCGTCGCCGATCTCTGAGGATCTGGCATTCTTGTCAACCTTCGTCGGAGGTCGGTGTTCTTCGTGTTCTTCGCATTCTTCGTGTTCTTCACATTCTTCGGATTTTTCGTCAAGGAAGGAGTGTTTCACAGCTTGAGTGATTTCTCCCCAAACCCTCTCACACAACCCAACCTCTAATAAAATAATACTTGTCTTATTTTATTAACACACAAACCAACGTTTTGAATATCAAAGAAAACGAAACAATCAATTAAGTGAATTAATTACAACGTTTAAACTTCCAAAAATTAATTGAGGCGTTTCTTAAATAGAAAAACTCAAGGTTGACTTCCACTTAAAGGGGGGGTGCGGGTGCGTTACCTTTTTAAAGGAGGGGGTTTAGGAAGAAAAGAAATGGTGGGGATCATGTGGGTCCCACCTCACAAATATCCTACCAAGTGGGTAGGATATTGTGGGTCCCACTCCAATCACTAAGCATAGGATAAACAACCTTAAGTAAAATAAAAACTGGTCGCACCATTTTTATTTTAATCCTTTACCTAACCCAAAAATTTAAAAACCACACCCGATCAAATGCAACTCTAGAAAAGGTGTTTCAAATCAATTACCGGCGTTGCGATTCCATCGGTGCCCTTGGAATTTGATTCTGAGCACTGGTTCAAAATTTAGAAAAACCCGCTTGTTCGTTCACTAAACGTACCTGAGCTAAACTTCAGAAAATGATTCCGGGCACACCGGGCATCGAAATCAGGCGCCGTCAGAAACTGTGTTCTTGTAAAATCCAAAAGAAAATTAAGAAAAAAAAATTTCCCTTGAATTTTACGGGTCTTTACATTACTCCCACCTCAGGGCTTTACGTCCCCATAAACCTATAACACAAACTAGGGAAACAAAATTGGTACTGAGCACGCACCTGAGCCTCCCTCTCCCATGTGCTCACTTGGAGGTTCCCGTACTGCCAGTGAAAGTGTACCTGAGGAATCGATCATACTCCTAGGATCCGCTCCTGTCGTTCCTCATTCCCCACTGGAACCTCCGTGAGGGTCACCCCATCACCCAAGTCTAATTCCTCATGGTCGATGAAAAGATAAGGGTCAAGTTCGTATCTCCTCAGTTGAGATACATGGAAGTCGTCGTGCACCCGGTGCAACTGAGGTGGGTGGGTCAAGCGGTAAACCACCTCGCCTACCCAACTGAGGACCTAGAAAGGTCTGTTAAACCTCGGAGATAACTTTTCACCTTGGCCACATATCCGTAACTCACATAGAGGTGAGACCCATAGAAAAACGTGGTCTCCATCCTCGAACTCTAGTGGTCTCCGCCTCCTGTCAGCACAAGACTTTTGCTGGATCTGAGCTGTCCTCATCCGCTCTTGGATGACTTAGATCTTTCTGGTCCTACTAGATCTGCTGAGATTTCTTCTTTTCCTATAAGAGAAATTTGGTCTCATCCCCTGGATGAACCATGTTATTCTCCTAATACAGTCAATCCCGACATGGATGATACTAACCCATACCAAGGATGATGTCGTAAGGCCTCGACGCTACTACCAAGAGATCCAACCGTTACTCTCACCTCCAAGGGTTGAGTCACACTGCCGGCATCAGTGTGTGGTCACTGGGTCTCCTCCAGTAGGTATCTCAAAGTGAGGGTCAAGTCAACAGTTTTTAAATCGGAACCTCTTAGTAACAACATATAGAGAGGACAGGAAGGTAAAAGCCACAAGAAAGGTGTCTTTTATTACTACAGCTCAAAGTAAAAAAGACACAAAGCATCTACAAAAAAACATCAACAAATCTAGAAGCAAAATGAACAAATATCTCTAGGTCTGGAGCTAGTCCCGCTCCTAACCATCTGCTCCCGGAGATCCATGATCATAGGCCTCAGCTGCCTGAAGCTGAGCTCTACCATGTCCACCTATTCTCTGCGGTCGGGGTGGACCTCCTGGTGGTGGTGGTGGCAACACCTTGAAGTGTCGTCCACCTCCAGCTGCACAGCCAGCTCCCCTGCCACGGTCTCCTGCTACATGTGGTCCGCCTCGATCGAACCTCTACCTCTACCTGTAGGGTCCTTCGTTCATCTGCTGGTCATCTGTATGGTGGGTCGGACAGTCACGAGCCATGTGACTAACCCCACCGCAGGAGTAACACTGTCTGCTCATGGTAAGTCGTTGTCCACCCTGGGTGCCTCGCACAAACGATCCGGTGTCATGCGGTCGACCACCTGTAGGTCTAGTCCTCCTGGACCACTGCGTCATCTGTCTACTGCCCGCTATAGAAGACTCTGCCGCATGCCAGCTAGTGGTGGGTCCTGCTGCTGGAGACTGCTCAGCAAGGAAACTCTCCACTAAGAGGGCTCGCTCCAACACCCCTGTCTGTGTTGTAATGTTGTGAGAAACAACTAAAGCTATGATCTCTTGCCTGAGCCCCTGGTCGAAGGTTCAGGCCCTGAAGAATGGGTCTCATACCATGTCCGTGGAATAGCGCGAGAGATAGGTAAACCTCGCCGCGTACTGGGCTACTATCATGCTGCCATGCCGCAGCTGTAGTAGCTCATGGATGCGCACCACACGGAGGGTGGCTGGGATGAACTCTGAGCGGAAAAGGGTCTCAAATTCCGTCCAAAGGAGAGATGGCTCGTCGTGCACCTGGCAATCAAGATCCACCATCTACCTGCTGCCGCGTGCAGGAGGCTCGCTGCAAGGACCACCATAAGGTCAGCTGATGTCCCTACCAAGCAGAAAACTCATACAACTGCCTCCAGCCAATCCTCGGCTGCCTGAGGGTCCGTCTCCCCATGCAACCTGGGCGGTCACTGATGCTGAAACTCATGCAGTGCACTAAGGCGACGTGCACCATCAGTGGCTAGGGCTGGTAGCATTGGTGGCTCGGCGGGTAGAGGTACCAACGGTGCCTCTGCTGTCAAAGGGACCTGTACCAAGGCCTCGTCGCTCGGTGGGCTGTCGTCCCGCACAATGCTCAGAACCCTAGCTGCCTGCCATGATGGGGCCATCCTGAAAAAGAATAGGTGCGCCACGGTCAAATAGTATACCTGGTGAGCTGACTCAAAGTAATCACAAAGAAAACTTTTAAAACACACACACAGTCAATGTTTTTGTGTATTGAGTCGGAAATCAGAAGATAGGGTCCTGGTGTACGGATACGTCGGCCGCCACACCAACACTGGACTCCCTAGACTGATAACAAAACTCAATACCCTTAACACAATTTCTTCACATAGAAAAAGTATCAGAGTCCTGAGTTCTGCGGTAGAACTGAACCTCGCTCTGATACTAATTTTCACGACCCGTCCTCGGGGCCCGTGCCGTGACTACCCCAAGCCTGCCTCCCATAGGCCAGGGGCTGGCGACTAGCACCAAAGGCGTAAATCCCAATGACTGGGAAGGCATTTCCTTTATAAAATTAACAAAACACCACAGAGTACAAGCGGAAGGAAAACACTAAGCACAAAAATGAAGTGCTGAAAAGTAAATGGGCTAGAATACAAACCCAATCGAAAGTATATCTACAACTGAAATAAAGTACAACAAATACAACAGCTGGAAGAAAGGAAGCAGCTCCTGGGTCATCCTCCTCGGTTCCTACCTGAAGGGTAGTTACAGATAGCGTAGCTCCTAGATCGTCCACAACAGATCCTACCTGAAGGGTAGGTACATACAGCCTCCACAACGCTCTCGCCCGTCAACCTTCACTAAGTGTCGCCTCATCATGAAGTCCACCACTGGATACTTTCTCGTCGTGAGGTCCACCTTCGGGTACCGTCCAGTCCTCGAACACTCGGCCTCTGCCTGTATTTCCCATCCTCTGCAACCAACACAACAATGTGCGGGCATAGCCCATGCAGGGGTGAGTATAAAGATACCCAATAGGGACCCTGAGATCCGTAAGGTCTCACTAAATCCAACAAGGATAACCACAAAAAAGATCTCAACAGATGACCTCTAATTAGGTACATTCCCATACATATACCCAAGTTATCAAGTAACTCATCTCAATCATGAGGGAACACAAGGATTATAAAATAAAAGGATAACCTCTACCCAGGTATATGCCCATACATATTCGTAAGTTATCATGTAACCCATCTCAATCATGAAGAAACACAAAGATTATAGACTCAGCTCAACCAGGATTTTATTCATGTTGTCAAAACCACGGTTGTAGGAGAACTCCTCCTCTGTCGAGTACAGTGGGACTTCCGCTACAACCAAGCATGCCGAACTCCTCCTCTATCGAGTACAGTGGCCTGCCGCTACAACCAAGCGTGCCCCACTAACCTTGGACTGCTGTAGTACTCCACCTGTTGGGTACTGTGGTCCTGCTGCTACAACCAAGTGCTTACCACAATGGGTCTGCCGCTACAACCAATCGCTCTCCCTCATAGGCTCTAGAGGTATTTCTTCTGTTGAGTACCACGGGTCTTCCGCTACAACCAAGCGCTCCTCCACTGTGGGTCTGCCACTACAACCAAGCGCTCCCCCTCATAGCCTCCAGAGGTACGCTTTTTATTGAGTACCGCAGGTCTGCCACTACTACCAAGCGCTCCTCCACCGTGGGTCTGCCGCTACAACCAAACGCTCCCCACTAGGCTATCCGAAACACACCGAGTCAATAGATCATCAATCGTCAAATCTCAGCCAGCAACTAGGTCTATGCACTCTACTATCTTGTCACTGGGAGGGTCCACTCCACGAGCTACTGGTCGATACTTCATGTATCACAAAGTTCCACGGAGAAGTATTTCAAAGTACCGCCTCGTCATAGGGGTCTCAACGCAACAGACGGTGCGTTAGTCGGACGCCCGGTCTGTGAGTTACTAGCCTTTTCTTCCCAGGGGCCCGGTTGGTTTCGTGTACAATCCAACCTGGCCATTATCCAACTTCATTCAAAACTCAGGTGAAGCATACCAAAAATTTAGTCTCATCAAGAGGAAACCAACAATGTCGACGACATGTCAATCAGACGTCCGGAGGTCGAGATATAAGCGTTTCTGCTTCGAGGGCCCGGTTGGTTTTGTATCCGAACCAACCTGGACATACTCAAAGTTCTCTAAAACCTTGGGTTTAATATACCGAAACGACCATCTCGATCCAAGTATCACATCGCAACTGACGGTGTGTCAATCGGGGGTCCGTAGCCCAGGATATGGGAGTTTGAACGGAAACTGCCCGAAAATAGGGGGTTCGAGCCCGGTCCGACCCGGCCCGAGACCCCCTGGGTCAGCCTGAACCGAGACGACCCGAACCGGGTCCAGGTTTGGCCCAAAAGGGCGCAGCCCGGCCAGGAGGCGCGGCCCGGCCCGACCTGGGCGTGGCCCGGCCTGGGCGGCCCGGCCGGTTGTCTTGCCGCACTGGCACGACCGCGTGGCCGCTCGGTTGTCCGGCTGAGCGGACAGGGGGGTGCGGTTGCCCCCCGTGAAGGAAGCCGCGATCCCCGCATATGGGCCGCTCCCTACCAGCGACGCGGCGACCCGCCGCGTCTCCCTTGGTCCCGCGCGGCCGCGGGACTATCTGTCGCGGTTTCAGCCGTGGCGGCGCGCCAGGCGCCTTCGCCTCTTGGAGACCGGCCAGTGCCAGCCGCCACCTCCTGGAGGCCAGCTGGTGCCGGCCGCTTCCGCCGACCGCTGGCGCCGCCTTCTCGGTGTGGCGCGCCGGCGAGATCTTCTGCAGACCACCAGACGCGCTCTGGTGGTCCGTTTGGCCTACCGTCTTCGCCAGCGGTCCTCCTGGGACCTGCCTTTCACTGCGAAGACCTCATAATGAATTTGCGGCCCACATCGCCGTTGTCCGTCGATCCGCACACAACGATCAACCGGCGGAGTCTTCAAATCGCCTCTGTGGCCCTGACTCTGGCCGCAGTTTCGTACGGCCTCAACGGCGCGACGCGATGTCACCACACTTTTTCGTCTCGTTCTTCCATGTTTCTGCGCGGTTCCGTTGCACCGCGCCACATTTGTTCATGCCGCAATGAACAAAACAACAAAAGGGGGAGGAGAGTCGGCCGTGTTCGTGCGGTCCGACCTCATCTCGTTAAGTTGATAACAAGCGGCTTAAAAGACGAAGAACGACAAGGATTTTTCACGAAAAAAAAAGTAAACAACCCCTACCTCAAGCGTCGTCGAGTGAGGGTTCTTTGCGGAAGAAGGAACGTCACAGAAGAAGTGTCGAGGAAGAAGGATTCTTCAGCATCGCGTTGTCGATCTCTGAGGATCTGACGTTCTTGTCGACCTTCGTCAGAGGTCGGAATTCTTCGTGTTCTTCGTGTTCTTTGCATTCTTCGTCGAGGAAGGAGTGTTTCACGGCTTGAGTGATTTCTCCCCAAACCCTCTCGCACAACCCAATATCTAATAAAATAAGACTTGTCTTATTTTATTAACACACAAACCAACGTTTTGAATTTCAAAGAAAACGAAATAATCAATTAAGTGAATTAATTGAATGTTTAAACCGCCAAAAAATAATTGAGGCATTTCTTAAACAGAAAAACGCAAGGTTGACTTCCACTTAAAGGGGGGGTGCGGGTGCGTTACCTTATTAAAGGAGGGGGTTTAGGAAGAAAAGAATTGGTGGGGCTCGTGTGGGCCCCACCTCAAAAATATCCTACCAAGTGGGTAGGATATTGTAGGTCCCACTCCAATCACTAAGCTTAGGATAAACAACCTTAAGTAAAATAAAAACTGGTCGCACCATTTTTATTCTAATCTTCTACTTATCCCAAAAATTTAAAAACCACACCCGAGAAAACATAACTCTGGAAAAGGTGTTTCTAAGCAACAACGGGTGTTGTGATTCCATCGGTGCCCTCGTAATTCGATTCCGAGCGCCGGTTCAAAAGTTAGAAAAACACGCTCGTTTGTTCACTGAACGTACCCGAGATAAACTTTGGAAAATGATTCCGGGCACACCGGGCCTCGGAATCAGGCGCCGTCAGAAACTGTGTTCTTGTAAAATCCAAAAGAAAATTAAGAAAAAAAAAATTTCCCTTGAATTTTAAAGGTCTTTACAGCATCATAAAATTCCCCAATATAGTATCCTATAACAGATTCCTAATCGATTCATATTCTATTCCACATGTCGCTAAAGTGATAAACTCCAACTTTATGTTTTACTGTGTAATAAATATTTCTGTCTTACATGTACAAAAACAAAAAAAACCATTAAGAGTAAAAAACCACCCATATGTGTATTTATTATCACCAATATTGGTAATCCAATATGCATCAATGTATCCTTTTTATACAACTAGATAATCATTGTAGTATAAAAAAAAATCTATGGTCTTCCTCCAGTATCCAAAGAATCTTGTTATACATTTTTAATGACCCATACTAGGATTAATAATAAATCTATTAAAATTTTAAACTTTAAACGCCATATTAAGTCTAGAATAATTCATTTCATGCATTAAAGATCCCACTAAACTCGAATAATCATGTTGCTATATGGAAATATCTATATTATAAAATATTTTAACACTAGAATCAAAGAGAGTATTAGAATACTTGAAACCTAGATGATAAATTTAATTTAACATTTTTTATATAATGATACTTACATAAATAATAAACCCTGCATTGTTTTCCAACTCTAATACCAATAATAGTATCAAATATTCCAATATTATTAATTTTAAAGATATATGCTAAAAAATTATTTTTTCTCATTTACACCAACCATATTTGTTTCAAAAATTAACATATAATCTACATATAGACACATAATAATTACATTTTTTTTAATAAACATTGAATAAACACATTTATCTACATTGTTATAAATAAATCCAATATACAATTTAATAGAATAAAATATTTCATACATTTATTTGAATATTTTTAATACCATAAATATATTTAACTGGTTTACATACTTTATTTTCATTACCTTTTAAAATAAACCCCTCTCATTTTTTTAGGTAAATCTCATTATTTAAATCCCCATTCAAAAAAAATATTTTTAACATCCATTAAATTGAAATACCAATGATTAATTAAAGCTACTGAAAATAATGAGAAACCACGAATCCTAGAAATAAATAAATCCTATTATTTATAATTATTCATTCTATGAATATAAATTTGTTATAGAAATATAAAAAATTTTATAAAAGTTTTCACTCCAAGAAAGCAATAGTTTTTTAACAAAATTTTTTCAATGAATTACATAGTTTTATTTAAAAGATAAATTTAATGATTTTAGAAATTGAATTTTCCAAAAATTACATAATTTTTGAAATAAATATATCAAAAATATCTTATAATGAAATATAATTTTTTTAGAAAAGATTACTTTTTGAGTGAATAGTTAAAATGCTGATTTTTACAAAACAATGATTTCTTTTTATTAAATAATGTAATTTAAACGTTACATATTATTTTTTATTTACTTTTAATGTAATAAAATATCAATTTTATTAATCATAATATAATTAATTTTATATTAATTAATATTTTATTTTATTTTTTTTAAGATTATTTTGATGCTTAGAAACACAATTTTCTAAAAACTGCTTTTTAGTGTTTTTTGCAAACTTATATTAAAATTAATTTCTTAAAATTATACAAATGGAATATTAAAATATGAATTCCATATTTTAAATCTTTATTTTAAAATTTATTAATGAGGTCAATTTTATTTTTTGTAATCATTGAATTGGAATAGGTAAAAATGTGACACAGTAGTAAAGGGTAAATTTGGTTATTAAAGTAAAAAATAAATGATAAGGCCAAAAAACTTATGTTAATTATTATTTGATCATGGAATTTCTATAATTAACTCTAAATATAATAAATTGGGAATATTTGGATCCAATTATCTAAGATTAAGACCTTATAATATTTAAATGTTTATAAAAATTACATGTGTGCCACTCCCTTCACTTACAAAAGGGAACCTATGCTCCTCCATTACTGACACCTTTTTATCACTCTAGTTCATCCAATACCTACTCAAAAATATCCCCAACATCATTACTCACATCATAGAAGTATTGGAATTTTAAAAGGTCCAATCAGAGAGGTATCAAGGTGTAAACCAAATGGAAATATCCAAGAACAAGGTATAAGTAATAATCACCCTATTTCAAGTTTATTTCTTCTTCTATAACCATTAAATTTTTTTATACCATGATGAAATTATAACATAAATATATTAATTATATTGAAATTTTATTATTATTATGGTTAAATAATTTTTAATCTTCTTTTACATCTTAGGATAAATGAAAACATTCCTCATTGGTATGTGTGGAATACCATCTCTACGAAGCGATGTTCATTGTTTTTCATCACAGAATCATATATAAAGTTAAAGGGATAGAATATATGAATTTATATGACATTTATAACATAATTATAGATCTGTAAATATAATATATTACTTACCTTCTTACTCTATTTTATGTTGTAAATTGATAACGTCGCTCGAGCGTATGTGTGGAATTCAACCTCCACAAAGCGATGTGATTCATTTTTCATTTTCACCATAAAAGTGTGGGCACAGGGATAAAAATAATTAATAAATATATAAATTTTAACATATTTATTATTTTTAAGAATAAAAATATCATCTATATTATTTATTTTCTACCCGTTTTTAAAAAACGAAAATAGTGTTCATGTGTACGTACAAACTACTATCTCCATTAAACTACATTGTTCATTTTCCATAGTTTACATATATGGTTGGTTTTAAAAATGTATATAATTTATAATTATGATAAATATAACTTCTTATGATTCTGTAGATAATATAACCATAACCCCTCTAACCACAATCAATTCAATAATGTGGTTTTCAAATTATAAACTAAACGACCCCAAAAACGTCCAACACAAACTTAACCATTTTAGTAAATAAATAAAACTTGGTGATAAATTAAATTGAATAAATAATTATAATGAAATTAAAATTAAAATGTTTATTAATCAGGAATAAAACTAATATAATTTTATTTTTCATGATTTATAGAATGTACGAAGCTATTCGAGACATACGATTAGTTATTTTTCTTTAAAACATTGTTTTAATGTATTCCGTTTAAACACTTTTTATTCCATGTTCATGATCATAAAATGTTACAATAATGTTATTTATTAGGTTTCAAATATTGTTAAAATTAATTTTTAACAACTTTTTACATTTTTTAAAAGGTTTAAAATGGAATCTTTAAAACCTTTTCCATATGTATCATTTTGATTTTTTTTACCAAAGTACAAAATGAACCTTTTTTAATGTATATGGTTTAAAAAATATTTACCAACATTATGGAAATTATTAATTATCAAGATTACTCTATATTATTCAGTGTTTATTTTTAACAAAAATATATCATTCAATATTTTTTGATTTTTCATTTTTAATGTGCTTTTATATTGAAATAGAATCCTTTTCTCATCTTTATAAGATAACAAAAAAAGTTATTTCTTATGGGATTAAATGAAAATTTAAAAATATTATACGATTAAGGTGAAAGATATCTATGTTTTATTCTTTTTAGGTTTCATGGAAATTTTAAATGAATTATGGGTGAGCCAGATATATCTCTGATGATGGGTGTCCCTAATATAGATCTCTAATGCATTGGATAATGTGATAGAGTTTATCGATTATAGGTTACTCATAAGAGATATAGGAATTATTCGGTCTGGTGATTAAATTGTAATGGTTCTTATAAGTATGAATTTATGGATAATTTTCCTAGGAACCTACATGATATTCTTTCAATAGTTTATAAAGGAAATCATTTGATTTTAAAAGTAAGAAAATGATCTTATGTTTTTAATGAAACTTTATGATTTTTTAAAAAAAAAATTGAAAGGATTATTTTCAAGGAAATGTATTAATTATTTTTCATTTTTTCGAAGAAACCCTTATGATTATGATAGCTTATTTATGATTATATATGAAATATTTCATGAAATATATTATAAAATTGCGTTTTTTTCATGGAATATTAAATATATTTTTAGGAGTAATTGTTTATTGTGAAAAAGGAAATTTTTCTTATGGATTATTTAAGATTTATATATAGTCAAATGCATTTTTTAATTTATTTACCTTATTATGTTTTTTTTTCTAAACCCATTTTATTAAATGTTTTTATCAGGGATTAAGGATGAGTTGGAAAAAATAATAAGTCAAGTTAAAAGTCATGAATATTTATCATTAAAATAAAACATATCTCATTTTATTAGTTTTATATTGTGTGAATAATGGATATAGAGTGTAATTATCAAATTTATAATATATGGGTTTTTTATATAAGAGTCACGATCCATCCTATAAAACTCTAAACCATAATGATCCTAAAAATGTAAGAAAGTGAATCCCTTGTTATAAATCAGGTAATTATGTGTTGTTTAAGGTATGAGGTGTTATTGTTTTTATTAGAGAAATGTTCTAGAAACATTTAAGGGTTAGTGTGATGTTACAAATTAAATATATTCTAATTTATGTTTATATTATCATGAGATAGATTTTTTAGACATCTATGTTGCTTCATATAATCCATGTCTGATCAAAATGGTCTTCTATAGAGGAAACATGGTGAATAAGGAAAAATGAAATTCAGAAGATAATTTCCTTCCGAACTAATAACCAGGAATGGATTGAATTACAATAGAGAAATTTTTAGTTGTGTTAAATGAACTGATATAGTATATTTATGGATTAAATAATGTAATAGAAAGACCAAATTCTCAATAGAGTTATATATCTATAGTAGAGAATTTCCTGAAACAACACCCTACAAATTTTGGTATATACTAAGACCTAGTGAAAGTTAAGGTATTGATTAATTCTCTAAAGAAGATATTTCATGTTCTCGGATGTTCCAAACATCAGATGATAACCATTTATATTTATCATTTTGATGGTAAATCCTACCAAGAGTGGAATTTTATTAATAACACTAAGTAAAATGAATAAATTGATGTAATGGAATGAATAATATTTAAAGATATATTCTTAGAAAAGTATTTTCCGAATGTTACTCAACTTAGAATGGAATGAAAATTACTATAATTTAAGTAGAAGGATGAGTACTCTATAACTACATATGAAGATAATTTTAATAGATTGCCTAAGTATCCACCAAATTTTATTCTAGACAATAATAGTAAAACTGATCTATTTTACTCTAGATTGAAGCCAAGTTTATGAAGGGATCCGTTTTCTTGTGAGTTTGGATGTTATGAGTATATCTTATAGTGTTCAATGAATTTTAATGTAGAGTTTGTTGAACATTACTAAAATAAAGATAAGAAGTGATCTAGGAGAATGGAAATGGGGAATAATTCATCAATGAAAGTTAAAGTTAAGAAACTTAAATTACCCTCTTCTAATATGTATGAAAATAATCATTCTAGAGAATCTTTGATGAGATCTAGGAAGATTTATTGATGTGGAAATCCTAAACACTTGCCTCGTGATGGAAAACAAAAGTACAATATAAATGGTAATACTAATAATGAAAATCTTTTACATATATTTTCTAATTTCAATGTGTTGTTTCATTATGATAATTCATGTCAAAAGTTAGTTAATCAAGGTTTTAATCATCTTGATAAAAAATATAAATGTGCAAAAAAGTCTTTTACTACTACTATAAAAAAAATTTGTGCCCTAAAATGAAGTCATCACAAGTGAATTACTTATTTATTTAGAGTATCCCAATGTCATTTTTTTATTTAGGATCCAAACACTCCATTATATTTGTTAAAATTGAATGTAAAATAGAAATACCATTTCAAAAAATGATGTTAAAATTAATTGTAAATACACCTTGGGGTATTATAAAGATAATAAGAATTTATAAAAATCTACTAATTAACATTTATTGAATGGTATTATTGGAAAACTTGTTGTCTTTACCAATATAGATTTTTATGATATTCTAAGTATGGATTAGGTATCAGTTTATCACACTAAGATAGATTGTAGATCTAAAGAATTTATTTTTTAGTATGAGTTCATATTTTTATATAAGAATGAATTCATACTTTTGATAACATATTAAGATGATTATAAATTGGAAAAATATAGCAGTGAATGTTCTCTTACACATATTGTTGAGAATGAGGGAACTGTTCAAATTGGTGATGTTCCATTAGTAAATGAATATCTAGATGTATTTACAGATGATTTTTATGGATTTTTTTTTCATAAACTAATAGTTGATTCTGATTTTTTAACTTTTTTCTAATGATAATAAAATTTTAAAACCTCTTTATTGAATATCTTTAATTGAGTTTCTATTTTTTAAAAACCAATTATAAGAGTTTCTTGATAAGGGTTTTATCCACCTTATCACTTCACTGTTAGGTGACCCTATTTTTTCCAATGGGAATGATAGTTATATGAGTTTTTTCATCGATTATTGATTAATTAATAACATCCTTGTTAAGAAATAGTATTTTTTTTATTCATATCGATGACTTTTTTGATCATCTACAAGGTGAAAAAAATAATTTAAATATTTATCTCAGGTCTTCTTATCACCACATAAAGTAAAATAAGGAATAAATTTTAAAAATGAAATTCCATAATTGGTATGGTCATTAAAAGTTTTTGGTCATTACTTTAAGGTTAAAAAATGAACCAACTATATTTATGGATATAATGAATAGAGTATTCCATGAGTACTTGGATAAATTTTTTTTTGTTTTTATCAATGATGTTATGGTATACTATAAAATCTGTGATGATCATGAAAAACACCTATGGATTGTTTTTCATACATTAAAAGGAATTAAGTAGTATTTAATTTTTAGTAAATTTAAATTTGGACTGAAATATATTTCTTTTCTTAGGAGTATTTTTTCTAAATATGGAATAACTTTTCATCCTACTAAAACAAAAGTTATAGAATAGTGGATGAGGCCAACAAATGTCACTAATATTCATAGTTTTATTATATTATCATGTTACCACTGATAGTTTCTTGAAAACGTTTCTCGATTATCTATCCCACTAACTAAGTTAAATTGAAAAGGAGTTAAATTTACCTAGATAAAATAATGTGATGATTTTTTTGAAAATTGAAAATATGATTGGTTAATTATCTAGTTTTATCCATTGTAATTAGAAATAGTGATTTTTTTAGTTATACTGATTTTTCTCTAAAGGGACTTGGTTGTGTTTTGAAGCATAATCACTAAAAAAACTCTAGTTAATGGCAGTTTATTAGAAACAATTATATTAACTACTTCGAAATATATTTGATTTAAAAATAATAATAATCTAGTGGCGGTTTTGTCAAAATGCCCATATATTTTTTATAATAACCGGTGGATGTTTCCATTAAACCATCGAGAAATGTTTTTGAAAAAATTTATTTCCTCTCCCTCCCCTACTCCCTCTATATGACCCAACTCGGATGCCTATCCTCCCATACTCCTAGTATGACCCCAACCACATGACCCCCCACCATCTGACCTCCAAATCCTTGGTGGTGATAAGAAACCCCCCTCTAACCTCCCTCCTCCATCCTCGGCAGTGACCCCGACCCTTGAGACCCCCCTACGACCTCCCTCTCTTAGGATTAGTTCCCCTCCTAGCCACATAAGGCTTCTTTTTCCTTGTTGTGGTGATTTAGTGTCCCATGTTATGGAAGTGGCAGGTCATATGTTGGTTTTCTCTATTGAATATTTTATTAAATTAATACACACTAATTTCTTTCCTATTTAAGATAAATTTCAGATTTATAATGAAATTACTATATATGTATATAAATCTATTTTAAATGAGAACTATTTTTTTCTTTTCTTTTTATACATTTAATACGATGGTTTTTTATATAAAAACATATATTTTAAATTTATTTTCTAACTACCATGCACACCTAACATTTGATAAAATTATATAATCTAGTTTATTATGTGATTTTTTGACTTTAAAATTTGGTTTGGTTCAAAAAATAATTTTTAATGGAAAATCATGACTTCCAAGGGTGTGCATTTATTTTTAAGAACCAATGTTGGGCTACCATGAATATAGTGACTTTATAATGATTGAGTATTTGTGTTTTCAGTGTAAATTTTAAAAATAGGTTACTTAAAGTGAATTCCCTTGTGTCATCCATCCTTAAAAATTACTTAATTTGTTATAATATAAATAATTGGAGTCTACTGATTCATCTAGAATTTTTTTCACAAAAATTGGTGGCACAATGACACTTGGTTATACCATTATACTTTAATATAAATTTTACACCCAAAGTGTTATTTTCCTCAGTTTTCTTATTTTCTCTACTTATTCTTCCCCATGAAATTGATTAACTCCATTCATTTAGTATTCCTTCATTTTACTTCCAAAATAAATTCATAATCTTGGTATTGTGGTTGAAAATTTCTTCCTTGATTTAATAACATTAACCTGAGTAGAATATTCATTGATTGACATTGTATAATAAGAAATTCCTATTATAAAAACACTAATCCAAATGAGTAGAAATGAAAAAATAAATTTTGATAGAAAATACGTGTATTAATCTATCAAACATAATCTTCCACTATGTTCACTAGAAACCTAGTAATAATATAGAGAACATGACTAAACTTCAAGAATCATTACTTATCACATTGGATATATTTTAGAATATTAAATATTTTTCATTGAAATAATTGACCAATAATGTGTATTGCGTGTCTAGTAAAACGTTCCCCTCCCCTAATAGTTTTGCAAGAAATTTAGGTGCACATATAAAATAACCGTAAATGGTAGAATGAAGTATAAGAACTCATAACAACCTAAAAATTATGTGTTTATCAGTCTTATCCATCCAATAGTGTGTGATATCCAAGTAAATAATACTTTTCATTCATAATTTTTCAGGGGTTCTCTTGGTCTTAGTTAGAACATGGGAAAATGTTCAGACATTGATCAATGTATCAAATTTTTCAAAGGAATGAATTGTCCTTATTTACAACACTAAGGTAGAATACACCATTATATTTTTCTACAATAAAAATAATATAATATTTATATAAATTATCAAAAATTGAAACATCATTATCCTTTTTAATGTAGAGGTTTTCTTCCACAATTCTATCATAAAATATTAATTGTTTAAAGCATGTATTTAACTCCAAATACCATTCTACTCAGTCATATTCTAATCCATATAGATTCTTCTTTAATTTTTATTGTACTTGTTTGACTAAATAGTTATATCTATATATTTTAATGTATAGGGAGAATAAAATCCAATAACCATGGATAAAATTTTGATTACTTTACCTAAAAACACACCTTAGTATGCCAAGTGATTATAATAATTTTTAGATTATGTAATTGAAAACTGATCTATAGAGGGTAGAATAAAAGTTATGTGTGATAATTTTAAATTCAATTGATGGGTGAATAGAAAAACATTATTTGAAAATTTTATATTGAATTAGTTCCCTACTTGATATGTATGTTTTATTTATCATGGTGAATCAAATGTTATAGAAAGTCAAAATAATGACTACATAGTCAATTAAATACAAAGTGACCAGGAAGAGGAGAATTTAGTTCAAAATTTGTTAAATGAATCATTTGGTTTTACATAATACAATGTCCAAGATTGTAATAGATATATATAACCTTCAGTTGATACTGAGCTATTTAATCTTGCCCAAAACTTTAGGGACAAAAAAATGATTTTTTTATGAATTAGTTGAAGATGGAAAACATGAAGTGTATGAAGGGTGTGCCAAGTATTCAAAGTTGTCTTTTATACTTAAGTTGTATTATATCAAGTATCTCTATGGAATTACTAAATAATCAATGTCCATGAGTTTAGAGTTTCTTTATGATGCATTTTTTGAATCTAAGATCCATAAATCATTATATGAGATGAAGAAAGTCATCAACAAACTTGGACTCGATTATAGAAAGATACATGCAATACTAAATGATTTCATACTTTACTAGGGATAATTGTCTGATATGGAATAATGCACAATATTTCATAAAAGTTGATGGAAATAAATGAGAAACAATGTGAGTATAAATCAATAAAACCCCATGAATAAATAGGGGAATAAAACTCATGTAAAGGTATTGCATTACTTTTCTCGAAAACCGTGCTTGAATGGATTATTTATGACTTCTAAGAATATAGAAAACAAGAAGTGGAATGCTAAAGATAGTAACGATGGCTTGATGAGTCATCCAAAATATTCAACATCATGGATGATGTTTGATTCAGTATATCTGAATTTTTTTTAGATCCTTGGAATATACATTTTGGATTAGATTTTGATGATTTTAACCCTTTTGGAACTTTGAATAATTACTATAGCATTTGACCAGTTGTTTTGATTCCCTAATGTCTACCTCCATGGATGCGTATGAAGAAGACATCCTTAATTATTTTGATGATTATTCCTAGAAATAAAATGAATGGAAATGACATTGATGTACACCATCAGCGTCGAATCAAATAATTGAAAGAATTATGGGATTATGGCTGGGAAACATATGATTCTTCAAACAAGACACTATTCAAAATGATTGATGCTTTTATGTGGAAAATTATTGACTTTTCTGGAAAAGGAAAATTACATGGTTAGAACACTATTACTGGTTTGGCTTGTCTAGTTTGTAATTTTGATTTTAAACCTCAATGATTAACTAATAGCTAATAATGATTTTTTATGTGTTGTCATCGATTTCATGATGCTTCTCATAAATTTAGGTTTAAAAATACATGATTAAATGGAGATATTGAATTGATAAAGTCACTAAGGTGTTATCTGGTTCAGAAATATTGGGACAATTAATGAATATTATTGAAGAGTTTATAAAATTTCATTAGTTTAAATAAGTGGGGAAAGGGTATGAGGTACATTATTCAAAGAAGCTGTATCACAACAATCGAATAAAAGGTGTATATTTTTCAAGACTCATTATTGTGAGTTTAATTTGATAAATCATTATCTTGACATAAAGCATACTGAGAAGAATATTTGTGATAGTTTAATTTTTACAGTGCTTAATGAGCAAGGTAAATCAAAGGACCTACTTAATGCTTGTAAGGATTTAAAGTCAATTAATATAAAGAATGGTTTGTGGGAAAATTAGAATGAAATGTATCCTTCAGCTATTTTTACAGTGAAAAATCATGATAAATACGTATTTCTTAAAACATTAAATAATGTAAAAGTTCTAGATGGATATTCTAGTAACATATCAAGGTCCTTTGACTTGAAGCATTGAATGTTACAAGGATTTAAAATTCATGAATCACATATTTTGATGGAGTGAATGTTTCCATTGGATTTGTGTAATAATTTATTTAAAAAAGTAACTTTGAGTTATAGTTGACTTTTTTTACCCTTTTCAATGTCTTTTGTGGAACAACTAAAAAACAAACTGATCTTGTTAAACTTCAAGAAATAATTCTTTTGACAAAATGTCATTTGGATATGTTGTTTTCCCCTTCATTATTCACACTCATGATTCATTTGACTTTTCATTTGGCTATAAAAGATAAACATGGTGGACTAGTACAATATCGATGGACGTATCGAATTGAGAGGTATGTTGATATTTGTTTACTTAAATTGGTGAATTTTATTTCATAAAATCATTGCACAATTTCTTAAATATGTTTATTATTTTTTTAATCAGGTACTTAGGTCATTTGAAATCATCTGTGGGGAATAAAAATTAACCAGAATGATCTATTATTGAATGTTACATATATAAAGAGTGCTTGAACTTTTGTTATATTTATTTTAATGGGATTGATACTAGATTCAATGATGATGGATGTGTTGATGAAATCTACACTAATTCTAGTTCTAATAACCAGAAATCGGTATTTCCGACTACTGGGTGACAAATTAGAAAGGGGTCAAATTTTAAACTGACTAAATTGGAGTTTATTCAAGAACATAGATATGTTATAATTAATAGTGATATTTCATATCCATTTATTGAGGAATTGAGACTACAAAAAATAGGTGACTAAGTGGTTGAGGTCAAAAAGAGTTGGAATTAACAAAATATGTTAATAAGGATATTGTTGAATGGTTCTCAAATCATGTTTGTATATAATAATATTCATATTATTGACACATATTTATTTTTTTTATATAATGACAAACTGCTTATATATTTTTTCAAGACAATGAATGATGACATTAAAGTTAAAATATCTAATGATTTTATGTTTTTGGCTCTATGTTCTCTAAGGTGGGATAAGATATTAGATGACTAAAATATTCATGGCTTTTGGTTTTATACAATTTGTCATGAAAAAGACCTGAAAACTCATAATTTTGGTTTATTTACATTTTAAGAGGAGGTATACAATGATAAGTTGATTGATATAATTGAAGTAAACTCTCATGGATAGTTTTAATTTGACATATTCAAATGTTAGTGGGTCAACATTAATATGGGAGTAATGAAAGATTCATTATAATTTACTTATGTCAACTTCTCTCTCTTGATGGATATTGATGAGTGTGTGGAGAATGATCCATTTATCTTGAATTCACAAGTGATGATGGTTTATTATGTGGATAATAAAATACATAAAAGTTGTATTGTTGTTGTAAACATAAAGTAAGGATACTTATATGATATAAGTGATGGATATCAATTGGTTCTTTGTGATAGTGAACATCATCATCTATAAAATATTGAATAGTTATTCCATCACAATATCGAAATGGTAGAACTTATAAGAGAGGGTAAAAATGAAGGACTCATCAAAATGGAGGTTGATAATAATATAGATAATGAAGATGAATATAATTGAATGTATAACTTGTTAATAAAATTACATTACAAGTTATCATTGATAGTTTTTCTTATATATATAAATTTTTTTTGTGTTTATTTTATTTTTGTAAAAAGAATATGGGTTTTCATTATTTATATATTTAGTATTCCATAATAATTTGAAATGCATGAATGTAGAGAATAAAAAAATATTAGGATTCTAACTGATTAGCATCTCAGAGAACACCCGCACTACTATCATATGTTGTGGATCCTAGTGATTCTGTTGCAGTCAATACTACTAGATAGATAGCTATTTCCCAAGATGTGATAGGTATTCCACCCCCTGATTCACCTCTAGGGATGGAGTAGTTGGTCACCCCTCCATCTAAGGGATATTTGAAGGTTACTGTTACTGGTATGTATGTCATTTTTCAAAAAATAACTTTATAATTTGTTAATTATTTAATGAATTTGTCATATAGAAAAAGAAAATAATATAAGGGATACAAATATGAACACATAAGATATATGAGACCTAAATGACTTCAAGATTATTATTCTATTTGATGAGTTCGGGGTGCATACTTGTGACACTATCAGAATATATGGGTAGATTCTTGGGAATCTTGGTTTCAGGAAAGGGAGTTTTCCCATTAATTATAATGATTTGAGTCATATTCCTATAGATTGAAAAAAATGATTTCTTGATACTCATGTAAAGGTAATATTATCTTTATATTCCTTGATGACTAATTTAAAATTCATGATTAAATTTTCTTAATATACTTATAAAGTGTTATGTTTTTTATTTCTATATTTTTTTCATTTTGATTTCTCTATATCTGTTTCACACCCATGGATTTTTCCAAGAACACATATAACATCCATAAAAAACAAAAATGACACTCTCATATAGAAAACATGTATTTTTAGTTATAGTGACCAAATAATCTGTAGTATTGATGTGTGGTTTATTCATACATATTCAAAATAAATTATAGATAATTATCCATAAGTTTTAAAATAATCTGATCTTGTTTGCTCAGTTTTGACTTGGTAAACACTTATGAAAGGTACAAAAGCCTTTAAAAATTAGTCTTGGTGGTTAAAACTAGGAAAAAGATTCCATATTTCCTTGAAATAAGAGGAAAACTCTTATATATTTATTTGTGAAATGTAAGAACTAACTAAACATAATTTTAAATTACGGTTTTCCCGTTACAGACATAAACACGTTTTTAGTGTTTTAAAACATTAAAACAATAATATAACGATCAAAACCAGACAAAAAATGTCATATTGTCTTAAAATTAGGGTACAATGACTGTAGATTTAATTTTCACATGTAGGAACCAACAACACATCATTTCGAATGACATTTTTCCCGTTATGGTCATAAACATGTTTTTAGTGTTTTAAAACACTAAAACATTAAAGAAACGGTAACAACAAATAAAATGATGTCTTATTGTCCTGAAATGAAGGGATACCCACCACATAGTTATTTTTTATGTGTATGTGTAGAAAAAACATCAATTTGATGTGCGATGTGATCAGAATTACTCGGTAAACACTTATGAAAGGTATAAAAGCCTTTAAAAACAAGTGTTGGGGGTAGAAACCTAGAAAGTGAAGTAATATTGTCTTGAAATGAATAGAAAATGACTGTATATTTAATTTTTAAATGTAGGAATTGGTGGCATGTTATTTAGAATGACGGTTTTCCCATTATGGTCGTAAAAATATTTTTAGTGTTTTAAAACACTAAAACATGCATAGAATGGTAAAAATAAGGGAAAATATATAGGATTTACTCGAAATAAAGAGAAATTAATTTCATATTTAATTTTGAAATGTATGAACCAATGAAACAAATTTATGAATGACAATCTTCCCATTATGGTCATATATGTTTTTTGTGTTTTAATGAACTAAAACATGCATAGAATGGTAAATATCAATAAAACGATATAATATTATATTGAAATAAGGGTCAAATGATTGTAAATTTAATTTTGAAATGCAGAAACCAATGGAACATCATTCCAAGTGACAGTTTTCCCATTATCACTGTAAAAATGTTTTTAGTGTTTTAAAAATAATAAAACGTGCGTGGAACGGTACAAACTAGGAAAATGACATCTAATTGTCCTAAAATTAGGTTAAAACCATTATAGATTTAATATTAAAATGTACGAACCAGTGACACATTATTCCAAGTGATGGTTTTCTGTTATGGACGTATAAGCATTTTTAGTGTTTTGAAACACAAAAACATGCGTGGAAGGGTCAAAATTAGAAAAAACAATGATGGATTTTACTCAAATCGAGGGAAAAGGGATACATATTTAATTATGAATTGTAAGAATTCATAGCATGTCATTCTGAAAGATGGTTTTTATGTTATGGCCTTAAACACATTTTTAGAGTCTTAAAACACTAAAACGTGTGTTGAATGGTCAAAACCAATCAAAAATGTCATATTATCCTCAAATCATTGTAAAAAACCATGTATTTAATTTTCAATTGTATGAACTGAATAAAAATCATTTCAAATGATGTTTTTTTTCATTTTGCTCATAAATGCGTTTTAGTGTTTTAAAACACTAAAATGTGCGTGAAATAGTCAAAATAAATTAATCAATGTAAAATTGTCATAAAATCAAGAGACAACCACCAATTAATTGTTTTTTATGTGTACGTGTAGAAAACACATCAATTTGACATGTTGGGTGATATTAATTACTTAGTAAACACTTAAAAAGCTACAAAAACCTTTAAAAACAAGTGTTAGAGGGTCAAAACAATTAAAATGACATTATATTTTCCTAAAATCAGGTGTCAATGACTGGAGATTTAATTACAAAATATAGGAACTGACAAAATGTCATTGAGAATGGAGGTTTTCAAATTATGATCATAAACAAATTTTTAGTGTTTAAGACACTAAATTTTGTGTGGAATGGTCAAAACCATGAAACTATTTCAGATTTTCAGGAAATCAGGGGAAAATGATTATATATTTAATAGGGAAATTTAGGAATTGACTACCACTACTTTAAATTTAGGCTATATCCATGGACCTATAGCCACAATTTTATAGGTCTTTGGTTATAACACTTTATAGCCATGGTTTAATTAGACACCCATGGCTATAGATTTTCATCTTAATTTTTTTCTAGACGCGATCTGGATCCTCCTCCCCCGATCTATGACCCTCTCATTGATACAGATTTGCATCTCATTTTTTTTCATACATGTTCAGGATCCTCCTCCTCCCTCGATCCACGAGCCTCTCACCATGATGCCCTCCTCCCCGATGACCTCTCCCCCTCCCCGATGACTTCTCTCACCATAGTTCCCTCCTCCCTGATGGCCTATCTCACCACAACCCTCCTCCCTGATGAACTCTCTCACTACAACACCCTCCCTCCTCTCTGAAAACCTCTCTCACTATATCACCCTCCTCCCTGACTCTTCCAATTGACGCCACCATTCCTCTTCCCAGCCAACGCTTTTGATTTCTCTTTTGGGTGTGTTCTTCTCACAGTTCTTAAAATATTCCTTTTTATTTTCGTTCAGCTATCTCTTGGATTCATACTGGAACTTATTTTTTCCAAAATATTCTTTAATCTGAACACATCTAGGATCTACTATTTGACCCTATATTCCTAATTACTAGCTTATTTATAATGTTTCATTTTGCATTCTGATATGACAAAAGCATCATCCTTGGTTAAAGAGAAATTTAAAAGTAATTTAATGAGAATTTAAAATCATAAGAAGTCTCAGATAACCATGAAATGATTTTTAAATCTGAATTTTAGTAACATAATGTACCTTCCTCATCAATTATTTTTTCTTATTATTTTGATTCAAGGGATACTATTAGTAATGATTATTTCATATTTTTTGGATTAATGTAATATAACACGATGTAGGTTTCTATAATCTTCTCACATATTTTTTGTGATTTGTTCTAGTTCTTTTGAGATGGAATTTCATAGTTTCATTGAGGAATTGGATTTAAATAACATTTTTCCTTATTTTATAATATATGATTCTTAATATTCTATGAAACATTTAATTTAAAACTTTTGACCCTAAGAAATGTAGTTTGATATCCCAAAAAATACAATAATACTTAATATCATTGTTAATTATCCCCTTTTAAATGAATGATTGGAATTACCATAATTGTTAGATTGATATCCTCTCATTAAAACTTATAATCCATGAATTCTTGTTACACTTTAACATTGGTAATCAACCACTACACCAATCTTATAAAATTTCTTATTACATAGTAAGATCACACTCTTATCTCAAGCTCATTAGAGATGGTTTATTCTGAGGGGAGGGGTTTCTATTTAATTTATTCATTTATATTACCATACTATCCTCTTGGGACTAATATTTTGTTTGGTATGGGGGATCTGATTATTTTTATGATTTTTTATATACCATGTATAACTCCCTTATCTTAGGTTTTGTGTTGTGAGTTTGGTTTGAGGGTATTGGATGTTGTATGATTATGATTCTTTTTAATTCCACGTTTTTATTTTTAATCATGCTTTTATTGTTATAATGTTTTCTTACTTTAACATTTTCTTTAAAATCATGACATTCTTATACCAATAAATTATAATTAAATTATGAATATATATACTAATACTAATATGTGTTATCCTATAGTAAATGGGAAGTATTTTTCAAAAATAATTGAAGAACTAAAATCAAGAAGGATGATGAAGCTTATGGAAAGATGAGATTTTTTCTAGATTCTTCTTTATAATATCTTTAGTTATTATTTATTGGATATATGATGCAATGTTGCATTTATGATACTATATTGAATCATATGTGAAACAAAAATTGATTTAATTGTGGTAATATAATGTAAATTAAAATAAATATATGAACTATAGATTCAATAACATTGACATGTTTTTCTAAGGCTCATTCTCTTGAGATGAATTTGAGGGATGGTTCATTCTTAGAATGATAGTTTCTTCATTTACATTAAAAAGGTTAGTTTATATGAGGTATACTTATCATATTTATGTGAGATTAAGAGTTTTTATTAGTCATTTGAGAGTATTCAATAACTTTCAATCATTTTTCCTCTCCTAGGACAATTTCCTTCAGTTTTTGGGTAGGGTAGAGAGAATTTTGAGTGAAGAATAAAGGGAAAAATGTTTCTTTTTATAGTAATTCCATTAGATGATTCTTAGGATGAGGTGTATAAGACATTAAAAGATATTTTAGATTGTTTATGAGAGGGTTGGGTATGTCTTAGTGATGAGATTACTGATAGATTTTGGTTATGATTTAGGCATTGGATTTGATGTGTTTAATAGCTCTTGGAATTGGGTTTCATTACAATCTTACCTTATGGGTTGATCCCACCATTTTATTTTGTTTCTTACCTCTTTGTTATTTCGCTGTCATATGGGGTATTTATATACACATTCCTGCATGGTATTTTCCTATGCATTTCATGTCTTTTACAGATGGTATAAATATTGGATTGGAATTTAGTGGACCTGGTATTAGTGGAGCTTAGTTTTTTATGGTGGTGTTGAACATGTTCGGTGGTCAAATTCTGGTAACCTGAGCCAGTCTCTACCATTATATTTTCTTTATGGTTGTTCTTAGGTTCAATACTTTGTTTCCTTTATGTTATGGAAATTATTTTCTCCTTATAATTTTGTATTACCCTTATATTCATTGATGTAATTTATATAATATTTTTATTATAATGATTATTATATAGTGGGGGATGCAGGTGGAGTGGGGTGATGGGGGAAGTAGGGGGGGCAGTGTGTAGGGGGTAGTGGGGTGAAGGGGGATGAGGGGGGGGGGCATAGTATAGGGGCATGGAGGGTGCTATCTAGAGGGGGGTTGTCTAAGAGGAGGTAGGGGTTGGGGGGTGCTGTCCAGGAAGGTGTTCATGAGGTAGAAGGGTGTCCATGAGGGGGTATCGAAAAGGGGGGTTGTCCAGGAGGGGGGCCTGGGGGTGAAGGGGGTAGTGGGGTGATGGGAGTAGTGGGGGTGTAGGGGGATGGGGGGGCAGTGTTCTAGGAGGGTGGGGGGGGGGGGTTCTTGGAGGGTGAGGGTGTCGAGGGGGTGTCCTAAAGGGGGTGTCCATGGGGTGTTCATAAGGGAGGGGGAGGGGTGTCCAGGAGGGAGGGGTGTCTAAGAGGGAGGGGGTGTTTAGGAGGGGGTCCAAGAGGGTGTCCAAGAGGGAGGGGGGGTTCTAGTAGAGTGGGTGTGTCCAGGAGGGAGGGGTGTCCATGAGAGGGTGTCCAAGAGAGAGGGGTAGCTAGGAGGGAGTGAGAAGGGTGTTCAGAAGGGAGGGGGTGTCTAGCGGGTTTCTAGGACTGAGTGGGGGTGTACAAGGGGGGCTTCTAAGAGGGGGGGTCATGAGGGGGGGTGTCCATAAGAAATTTCTATAAAAAAATTATAGGTCATTGTTCAAACATATAACTTTTAATTTGGGTGTTGGAAGTACACCAAAATAATATTAATTGGTCGTAGAAAGGTGTGACTATTAATGATTTTTTTATAATTTAAAACATTTATGAATTCTCTAAACCATAATATTTGTTATGATTTTTTTATTAAAAGGTTATTGATGGTTACATATTATCTTATGAAACAATAAATATAATGTTAAGTCATTTTTTAGATTAATTGTTTAATGTATGTTTATATGTCTCAAAATGGATAGATATTGGATGTAAAATGTTTATCAGATCACTAATGAATTTTAGGTGTTACGATATCTTTTGGAAATTATATTTACTAATGATTCAGATGTAATATTGATTCGATGACATTATTTTGATAACGTTGTAAGACCATGGTTAAATAATGAGGAATTGAGTTACCATATCACTAAATATGGTTTCCAAAAAAATTATCATGTGTAGTATCACATTGGAGAAAAAGTTCAAGTGTTAAATAACATCAATTCAGTAAAAAGGATTGGTATGAAAAATATGATTTCTAATCGGTTTCCTTTTGTTTCTGAAGCCATCTCCTCATGTAGACTAGTGCAAGGGGAAATGAATACCATAACATAGTCTTCATCTATAAATTAGGATAATTACCTTTAGAGTGTTAGAAAGCCGATGGAAGATGAAAATACCCCAGTATATCACGCATGTTGAAAAATTAGAAAACATGGATTTTAAATGTGATTATATCATGAGAAAACAATGTATGGATTTAGTAATACTACGGTCGACTATCTCCTTAACTTTATTAAGGATTTACAGCCTGATGATGTATGTATTCTAGAAAATTATTACATGGTATCAAAGTTTGTTTACAAATTTGTATATTTATCTATTAAGATTCAATCAAGCCCTAAATATTATTGTCTTTTCTAGACAGAAAATGTAGAGTTGATTTAGTGAAAAAAGTGTGTCACATCAAGGTGGAAGACTAATAAAGACAGAACTCAATCTCACATACTAGATAAAGTTATGTATCACTTCCCTTTAATTCCCAAGATTCAAAAACATTTTATGTCAAAACAAATGACAAATAATATGAGATGACATGAAGATGAAATAAATAAGGATAATGATGAAATAGTGCATCTTGTAGATGGGTTGGCTTGGATTAATTTTGATAGGTTACATCCTCATTTTTCAGCTGACATAAAAAATGTTAGATTGGGATTATCCTGTGATGGTTTCATCCATTTCTCCAAATTCATATTGCACACAGTACTTAGCATGTTTTCATTCACATTTATAACTATCCTTCATGAATGTGTATGAAGAAGTTGTTTACTATCATGAATATATTGATATCTCGACTCAGTGATCTTAGAAATGATATTTATATATACTTGAATCCAATAATAGAGGAGTTAAAGAAGATTTGTATTATTGGTGCACAAGCATAAAATGAATTCTATAAGGAGTAATTTATGTTTTTTAAGGCTTTATTATAGAAGATAAATGATTTCCCTACCTACAGAATGATGTCTGGGTGGAGTAAAAAAGGTAAATTATCATTACCTATTTGTATAAAAAATACATATTCCTGGAGATTAATGTTTCAATGAACATTAATCTTTATATGACATTGGCGATTTCTAATGATGGATCATCCATACAGGAAAAATCAGAGATAGTTTGATAATTTCATCAAGATAGATGAGACACATCAATGAATGTTATGGAATGATACTATTAAAGAAATTAATTATTCGAATTATGTTCCTGGAAAATTTCAATCAAATGTCAGAAAGAGAATGCATGTTAATTGGAATTCCAATGGTAATTGGAGAAAGAAAAGCATATTTTTTGAGTTGTTGTATTGTTTATCAAATTTATTTCATCATTTTTCAAATGTGATGCATACTGAGAAAAAAAATCTAGAGATATTAATTTATACTATTTTAAATGTCAAATCAAAAACAAAAGATGATTTGTCGTCTCTTCATGATTTAATGAATTGGGGTATAAGAGAAAAACTTTATTTTGAGTTAATTTTCCAAAATTAGTGGAAAGTCTCTTTTGCCTATTATTTAATAAAAAATGTAGAGAGGAGACAATATCTGCAGGTCTTGGAAAGTTTAATGGTTCCAAATGGTTATTCATGTAATATTTCGAAAAGGGTTATTACACAAGAGATGAAACTAAAATCTATTAAAACCCATGATTACCATGTCTTATTACATGAGTTGACTTCTATTTCCATTTGACATTTACTTTCACATAATGTTAGAGTTGTTGTGATTAAGTTATGTCATTTTTATAGATACATTTGTGCCAAATGATCAAGCATAAGTGTTTTTCAGAAATTTCAAAGAGATGCACTGATTATTCTTTCTGGTCTGGATAAAATTTTCCCACCATCATTTTTCATATGTATGTCACATTTTATGGTGCATCTTCCCACAAACGTTTTTTTTGGTGGTCCAATTTGTAGTCGTTGTTGGTATCCTACAGAAAGAATGATGTTTGCAGTGAAATATTACATGAGAAATAAATATCATCCCAAAGGATCTATTGTGAAATGCTATTTAGAAAAATAATGCATGGATTTTTTTCATTGTACTTGGATAACATCACTACGAAGTCTAATAGACTAATGAGAAATAAAGATGAGCAATATGATCCCATTAAGCTTGTATTTCCTTCACTGCCCCAAATATGGAGATATCTGGATCGTACTCATTGTGTAGGTAGGAGTGGGGAATGGATCATCATACAATATAATTCAACTATGGTGTGCTTTTTTATTATATCAAGTAAGTCAACTAATAAATCTACAGTTTTTTTATTGTGTGATTTCTTTATATCTTTTGACATTTTAAAGATTTCATATTTGTAGAGAATATTTAGAAATTATAAAAAATATACATCACTCTCTATCTATTAAGAGTAAGGAACTGTTGCATAGTAATGAATTTTCTGCTTGGTTAAATTCAAAGGTAATAGATTTATTTTTTATATTCTCATAACATAATCACATGTCTCTAATTAACATTATATGTTGGTAACTTTTAGGTTTCAACTCTACCAATGAATAACATATCAGATGAAGTAATATTTTTTCATTTAGTCTAAATGATGTGGTACATGATTGTAAAGCAATGGCTGTCAATGGATTTAAATTTTCTATAAATAGCTATAAAAAAATTTCAACATACCATGACAGTGTCACGATGAGTTCCACAATAGATTGTTATGTGAGTACATAAGATAGACCACCTCGATTAGAAAATATATTATATTATGGTGTTTTTGATAGAATCATTTTATTAGATTACTATGAACATGGTCGGGTCACAATTATGAAATTCAAGTGGTTTGATTTAATAACACGACAAGGAATGAATATTGATAACTGTGGATTTAGAGTGATTGATATGAGCTGTCAACTTCATACTGATGAACCTTATATTCTTGCGTCATAGTATAGATATGTGTTTTATGTAACTGACCAATTACAACAACAATTTGGTATTATTGTTGATGTCATTACTAGACATATTTTTATGAAGACATGGACGACAATGATGTTGTGGCTGAACCTTTCGGTATTTATTCGAATGTTTCATTTGATGTCACAAATGATTCGATTTCTATAATAGATTGTGAACTAGAAATTGTCACAGAGCACACAAAATGTTGACATATTTGTAAGTATTTACCTAACATTTTCGCAATATTTTATGTGTTTTTTAAACTTCCATACATAATATCAAATTACCCAGTATATTTTATACTATTGTCAAATATAAAATTAATTATATTCTGACCAATTTATGTTTAAGCACATATCTAGTAATTCATGAACATAGAAAAGTCTTGATATTTTATAAAAATAAATATGACACATTAAAATTTATCTCATTATTTTATGATAAAATTGTATTATTTAACATTTTTCATTATTTTTATTTATTTGAGAATATTATTTTAAATTTGCAGGTCAAAATATCTGAATATGATGATACTAGAAGAAATAGAACAATACAGAGAAATGAACAACGTATGTCTCCTCTTGCCAAAATTGTAAGTACAATTTATGTTTAAATATTATAGTCCTTCATATTATTTATCTCGTTATCATTTGTTTTATTTTATCATCTATGTTATTTTAGGTTACCTCATCGAGGAGACAATTAGATTATAGAACCAAGGAAGATAGTATGGTAGGGGTACTGATTCTATAGTTCAACCTACTTCTATGCTACTTGAGTCACTAGAAGTTCATCCTCCCATTATTCCACCTCTATATTATCCATACCCACCTTTTCCATATCCCTTTATACCTACACCTATATCGGATGGTATTTCTTAGATTTCGATCCCTCTTTATTTTTGATTCCCACCATCCACTGTACAGGGCACTGCGCCCCCATATATCCCACATCCAAATCCAAATCCATATCCACCCTCATCTGTACAAGTTTATCCATTAGATTTAATACCTCAATCATTACACTTGTCATCATCTACTGTATAGAGTACTCCTGCTGTAGATAGCCCACCTACTACAGAGGCTACTCCCCCTCTAGACACTACACTTGAAGGGTCAGCAGATCCCCCATCTACTAGTATGTGTTTAAAAATTACTTTTAGTGATTAATGATAAATTCATATATATTCTTTTCCTTTATTATTATTTTCATGAATATCTATATCCTCCACCAGAAGACAAGTCCACAAAAAACTTTGAGAGGTTTGGAATTGAAACATGAAAATCATGGTTAAATACCAAGAGGATGGTGCTATAATTTTTTAAAAAAATGTACATAATTTAAAAGATTTATGGGAACACTTTCTAGAAACAAAAATATCATTCTAGTTTAAAAAATAATTTGGAGGGAAGTTGGAGAACGAATAAAGTACAATTCATTGGTATAGATCTGGGTAAGTAATGTTAATCACCTTGTATATATATTAATTTATAATAATTTCTTAACAAATATTTTTTCCATTATAGATTTGATAGCTGCAAGGTCAATGGATTTAGGTGAAATGTGAGGAGGGTACAAGTATGACTTATATCTTGGTTTGAAAAAGAGAGTTGGTACAAATCTTGATCAAGTACTAGTGATTCATGATTGCCCAATATCATATTACAAAGAGATGATCGACTATTGAAAGGGTTCATAGATTTAGGTATTTGTTATATATATATATATATATATTAATTTATTTATTTTGAAATGAGTTTTATTTATGTTAAATAAATTATATAATTATTTTTTTATAGGATAAATCGGATAGAAATAAAGGAAATAAGAGTGGAATGAAACACATTAATACTCGTGGACACACTTCACTCCCATATCAGGAGAAAACCTAGGTAATTTAACATTTAAAATATTTAGCTTCATTTAGTGTACTTTTTTTACTTCTAATTTTGATTTATTTATTTATTTTTTTCATTATAAAATGACATTGAATATCACGGGTTGTGTTCCTTAATATAATTTGTTTTTTACAAGTTGAAAAAAGAAAGATGGTACTTAGCCTAATACTGATACCGAGAAGGCGATTGTGACTATATTTCAATTTCTATTATTTTGACTGAATTTAATTCCTTATATTATTTTATCATTTTAATTTATGATATATATCAATCAACAAAATGATTTGAAGGCATTGGAAGAAAAAGAACTTGACAATTTGGTCCTTAATGATCATCTAGATTAGGTATTCGGAGGTGAGCATTGGGGCAGAGTTCATTTTCGACCTAGGAAGAAGATTGTACCATCTCAATACTAGTATACTGACAATGCTTCTTTGAGTACTGGTTATGGTTTGGTCACAAGGGAACAAATGAATGATAAAATTAAATAAGAAACTCGAAAAGAAGAAAAGATAATAATTGAAAGTATAATGAAAGTTATGTCTACCATTTCTTCTACACTTCCACTTGAATAAGCTGCAATAGTTAACGCTTGTTTGATGTCGATGTGTTCTGCTAATGTAGATTCTTCTGTCAATGCCGGAGCTGGAGCCGGACCCAGTGCCAGTGCTAGTGCAGGTTTGGGTGATGGTATCGATGATGATGCCGATGATTATGATTGTGGTGTGAGAGGTCTTGATGGTGTTTATGTAGGAGGCATGGATGAGGGTTTTCATGAATATGATGATACTTATATTGAGACTCACTATTTATATGAATTTTATTTTTGTATTGTTAATATGTGTAATTCTATTATGTAGTGAAATTTGATTATTTTAATGTTGAATTGTAATGTGGTGTTTCTGTTTGTTTCTACATATATGGAATTATTCTATTTTGAAGTATTTTTATGTAGTAGTTACGTTTTTTTATTATTATATTGAATTGTATCCTTCTCTACTGTGACCATCACACCTCCTCACTGATGTTGATCTGAGGTGGACCCTATATCTCTTATGGTGCACCTCTGACGGTATATAGTCCAATTTTTTATTTATTGCTTGAGGTGGACCCTATATTAGTTTTTATAATAATATTGTGATTTTGATGTGAATATATTTTGGTGAAAGATCTCCAGAGAGAGTTTGGGTCGTTATCTGGGTATAGATAATAGTACAACACTGATGCTTGCCTAAAGAGGTATTTAGTAGCTTAGAATTGGAATGTAGAGAAATCCAAGAAGATTCTGGAGGATTATCTCCAATAGAGATCGACCTATAAGTCCGAGAAAATTCATTGGGTGAGTTAGAAATCCGTTTTCTCTTCATGTTTCATTTAAATTTTATCCATTTAATAACATGTCCTCCCTGAGCATGAGGTTACATTTAAGGGTGAGACTAGGAAAGATAAGATTGTTGAAACTTTGTTTTGTTAGAAGGTATGCTGAGAAAACATGTCACAATTAACAACATATGATTATCCATAGGTATTTTTTTTACTATTTGGATATTTTCATTCCACTTATAAATTTTTAACATGTTAAACATTCTACATTTTTGAACATATGTTTTTTCTAATTGAAGTGACATATGGATCAATAGGGTAGTACTTTTTTTATCTGGAATTTTTTATTTTATTTTATTTAACCTATTTATAGTGGTAGGTGCATCATGTGGGGGTGTGGGTGGGGGAAGGGGTGGGGGTTGGTGCAGGGGGGTTGTGTTCAGTGGGGATAGGGTTGTATTTCATGTTTGAGTTGGGAGGGGCTGTCTAGGGGGGCTTTTTAGGACGGGGGATGTAAGGGGAGGGGGATGTCTAGGAAAATGGAGGGGGTTGTTGGGGGAGTGATGGGGGTGTCCAGGGGGATGGGGGAGGGGCTTTAGGTGGAGCGTTGGGGGGATATCCAAGAGAGGGAGGAGGCTGTTCAGGGGGTGGGAAGGGGATGTCTAGGGGGTGTCCAGGGAAGGGGGTCTATAGGGGGAGTGGTGGTTGGGGGGGGAGGGGGTTGGCTAAGGGTTGTCTAGTGCTATCATATTTATAAATTTGATATCTTCTAATATTAGACTTGTTTTATTCTTCCACTATTATAGGATTCATTCTTGATTTGGGTTTTAAACATACATAAATGAATTAGAAAATTGCTTATCATTCCTTTGACCACATTGATTATAATTTCAATAAATGGTCTTCAGGTTTTCAAAGTTAAAGGGGCCAAACTTCTCATAATGTCATCCTGAATATAAAAGTCATTGAAAAAGGTATAATTCTACTATATTTATTATTTTTAAGTATAAAATGTATGAAATATTTCCAATCTTTTTCTTGAATTGTAGCAATCAAAATGGGTTTTCACAAGAGTAGTATGTTTCTACAGAAAAATTCAATAAGCGATAGATATAATTCTTCATTGGAAATAGGTATGTTGTATTTCAGTTTTTATTTTATTTATTTATCTCATCAGACACTTAGGAATTTTACCACTTTATATGGATGGAGGGTAGTTAAATTCAATGAAGGTGGATATAAGGGAACTGGAGGTGGCTACACGATTTTCATTGTAGGGGAGGGAGATTGGGGTAGTGGAGAGATTAATTTTTTTGTTTTATTTTTGTCTATTTTTTATAATGTGTTTCTTTTGATTTCTTTTCCTTCGGCATGGATGACCAACGTATGGATGAGTTATGCCAAAATACCACTATTGAACCACCCTTTTCTTTTTGATTCTCATGTTTAGTTCAATATCACTTAGACATTCTAAGGCCACTCATTGGCAACTATTTTATTGTGATTCAATGAGTATGGGGGAATTTTATATTCAAGATTTATATATCTACTTCAGAATGAATTTTCTTGGGAATGATTGTCACCACAATACTCACAGACTCAATACCAATGAAATCTTTACCTTCCAAAATATAAGTACTCCAATTCCCTCCCTCTCAAACAAACTCATACTCCATTTTTAACAACACCCTTACATATGAACAATAACACACTTACATAGATATTACCATCATAGTGCCCTATTGAAAATCCACCTTCTCCTAGGGTTATTTGAAATGAAAATATTTAAACAAAATTTTATTAGATACTTTATTCTTGGAGTAAGACCTTTTTTTAGATTGAATTCTTTCTTTTCGCTTCTCCCTATATTCTATTTTTCCTTTAATGTTCAAACCCCCAGCCTCACTCTTAATAGTTTCTTTATTTGTAATTTCATTGGCCAAAAAATCATCCTTAGCATCTTCTAGATTTATAGAGTCCCTACCATACACAATAAAGTACTTGATATAATTATAACACTCATCCAATGATGTTAAAATAATTATTTCTTAATTATCATCCCCAATTTTAATTGATATGTTAGAAATTTCTAATATAATTGAATGAAAATATCCAATATGAGTCCTGAATATCGTTAAAGGGTGCATCTTAATGTTGTGAAGTCTCATTTTATAAAAAAGACTTCCTACTAATGGATTATTCATATACAAGTCTTCCAATATGGACCAAATACCAGCAGAATAAGACTCAAAGTATACTTCCCTAAAAGCCTTATCACTTAAAGACAAAAAAATAAGTCTACATGCTTTTATAAAAACATCAACAGGGACATGAATTTAAATATAAGTGGTTGGTACATTAGAAGGAAGGGGGTGGTCTATAGGGGGTCTGCAGGGAAAGGGGGAAGTATGTACGGTAGGGGGAGGGGGGGTCTGCAGGGCGGGGGGTAGTCTGCTGGGGGGTCTGCAGGGTAGGGGAGGTTTGTAGGGAAGGGGGAGGGTGCAGGTGGGATGCAAGGGAGAGATGGGGGTGGGGAAGTTTGACCGGGGGTGAAAGGGGGAAATGGGGGAGGGAAAACTGGTGGCATGGGGGTCTCCAGGGGAAAGGGGTCTGTAGGGATTCTGCAGCGCATAGGGAGAGGGAGGGTTTAGGTGGGTGCAAGGGAGAGTGGGATGGAGCAGAGGGGGTTCAAGGGGTTGTGGAAGTCTGAAAGTGGGTGAAAGGGGACAGTGGGGGTTTGTCCAGGGAGGGGTGTGGTCTGTCTGGGGGGGTGGGCTATCCGGGGGGAGTGGAGGGTGGGGGGATTTGTAGGGAGGATGGGAGGGGTTGTAGGGTGAGTGGGGGTCGAGGTGAAAATTCATTGGTTATTTTTACTACAAAAAACTGAGCACCACGAGTGTAGTATTATTAGTTTTGGACCTTTTAACTTTCATCTTTACCCATCAAACATGGATTGATAGACCCAAAGTGTTGTCCTTTTATATTTTTTGTTTTTATATGTCGTACCACTTATCGACCATATACACCTTCTAAAACCAACATTATCATATAGGGATTGACCATTTCACATAGGAAGACTCAATGAACACCACAAATAATATTTCAATGATCCAAAAAATTCTAGATATGTTTTTGGACCACATTCATTATTCCAAATCATTCTCCTTTTTCAAAAACCTCTTTGAACATCTCCAAAGTTCACAAAATATCATTTTATTGTTAGAAACATATTTCTAATGTTTCTTCATTTAATGAAAACCTGGTGAAACTCCCCCAAGGATTGTATCTCACCCTAAAATACTTCATATCATCTTTAAAAATAATGAAACAGCGGAGAGGGGTACCTCAATCCTCCCTAAGATATAGACAGTGGTAGGTCTTTTTAGACCAAACCTTTCTTCTTGGTTTTCTTGCATGCTTTTGTAGTGATGTAATTTGACATAACACATTCTATAAATGATCTCTTTTGAATGATTTATTGGGATCCCATTTCCACATTTATATTGGGTTATTCTTTAATAGTATAACATGTCCCTCTGGTACGAATTTATTTCACTAAAGAATCATTACAACATTTTATCCTAGAATTATTCTCTCTCCAGAAAAAAGAAACATCACCAGTTTTATTTTTTTAATCAAATATTAAGGAAAACGGGTGCGTCAGTGGAAATAGTCGGTGGTTTAGTGGAATCACTAATTGTTTAGTGATAGGCCAACAAATATATATGGTCATAAGATAATAGTTGTTGAGGGGAAAATGGTATGGGGAGGAATGAAGTGGTAATTGGGGAGGGGATTGGTAGGGGTGGGGACCTGACATAGGGGGAAATAACAGGGGGATACAGGTAGGTGGGTACAGGGGGCGGGGGAATGGGGGATGGGGAGGGTGCAGGGGTAGGGGGTCTACAGGGGTAGGGGGAGGGTGGAGGTGGGGTGTCTAGGATGGGTTGTCCCCGAGGGGGGGGTGTAGGGGGTGGGGGAGGGTGTAGGGATTTGTTGGAAAGGGAGGAAGGTGAAAGTGGGGTGTACGTGGGGTCTACGGGGTGCAAGGTGAGAGGGGGTGTGGATGTGCAGGGCAGTTTGTCTAGGGTTGGGGGTCTGTCCAGGAAAGAGAGGGGTGCATTGGGGTGTGCGGGGGGGGTCTGTCTGGCAAGGATTTTCAGAGGAAGGAGGCTGTAGGGGGGAGGGGAGGGGTATATTCCAGGTGGGGGGGTCTGTCCAGGAGTTTGGGTCTGTTCGTGGGGGGGGTCTGTCTGGGGGGTGGTGTCTGGGGGGGAGTGAAGGGGGTGTTGTAGGGGTAAGGGGGCTGTAGGGGGGAAGGGGCTATAGGGGGAAGAGAGAGGGGCAGGGGTGTGGAGGGGAAAGGGTGTGTGTTGGTGTCCGAGGGGTGTGCATAGGGAAGGGGGATGTGTATGGGGAAGGGCGAGGGGTTTTCCTGGGGTTGTTTATGGTTTATCTAGGGGATATCCAGGGGCTGTTTAGAGGATGTTGAGGGTCTATCGAGGGGCTATCTAGGGGATGTCCAGGGTCTATCCAGGGGCTATCCAAGGTCTATCTGGGAGCTGTCCAGGGGCTGCCTCGAGGCTCTCCAGGGTGTGTCCAGGGCCTATCTAGGGTCTGTCTAGGGAGGATGTCTATCTGGGGGCTGTCTGGGGAAGAGGGGTGTTTTGTATGAAATGTGAAGGCCTATAGCCACAGTTTCAAACTATGGGTGTATCATTGTGTGGAATTATCTTCTTCCATGGTTTGAACTGTGGATATAACCCTATAGACACTATTTCAAGTCATGGTTTTAGGTCTTGACCTATAGCCACGCCAATACCATCTATGGTTTATTAAACTGTAGCTATAACATATAGCCATGTTTTTTGGAATTCTAGACACAGTTTCAAAATGAAACTATAGCCTAAATTTATAGAGGTGTATAAGTCATTTTGAATGACAGTTTTCTGGTTATAGTCATAAATACATTTTTAGTGTTTTAAAACAATAAAATTTGCATGAAATTGTAAAAACTACAAAAAAATCACATTTTCCTGAAATTAGGGAAGAAATGTAGATTTAATATTGAAATGTAGGAACTGACAGTATGTCATTTTGAGTGATGGTTTCCTGTTATGGATGTGAATGTATTTTTAGTGTTTTAAAACACTAAAATTTGTGTGGAACAGTCAAATCCAGAAAAAATATGTCACATTGTCTTGAAATCAAGGGAAAACCACTATAGACTTAATTTTGAAATGTAAGAACATAAAAAATGGCACTATGAGGGATAGTTTACCTGTTATGGATGTAAATGCATTTTTATTATTTTAAAATAAAAAAATTCTACGAAATGATGAAAACCAATAAATTGAAATAATATTTTCCTGAAATTTAGGAACTGACAGAATTCCATTCTAAATGATGGTCAGCCTATTATGGCTGTAAAAACATTATTAGTGTTTTGAAATAATAAAACATTCATGGAATGATAAAAACTAGACAAAAAACATTAGATTGTCTTGAAATTAAATGAAAACAACCATAGATTTAATTTTAAAATGTAAAAACCTATGAAATGTCATTCTAAATGACATTTTTTCTAATATAGCCGTAAACTCAATTTTTTTTGTTTTAAAATAGTAAAACATGCATAAAAAAGTCAAAGCCATGAAAATGAAGTTGTATTGTCCTAAAATCAATGTAGGAACCCCACTTAGTTGTTTTTGACAAGTACATGTAGACAACACATCAATCGAACGTGCAGTGTGATCATAATTACTTGGTAAACACTTATGAAATGTAAATGAATCCTTTAAAAACAAGTACCATTGGGGTAAAAACTAGAAAAAAGGTAATATTATCCAGAAATAAAGGTAAAATAACCATATATCCAATTTTAATATGTTGAAACGGATGACTTTCCATTCTGAATGATGATTTTCCCATTATGTGTATAAACGCTTTTTTAGTGTTTTAAAACACTAAAACAAGCATGAAACGATCAAAACAAGGAAAACAATGTCATATTATCCTTAAATTAAGGGATAATAATCATATAATTAATTGTGAAATTTAGGAATCGATGACACATCATTCCGAATAACAGTTTTCCTATTATGGCAGTAAATGTGTTTTAAGTGCTTTAAAACACTATAACATTTTTGGAATGGTCAAAACTAGGAAACAACATTGGATAATCCAGAAATCATAAGATAATGACTGTAAATTTATTTTTGAAATATAAGAACTAAAGACACATCGTTCAGAGTGATGGTTTTCCCATTATGGTTGTAAAATTTTTTTTATTGTTTTAAAACACTAAAACGTGTGTGGAATGGTCGACGCCTGGAAAATGAGGTCATATTACCTGGAAATCAGGGGAAACCACTATAGATATAATTTCTAAATTTTAGAATAAATGATATTTCATCTAGAGTGATGGTTTTTCCCATTATAATTATAATCCTATTTTAGTGTTTCAAAACACTAAAATGTGAGTGGAATAGTAAAAACTAGGAAAATGACGTAGTATTTTCAGGAAATCGAGGTAAAATGATTGTACATGTAATTTTGAAATTTAGTAATCGATGGAATGTCATTCTAAAAGATAGTTTTCCTGTTATGGTCGTAAAAATGTTTTTAGTGTTTCAAAACACTAAAACATGTGTGGAATGGTCAAAACTGGGAAAATTATGTCATATTATCTTGAAATTAGAGGGAAATGATCATAGATTTAATTTTAAATTTTGGAACTCATGGAACATAATTCCGAGTGATGATTTTCCTATTATGGATATAAATGAATTTTTAGTATTTTAATACACTAAAACATACATGGAGTAGTCAAAACTAGGAAAATGACATCAGATTGTTCCAAAATCAAGGTAAATATACCATATAGATAATTCTGAATTGTAGGAACTAACAACATATCATTCTGAGTGAAATTTTTTCTGTTATGGATATAAATTCATCTTCAGTGTTTTAAAATATTAAAATGTGTGTGGAATAGTAAAAACTAGGAAAACAATGTTGGATTATCCTAAAATAAGGAGAAAATGACCATAGATTTAATTTTAAAATGTATAATTTTATGTCATGTCATTTCTAATGATGGTTAGCACACTATGGTTATAAATATATTTTTAGTTTTTGAAAACACTAAAACATATGTGGAATGGTCAAAACCATATAAATTGACGTCAGATTGATTTTAAATCCTCGGAAAACAACTGCCTAGTTGTTTTTGAATTATAATAAATTGTCTAATATCAAAATATTTAAGAAAAAATTTATTAAATAAATTTCAAGAACACCATAAGTCGCATTAAAAATAAATAATAATATTTATTTATCCATTTTCAGTTTCAAGTGTTGAATTTTTTCTTAAAGGGGTATGTTTCTATTTTCAAAGTGTTTTTCATTATATATTATTTGTTTTATGTTAAAATATATTCTGTTTTATTAAAAAATTAACAAATTTTATATGGATCATTCTGAAAATATATATGACTTTTCTCTTTTTCATTTCATTTTCTAAGTGTTCAATTTTTCATTGTAGGTGGAAGATGCCGATAGTAGGTTGGAGGTTAACCGTTCTAATCCATGACATTATTCAAAATATTGTTTTGATTGTTCTTATTTTCCATGGTATGTTAAATTTTTGTCATTTTTTCTACTGTAATTCTAATTTATTATGTTTAGAATTATTTTTGGTTTAATTTTTTGTGACATATGGTGAGATAGCATGGTCGGTTTTAGTTGATGAGATGACATGGTGGTAGACAGATGCAGTGGAGGTTGTGATATGGATATTTATATTTGGAATGAGTTGTTTTTAGACTTATTTTATATGTCTATATAGATGAATGAGGTGTTGGTTGATGTATGTGGTGACTGAGACATAGGTTATGATGACCATGGTTGTTTGTATGACTTTGGAGGTGTGATGTATGAATGATGGGTTTATCATATATTTACGTTTGATTTTATTACATTTCAGTTTTTTATATTTATTGTTTTTATTAAATATTTTTCAAAAAAAATCAAAACATATTTAGCAGTGGTATTCTATAACTGATGTTAAACATATAGTATTTTATGTATTTAGAAACAGCTCAGATTAACTGTTGCTAAAAATAACCGCCACTAAATTCTTTGAGGCAGTTAATTTTATTTTATTTATATTCCCAATGGATCTTTTATTAATAAATGGTCACTAATTAAACATAAAATCAATGGTATATTTTCCAAAAACAACACATATAAAATCATAATGGAATAAAATAAATTGCCAATAATTGACTAGAGATCGTGAAATACATATCGGTTTTACAAACCATAACTAAACAATTATGAGGCAGTTTAAATCACTGCTACTCATAAATTTTTTTATAATTAATGATTGGTTTATCATGTATGCATCCTACCAATTGAAACCAAATGAGAATAATTATCTTACACATGAACTTGAGTTGGTTGCATTTATTTTTTCATTAAAAATATGGAAACGTCATCTATATGGGGAGAAATGTGAAATATATATTGATCATAAAAGTTTGAAGTAAATATTCACTCAAAAAGAGTTGAACATGAGTCATAGAAGATGTCTAGAACTAATTAAGGATTATTATTACATAATTGAATATCATCTTGTAAATAAAACAAAGTATTAGATTCCTTGAGTCAAAAACACAATGCATTATTAACTATGTTTCATTAGTAACAGAATCCTTTAGTTAATAATTTACTTAATGTTGTCTTGGAACTTTTGTATGCAGAAAGTTAATCTATTTCGGGTTAGGTATTGGTGAAGTCATATTTGTTAGAAATAATTAATGAGGCCCTATAGAAAGATCATTTTTTTCCAGAAAGCATGGAATTGGTCATGAAGGGTATGTTTTATGAGTTTAATATTGATCAATAAGGGGTTATCATATTTTTAAAGAGGTTGTGTGTGCCATGTGATTCCTAGTTGAAGAAGGAACTTTAATGTAAATCTCATAACTCCCCATTTTATATTCGTCCAGGTATTACTAATATTTACATAGACCTTCAAAAATATATTTTTTTTGAATGTATGATAAAAGATATAATTTATTTTACAATAAAATGTTAAACTTATTAGAAGGTTAAAGCTGAATGAAAACTATTTAAAGGGATCTATCAACTGTTATCACAAACTAAATTAAAATGGGAGAATATATATATATGTGTGTATTTTTAGTGGTATTACCAAAATAATATCGAGGTAATAATTAGATATAGCTTATTTTTTCGTTTGACTGAATCTGTGTATTTTCTACTTATACGAGCTATTATGTATTTGGATCAACATTGAAGAATTTAAGTTAAGAAGATATTAAGGTTACATGGAGTTAATATATCTATTATATATGATCTTAATCCCTGGATTTCATAAGAATTTTTAAAAGGACTTTAGAAGTCAATGGGTACTAAATTAAATTTTAATACAAATTTTACCCACAATATGATGGAAAATAAAAGAGTATAATTCAGACTTTATAGGATTGTCTTTAAGATTTCTAATGAGATTATCAGGGAATTTGGTATCAACATTATTAATTAGTTTAATTTACATATAATAATATTTTTCATTCATGAATACAGATGGTACCTTTTGAGGCATTATATGAAAAATGGTGTGGGACTCTATCATATTAGAATGTTCTAGGTGCGAGGAAATTTTTAGGACCATAATTAGTGAAAGAAATGGTAGAAAAATTAAATATGATTTAGAATCAAATGAGGTAAACTATGATTTGGAGGAATAGTTATATATATCATTGGATTAAAGATCTATCGTTCTAGGTAGGTTTTGATGTTTTTTCTTAAAGTTTCTCCATGGAATAATGTTATTTGTTTTGACTAAAAGGGAAACTTATGTGAATAGTATATTATTCCTTATTAAATTATATAAAAGGTAGGTCCAGTACCTTATTTATTACTATTACCACCTATTTTACCTTGGGTATATGATGTGTTTTATTTTTTGTTTCTAAGGAAGTATGTACCTGATGCATCTCATATTTTGAGCCCTGAAGTGGAACAAAGAGAAGATAATATCACTTATTAAGAAAAGATGGTCTTATTTTTTTTATAGTATAGATAATTTACTATGAAATATAATGTTTAATTATGAAGATTTTTTGTATAAGTATAACATGATTGAGGAAGCATTATGGGAATCATAAAATACAATAAGTGGAATATACCCTCACTTACTTAACTAATGAATAAAATTTTGGGAATTCAATTTTTTATGGGGGGGAATGTAAAAAACACAAGTAATACTATAAATAAATTAATTATATAATTTATAAGTATTCATTTTATGGATTTATATTCATCATAGCTTTATAAATAATTTTATAAAAAATTAGTCAAAATAAGAATTGTTTTATTTAACCAAATTGTTTTTCCATGACTAATATGATTTTATTTAAAAGAGAAATTTATTTATTTTAGAAATATAATTTTATAAAAGATACCTCAATTTATTAAATCAACATATCACAAATATCTTATGATGAAATTTCAAGATTTTTCTAAAAATATTGATTTTCAAAATGAATAAAGAAAAATTATTATTTTTGAAAAAATGTCATTTCATTTAATTAAATAAAGCAATTAAAAGGTATAATTTTGTTTTGGATTTGGTTTTAAAGTAAAATAAGATCTATTTTATAAAATATAATCTAAATAATTCCATTTTAATCAATATTATATTTTATTTTGGTATAAGTTCATTTTTATTCTTAAAAATAGAATTTTCCAAAAATTATTTTTTGTTACATTTTGTGAACATGTATTCAAAGTAATTTATGAAACATATTCTAATTGAATATTGAAAGATGAATTATATAGTTTTAATTATTATGATAAAATTTAGTAATTAGTTCAATTTAATTTTTTTTCACTATGATTAATAACTATGGTAAAAATGTGTCACCCTAATAAAGGGTAAATCGTGTTAATCAAGAGTAAAACAAATGAAAAGGCTGAAAAAATTATATTAATTCTTATTGAAAGATGGTATTTTTACCTTAATCACCATATAGAAGATGTTATTTTTACCTTTATCACTATATATTTAAAATTATATATTTTTGGTGCCACTTTCTAATGATTAATATTTTATAATATATAAATGTTTAAAAAAATTATACGTGTTCAACTCCCCTCACTTATAGAAGGGAACCTACTCTCTACCATTACTTACACCTTTTGAGCACTCTAGTTTGAAACATTCGTACTCAAACCATTACCAAACATCCTTATATAATTTTTGTATATACTTGTCATCTCAAAAATACCAATCTCATAAGGCTTATGGTGTAATCCAAAGGGAGGTATTCGAGAGGAAGGTATAAGTCCTAACCGACCTATTTCAAGTTTATTTCTTATTTTAACTCATTTAAATATTCTTATAATATTCTAAAATAATTATATTGGTATCATAAATAAAATTAAATGTTCTTATGATTATGTCATAAACCATTTTAATCTATTTTTACATCATATGATAAATGAAAACATCGCTCATCTGTACGTGTTGAATACCATATCCATGAAATGATGTGTGTTTTTTTTTCATCATTGGGTCATACAAATGGTTTTAATTATTAAAAAATGAATATATATGATATTTATCACATAATTATGATTATTTTAATATAATATATTACTTACCTTCTTACACTTTCCATCCTTTGGAAATTGATAACGTAGCTCATGAGTACGTGTGGAATACCACCTCCCTAAAGTAATGTGATTTATTTTTCATTTTTACCTTATAAGGATTCTCAAAAGGATAAAAATAATGAATAAATATTAATTAAATAAAATTTTTATTATTATATAAATGTAAAATTTTCTCAAATGCATTTTATTTTCATATGTTATAAAAAATGAATATGGTGTTTATGCATACGTTTGGACTACTGTATCCATGAAACGACGTGGTTAATTTTCCATAACTTCCTAAAATTATTGGTTTTAAAACTGTATATAATATATAAATATGATAAATGAAACATGTTTTACTTTATTTAAATAATGGAATCATTACCCATTTGATCATGGTCAGTGCATTGATGTGGTTTTGTGGTTATAGACAGAATGACCCAAAAAATGTCCAACATCAAAGTAATTATTTTAGTAACTAAATGAAACAATATAATAAATAAAATAAAATGAATGATTTTTATTAAATTAAAATTATTTTTTAATAATTTATAAGACACATATAATTTTATTATTTTGGATCTAGAGAGCACATGATGATAGACGATATATAAGGTAAGGTATTTTTCTTTAATACCATGTTTTAATACATTGCATTCAAATTTTATTTATTCCATGTAAATTTTAATCAAATGTTTCAAGATTTTTATTATTTACATTTAAAGTATTTTTAAATGACATTTTCAACTATTTTATTCCTTCTTTTTAAAGGTATAATAATGAAACTTTGAATCTTTTTCCATATAGTTCATTTTGATGTTTTTACTAAAGTGAAAAAGGAATTAATTAACATATTCGTCTTGAACACTTTTCCCCCATACTTATATCCATTATTGATTATAAATATTCCTATACAATATTCAATTTCTATTTTTGAAAAAAAATCTTTCTCTCAATATTTTCAATTTTTTGTTTTAATTTTTTTTCAAGGGAAATAAAAACTTTTTCTCATGTCTATAAGATAATTATAATGCTATTTGTAATGGAGTTAAATACCAATTAAAATGATTTTTATGATTAAAATTAAAGATATATTAGTTTTATTCATGATATAGATATTTTATATTCCATATGAATGATGGGTGATCTCGATATAGCTATGATTATGGGTGAGCCCGATATAGATCTCCAATGAATTAGGTAATGTGATAGAGTTTACATGTTATAGGTTACTCCTAAGCGATTTGGGAATTGTTCAGTGAGGTGATTCCATTGTAAAGGTTCTATTAATGATAATTTACCAAAGAAACTATATGATATACTTTCAATTTTTTATAAGTTAAATATTTTTATTTCAAAAGGTAAGAAAATGCACTTACTTAGTCAAGGAAAGTTTATGATTTTTTTTTATAAAAATGAAAGGATTGTTTTCAAGGAAAGGTATCCCAGATTTTTCATGTTTTCAAAGAAACCCTTATGATTATGATTTTTCCTTTATGATTACGTATACAAATTTTAATTAATTATATTAAGTAATTATGTTTTTTCATGGAAAGGTAAATGTATATTTGAGACCACATACTTATTATGAAAAAGGAAAACATTCTTATTGATTTTTCAGGTTTACAAATGGAATAAGAAGTTTCTTTTAATTTATATCCCTTAATGAGATATTTTGCCTTATAAATTTTTTTTAATGATTTTTACAGGGTTTAAGGATGATTAGGAACAATGAAAAAGTCAATTTTATTGTGATAACAATTTCTCATGAAAAATAAATGTGTTTATTTTAAAAATTTTATATTTTGTATAAAATGGATACTAATTAGAAGTGTAATCTTTGTAATATATATGTTTTTTATTACAGTTTTGACCTAATTATCTAAACCACTAAACTATAAATATACTGGAAATGTAATAAATTAAACCCTTTTATATAAATCATGTAATTATGAGTTGTTTATGGTTTTTGGTGCTGTAAAATCAAAATATATATTGATGTAATTGGGGATACATGAGCATAAGTATCAAAATAATGAATCCCTTATTTTGTTATTAAATATTTTTAACCAATATTCCTTTAAAATCTTTAATATTACCATTGAAATCATACTTATTTCTGAAATTTAATTTATAGCCAATAGCTTTTAACATCTTTGTAAATACATAATGGAAAAATTATTAATACTCATAATGGAATCTATTTCATCGTTAACTACTTATATATATATATTAAAAAAAATCCCTCTATGTCACAACTTATTTATATTTCTTTGTTTCATCATCTAAAGACAACACTATTAGATTCTTATTCATAAGATGATTAATTTTATATCAATTAGTAATGAAATCTATAGAATCGGGAGAAATAAAATCTTTATAGAGATTTTTATCCTTTATAAATATTTTAATCCATTTCGGTTCAAATTTATAATAATAATTATTTTTTATTATTGAATTTTAACTACTTGGAGTAAAATATATAGTGGTATTATGAGTGGCCACATCCTCATCATATTTATAAAATTAATTTTAAAAAAAAATATATTCCTTAATTCAACAATGTAATTCGATCCGAAATCCATAAGTCTATAAAATTTTCTATTTTAATAACATCCAATAAAATAAAATTAATATACCTAGGTCCTATTTTATTTTTTTTTGATCAAGAACACTATAATAATCTAAACACCCATACGGTTTTGAAAAATGAAAGATTAGGACTTCTACCTTCCCAAATTTTATAAGGGGGTAACTTAGTTTTCTTAGAATAAATCCTATTATGATTATTACATTCAACCAAAAAAGATTCATCCCATAAATTTTATTGTAAATTAGATTTATTAATCATGAAATTTTCCATTTATAAAAAATTATTATTTTTTACTTTCAGAAAATCTATTTTTGTGATGTATAAGGAGTAATACATTGATTAATTATACCATTTTTCTCTATAGAATTCATTAAATTAATTCATAAAGTATTCATAACTTCTATATGAGAGTAATACTTTAATATCTTTGTTTTATTGGGTTTAAACTTTAACTTTATACATTTTAAAAATATTAAGGGCTTCAAATATTTTTATAAGAAGATATATTTGTTAATATATAATGTAGATATCAATAAAAGTAATAAAATAACATTATCGTCTATGAGTTAACAAACCATTTAATTAAAATTATCAAAATGCATTAATTATAATATATTAGAATTTATCTCAACACATTGAAATGGTTTTTGTATCTATTTTAGATTCTAAACATGTATTACATTTATTAAATTTATTTATGATGTTAATGAAATTTAAATTCTTTTTGTACTTTAATGAATTGTAATTAATAAGAACTAAATTATAAAGTCATAAAATATAGGACTCAATAAATTTAGTAGAATATTCAATAATATTTTTAATATATAGTTGATACATGCCATTATTTGAGTACCCTTTACCCATAAAAATGGCTCCCTTTGTTAAGATAACCTTATCAGATTCTAATAAAACCAAAAATATTGTCCCATGTATAATATAAATAGAGAATAAATTATATCTAATCTCAGGTACATACAAAAAATTAAGAATATTCAACTTCTTCCTAGAATTAATGTCTAGTTGCACACTTCCATAACCATAGAAATTGATGTATGTCTAATTTCCAAGGTATAGTTCCTTATTAATAGTAAATTCTTCAAATAATTTAGTAATAAAAAATCCATTAACAAATGAAACATTACTATATAATCAATAAAACACATTGATATTTAATGACATATATATTTTAAAAAACATCTATTTGATAGCATGAGACACATGCAATCCGAACTCTGAATGAAACATAATATAATATAACATTATAACCTAGCCTTTAAATTTTATGGTATGAATAAGACTAAATAATTTTTTAAAATTAAATGGGTTTCCCATGTATAAAATATACTCATTGGTTATCAATTGATTATAAAAAAATACATTTGAATGTCAAAGAATTATTTCTTTGAAAAAGTATTTTTATGCATCAAATGTGTATTTATCTTAAAAAATAAAATAAATCACTATTATTGAATTATTTTTATAAAATTTATATTTTATATGTAAATAAAATGTTCTATCATTCATCTAATATTTCTGTTAGGCATGTGATAAGAACAAATCCAATTTTATACTTAAAAACTATATTATTTTAAAAAAAATTCATCACATTTTGAACAGTTATTTTAATATTAACATTTTAAAATTTTACAAAATTTATTTGGAAAAAATGAACTTAATTTGTGAAATCAACATTTCCAAATTATATTATAGTGAATTTTTGATAATTTTCTATATAGATTAGTTTTTTTGATAAATAGTGAAAAATAATTATTTTAAATAAAAACATTATTTTTTAAATAATTAATAATGTTAAATTTCTTTTTAAAATCCTTTTAATTTTAAAATTAGTTCAATTATATTATTATTAATCTAATTTAGTTCATCAAAATCAATTTTATTATGAATTTTGATATAAAAAATATACTTAAGAAAACTTCTTTTGAAACTTTCTTTTCATTGCGTTTTTTAGTTTAATTTTAAATTATCTTCTTAAAATTATTTGAATTTAATTTGATAAAATTAATTCCATATTTGGAAAAAGAAATTATTAATATTTTTTAAGAAGGTCAAATTAATGTTTGGTCATAATTAATAGTAAGGAGAGTAAAATCTGTTGACATGGTCAAGGCTAAAACAAGTTTATCAAGGGTTAAACTAAAAAGATAAGGGTTTAAATAACCTAAAAACATGTATATTTTATATTTTATGGAAATATTTCACCTTATATATTCTATTTATTTATAATGGTCTTTTTAGATCCATTTGGATTGAAAAATAGATTAAATTATTTGATTCTTTTTAAAAATTCCAAGTGCGTCCTCTCCCCCACTTATAAAAAGTCATACCTATCCTATATTATTCACACATAAAGGGAATTTTATTTCATCCAATACCTCTAAAGATACATTAATTACATCACTATACATGACTTATAGTCCCATTTTCTATTAGAAAATCATCATAGTAAGGATTTAGTTATAAACCAAAAAAGGTTTTTTGAAAATGAGGTATAGTTCTTAACCATGTGTTTCCCTTTTATTTATTATTCTACCTTATTAAAATATTCTATAAATATTATGATATAATAACAAAATTATATTACATATGTTGAGATTTTATTTTTTTAATGACATAACCTATATCTATTTCATCTTCTATCAAATGGTAAATGCAATCGGCGATAGTTTTTATGGGGGACTACCGCCTCTCTAACCGATGTAATTCGATTTCCTTCATAGATTATCATGATTGGAAATAATGATGAATTTAATGTATATATATTATATTTATTATGTAATTATACTTCCATAATTATCATATCACATATACCTTCTTACCTCCCAATCTATTGGAAAATGATAGCGTTGCTTGTGCGTATGTGTGGACAACTTCCTCCATGAAGCGATGCAATTAATTTTTCATTTATGATTTACATGGATGGAAATAATGATATACTTAAATAAAATATATAGTATGTTTTGAATAATAATGGGTTTTAAAGGTGAAATTCTATTTACTTTTCTTTTGTTCCATCCATCAAAGAATTAAAACTTCATCGATGCATATATACAAGATATCGTCTCAATGAACGATGTAATTAATTTTTCTCTCTATAACATTAATTTATGGATCAAAATTTGTATAAAACGAGAATATATTATATTTATATCATTATTAACATTATGTATAATATAAAACCATGATTAAATTTCAATTAAGAAACCTACTAAATTAAAAATTACATGAAATAAAAAACAGTTAAAACTCAAAAATGATGAATTTAAAAAATTATTTTTGATAATTGGTATTGGAATGTTATAATTGGATAATATAAGATATTATAAATATTTATATTATTCTATCATATAAATATGATAAATTTAAATTAATATAAATGAGGCTAAAAGATCTTATAACACAAGTCAGACCTGAGGTAAGTGTTTATTTCACAATCTCATAATTATTCAAGATTGTTTATGTTTAGTATCTTTAGGTGGAATTATATGATATTCATATATTAAAAATAATATATTATTTTCCAGATATTTCTTTCAATTAAATATTTTCTTTTCATTATCCTCTCTTTAGGTACTCAAGATACCAAAATAATGTTTTTATAGAAAACCAACCTATTTTCATCTAAGTGGATAATCTTTCTCTTACATGTCTAAATTTCCAATAAAATATCTAAAATAATTTATTAATGAAATTTTTAAACATGATGTACAATTAAAACATGTTTTTAAATGTATCTACTTATCACTTTCTAGACAAGGTGCTTTTAAACTTTTAACAAAAGTGGTGAAGGATTGTTTTTTAACGTATATGAAATTAATGTACTTTATTTCAATAATAACTACTCAATTATTTAAATATTTCTTTAAAGGAAACATTTTTCTATAATATTTGGAAAAAAATATATTTCAAATAATATATTTAAAAAAATGGTATTTACCTCAGGAAATATTACATGGATCATTTTAAATTATTATCATCTATGTCAAAATTATTTGGTGAATATTCTTCCTTACTAGGGATGTGATCAAATCATTCTTCTATACATATTACTCTAGATGAATTATGATAATGTTTTTGGGAATTATTATCATTTTTATTCTATATTTTAAATATAAATGTTTACATTGATTATGTTTTATCCCTTTCATATGATGAATGAATTGGACTTAGTATGTGATTGGAGGGTCCCACTATTGCCCCTCAATGAATCAGGAGGTACCATGAGACACAATAGTTTTGGTATTTAGTGTATTCCATACCTTTTTATAATGTTGTATTAGTATATGGCCTTGATGGTAATACTATGATGTCCAACATAATGCATTCAATAATTATAAAACTAGTCATTATTATATGTATGATTATTTATATTTTTATGTTATCCATGGATTTTCCCCCTTTTATGATATTATTTACATTGAATATTTGATTATCATTTATCTTAGATATATTATTTATGTTTTATTTACTTTATGATATATTTTTTTGTACGCATTCCGTCAATAATCATATGAGCTCATACCTTATTATGTTTTCTATTCCACATGATATAAAGAAGGGACATATGAATTATATTTTAGATTTACAAGACAAAATAAAAAAGATATCACAATAATTTATATATTATATTTCATTTTTTCATATGTAATGTGAGAATGATATATGTATCTTGTTTCCCAAGACTATTAAACTATTCGATCTTTCAGGATTTGATCCCTTGTATTTATTCCAATATAGTAAAATAACCACTGGTTTCAGAATACTCGAGTTGGATATTTCCATTAGTATTGGAGGAAGTTTAGTAGAATCCTTAGGAACTAGGTTTAGTAAAACATAGATTCTGGAATGTAACCCTATTCTAAACATTGACAATATTCCCAAAAAAACCAATCTTTTGATTTTGAGATTATTTATAATTAATTTTTCAATTTATATTATATGATTCAATATTATTGAAATTATACATTATGATTTATAATATTATAATATAATAGAGTATATCCCATTTTTTATAAATGGGTCTTAGAGTAAATAATGGAAATTGTATTAATGAATGTAATCCATATTGGTATTTCCCTCTATGTAAATAAAATAATGATAGAGCTAAAGAAAAAACTAGAGATAAATAAATTATAAAAATTTAGGGAACATGATTCCGGTTATAACCAATAACCTTTATCGTATGGATCATCCTACTGATCTACAATATGGTGCAATAATGTTGGACCACTTAATGAGTAAAAATTTAAGAACCCAGAAATTCCGTGGAAAACTTTTTCTTAAATACATGGTAATTTTACGAGTCCACGAAAATTTACGGCGCCTAATTCCGATGCCCGGTGTGCCCAGAATCAATTTCCGATGTTTTTTCGGGTACGTTCAGTAAACGTATGAGCATGAGTTTAATATATTTTGAACCGGTGCTCGGAACAAAAATCTGAGGGCACCAATGAACTTGCAGCATCGGTGATTTCTTAGTGAGACCTTCACCACAGTTTCTTTCTAAAGAGAATGGAAGTAAGTTTTTAGGTTTTTAAATTAAAAATGAATAAAAATAAAGTGCTTGATTTATTTTTATTTTTTGTGGTTAAATCTCCAAGAGAAGGTTAGTGGTGGGGGCCACCACACCATAACCTCACATGAGAGGTTATGGAGGTGGGTCCTGCCCACAGATAACATCCCTTGGGAGGATATCCTTGGTGTGGCCCACACGAGCTTTAAACCCCCCTTAACTCCCCATAAAGGAGGATGAAACTCTTCTCCTTCCCCAATTAATTATTTGAGCTAACACCACCCATTAATTAAATGATTTGTCTCATTTAATTAAAAACAAGAATTCGAATGGTTTTACCAACAAATAATAGACAAATTCATCTATTATTTCTGGTTGGCATCCTGGTGGAGCTTTGGCGAGAGAAAGAATTCCCCCATGAAGAACGCTTCCTCCACCAACGAATAACCTTTGGTCGAAAGGATGAAACTATCACCCACGAAGAACGCCGAAGACATCATCTTCGAATACGACTACTCTGAACTCTCCTTCCACCGTCAATGAATGACAACTGAGGTAGGGGTTTGAGTTGAATATTTATTCTTGTTATTCATCATTCAATCCTCAAATTATGTTATGCTGATTGATATCAATACAACTTGGAGGGCTCATACTGCACGAACAAGGCTCGAACCTCCCCCTTTGATTGTTCTCGTTTGTTGACAATGACAGTGGCGCAATGGCGCCGCTGGAAGAGAATATCGCAACAGAGAAACGGGTTGAGGTCGATGGGCCATGGCGGTACATGCGACGACCGGTAGCGAGCCGACTGCAGGAGAAGATGACGACGCAAGGGTCGCCGGAGGGGCGCGGCGCAACCGCGCTGCGCAGAGAACTGGGTCGCGACAGTGCCAGAGGGGTGTGGTGTCATCACACCATGCCAAAAGAAGGAGTTTCTGCTATTCAGGTCGTGGCGGTCAGATGGGCTGGGTGCGGCGCCATCGCACCGCACTAGAGGAGAACCACGACCACAGGCTGCGACAGACAGAGGAGGGTGGCCGGCTGATCCGGACACTGGTGTGTGCTACAGGCAGGACCTGAAGGGTCCTGTGCCACGTTCCAGTCGTTGTTGACGATAGGGGGTGTAACACCCCCCCCCCCCCCCCCCCCGCGTGTGGCCAGTCGGGCCCCGCGGGCCGGCCCCCCGAGCCACCAGCCAGCCAGCGACGCGGGCCGCTAGCCAGCTGGCCACTCAGGCCGCCGGGCTGGGCCACCCCCTCGGGTCGGGCCGCCCCTCGGTCTGAGCCGCCCACTCTGGTCGAGCCTCCCCCTCAGGTCGGGCTTCCCTTGGGCCAGGCGACCCCCTCAGGCCAGGCCGGACCCTCGGGTCTGGTCGGACCTGCGGACCGGGTCGAACCCCAGTCTGATAGCGTTTGACCCGAACACACCTCTTCGTCCATATCATAGGCTACTGGTGTCCAATCGATGAACTACCTGCGGTGACGGAAATCTTTTAGTGAGATTGTTCCTTTGGAATACCTCACATGAGGATTGGATATAGTTGGGGTATAATCGGGTTGGTTCGAACCTAAAATCCAATCGGGGCCATGGAAAGGAAATGCCAATAACTCACAGATCGGGCGTTCGATTGATGCACCGTCTGTTGCATTGAGACCCCTATGAAGAGGAAAACCATTGAAATAATTTTATGTGGAAATTCATGATAGTTCGAGTATCAAATAGTATCTCATGGAGTGGATCCTCTCAGAGACGAGCAAGAAGAGTATGGAGACCTAGTAGATGGCTGAGACCTGACGACTACTGACCTTTTGACTCGGAGTGTTTCGACTAGCCCAGTGGGAATCACATATGTGTGACGCTACAGACCCACAGTGGGGAGCGCCTCTGTGTGATGCAGCAAACCCATGGTACTCGACAGGAGGAGTACCTCAGCAGGCTACGAGGTGGAGAGCCTCTGTGTGGGCACAACAGATCCAGGATACCCGACAAGAGGAGTACCCCAATAGTTCAGGACAGTGGGAAGCACCTCTGTGTGATGTGGTAGGCCCACTGTACTCAATGGAGGAGGATTACACCATCAGATAAGGTTCTGACAGTTTTTTTGGGGATTATTACTTGATACTACCCCCTAAAATAAAATCCTGGTTTGAACTGAGTCAGTGAATTTTGTGTTTACATCATGATTGAGATGGGTTACTAGATAACTTAGGTATATAAATATGGGCATATACCTAAGTAAAGGTTATCTATTATTTATTTACTTTGTGGTTATCCTTGTTAGATATTGTGAGACCTTGAGGGTCCCGAGGTCCCTACTAAGTATCGTTATACTCACCCCTGCACAGGCTATGCCCACACCTCGTTGTGTTGGATGCAGTCGACGGACATCGCTGAAGGAGGACGATAGCACCAGGACTAGACGGTACCCAGAGGTGGACCTTATGATGAGTCGGTAAATAGAGAAGTCTGATGGACGTGGAGTGCTGAGGTGGAAATCTATACCTACCCTTCAGGTAGGAACCTCGGAGGACAATCCCAGAGCTGCTCTTTACCTTTCAGCTATTTGTCCATTTTTCATTTGTACTTCCTTTCAGTTGTACCTACACTTTACTGTTGGGATTGTATTTCTACCCCCTTTTACTTTACAACACTTCTTCTGTATATAGTATTTCTTAGTGTTTTGCTTCCAACTATGTACTCTGATTGTGTGTGTTTACTTTTTATAAAGGTAATGCATTCCCAGCTTAGAGATTTACGCCTTTGGTGCTAGTCGCTAGCCCCTGGCCTATAAAAGGCGGGCTTGGGGTAGTCACAAAATGGGTCCCGAGGATGGTTCGTGACAAATTTGTATTAGAGGAGTCGGTTCTACCGCAGAACTTAGGACTCTGATATTTGTTTTCTGTGAAGCAATAGCGTTAATGGTACTATGTGTGGTTTTCAGTTCAGGGAGTCCATTGTTGGTGCTGGCGGCCGACGTATCCATACACCAGGACCTTGACTACTAATTTCCAACTTAGTGCATGAAAAAAATGATTGTGTGTGTGTCTTTAAAAGTTTTCTTTAAGTCAACTCAACCAGGTCAACTCACTACGTATAGACTTTTGACCGTGTCGCATATGTTTCTTTTAAAATGCCTCCCCACAGTGCCCCGAGAGTCGTACGTACTGATAGCCCACCGAGCGATGAGGCTTTAGTGCAGGGCCCCTTTCCAGTTCAGGCACTAGAGGAGGCACTAACAGTACCACTTCCCATTGGTCCACTGATGCCACCATCCCCAGCAACAGACGATGCACACCACTTGAGCACGTTGCATGAGTTACAGCACCATAGGCCACCCAGGTTCCAGGGAGAGATGGACCCACAGGCGACTGAGGATTGGCTGGAGGCTGTGGTGAGAGTATTCAGGCTAGTAGGGACACCAGCAAACTACATGGTGATCCTTTCTACCAATCTCCTTCAGGTAGCTGCAGGCTGATGGTGGAGCCTGATTCTCCAGGTGCATGTTGAGGCGACACTTCTTTGGATAGACTTTGAGAGCCTGTTATGGGCAGAGTTTGTACCATCCACCCTTCATCCGGTGCGGATACAGGAGCTACTGCATCTACAACAGGGTAGAATGACTGTAGCACAGTACTCAGCGAGGTTCACCGACCTCTCTCAATACTCCACAGATATGGTACGGGACCAATTCTTCCGGGCTCGGACCTTTGAGCAGGAGCTTAGGTGAGAGATCAAGTCTTCGTTGATCTCCCTTAGCATCCCGACATAGACAGGGGTGTTAGAGAGATCCCTACTAGTAGAGAGTTTTCTTACTGAGCAGACACCAACAGCGAGACCCACTACTAGTCGACATGCAGCAGAGTCTTCTATAGCTGGCAGTAGACAGATGATACAGAGGACCAGACCCATGGGTGGATGACCGCAGGACTCTGGATCAGTTGTGCGGGTCACCCGAGGTAGTGACTTACCTTCCAGGAGCAGGCAGTGTTACTCATGCGGCGGGCGGGGTCACATGGCTCGTGACTGTCTAACCCTCCGTTCAGATGATCAGCAGATAGTTGAAGGACCTCCCAGGCCAAGGTAGAGGTTCTATCGAGGTGGTCCTTAGGGTGTAGGAAGACGTGGCAGAGGAACTGGTTGAGCAGCTGGTGGTGGAAGACATTACGAGGTGTTACCACCACCACCAACAGGAGGACCACCCCGACCGCAGGGAGCGGGTGGACATGGGAGAGCTCATCTTTAGGTATTTGAGGCCTTTGACCACGACGCTCCAGATATGATTTGAGGTACTATCTGTGTCTACTCCACCTTATTTGCAGTTCTTATAGACACAGGTTCCAGTCATCCTTTCATAAACACTGCCCTCTTTCAAAGCTTGAAGATTCCGATGGAGCCGTTGGATCGATCCTTATGGCTAAAGACTCCAACGGGAGCAGACTCGATGATTACGCACTGGTGCTGGCAGTGTGAGATTACTTTAGGATGTGAGAGCTTCGGCTGGGATCTCCTCGTAGCGGCGTCGAGGCCTTACAAAGTCATATTGGGTATGGAATGGTTATCTACAATCCATGCTCATATTGAATGTATTTGGCGCAATGCGCGGTGTGTTCGCACAGATGGGACCAGGTTCACCTTCACCGGTGAGAAAGGAACCTTTGCAGCACATAACGAACTAACTCAGTGGAGGTTGCATCCGATCACTCACCTGTTGGCTTGCCTTACCCTCGGAGTAGTTGATGTGGAGAGTCCAACTTATCCTACAGTGGTGGACCAGTACGCGAATGTTTTCCCTGATGATGTCCCAAGACAACCTCCTCGTATAGAGGTGGACTTTTACATTGACCTGTACCCCGAGGTGGCACTGATATCTACTCCAGCATATCATATGGCTCCCGCTGAGCACTGTGTGCTGTGGGTACAGCTAGAGGACTTATAGAAGAAGGGATTTATCTGGCCCAGTTTTTCTCCATGGGAAGCCGTGATTCTAATCGCCAAGAAGGAATATGGGATCTTGAGGTTCTGTGTTGACTATCGTCGTCTGAACCAGGTGACTGTGAAGAAAAAGTTCCCACTCCTGATGATTAGCGACCTCTTTGATCAGCTCAAGGGAGCACGATGGTTCTCGAAGATAGACCTCATATCAGGCGATCACCAACTCATATTTCGAGATGAGGATGTGCATAAGATGGCCTTCAAATATCGGTATGACCACTATGAGTTCTTAGTTATTCCCTTAGGCATAACCAATACTCCATTAGTGTTCATGTGTCTCATTAACAGGATCTTCCAACCATACCTCGATCGCTTTGTCATAGTATTCATTGACAACATTTTGATCTACTCGACTACCGGTGAGGAGCATGCCTACCATTTACAGGTAGTACTAGATACACTCTAAGAGCACCATCATTATGGTAATCTCTCGAAGTGCCAGTTTTGGATTTGAGAGGTTCACTTCTTAGGACATGTCATCTCGGAGGCAGGAGTTGCAGTAGATCCAGTGATGATTGAGGTGGTACTTTCTTGGGAGCTACCCAAGAGTGTGATGAAGGTACATAGTTTCCTGGGCTTGGATGGATACTATTGGAGATTCATCCCATACTTCTACAGATTTGCAGCACCACTATCATCCTTGAACAAGAAGGGGAAACCCTTTGTGTGGTGTGACAGATGCCAGAAGAGCTTTCAGGGGCTGAGGCAGAGGCTGACTAGCGCCCCCCATCTTGAGGCTTCTAGAAGAAGGCGTAGGGTACATAGTCTACTGCGACGAATCAGGGACCGGACTCAGGTGTGTCCTAATGCAGGAGTGAGTTGTGATCACATATGGTTCTCGGCATCTAAGACAGCATGAGCAGAACTATGCTACCCATGACCTAGAGTTATCAGTAATGGTCTTTTCCTTGAAGATGTGGTGACACTATCTGATGGGCGAACGTTTTACCGTGTACTCTGATCACAAGAGTCTCAGGTATATCTTCACTCAGAAGGACCTGAACCCGAGACATCAGTGTTGGCTTGATTTCCTCCATGACTATGACTTTGAGATATTCTATACTCATGGGAAGGGGAACATTGTTGCAGATGCACTCAGTAGGAGGACTGATATTCATCTAATAGGAGAGGCGACAGAGCAGCTGGCTGCCTTGAAGATATCTTTTTTGGATAGGGATGGAGAATCTTTTCTTCAGTCTCTTACAGTCACTCCTCCAATTTTCAGTGAAAGAGGGAGGCACATTGTGGAGATGATGACTGTGAGATGTGACGTGCTCAGATATCCACAGGGAAGGCACCTAATGGATTTTCTGAAGGTGGTGAGCATGTCATCCCTTTTAGAGGATGTACCATTGTACCAGTAGCACTTTAGGGGAAAGTGTTGATGGAGTTCCAAACGTCCCCTCTAGCGGTACATCCAGGAGTGGTGAAGATGTACCAGGACCTTCGACGACAGCAATAGTGGCCAGGTATGAAGAAGGCGGTAGCAGAGTTTGTCTCTCGATGCCTCGCTTGTCAGCAAGTGAAGGCGGAGCACTAGGTACCAGCATGCTTGGTTCATCCCTTAGAGGTCCCAGAGTGGAAGTGGGATGGGATATCCATGGACTTTGTGATGGTTCTTCCATGTACATCCAGGAGTCATGATTCAATTTGGGTGATCGTCGACTGACTCACCAAGTCGTCCCACTTCCTACCAATCAAAAAGCAGGGCTCAGTAGAGATCTTGGGATGCCTATATGTGCAAGAGATTGTGCGTTTGACTGGAGAACCTACTTCTATAGTCTCCGACCGTGACACATAGTTTACTTCCCGACTATGGAAGGGGTTGCAGGATGCTTTCGGGATGCAACTTTGTTTGAGAACCGCCTTCCATCCTCAAATGGATGGTCAGCCTGAGCGGACCATCTAGACCCTTGAGTACATGATCCGTGCTTGTGTCCTCAACTTCGGTCGCAGCTGGTATGACCACTTGCCTTTGGTGGAGTTTTCATACAACAACATCTGTCACTCCACAATAGGGATATCACATTTTGATACCTTGTACGAGTGACATTGCAGATCACCCTTGTGCTTGACTGACCCTGAGGAGTCAGCACTTGTGAGACCAGAGATGGAACGAGCTACCACGGAGAAGGTGAAGATCATCCAAGAGTGGATGAAGACTTCACAGAGCAGGCAAAAGTCATATGTTTATTGGAGATAGAGACCTCTGGAGTTTGAGGATGGTGACTACCCCTTTCTACAAGTCTCACTTAGACGAGGTCTACAGAGATTTTTCCAAGGTGAAAAGTTGTCTTTGCGATTAATCAAACCTTTCCAGGTCCTTAGCAGAGTAGGCAAGGTGACATACCATTTATCTCTTCCACCTCAGTTGGATTGGGTTCACGACGTCTTCCAGGTATCTCAGATGAGGAGATACGTGCACGACCCTTCCCACATCATCGACCACAGGGAGATGCACATCGATGATGGGGCGACTTTCATGGAGGTTCCAGTGGAGATTGAGGATCGATAGGAGCGGGTCCTACGTGGATGGTCGATACCTCTAGTGCATGTTCGCTGGAAGCATGGGATCCTCCAGGAAATCACATGGGAGCAGGAGGCTTAAATGCGTGCTCAGTATCCCCATTTTTTCCCTTAGTGTGAGTTGTATCTTATGGGGATGTAAATCCCAGAGGTGGGTAGAATGTAAAGACCTGTAAATTTCGTGGAAATTTTTTTCTTAAATAAATGGGAATTTTACAAGTCCGTGAAAATTATGGCGCTTGATTCCGAGGCCTGGTGTGCCTGGAATCAATTTCTAAAGTTTTGTTAGGTTATGTTCAGTAAATGTACGAGTGGGATTTTATAACTTTTGAACCAATGCTTGGAACTAAAATATGAGGGCGCCGTTGAACTCGCAGCATCAGTGATTTCTTAGTGAGACCTTCACCACAGTTGCGTTCTAATGAGAATGGAAGTTAGTTTTTTTGGGTTTTAAATTAAAATTGATTAAAAATAAAGTGCTAGATTTATTTTTATTTTTGGTGGTTAAAGATCCAAGAGGAAGTTAATGGTGTGGACCACCACGCCATAACCTCCCATGAGAGGTTATGGTGGTGGGGCCCACCCGCAAATAACCTCCCTTGAGAGGATATCCTTTTAGGGGACCACACGAGCTTTAAACTCCCCTTATATCTCCATAAAGGAGGATGAAACTCTTCACCTTCCCCCATTAATTATTTGAGAAAATACCATTCATTAATTAAATGACTTGTCTCATTTAATTAAACACAAGAATTAGAATGGTTGTGCAAAAAATTAATATATAACTTCATCTATTATTTTTGGTTGGCATCTTGGTGGAGCATTGAGGAGAGAAAGAATTATCCCACAAAGAACGCTTCCTCCTCCAACGAAGAACCTTCGGTCGAGGGACGAAACCATCACCCACGAAGAACGCCAACGATGTCATCTTCGACTTCAACTAGTCCGAACTCTCCTTCCACCATCAACGAACGACAAACGAGGTAGGGGTTTGAGTTGAATTTTTATTCTTGTTCTTTGTAATTTAATCCTTAGAGTATGTTATGTCGATTGATATCAACGAAACGTGGAGGGCTCAGACTACACAAACACAACCCGACCCACCACTTTGATTGTTCTCATTTGTTGATGATGGCGGCGGTGCAACGACGCCGCCGAAAGAGAGGATCACAACATAGAAACAGGTCGCGGACGTACATGCGGCGACCGGAAATGAGCCTGCCGCAGAAGGAGCGGGTGGTGCACGGGCCACCGAGCTGCTGGAGGGGCGCAGAGCCAAAGCACCGCGCAGAGAACCAGGCCGTAGCCAGATGGGCTACGGTGGTGCCAGAGGGGTTTCGTGCCATCACATTGTTCCAGAAGAAGGAGTCACGGCCTCGTAGACTGCGGCAGTTGGACGGGCTAGGCAGGGCACCGTCGCGCTGCGCCAGATGAGAACCGCAGCCATAGGCCATGGCAGATAGAGGAGGAAGGACGACTGAGCCTTCCACCGGTGTGCGCTACAGGCGGGACCCGAAAGGTCCCATGGTTACCAGGGTTGGCGCCACGCGCCGGCCGTTGCAGAAGATAGGGGGTGTAACAAGCCCCCCCCCCCCCCCCACGTGTGTCCAGCTGGGCCGGCCCGCTAGTCGGCCACCCATTCTGCCAGCCCTCCGGCCACGCGGGCCACCCACCAGCCGGCCGCGCGGGCTGCCAGCTAGCCGGGCCATGCTGGTCGCCGGTCCGTGCCGCCCGCTCGGGCCCGGCCGCCCCCTCGGGCCGGGCCACCCCCCTGGGTGGGATGCCCTTAGGTCGGCCACCTGCTCGGGTCGGGCTGGACCCTCAGTCCGGGTCGGACCCATGGATAGGGTTGGACCCAAGTTCGATAGCATTTGACCCGAACACACCTCTTCATCCATATCATGGGCTATGAGTGTCCGATCGACGAACCGCATGTGGCGATAGAAATCTTGGAGTGAGACAGTTCATTTGGAATAAACCACTTGAGGTTTGGATACATTTGGGGTATGGTCGGGTTGGTTTGAACCTAAAATCCAACCGGGCCCCTAGAAAGGAAATGCCAATAACTCACAGACCGAGCGTCTGATTGACGCGCCATCTGTTGCATTCAGAACCCTATGACGAGGCGGACCTTTGAGATACATTTACATGGGACTTAGTGACAACTGGAGTATTGACCAATAGCATGTGGATTAGATCCTCCAGAAGATGAGAAAGTAGAGTACGGAGACCTAGTAGTTGGCTGAGACCTAACGACTGCTAACCTTTCGACTCGGAGTGTTTCAACTAGCCCAGTGGGAAGAGCCTCTTTGTGACGTGGCAGACCCACAGTGGGGAGCGCCTCTGTGTGACGTAGCAGACCCATGGTACATGACAGGAGGAGTACCTCAGTAGGCTATGAGGGGGAGCGCCTCTGTGTGAGCACGGCAGACCCACAGTGGAGAGCACCTCCATGTGAGCACAGCAGATCCATGGTACTCGAGAGGAGGAGTACCCCTGCAGTCCAGGATAGTGGGAAGCACCTCTGTGTGACGCGGAAGGCCCACTTTGCTCGATGGAGGAGGATTACACCATTATATGAGGTTCCAATAGTGTGTTTGGGGATTTTTAATTGATACTACACCCCAGAATAAAATCCTGGCTTGAGATGAGTTAGTGACTTTTTTTCTTACCTTGTGATTGATATGGGTTACTAGATAACTTAGGTATATGTATGGGCATATACCTAAGTAAGGTTTATCCACTGTTTCATTACTTTGTGGTTATCCTTGTTGCATATTGTGGGACCTTGAGGGTCCTGGGGTCCCTACTGAGTATCATTATACTCACCCCTGCATGGGCTATGCCCGCACCTCGTTGTGTTGGATGCAGTCGATGAACAACGCTGATGGAGGTTGAGAGTGCCAGGACTGGACGGTACCCAGAGGTGGACCTTATGACAGGTCGGTACACAGAGGAGTCTAAGAGACGTGGAGTGCTGAGGTGGTCATCTGTACCTACCCTTAAGGTAAGAACCCTGGAGGATGATCCAGGAGCTTCTATTTACCTTTCAGATATTTTCCCCCTTTTCAGTTGTAATTTCTTTCATTTATACCCGTACTTTACTGTTGGGCTAGTATTTCTGACCCCTTTTACTTTCCAGTACTTATTTTTTATATAGTATTTCTTCGTGATCTGCTTCCATTTGTGTACTCTGATTGTTTGTGTTTACTTTTTATAAAGGCAATTCCTTCCTAACATAGGGATTTGTGCCTTTGGTGCTAGTCGCTAGCCCCTGGCCTATGGAAGGAAGGTTTTGGGTAGTCACGACATGGGTCCCGAGGATGGGTCGTGACAAAAAAACCTCCATTATTCAATTTAATTACAAATCCATTTGTAGATGAAAATGGATAAGATACTTAGAGAATATATTTCTTTCTTTGGTACATAATTATAAAGAGAAGGTTATCATATATTTTTATCATCACTCAAGGGATGTGGATCAATGGTGGTAATTGATTCAAAAAAAGTAAGGATGAAGAGGAACTAAATACTATTTAATGAAATAATTTTAATAAAATTTTCCTAGAAAAATATTTTCATCACAATCAATGTGTGGATATGGAAATATAATTCTTAAGTCTAAGAAAAAATGAAGAGGAAAATTTTTCTAAGTATGAATCCAACATTACAAGGTTAGAATGGCATGATGTGGACTACGTACGTAATCTAAAGAGTAAGATTGATAATTTCTTTGATGGGATAAATCCTATCCTTTTAAGGTAACTTGTCTCCATAATATTCTCATAATATGAGAATATAATATCATGTGTTAATAATATAGAGAAATAATACTCCATGTCTTATAACTTTTAAGGAAAAAAGGTTATGAATATGGTGGCTGAGAGCTCTAGAAAAGGAAATACTGAAAAAAAGAAGCAAGTAATAGTTAAATTTAATATTTATAATAATTATTAAAATAAAAATTATTGGACATGCTTTTTGGGAGTGGGAGTTTACTTCAAGTGTTGAGAGAAAGTCTACCAGGCCTATGATTTCAAGGGTAAGAATGAAGCTTCCAATTTTCAATGCTTCAACTGTAACGATATTTGGTACTATAAAAATTATTTTCCTAGTCATTAGAGGTAATTTACCTCTTGAAAAGTCCAAGGGAGCAAGGAAAAACTTATGTGATCACAATAGCTGAGGTTGAAGTCACTAAAAAGATGTTTTGGAAGATACTTTATTCATATTTTCATATTTAGCAAATGAATTTTTTAATTTTGGATATCCTCAATATTTTATATCTTCATGTTTTCCCATAAAATTATAAATTTCTCTAAGTCTTTAAGAAGGGAGCTATCATTCAATACTCATATTGGAAGTCCCACCGAAATAAGAACGTGACAGTCAGTTCCCATTATTCCACATAAATATTCCCTATATGCTAACTTTATTATTAAACCTATGGTTTATTATTATATAATCCTTGATATGGATTGTATTTAAAAATATTATACAAATTTTTTTTAAAATGTGTAGGAAATTATAATTCATGATGAATACATGGATGTACTCATATTTATAGAGGATACTTTATCATCTAAGTCATGTCAATATCCACCCCTAGTAACTCTTCTGAATGAAATAATTGTTGAATAAGAATAGAAATAACTTACTGATGGAAAATTTAATCATAAAATTAAATATGTACCTATTTTACTTGAATACATTTATGCATTTATTTTGGAATTACCTAAACATCCACCAAATCATGAGGTTTATTATTCCATTGATTTAATCCTTTCTAAAATACCAATATCAAAGAATCCATATAGAATGGCCAATGTGGAATTAGTTGAATTGAATAAATTTTGGAGGAGTTATGTAATAAAGTATTTATACTCCCTAGCATTTCACCTTGGGGTTACCCTTGTATTTTTGTTAAGGATAAAGATATATATATGAGGATATTCATTAATTATAGGGAAATAAATTTCATTATGATAAAGAAAATGTATCTTCTAACACACATTGATGAATCATTTGATCGACATTGTAAAGATCAATATTTTTCAATGATTTACCTTCATTTTGGGTATCATCAATTGTGAGTAAAGAAGGATGTAATTTCGAAGACAATGTTTTTAATGTTTTATAGAAATTATGAGTATAAATTAATTCAATTTGGATTAACTAATTCACCCTCTATTTTTATATATCTAATTAATATAGAATTCAAGTAATATCTTGTTTATTTTTTTGTATTTATTTATTATTTATTGGTGTATTTTAAAAGATTTGAACACCATGAAAAATCACTTGAGGATCGTTATTAAGACTCCTAAAATAAAAGAGTTTTATGGGAAATTTATCATGTGTGAATTATAGCTTAAGAAATGTTATTTTATTTCTCATATTGTCTCAAATGATGTAATCTCAGTTAATCCTATGAAGAAAAAGTAAGTGCAATAATATATTAAACAAAAAACTTAATCAAGGTATCTTTTTTCATTAGTTTGGTAGGTTAATATCGATGATTTGGTAAAAAAATCATGTCTAGATAACATGATAACCAATATTAATTATAAAGGGGTTAAGTTAATATGGAAAAAGGAATGTAAATAGTTTTTAAAAGTATTGATGAAGATATTGGTGGATTCTTTGATCTTGACTCTACTATTGAGAAATAATTTATTTGTGATATATAGTGATACATCAAAGAAGGGACTTGGTTATGTTCGTTTATAAAATGATAATTTTATTTCCTAGGAATCATGGAAGTTAAAGACTCATGAAAAAAACTATCCAACCCATGATCTTGAGTTAGTAGACGTAATATTTAATTTGAAGATATAGAGACATTATCTCTATAGTGAAAGATGTTAGATATATACAGATCAAAATATTTTGGAATACATATTTTCATAGAAAGAGATCAACATGAGGAAAATGCAATGGATCGAGATAATCAAGGATTATGATTTATCAACACACTACCATTAAGGGAAGGAATATAAGGTAGGGTATACATTGATTTGGAAAGATCATGTAGTTGAGAGAAAAATTAGGATTGATAATGTGCATATATTTAGTAAAGATAGATATGTGAATTATTAAGGAAGGGGAAACATAAATCCTTTGACAAATGATTTCCAAACCATATTTTTTTGAAATTATAAAAAAAATTTAGCATGGTGATGAAAAATTTCAAAATAAAATTAATGACGTGAATGATGGGAAATTCAGAGACTTCAAATATAAAGCTTCCATTATAAAATTGGGAATGAGGATATGTGTTCCATCTATACCTGAGCTGAAAAAGAAATTATTAGATGATTATAATACCTCAAATTTATCTATACACCCTGGTAGAACCATGATTTATATATATTTGAAGGAACATTTCTGTTAGGATAATATGGAGTGGGAAACTTATGATTATGTTTCAATATGTTTGGTTTTTCAATAGGTGACGGTTCAAAGACAACATCCTAGAGAATTCATGTAACCTATACCTATTCCTACATGGAAATGGGATGACACTACTATAATATTTTTCATAGGATTACCAAATACTTCTTGAAATAATGATAAAATATGGGTTATTGTTGATCCCCTTACAAAATCTACAAATTTCATCTCTATAAGAGAATTTTTACCTCTATATAACCTTGAAAAATTCTATATTAATTATGTTTTAAGACTTCATGATTCTGATATTTCAATTATGTCAAATCATGATCCAAGATTTACATCAATATTATGGAACAGTGTTCAGAAGGAACTTGATATCGAGATTATTTTGAGCATCCCTTACCACACTTAAACCAATGGGCAATCCAAAAGGACTATCCAAACATTAGAAGAAATGTTGTGGTCGTGATCACTTAATTTTCATGGTATATGGGATCAATATTTACCTTTGGTACAGTTTTCCTATAACCAAAACTTCTATTCCAGTATTCAAATTGTGTTATATAAAGCATTATATGGAAAGAGATATTGTAATCCAACTTTTTGGGATGAATTTGGTGAATTAAATATTCTAGGATTATAAATTATTAAAGATACAATAATATAGGAAAAGAAAATTCATACTCATATTAGAGCATCCCAAAGAAGGAAAATGATTTTTTTAGATAACTAGATGAAAGATTTTGAATTTCAAGTGGGAGATCACATTTTCTTGAAAGTAAATCCAAGGAATAGTCTTATAAGGTTTGTTAAGAAAGATAATATTTGCCTAAATTACATCAGACCTTTTAAAATGTTATAAATAATTGGTGTGGGGGGTTACCATTTGGAAAAGCTACCAACTATCTCTAAAGTACATGATGTTTTCCACATATTATTGTTAGGGAATTAAATGCCATAACCAACACATTTTCTCAATATTGAAGAAATAAAATGATAACATAATATATATTACTTTGAAGATCCTATCTAGATTCGGGAAACCAGATAACATGTATTGAGTAATATGATGTATTGACCAGTAAAGTTACTTTGGAGAAATCATAAGATAGAATATGAGACATGTGAACCTAAATAAATTATGAAAAAGATCTCCCAAAATCATTTAATTAGGTGACATTATAGAAATTTTGGGAAAGAAATTTTTTATGGTTGGAAAAATGTAAAACCTATATATTTTATGATATATTTCTTTTAAAATAAATCTCTTTGATAGCTTTCGATACACACAACCTTGAGTTTGAAAGAACCTTAATATCACATATCATTATAACCTAGTGATTAAATGGGAAGGTATCAATAGGAATAACTAAATTTTAAAAATTATATTTATTACATATGTATAAAATAAATTCATTTTTATTTGATTATAAATAAAAACAAAAATCATTTGAAAGTAAAATAATTTTTTTAAAACTTTTTTTTTGCACACAATTTTTTATATTAATAAATTAAATTAAATTTTATTGTTGAATTAATTTAAGGGAAACTATATATAATATGTTTAATACAATTTTTTTATCTAATATTGTTTTGGTTCCAAATTAGTGTACATCAAGTTCTATGCTTAAAAATTGTATTTTTTTAAAAAGAAGCTTTTATCAAGTTGTGTACACTTATTTTAAAATGAATATATTACAATATTAGAATTTTTTTTAACAAAATAACTTAATTTTTGAAATAAAAATTCTGAAATTATATTAGGGTGGATTTTAGATAATTTTATGAAAGAATTAATTTTTTTTGATGAATAATAAAAAATACCGATTTTTATTAAAAAATTTATTTTCATTAAAAGAATTTAAATTTTTTTATTTAATTAAAATGGTTTTAAAAGTAAAATTAGAAAAATTATGTTATTATTAATCCAATTTAAGAAATTTAATCAATTGTATGTTGAAATTTAATATAAAAACCCTTTATACATAAGAAAACATTTTCTTTGGAAAAAAGCATTTCACATTTTTTTGGGTCTAGTTTTAAATTAAATTCTTCTACTTACTAAAATTGAGTACGATAAAATGGATTAAATATTTTGAATAATAATAATTAATATTATTTAATAAGGTCAACTTAGTGTTTTTTATGATCCATGGATTTCCTTTGAGGTATGAATCTTTTTGTTTTTGGTTTAACTCTGTGGTTTTAACCTAATGTGAGTGGTTAATGAAATCACGAGAGTCTAAGGGGGTTACCTAGGATTTTTTTGGATATTTAAACCCACATTTTAGAGAAAATATAAAATCCACATGTTTAGTATAAACCATGCAACCCTAGCCACGTATTTTGGATTAACTGTGATGGGATGAACAAAAGACTACAGGAGGCCGCACAATTTGAGAAAACTGTGCCTCCTGAGTTGTATTCTTGTGTGGGGGATTTTCATTTTTTGATAGAGGATTAGAACATGGTAAGTTATTTTTTTGTCTAACCATGTTCCATTATTGTGGGAGTTTACCCCTCTAGACAAAAAAGGGAGAACGGTTGGCACACTATTTGGCCAATTGTACGACCGAACGGTGCGACCCAGTTAAACGTTAGGAAATTACCTTTCACCTTAAAATATTTTATAACCAAAATTTGTATTATTTATTCCTATAGTGGACAGCCTCTTGATGTTCTAATATCCTTTAAATCTCAACTCATTATTTTTTCTCCCATTTCTCCATACAAACATGGATTCAAACACTTTTAGTGTCATTGGATCCATGCTGGTGTGTTCTTCATTCATCTTACGTCATTCTTTATTTGACTTCATATTTATGGAGTTATTTATGGGAAATATATTATGAAATATTTTATTGTTTTAATATTTTCTTCATTTTTATTCTAATTTAGACAAAATTAGAGGTTGATACTGGAAAAGCACTCTACTAGGGACCTATGATAGGTGGTTTATACCTTTTCTTTATAGTTTGGTGTTTTATAAGACTTATTTCCATTATGCGACACACCATAACTTCCAATGTTTCCCTATAAATTAATTAAATGTTTAAATATAAGGAATTGGAAGTTTATAGGATACCCCTTAAGTACAATTCTGTGGTTGGATATCGTTTCTCCTCAACCTGGTCTACCCATAGAGTGGACCCTTTATTGTTTTTACCTATGTTGTACCACCTCATTGTGTGTGTGTGAGCTAACCTTGCTAAAGTGATCATTTTTAAACTAAATGGAAATTTAATTGAGATTATTAGAGAGATATGATGCCTCCTTTATACATGATGACATGATATAAAATGTTTTCAAATTTTAAATAGATTTTATAGAGATTGTGGAAATGTGTTTGAAGAAATCATGTAATGTGAATGTTTATGAAATGATGATTAAATTGATATGATGAATTTAAATGTTAGTGGATTCCTTGGATGATCTCCTTGGATCATGATTTCATTAGTTTCTATGGAAGTTTATCCCATGGAACTTTTTTTAAGTAGGTGCATACCTTAGACCTATTTACACGATGGATCATAATTCCCTAGGATGCCTCGGTCTTTTACACCCCTTAGATCCAACTATATTAGAATCATATTGGCCTTCATCTATTGATAAGATACTTATAATCCACCAGTCTTTACCATGTTTCCATCGAGATTCTTATGAGTCTATACATGGATGCCTTGGTATTCTATACCTTGGATACGTCCCTTCATGGTCTTGCACATTTGATTAAACGGTTATGACATTGTGAATGATTTTGATTACACGGTATAGAAAAATAAGGATGATTTATGAATACTGAATTATATGGCAAGGTCGTAGTGTATATTTTTATATGATTAAATATATAGTCCTAGTATGGGAATTATTTTATAGTTGTTAAAATAGAAAGTATAACTTTTTTATTTCTACTTTACAATTTCCCTTGTTTAGGGAGATCGACTTTTGTTTACAGGAAGCTATGTTTGGAGATACAGGATCACACTTTACTTTCAGTACTAATATACCTACGATATATTGCAAATTACTTTTGGTTATATCTCACAGACTTGATTTTTTATAGACACCCTTAGTTTTGGCCAACTCAATGTTATCTCACACATTGTTTGATCCATCGTTGGTTACATAGAAAAAAATTATGTATAAAAGTTAGGATTGGGGAAGGTTTCCATTTTATGATGTTTGATTTGATTTCTTCATAGGATCATTGGAGCACTAGACCAATATATGCTCATGATTCTAGCGGGTGTAGTTCCTTTTTGTAATATTTATACATTTGATACATATATTGTACTGGATACATGTATACATGTTTCCTGCTTTATAGAGGTGTAAAAAGATCATCATATTATATATGACTACTTCTGACTTATTTATTATTACAATCCATTGGATGTTTATCTTATGTCAGTGATTAATATTATTCTTCACCTATTGAAGGGTGTATTCATACCACTACATTACACATTGAAATTAGAGAATAGTATCCCCATAGACACTGTCACGAACCAACCCGGGTCGACCCCGAACCGGTCACCCGAGTCGGTCCGCGACATGGCCCGAGAGGCGTTCCCGATCCTCCCGGGCTGGTGACAAGCTCCAGGGCATCACAGAGTACACGTGGGAATGATTTGGCCCAAAGGAAAATAAACTAAACAGCGGAAAATAAAATAGAACAAAAATGAATAAAGAAAGAGCAACCAACAACACTACTAACCTAACCACGATCCAAACTCCAGGTAACCCCATGGGTCACTCTCCAATACCACAACCAACATCGCTCAAGGAAAAAAACTGAATCTGGAACCTACAACAGAACTAAAAACAAGAAAACACTATAGGCGTGAGTATTAAAACTCAGTAGGTAAGCCCGACTATTTCTATTCCCGATGCACATACCAATAAATAAAGAATTTATCAATTCCAGGTTTGAACTAAATTATATAAAATATGGTTTCCACACACATTCATTTCTAAAACAAGTAACATTCCATTGCCCTTTTTAATTTAGAACAAGTTTAATGTTGAAAGAAACAGGTGCATTGCATTTTTAAAACATTTTGCGAACAATTTAGAAATCCAAACTTTAGTTTTTTTTTTGTCAAAAGGAGAATCACACACAACACACACTAAGGGCAATGGTAAAAAGTGTCACACATGGGTCAGCAACCGAACTCGACCTCTCAATCATCCACCACACAAATAAACACTAAAAGAAACATGGGTCGAACCTAGGAGATCGTGAACAATCCATAACGTACTATACATGTGACTCATCCTGAAGGCATGCCATAACTCGATGACGTCATAACGCCCATAATACTACCCGGCATAGCCCTGCATGGCCTAACCGAGGGGCCCAATCCCCATAGCAGCAATAACTCAGTATTCCCCTGCTATTGGGCCACTAGCCAGTGCGTGGTCTAAACTAGTGCAGCAATCGTTCTCAGAAAATTCACTCAATATGTCAGGTTCCCATGTCATCACAAGCAATAAAAAAGGGGGTGTGTTTACAATGTAAATAAATCAGTCACGATGCACAAAAATCACGTACAGCTCACGCAAACAACGCACACCAAAGATCACCCCCGAGTGGGATTTCCAAGATAATCCATTTCATTAAAGTGCCAAACGGGCCTTCACCAATTTTAAAGTAAAACCTCATTTCTCAAAAAACTCAAAACGCTTGTTCAGAAGAAATTATTTATCTTTAAAACTAGAAGCACATTTGAAGTTCCGTGAATTATGTTTAAAGGCCAAACTGGCATTCTTTCAAAACTGGGTGTCCGCCCGTCAAGAAAATGTCACAAGTTTTCGGTATAAAATAAACAGCTCTTTTCGCACTAAATAATAATTTAAAGTTTTATTATCAAATATTATTTCTAATTAATTAAAAATTAATAAAACAACAAGCAATTAATAAATTCTAAATCTAAAGGTAAGTGCAATGGGGGACATACCTCGGCTCGCTGTCCAACACAACGGCGCAACGCGCCTCGCACGGGCGCGCAAGCGCGCGCCAGATGACGATCGAATGAGTGTGGAAAAACCTTGCCAACACGCTGCAACCACAAAGATAACTGAAATACGTAAACACCGACTTAAAACAATCCAAATGAACAAACAACGCAAAATAACCAGTTAGACACGTTTTGAAAATATCACATCCAAAGCACGTATCAAAACACAACCAAACTCTATATTTGAATCTAATCGCGACCTTTAGACACACTAACCAATTTTCAAATATCATACACACCACATTACTTAATCAATAAACCATTTGAATAACTTATAAAACATCTGCGGATGGTGAAACCAAGGTTCACACCAAATCATACTCAATTTCCCATAAGAAAGCACTTTAAAATAAAACACACTACATTTTCACACCCAAACACAACTCAACACCTAACAACCAACCCATAAAACATTTTATAAAACAACGCACCCATTTTCACACACAAAACATCACCGCTTTTTACAGAAAACCACTTTTCAGTTTACACACACCAAAACCTGCTAAAAATGTCTTTTATGACTCTCTGCACATTGACGCTAAACCAAAACACAACTGCAATGTTTGTGAAAATGCAAATAAAAAAAATTATGCATGGTTGTTCGCAGAAAACACGCACTTACCATAAACACATATCAACTTCAATTAAAACTTTATATACATCAAACAAACTAATAAATACAAATGCTAAACTAATTTAAGAAGAAAAAAAATTAATTCATAAACAATCGCTAAACGCATAAACATGATACTTAGCAAATCAAATACATATTAAATATCAAACAAAACTAGATTCGCAGTACGCAACTAATAAAAAAAATAAACATGCTAAAATAATTAATCTCACAAATTAATTCGTTAAACAAAATTTATATACAGAAACACCTACCTCAGAAATTGATAGACCACCCGAAAATGGTGCGAACCCTCGTTCGCACCGCAATTGCACCTGTGGCAAACCAAAATCACCACACGCAATTAAAATCAAACCAACTAAAAAAAGGATTTACCCCTAAAACAACAACCCTTACCGAAGAGGGGACAAATTGTAAATGGAGAGGGTTTCACACCGATGAGCAGGGGTCACGTCGGCCAGCAAGGGGTGTGCCGCCAGTGCTGGGAGGGTTACGGACCGAGATCAAGAGGGGCGAGGAACAATACCCTTCTCGAGTGCGGAAGATGAAGTCCGGAGGGCCGATGCGCCGCTGGCCGACTAGTACTGGCTAAGTCAGGTGGACGGAGGCTGGAAGGGGAAACATAGGGTGAGGCGCGGGCCGGGATGCAGTGGGAGGAGGAGTATGGTAGGTGGGGGGGGGTGCACGGGGCGACGATGGGCTGGCCGGCAGGGGTGGCTGGGACCGACCGCTGCAGGAGGCGGGCCGAGGGAGTCCGGCGAGGCTGTCCGGCGGGAGGGAGAGGGAAGGCGGTGGCATGCCGGCGACGGGAGACCAGAAGGGTAGCGGCGGGTCGCGCGCAGCAAGGGAAGGGAGAAGGGGGGGTTCGGACGCGATGATGGGAAGAGGAGGGCTGGGAGCGGCTGGGGTGGCCGAGTCGCCGGAACACAGGCCGGAGCAGGGGGAACAAGAGAGGGGGCCGGTTCGGGTGGCGGTAGCTGGAACAGGAGGTCGGTGCGGCGGAAGGTGGCCGGGACGACGGGGCGAGGCCGCTGACGGAAGGAAGAGGGGGTCGTGTAGGGCGGTTGCGCCGGTCAGGGCAAGCAAGGGCACCGGGGGAAAACAGAGAAGGTAGAAGGGGTGCGGGCTGCGGGTGGCGGCGTGCGAAGAAGGAGGCGACGCAGGTATGGGAAGAGGGAAAGGGGGGGCCGCCTATGGGTATTAGGGTTACAATGTGTTTTTTTCATTATAATAAAATAATAAAAAAATATGAAATAAAATAATAAAACAGTACTAAAAATAATAATAATAATATCAGAATAATAATAATAATAAAATTTACAATAATAAAGATAATATTAATAAAATTTATTAACTATTAAAATAGAAGTTAAAATAATAAAAAAAATAACATTTAGAATAATGATAATAAAATAATAAAATAATAATAGTAGTAGTAGTAGCACAAGAATAAAAATAATAAATACAATGAAATGAAGGTTAATAAAAAAAATTTAATGTTAATGATACCATATTATCAAAAATAATAAAAATAAATAGAAGGGGAAAAGGCCCGACACCTAGGCTGACTGCGCGGCGACCGCCAACCGCGCGGCGGCCGCGCTCAGTTCCGAAACCCAGTAAAGGCATTAAACGACAACAAATTTTAATTTGGGCTCAGCCCAGACCTCGGTGCAAACAATCGAAACCAAGAAATTATAAAAATAAAATAAATAGAAACGGCGGTTGTGACAATTCTCCCCACCACAGACACTTTCTGCCCCCATAAAGTCACACAGCTAACCGATAGGCAAAACAAGATTCCTTGCCCAAATAAAACTAGCAGAACCCACAACATAAGAGAATGAGAGAACACATGAGGGTTCTCCCCACCACAAGAACTCAACTAGTGCGGAAATTAACACCCAGACATACCACCTCGGGAAGGGGGCGACATGGGAACTCCCAAACAAACCTCTATAGCACGAGCGAAACAGCATCTCCGCCAAAACTTGGAACTCTCGACTCAGACCAAAGAAATCCTGAAGACGATAGAAAAAAAAATCTCCAAGTAGAACTTAATCCAAGCAGTAAACCCGAGCATAACAGCAAGCCTGGACTCCACCACAGGCACTTATATCTCCAAAAGAACATCGCCAAACCAAGATTAACCCACGCAAGGTCCAAACATACCTCTAAGAAAATGCACGATACTAAACACCATAATCCGACAAACGAGACGGTTCAGATTACTAACGAATACGTTCATCCCAACCTCACGACGACACAATGAACCGAAAACAAATACAAAACTTTAACAGTGAAAGAATGAGAATGGAAGGACATTAAATGTTTCGTTGGAAACACTAAACACCCAAACCCGAACTGAGGCTTCACACCCCCGTCAACTCCTGACTGCGCGCGAGCTTTACCCCAAGTCCCGTGGTTGGGGCTCTGATGGTTGAAGCATCTCCTGCCTCACAGCCACGCACTAGAATATTCTAGTCACAGTGTCTTCCTCAGGCGACGCTTCCTGCAAAGCGTCTCTAGATGATCCAGAAACCTGCAATGATGGCACGTCTTCGGAGGGGTGTGACATGATGGCTTGCATGCCCCAAACGTCCATACTGACGGTAAACCATTAGAAGGTCTGACAAACTGGAAGTTAGAGCCACTGAAGAGAATGTTTTAGTAATAGGTCCCTCTGGCACACACTACTCGCCAGATGGGGAACCTTGACGAGCAAGTGGATACGCTGGATTGTCAACCATATCCACTCCAACGACCAACTCAACTAAGAACGCCTCATCCACCAGCTTCTCAAAGTGATGGTCCTCAGAAAAGAGGACCCACTCCTTGATCTCTAAACGAAGACCCTTTATGAAGAGAGAAGTCTTCATCCGGTCTTGCGACTCTACCCCCAGAAAAAGAGACACAAGATCCTTGAAATGTTCAACATATGCTTTCACCGTCTGCTGGCCATGTTGAACACGTATAAACTCTTTCATTTTCTTCATCTTCACCTCCAAAAGTATAAATCATTGAACGAAGATGGCTTTGAAGACATACCACATCATCCCAACTTACAGTAATGATGGGGTGAACAACTCCAACTCGTCCAGAGCTGGACCTTCGCACAGACCCAAAACACGTACACTTTAACCGCTTCGGGATTTCCCAATACCCTGAAGATACGCTTGACTTCTTCAATCCACTGCACTGTCTCTAACAGACTCCAATCACCATGAAGGACAGACAACGTCCAAGAACGACCAAAAACTGGGCATGACTCATCAAAACACTAGGGATCTTTCTGGGCGGCATTTTTGAAAAACAAATATAACACCGAGATGAAACTGATATCAATCGATGCAACGTCAATAAAGCACCCTCGTCCAAAAAAAAACAAGCTCAAAACCAAACAAAAACAAACACAACCCCAAAACTGCTTTTCACTTTATATTTCAAAACCTACTTCTTTCAAGACTACTTTCCAAATACCAACTCCACTTTTTAAACCAAAACCGCTCTCCAAAACCATTTTCCTCTTTAAAATCCAATTTACAAAACCAGGTCAAGCCTTAAATTTCAAACACACCCAGGTAATCTCATGAACCGTTGCACATGTATTCGTCTACTTTCATTCATACGCACCAACGCGCACTTTCCACGCATCTTCTCACATGTGCAAACATCCATAAGGAGTACCTGAGGTTTCACCCCTAACCGATCTCGACCAATTTCAAAGCAAACATCTGTTTTCCAAACCAAATGCTTTTAGTTTTTAAAACCCATTTCATAAATTTAAAGTCCTTTAAAAGAAATTAGTCTCATTTTCAAAACCCCATTTTTTTCCATTTCCAAAAATGCACTAACACCAACCGGAACAAAAATGACACTTAAATTGCATCAAACACCGCAGTGAGGGACTAGTAGTCACGCATAACCTGGTGACATGGTAGTGGGACATGTCCCAAGTAGGCGTCGACCACTAGGAGGAATTCAAACCATGTTCCCAGAATCCACATGGGTCACTAATCCATGTGAAATCACGATGTAACATCGGCTTACCTCTGTTGTCATCCCTTAATCCAAAACAATCAAAAACGAAACAAAGACTCAATTCCTGGACTATCCCTGGCAACTCGAGGTGCAGAACGGGCGAGGGTTCATGACGTCCTTCCCGTACCTACCTCTCAAGTCCTGAGAATCCTAATCTCCATCTACCAGACATCCCAAATAACAAGGTCCGCCTTTGATACCATTTTGTCACGAACCAACCCGGGTCGACCCCGAACCGGTCACCCGAGTCGGTCCGCGACATGGCCCGAGAGGCGTTCCCGATCCTCCCGGGCTGGCGACAAGCGCCAGGGCATCACAGAGTACACGTGGGAACGATTTGGACCAAAGGAAAATAAACTAAACAGCGGAAAATAAAATAGAAAAAAATGAATAAAGAAAGAGCAACCAACAACAATACTAACCTGACCACGATCCAAACTCCAGGTAACCCCATGGGTCACTCTCCAATACCACAACCAACATCGCTCAAGGCGAACAACTGAATCTGGAACCTGCAACAGAACTAAAAACAAGAAAACACTATAGGCGTGAGTATTAAAACTCAGTAGGTAAGCCCGACTAATTATATTCCCAATGCACATACCAATAAATAACGAATTTATCAATTCCAGGTTTGAACTAAATTATATAAAATATGGTTTCCATACACATTCATTTCTAAAAAAAGTAACAGTCCATTGCCCTTTTTAATTTAGAACAAGTTTAATGTTGAAAGAAACAGGTGCATTGCATTTTTAAAACATTTTGCGAACAATTTAGAAATCCAAACTTTAGTTTTTTTTGTCAAAAGGAGAATCACACACAACACACACTAAGGGCAATGGTAAAAAGTGGCACACATGGGTCAGCAACCGAACTCGACCTCTCAATCATCCGCCACACAAATAAACACTAAAAGAAACATGGGTCGAACCTAGGAGATCTTGAACAATCCAGAACGTACTATACATGTGACTCATCCTGAAGGCATGCCATAACTCGATGACGTCATAACGCCCATAATACTACCCGGCATAGCCCTGCATGGCCTAACCGAGGGGCCCAATCCCCATAGCAGCAATAACTCAGTATTCCCCTACTATGGGGCCACTAGCCAGTGCGTGGTCTAAACTAGTGCAGCAATCGTTCTCAGAAAATTCACTCAATATGTCAGGTTCCCATGTCATCACAAGAAATAAAAAAGGGGGTTCGTTTACAATGTAAATAAATCAGCCACGATGCACAAACATCACGTACAGCTCACGCAAACAACGCACAACAAAGATCACCCCCGAGTGGGATTTCCAAGATAATCCATTTCATTAAAGTGCCAAACGGGCCTTCACCAATTTTAAAGTAAAACCTCATTTCTCAAAAAACTCAAAACGCTTGTTCAGAAGAAATTATTTATCTTTAAAACTATAAGCACATTTGAAGTTCCGTGAATTATGTTTAAAGGCCAAACTGGAATTCTTTCAAAACTGGGTGTCCGCCCATCAAGAAAATGTCACAAGTGTTCGGTATAAAATAAACAGCTCTTTTCGCACTAAATAATAATTTAAAGTTTTATTATCTAATATCATTTCTAATTCATTAAAAATTAATAAAACAACAAGCAATTAATAAATTCTAAATCTAAAGGTAAGTGAAATGGGGGACCTACCTCGGCTCGCTGTCCAACACAACGGCGCAACGCGCCTCGCACGGGCGTGCAAGCGTGTGCGCCAGATGACGATCGAATGAGTGTGGAAAAACCTTGCCAACACGCTGCAACCTCAAAGATAACCGAAATACGTAAACACCGACTTAAAACAATCCAAATGAACAAACAACGCAAAATAACCAGCTAGACACGTTTTGAAAATATCACATCCAAAGCATGTATCAAAACACAACCAAACTCTATATTTGAATCTAATCGCGACCTTTAGACACACTAACCACTTTTCAAATATCATACACACCACATGACTTAAGCAATAAACCATTTGAATAACTTATAAAACATCTGCGGATGGTGAAACCAAGGTTCACACCAAATCATTCTCAATTTCCCATAAGAAAGCACTTTAAAATAAAACACACAACATTTTCACACCCAAACACGACTCAACACCTAACAACCAACCCATAAAACATTTTATAAAACAACGCACCCATTTGCACACACAAAACATCACCGCTTTTTACAGAAAACCACTTTTCAGTTTACACACACCAAAACCTGCTCAAAAATGTCTTTTATGACTCTCTGCACATTGACGCTAAACCAAAACACAACTGCAATGTTTGTGAAAATGCAAATAAAAAAAATTATGCATGGTTGTTCGCAGAAAACACGCACATACCATAAACACATATCAACTTAAATTAAAACTTTATATGCATCAAACAAACTAATTAATAAAATGCTAAACTAATTTAAGAAGAAAAAAAATTAATTCATAAACAATCGCTAAACGCATAAACATGCTACTTAGAAAATCAAATACATATTAAATATCAAACAAAACTAGATTCGCAGTACGCAACTAATAAAAAAAATAAACATGCTAAAATAATTAAACTCACAAATTAATTCGTTAAACAAAATTTATACACAGAAACACCTACCTCGGAAATTGATAAACCACCCGAAAATGGTGTAAACCCTCGTTCACACCGCAACTGCACCTGCGGCAAACCAAAACCACCACACGCAATTAAAATCAAACCAACTAAAAAAAAGGATTTACCCCTAAAACAACAACCCTTACCGAAGAGGGGACAAATTGTAAATGGAGAGGGTTTCACACCGATGAGCAGGGGTCACGTCGGCCAGCAAGGGGTGCGCCTCCAGTGCTGGGAGGGTTACGGACCGAGATCAAGAGGGGCGAGGAACAATACCCTTCTGGAGTGCGGAAGATGAAGTCCGAAGGGCCGATGCGCCGCTGGCCGACTAGTACTGGCTAAGTCAGGTGGACAGAGGCTGGAAGGGGCAACATAGGGTGAGGCGCGGGCCGGGATGCAGTGGGAGGAGGAGTACGGTAGGGGGGGTGCACGGGGCGACGATGGGCTGGCCGGTAGGGGCGGCTGGGACCGGCCGCTGCAGGAGGCGGGCCGAGGGAGTCCGGCGAGGCTGTCCGGCGGGAGGGAGAGGGAAGGCGGTGGCATGCCGGCGACAGGAGTCCAGGAGGGTAGCGGTGGGTCGCGCGCAGCAAGGGAAGGGAGAAGGGGAGGATCGGCCGCGATGATGGTAAGAGGAGGGATGGGAGCGGCTGGGTGGCCGAGTCGCCGAAACACTGGCCGGAGCAGGGGGAACAAGAGAGGGGGCCGGTTCGGGCGGCGGTAGCTGGAACAGGAGGTCGGCGCAGCGGAAGGTGGCCGGGACGACGGGGCGAGGCCGGTGACGGAAGGAAGAGGGGGTCGCGCAGGGCGGTTGCGCCGGTCGGGGCAAGCAAGGGCACCAGGGGAAAACAGAGAAGGTAGAAGGGGTGCGGGCTGTGGGTGGCGGCGTGCGAAGAAGGAGGCGACGCAGGTATGGGAAGAGGGAAAAGGGGGGGGGGCCTACGGGTATTAGGGTTACAATGTGTTTTTTTTCATTATAATAAAATAATAATAAAATATTAAATAAAATAATAAAACAGTACTAAAAATAATAATAATAATATCAGAATAATAATAATAATAAAATTTACAATAATAAAGATAATATTAATAAAATTTATTAACCATTAAAATAGAAGTTAAAATAATAATAAAAATAATAATATTTAGAATAATGATAATAGAATAATAAAATAATAATAGTAGTAGTAGTAGCACAAGAATAAAAATAAGAAATACAATGAAATGAAGGTTAATAAAAAAAAATTAATGTTAATGATACCATATTATCAAAAATAATAAAAATAAAAAGAAGGGGAAAAGGCCTGACACCTGGGCTGACTGCGCAGCGACCGCCAACCGCGCGGCAGCCGCGCACAGGTCCGAAACCCAGTAAAGGCATTAAACGACAACAAATTTTAATTCGGGCTCGGCCCAGACCTCAGCGCAAACAATCGAAACCAAGAAATTATAAAAATAAAATAAATAGAAACGGCGGTTGTGACAGACACACCATATCCCCTTGCTACTTGTAGGTAGCCTCTGGCATATAGGGAGGCACAGCTAAGGCCATGTGAACCACCAGTTTTGGTCATTGTTTAGTGGCTCTCATGTCAAGATGTTACAAGGTGGTATTAGAGTGGTTTGTTTACTCGTTTATTCACTATTTTTAGACAATAAATATGGTTTATAAAGGTATTGTAATTAGGTAATGAGTTCTTCCTAGGTGTAGCTGACCCACAAATAATGAAAGACAAATTTCATGAAACAGAACATGTTTTACTAGACTATTCTTATTATAGTTGATTTGATTCCACCATTGGGTGACACACTTGTGGATTTATTATCCTTATGATTGTGGATTTTATTTTTTTCTGATGAGATGAGCGTATGCATGTCATGCATCACTTTACAAATCTATTAAAATTCAAACTCCATGCATAATCCATGCCATATAGGGTTCATTTCTTGAATTGTGACATTATTATGTGTGACTTTCATGATATATATGTGCTTTGATAGATGTTTTTTGTAGGGAAATGAGAAACATAGTTGACACTTTGAGTTCCTTCCATAACCTAAATAATGTTTTACTGTTTAGGCTACAATAGACACCCAAAATAGTCAACTATGGCATATTTATTTATGGAAAATTGGTTGCATGGAATGGAACGCGTTATGGTTTGGATTAAGTGGACGTCATATTTCAGTTCATGAGGTACATGGTCCCTTATAAATCGTAAGTAGTGAACCATTTGGTTCAACCGTTTCAAAAGAATTGTGAATAAATATAGAATTAAATTAAATTGATTTTTTGTAAAACAGAGAACTAGACCTTGACTTGGATTTAGAGTGGGTAGTCAACAGTGTCTATGATTCTTTTTATGACTATTTATTTTTACACAGTCTTAGATTTAGGAGTAGGAAGAGGTGTGTGGCTTATTTTTAGGAGGTCTTTGACCTATCCGACACATTTAGTTGTGAACATTTTATTTTCAATATATTAGGATGTGTGTGTTTGGAATTTTAGAGACATTACACCATGAATAACCCTTTTCATATTCTAGGAGGGTGGCTACGACCTTGCTCTATAGGTGGTTGGCCATGGGATACTAGGTGATAATCCTATATTTACACCTGAGAAATCATATGTAGTACTAGATATAGGTAATAAGGCACATTGCCTTTAATGTTTTATTAACTTTTTAAAGACCATTCTAGGGTCTCCACAACCTACCTCATATATAGAAGAGATAATTAATGTGTTCTAGTAGCATTATAAATAAATATAGTTTAGGTGATGGAGGTACACATGATACTGAGTTGTGTCTTGAGACTATCTTTGAGAATCTAGAGACACCTCCTGACAGGAGAGTGAATCTTGTGACATATATTCTCCCAGGAAAAACTAAGCACTTTTGGGATGTTTTGAACTAGGATGATACACTCCGAGATATTGTTTGGAGATATTTTCAATCTAGGGTTTACAATTATTTTTTCCTAAGACCCTAAGAACTGAATGGTCCAGTGAGTTTGTGTGTCTGGAGTAGGGTGCGATGAATGTTTTAGAATTTTTACATGATTTACAGAACATTAGTGTTTTTATCTGATCTATCTTTTTGATGACCCATAGAAGGAGAACATATTTTATAAAGGTCTTAGGCATGTTTTTTTATCGCATTTTAATGTGTTTAGGTTAACCAATATTATATTGATAGTGAATCCTGTGTTGATTACTGAGTACAACATGGGATAATCTGGGGGTGCAGATCAGGGAAGTTCAATCTCTGGATGCAATGGTTCAACCTCCAGTGGTAGGAAGGGTTTTCATGAGGATTTTATTAAGGGGAATTCCATCTAGGATATTAGTGGGGTAGTGTTTTCTTCTTTCATCAGTGTGGGAGATGAGGACATATGAGCAATTCATGTGATCGACACCCAATAGAGTGCTGAAATTGCATAAGGTTGGTCCATGCACAATGTTTTTAAGACCTTACCTCTTTCAATGAGTGGAAGGGGATAAAATGTGAATCTAGGTTTAGGAGTGGTATTTACATCTCTACATTAGGTTGGAATATAGAGTTGTTTTATTCATTAAGGATGAGGCGGTGTTTGTGGCCATGCCATCCAAGAACCAGTTGTACCTACAAAGCAGTGTGGGACTATACCAAGTAGTGAGGTTATTTCATAGGGTCATAGTTCAAGAAAAATATATTTTGTATAGCATACACCTAAGGAGAAGATATATGGGACATCTATAATTAGGGGTACAATCATAGTATCCTGTAATGTAGTATCTTCTATTTTTGATACAAGTGATTCTTTTAAATTCATATATGTTCCAATGTTGGAGAGTCTTGGGCTCATTGTTAAGTTTTATGATGATGTTATGACATTTGATACTCAATTGGGGGTAATAATGGAGGGTGTAAATTAGTACAAGGAATACTCATTGAGATAGGAGAGTGTCACTTTTTATCTATTCTTTTTTTCATTCAGATGCCAGAGTTTGACTTTATAATCAGTATGGACTGACTATTTTATTTTTGATACTGTGTGAATTTATATCACCATAGGGTAAACATAATTTCATTTGAAGGAATATTTTTTACTAACAATGTTTAATGGTATTTCTAGGTGAGATGAACTGGACTAGAGCATCATGGGATTAGTGGGATGACTACCAAAATAGCTAGTTTATATCTGGATTATCAGGGGAGACATCAGGATAGATTCCCTCCCAAGGATAACTTTTTAGGGTTTTTTTCCCAGATGAATTTTATATTTTACCTCCTAAGAGAGAGGTAGAGTTCTCCATAGAGCTAGTACAATGAGTTTCACTATTATACATTCCTCCTTATAGGACAGTTACTACATAGTTGTAGAAGATCAAGAGGTAGTTATAGTACCTAGAGGAAAAGGGGTTTATTTAGCCTCGTACTTCTCTATAGGGTTTACCAGTCCTTTTGTAAAAAATGCAGATGATACCCTTAGAATATGTGTGGACTATTAGAAATTGAACTATTTTAAGGTTATGAACCTATATCCCCTTCCACAGATAGATTATCTCTTCGACCAAATCTGAGGAGATCAAGATCTCTCAAGGATTGACTTGACGTAGGGTTATCACTAGATATGTTTTCGATCAATAGACACACCTCATACAACATTTCATAGCTAGTATGGTATATATTATTATATTGTTATGTTGTATAATCACACAAACAAACTAGTAGATTTTATGGAAATGATGAACATAGTTTTACATACATATCTGGATTTGTTTATGGTGGTATTTGTGGAAGATATATCGGTTTATTCTCATAATCGACATGACCCTATTAAACAACTTGAGATCATTTTGGATATACTGATAGGGAATCATTTATGTGATAATATCTCAAAATTCCACTTATTTATGATTCTTGGAACATATTATCTTCGAGACTGGAGTATCAGTTGAACTAGATAAGGAGAGAGGTGTAGTTTCCTTAGATCATACCAACAACGTCTTTGTAATATGGAGTTTCTTAAGGGATAGATAGATATCACATGAATTTCACACAAGACTCCTCATGATTGAAATCACCTCTGAGGGGCCTAAATAAGAAGGGTGTGATGTTTTTATGGATGTATACATGTGAGACAGCCTTTCTAGAGGTGAAAGGGACACCAGCTTTAGTACCATTCCTTATTCATCCAGATCCATGAAAGAAGTGAATAGTTTATTGTGATTCATCAGGTATTAGGATAGGAGAATTCATGATGTATGAGAAGTGAGACATGGCATACAGGTCTTGATAATTGAGGTTACAAGAGATAAAATACTCTACAAATGATCTTGAGTTATCCATTATTGTACATGCATTATATAGTTGGATACATTATTCATTTGGAGAGCATTTTGTGGTGTATAAAAACCAAAAAAGAATTTTGTATATATTTACACAGCGTCAGTTTAATCTAAGTTAGTAAAGATTGGTGGAATACCTATAATATTTTTACATTGAGAATTCTTATTCTCTTAGAAAGGGAAATCCAATTGTTGATGCATTGGGATGGAGGACATATATACTAGAATTTAGGAGGCTAGTAGTGAGTGGAAGCTTATGAACTTGTTTTCCTAGATAATATTGGAGGTGTAAGGTGTCCGTGGGAAGACTTTTATGTAATCCATATAATTGAATTACACTCTTCTAGATAGAGTGTGGAAGATAAAATTATCAGCTGATGATGTCTTAGTCCTATGGGAGAGTTTGGTAGGTGAGGACCCACCTCTTGGTTGGACCATTTTCAAGGATAAAATTCAACATTTTCATGGTCATGTTTGGGTTCCCGAAGATATTTTCAAGGAGCTGATGTAAGAGGTCCATGCCTTATTTTTTGAAGTGCATCATGTTGTTACTAAGAATTATCATTGTTTACACCACTAGTATTGTTGGATGGGGATGAAACATGATATACTTGGTTTTTTTTAAAGTTGTTCCACTTGTAAGTAGGTGAAAAAAGAACCCCAGTGACCTGTAGAGTTATTACAGTAGTTATCTATTCCTGAGAAGAAATGGTATGATATTGAAATTAATTTCATGACCAGGTTGTTGAGGTCACCTCGAGGTATTGATACAGTGTGGGTTGTTGTTGATAGGCACCTGAAGGTTACTCATTTTCTACTGACCAGGGAGAACTTCTCAGTAGATGATTTTTAGAGTTTGTATATACATGAGATAGTGAGACTTCATGAGGTCATATTATTGTCAAGGATTGGGATGCACAATTTACATCTTGATTCTGGAAGATTTTTCAAAGGGCGTTGGGTACACATGTGCTTCTGAGAACATCCAACCACCCTCAAACTAATTTCCAATTAGAGGGTATGATTCAAGTTCCTAAGGACATGATGATATTCTAAGTCATAGATCTTGGGTGATTGTGGGAGAGGCATATACCCCTAATTGATATTGTCTACAATAATAGCTATCGAGAGACTCTGCAGATGGAAACTTATGAGGCTTTATAAAACAATCCATGTCAATAACCCATGTAAAGGTTAGAGGTAGGAGAGAAAACATTTTTGGGAGTTCATATCATTCATGTAACTTCAGAGCAGGTCCAGTTGATTAAAAAATGGATGGAAAGTGTAGAGTTGAAACAAAAATCTTACAATGATCACATTCAATGACCTATAGAGTTTGAGGTTAGGGAATATGCCTTGTTACATATGTCACTATGGCTGGTACATAGATGAATTAGGAGACAATGAAATATTTCCCCATGATATGTTAGAACATTCGATACTCTGGAGAGAGGTGGGCCAGTAGCCTATCATTTTAAGTTACCTAAGAGGTATTGAGCTATGGATGATGTATTCTATATATCTCAGCTGCACCATTTTCACTCAGACCCGTATCACACTCTATATCCTGATGTGGTGGAGTTATAGGTAGATGCGTCTTTCAAGGAGAATCTTATTTTTGTTATTGATAGGTGCACAATGGTACTTCTAGGCTAGTCAGTTCTTCAATTATGGGTGTCATGACATCATGATCGTTTATAGGATGAGACTTTTGAGCAGGAGTCTGAAGTACATGCTCTATAGATGGAGTAATTCTACAGAGATTCCTGAAAAACCATGGAAGAGAATTTAGGGTATGGATTTCATTAAGGGGGAATATTGTATGACCTTGTGTTATATTATGAGGTATAATTTATTTCCAGTTTAACTACTTGGTTTTGAGCTAATGTGAGATGTTAATGACATCACAAGGGTTTAGGGTAGGGGGGTTAGAGATTATTCATATCCTATATACTGACTTTTGGAGGAAAATAGTTGGAAGAATTGGTTAGTAAAAAACCATGTGATCAAATCCATACAGTTATATGTAACTATGTCGGGATAGACAGATTGTTCTAAGAGGACGCACAGTTTAAAGAAATAGTGTATCCTGAGGCACCCGACCGTGTGGAGGCTATGTAATTTTTTATAGAGGCGTAGCACATGTTCAGTGGATGATTTTTCTAATCATGTGCCATGACCTTGTGAGGTACCCCCGTGAGACAGATAAGAATTCACATTTTTTTGGCCATGCGGCTAAACTGTACAACCTAATTAAAAGATGGGGAATTTACTTTTCCCCTTAAAATTTCTTATAACATAAACAAATTTTCTTTATTCCTTCAGTGGCTAGCCTCTTGACATTGGTATCTCCATTAATGTTGAATCTGTGAGTTTTTATCCAATTTATCCATCTGAAATCGAATTCAAAAACTATTGATCTCATTAGATTCGTGTAAGTGAGTTCTTCATTCATATTATGTTGATCTTAATTTTAATTTGAATCGAAAAAGTTATTTTTTTCAGGATAATATGAATTATTTTTAATATTTTCATCAATTCATACTTTTTCTTCCAATCTGGATTGAATCAGAGGTCAATACTGGATGAGTACTCTACTAAGGACCTATAATAGGTGTGGTCTATACATTTTCTCTTTTGGTTTGGTTTTTTATAAGTGGTGTTTCCATTTTTATACACACCTGAATTTATATATTTTCCCCATTAATTAATTAAATTTTAAAAGTGAATGAATTAGAAACTATTTGGTTTCACCTTGAGTACCATTTTATGGTTAGTGGTCACTTAGCCTCATCCTAGGCCACCCATGGAGTGCACTCTTCATTTTTCCCTATGTTATACCATAATATTGGGTGGTTTTGAGCTTATCTTGCTAGAGGGATACATTTTCAAACTAAATGGAAATTTATTTCAAATGATAGGTGATGGTTGATGTGTTCTTGCCATGTTATGAAATGATATGAAATGTTTTGATTATTTTAATCAATTTTATAGTGAATGTGAAAATGAGTTGGAAGAAATCATGAAATGTGAATGTTTATAAAATGATGACTAAATTGAGATGTTGAATTGAAATTCTAGTGGATTTTTTGGAAAAGCTCCTTGGATCCTGATTTTTTTACATTCCATGGACATTTCTCCAATGTATCTTGTTTACATTAGTGGCTTCCTTGGACCTATTTACTATTTGTATCTTGATTCTGTAGGATGCATCTGTACTTACCACCCCTTGGATTCATCTTGGTTGGACTCACATTAGAAATGATCTATTTACATGATTAGTGGACTCCACCTAATTCTTTATCATGTTTCCACCAGGATACTCCTAGGACTCCGAATGGACTCCTTCATCTTATATACCTTTGATTCGATGCTTCATGGTCTGACACTCTTGATTACACAACGTATCCATTGTGGATGATTTTCATTACATGAAGTAGGTATATGTGGATGATATATAATTACTAGATTATATGGAATAGTAATGGTTGATACTTTTTTGTAATTATAGATATCCCTAGTATGGGTATCAGTTTACAGTTGTTAGATCTAATAATATCACTTCTTTATTTATTCTTCACATCTTCCATTATTTATAGAACATTGACTGTTGTTTATAGGTATCCATGTGTGGCTAAAAAGGATGACACATTACATTCTGTACTGATATACCTATGACATATTCATAATAAAACTTGTTTTATCATAGAGACTTTATTTTTTATAGACACCATTGGTGGTAACCTACTGAGTGTTATCTCACAGCCTGTTTAGGCCAATATTGGGTAACTAGACAGACTTCATGGATACATATAGGGAATGGGGAAATTTCCTATTGTATGATGATTTATTCTGAATAACTCTTAAGATCTTGGGATCTTAGGACTGATCTATGATCATGATTCTAGTCGGGATAGTTTCTTTTTGGTCTTTTTCTACATTTGATACATGTGTTGTACATGATGCCTGTATACATGTTTCCTAATTTTTAGAGTCATAACACAATCATAATATTTCTTATGAATTATTCTAAATTATTTATTATAATAGTATTTTAATTATTTATCTTCTATAAGTGATTTATATTATGCTTCTACTATTGACCGATGTATTCATACCGGTTTGTTACATGATGACTTGTTGGAATAGTCTCCCCACACACCCTAGGCCCTTGCTACTAGTCAGTAGCCTCTATCATATAGGAAGGTGATCTTGAGAAAATGTGACCCACTATCCTAGAAAAATTATTGGTGACTCTTGGGTTAGTATGTTAAATGTTTGGCCGTAATGAATTGTCAAAACATAAATTACTTGTTACAATAGATACGGTTAAAACAGATTTATAGAGGGATTAAACTAAAATGATAAAATCTAAAATGACTTAAACATTCTCTAATTTATATTTTAGGGACATATTTATACATTATTTAATGTAATATTTTGGAATGGTCTATTTTTGATTCATATTTTTTGAATAAGACATTAAATTATTTTCTTCTTTTCAAAAATCCCATATGTGTTTTTTCACTATTAAAATAATGTGAACAAACCTACTACAAGACCAGTAAACTCTTCAATCGTTCAAGATTTGGTCCCTTGTATTTATGGAAATTTGTAAAATATCTATTAGGTTTGGGCTACTGGAGTAAGGATGTTACAATCAACACACCATCCCATTTTCATCATTGAAATATTGACTTCTGATATCATTCACCCAAATTTTCATTAGTCATCATATTTGTAGTAGGGTTGTTCACTTTCTTTTAATAGTGACATTCCCATGGAAAATACCTTGTTTTTTCTGAAAAAAAATTATCCTTTCTACTTAGAAGGATTTCCTTTCTTTTTGAATTGTTGATTTTTCTTCTTTAATTTTAAGGAATTATTCAATAATATAATTCCCTCAATGATATTAATCTTGGTTTCAAATTTAGAAGTTGTACCCATGTCACGTGACATGTATTAATCTTCAATAAGAATAATATTTTTCAATAATTTCAAGGAAATTACCTCACACTTTTTACTGAGTGATTTACCTATGTATTTACTCATTTGCATCAATTTACCAATAATTCCACCAAATTTGAATGTTCCTGTTATATTAATTTTAAGGTAAATATTCATTTTCTATAACCTGGAAGTCATGAACATTATCCAACATCGGCTTGTAATCAACCATATTGATGTTAATATACATTGAAATTGTAAATTTTTTGGTACATTCTTCCTTTCCATTATACTTGAAACTGAGTGCATATCATATATCTCTAGAAGAATTAATTTAGAGAAATTAGTCACACAGTTGATTTGATAATGTGTGGAGGATATGTCCTGAACACAAAACATTTTCATCTATATATTTTTTCCTTATTGTATAAATGTGTTTTAATTGAGCCACTTCAATGGGGGTGTCTTTTGGATTGGGATTAGGGTCAATGGGAATGGGAGGAATATTTGGTTCTATAATGTAAAAAATATTTAATACTACAACGTGGAACCTAATATTGTATTTCCACTAGGAATATTTGTTTCCAAAAAAAATTCAATATTGAACATGTATTAGTTTATCACTTTCAAGGACTCATAATCCATCATCAAGGTTGTGACTTGGTTCAATCTATTTTGAATGTTATGAAAATCAGTGGCATACCAGATAAGATAGAAGGTAATAAACATTTATATGTAAATTAAATTCCCCATCCAAAAGGGTTTGATCCATCCCCACTTAATAGAGTAGGTTTTTCTATGGAAAATTTCCTTGAGGATTTAAAAATGGTTAAGGAATGGTGGACACTAATTTTAAACAGTCATGTTGTGGAAATTTTAGAGGAAATCTATTGGAGAGTTACAGATTAAGGAGATTAAATTTTAAATATCTCAAAATACCACTTATTTATAGATCAAAACTGGTGTGATTCACACTATTTTGATCAAATATATTTTTATTTAATCAAAAAAATGAAAATTTTAGAGCAAGGAACCCATTCAGATTTTATATTTTGAAATCCAATTGTCATGAAAAATATTTTCATTAGTTTGTTTAAAATATTATATTATGTTTTTATGTTTTGATCTTTTATATAATTATATATTAGAAAATTTAATAAAAATATATATTTAAAATACATAAAAATAATTTTGGAATATATATTTTTTGTAAAAAATTTACTGTTTCCAAGGTCTCTATCCCCAGGGGAAAGACCTCAAGAATAAAAATCCAAAAACCATTGTGGTATTTCAAAAATAAAAAATTATAATTTACTCCAATTATTTAAATAAAATTATTTATTTACTTTTCAATTAGGACCATCATTTTAATAAATAAAATTCATTACAAGTATGACTCAGAACATGGTCCCTCTTTCTCTATCCATAACCTGGTTTGAGATTCTGGTACTGACTAGCTAATTCCTAGGGTTTCAAGATATTTGGTTCTTCTAGTGAACACCCCCTTTGTTTCTCCCACTCTTTAAGCATAGTAAGAGGCCCATCAAGATTCGGAATTGGTGGATCTTCCACCCTCTATAGGTTTTTATCTAGGGAATTCTCAGGTAGATGGATTTAGACCCAACCCATTTCACAAGGGGTATTTTGACGCCTTTCCCCTCTCGCCAAGAGCCAGAGATCTCACCCTTTATCACCTGAGTTACGACGATCAATTTTCTGAAACTTCTTCATTATAATTACCATACATGGTACATTCTACATTTAGAGCCCATATTGGGTTTTTTGTTCTTGTTTCTCCTACCCACCACAGCAACACCCCATCCTAAATGATTTTTAGGTGGATCTCTTATCCCCTAAAGGGGAATAATTTTCTTTGAACCAAATATCATTTCCAAACAAAATACAAAATCTTTCTATTAAAGAAAAAAACATATCCTCTTCTGTGAATATCTATGGATTTTATAGACTAAAAATTATTCTAATGTTATCTCCCATAATATGGAATTATATATTAGTCATACCCATAGTTAAGAAAGAATTCATTTTAATAGAAATATGGTCTTGATAGGTTTCACTTATGGCTATCCTAGAAATCCAAACTTGATATAGAAAATAGAAAAATACTTAAGATCAAAATGGTGTGAAATAAAACTTTCAATCCAACATAAGAAACCCATATATATGGATATTCTAGTAGAAGTATCTTCTCTTGGTGTTGGTTGATATCACATATCAAGATATCATAGTTTATATAATTTAATACACCTAATATATATATATATATCATTTATTTATGTGATGTGTGATGTTTCAAAAAGGGAAGATCTTTGGCATGCTCTACCAAAATTTGATCTTTGGAAATAATCTTGGTTCATCTTTAAGTATTTCAATAATATTATTAATAATTTAAAGAAAATTCTAGGAAAACCAATATCCAAAAAAATAATTTCAAGACTTCAAAAAACTCTTATAAAATAATAACCTTGTAGACCTTGGATTCTTAATTGTGTAGTTTACCAAGTGCAATAATATTATAGGAAACAGCTGAACCTGGATTCGATTAGGTAGAATCTTATTTAACTTACAAGTGATATATCATTTTACCAATGACTCAATGACCCATCATTAATATAACGACCCATACTTTACATACATTGTTAATACTTCAAAATTGAAGCACACTTATTACAACATATGACAAAACCACAAAGGACCGTATAGGTATAGTGTCTTTAGAAACTGGGAAACATAAACAACTGGTTCATAAATCTTCTAAAGTGTCTCCCATTTATTTCATCATATCTAGGGTCCCTTTTAGCATATTATACTTAATATCCATCTTCCTGACCTGGGGAAAAGAAAACATAAAAGGGTGAGCTCAAATGCTCAGCAAGGCAAATAAAGGAAATAAAAATCATATCATATCTTTTTGAAAATCATAACCTGCAAAAGAGATCATAATATCTTAACATGGAACAAATAATAGGAGTGAAAATGAGATCCCCATAATCATAACATAAAACTTGAAACTTTGTGGCATGCACACATAATCATAGAAAATCATTTCTTGTTAGTCATGACTCATCGCCAAGACTATCTTAGTGGACAAAGTCCCTTTCGGAACCGAGTTCACTCCTCGTTTCAGTCCTGTATCACTGAACCGAAATAACCTTCCGTTCCAGCCATGTCTATCTCATGAGATATAAAATCTTTACCCAATGCATTGGAGGGAGATATAGGTCCCACCCATCTTATAATGAATCCTTTCTTATGTGTGCCACATAATCATAAATCTTACATCATCACATAACCCATGTAATAAAAATGGGATTCTTAAACAACATGACATCATAAAACAATTCATATAAGATAAAGGAATTCATAAAAATAATTCCATCACAACATGATCAAATCAATGTAATAATAGGGATAAAAACAGAACCCTTTATTATCTTAGATGGAAAATAATTTTGATAAAACACTTGAACTTCATTCTTGAGGAAAATATCCTTTCTTCTTCAAAAACATTTTTCCTTTCATAACATGTCATACAACTTTAAAATAAAAGAAGTTGATTAAAAATAAACTTGAAAACTTGTAAAGGAAGCTTCTTGGAAATAATGTTTTAAAAATCCATTCAAGCCGTATAAGTTAAAAAAAACATTCTTCTAACTTTTGTCGGCAAATTCAAAAAGTACCTCGTACGAAAAACGACAGAAGATTCCTTTCATATCTTTTACAAAAAACTTACCGAAGGGTAAAATTGGATATAAAATATTGTAGAAGGAAGGAAATAATGTTACATATCGAGGGAACATGGATGTGGATGATAAAATACACCCCAGTAATTACCAAAGTAAAAACAATCTCGGATAAAAGTGAGATTGTGATATTTTCCCTTACCTTAGGTCCGATTAGCTTTGTACGTGTCCGAAGATCCTGTATAATGGTTTAAATAATGTTATTGACTTATTCCAGAATCATACATATTTATATGATATCATATATGGTCATATTATTAACTTCTTGTTAGTAATATTTCATTGTTACTTGTTACTCGGGTCTTTATAACTTTTTGTTCTTATGCGTGTTTTGTTGAATAAATTCTTATTCTTATCTTTAGGTTATATATAATTCATTTCCAGAATGGTATTAGTGTAGTATATACCATATTCATTCATTCAATTCATTTATATAATCATTATGAAATGAAGATCATGTAGAACGAATCGCATCACATCGTGGAGACGGTATTCCGTACGTACGCACGAGTGATGATATTGTTCCTATGATCGTGGAATTGTATTGGAGTATATATATATATTATTTCAGTATCAATATTACTTAATAATAATCATATATAGTTACTCATTACACCATTATACCCATCCTTGTAAGGTGATGGTGGAAAATAGATTACACCACGGCGTGGAGACGGTATTCCGTTCGTACGCACGCGTGGTGATTTCATTTTTCCGTAGGATGGATAGAAGGTGAATTAGGGTTGTTTCATATTTATAATAACATATCAGTATGTAAGTAATACTGATGTTATTACTTTATCATGAAACAACTAAAGAAGAAGAATTTGAAGAAGAAAGAAATTGAAAAGATCGGTAATGGATATTACCTCTTCTTTGGAACGCCTCTTTGAATCCTCCACTTAAGGAACTAAGATTGGTTTTTGGAGAAGACCAGGACCTCTAGGATTATTCTAGGGAAGTGGAGAGGAGAAAATGGCAGGGGTTGGCCGAGCTTGAGTGCTCAATTTGGTGTGAGGAGGAGGGGGAGGAGGTGCCCTTTTATAAGGGAGGAGAGGGGCACCTTAGGAATATCTCAAAATATTATTTTATATTAAAGTCAAAATCGGTTTATAATGGTTCCAAAGGGTCTTATTTCGAAGATAAAGTGGGGAAGGGTCGAAATCCTATCAACCAATAGGATTTAGACAAGTTTAGGGTATTATTTTAACCTTATCAATTAGATTTAACTCTAAGTTAAATAATTTAACTTTTACCATGTCTTTTTGTTTTCTTTCACTATATGGTTAATACACTTACTATAACATGCCAAAAGAACCCCAAATTGTTTATTATTAATATATATATCCTTATCTAAGTCATTTGGCCGAACCTTAGATTTTTAGGAATAAAATTACAATTAATAATATAATATTTTATTTAAAAACTATTTTGTGTCAATTTTGACACTATTTGATATATGATTTTTGTGAAAGTCATAAAAGAATTATATGTTCGAACCAAGTTGATTAAATCAACATTAATATATCATAGTAACCTATAAAATTAGTTGAATTCATAAAAAGTCTCAAATTACATTTATTTTGGTGTTTATAACATCAATTATGTCAATATTTCATTAATAAGATAATTACTGCATCATCTTTGTGTCATAAATAAATTACATTATTTGATGTCTAAAAATTAAAAATAAAATATCATCATGTAGGAAATATTTTTATCTTTCTAATGAATATTTACAATTGAATTTATCTTATGTATAACCCCATATTAAAAATGATTTACTTATTAAACTTTGATTTTAACTATTTTAACCCTTCTTTAAATAAATTAATAATAAATGTCCTAATCTAATCCAAGTGGGCCTAAATGGTCATATTTTATTCCTAAGTTTGTTTTTGGTCGAATTACACTTGTCCAATAGAATTAGGACATGTGTTAGGGTAATATTAATATCATATTTACCCTTAGTTACCCTATTTACTATTAACCGCGGTAAAAATCGTAAAAAGTTACTATTCACCAAAAAATTATTTTCATCTCATTGAACCACATTTTAGTCCTTAATATTAACCGTGTCTCTCGGATTTTCGAAATTCCATTCACAGAAGCGGTAAAATTAAGTTTTATGCAAAATTCAGTTTTTAACCTACCACTTAGTGGTTTCACTATTCATCAAAAATTGAAAGTTTTCAGAAAAATACCAAAATTTCACCCTAGGCTAATTTCGATATTCTGAGTCCAAAAATGAAGTCCATTTTGAAAAATAAAATTTATAAAATTTTAAAAAGTGGTTATTACTATTCATAACGGCTAGTTTTAATAGCATATTGTTGTTTAGTGAAACTCGGTATTGCGTACGACGCAAGCTATCGAGGAAGGTCGCGATTGAGTGTAAAGCAAGTCAAGAAAGTGTTGTGTAGAAAAAGATTCCTTTGATAATTTATATAACATAAAAGTCTCGGGTGTTACATTCTACCCCCCTTAAAAAGAATTTCGCCCTCGAAATTCGTCACTTTGTAACAAACAGATGAGGATACTTCTCCCTCATCATATCCTCAAGCTCCCATGTAGCTTCTTCAAGTTGGTGGTTCCTCCATAAAACTTTCACCAAGCGAGTGGTCTTGTTTCGTAGGACTTTTTCGCTACGATCCAGAATCTCTATCGGTTGTTCTTCATAAGAAAGATCTTGCTCCAGCGGTACAACTTCTGAGCTGAGTACATGTGAAGGATCTGGTATGTACTTTCTCAGGAGAGATACATGGAACACATCGTGAACTTGAGAGAGATTCGGTGGAAGCGCCAATCGGTAAGCTACCTTCCCAACACGATCCAATATTTCGAAAGGACCGATATATCTAGGGCTCAACTTCCCCTTCTTTCCAAATCTCATAACCCTCTTCCAGGGAGATATTCATAAGAACACTTTATCACCCACTTCAAACTCTAGGTCTTTTCTTCGGTTGTCGGCATAACTTTTCTGTCGACTCTGAGCTGCTCTTATGTGTTGTTGAATAGATCTGACCTTTTCTGCCATTTCATCAACGAGATCAGGTCCTAATAGCTTTCTTTCCCCAACTTCATCCCAGCAAGTTGGAGTCCTGCATTTCTTTCCATAGAGAGCTTCATAAGGAGCCATCTGAATACTGGAGTGAAAGCTATTATTATAAGAAAATTCCACCAAAGGTAGGTGTTGATCCCAACCTCCTTTGAAATCCATAGAGCAAGCTCTCAACATATCTTCTAGGGTTTGAATTGTTCTCTCAGACTGACCGTCTGTCTGGGGATGATAAGCAGTGCTGAAACTCAACTCTGTATCCAGAGTATGCTGAAGACTTCGCCAGAACTTCGAGGTAAATCTCGGATCTAGATCAGATATAATAGAAAGTGGTACTCCATGCAATCTTACCACTTCCTTTACATATATCCTGGCAAGCTGGTCTAGAGAGAAATCCTCTCTAATAGCAATGAAGTGTGCAGACTTTGTAAGACGATCAACTATGACCCAGATAGCATTATTGCCTTTGGATGTTTTAGGAAGTCCTGTGACAAAGTCCATAGTGATGTTTTCCCATTTCCATTCGGGTATGGGTAATGGTTGTAACATCCCCTTAGACTTCTGTCTCTCAGCTTTAACTTGTTGACAAACCAAGCATCGAGAGACATATTCAGCAACATCTCTTTTCATGCCATCCCACCAGAAGTACTCTTTCAGGTCCCTATACATCTTCGTGCTTCCAGGATGAATAGAGAATGAAGAACTATGAGCCTCATCCAGCAGCTCCTTCTTTAATTCGGGGATGGGAGGAACACAAACCCGATTCCTGAACTTTATTATCCCATCACAATCAAGGTTGAATTCAGGAACATTTCTCACCTTCTTTTGTAACTCGACATCTTCTTTCTGTGCCTCTTTAATCTTCACATGTATAGATGGTTGAACATTCATTTGAGAAAGATAAGATTTTTCCCCTTCCATTATAATTCCAAGATCCATCCTTTGTAAATCCATAAATATTGGATCTTTTGTGATCCTCATCATGGATAAACTAGCATGGTCTTGTCGACTTAATGCATCTGCCACCTTGTTTGCTTTCCCAGGGTGGTAATGGATTGAGCAGTCATAATCCTTAATCAGCTCCAACCATCTTCTTTGACGCATATTCAACTCCTTTTGTGTGAAAATATACTTTAAACTTTTATGATCAGAATAAATATCACACCTTTCACCATAAAGGTAATGCCTCCAAATCTTTAATGCAAAGATTACCGCAGCCAACTCCAAATCATGTGTTGGGTAATTTTGTTCATGGATTTTCAACTGTCGTGAGGCATAAGCTATCACCATATCATTTTGCATAAGAACACACCCCAATCCCTTCATGGATGCATCACTGTAGATCACAAACCTTTCTCCACTACAAGGCAGTGTGAGCACAGGTGCACTGGATAACCTTCTTTTCAACTCCTTGAAATTCTCTTCACATTCCTCTGTCCAGACAAACTTAACTCCTTTCCGAGTCAACTTGGTGAGTGGATTAGATAATCGTGAAAAATCTTTTACAAAACGTCGATAATATCCAGCCAAACCAAGAAAACTTCAGATCTCAGTTACTGTTGTTGGTCTTGACCATCTTTTGATAACCTCTGTTTTTGCTGGATCCACAGATATCCCCTCTTTTGAGATTATATGACCCAAAAATGCAACTTTTTGAAGCCAAAATTCACACTTGGTAAATTTGGCATAAAGCTTCTCCTTTCTCAGGGTCTTCAATATAATTCTCAAGTGATCTTCATGCTCTTCCTTGCTCTTTGAATAGACAAGAATATCGTCTATAAAGACTACCACAAATTGATCAAGATAGTCTCTAAAGACTCTATTCATTAGATCCATGAAGATAGCAGGGGCATTAGTAAGACCAAATGGCATCACTATAAATTCATAGTGTCCATACCTTGTACGGAAAGCCGTCTTTGGTATATCCTCCCTTTTGAACCTTAATTGATGATACCCTGAACGAAGATCAATCTTGGAAAAGTATTGAGCTCCGCGTAGTTGGTCAAATAAGTCATCAATGCGTGGGAGAGGATATTTGTTCTTGATAGTGATCTTGTTAAGTTCTCGATAATCAATGCAGAGTCTCATTGATCCATCTTTCTTCTTAACAAATAGAACAGGTGCTCCCCAAGGTGACGCACTAGGGCGTATGAATCCCTTATCAAGATTCTCTTGGAGTTGCTTCTTCAATTCCTGCAACTCAATTGGGGCCATTCTATAAGGTGTCTTTGAAATAGGCAAAGCACCCGGTACGAGTTCTATTGAAAACTCAACTTCACGATTTGGTGGAAGACCTGGTAATTCCTCTGGAAAGACATCATCAAACTCCCGTACAATGGGAATATTCTTAATCGTGAGTTTCTCACCAACCATTTGAGATAAGTAACCTTCATTTAGTGGAATCAATACCCATAAGATGGAAGAAATTTCCACTGGAAGATTATGTTCATCCTTGCATTGGTATACGATCGTAGATTGATCTGGAATATGAAATGTGACTTCCCTTCTTTGGAAATTGATATGAGCTCCATGTAGAGAAAGCCAATCCATGCCAAGAATCACATCAAATTCCACTAAAGGAAGGATCACAAGATTTGCAGGAAGCACTTTCCCACAAACTTCGATCGGACAAGAATTATAAACTTTTGATGCGATTGATGTGCCATTAGGTGTTGTCACAGCTAACTCAACATCTAATTGTTGAGGTAATACGGTGATACCCTTAGAAAAGTCTTCAGAAATAAAAGAGTGGGTGGATCCAGAATCAAATAAAACATTTGCTACTTTAGAGTGGATGGTAAGTGTACCTTTTACCACTTCGTTATCGTACTCCACATCGCTGATAGAAATTGCATGTGACTTTCCTTTGTCTTTAGCCTTAAGAGTTTGTTGACGTCGACCATCATCATCAACCCTTGGATTTGGGCATTGATTGGCATAATGCCCCATCTCCTTGCACTTGAAACATTGAAGTGTAGTAGGTTCATTCTGTGTATCCCTTCCTTTGTTTGCGTCATTAGACATCTTCTTCCCATTATCACGGCATTCAAATGCCCGATGACCTTCCTTTCCACATTTAAAACATTTACTTGTCCCTTTAAGACAACTCCCTCCATGTTTCTTTCCACACTTTGAGCATAAGGAAAAGCTCATCTTCTTTTCCGTGTGCTCTTTAGATTTTTCTTTGAATTCCATCTTCCTCTTCTTATCAAATCCATGTGACTGATGGGTTACTCCAATCTCCATCTCGACTTTGAGAGCACATCGAACGATTTCCTCATAGCTATTGAAGTCCCTTATGGCTAACGCCCTTCGAAGACTTGGTTTTAAGCCACTAACGAATCGATCGATCTTACTCTCAGGTTGGATAATAATACCAGAAGCGTACCTTGCAAGTCTTGTAAAATTTGCTTCATAGGTACCAACAGATTCATCATCCCTTTGCTTCGGTTCAAGAAACTCTTTCTCCATCTTTGTTCGGAGAATACGAGGGAAGTACTTATTGAAAAATAAGTTCTTGAACTCGTCCCATTCCATAGACTCAATTTCATCCCTTTGCCTCGTATTCTTAACAAGATTCCACCATTGATCAGCATCTCCTTCCAAACGATACACTGCTAGGATGACTTTATCATGTTCAGAACATTGAAGAACTGAAAATATCTTTTCAGTAGTACTAATCCATTGTTCAGCAACTAATGGATCAGTAGACCCGCTGAAAGAAGGTGGACGCTGCCTCATGAAGGATTCAACAGAATGTTGCTCCCTCCTTTGCTCATTTGGAAATCCTGCATGATTCATAGCTTGAGAAAGTTGTGTGAGCATGGCTACAAGATTTTGCATTCCAGCTCCCATATCGTTTGGTTGCTCAGGGGGACAATCATTTCATTGCCCATCGCATTCCGCATTAACACGGTTCCTTCGGGTTCCAGCCATTGACTAAAACCAAGAAGAATAGTGTGAGCAACACTAATTATAATAGGAAAACCACATAATTCAAGAATAAAATTTTCATGCTTAAGGTCTTATCCTAGGTTATTCAAGGACATTTCTAAAACACTAAGATTGTGTTCTATGCTTAGACTTATCCTTAGGGTTCTTACTAAGGCTTTCACATCCTAGTTTCCAAAGGTTGACTATACCTTTCCTCTGATACCAACTATAACGACCCATACTTTACATACAATGTTAATACTTCAAAATTGAAGCACACTTATTACAACATATGACAAAACCACAAAGGACCGTATAGGTATAGTGTCTTTAGAAACTGGGAAACATAAACAACTGGTTCATAAATCTTCTAAAGTGTCTCCCATTTATTTCATCATATCTAGGGTCCCTTTTAGCATATTCTACTTAATATCCATCTTCCTGACCTGGGGAAAAGAAAACATAAAAGGGTGAGCTCAAATGCTCAGCAAGGCAAATAGAGGAAATAAAAATCATATCATATCTTTTTGAAAATCATAACCTGCAAAAGAGATCATAATATCTTAACATGGAACAAATCATAGGAGTGAAAATGAGATCCCCATACTCATAACATAAAACTTGAAACTTTGTGGCATGCACACATAATCATGGAAAATCATTTCTTGTTAGTCATGACTCATCGCCAAGACTATCTTAGTGGACAAAGTCCCTTTCTGAACCGAGTTCACTCCTCGTTTCAGTCCTGTATCACTGAACCGAAATAACCTTCCGTTCCAGCCATGTCTATCTCATGAGATATAAAATCTTTACCCAATGCATTGGAGGGAGATATAGGTCCCACCCATCTTATAATGAATCCTTTCTTATGTGTGCCACATAATCATAAATCTTACATCATCACATAACCCATGTAATAAAAATGGGATTCTTAAACAACATGACATCATAAAACAATTCATATAAGATAAAGGAATTCATAAAAATAATTCCATCACAACATGATCAAATCAATGTAATAATAGGGATAAAAACAGAACCCTTTATTATCTTAGATGGAAAATAATTTTGATAAAACACTTGAACTTCATTCTTGAGGAAAATATCCTTTCTTCTTCAAAAACATTTTTCCTTTCATAACATGTCATACAACTTTAAAATAAAAGAAGTTGATTAAAAATAAACTTGAAAACTTGTAAAGGAAGCTTCTTGGAAATAATGTTTTAAAAATCCAATCAAGCCGTATAAGTTAAAAAAAACATTCTTCTAACTTTTGTCGGCAAATTCAAAAAGTACCTCGTACGAAAAACGACAGAAGATTCCTTTCATATCTTTTACAAAAAACTTACCGAAGGGTAAAATTGGATATAAACTATTGTAGAAGGAAGGAAATAATATTACATATCGAGGGAACATGGATGTGGATGATAAAATACACCCCAGTAATTACCAAAGTAAAAACAATCTCGGATAAAAGTGAGATTGTGATATTTTCCCTTACCTTAGGTCCGATTAGCTTTGTACGTGTCCGAAGCTCCTGTATAATGGTTTAAATAATGTTATTGACTTATTCCAGAATCATACATATTTATATGATATCATATATGGTCATATTATTAACTTCTTGTTAGTAATATTTCATTGTTACTTGTTACTCGGGTCTTTATAACTTTTTGTTCTTATGCGTGTTTTGTTGAATAAATTCTTATTCTTATCTTTAGGTTATATATAATTAATTTCCAGAATGGTATTAGTGTAGTATATACCATATTCATTCATTCAATTCATTTATATAATCATTATGAAATGAAGATCATGTAGAACGAATCGCATCACATCGTGGAGACGGTATTCCGTACGTACGCACGAGTGATGATATCGTTCCTATGATCGTGGAATTGTATTGGAGTATATATATATATTATTTCGGTATCAATATTACTTAATAATAATCATATATAGTTACTCATTACACCATTATACCCATCCTTGTAAGGTGAAGGTGGAAAATATATTACACCACGGCGTGGAGACGGTATTCCGTTCGTACGCACGCGCGGTGATTTCATTTTTCCGTAGGATGGATAGAAGTTGAATTAGGGTTGTTTCATATTTATAATAACATATCAGTATGTAAGTAATACTGATGTTATTACTTTATCATGAAACAACTAAAGAAGAAGAAGTTGAAGAAGAAAGAAATTGAAAAGATCGGTAATGGATATTACCTCTTCTTTGGAACGCCTCTTTGAATCCTCCACTTAAGGAACTAAGATTGGTCTTTGGAGAAGACCAGGACCTCTAGGATTATTCTAGGGAAGTGGAGAGGAGAAAATGGCAGGGGTTGGCCGAGCTTGAGTGCTCAATTTGGTGTGAGGAGGAGGGGGAGGAGGTGCCCTTTTATAAGGGAGGAGAGGGGCACCTTAGGAATATCTCAAAATATTATTTTATATTAAAGTCAAAATCGGTTTATAATGGTTCCAAAGGGTCTTATTTCGAAGATAAAGTGGGGAAGGGTCGAAATCCTATCAACCAATAGGATTTAGACAAGTTTAGGGTATTATTTTAACCTTATCAATTAGATTTAACTCTAAGTTAAATAATTTAACTTTTACCATGTCTTTTTGTTTTCTTTCACTATATGGTTAATACACTTACTATAACATGCCAAAAGAACCCCAAATTGTTTATTATTAATATATATATCCTTATCTAAGTCATTTGGCCGAACCTTAGATTTTTAGGAATAAAATAACAATTAATAATATAATATTTTATTTAAAAACTATTTTGTGTCAATTTTGACACTATTTGATATATGATTTTTGTGAAAGTCATAAAAGAATTATATGTTCGAACCAAGTTGATTAAATCAACATTAATATATCATAGTAACCTATAAAATTAGTTTAATTCATAAAAAGTCTCAAATTACATTTATTATGGTGTTTATAACATCAATTTTGTCAATATTTCATTAATAAGATAATTACTGCATCATCTTTGTGTCATAAATAAATTACATTATTTGATGTCTAAAAATTAAAAATAAAATATCATCATGTAGGAAATATTTTTATCTTTCTAATGAATATTTAAAATTGAATTTATCTTATGTATAACCCCATATTAAAAATGATTTACTTATTAAACTTTGATTTTAACTATTTTAACCCTTCTTTAAATAAATTAATAATAAATGTCCTAATCTAATCCAAGTGGGCCTAAATGGTCATATTTTATTGCTAAGTTTGTTTTTGGTAGAATTACACTTTTCCAATAGAATTAGGACATGTGTTAGGGTAATATTAATATCATATTTACCCTTAGTTACCCTATTTACTATTAACCGCGGTAAAAATCGTAAAAAGTTACTATTCACCAAAAAATTATTTTCATCTCATTGAACCACATTTTAGTCCTTGATATTAACCGTGTCTCTCGGATTTTCGAAATTCCATTCACAGAAGCGGTAAAATTAAGTTTTATGCAAAATTCAGTTTTTAACCTACCACTTAGTGGTTTCACTATTCATCAAAAATTGAAAGTTTTCAGAAAAATACCAAAATTTCACCCTAGGCTAATTTCGATATTCTGAGTCCAAAAATGAAGTCCATTTTGAAAAATAAAATTTATAAAATTTTAAAAAGTGGTTATTACTATTCATAACGGCTAGTTTTAATAGCATATTGTTGTTTAGTGAAACTCGGTATTGCGTACGACGCAAGCTATCGAGGAAGGTCGCGATTGCGTGTAAAGCAAGTCAAGAAAGTGTTGTGTAGAAAAAGATTCCTTTGATAATTTATATAACATAAAAGTCTCGGGTGTTACAATTAACACTCTTTATATTACCATTCGTTGTTATTGATCTTCTTTCACTATTGTAAATACTAGCTTCATCAGTTCGATAAACTTCCTTCATTAATGTTAAAAAAGTGTTGATGTTGTAATGACCTTTATAAGATTATGACTTTTATCTGCGCTAAGAATAGCACTGATAAAATTGATCCATTATTAATGATATTTTAGAATAGATATGTAATACCATGATAATTTATGAAATATATATTTTTTCAAATAGATTTAATTTCATTGATATCTTGCGTTACATGAAACATTAAGTTTAAAAAAAAAACATAACATACTATTAACATATTATCATTTAATATGATAGTTATCGCCTAGCCATTGGAATGAAAAATATAAATAATATTAAATAAATTATGAAAATATACGGTTTTCAAATGTATATAAAATAAATTATTTAGTGACCAATTAATTACAAATGAAAATAAAATCATTTGAAAATAAGAGAAATATTTTTTGAAAAACTATTTTTCTAGGCATAATCAAGTTTTACATTGAAAAATGTTATAAATAACTTTTTTTTAATTATTTAAATAAAATTCATATATATAATATATTAAATAAAATATTTAACATTCATATAATGTGTTTTCTAGAAATAAAATAATAGTAAAATTTAAATTTATGCTTAAAATATGAATTTTTTATAAAAAGTATTTTTGTCGCATTTTTCATACTTATTTTGAAAATTATTTTTTAAAAATTTATAAAATTTATTTCTAATATTAAAAATAATTTTTTAAATATTAATTTGAAAATAATATTTTGGTTAATTTTGGATTTATCTGAATAGTTGAATTTTTCGATGAATATTGAAAAATACTAGTTTTTATTAAAATATGCCTTTTTTAGTTAAAGAATTTATAAGGTTAATTTTATTATAAAATGATTTTAAAATTAAAATTTGATAAATTTAATATTTATTAATCTTATTTGGTAAATTTTAATCAATTTCATATTTAATTTTGTTATAAAACTTTTTAAACTTTTGAAGATTTTTTTTGGAAAACCACTTTCTCCTCACGTATGTGGGTTTAATTTTAAATTAAATTCTTCCACTTAGGTGAATAGAATTTAGAAAAATGGATTAAACATTTGGATTCAAAATAATTCATATTATATAATATATTAAAGTACATTTTTGGTCAAAATGAATTGAAAAAACAAAAAAAAATTATTTATCATGGTTAAGGTTAAAATAGTTTTACAGGGGGTTAAACTAAAAAGATATGGGGTAAATGAACTAAACCTTGTATAAAATATCTTTTATAGATATATTTAGACCTTATAACCTATAATTTTCAATAATTACTCTTTTTTATCCATTTTTAATGTGAAAAATGAACGTACAGGTTATTATTTTTAAAAATTCAACGTGTGTCCTATCACACACATATAAAAGGCCACCCCATCTCATTTCCTCTTCAAACTTCTAAATCTAATTGTTTTGGCCAATAACAATAAATATATATAACATAAATACCTCCATACTTACTATATTACATTTTGAGATCATGAATCCAATCTAGTTTGACATTAGGTTAAACCGAAAGAGGTTGTCCGAAGAAGGTGTAATGCTTTAAACTATGTGTTTCTGTTTTACTGCTTCTTATAACTACTTAAAATATTATTAAATTATACTCATATAATAAAAATATTATCTTTAATATAAGAATATTTTAATATGTCAATTTAATAACTTATATCCATATACTCTTCTATCCAATTATATATATTAAATCATCGATCTTCTGTACGACCGACTACTGCCTTGCGAACTGATGTTTTTCATTTTCCATCACCACATCTCACAGTAGAATATAATGATATATTTAATGTTTATATATTTTATTTATGATATTATTATACCTATAAAATTATAATACCACATATTTTTTATTACTTTTGGTCTTTTGTAAAACAATAACGTCACTCATATATACGGTGGACTACCGCCCCACAAACTAATGTGATGTGTTTCTCATTTATTTTTTTAGTGTAAAGTAATGAGGATATATTAAATAAATATATAATATATTTTTAATTTAATTATCATTTTTAAATTATCATATCACATACACCTTCTTACTTTCCATTCCATGGGGGATACGATAACTTCCTTCATATGTACGGCGGACTACCGCCTCGTGAAACAATTTGTTTCATTTTTCATTAACGCTTTGTAGGGTAATTCATTAGCATAAATAAAATGAATATATGTGATATATTTGGAATAAAAAATATTATTTAATGGTAATATATTATTTAACTTTTTATCATTTCATCATTCAAGAAAATGGAAACAACGTTCATGTATATGTATGACCTACCATCTCCATGAACGATGTATATCGTTTTCTATCTCTAAATTTTAGGGATTATTAAAAAATAATATAAAAATAATATATATTATATTTATATAATGGTTAATAATATATATATTTTTTATCCATTATAAATTTAATATGAAGGAAAATAAAAAATAAAAACATTCCGGGAAAACAAAATAGTTATTGCACGAAGCGTTATTTTAACCTGGAATTGTTAATAAATGGGTAACAAAAGATCATAAGTAAATCATATATAGTATTAAATATTTATTTAGGGTTATTTTATTGATTTATAATAAACTTATATTTATTATAAATGAGTTTTTAACATGTAAGAATGAATTCAAGCCTTAAGGAACGGGAATTTTGTCTCAATTTGTCTTCTTTTGGACATACGTTATGTTATGTACCTATCTCTTTTATGAGGTGTATATACAGACACATTTAAATGTAATGTAATTATTTTATTTATTGTCATGATATTTTATGTTTCATTTAATTTTATTTCTTAATGGGACATGTTATTTAAAGTTACCAAAGAGGAAAGGGTTTTATGATACAATCTCATAGTTTATCAAGATTGTTCATGTTTATTCCTTTAAGGACGACATCTTGTGAAATATCTCTCAAGAAACTCATAAAAATTATTATACCAAGTTTATTTATTGAGAAAAAAATGTTCCATTCATTTTCCACTATTTAAGTACTCATTATTCCTAAATAAAATTTTAAATAAAACTGACTTTATTTCTCTCTACACCCAAAAACTATTTTTTTCACCCAAATCCATGTTTTCTAAAAAAATAAGAAATGTTTTATATTTTCTATGAGATTTTATTAATTTATTTCTATGATTTTTTAAATTTTATAATTTTTTTAAAATAAATCTTCATTTCATTTTCAAAATAAAGCCTATTTTGATTTTAACAAAAAATTTAAAGGAATATTAGTTTTAAAGTGTATGAAATTTATTTCCATCACAAAGATTCAATGTTTTAAAGATTCATAATAATTTTTAATTTTTAATTTTAATACAAATTATTTCCAAAATATTTTAGTATTTTTTAGTTATAAAAATATATTTTAAAAGATTAGTTATTTTCCTCTAGAAAATTTCTTAGTGTATTTTCAAAATATTTTCCAATCTAATATGACATCCTTTGATATTAATTATGAATTTTTGGGGATAATATCCAATTGTACCATCCTTGTTATTTTTTTATAATGTTATAATTACTATGAAGAGATGTTTATAAAACCCTTTTCCATAGATTATGCTATGATGGATTGATGAGATTATTATGAAACCCATTTCCTTTAATTGGGTTATGCTATAATTAAATGATTGTGAAACCCATTTTCTTTCTATCGGTTATTCTATGGTGAAATGTTTATGAGCCTCATTCCATTTCTATGGGTTATGATATGATTAATGTTTTATGATCATATGGGACACAATTGTGTGGATTATATGATAGGTGGGACCTATATCTACTTCCAATGCATTGGGTAATGATTAATGTTTAATGATATCAGATAATACATGAGAGTTTATCTCAAGTCTGGAAAGATGGTACACTATACGTTATCCCATGATCTATGTTGGTACATGGGTTTTTGTCCCAACACTAAAATGCTATGAATTTCTTGGTATTTATCTATGGACTTATGTTTTGTATGCTTATATGTTTTTCACAGCTCTATATATTATGTTAATGTTTTTCTCTCATGAACTATGTTCTTTGATTCCTTTACTATTCATGTCTTAGAAACTAAAAAGATTTACGCCATGAATCAATTTTATGATATTTGAAATGTGGGGGATGGTTCTTCAAATGTTATTCTCATGTTCTCATACCATTATTCTCTTTTTATATTGATATATTCCATGTTTACCCTTACTAGTCATCTATGCTCACCCTTTCTTCTATTTACTCTCCCAAATTAATTAAGATAGGTATTGCATGTGATATATATAAGAAGGTTCCTACTTATGATGTATATGTGGGAGATGATAAAGAACTCTTATGAACTAGTTGTTTCTATGTAAAAATTTCCTAGAGAACTATACTATTAAAAACCTATGGAGTGTGTTTGTATATTGTAATGAATATACATCTAAAATGATATACTATTTATGTATGCAAATATTGGGTCATAATAGTTGGTATCAGAGGATATGTTTTTTTCACCATTGGAAACTAGGATGAGAAAACCTTATTGAGACCACTAGGAATATATCTACGTATAAGTATAAGGATAATTTTTAGTATAATAAAATATATTATTATATTGGTGAAGGTTAGAGTGAGTAGATTCTAAGATATTACATCCATTTCTGGATACTACAAGTGGACGTGGTTTTGATATAGATGTTCCTAGAGGTAATAAATCTAAAAAGGCGCATCAATATTGACTTATGAGTTACTTTTTATATTAAAATGGGCTTTACAACTCACATGACTTGACTCTTCCTGGGGATATGATTTATATAATCATAAACTCTTTATAAAACTTTATGGAAGAGTCAAATAATGACTAGGAATGACATAGGTTACACCTAATGTGTCATGGTTTAATTATAAGGTGTCGTGATTTAGAAACTCTATAAGTGAATTTTCATGATTATGTGGTTTTAATCTATGAATATTATATCTCACACTATGATTTCTGGTTTTAGTCAATAATGAGAACCATAATGAACTAGGTTAATGTTGAATGGGATAGAAAATGTGGTGATGTGAAACTAAATGGGTTGAAAACTAGATTGATGGATATTATGATTATTATTAATCAGTTACCATGATATATTATTAACAAATTTCACCATAACCAACTCTTTTACCCACTAATGAATATAAGGACAGAGTTTATTGGGAGTTCGGGTGGTGGAGATCATGGAGGAAAGGAGAATCAATTTCATATATGTTGATAATACAGGAAAAAGTACTTTAGGGAATACCAAAAAATAATGATAAAATGTTTTATATATCGAGAATAAGAGCATTGAGTAAGAAATTTCTATGGAAAATGGAATTTTAATGAAATGAAATGGATATAAATAATGGATTCGATAAGGCTTAATCAATTGTTGAATGTTATAAATATATAAGGAATATGAATTTTAAAAATTGTGTCCTATGGGGAAAGATCATGATGATGATCAGAAAGGTGGTACAAGTATAGCTCTTGTTTTTGGTGATGAAGAGACTAAAAAACAACAAATAAATGGAAGGAGACATTAATGAAAAAGATGTAGAATTATAGTAAATAGTTTAAGAATGAAGTAGAATGATTGAAGTGTTTATTCCTTGGAATTCATGAATTATAAAATATATAATAAATTTTCTATATAATTTTACAATAAGTATTTTCAAGAATATTTTTCACAGTACTAATGACCAATAAAATAGATTTAATGAAAAAGTAATATTTTATAGAAAACATATGATTAAGGGAAATATAGCACATAATATGTTCCCTGTGTTGAGATAATAATATAGGGATAAAGAGATGATTGATATAGATAAATTAAATTAGATAGTATTGATAACCGTAAAATTGATTAATGATTTGTTTACAATTTGATATATAGTATCACTGATGGAGTTTAAGTCATTTTTTTATTTATAGACTATATTCAATAATCTATGTTTCTACTTAAGGAATGCAGAAACATGTATGTCATCGTTGAAGTTTTATGGAAATTCTTGTTATTAACATACTTTAGGGGAATATATGATCATGTTATTCACATCTTTGGTATGTGACCATTAGTATCCACTTAATGATATTTTGTAGATTACTGTTAGTTTTAATTTGGAAAATTTAGTGACCTTCTTCATAAAATTTTAATTTTTGACGGGTCATAAGATTAACCATTTGGAATGTATTAAGTTGAGATTTGGAAGAGGTTATAAATATTAATATATTAATTCATTATATAAATATTTATTCATATTGGATAAATTGTGAAATTTTATATATATATATATATAACTATATATAGAAGTAATGAATTATCATAATATTACAGATCTTGTAATATGTTAGTTCTTGAGGCATAATAAATTTATCTTCATTTCATTGAGTAAGAGATGTAGTTGAAATTGAAAAATTACAACCAAAGGATGAAATTTTTTTATGATATAATATAAATATAATCCCTAGGCATATCTATCCCTTTGATATTATTTATCATATCAGGATGTAAGCCTATCGATTAGAGTTTCCACCAAAATGATATCAATTTCATGATGTGTTCCTTGTATCTCTCTTGATGAAGTATATACCAGAAACATCACTTGTACTGAAATCATATTTCATACCTCTAGATATTGATATTTATTATGAGGAATAAACATTTGATATTTTGGATCATAGAAATAAATTTAAATGAAACAATACTACTCACATGGTAAAAGTTTTTGGAAAACCACCTGTTTGAGGATGCTATGTGGGATCCTGAGGATGTAATGAGGTAGTACTATTCTCATTTGTTTTATTAGAGTGATGAATTTCAAGGGATAAATTCATTTTAATAGGGTATAATGTGACAAATAATATTGTATGATTTTTTTTCAAATAAATTTAATTTTATAGATCACTTTCATTATTGAAAACACAGATTTTTAACAAAATGTAACATACTATTACAATATTATTATTTGATATAATAGTAATCACATAGCTATTAAAATGACGAGTGTGAATAAGATTAACTAAATTATGAAAATATATGGTTCAAACCTATATATAAAATTAATTCCATGGTAACCAATTAATTATAAATGAAAATAAGAACCGTTGGAAAATAAAGGAAACCTTTTTCTGGAAAACCATTTTTCTACACACAAACATGTTTTAAATTAATAAAAAAATGTATATTTTATGTTTAATTATTTTAATGTAATATATATTATTTATTAATTTTTAACATTCGTATTAAGGTTTTCCCATACATGATAAATGAATAATTGCAATATTAGGCTTAAAACAGTATTTTTTTCTAAATAGTAATTTTGTCGCATTTTGTGTACTTATTTTAAAATTATTTTCTGAAATTTTTGAAATTTTTGAAAAAAATATTTAAAAAATAAACTTAGGTTTTTAAATCTACATATCAAAATAATCTTATTTTTAAATTTTGGGATGTTTCTAAAAAGATGAATATTTTGATGATTAGTGAAAAATACAAGTTTTCATTGAAAACTGTGTTTTAATTTAAAGAATAAAAAAAGTTAATTTTCTTTTAAAATGATTTTAAAAGAAAATTTTAGTCAATTATATATTTATTAATATAATTTCGTTCATTTTAATTATTTTAAAATTAAATTTTGACATTAAAACATTTTATACTTTTGAACATTTTCTCTTAGGAAACCTGCTTTTTCGTCACATTTGCTGGCTTAATTTTAATTTAAAATTATCCAATTATATCAATATAATTAAGAAAAATGGATTCCATATATGAAATAGGTATAATTTATAATAAATAATAATCCCAATTAAATATTTGGTCAAAATGAATTGTAAAAATACTAAAAATTAATTATTGCGATTAAAGTTAAAAAAAGTTTTATAGGGGTTAAACCAAAACGATAAGGGGTAAAATGACCAAGAAACTTTTAAAATATGAATTTTATGGAAATATTTCTACAAAACCATCTATATGGTTTTATAATTACCCATTATGTTTCTCAATGGTATGTGACAAACTTGGGTAAACCTTATACTTTTCTAATATTCCATGTATTTCCTCACTCACACTTATAAAAGGCCTCCCCCTCTCATATCCTATTCAAACATTCAAAACCCTTTTTAGCTATTATGTACCCAAATAATTTCCTTATATCCTTACCCACATCATATAGTCCTTATTGAGTTAAAAATCCAATCTCTGAAGGATTAGGATAAACCTAAAGTGGTTTTCTAAATAAGAGGTAAAGTATTAAACTATGTGTTTTTGTTTTAATTCTTCTTATAAATACTTAAAATCAACATCAGGTATTCAAATATTATAAAAACTATCTACCATATAACTATATTTTATTATGTTAATGAAATTACTTATATCAATATCCTCTTATATCATGAACCAGCCTAGAAACCCGAGTACCCAGATAAGAAGGTTGGTCCTAACATAGCATGAAGGGTGTTCCTAGTCACTAAGTGTTTGAGAATAGAAACTGGTATCATACAATATGAATGTGGGAAAAAAATTTCCACCAAAAAATAGAATCATGTGATATAATTCAGAATGAAAAATTTAAAACTTCATAGGTATAATTGTACCATAAGTCATTCAGGTATAAACAACCCAATGTACAACATCATGGTACCATAAAATATAATGATAAAAAACCCACATCCCGATGGACACAAATATCCAAGACCAATGATCAAAATAAAATACCACCTATAAGTGGTGTTTTCACCTTTCTCAATCCTAGAATTAGATAATCTACCATTATCCAAAAGAACAGATAGGTTGTGAGATAAAACTCCTGCAAGGTCTCACTAAGGATTCCATAATAAAATTCCATCATAAATAACCATATAATACATTAAATTTTAAATAAACATGCATGTAATTTAGAAATATTTTTTTAAAAAATAATAATTTACAATTAAAATTATGAAAATTATTTAAAAAAAGGTTTAACAAACACTTCATATAAAACAATTTATCTAAATTCATAAGGCATGTGTTAAAGAGTTTAAAAACAACGGAATATATATCAAATAATAACAAATGAGAAACATGGTCATTTGATAAGAGGAATGAAAGTACTAGGTTATGGGATCCTCACACAATGATATAATGAAAAATAGAAATGTGAACACATAACTCTATGACACTGGACAAAGAAGAATAACCAATATTCCATATGAGATAAGATTTTACAATATATTTAGGTTATAGTTTTACGGTGTCAATCCATTGCAAGGTTATTCCCATCCTATCATGTTTTTTTCAAATAAATCATTAACTAACTAGAATTTCATGTGTTCATACAACATCCAATAATGGGAAATTTATTTCAAAACTATTTAAAATACTATTCAACCCATTTCCATTTCAATATTAAAATTTCTATTTAAAAACCGAAATGGGGTTTTAATCAAATCATGACTTTTTTCAAGATAAAACCAATGGGTTTCTATCAGAATAATTTATGCCATTTTTCACAAATAAGAATTTAAAATCAATTTCTCAAATTAATTTCACAATTCATTTCCATTATTTAAATTCCAAAATTTAAATTTCCACAATTTTCCATCAAATACCAATTGCACCCCAATTCAAGGGAATTGGGGGTTTTCCCTAATTACATTACAAATTAAATTGAAATTTTAAATTCAATGGAATTGGATTTTTGACAAACCAATTGAAAATAATTAAATTTAAATCAATCAATTTAATTTAAATGATGTAATTTAGTTTAACTAAATTAGTTAGGTTTAATCGAATGGAAAATCTTAAACAGAACCACCTACCTCAATATTATAGGATCACAAATCATAAACCCCTAAAACAAGAAACTTAAACAAAGAACATCGATAAAAAATATCCAAGAATCAAACCTAGACTCAAGATCTAAAAAAAATTAGATTATATCTTCTATAATATGAAAATCTAACAATCCCTAAGGAAGAGATAGGAAGATATCATGACAGAAGGAATGACGAGAAGAAACATACTAGAAAAGGATGAAAAAAAGATTGATTAGATTTGATCTGCCTTGGAAAGGGTTTATAGTAGCCAATATTGGCTTATGAGAGGCCTATAAACCCAGTAAATCATAATATGGAGAGTTAGGGTTGATCTTGGGTCAAAACAAAGGGTTCAAAAAAAATTAATGAATTTTCGGACCAATTAAAATCCACACACAATGTTAGTTGGGTTGGGATGCATGGTTAGAAAAACCATAAACACTAAATATGCTACCCTTTATATAGGGTTTCATGGTTTCTCCTTGGCGAGGGAATGGGTTTTTGAATTGTTCCCTAACCATATAAACCCTCATTACATGAGTTAATATGGGTTTCACTAATAGGGAGCAGTGTTTGGTAAAATTTGTGCACCAACCATGCATAACCCAAAATCGTTTATAAAAATTTATAAAATTTCACCTGAATAACCCCTAAAATAAGCCCCAACCTAAGAATGCTAAAATAAATTGTTAGGGTTACTAGAAATAGTAATAAAATTTGATAACCCATCCACCATAGAAAAGTTTTCTCCTTAAAAAGTTTGTTATGAAGCTTCTAGGTCAAAAATATGGGGCCACTGATCTCGCATCAGTGCCTCCTACTCCCTATATCATGAGTATCAGAACCATGATGTCACAGAACAAAAACTAAAGGTATCATCATCCAATGAAGTACCTTGGTTTCAGAATCATGTATCTTGATTTGATGCTCAGTCATGGATAAATCAGGTTCAACATCAAGATCACTCTAGCTCAGAACATGAGATGGATCATAAAAATACTTTCATTGTTGTGATACATGAAACAAGTTATGTATCGACGTCAGCTATGGTAGAAGTACTAAATGTTAAGCCACTTTCCCCATATTTTCAACAACCTCAAAAGGTCCCACAAAATAGTAGAACATTTTCTTTCATCCCAAGCCATCAATGACCCAACGAAGGTGAAATTTTAAAGAACACATGCTCACTAACTAAAAATTACAACGGTCTATTACGATGATCAGAATAAGAATTATTCAAGATCTATTCCATCAATATTATCTGAAAAATAAACTGAATATTTATTTTCTTCTATAGAACTAACTCTATCCAACCAATGAACATTCATCGATCTCTAACCAACAAAACAGATATTTGCAAGGCCTTCCATACAATTCCTCAAAAGGATCCATTATAATTGCGTAATGGTAACTATTATTATAATAAAACTGAACCATACCAAAATGATCACCATAAGCTCCACCAATGTCAATAACACGTGCATGAATTATATCACTAAGAATATTTATAACTCATTTTTTCTATCCATCTCACTGTGGATGGTATGTCATACTCAAATGAACCTAATGTCCCAGTTCCTCTTGAAGGCCTCTCCAAAACCCAGAAGTTAACTGAGGATCCCTATCATACACTACAACAAATAGAACTCCATCAAAATTAACAATCTATCTCACATATAAATTTCCCAACTCTTCAACTTTGGTTATATAATGAAAGAATAATAAGTTATCGGATTTATTCATATGATCTATCACAACCCATATCATATTATTCTTTCTTAGGGTATGTGAATACTCAAACAAAAAGTTAATAGAGACCATATCCCACTTCCAATTTGGCACTCGAAGTGGCTGATGAAATCTTTAAGGCCTCTAGTTCTCAGCATTGACCTCTTGGTATTTAATAAAACAAGAGGCAAAATGAGCAATACCTCATCTCATACATATCCACTGGAATCTACACCACATGTCATAAAATATGTTTAGGGTTATTGGGTTCAATAACCATTGGGTGTTATGGAAATCTCTTATAAAATAATTCTTGACTGCTAACGGTTCTACAAAGAGATTATAATAACATAGAATGTCCTCTATGGAGAGCGGTTAGTTAGCAATGGTCTCTCTGCCATAAAGAGTCTTTAATGCTATGAAACTCTTCCCTAAGATGATGTTCCTAAATAATCATCATGAGAAGAGAGGATGTGAACTAAATACAGGAAAAAATGGCCCCTAATTCCCATACCCCAATATGCAACTTTGGAAAAATCTCCATCAAGTTCCAGTCTCCTGACATTTCTTTCATTGTCTAGATCAAAATTTTCTTACTCAAAGAATCTGTGATGAAATTATCTTTCCTCATTGTATAGGTGATGTCAAGGTATAAATATTGTACGTATTACACCCAACACCTCTAGAAGACATTTAAATCATTTTGAGAGAACTTATAACTGAAGCTCTTATGGTTTGAATACATGGTAAAACATTCCCTATAAAGGTAATGCTGCCAACTCTTAGTCACATGAATCATAGCTTTGAGTTCAAGGTCATGTGTCGATTATGTTTTCTCATCTAGACTAAGATTCCAACATCCATAGGAAATGACATGATCACCTTAAATAAGGACACATTCCAAGCCTAAATAGGATGCATAAAAAAGACCAAAAAGCCCTACTCAGACTTTAGAAGAGTCAGCATTGGTGCAATATTCAAAATATATTTTAGCTCAATAAAATAATTATGACATTTATTATCCTAAGATAAAATTACTCCCTTATGAGTTAGAGTTGTCCTCATAGAATCCAACATTGGTAAGTCCTTTAGGAACTGGTGATAGTACCCATCTAAACCCAAAAATCAACAAATCATGAAAGAATTTAGTGGTTGTTCCCATGTCATAAAAGATTTCAACTTTTTTAGATCAACTAAAATACCATGTTCAGGCACAATGTGTTCCAATAACTTCATTGCCTAAATCCAGAAATAACATTTCTAAATCTTGGAATATGTTTGGTAATTTCCCAACAATTCTAGAACTTTTCTTCAATGACACACATGATCCTCCTTAAACATAGATTAAACAAGTACGTCATACAAAAAATACAACAATGAAAATATCAAGATACTCATAGAAAATCATGTTCATTAATGAAATAAATACTATTGGAACAATTTTTGGACTAAATGACATGAAAAGGAACTCATAATGGTTGTACCTTCTCTGAAAGGTGGATTTCTGAATATTATTATTTTTATTCTATACAAATGGTAACCAAATAAAAGATAAATTTTCAAGAACCAATTATCCTATTTCAACTAACCAAATTGATCATAGATCTATGGAAATGTATATTTTTTCTTTTTCATGATTCTATTTAGTTTTCAGCAATCAACGTAAAGGTGAAGCGACCCAAAATCTTTCTTATAAAAGAGAACTTGAACCCAAGGTGACACAATTGGCAATATAAATCCTTTATCTATAATATCATCCAACTAATTCCTCAAATAATTCATTTTAGTTGGTTCCATGTGGTAATAAAGAGTAGATACTGGATGAAAACCATGGGATAAATCGATATAATACACTACCCCCCTACCGATGGAAGACCAGATAAGTTAGAAATAAAAATGTCGGGAAACTTGATGACAACTATAGGGAGATAACCTCTAAAAAATTGTCTCTCTGGATGAAAAGAGAATAAATATATTTTATTTACCAAATAGGGATAAAAATTTATGACTCTACTCAACCTTAGGTCTCATTATCCTTGATATATACAACACGCCCCTTCAGGTGTATTGAAGGAGACCAATCAAAGATTACACTCAATGTATGCCTTATTGGAAATGATAAAATACATACCTATTTATTTCAAGAGGTTTCATGTTGAGAAACCTTAAATCACAAGAAATATTGATAATTGATACTGAGAAAACACAAGAAGGACTTTAGAGACCCTCCTATGTATTTATTCTAAGAGGTATAGTAATATCCATCACATAAGATAAATGCTCAATATAAATATTATCAAATTCATAATAGGATTTGAAATAAATTAATGAAATGAACCAATATAAAACAAAGAAGTCTCAAATGAAGAAGATATAGTAATATTATCTCTCATAGTTTCTTCGACCGCATCTGCATCCTATGGAGACTCTTCCATTACGCGAATAAGCCTTGTTCTGGATGCCTATATTTAGAAACCATTTGTTCGTAAATCATCTGATTGTACCATAGTTTTAGCAGGAGCTGATGATCTCATGCCTTAAGTGGGGTATAACCAGCATAGAAGAAATCATGAAGGTAGTATGAGTGTCTATATGAACCATATATCTTGGGCACCTTAGTGAAAAACTATTTTGAGTGCACATGTTTTCTACATTAGTAACAAATCAAAGGTTCTTTTCCAGGCACTATAAGAGATTTAGAAAAAACCTAATGTTAAGAACCACCATGATAATCATCACAATTCATATTCACTTAATGGGAACCCATGTTACCACTGGGAGAAAAAGGAACTCCCGTCAACCCTGACTTACCAGCTAGGTCTATTTAGAGCATCAAATCATTATCCATCATATCAGAATATGAGGGAAGTTTCAAAAAGAAAACATAAGAACAAATATTCGAATGATGTCCCATATTAATCCTTCAAGTAATTATATTTTCATTCATTATAGTCTTTGGTGAAAACTGCAAAAGATCAGTAAAATTATTTATATATTCTATCATGGTCTAGTCATCCTAATAAGGATTGAAAACTCTAAATTTTTACCCAACACCATGGAATCTGGATAGAAATGGTCATTTAAAATAACATTGATTTGTTTCAACTCTAAGACCCCATGCTTCTTCTCCATCACCATTATTTCATTCCATTTTCTTTTAGGTACCTAGTGCTTAAATAGAGAATATTTTACAATGATTTCATCAATAATGTTCTAATAAATAACACAAACGCTCGATATATCTGAACCAATCCTCAGACTTTTTGGATCATTTATGCAGTGAAACACATGGGTATTTTGGTGAATTAACTATTTATAAAGATTCTATTAAATATCCCTTTGAGGTTCTATATCTTGAGCATAAATGGGAGCGGGTACATGTGCATGTCCCAGAGCTTGGACAACACGTATGAGAACCTCAACCAAACCCCAGTCGATGATATAGTTTTCTAACTGGGGCTCATCAATAGCTTCCTATTAAATCTGATTTAGACATTTTATCATATGTATAATGCTACACAATATTAATATAAAACATTAAAGACATTATAAATTATACTTATAGCAACACTCAAACAAGTGAAACAAGGAAATTAATCCAAATAGATATATAAACAAGATTTGGATTTCAATATAACCAAATAAAAAATATGGAAAATTATAGAACTAATCCTTAAGAAATCTTTCCCAATACACCCCACTGACTTAAGGCACAATATGGTGAGATATGGCAATGCACTCAGTTCTAATTACCTCTTAACTCCTGAAATTATTACAAAACTTCAAACAGAAATCATAGAAAGATTCTTAAGTTGCACCTTTAACACAACTTTTTCAAGAACCATCCTAGATACCCTGGTACCTGGATAACTAGTCCACCCATGATATAGCCTAAAGGGTGTCCCTGATCCCCAAGGGTTGGATACTATCTCCTGGAATCACACAATATGAAAGTGGGAAGAAATTTTCTAAAAACACAATTAATGCAATATATAAAAGTTATTATGACCAAGATAATACTCCATATGAAAAAATATACAGGATGTCATATAGGTATATATAACCCAAAATACAATAACTAGGTACTAGAAATAGGAAGATAAACAACCCATGTCCTAATGGAAACAATTATTCCATCCCAAATATCAACAAAAAACTACCACATAAAGTGTTGTTTTCCCTTGATTTAACCTCGAAGGGGAAAATCTACAAACTCACAATGGTACATGTAGGGTTTGAGATAAAATCCTAGTAGGTTTTCACAATGTATACCATAATAATATTCCAATATAATTATCCAAATAAATATTTTGATTTTAAATTAACATGCATGGAATTTCAAAAGCATATTTCAAAAAAATCATGATTTACATTTCAAATGATGGAAATTATTTAAAGAAATATAAAAAAAACATTTTTTATTAAATAAATTATATAAATTTATAAGGCAAGTGTAAAAAAGTTTACAAACAATGGAATATATATAAAAAAATCAAAAAATGAGCCACATGGTAATCTTCCTAGAGGTAAAATACTTCTAGGTTATGGGATCCTCGCAAACTGATATAATGAAAAATGGTAATGTGAACACATGTCTATATAACACTATCAATAGGATACTAAACAACATCCCACTGGGGATATGATCTTCCAATAAGTTTATGTTAGAGTTGTAAAGTATCAATCCATTGCTAGGGAATTCCCATCAAAGTTTATTTTTCCTAAATAAATCACTCACTAACTATGATTTAATGTTCTTAGAAAACATTCAATAATGATAAATTTATATAAAAAATAATTAAAATACAATTAAACCAATTTCTCATTTTAATATGCCAATTTCCATTTAAAAAGAAAAGTGGGTTGTTAGTCAAATCATTATTATTTTCATGATAAAACTAATGGGTTTCTATCAAAAAAAATTAATCAATTTTTCATAAATTCAAAATTAAATCAATTTAACAATTTAAATTCTACCATTTAAATTTCCACAATTTTCCATCCAATACAAATCACACCCTAATTAAATGGAAATTGGGGGTTTTATCCATTTCATCCAAATATGATTCAGATAACCAATTCAATGGAATTTAGGTTTTTAAAAAAAATAGAACGCAATTAAGATAAAATCAATAAATTTAATTTAAATTAATAAATTTAGTTTAAATCAAGTAGTTTAGGGTTAATCAAATCAAAAATCATAAACAAAACCACCTACCTCAGGATCACGGGATCAATAATCACAAATACATATTTGGAAAACTCTAACCAAGAACATAGACAATGAATATCCTATAATTATACATAGATTAAATTTCTAAAACAACATAGATTTTATTCTACTGAATAAATAGAATTTATAACCCTATGGAATAGAGTGGAAGATATCGCGAGAGAAGGAACCAGGGGAGGAAACTTATTGGGAAAGGACCGAACGAAGATCACCCAACTTCAATCCTACTTGAAAGGGGTTTTGAGGAGGCTACATTGATCCTTTAGATCCATTTAAACCTTTTAAATCATAATAGGGTTTTGTAGGGTTGATTTGGGGTCAAAGGGGAGTGGTTGGAATTTTTAACAAATTTTTGGATTAATTAAAAGGTGTGTGTATGATTAGCTAGACATGGCTGCATGATTAGATAACCTACGTGACCTAACTATGCACCCCCATGTGTTGGGTTGAAAAGTTTCTCCTTCATTGGATCATGGTTTATCAAACTGTGAACCAATCGTGGAAACCCTCACTTCCTGGGTTTTCATAGTTTGTACTTGTAGAGAGCATAGTTTGGGCAAACCATGTGCCAACTGTGCACAACCCAAAATCCACTAAAAATATCCAAATTTTCACCTCAGGAACCCTTTAATGATACCCAACACAAGAATGGGTTTTAATATAATCTAAAAATAGTAATTATATGTTACAAATTTGATCATACAATACATGAAATTATTGATTGGGTGTACTACAGGTTACCATCTTGTGAACCGAAGTTATTCATTTTCCACCACCACCTCTCACTTATAGATATAATGATGTATTAATAATTTATATTTTAAATTAATATTATTATTATACATCTATAATTATAGTACCATGTTATATTTTTATTTCCAAACATTTTGGAAAATAGTAATATCACTCGTGTGTACGACGGACTACCACTTTGCGAACCGATTTGATGTGTTTTTCATTTCATTTTTTCATGGAAGGTAATAAGGATAGATTAAATATATATATATTATATTTATAATATAATTATTCTTCATGAATTATTTCATCACTTATACCTTTTACTTTCCTTTCTTTGGGGGATACGATAAAACCGTACATGTGTACGATGGACTACAGCCTCACGAAGTGATGTGATTCATTTTTCACAAATGCTTAGCATGTAAGGTAATTAGGGTATATTTAATGAATATATGTGGAATATATGAAATAAAAATTATTTTATAAAGGTAATATACTATTTACCTTTCTTTAATTTCATCCATTGATTAAAAAAAAAAGAAACAACATTCATGCGTATATATGGCCTAGAATCTCCAACAACAATGTATTTCATTTTCTATATCTGTATTTTATAGATTACTATAAATAAATATATACTGAATATATATTATATTTATATCATGGTAAAAATTATGGATATTAGGGGACTATGATCAAAGTATTATGAAAAAAAATAAATATCAAAACATCAAAAAATACAAAATAGTTATTACCTGAAACGTAATTTTAACATTGAATTTATAATATACTAGAAATCAAAAGGAATAAGTAATTAATATATGGTATGATATATATTATTATGGTTCATTAATATATGTATAATAAACATATATTTATTACATAGTAGCATCAAATTTGTATGAATGAATTTGAGACTTAACATTAGATATTTTTGTCTCAATTTGTCTTCTTCGGGACATATGTTATGTTGTGCATGCATATATTTTATATGATGTATATACAAATCATTTTATATGTAATATCATGAATTTATTTATTCAAATTATATTTTATGTTTCATTTAATTTTATTCCTTTATGTGTCTTACTATTCAATTCCACCAAAGTGGTGGGGTTTTATGATACAATCTCGTCATTTATCAGGATTGTTTATATTTTTTCTTCTAATGATGATATATTATAAAATATCACTCAAGAATCTCATTATCTATATTATATATGGTTATGTATTGATAATACATGTTTTCCCTTAATTTTTATCTCTTTATGTACTCGTGATTCCAATATAATGTTTCTAAATAAAACTGAATTTGTTCCTATATTCAGTCGAAAAAACATTTTTCTTAGTTATCTATGTTTTCTAAAAATGTTTTTTAAAATGTTTTTATTTAGATTTTGTATTTTTAAAATTAATTTTTACTATTTTTTAAAAAAAAATAATAGTAATATTCATATCTTTTTCAAAACAAGGCCTGTTTGGATTTTACCAAACATGTAAAAGGAATATTTGTTTTAAATTTTATGGAATTTACCACCATCATGACCACTGAATGTTTTAAAGATTCATTTATAAGTTTCAAATATTATTTTCAACGAAAAGGGTTTCAAATTTTTATGAATTTTAGTTTTAAAAAGTTATTTATAAAGAATCATTATTTTCTTCATGAAATGGACCCACTATCTTCTCAAAACTGTTTTCCTTCTAATATAACATCCCTTGATGTTAATTATGATTTAATGGGGATATGATCCAATTTTACTATCCTTAATATTTATCTAGATATTTTATGATTATAAATAATAGATATTTATGAAACCTATTCCTTTTTTCATGGTTTATTCCATGGTGAATTGATGATATGATTATGAATCCCATATCCTTGCTATGGGTTATTCTATGATGAAATGATTATGAAACCCATCTACATTCTATGGGTTATGCTATGATGAAAATTTTATGACACTCATTTCATTTCTATGAGTTATGATATGATGAATGTTTTATAATATTCTTGAACACAAATGTATGGATTATCTGATGGATGGGACCTATATCTCCCACTAATGCATTGGCTAATGATTTTTGTTCTAGGAGATCATAGGGCATATGAGAGGTTATCCCAAGCTCGAAAGGATTGTCTTCATGAAGTTTTTGCAAGCTCGATTTTATGCTCTAATTGTCTATGTTCTTGGATTTTGTTATTATTAATGTCTTATGAACAACTAATATTTATTCCATGAATCATTTTTATCATCTATGATCTGTTGGGTATGGTTTTTAAAATGTTATTATATTGTTCTTATGCCCTTATTCTCATTTTATGTTGATATCCCATTTGTGTATCCTTACTGAGAATCTGAGATCACCCTTTCTTATATTTCTTTTCACCAGGTAATGAAGATATATATTACATGTGATATATCTAGGTAGGGTGATATTTGTGAGGAACTAAGTGGGATACAATGTAGAAATCCTATGAACCAATTTTTTATCTATCTATGTTTCTAAAGTCACTATAATTTATAATCCTCATAATCATGTTTGGGTAATGTAATGAATATTAATATAAAAAGATGTAATATATATGTATTAAATGTCTAGGTTGATATATGATAGGGGACCCTTTATCATTACTTTTTTATAATGGATAAATGCGTACCTTTATCAGTGATTTTATAGCGATGATAACTGGAACATTTATTAACACTAGAAATAACACTGAAAAATCCAAACTACAAAGGTGTTCTACTAAAATTACAACAGATTAAATCAACAAATGTAGAATTTAATTTAAATAAAATTTAAATCACAATAAAAAAACAATATACAATGATTATAAACATTTCAAACATTGGTATGTATAATTACATTGGTTTTTATAATTTATCAGAAACATCAAGAAATTCAAAAACATCATTCTATTTTCTTTGATCCTCTCTCAAAATATCCTGATCATGATACCATTTTCCAAAAAACAAAAATCTATATAAAATAATAGTGTAAATACATAAGAAAATAATTATTATGTCTTTAATATGAAATTAAAATAAATTAAACATAAATATTATACAATGAAATAATAAAATGACACTTTTTAAACTGAAAACATTCAATTTGAGTCATTCTGGGCACACTGTGTGCTAGATTAACATGATGTTAATTCATACACCTCAAAAATGATATATAGTGCATTTTAAAAAAGTTACAAGGAAATATAAGTGAAGTTAATATATTTTTAGTGTGTGAAGCATTTTTTAAACTAAAATATCAATTTTAAATAAAAAACATGCACATTAAGTCATACTGGGCACACTATGTGTCAAATTAATGTGAGGATATTTACTAAAAATAAAAATTATTTATGGTTTTCAATCCTAAATTATAAATAAAATTAGAATGTATTTTCTTTATTTTCAAGGAGTTAATCAGGTTTTTTAGAAAAACTTCATTTTAAACTGAAAGCATGCACTCTGTATGATATCCATCACACTTCATCTCATATTGATATCTGGCAAATTCCTACATGGAAAATTGAATTTTGAATAATTATACTATTTTATCAAGACCATATAACTGTGTTTTCTCAGTTTTACTGAGTGAATAATGTTTTGAACTAAAATGTCACTTTTAACATGAAAACACACATTTCAAGTCATACCGGTCACACTGTGTATTATATTGAGGTTTCGTTGATTCCTACACATGAGAAATGATTTATTGATCATTTTTATAAATAAACAAAATATTATTAATGTGTTTGATTGTTTTTGATTGTGTGTCATGTATTTTAAACTAAAATGTATATTTAAAATAAAAATATGCAGTTTGAGACATATCAGACACTCTATGTATCTGATTGACATATGATTAATTAATATAAATACAAACCGACTCATGGAAAATTATCCAAAATTATAAAGACAATATGAGTGATTTTTCTTTATTTTTAGTGAGTGGAAAATGGTTTGAACAAAAATGTAATTTTAAAATGAAAAAAAACTCTTTGAGTCATATCGATCACATCATGTATTAGATTTATGTTGTGCTAATTATTATTCATCAAAAATTATTTATAAATGGTTTTCCAAAAAAATATCAGGATAATCCAATTGTTTTATTATTATTTTTTAGTGGGTGGTTCAATATTAACTAAAATTCTATTTCTAAACTGAAAATACATATTTTGAGTTATATCGGTCACACAATGTTCCATATTGACATGTGGATTATTCATACATTTAAAAAATATATTATAGGTAAACTCTATAATTTATTAAAATAATATGAGTGTGTTTTATTATTATGAGTATGTGATGTGTGTTTTTACCTAAAATATCAATTTTAAATAAAAACATGCACATTCATTCATATCAGTCATACCATGTGTCTGATTGATGTGGTTTTTATTCCTACACATAAAAATTAATTATGTATAATTTTCCATATGTATAAAGATAATAAAATGGTGGTTTATTGTTTTTTAGTGTGTGCCATATGTTTTGAACTAAAATGATAACTTTTAACTGAAAACATGTCATATGAGTAATATAGGTCACATCATTTGTTAGATTGATGTGAAGACGATTCCTATTAATGAAAAATGATTTATAAATAATTTTTATAAAATATGAATACAATCTATGTGTTTTTCTCAATTTTAAATGAGTGGCATGTTTTTAACTAAAATATCATTTTTAAATTGATAAGACACACTATGAGTCATATCAGTCACACAGTGTATTGGATTTATGTGTAGTATATTCATTCACATAAAAAATTTCTTATAGATAATTTTCCTAAAGTATTAATACATTCAATGTAAATTTTCTTGATTATTAAGTAGTGATGCTTGTTTTTAAATAAAATGTCATTTTTAAACTGAAAACATGCACTTCGATTAAGACCTATAATATTTTGTAACCAATTTGAGTGTATATATTTCAGACACATCAAAAATTACAAAAATATCATTATAATAATGTATTAAAATAATTTGATTTTTTAATGTATTTGATTTTTTAACTCTTGTTTTGAACTAAATTATCAATTTTAAATAAAAACAAACATGTTTAGTAATAAGTGTCACATCATGTATCTAGTTGATGTGTGTTTGATTCCTAATTGTCAAAAATGACATGTGAATAATTTTACTAAAATATTAATACAATTTGAGTGTTTTTATCTATTTTTAGGGAGTGACACATGTTTTTAACTAAAATATCAGTTTTAAACTAAAAACATTCACTTTGGGTCATACTAGAAAAAATGTGTGTCATATTGATGTATGATTGATTTATACATGTAAAAATTATGTATGGATTGTTTTATTAAAGAATAAATATCATACTAGTTTTTTAGTTTGTTTTTCAATTAGTGACACATGTTTTGAAAAAAATCCACTTTTAATAGAAAACATGTTTTTCATGTCATAATGGGTACACCGTGTGTCTAATTAATGTGTGGTTTATTCCTAAATGCCCAAAAATATATATGGATCATTTTAATAAAGTATCAATACAATAAATGTACATTTATTTGGTTTTCAGTGAGTGAACCTTGTTTTGATCTAAAATGTCACTTTTAAATAAAAACACACACTTTTAATCATATCGTCAACAAAATGTGTTAGATTGACATGCGGGTGATTCCTGCACATAAAAAAATGACTTATATAACATTTACATAAAGTATCAATATAATATGACAATTTTTTCTTGTTTGTTAGTGAGTGATGAATGTTTTGAACTATAATATCATTTTTAAATAAAAATTGGAACTTATAATAATATTTGTCACACCATGTTTCAAATTGATGTGAAGACAACTCATACAAATAAAAAATGGATTATTGATATTTTTTTGAAGTATTTAGATAATCCTGAGTTATTGTTCCCAGTTTTCAGTGAATGATGCATGGTTTGATCTAAAAATATACTTTTAAACTGAAAACATGCACTTGGGGTTTTATCAGGTGCACCATTTATCATATTAACATGTGATCAATCATTACATGTCACAAATGAATGATGTATCATTGTCATAATATTTATAGAAATAAAATCATATTTGATCTGTTTTTAGTGAGTGAAACTCATTTTCAACTAAAATTTCATTTGTCAACTGAACACATGAAATTTGAGTCATTTTAAAACTAAAATCATAGACTACTGAACATAATCAGGTCAGACTATGAATAAATAACTCTATTAAGAGTAACAATAGTTACTGAATTCATCCTCCATACTGAATATTTTGTCAAGAATTGATTTTTATCCAAGAGTTTTGTACACTTTATGGAGTGAAAAATGGTTTGAGAGAAATAATTTATTGAAAAAGTCACCTCTTTATAATCTCTTTGAAAATTAACTAAATTATCATTATATAATAATTATGAGAAAAGTAACTAGAAAATAAGTAGTTAAAATGTTGAGAAACTAACTAAATAAGTACTAGTAAGTCACATATTCATGATTTATGTATACGTTTTGATAACATGTATTCTTCTCACTACTTTCATAAAAAATAAATTTTTTATTTTGAAAATGTGAATTTTCATAAGTCCCGAAATCACTATAAAAATATAAAATAAAAAAAATATTATGAAATATTTTTAATATATTTTTAATTATCATTGAAAATACCTCTTAAAAGATGCTAGTTTGTTGATGGAATATGTTATCTTTCATAAATTTTAAAATATAATATCCACAATACCTTCCATTAGTTTTTTATAGACACTATAGAAACATTGATAAAAAATGTAATTTTTTGATATATTATTTGATAGTTATATATTATTATATATACCCTAATTTTTATCTAGTTGTATAATTTGATAATCTCATTATTCTTATGGGACACCCTTAAAAATGATTGGGTGATATTTAAAAGTCACCCAATCATAGAAAAAAAATCCTTAAACCATAATATAAATTTTTTAAATTGAGTTTTATCAATAAAATATTGAATATAGTGTATTAAAAATGGATAAAATTCATCATTTATGGCTTATATTTTTTTGGTAATATATGCATTGAATCTAACAAATAAATATTTATTGTATCCAAATTGATTTCAATGAGAAAAAAATGATTCTTTAAAAAAATTAATAATGAATCTCATAAATTAAAACTTCTTTTATATGATTATATTATAGATTTTTATCCATGTTTCATGGGTATTTAGAATATTTTGTCTTCTATAAGTTTGTTTCCAATCACTGTAGCCGATTGGTTCTCTATTTTTTAAAATCATCTTCTACTGTTGTTTTTTTGTGAATAATATATTTTAGGAATAATAAGTCCAAATGGTTCTTCATATCATTTTAAATTCTTATAGTACTGATATATATTCCTATAAACAAATATGAGTAGTATTTCATTGTAATTAACAAAGTAGATCCACAATTGGACAAAGAATTATAAAAACACACCCCATGTATACATTTTCAACTAAGACATGAAGCTATCCATTTTTGAGGATTTCAACTATATTATCAAGTCCAAGAAATACTATATTAGACTCTCCTTACATTTTTTCTTTATAATAAAAGAAGATTATATCAATATCTTTGAAAAATGTATCTTCATAGATGTGTAGTATTAATAAATACAATAGTTGAACTGGGGGGAGGGGTAATGTTAATCTCTAATGGTGTTTTTGATTGATCATTTTGTGCTCTATATTACTTTGATTTGACCTTAAATTTTCAATTCCTTTTCTCCATATGTAATATAATTTCATGTATCATGACTTTTTTCATTAATTATTAAATGTTTTTTTATAATAAATAAATTGAAAATGACATACCTCATTATCGACATGTATTTATTCAAGATCAAGTGACCAGAATACGAAAGTTCTATTAGAAAGTTTGATCATGTGAAAATCTAGATTATAAAGGGTAATATGTATCTTGATGATCATCTCATGAGATATGTGAATCCCTACTCCCATGTGATATTTTCAATGATGTTTATTTTTTAGAATATCTCTGTGGATATTTTACATTATACCACTCAAAATAAGGTGATGGGTGGGTGCTCAGATATATATATCATAATAAATTTCAACCTAAATAATATTAGTACCTAAAAGGTATCAACATATTTAGGATTAAAATTTCATAAAAATAGTTATGAGAAAATTTATTACCACGGGTAAGGTGGAACTTTGTTGGGAATTGAAAGCATCAAAGCTAGGGGTGGTTGGACTGTTATGTTTTGGTTGTTTTTGTGTTGTTTATTCCCTTCGATTCCTTCACATAACACTCTCTAACAACTAAGGCTGATAATTATGTTTTTTCTTCTATAGTATTTATTTTTTATTATATCTAATCCTTTTTTATCTTTATCCACTTGTATATTTATTTTATCAAAATAATTTCTATACGGCACTCTAAAACCCACACCTCTAACACAATATAATTAATTTTGTAAATTTATATACATTATCCTCTTTCTATAGCACATGATATGGGATGGATGTGGTGTTGTATTTCTATTCACCAATTCTAATATAAAATAATAAAAATAATAATATTTTACTTTCATCCCACATAAAATAACATATATATATTTAAAATACATACCATTTATTTTCAAGTAAAGTGTACCCCATCCTTTCTTTATAGTAGGGGTACATTGGTTTAGATTCTTGGTACTTATTTTTAGCACTCATTTTCGATTTTATAAATGAAAAAATATTAATTAAGTTGATTAATACATATATTTCCAAGAGAATTATTACTAATCATAATGAACCTAAAATGATGCCTCCTCACGAAGACCAATAAATGCATTCCAGGTTTCTTATTTTATCATGTGTTCATATATCTGTAGTGGGTGTGGGTTTACTTTCATTGTAGTATCTCTAAGATAATGCTTTGTAAGAATTGTCTAAAAGGAATTATGATCCTTTATAATGACCATTAATACAAATATCATTTGACATCCATCTAGTGTAAATGAGCTCTATATGTGATAATAAAGATTAAATCAATGTTTCAGTATTTTATTTTTTAGTAAAATAGTATCTTCCCAAATTAGTACTTTCATAATGGGTATAACACTATGCCACGTATCTATATCAACAGACATTTACATTCAAGTGGTGACCCCAATTTCACTAATAAAAATGGAATTTATGGGATTAACAAGTTGGCCAAGTTCATTCCATTCAACCTTGAATTTTATGCCTCTATTTCTCACCATAATAATTTTTTTAAGATTATTTCACTATGACACTCATTTTTTCCCTCAAACATAGGGTTTTCACCTTTTACCAGTTCCTCGGGATTGATAGATTTATCATGTCGAGAAACCAATTTTTTCCCTCGATTGGGAGCATCAGCATGTTGAGAAATATATTTTTCCTTAGGATTGGGAGTATCAACATGTGGATAACCTATTACCTACAGAAGTGGTTTGAATTTTGATTAAATAAAATTAGTAGTGAACACATAATACTATGAGGTAACATAATATATATTAATAAAAAAGTAGCCTTATTATTGAACACTATTTTTTTTGTTTAAATGTTGAAGGTACTTAACCTCTCCATCGATTATCTAAATCCATTCATTGTGGTAACCTCTGACATACAAGGATTGAAAATTAACTATTTTATTATTGAATATATAAAACACACCACCCATGATTTAGACACTCATAGAGGGAACAAATGATGTAGTCCCATGGAATATCCCTTCACAAAGAACTTAAAGGCATCGAGTAAGGAACCCACACCACTATGAATAATCAATGAATCATCGGAGAAACCTTTGTTGGAGAGTGTTTCAACCGCAATGTTTATTTCCCTATAAGTATGAACAGTATGAGTTCCATGGCCAAGAAAAATATTTCACCTCCTAATGAAATAAAACAACTCCCAAGGTGGACGACACTTCCCCTAGATGAACCCCACCATAACCATAGAGTTTGACATCCTCTGATATACAAGGAATCATCTACATTGGGGCCACCGTGAAATGATTATGACATCCCAATAGAACCATTATACTTAGTTGAATTGTCATCTAATGAAAAATTATTTTTGGTAGATAAAAAATAATTTTCTACTTTTGTTTTACATGATCCAAGATATAAAATACTTATACTGCATGTGATTCTATTTTGAATGGGTTTTCCTTATAAAAATCGTTAATAAAATCTAGTTTTATGAATTAAAATTCATTGATTTTAAATACCTAATTATTATCAACCCACATTCACTAAAAATTGACACTTAAAATATATTATAATCCAACTCCCATATTTTTTTTAATGATTATAAAGTATGAAATATTCACATAAGTCGGATTTCTATCCTTGTTACTGGATACATTCATAAATTCTTCCACAATTGAAACTCCACTATTTTCATGATACAACGTACATAATTTTCATTTTTTACAATGTATTACCATTAGAAGAGAATATATACACACATGGTCATCTGTCTAGCCATCAAAGATGTTCTAAAATTGAATTCATATTTCTAGTTGACTCCGTAAAAATATGGTCTTCCAACCATTCTAGAAACTGTTGATTATGTGTATTTAATATCTAGATTTATTCTCTTGGTGGATTTAAATACCAAAGAATTGTTTTTGGATTTCAATATATGGAAAATCCTATAAACTATTATGTAACACTTAAACGCGATCATGCTTCCTCTCTATAAAGGTAATTTTAACACCATATATATATTCGAAAAATTACTTCACCTATAATATTCCCACCGTAATGAGACTTTTCTAGACCAATGATCTTCACATAGGACAAGTAATCGATATAAAATTCAATAGATTACTCAATAATATCTCTTTTTGTAATACATACTTCTAGATAACATTGATTTTTTTCATACCTTTTTAAATTATATATATATAATTCAATGGGGTATATCTATAAATAATATATAGAACCACATAGTCGGATCTCTCTAACCACGTAAAGCATGAAGTGAAAAATCATGTCAAATAATGATGATGGGAATAAAATATCTAATTAACATAATATTAAAACAAATTACTTTCTTATAGTTGGAAACTTATCTAGATCTATAACATTAGTTCATAAATATTTTAGAAAGAAAAATGTCTTGGTTACTATATGATGTACATTTTTAGAAAAAAAATGTAATGTAAATCTATAAGAATTTAATATTTCATCAAAGCATGACATTCATATAATTCTAAAACCTTTAAATTTAGATTATACCTTGACATTATATTTTTGATATTTAAGGAATTCCCCTATAAAAACATTACATAATTCAGAATGTTGAAAAACAAATATCTCTCTTTCCTGGAATGAGCGCAAGTATCTTGAGAAAGAAAAGTCCATATTTCACCCATAACTAGAGAAAAATCTTCTCATATCCCCTTGTTAATCATGTCCAATTTAGACTTAATGTTTTCATTTGTTTTTTAAATTGAATTTAGTGATGTTTCAATGAGAATATTACATAAATTTTTTAAAAACAACTCACGTATGATAATTAAAAAAACTAATCAATTTTTTCAATCGGTTTTCATAAGGTATTTTCAAGAGGGTTTACCAAAAGTGGTGACCATAACCTTTACATTCTAAAAAATATTATCAATTTATATTATTTATAGTGGTATTAATTCTTCTGAATTCTCATAGAATTATGTAATACTAGATTGATATTTATGTCCTTGGGGTATAAATTTTTTATTTTTAAGAAAAAAATATTCAATGAATATTTTAACCAAACTAAGTGTGTACCTTCTTCAAAAATGGGTTACCCTTGAGTTCTTTTAATGATATATCCTAAAATATTTCTATAAGTAAGAAATTCATTTATTATCTCATACAACATGGCTCTAAAGGTGAAATCATTTTTTCAATAAGAAGTGTAAAATGTAACACCAGAATCCCAAATTAATTCCATATATTCTATCAATATAGCTAAATAAAAATCAATATCATTAACCAAGTTGTTTTGTCCGGATATAAATAGATAAAAAATATTTATTTTTTCTTCATGAATAACATTTATGGAAAGTTATAACTTACCAACATAACTGTCCATGTACTGTTAGTGATACTTTGTATACCAAAAGGTTTCACTCCATCCATAGATAGAGCAAGATGAAGGTTTCTTAGCTCATTTCCAAATTCAAGATACTCATGATCAATTTTCTATCATTAAGGAGTGTCTTCTAAGTGAAAAAGTTTCCCATCTTTATTTCTTATATTTTCATAACATGTCAATTTCCATACAGTATCCTCTCTTCCATATAGGCACACAAACCATGGAATGATTAGAATGTACCATAACACTATCAAAGGACTTGATTCAACTTTCTTGTATAAAAAACACCAAACTTTGGGATTTTTTTAATTGATTATTTGTCCTTGAGAAAAAATATAGGGTCATTTGGATAAAAACATATTCCTTAATATATCATACCTATTGAATGTAGCATGTTTTAATGTCATATAATTGGAATGGATACTCATTATATTCTGGTTGGATGTCATTTAAGAGAGAAAGTAATTCAGTAAAGTTGGTGTCACTCCTTCGGTTGACATATTTTACATTGTATAATTTTAGTGTGGATAAAAATGTTTTATATTTTTTATAACCAATATACAATGGATTATTTTCATTATTATTAAACCTCTTAAACATATTTGTACTATCATAATGTTTATATTCAACTGTCATTGTCATTTCCTTAAAACGGTCCTTATTTTCATTCACACCAGCAATCATATCCTCGATATAGTCTTCATCATCATTCATAATTTTAATCATATCATATGATCCATAAAATGTAGTGTTATCCCATTCACTAGCTATATTAAGCTCTTCCCAGTGTTTAGTCCTACATTTATAACTTTGATCTTTTTCGTGATTGGGAAATTGTTCTTCCAAATACTATGGACTAATTAGTCTTGAATAACAACAACATAAATATGGAAAAAATATTTCAGAAGGGTCATATGTACGATATTTTTTAGACTTGATGGACTCTTTAACCCCATCAATATACTCTTTTTTTATATGATTTTTATCCACACATTTTCTATTCATTTATATCCTATTTCTTTCAATAATATTTATATTTAACAAAATAAATAAATACACAGAAGGTATGAACATAGAATCCCGAAAGGATATTTTTTATACACACACATACACATGCATAAATAGTCATCATATTTGATATAAATTTTCATTGGTACAACAACTGGATAGAACATATACAAACAACGTATTATATGAATTTAATGTATTATAACACTTATTATTTATTACAAAATTATCATATCATAAATCATTATCTTTTTTAAAATGCATTCATCAAGGGAGACAATAATGTAATATTTTAAAATATATATCACCATCTCTAGTTATTTTACTTCATTAAATCTCATCATGGTCATCAAAATATGTTGGAGGTCACCTCGAAAAACAACTACTTAAAAAATTTGGATTCATTCAAGTCTACATCTCATGTGGCATATTTTAAGTTTTCATGCATAGAACTTGGTTAATTGTGAATTTTCAAATTTCTATATATTAATCTAAAATTATTAAGAAAACCTTAGTATTAAATAATAATTGGATGAACCGTACTTTTAATTTTTTTTCTTTTAATACACCATTATATTATGGGACTTCCAAATTATTTGGTTATAATACAATACCACAACCCCATAAATATTTGGTAAACTCTACACTTACGAATTCACTACTTAAATTTGGTTAAAACTGTAAAGACCCGTAAATTCCAAGGAAATTTTTTTTTCTTAATTTTCTTTGGAATTTTACAAGAACGCAGTTTCTGACGGCGCCTGATTATGAGGCCTGGTGTGCCCGGAATCAATTTCCAAAGTTTGGCTCGGGTACGTTCAGTGAACGGATGAGAGGGTTTTTCTAACTTTTGAACCGGTGCTCAGAATCGAATTCTGAGGGCACCGATGGAATCGAAGCGCCGGTATTTTCTTAGAAACGCCTCTTCCGGAGTTGCGTTTGTTCAGGTGTGGTTTTTAATTTTCGGGCTTAAAGTTAAGAAATAAAATAATTTTGCGACAACTTTATTTTATTTCACTTAAGCCACTTGGAAGCCACTTGAAGCCACTTAAAAGCGGCTTAATCTGAGTTGAATCGGATAGGGTACTATCCAGAAATATCCTACCCTCTTGGTAGGATATTTGTGAGGTGGGGCCCGCACGAGCCCCACCGTTTCTTTCTGCTAAGTAACGCATCTGCGAAAACCCGTCATTATGAAAGTCAACTGACGCGTTTTCTTAAATTCTTAACAGACCATTTAATTGGGCGGTTTATTTCATAAATTAAATGAGTTGTTTCTTTCATTGAATTAATTCTATGAATTAATGGTTCGTTTCTTATCTTTTGAAATTCAAATGTTTAGTTGTGTAAATAAAATAAGGCTTAAGCTTATTTTATTTTGGGTTGAAACTTGTGGCGTGGAGAGGATTTGGAGGAAAGCGTTCTTCTTCGGCGAAGAACGCGAAGAACACGAAGAACGCGAAGAACGCGAAGAACGCGAAGAACGCCGAACCTGCGGAGATCGACGACGCGAAGCCTTGTACCGCGACACCAACGGATCTCCCTTCGCGATGCTTCTTCCGCGACGATCCAACCCAACGACAGCCTTCGATCAACAACAACAAGGTAGGGGGTTGCGCATCTTTTTATTTTCTTTTTGGATTTCAATAACAACATGGATTTAATTATTATTAATTAAATCCGTATGTTCTTGGTCCTCAGAGATCGTCGACGCGACGCCCTTCCGCGGTGTGACGATCACCTCCTTCCACGACGGTCAATTCCGCGACGACCTCGCATCCGACAGCGACGACGAGGTAGGGATTTTATTTTTGGAATTACCCCTTTTTATATTCCCGTAAATGTTTCTTTAAAAAAGCTAAAGAACTGGATTTGTGAACAATTTTAAATTTATTAAAATTGTTGTTTCCGTTCAAATGAGGAACCCGTTTTATGAAACAATTTTATTTCATTAAAAATTGTTTCGGATATGCGTTCATGTGTTGAACTTTATTCCTCCCGTTGTTTATCTCTAACGCGGATGGTGCGGGCCAAACGAACACGGCCCGACAACCCTCTGTCGTTCTTCGTGATTGTGCGGATTTGACGGGCGATGACGGAACATGCCGCAACGGAATTTTGATGGTTCCACAGTGAAGAACGAGTCCTGGGAGGAGCAGCGGCGCAGACGGGAAGAAAATCGGGCCACCGGAGCGACTCCGGCGGTCCCGCGGAAGTCGGCGGCGGCGCCCGGGGCGCCGCCGGACGAGACCGCCGCGGCACCGGCCGCGGCCGTGGCGCTCGCGGACCCACGGCCGCGCAAGTCCGGCGCGCGTGGGATGCGGCTGAAGCCGCGTCCGGTCGCCAGGGAGACACCCCACGGGTGTCGCGGGGGTGTCACGCGGGGGCGGCGTCTCCCCCCCCCCCCCACGTCACTCGGGACGCGGCTTCAGCCGCGTCCGGCTATCTGGCCGACACCCCGCGGGTGCCGCAGGGGTGTCACGCGGGGCGGCGGCTCCCCCCGCGTCGGCCGCTCGGCCGAGCGGGGCCGGGCTGGCCGAGCCAGACCGGGTCGGACCGGGTTGGACAGGGTTTTCCGAGCCGGGCCGGGTCATCGGGCCGGGTCGCCACCCAGGGCGGGTCGACCCGGTTCGGCCGACCCAGGGGGGGTCGGGCCAGCTCGGCCCGGGCCCGGACCCCCCGTCTTCGGACGGCTTTCGGTCAAATGTCTGTATCTTGGGCTACGGGCCTCCAAACGACTCGCCGTCAGCGGCAACACGATCGTTGGATCGAGACGGTCGTTTCGGTATACTATACTCGAGGTGCATCTTCCTTTTCGGGAGCCTACGTGGTTAAAACTCCATAGTTAAGCGTGCTTTGTCTAGAGTAGTGATCAGGATGGGTGACCTCCTGGGAAGTTTCTCAGGGTGGGTGTGGAACGAAAAGGCCAATAACTCTCAGACCGGGCGTCCGATTGACGCGCGGTCTGTTGCGTTGAGTTCCTGTTGATGATACGGAAATTTTGGCATCCTTCGCCGAGATTTGGATGCAGTTGGATAGTGGCCGGGGTGGATCGCACCGAAACCCAACCGGGCCCCAGGAACGGAAAAGCTGATACCTTTCTGACATAACGTTCATTAATGAACCTTCAGCGGCGTTGGTGATATCGTTGAGAAACGGTCCCTATTAGTATACCCTATGAGTGTTCGAGGTATAGTTGAGTTACGGCCGGATTGGTTCGCACACGATACCAACCGGGCCCCTGGGACGAAAATGCTAATAACTCACAGACTGGGCGTCCGATTGACGCGCCGTTTGTTGTGTTGAGACCCCTATGACGAGGTGGTCCTTTGAGATACTTCTTTGCAGGACTTTGTGATACTTGGAGTATCGACAAGTAGCTCGTGGAGCGGACCCTCCTGGAGACGAGCGTGCGGAGTATGGAGACCGTGTAGCCGGCTGAGACCTGACGACTTCTTGACCGACTCGACTTGGAGTGAGTCGACTAGCCCAGTGGACGGAGGGCCCGGTATTTGGCGGCAGACCCTTGGCAGACGGAGCGTCTGGTAGTTGGCAGCAGACCCGCGGTACTCGACTGGAGGAGTACCTCTGTAGGCTATTTGGTTGAGCGCCCGGTATTTGGCAACAGACCCTCAGCGGACGGAGCGCTCGGTAGTTGGCCGCAAACCCGCAGTACTCGACAGGAGGAGTACCTCAGCAGTATTAGGTTAGTGAGCAGTACCTCGGAGTCGTGACAGGACCACTGTACACTCCAGAGATGGAGCTCTTCAGCAGTTACGGTTTCGATAATGAAAATCCTGGTTTGAGCTGAGACTTTTGACCTTTGTGTTTGCCTCATGATTGAGATGGGTCACTTGATAACTTAGGTATATGTATGGGCATATACCTGGGTAGTGGATATCCGTTGATTTCACAATCCTTGTGTTTCCTCATGATTGAGATGGGTTACTTGATAACTTAGGTATATGTATGGGCATATATCTAAGTAGAAGTTATCTGTTGAGATCTTCTCGTGGTTATCCTTGTTGGTTTAGTGAGACCTTCAGGGTCTCGGGGTCCCTACTGAGTATCGTTATACTCACCCCTGCGCGGGCTATGCCCGCACCTCGTTGTGTTGGTTGCAGACGACGGGCAGTGCTGACGGAGGCCGAGTGTTCGAGGACTGGACGGTACCCGGAGGTGGACTACACGACGAGTCGGTACCCGGAGGTGGACTACACGACGAGTCGGTACCCGGAGGTGGACTACACGACGAGTCCGTACTCGGAGGTGGACTACGCGACGAGACGACTCACAGAGGAGGTTGACGGACGAGAGCGTGGAGGAGGCTATCTGTACCTACCCTTCAGGTAGGATCCGAGGTGGACGACCAGGAGCTGCGCTATCTGTACCTACCCTTCAGGTAGGACCCGAGGAGGACGACCCAGGAGCTGCTTCCCTCTTCCAGTTGTTTTTCTTTTTGCTATTTTACCTCGTTCAGTTGTAGTTGTACTTTTTTTTGGGTTTGTATTCTGGACCATTTACTTTTCAGCTTTTCTTTTGTACTTAGTGTTTTTTTTCGCTTGTACTCTATGGTGCTTGTTTTCTTTTATAAAGGAAATGCCTTCCCAGTTATCGGGATTTTACACCTTTGGTGCTAGTCGCCATCCCCTGGCCTATGGAAGGCGGGCTTGGGGTAGTCACGGCATGGGCCCCGAGGACGGTTCGTGACAAATTGGTATCAGAGGAGTTCGGTTCTACCGCAGAACTTATGACTCTGATGTTTCTTTCTGTGAAGCAATAGTGTTAAGAGTACCAAGTGTGGTTTTCAATTCAGGGAGTCCAGTGTTGGTGCGGGCGGCCGACGTATACATACACTAGGACCCTGACAACTGATTTCCGACATTGTGCACGAAAACACTGATTGCGTGTGTGTTTCCAGAAGTTTTTTATATATATATCAGCTCAAACCAGGTCAGCTCACCAGGTATAATCGTTTGACCATGTTACGTTGTTTCTTTCTGGATGCCTTTTCACGAACGACCAGCTAGAGCCTAGATGTATGTGCGTACTGGCAGCTTGTCGAGCAACGAGGCTTCGGTACAGGGCCCTCTTGCAGTTGAGGCACTGGAGGAGGCACCAGCGGTACTACCATACGTTGGGCCACCGATGCCACCAGCCCCAGTAGTAGGCGATGCCCGCTACTTGAGTGCGATGCACGAGTTCCAGCGCCAGAGGCCACCTAGGTTCCGGGGAGAGACAGACCCGGAGGCGGCTGAGGATTGGCTGGAGGCTGTGGTGGGAGTCTTCAGGCTAGTGGGGACGCCGACAGACTTCATGGTGATCTTTGCTGCCAGCCTTCTTCAGGCAGCAGCAGGTAGGTGGTGGAACCACTTATTCCAGTTTTGCGACGGGATGACCTTCGCATGGGAAGACTTCGAGACCTTCTTCAGGGTGGAGTTTATGCCAGTAGCTCTATACCCCGAGCGTGTACAGGAGCTTCTGCCTTTGCCGCAGGGTTTTCGATCAGTTGTCGAGTCATCTGTGGGTAGTAGACAGATGATGCAGAGGTCCAGGAGGACCAGACCAGTAGTTGGGCGATCTCGGGTTTTAGGACTGGTGGTGCGGGGCACCCGGAGTGGGAACAGACCTAGTCGTGCAAGGAGAAGGTTATGTTAATCATGCCGCAGAAAGGGTCACCTGGCACGTGACTGTCCGACTCCTCGATCCGCGGGCTTTGGGGGAGCCACCGAGGCAGAAGCAGCGGCGAGTGCTTGAGAAACAGCCGAGCAGTGGACAAGGCAGTAGAGCTCCGGGGGCAGGTGGACAGGAGCAGAACTAGTGGATACGTCCCTTGTACTCTAGTTCCATTTTCCTATTATATTCGTGTCTTTGTACTATGAGATGAAATAATAAAAAGACACTTATCCTTGTTTGCTTTCCTGTCCTTTTGATACTGAGTGGTCCTGGTTAAGACTGTTGACTTGACCCTCACTTTCGAGATTCCTACTGGAGGAGACCAAGTGACCTCACACTGATGCCGACAGTGTGACTCGACCCTTGGAGGTGAGAGTGACAGTTGGATCTCTTAGTAGTTACGTCGAGGCCTTACGACGTCATCCATGGCATGAATGCATCATTCATGTCAGGATTGACTGTATTAGGCAACGAATGTGGTTCATCCAGGGGATGAGACCAGATTTCTCTTATCGGCAAAGAAGAAATCATAGCAGCTCTTGTGAGACTAAAGGAGGTGCAGTTCATCCAGGAGCAGATGAAGACTGCACAGTGCAGTAAGAAACATGGAACCGGTGCCAGTCTTAGAGACTCGGGCGTGTTAAATGTTTCAAGAAGAGGTAGATTTAAATAGAGACGAGTCTGCGAAGCGGCAGATGTGGAGGCAGATCTAGGAGAGAAGCATGAGGTGATGTACATCTTAACAATGTACAACCACCCGCCTTAGTTATTCCCGCCAGGCTTAGGGAGCTGGAGGGCGGAGGAAGAGTGCGGCTGCATGCGGTCAAGGAGTGTGACCCAATGGCTCTAGAGATGATTCAAGGCACAATCTGTGTCCACTACTAGCTGTTGTAGTAACAGACTTCGATGTGAATCATTCCTCGCTTTCACAAATCTTGTTCCAGACCTAGAGTTTCCGGTAAGCCGTGGACTTGACCCTCACGTCTGGAGATACCTTGGGAGGATACTCGATAATCACACTTACGCCGACGGTGTGGTCAGACCCTCGAGGTGAGAGTTCTGGTTGGGATCTCTTGGTGGCAGCGTCGAGGCCTTACGACATTAGTTTGAGTATGGAATGGGCAATAACTGTTCATACTCAAATTGACGGTTTTAGGCAAACGTCGGGATGGGTTTTCCTTGGTCGGCGGAAAAGGAAACCCCAGGAAGTGCAGGGTAACTCTTGCACAGGAGGGTGCGACCGATCACTCTTGAGTCGGTCAACCTTACCCTCATAGCAGCAGTTGTTTTGAGTTTCAGTTCTAACAAAAATGGAGACCTCTGGAGTTCGAGGATAATGACCACATCTTCTTACGGGTCTCACCTCGACAAGGTTTACGAAGATGTGGCCAGGGAGGCAAGTTATCTCCGAGGTTCAACGGACATTTCTAGGTCCCCAGCTGGGTAGGCGGGGTGGTTTACCGCTTGACCCATTCACCGCAGTTGCACCAGGTGCATGACGACTTCCACATATCTCAACTGAGGAGATACGTGCTCGACCCCTTCGCATATCATCGACCATGAGGAGCTGGATGGTGGCGATGAGGTGACTTCTACGGAGGTTCCTGTGGGGATCGAGGATCGACAGGAGAAGATCCTAGGAGGACGGTCGATTCCTCTTGTGCACTTTCTTTGGTAGCGCGGGAACCTCCAGGTGAGCACATGGGAGCGGAAGGCTCAGATACGTGCTCAATACCCCTTTGTTTCCCTATGTTTGTGGTGAAGCTTTACGGGGATGTAAAGCCCTGTGGTGGGAGTAATGTAAAGACCCGTAAATTACAAGGAAATTTTTTTTTTCTTAATTTTCTTTGGAATTTTTCAAGAACGCTGTTTCTGACGGCGCCTGATTCCGAGGCCTGGTGTGCCCGGAATCAATTTCCGAAGTTTGTCTCGGGTACGTTCAGTGAACGGACGAGCAGGTTTTTCTAACTTTTGAACCGGAGCTCAGAATCGAATTCTGAGGGCACCGATGGAATCGCAGCGCCGGTATTTTCTTAGAAACGCCTCTTCCGGAGTTGCGTTTGTTCAAGTGTGGTTTTTAATTTTCGGGCTTAAAGTTAAGAAATAAAATAATTTTGCGACAACTTTATTTTATTTCACTTAAGCCACTTGGAATCCACTTGAAGCCACTTAAAAGCGGCTTAATCTGAGTTGAATCGGATAGGGTACTATCCAGAAATATCCTACCCTCTTGGTAGGATATTTGTGAGGTGGGGCCTACACGAGCCCCGCTGTTTCTTTCCGCTAAGTAACGCATCCGCGAAAACCCGTCATTATGAAAGTCAACTGACGCGTTTTCTTAAATTCTTAACAGACCATTTAATTGGGCGGTTTATTTCGTAAATTAAATGAGTTGTTTCTTTCGTTGAATTAATTCTATGAATTAATGGTTCGTTTCTTATCTTTTGAAATTCAAATGTTTAGTTGTGTAAATAAAATAAGGCTTAAGCTTATTTTATTTTGGGTTGAAACTTGTGGCGTGGAGAGGATTTGGAGGAAAGCGTTCTTCTTCAGCGAAGAACGTGAAGAACGCGAAGAACGCGAAGAACGCGAAGAACGCCGAACCTGCGGAGATCGACGACGCGAAGCCTTGTACCGCGACACCAACGGATCTCCCTTCGCGACGCTTCTTCCGCGACGATCCAACCCAGCGACAGCCTTCAATCGACAACAACAAGGTAGGGGGTTGCACTTCTTTTTATTTTCTTTTTGGATTTCAACAACAACATGGATTTAATTATTATTAATTAAATCCGTATGTTCTTGGTCCTCGGAGATCGTCGACGCGACGCCCTTCCGTGGTGTGACAATCACCTCCTTCCGCGACGGTCAATTCCGCGACGACCTCGCATCCGACAACGATGGCGAGGTAGGGATTTTATTTTTGGAATTACCCCTTTTTATATTCCCGTAAATGTTTCTTTAAAAAAGTTAAAGAACTGGATTTGTGAACAATTTTAAATTTATTAAAATTGTTGTTTCCGTTCAAATGAGAAACCCGTTTTATGAAACAATTTTATTTCATTAAAAATTGTTTCGGATATGCGTTCATGTGTTGAACTTTCTTCCTCCCGTTGTTTATCTCTAACGCGGAGGGTGCGGGCCAAACGAACACGGCCCGACAACCCTCCGCCGTTCTTCGTGATTGTGCGGATTTGACGGGCGATGACGGAACATGCCACAACAGAAGTTTGATGGTTCCACAGTGAAGAACGAGTCCCGAGAGGAGCAGCGCCGCAGACGGGAAGAAAATCGGGCCACCGGAGCGACTCTGGCGGTCCCGCGGAAGGCGGCGGCGGCGCCCGGCGCGCCGCCGGACGAGACCGCCGCGGCTGAAGCCGCGTCCGGTCGCCAGGGAGACACCCCGCGGGTGTCGCAGGGGGTGTCACGCGGGGGCGGAGGCTCCCCCCCCGCGTCACTCGGGACGCGGCTTCAGCCGCGTCCGGCTATCCGGCCGACACCTCGCGGGTGCCGCGAGGGTGTCACGCGGGGCGGCGGCTCCCCCCGCGTCGGCCGCTCGGCCGAGCCGGGCCGGGCTGGCCGAGCCAGACCGGTCCGACCGGGTCGGACCGGGTTTTCCGAGCCGGGTCGGGTCGTCGGGCCGGGTCGCCGCCCGGGGCGGGTCGACCCGGTTCGGCCGACCCATGGGGGGGGGGGGTTGGGCCGGCTCGGCCCGGGCCCGTACCCCCCGTCTTCGGACTGCTTTCGGTCAAATGCCTGTTTCTTGGGCTACGGGCCTCCAAACGACTCGCCGTCAGTGGCAACGCGATCTTTGGATCGAGACGGTCGTTTCGGTATACTATACTCGAGGTGCACCTTCCTTTTCGGGAGCCTACGTGGTTAAAACTCCATAGTTAAGCGTGCTTGGCCTAGAGTAGTGATCAGGATGGGTGACCTCCTGGGAAGTTTCCCAAGGTGGGTGTGGAACGAAAAAGCCAATAACTCTCAGACCGGGCGTCCGATTGACGCGCCATCTGTTGCGTTGAGTTACTGTTGATGATACGTAAATTTTGGAATCCTTCTCCGAGATTTGGATGCAGTTGGATAGTGGCCGGGTTGGATCGCACCGAAATCCAACCAGGCCCCTGGAACGGAAAAGCTGATACCTTTCTGACACAACGTTCGTTGATGAACCTTCAGCGGCGTTGGTGATCTCGTTGAGAAACGGTCCCTATGAGTATACCCTATGAGTGTTCGGGGTATAGTTGAGTTACGGCCGGATTGGTTCGCACACGAAACCAACCGGGCCCCTGGGACGAAAAGGCTAATAACTCACAGACCGGGCGTCCGATTGACGCGCCGTTTGTTGCGTTGAGACCCCTATGACGAGGTGGTCCTTTGAGATACTTCTTTGCGTGACTTTGTGATATTTGGAGTATCGACCAGTAGCTCATGGAGCGGACCCTCCCGGAGACGAGCGTGCGGAGTACGGAGACCGTGTAGCCGGCTGAGACCTGACGACTGCTTGACCGACTCAACTTGGAGTGAGTCGACTAGCCCAGTGGACGGAGCGCCCGGTATTTGGCGGCAGACCCATGGCGGACGGAGCACCTGGCAGTTGGCAGCAGACCCGCGGTACTCGACTGGAGGAGTACCTCTGTAGGCTATTTGGGTGAGCGCCCAGTATTTGTCTACAGACCCTCAGCGGACGGAGTGACCGGTAGTTGGCCGCAAACCCAAAGTACTCGACAGGAGGAGTACCTCAGTAGTCTTAGGTTAGTGAGAAGTACCTCGGAGTCGTGACAGGACCACTGTACACTCCAGAGACGGAGCTCTTCAGCAGTTACGGTTTCGATAATGAAAATCCTGGTTTGAGCTGCGACTTTTGACCTTTGTGTTTGCCTCATGATTGAGATGGGTCACTTGATAACTTAGGTATATGTATGGACATATACCTGGGTAGTGGTTATCCGTTGATTTCACAATCCTTGTGTTTCCTCATGATTGAGATGGGTTACTTGATAACTTAGGTATATGTATGGGCATATATCTAAGTAGAGGTTATCTGTTGAGATCTTCTTGTGGTTATCCTTGTTGGTTTAGTGAGACCTTGAGGGTCTCGGGGTCCCTACTGAGTATCGTTATACTCACCCCTGCACGGGCTATGCCCGTACCTCGTTGTGTTGGTTGCAGACGACGGGCAGTGCTGACGGAGGTCGAGTGTTCGAGGACTGGAAGATACCCGGAGGTGGACTACACGACGAGTCGGTACCCGGAGGTGGACTACACAACGAGTCGGTACCCGGAGGTGGACTACACGACGAGACGACTCACAGAGGAGGTTGACGGACGAGAGCGTGGAGGAGGCTATCTGTACCTACCCTTCAGGTAGGATCCGAGGTGGACGACTAGGAGCTGCGCTATCTGTACCTACCCTTCAGGTAGGACCCGAGGAGGACGACCCAGGAGCTGCTTCCCTCTTCCAGCTGTTTGTCTTTTTTATGTTGTACCTCGTTCAGTTGTAGTTGTACTTTCTTTTGGGTTTGTATTCTGGCCCATTTACTTTTCATCTTTTCTTTTGTACTTAGTGTTTTGTTTCTGCTTGTACTCTGTGGTGCTTGTTTTCTTTTATAAAGGAAATGTCTTCCCAGTTATCGGGATTTTACGCCTTTGGTGCTAGTCGCTAGCCCCTGGCCTATGGAAGGTGGGCTTGGGGTAGTCACGGCACGGGCCCCGAGGACGGGTCGTGACAAAAACAATATAATAACATTTCTAAGACTATTTTTTATATATGTATTGGTTATTTTGATGTATTTAAACGATTTAAAATTTTTGTTTCCTTAAAAATGGATATTTATACGTACTAAAATCATTCGTGAAGGTAATAGAGTTCCATAATTCACCACTTGTTTGTGTAATTGTTGATCCACACTCATATGTGATGACATAACAAAGACTATATTTTAGAATGAATTAAGTATTCTCTCTGGGTGCAGATAGTTTTCCTAGTGTGGTGTGGGTAGCTTTATGCATAATGTGAAGATATAATGTTATGGTTATTTTCATGGAAGCTTATGGATTTAAATATAATATAAACATGTACACACATAGATATATTAATACTCAAACACACATGATCAAAAATATATATAATTTTATACATAAATGTATAAAAAATGAAACACATGTTTATATATATATAAGAAAATAACATTTCTCCAGACATGATTCTATAAAAAATAATTAATCGTTCTCTTCGATCATTATCATTTCAAATATAGTTACTAGTTTGACCAAAACCATAACCCAATGAATAATATTGAACCCATTAACATTTATAAGGACTGCACTTATTTATAACATCATGAACATTGATTTCTTATCTAGAAATTACCCAATCAATTATTTCACCACCTGATAGAAAAAAACCCTTTTTCATTCAACTAAACCACATTTAAAATTTTAATTAATATCAAATAATAAATGTTAATTATTTTGTAAGCAATCCCTACAATAGTCTATATTTATGTATACAAAGGGGAATAAAAACCCCAAAAAATGGGAAAATCAATAAAGATCAACAACCCAAAATGGAAAGAGACCTAAAAGGGTTGACCTGTCTAAACAAAGAGTGAAGAAGAAAGTACTTAACTGATTACAGACAGACATGTATTAGGAGAACCATTATAGATGAACCTGGGAAGCTAAACTCAAATAAATCATAAAAACACATCAACGATTCACTATGAATTTTTAAAAACAAGTTTGGAATATGATACATTTGGTTAAGGGGTTCTATTTATCCAAATAAAAATGTTTGATTAATTCAGATAACAAGGGGAAGAAAAACTAAAAAAATCCTGATAAAAAAATCAAAGATTATCTAAGAATCATAATAAAAATTTCAAAATTTTATACCTACGATTTTATGGTTCGATTTGTTAAGAAAAAATCTTTAGCTACTATAGAGGATCAGTTCTGTGAGAGCATGAATTCATCAGGGGAGAAGTGATCTATTAGGGTTCATTTAAAATGGGAAAATATTTTTACAAATTCTTACTAAAAAGTGCTCATAAAATCTCATTTTATCATTGTTAAATATATAAATGGTGAGGAATACCACTTTTTTTACACTATCTTAGCACTGGAAAAAGTGGTGTTGTTCAGTGCTTATGTTTTGGCGCTAATAAAATACACTTTTATAAATACAAAATCCAGCATTGATAAAATTGAAAAAAAGAATAAATATGAATAAATATATAATATTAATTCTATAACTAAATATTATTAAAAATAAATTGTATAAATAATTTAAATTAAATAATATTAAAAAAATTCATTTAAAAATTTAATTATGTAAATTAAAAATATATTTCAAATACAAAAACTTAATAAAAATATCTATAAATAAATATCAGAAAAACAATAATTCCAAAAAATTATAAAATAATAAATTTTAAAAATTAATAAATAATGTTGAGTAAAAGAATATTAGAAATAAATAAATAATGTTTCATAAATTACAAAAATATTAAAAGAAGTTGAATTCATTAAATCAATTACATAAATTAAAAACACATTAAAATGTATAAATATGAATAATAATATAATATTAAATAAATAAATAATAAAATTATTAAAAATAAATAGTATTAACTATTTAAAATATAAAAATATTAAAAATACATTTAAATAAAATAATTATATAAATTTAAAACATGTTAAATATATTAAAACTTAATAAACAGAATTGAATAAATATTAATCATATAAATTACCAACATATTGAAACTATTAAAACATAGTAAAAAATGTGTATAAATAAATAATAAAAAGTATATAAGATCAAAAATTTATATAAATTAGTAAATATTAAAAAGGAATATTGAAAATGAATAAATAAAATTTATGAAATTATAAAAGTATATTGAAAAGTTAATTTCTAAGATTAAATACATGAATTATAAACTCTTAAAAATGAATAGAAATTAATCAATGCATAAGATAAATTTTATAAATAAATTTTATTAAAAAATGATCTATATTAACTATTTAAATTACAAATATATTAAAAATTAATTTAAATAAATTTATTGTATATATTTCAAACATTTTCAAAATATTAAAACACAATAAAAAAATTAATAAGTATTAATCATATAAATTACAAACAAATTTAATGTATTAATAAATAGAAAATAAATATGTATAAATAAATATTAAAAATGAATAAATTCAAAAAAAATATTGAAAATTAATAAATATTAAAAATTAATTAATAATTTTAAATAAAATAATTTTAATTATGAATAAATAAAGTGGAATAAATTATTAAAATATTTTAAAAATTGAATTCATAACATGAATTACATGGATTAAAAATAAATAAATAATGACTAAAAATTAACAAATAGATATTATTAATTATATACACTAAAAATTTATTACAAATGAATTATATTGACTAAAAATTAATATTTTAATTAAGAAAATATTTAAATAAATCAATTGTGTAAATTTCAAAACATATAACAAATATTAAATATTATTAAATAAAAATGAATAAAAATTTATCATATAAATTACAATAATATTGAAAATATTAAAACATAGTAAATAAATATGTATATATTTTAAAAAATTGAATAAATAACAAAAATATTAAAAATTAATATATATAAAAAATGAAAAAAAATAATATTAAATGAAATCATGTTAAAATTGAATATATTATAATATTTTTATATATGAATTAATTTCATTAATTATTTGATTTAGAAACACATTTAAAATTAATACAAATGAATAAATAATTAATAATAATATTGAAAATTATTGATGTAGGTAATGTATTGATTGTTTATAAAAAATAAAATTAATTATCAACCTCTGGAAATTTTAATATTAATTAAAAAATTTAATTAATTATAAACCTTTAATTTCTACCTAACTCTTCCTTGGTTTATAAATAAAATAATTTCATGGAAATCAATAATATTGTTAATTTTATCAAAACTATAATTTTTACGCTTAAAAGTACACTTTTAAAAAAATGGGTTTTAAACATATTTTGCGCTAATATTCAAATTAGTTTTTCTCACCTTTATAAATTTTATATGATAAAATTTATTTCTTATTATTAATAATTAGGTTAAAATTATATGATAATTACAATTTTATTTTTGGTCCTTAAAAATTAATTGATTAGATAAAAATTAGTTACCACGGTAAAAAACCAAAAATGGTGAAAATTAAAAAAAACCCTAAGAGTAAAAGACCTAAAAAATGTTAAAACATGTTTTAAAATGAATGGTTGAGTCTTTATAGACCTTACCCATTCCCTCACTCCATTATTTTCTATTATTGAATCAAATTTACCTTTCATTTGTGACTTTAACTTTTATATTATTACAAAAATGTCATACCTCTCCCTTATAAAAAGATCCACCACTACCCCACTTCTCCTCACACCCTAGGAATTTTATAATCAACCAAACCCCACCCAACTAACTCCAAAAAAATATTATCCATTTCTTAGAGGTTTTTGTCTTCTCAAAAGACCACCTCTGAAATACTTAATCCAATTTTCAAAGGAGCCCTTCCAAGGAGTAAGGTAAAATTCTCAATTACTCTTTTTAATTTTACGCTTATTTTATTCATCTACCACTTCCAAATATAATATATCCATATTAAAATAATTAAATTAGTTTCATGATTATACTAAAATTTTATTATGTTCATTGGATAACGATTTTCTACATTCCTCTAAACTATTTGAAAAACCAAAACATGGCTTCTGTTATGTTCTGATTATCACCTCCAAAAGCAACATGATTAATTTTTCATTATTAACTTAAATTTATGGTTAAAACTGGATATTTAATTAATAATTATTATATTAAAAAGTTTATCAAGATTCCTAAAATATAGACCAATTCCCACATTCTATTTATTTTTTAGAAAACAACAGTGTCTCCCTTGTGTAAATGAGGACGTCGCCGCCATGAAGAAATGTATATCATTTTTCATCTTGTATTTTATTCATTGAATAAATATTTTAATATATTATTCACCAATATAAAAAATATAAATATTATCATTAATATTACATAAAATGGTATTATTCTAAAATAATATCTTTCTTTACCGTACTCGCCCACCAATTATAGCATGTTCTTATTTTGGTCGGATTAACCACATAAATGAAAAACATAATAAATTTATATCATGGATGATTATTTAAAATTAACTACAAGTAGTGTTAGTTAACAATGATAGAATAATATTTGGTTTATTCTTTTAGAGGTTTTATATTAATATTTTAGTTTTTTTAATATAACATATTTCACCCATTAAAATTTATCAAAACAATTTTGTTGTTGATTCTATCATCAAAAATCATAAAAAAATACGTATAAAATAAAATTAGAACATTATAAATAATACTAAATAAAAATTACAGTACCGTTAATTATATTTGAATGATGATCTTAGTATAAAATGAATAATGATCAATATCGCCTTTGTAAAATCATATGAAACAAACAAAATTACTGACATATGATGATAAAAAGTGACTATAAATAACTAATGATATATAAAAAATGATTATAAAAATAAAATAATATATATATATATATATATATATATATATGAATATGGTTATATTTATTATATATGTGGTTAATGTGATTTCGTGGAAGTAGAGAATTATGGTAAAGGTTTCCATCTCAATTTCTATTCATTGATGAAAGTTTTTAATTTTTTACCTATTATTATTGTATAGTGTACTTACTACTACATTGGATTATATTATAATTATTAATGTTTCTTTTATAGTATTTAAAAATATTTTCATCAATCCCTAATTACAAATATTTTGATTAAAGTTCTTCTAAAGCTATATGTGTTTGGGTAACTCAATTTCCATTCAGTGAGTTATGATCATTCATATAGAAATTTGTTCTTATAAGTATAGAAAAACTGCCTTATGGTTTTATTGTATTTTAATTCAACTTTTTTTAAATTTATTTACCATAAACTTCTTTTTAGGGATTGTTTCATCAATACTTTTTCATAGATGGAATTATTTGTTTATAAATAAAATTTTGTTAAGAATAATCCTCATCAACTTTAATATATAATTTTTCTCCTATCCATATTATTTCTATAAAAAATAGTTACCTTTCATAATTCTAAATCCTAATATGTATTATCGCATATGGTATTATTATTTTTATTAATATATTTTCAAAATTATTTCTTGTTATTATTTTTATGATGTGGGTTGAAAAAAGATATTTTCAAAATATTAAAAATGATTTTAATTTTCATTTTCATATTTTTATACTCTTTTAAAAATTTAATTGGGATAAACTTTATGAATTTTTCAAGGTTCTATTATTTTTAAGGTAAAATTTTTCCAAAGAAATCACTCCCCCTTTTCAAAAATGAATTTTGAAAGTGACCCATAACTTTTTCTTGTTTATGGTATTGTTAAAAATGTTTTATCAAAACAATTTTATGATCTCATTTCCTATTTATTATTTATGTTAAAATTATTTTTACCTACTTTGAAGTTATTATTCATTGATTAACCTCTAAATCCTCCCATATTATTTTATTTCAGTGGATTAATCTCATGTTGTCAAACAATATAATTATTGATCCCTTCATACGTGATATCATTCAATGTGATATTATTAGAAAGGGTTTTTTAATCCATGTCAGCATCTGTAAATGTTTCTTCACCAGGGATGTGATATAATTATACCATTCACCTTCTTTCTCTTGATGTATCATGATCAAGTTATTTTTTTATTGATTTTGGAAAGTATTAACATCTTGTATGTTTTTTATTTTCCAATACAGATGTTTATTAATTACTAAGGAGGTTTGATTATGTATTGTTTAACCATCCACCTTTTTATATGGATTACTTATGACCATGTCATCCTATTTATTTATTGTAAAAATTTTTGATATCCCATATGTTTATAATTTATAATAAAAATGTTTATTTATTACAAAGGTAAGTTGATTATGTATTGTTTAACCATCCACATTCTCTTTCTAGATAGAGTATGATCATGTGGTACTATTTATTGATCTGGGAAAGTATTAAAATACTATATGTTTATTGTTTTTCATATTAAGGTTTATTGATTACTAAGGAAATTTTATTATTTATTGTTTTACCATTTCCTTTTTTCCCTGGATGGCTTATAATCATGTTACTCCATTTATTTACTGATGAATGTATTGAATTCCTATAGGTTATTATTCAAATATGTATGTGTCTTTATTAGAAAAGAAATATGATTATAGAGTGTATTTGTATTCATTTCTTTTATATAGTGGATATATTGAACTTATTAAGTGATGGGTGGGGCCCGCAATATCTCCTCAATGCAAGCATATGTCTAATGATACAAACTAGTATATGTATCTGGTGGTTTTATATCTAATTACTTATGATATAATGGAAAGAGATCTTGATGGTAAGATTTATGATGTATAGTATTATTCATTATATCAGTATATGATCAGTAATTATAACCTATGTCTTTATATATTGTTGGGGATATATTTTTCTCTCAGTTTCACTTGATTATGGCATTATTATGATCATTTATCTTTTTATGAGATTTATGTTATACTTATGTGATGATATATTCTATTGTATGGTACTCCTTACTAAACATATGATTTCGCACCTTTTTCTTTTTCCGTTACACAGGAAACTAAGAAGAGAACAATATATCATTTCAAAGATTTGCTATAATAGATCATATCATCTCACTAAGTTTTTATGTATAATTTTTTGTTTTCAAACAAATTGTGAGAATAATGTATATATCTGGTCTCTCAAAACTAATAAACTATTCGATATCATAGGGAGAAATTTATTGTATCTTGTACTATTGTAATATATTAATCACTAGTTATAAGTTAATAGATTTAATGTGTTACACTCATGGAGTTTTTAATGAGGTAAATGGTTGATTTATAGACCATGAATAAGTATATAAGTTTTGAGGTTATAAATTAATTAACCTAACATATCCTACCTATCATTGTATCACTATTTCAGTTTTATTAATTCATTTGTTTTAGGAACTGAAAAAATTACATTAAAGTAAATAGCTATAGTCTTTCCCCCAAATAAGGCACACCTAGATAGTCAAAATGAAGATATCCCTCATAAAATACCATATAATAAGTAACGTCTTTATTTCATTATTATGTGAATACTTTGTCAAAATAAAAAAATAACTATTATAGTTAGTGAAATTTATAGAATCCTATTTATAACGATTAAATAAAAAATTTAGATTTTAGTTTTTTATTTCCTTAGAAGAAAATAACAGGTTCATCTATATTGAAGAGGTTAGAAGGATAAAGCAAGCCCTTGATAGCTTGAATGCCCTTCAGAGGCCCACCATCAAACATTTTTATGATGATTATGATCAGGCTATATCCATCCATGAAAACAGTGATTGAGGATAGATGGGGCCTTTGTCTGATACCTCTAGAGTATGGAAAATAACCTACTAGAATACCATGTTAGAGTACTAAAATTTGAGAATATTTAAGGAAATAGAAAATATAGTTAAAAAGATATTGATAGATTTAAAAATCTTAATAACCTATAAAATAAAGTAACATATCATAGTTTCATAATACTTCAAGATAATAACATTTATTAAAATGTTTCCACCTCTCATTTTTTTTATTAAAAATATTTTAATGAAATATTTAATTCTTCTTCCATGTATAAACCCAAACTGATTCATGAAGATAACCATTTCAATCAACCCAGTAATCATATTGGAAAAAATATTACCAATGATCATATTAATAGAGTGGTGAATATTTATAGTTCTAAAACTATTAATCTAATCACCATTTTGTACCTTAAGAAGCAGGACTAAAAATTCAGAGTTTATTCCACAGGGAAGGGATCTCCCTCTAAAGAAATACTTGAGAAGCCTTTTTAACTTCAAGGTGAACAATATACCCATATTTTTGTAGAAATAGTTAGAGAACCCATCAGGTCATCACTCAATCTTGGGATTCATGTGAAACATTTCTTGTTTTTATTTACCCATAATGAATAATTCCACTAAAAAATGAATATAATCAGTACGAATGACATTAGGAAAAATATCATGTTGTGAAAGATATTTCAAACTCTCACTATCATTAAAAGGACACTGATAATGACCAATAATGAAATCCTTGATTTTTTTCCTAGAAGGTATTTTAACACTTTATGCTTATGGTTATTTAGAGTCTTGTTAACTTTCTATAATTTCTAAAGTTTTTAGAACAATCAAGAATTTATATCACCATAATTTAGTTATTTCACCCTAAAACATTGCTTAAGAACATACTTTTAGGTTTTAAATAGATAATTTATCTAGTATGATTGCTATATTTCCCTATTAAAATAAGGATAATATAAATTACATTTAGAGTGCCATTTTTTTATAGTGTTGTGTTGTTTTTATATCAAATTTTTTTCATTATAAATTTTCCTAAATAATTCTTTACCCCAAAACTTGATATTTTTTAAGGAAATTTACTAAGAAATAAAAGCATACTAATCATTAGTATAATAAGAAAAATAAAAAAATTTCCCCCTAATGTTAATTTCATCCTCCTAACAAAACTACATATTATTGAATCTGAATGGAATTTACTATTTTTCTTACTTCATTGAACGAGTAATCTGAATAGGATGGTTATTCGAATTGATCCTAGTGAGTGTGGGTGAGTACACTAAATCCCCTCATTGTAGGGACTTCCCATTTATAAAGGTTCCATATAATTTATTAGAAACCAGTATTTTGGTGAACATAATATACTAAATATACCAAACTATAATCAATTTGACTTCAAAAATATGATAACTATCAATAAAGGAATTAAATTTTCTGTTAGAGATAATAATAATGCATGATCATATTTTCTTCATAGGGTCCAAAATAACATTAATGTATCCTAATATGATCTACAAATACTTGATGTTATCATTGTGAATATAAATCTCTTAACACAATTATCTTCTATCCTAGTATCTATTATAATAATAGACAAAGTGATAGAATAAATGAAGTCACATGATGTCAATTTCTAATGGGTTAATTTGATAATTTACCTTCACCACTTCAACACTTTCTAGATTATCAGAAACAAAAAACTAGATATTATCAATCGAAAAAATATAAATACAAACCTCAATAAATTTATATCCCATTCGATATAGGTTAATTCCATTGAAATTATTAAAGATAACCACATGTTAAACAATTCCAAATATGAATAGTTTTTTTTTATACGGGAAAAAATAAAGGTCTCTTACAGTGTTAAGGAAAATATCTTATTCTTCCACTTCTTTTTATTTTGTGACTTATATGTACTTGGTGTTGATTCCCCTTTCATAGTTTTATCTTCATTGTTTGAGTTAAAATATTTAGTGATTGAAGGCTTATTTTGATTTCTCAAAATTTGGTATTTCTCTTTTTTAGCTATTGGCATATATTAATCCTCATCAATTTTGTTTTGGAGTGATTGATCCTCGATTATATTAAAATCATTATTTTCATCCAATGTTATATCCTCAGAATTTTTTTTGAATTAATTTTCCCTTACCTTTCTTACCATCTTTATTTTCAGCATGCATCTCTATTGAAGGAAGGGACTGATTTTGTAGATCGTTATTATAAGACTCTAAGATATGATCATCCTCATTAACACTCATCTCATTTTCTTTATCATCTTAAAACATGTATTTTTCACTTTCCTATTTTTTAACCATTTTATTCAATGGTTCCCATCTATCAGGGGATTCAAATTTAAAAAACAATATAAGTATAAGGTTATTTTTTAACATATCTCCACTATCCTTTAGATTTTTGTGTCTAATATTTTCCTTATGTATAGGTCCGAAATATTTATCTTTAAAAATCATGATAACCTTCTATATGGGTCATAGAGGATGATTTATCTTATCAAATGTGGATTATTGATGCATGCTTCCTCATCTTACTTCCTTCTAATTTTTCTTATTATCTTTTATAGTATTCTTATTATGCTTTTGAACCACACAACAATAAGAAATTGTGTGCATAATAAGTTTTCACACATTATATAATGGTAGAATATATTCATACTTAATTATATCTTTAATCATTATACCAATAGTATTTAAAAGGAAAACCTCTAGAAATTCCATTTTTTTGTCATTGACTAAGATTCTCTTGTATTATACCAAATTTCCCATAGTAATATGTATATCAATTTTTAGAGGAATTCCAACACACAATGGTATAACAATAAAATAATCTGGGATCCAAAATACCTAAGAAAACCCATGTAGTCTAATAAAACATTAAACAATCATTTTCTTAAGAGAAAAAGGATTATAATTTAAATTCCCTTCTAAATTCTTAAAGACACATGGTCATAGTTTAATATTTCTCACGATCCAAATTTTTTTTTCACCTCCTTGATATTGAAAATAATATGTAAATATCCCTTTCATATTGGGATGAGCTTATAGTTACTAAATCACAAAAGTCTTTATAGATTCAATTTTAGTTCATTTATAGTCCATGGTTTATCCCTATTTTCAAACCAATTAAAATAATTCACATAAATATAACCTATGTTTTAAGGAATTTGGATCTATGATGAATTTGGAGTTTCTATTTTCCAATTTTATGACACTTGATTCCACATTCCCTTTAAGAAAACTTTCCAAAATATGCCTCTTATTAAGATCATCCATGTAAGAGAATCCCATCCTCTTGATAGGAAAAAAATTCCAACATGATATAGGAATATGGTATTATATATTGTTCTCATACACATCCTTTATAATTTGGAACACATATTTGGAGATCAGTTTCATGAGAAGAAGAAATAATAATAATATAACCACTGGATGGTTGAAATGTATGTTCACTAGAAAAATAATATCGATCGGAAGATCAGGGTTCTAGAATTCCAAATATTGGTATATCTCACCTTCCCTTATATCTCCAAAACTAGAAAGTATTTTTCACTCTAATAAAATTTACCAAGAAAAACACAACAAACACAATATAAAGACAAGAAATGTGAAATCGACAGAAAAATTAAATTGGGCACACAAGAATACATTGTTCATACTTTTATCCCACTTCTTTGGGATACCATTACAAACTATTACATTTTCATAAGTACAAGGATGTGAATCACTTTAGTTCATTGGGTAGTGATTACAGTTCATAAAAAATATACTGTAATACAACACTAATCATCATTTGGTCCCACCTCACTTTTATATAAGTAATTAGCTGGTAAAATTGCTTTCACTAACCTCTGAAAAACAATATCATTCATACATTATCTTCACCATACAAAAGAGACTTATAATAAATCAAATATCTTAGATGATATACTTTTATCTATGCCCAATTTCTAGTTTTACCAACCATAAAATTTTGTAAAATTATATTATGAATACCCATATTATGAAGGTTACTATCTTTTCTTCTCTGATAAGGCTTAGACAAATGAATGTTGATCTAAATCTGGTGACTTTAAGGAGATTCAAAATCAACAAAAATATCATACTTAAATATTTCTTTAGGAAATCAATTTAGAATCCTCCAATACTCTGGGAAAACCAACTACTTATTATTCACATGTGTAATGTTCTCTATCCATATTCTATCAAACTGAGTTCTACTGATGCAAAGCACCAATTTAGGCTCTCTTATTCTAATACCTTTCTGAACATGATAGCATGATTTTTTATCCATATAATCATCTGTTGTTTTAACACTTTCTTCTCTATAATATTTTGGATGAAATATAATTACAAATAAATATATTTTTTTATTCAATGAAATTATAGATTCTTGGAATGTTTTATAGCACAATGATTATCAATGAATGGAATTACCCTTTCCAATTATTTTCCAAGCCCCTTCAATAATCACTTAAACCAAACAAACTTCTTTTTTAGCCTCTATATCTGCTATATATTATAATTTTTTCATAAAAAGAGTCTCCACCATCCTAATCAGTGACATCTAATTGATTGTTGTTCCACTGAATGTAAGCATAAAACCATTTGTGCTTTTTTGAGTTTTAGAATAACTAAAAAATCAGCATCAACAAGACCTTATAAGGGATCATCTTCCCCAAAATAAAATTTGGTATATACAAATCCTTTTACCTATTTATATGATCTACTTTACAGCTTCCCAATTATCCTTCCCTTGGTTAGACATAAACTGATTGACTAATCCTATTGAATATTTTGTGTATGGACACATAAAAATAATTGAATACATCAATCTTCTGATAGTTGACGCATAAGGAACTTTCATCCTACACCAGACCTCATCTTTTATTGAAGTTATCTACACATTAAATAACTTGAAGTGTTCATCAAGGGGGGTTTTGGAATATTTATATCAATACATCCCAAATTTATTATTGATGTTAAAGATGTATTCTTTCTTGGATAACACTAGAGTACTAAATTATTTATTTTTTTATATCCTCATCCGTAATATTTTCATTTAATATCTATGATCCACCATTCTAAATCATTCAAAATCCTTATTATTCAACCATTAAATCATTTTTATTTATGAACCAAATAGAAACATTTCATCCACATATAGAAATATTATAAGATAAGTCCTATAATTGTAGGGCATCTGAAAACAATGGTGATCAGAGTCACTTATTGTGAATACTTTTTCATTCATTAACGCATGAAACTTATAGTTCCACCGTCAAGGTGCATGTTTCAAGTTATAGAGGTTTTTATTAAACATATAAATGAATCCCCCATTTTAATTATCTTTAAATCCCTTGGGTTTCTTCACGTAGATATTCTCCTTTAAATATCTATGATGAAAGGAAGCCTTTAAATTCATCTAATCCAATTTTACACCTTCATAATCATTAATGCCAAGCACTACCCAGATGGTAGTATGCATAAATACCATTGAAAATATCTCTGAGAAATTGATTATTTACTTATATTGGAATACATTAACTGAAACATATTTTGTTTACCTTGTTTTTCATCCAACTTGATATTTCAAATACTAGTCCCATTTTTTCCCTAGTGATTAGTTTAGTTTTTCAAATTTCATCATCTCCCATGGTCTGTCGAATTTTATAGAATTAATCTATTCCTAAATGGTAGAATCCCACTACTTATAGTCACTAAGGGTTACTTATTATTTTATAAATTTGAGATATCCCATATATATTAGATGTAGGAATTTTGTGTTGACTTTATACCACTATACCAGTAATCTGAATATATAAGATCTTCTCATATAAGTTTTTGTACTATTGGGTGCTTGATCTTATGGTGATCCTACTTTTTATTACTCTATTATCATATCTATCCCTCTTACTTATGTAGTTCTAGATAATTCTATTACATATTGCCTTGGTTCAATTTAAAATATATTCATACTAATATATGGTATCATTGGTATTTATAAATTAAAAGTACTTTCATCTAGATAGAGTTATAATTTTGCAGTTGTCCTCTTTTCCTTATCATTTAATTCGTATAAGCTCCTATATTTCCATATAATATTTTCATTAAATATTTCATATGAAATTCTTATGATATTTCATTCATCAACACTCCCTAATCGGTACCAAAGCTCTTTATTTATATATGTTGATAGAAAAAAATATTTGTAATTTGCCTATAACTTATCTATATGTTTTACATCAACATGAGGAAAAGAAACGCAGTCAATACATTTTTAGGTATGATAATTTAGATAACATGCTCGACTATAGTTCTTAAAAAAATTCCCACTATAGAGGAAGGAATTATGTTGATCAATTATGGAATCATGTTGATTTTGTTTTTCCAAATGGCATAGGGCAAACTAAAGTTCACACACATGCTTCTTTCCTTCTCTATAGATATTCGGTTCATCCTCTCTATTACTCTATTCTATTCAAGAGTTCAAGGAACTATTCTATTTAGAATGATCCCATTTTTCAAAAATAATTTTCATAAATTTCTACCACTATACTCAACTCTATTATTGGATCTAATTCATTTTAATTTCCAACCACTTTCTAACTCCACCATGATTTTATACTTTAAAAAGGCATAAAACCTAATAATTTCTTTTTTTAAAACAAAACCATACCTTCCTTTTTTCATTATTAATTAATGTGATAAATTAGTGAGATCCTATGTGATTTTTAATTGAGGTGGATCCCCAGACATCAGTGTGAACATGCTCCATCTTCTGGGCTCTAGGCTTTTGATAAATAAATTTAAATAAAACCCAATTCTTATTTATAAACACAAAATACTCACAAATTATAATAGTTGTGTTATTGATATTTGAAATCACCTTCCCTAATAGAATATTAATTTTCTTCTCACTGAGGTAACAAAATCTATATTCCAAATCTCATGATTTTGAAAGAATGAAATTCTATCCATTAGAATCCCATCTTAACTTTCAGTCAAATAATCCTATCCTTTACTCATTATTCCTCAAACATGGATCCCCATGTATATTGTAAAACTATATTGTTAAAATATGTATTTATGGTTTAATTTTAAAACTACCATATAAAAATATATTATATTTTAAACCCAGTATGGGTCTCACTACCTTCAATCGAATAATACTCCCATTTTTGCATCTGATGAATTACATATACATTTTCGATCACTTAAAAAGCATCATAATCTACCAAGAGAACATTAAAAAATATTTAAAATACATAACATGACATTAATTAATGATAATAAATTGAGTGGAATGATGATCTAGGGTCAAACACTAATGATCCAACTGTATTATCAATAGTGAGATGTAGATTGTCACCTCCATCCATTGAATTTCCAAAATTTGAATTCTAAAGGTTTTACTTTTGGTGATTAATGTAATTTATTTAGATACTTCCTAACTAATTAAAATTTATATAGGTATGTCATGGAACTATATACTTCCATGAATCTTCCCCCAAGACTGTTCTTTTGGTTGTCGATGGTTCCTATAATAAGGTGAGAATCCCCTTCTATTAGTATTTAGCATTTTATTGGAAGGTACTTGTACCTCTATTATCAAAAGATTATCATTGATGATAAATTTAAAAAGTCTTTAAACACTTTACTAGTATTAAAATAGTAATTAATTTTTTTTAACTATATCATATTAAGACAATGGTGAAGATGAAAGCAGCAGTATGGCATACACATCATTAGTAAAATAATCATTCATCTCTTTAAGCTGGATCCAGATCATATTGAATTAATTCACATGATCTACCACTGAAATTATTTCTGATATCCTCATGATAAACAAGAAAATCACTAGGAACACTTTACTTAGGATTTTTTTTGTATATTTTTTCTTGGGTTTCAATCAACCTGGTTACAGTCTTTTTCTCCCAGATGTTGAAGGTCACATTTCATGATGACTTTAATCTTACCAAGATTAATGTTTTATTTACTAAAATTTCCCATTATTATTTCTATGTATTTTGTAGTTTATCACCTAATTTTGGTTATATGTCCTTATATATGTGATATTATTCTATCTAAATTCTCCAAAACTATATTTGGTTCCATTGAACTGACATATTCAAACCTTTTCTTTATTCGTTTTCATATCTACCAATGATAGTATAACCAACTAAAAAAATGTGTCTCTGAGGAAAGTTATAAAGATACATAAGTTTAAAACTATGTCCATCCATAATTTTTTATACCACTTTATGATAATAAGGCCAAAAAACTGATATAACCAATGGATGGTTGACCCTTGAGTTCATTGAGAAAATAATATCCACTTACAGATTAGCACTACAGAACTCCAATGAATCGTACATAAAAAATTATCCTAGATCGATAAAATTATGAGTTATTTTACACCCTATTCACCAATAACTATATTAACACAATAAAAACATAAAATTAACAATAAAATTTAATAAAGAAAATAAATTGGACACACCAAATTACATGGTTTGGACCTTTATCCTATGCTCGTAGGAGAACACTACAAACTCTTATATTTATGAAAGTAAAATGATGGGAATCACTATAGATAATTGGATAGTGATTAGAATTTATAAAAAAATAACTTAGTAAAGTAACAATTAGTTTCGAGTCCCACTGCTCTTTTATAGAGGTAATTTGCTAATAAAACTGGTTTCACTGACCACTGAAAAACACAATCATTCATTCATTATCTTCACCATTCAATCGAGACTTCCCCCAACTCAACCATCACATTTGGAACACTATTATCCATACCCAAATGCCAATATTTATAACCATATGATGTTCGAAAATTTCCAATATGCATAACCACATGATATAGGTTCCTACTGCAATTACTTGGACAATACCAAGATTAGCTATTGATGTCCGAAATACTGGTGAGATAAATCTGGTGACTTAAAGAATATTTACAATCCAAACAAATTTTATTTTTAATTTAGAAGAAATAAAATTGGAAATTTTACATGATCTAAGGGATATATTGATTCTGTTACTGAACACCATATAATCGCCACACCTCCCATGCTCCTACCACCTCTATTACCTTTTAAATAATGATAACATTATTATTGTATTTTTTTCATTGTTATTGTTGTAATTATTATAATAATGGTTATTTTAGGTTCTATATGTCTCTGAAACAATAAATATTAACAATCCATAACATACTCTACTTACCTATTTTACCACACTAGTATTTTTATTTCATAATTATGATATTTTAATATATTTGGTTAAATATTAAGGTTAATCATTGAAATAATCATTCCATTTAAAATGAATTTATGTTATAATGAAATATTAGTTTAGTATTTAAAACACAATGAATTATTTAATTAAACATACTAAGCATAAAAAAATGCATATAAATATTATATAATAACAGATTGCAGCATGTCTAGAAAAATGATGACATGGAAAGTAATTTTTTGGGTCAACCAATAGAGGTGTACAGTTTGTTCATATGGTTACCCAGATCACGTTGAAATCGTTGTCTAAACAATTTATCTATACATATTTGACTCATATGGTCACTCCAAACCATTCTCAAACCATGCATGAATTTCATCATATATAATATTTTCTAACGTGATTACTCATAACCATGTGATAACCATGAACCAAATATTGGATGAGATTAAAACAATGTATGTTAAGGGTGCATGATTACTAAAAATCATGGGTTATGAAATAATTGGGTCCCGGTGACACCAAAAACACCCTACTTTAACATTGTTGTCGGGTCCTGGCCCACCAGGTACCACCAGTTACTGCGCAGACACGTGGTCCCCACCCTAGGGCTCACCCCCTGTGCTCGAACGGTTCATATGACTAATGGAAGTACTCAAAATCCAACACATGATCTTTCCAGTGTGCTTTTTCCTCACTCACACACACCCTATGAAACTTCCTAGAAGGTCACCCATCCTGATCACTACTCTAGGCGAAACACGCTTAACTGTGGAGTTCTAATCAGGTAGGCTCCCTAAAAATAAGGTGCACCTTTTTAATATGAGTCATATCATTTAGTAATTTAACCTTTTTTCATTTTGGGGTGTTACAATCACCCCCCCCCCCCCCCCAAGAGAACAACGTCCTCATTATGGTCCCTATATCTCAACCAAGTCAAAAATTAATTACCAATTTCACCACACTAGTTTTTTTATTTCAAAATAATGATATTTTAATATAGTTGGTTAAATATTAGGGTTAGTCATTGAAATAATCATGAAAATTAAAATTAATTTATGTTATAATAAAATATAAGTTTAATATTTAGAACACAATGGATAATTTACTTAAAAATAATAACCACAAAAAATGAATATAATAATGATATAATAATGGATTACAGCATGTCTCGGACAATCATGACATAGAAAGTAATTTTTTGGGTTAACCAATAGAGGTGTATAGTTAGTTCATATGGTTACCCAAATCATGTTGAACTCATTATCTGACCAATTTATCTATATATATTTAACTCATATGGTTACACTTAACCATTCTCAATCTAAGAAAGAATTTCATCATATATAAGATTATCTAACATGATTACTCTTAACCATGTGCTAACCATGCACAAAATATTGGATGAGATTAAAACCATGTAAGATAAGGGTGCATGATTACTACAAATCATGGGTTATGTAACAACTAGGTCCCAGTGATAGCACAAACACCCCGCTTTAACATGGTCATCAGGTCCTGGCCTTCTAGGTACCACCAGTTACCCTGCAGTCACGTGGTCCACACCCTGGGGCCCACCCACATGCCCGAACGGGTCATTTGACAAATGACAGTCCCCACAGGCCAACAAATGTAATTTCTAGTGTTCTTTTTCCTCACTCACACACACCCTAGGAAACTTCCCAGAAGTTCACCAATCCTGATCACTACTCCAGACCAAGCACGCTTAATAGTGGAGTTCTAATCAGGTAGGCTCCCTAAAAGGAAGGTCCACCTTGTTGGCATGAGTCATATCATTTAGTAATTTAACCCATTATCATTTGGGGGTGTTATAATCACCCCACTTTAAAGCACAACGTCCTCATTGTGGGTCATACTTCTCAACCCAGGAAATGCACCGCACTTAAAACTGGGTTACTCCTTTGATACCAATTGTGAGAACTAGGTCCCAGTGACAACACAAAAATCCCGCTTTAACATGGTCTTTGGGTCCTGGCCCACCAGGTACCACTAGTTGCCCTGCTGACACGTGGTCCCCACCCTGGGGCCCACCCATGTTCTCAAATGGGTCATCTGACTAATGACAGTCCCCACAGTCCAACACATGTCATGTTTAGTGTGATTTGTCCTCACTCACACACACCCTGGGAAACATCCCAGAAGTTCACCCATCCTGATCACTACTCCAGGAAAATCATGCTTAACTGTGGAGTTCTAATCAGGTAGGCTTTGGAAAAGGAAGGTGCACCTTGTTGACATGAGTCATTTCATTTAGTCATTTAACCCTTTATTTGAATTTCCAACCCCATTTATTTGAAAATTGAAATCTTTTCATTGGATAATCTATATTTTCCATCTGTTGTGGAATATTTGGTGGTATCCTACTGGGCTTAGTCTCACACCCGACTTTTTACTTCGGGTATTTATAGAATTTCTTCTTCTAGGTTCGAGCAAAGGGAAGGGGTCTCTTGGAGGTGAATCTAGGTGTTGAGATCTGGTCTTGGTGAGTTGTATCCTTAGGGACCTTGGGGTTGTTTTTCCCATTTTAGTACTTGGGTTATAGTACTTTGGGATTTTTACGACTTGATGAATTCTGGTACATCACTCCCAGTGGAGTTACTTTTGTAATACATACTGCTTTGTTTTCTTTTTCTTCTGCATTCTTGAAGAAAAATCGTTCTCACTTGTATGTTGTACGATGATAGGTGCTAGTCGTCGACCCGTGGGTATTGGGAACGCCCTTCGGGCTATGTCAGGGTTGGCTCGATAATCACGTTACCAGGGTACCTGGGCTAGTTTGTGAAAAAGGGTATCAGAGGATGGTTAATAATCTTTCCTTGATGTTAGTATGCATTTGTGAAATCTTGTCAGGACATAGGAGGTAGTTGTGATTGTGTGTCTAGACATCTCTCACCACAATGAACCATAAGTCACCTGGGGTGGTTAAGGAAATATTTCTTGTGGTGTAGTTCTAGTGTTTTCTCTATTTTAATTTGGATAGAGTGAAATCCAAATCTTGTTTCTTCCTTCTGTTGAGAATAATTTCTCTCGTTACTCAGTCCGAGAGTTAATCTAATCTCTTCCTATTGAAGGATATTTTTATGTAACTAAATGACTATGAGAATACGTATGAATCAGATCTAGGAGGAGGTTGTTGCTGATACTCAGTGAGTGAATCATGTTGTGGATCTGAATCTATTTGAGTTGAGATCATCAGAACCTTCAAAAACTGTGGGGAAATCAAATGCTTCATGTAAAAGAGGGTTCCAACTATAGGCATGTAAAACGAAGCTTCTCTATGCAGTATAAGAGTCACTAGAGGAAGCTGATAAATGTCCAGGAGCTGTGATAGGTATCATTATTATAGCTTCCTCTTTAGTGACTTCCCTATATGATAATGGTGCATCTCACTCATTTATTTCAACCCATATTGTTAATCTGATTAATCTACCTATGGATCTTTTATCTTGTGTAATGGATATTACTACACCCCTTGGAATGAAGAGAGAGTAGGGTCTTCATAGTCCCATTTTTGTCTTTTCTCTATCAGATGTCAAACTTTCTTGGAGTTTTCTAGTACTTGACATGAAATCTCTAGACATCATATTTCAGATGGATTGGCTTGTTGCCAATAAATACTGGATTTATTGTTATATTTAAAGGGGATACCTTACCAAAACTAGTGTTGTATATCTTTACTTTCAAGAAGAATGAGACATAAGGTCGAGCATGGCCAGAACTTATTATTCGGAGTTGGTAAATGTAATATTAGTGCTTGCTTCTAATTTGGAGCAGTGGTCTCCCTCCAATTGCCGTTGAGTTTCCCATAGTGTTTCCTTCTAATTTTTCTAGTTTACCACTAGTATGAGGGGTTGAGTTTTCCATTGACTTGATGAATGGTACTCTACCAGTTTCCTTTCCCTCTTACCAAATATCTCCATCTGAACTTTAGGATATAATTTCCTAGTCGGACGATCTTCTTGAGAAAGCCTTTATTAACCCAAGTGTATCAACTTGGGCGGTACCGATTCCCTCCTCCATGAAAGATGATGGTTCTCTAACATAGTCACTTATCGATATGTTTTTTTAGGAAAATAAGGTTTTTGATGAATTTTGTAAGCATTACATACACTATTTATGGCGGGAAAACTGATACCCAGTGGTTGTTCTCTAAAGACAGTGTTATGTGTCATCGTAATTATTTTGTTGCCCCGTTAGTGAAAAGGAAGGCTATAATGGGGGATTTATATATTTTTCAATGGGATTTGCACCCAGGAAGCACTAATATGTTCTATGACTTGAAGAAAATGTTTTAGAGACAATGTATTCTTGAAGGTCTCACCCCATTTGGGTCATCGACGACTTGGGAGGCAAGGTAAGCTTGCTCCTTAATTTGTGGGATCATTTGAGGTTGTTGATTAGGTAGGGGAAATTGTTTACCATTTAGAACTACCACCGCAACTAATGTCGATAAATAATGTGTTTCATGTATCTCAACTTCGAAAGCATTTATCTAACATATCACATGTTCTGAGTTGGCGTGATCTTGAAGTTGAACTTATTTTATCTGTGATTGAACGACTGGTCATGGGTGTTAATTCTGAGACCAAGGTACTTCATGGGAGGATGATACTTCATATCCAAATGTTATAGAAGCATAGTACTAATTCTCATGAGATGTGAGAGTTGGAGACACTGATGAGAGAATAATGGCCTTATCTTTTTGACATGGTTCATCATAGGGTTTATGGGGACAGAAAGTTCCTATGGTGGGAAGGTTGTAATATTTTTTTACTGTCTCTAGTATTCCTAAACTATTTGTTGTTAAATTATTATTACGTTAAATGGGAAAAAATAGTTTATTAGAAAAAATCAGTGTTTTTGTTAAACACGTCTCAGATTGGAAAAATACCAAATTAACACTCCATAATATTAAATTAAATGTTTTCTAAGTTAAACACTGAGTATGTATGAGATTTTTGAGGCCTGAAAAAGCTTGACAAAGATGGAATAAAATTATTAAACAGAATATATTAACTGCACACTTTTTATTCAAAATATTTGAATAAATCCAAAATGATGTGTCGTTTGAGAAATCTGAGAGCACTGTTATGTCCGAAATATGGTGTTTACCTAAGGAAGGGTATTATATTCGATGGCGCTGGACATTTGGATGTATTTCTCATGATATACAGTTATTGAATAATATTTAATGTATTATTTATTTAAAATAATTAAATATCTCTTAAATGGTTCATTTTATGGAAAATCTGGGACCACTGATGATTTCGGAATGTGGGGTTTACCCTAGGTGAGGTATAACATTTGTCAGTGTCAGACGTTTGGATGTCTCGCTTGCAAGAATAACCCATTTTATTTTAATTAATTAATTGTTCTGATTTTTAATTAATAAATCTATAATATCTCTCAAACGGTTCATCATTTGAGAATTTTGAGTCCACTGTTGTGTATGGAACGTGGTTTCTACTCTAGACAAGGTATAACATTTGGTCGCATTTGTTGTTTGAATTCCTTGGTCACAAAAATAACCCTTTTTATTTTAATTAATTATTTATTCCATTTTTTCCTTAATTAGCCATTAATATCTCTCAAACCATTCATTGTTGGATAAATCTGAGACAACTATTCGATCCAGAATGGGGTGTTTACCCTACACGGGGTATTACTTTCTTGCACAATTTGCGTTTTTTATTATTTAATTTGTATACTAAATAATTAATTTATTTAAAAATAATAATAACAATTCAATGCTTCTTCTTCTTCACCAAACCCTCACCACCATTGATGATGCCGTTTAAATTCTAAAAACATCATTTCTTCCCCATTTTAATCCGTTTCGGTTGCAATTCATTGATTGGGTGAAATAAATTACTCCGTAATAATTTTTTGGTTGAATGGATGATACTATAAGGTGTTTGGAATTGAGGGTTTATATGATCCAATTTTAGGGTTCTTAAATCCCCGAACACCGTAGTATTTCTTTTGGCCAATCTTCTCGAGTCCAGGCCGATTGTGGAACTTCTCTTTGCGTGATCGGTGAAGCAGGTGATAATTTTTTCATCACAACCAGGTGTCGAGGTCTTCTTGACATGCGTGGTGCGGATAATTGTTTTGACTATTTTTTTATCTAATTACTTTATTTTTTTCAATTTATTTTCATCTATAATAATTTCATGAAAAATTGTGGATTTTAATATAAAAGGTAAAACCTAAATTATAATCCCTAAATTATCTAAGGATAATTTTTAATATTATCAAATGTAAATTATGAAAATTATGATCAAAGGGTAATTTAAAAAAGAATTATTGAATAATAATTTTCACCAATTATCAAAGTGATGATTTCACATTTTCCCCTTAACAATATGTTAGAAACTATCGGGTGATATTTATAAATAATTATTAGTAGATAAATATTGAGTGAGATTATTAGAAGACAATGACATATAATTATCAAATAATAATTTATAAATTATTATAAGATAATCCTCATTATCCTTTTTCATTTTGTTATGAAATACAATTATTTTCAGTTACAAAATGGTAATTTCATCAGGTTATCCAAAGTTTTTTTAATCACATTGAATTATCATTTTTTTAGTTGCAGAAAATTATCAACGGTTAATTTATAAAATTAGAAAACGATATTTTTTTATATTATCAAAGTTAGTTGTTTTAATAAATTATGAAAATATGTTATCGAAAATTATCAAACAATAATTGATATAGTTTATCAAAGGATAATTAATATAATTATCGAACAAAAAATTCATGATTATCAAAGGATAATTATAAATAATTGTCAAATGGTAATTACAATGACTAATCAAGTGATATTCATGAGTTTGAAAAATGATAACTATTAAAAGAATTTATCGAAGTATAATTATTTAAATTATCAATAAAAAATAATGAAGGGTTACCACATGTATTTTTGTTTTAATCTAAATATATGATAATATCAAATGTGATTTATAATTATTTATAGGAAAATATTATGATTTCATGCGTTAACATAAAACAATAATCCAGAGATTATCCAGGAGAGAGAAATTGTAATCGCACGTAATATTTTATTTCCTTATTAAATAAAATAGAGCGATATAATTATCGAATGAAGTTTATTATTATTCTTATGGATATTTGTTGTGATTTCATGCGTTAACATAAAACTATAATCCAGATATTATCTGGGAGAGAGAAATTTTAATCGCATGTAATATTTTATTTCTTTATAAAATAAAATAGAGGGATATAATTATCAATTGATATTTATAATTATTATTATGGATATTTATTTTTGATTGAATGTGTTAAAATAAAACGATAATCCAGAGATTATCCAGGACAGAGAAAATGTAATCTCATGTAATATTTTAATTACTTATGAAATAAAATAGATTTTTTGTTTCTAGGAACCCTTTATGAATGTTGAGCATTGGTGTATTGATGGTTATGATAATAATGTTGTGAGAAGGTGTATTGAACCACACTGGGTGGATTATCATTTCCACTAACATCGACGACCATAAGGTATGTGGTTCTGTTCTGATTAGCGAAATTGATTATCCTTGTTTTACTTCATTTATATCAATTGTTGATTTAAATTTAATTTCACAAATCTGGTTTCAATTAAATTAATAAAAAATTGATTCCAGTGAATCGATATATTTGAAATGGTTTTGGCATAGAAATTCAGAAAATCCTCAACTCCAATGAATTGGGTGTGTTTTTGGAAATTGGCAGATTTAAATTGTTTAATTAAAATTATGGATTTAATGGAAATGATTTCAATTAAATTGTTGTATTTAATTGTTGAAATTAATTGTGTAATGATGGAATAGTATTTGAATGGATTTCGAACTGGTGAAAATGGCTTAAAATGATTTGATAGAAACTCATTGGTTTTATCTTGTGAAAAGTCATGTTTTTTAATAAAACCTACTTTGGTTTTAAATGGAAAGAAATTAGATCTTTTGAAATGGAATAATGTGATTGATCATATTTTTAAGAAGTCTTAAAATATTTCACCCATAATGTAAGAGCACATGCATGCCTAAGGCAGTTAGTGTGTTGTTTGGATACACTCTATGCTACGATAACATTCTAAAACATACTTGCGGCGGGTCGCATCCCCAATGGGTTAGTGACGAGTCTCCTTTGGCCAGTGTCATGGGGATTTGTGTATACACATTTTTCTGAGTTCACATAGAGAGTGTTGAATCCTATAGCTGGTTAATACTATCGTACCTTTTAGAAGATGACCATGTTTCTTGCTTGTTTATTTATATTTGAGATATAAATGTATGACATTATTTTTAACTGTTTATAGAACTTCTCATTTTACTTAAACTATTTTATGAAACTATATTATTTAAGCCATTGTTTTAGAAATATTTCATCATTTTTAATTCCTTTGGTTAATGTATTTTTCCATCATTTTGAAAATGTATAGAATGTACTGTTTAAATATTCTTTTTAATTGGAAAACCCATTTATTTGAAAGTCAAAATCTTTTCTTTGGATAATATATATTTGTCATCTGTTATGGAATCTTTGGTGGTATCCTACTGGGCTAAGGCTCACACCGAGCATTTTCCTTCGGGTGTTTGTATACTTTCTTCTTCCAGGTTCGAGAAAAGAGAAGGGATCTCTTGGAGGTGGATCTAGGTGTTGAGATTTGGTCTTGGTGAGTTGTGTCCTTAGGGACCTTGGGGTTGTTTTCCCCATTTTATTACTTAGGAAATAGTACTTTGGGATTTTTATTCCATGTTGAATCACTCCCTTTGGATTTTCTTTTGTTATGCATACTGCTTTGTTTTCTTTTGCTTCCCCATTCTTATGGAAAAATAATTCCCACTTGTATGGTGTACGATACCAGGTGCTAGTCGTCGACCCGTGGGGATCAAGAATGCCCTTTGGGATATTTCAGGGCTGGCTCTATTATCGGGTTACCAGGGTACTTGGGCTTGTTCGTGATAGGTTAACCATGTGGTAATAGTTCATGTTATTTTTTTTCAAAAATATCAAATTTTAAAAAATTTAAACAACAAGTTTACTATTATAATAACTCATTATTAAATGATACAAGTGGGTGTGTTGTAATTCTCCCCACAATAATTCCTATTAACCCTACGTATCGCCCTTGGGTGTTATATTTTCAAATCAAAAAATGATTTGAATAAAATGATCAACCAACTTGAAACATTATTATATAAAAATTTAAGGTTCAAATTATGAAAATATCTTTTTACTGAATATGCAAATGTAAATAATCTATATAAGAATGATTAATGAAATTAAAAATAGGATGATATAAATGGGTACTTCCCACTATATGTAATTTTCATATAATTTATTAAGAATAATATTATAGATCACAAGGTCACTCCCGAGCATACGGAAAAATCATATAGTTTACATTTCAATATATACAATACCCATTACCAAATAACCATCTATTTTTAAATGTTAAATTATATAATGTAAAAAATAGTTTCCTTTGAAATATATATGTAAATGTTCAAATAAAATATTTTATTAAGAAAAACACGTCAATTTTTTTTATTAATTGTAAAATTTTAATTATTTATAAACCCGAGTTTGAATAACGCACCAATGAAAACCCAATGTGTCATACCATAATTCAAATTCCTCAAAAAGATGAATAATTTCACTATACTAACATAAAACTCAGTTTTGGTGGGCTTATGGGACTCTTGGTAATGAAAAAATGAGGTATGGGATGCCCTTAGTACTCAATGTCATAGAGCTTATCACAATCATTGATTTAATAGATGAACAATCTCAAATGGACACCCAAATAAAACAACATGACCAATTGAAGTTGATTCCCTATTATAACTTCTATGTAGATATTAAATATGTTTAATGATTATAACCAACCTTTAGGGGAGTTATTAAGTCTAAAATAAGGTTAAAATTAAGCTCTTTAGGTTCATTACAGTATGCATAGTTACTATGCATGGTTACCAAACTATGCACTGACTTTACAGGACCCTATGAAACATTTTTTACATGAAAGGTTCTATTACATGGTTTTCCAAACCATAAATAAATTTTTCATGTTGTTTTTACCAAACATATATGTTATTCCTAGGATCCTTTCACAAGTAATCTAATTGTGCATGATTTCATAGAAAACCATGCATCATAGTAGATGGATGATTTCGAAATCCATTCTCTATATTTTCATACCAAAACATTCCTGAGATATTTTAAGCACTAAAATACATCTACAAGAGTCAAATTTGGGAATATAGAAATAAATTTTAATGAGTCAAATTTATTTAATGACTTTTTTATTAGGAAAGATCATAACTCCCATTAGTTTAATATTTACTCATTTATTAATTATGAAAAAATCACAATTCTATTTTATATTTCATCAAACCCAATCCCAATAAGATTATTATAGAATATTATGCATTGATTAAATTCAAATTATATGTTTCAAATGAATAAGATTCCCAGAACAACACATAACTCTCAAACCACATGAATAAAATTTTGAAAAAAAAGATTCACATTATATTTCCAAAAAAAATCCTTAGTATAGATTTTCATCACAAATAAAAAATTACAAATTAAATGATCTTTAATCAATTAAATTAGACACAAACTAAGAGAAAATAAATTCAAAATTCCCAGTTGACCAACATTTAGTTTTATAATAATCTCTCAACCAACCCACTCAAAAAAATAACTTTGTATTAAATTTAACCTAGCCAAACATTTAACTAAGCTTAAATTTCCGCAAACATAAAAGTCTTTAAACCAAAAAATATTGTTAAAAGATACCCAACTTTGAAAACTATATAAACTCAACTATTATTAATTTATAAAATCAAGTTTTCATCCATTTAAAAAATTAAAAACTCAACATTAAGTTATTATAATAAATCTAAACAAATAAGTGAATTCAAGCATAGATTCTCCATAACAAAATATCATGACTCATTTTACGAAAACTAGAAACAACACATATATGTATTCCTTTAATCAATACAAACAATCCAAATAGAGATTTTAAAATATGAAACCTACTAATTTTACTTCAAAATTACCTTTATTTATCAAATTTATCAACAAAAACCCAAAACCCCATATTTAAAACATCTAATAAACATTATATAACTTTTAATTAAAAAAATTTAAGGTCCCCTTATGTTAAGAAGTAGTAGTTTTTAAAATGTAGAAATGGAAACACATTGATTTAATAATAAAACCAATTTTAAGACTACTCTTTAATCAACATCAAACAATAAAACAACCTATGGTTTCAAATTCCCAATTCACATACTCATAATGGATTGGTTTCAAGTTAATAATTCAATCATAATCAAGTTTAAGAATTATTTGTTCTCAAATTCTCAACAAATGAATATGGTTCAGATGCTTTACATCGAGGTTCACCGCCTGGACTATGTGTTGATGCTCATTGATAGTGCACTATACCCTGCATTCTAACTTTCCAAAGGTGGGCGACATTCATCACTTCTTCATACACATTTTCCCCTTGATCGAACGTGATAATGGGATGTCGGTCCCTCCTTCCATGGACTCCTCCTCAAAATTAGTAGCCTAACCTAAGTCTCCCTTATAGATTAAGATGTTGTTCATGGAACTCGATCATGGTGTTATATCTTTTTGGATGCCCATTATTTACACTACTTCTGTCAGGACATTCCAAAACGGTCATGTCAAGGTAGAAACCTTCGGTCAAGGAGTAGTCATGATCGGAATCGATGGAATGTTTGGACGTTGAAACACCAAATCATTTGTATTCTTCCTTATCATAGGTCATATAAAGGGAATGAACCCCAAGTCTTCCCATGCCGATCATGGGGTATCTTATACCAAATTAATGTCTTTGAGTTTTACCCTAGCATCCCATGATTGATATAGGGTATGACGTGTGTTTAATGTCTATCAGAGATGGATCAAACTAACCAGAACACTTACGAATATGGATTGAATATGAACATACCTTGGAGGGATCACCTAGAAGGTTTACTATATGCGAGGATCATAACTCCAATTAAGAGTGGACCTAAGATGCCAGGTCCCATAGAGGGAGGGTTTCACATTATGGAGGTTGATCTGGACACAACTGAGGGAGGATCAGGGAGGTTCAACCCAATGAGGGGGAAACCAAGATTTACCATTGACTGGGATTGAACCTCCCGGAGGATTCCTATGATACCCTATATAAGATATAGGGATAAAACCACCACATAGTTCAAAGGGGTGATTTAGGGCATACACATTGATAGAGAACCATCAAAAAATTATAACTCATGGTTGGATGAGTGTGGATTCTGTGGGGAATACACATGGTTAGCTATTGGGGTTGTGCAAAGTGAAGCAACGGGATGAATGTTTCTTACACACTTAGACAACCCATGTGAATGATGTAACCCCATCAGTATAAGGGTGAGGTGATGAAGCATGTGGATGGGGTTACACATAGAAGATTCCCATGGAGAATGGAATGATCCCACCAGGATATAGTAGCCTAGGTAAGAATTAGGGTGGATGATGGAGGGTTCGTTAAAATTTATGGAATGAATGATATATAACTGATTCCAAGATGAAGATGTTGGGATTGAACATTAGGGTGGTTTCCTACATATCTCGAATTGTTGGGAATAAATCCCACATAGTTATGATGTGGGCATTAGGGATTACGCATGGTTGGACACCTAGTCAATATGGTACATCTGGTTGGTCATTATGCATGGTTAGCCACCCAGGTGGACCTAAAGGAGATATAACCTCCGGGTGGGGAATGATCCTCCCAAGATATAGTCAATTTAGAGAAGGACCATGGAGAGAATTGATTTTGGTGGATGCTGATATCCAAGAGGTTCACTCCTAGTAGTAGGGTACCAAGGTTTACTGGTGGTTGGGATTGAACCTCAAGGAGTCTTCTATGTACCCTGTATAAGAGACAAGGATAAATCCCCATTTACTTCGACGGTCTAGGAATTACTCACTAAGACAACCCAAATGAGTGAAAATTGAGGATTACTCCAGGATCGATGTCTGAGAATGAGTAGTGTCACGATCACTAATAACATATAAGACCATGTGAGTCAGGGTTGGTGTGAGAAACAAGAATAATTATTAGACAAGATGGTCGCATCATGAATAATGCATCAATGATGGATGAAGTGGGACTTATGCATGGTTACCAGCCTAGGGAGACAGAGAATGGGAAAAGGATGAGCAAGGGTGATGGCCTTATATTATAAAGGCAAGTGGATTACAAGAGGATGGTTTCCCTTCCCTATGGGAAAATGTCTCTCTATGTATGGAGGATCTCATCCCAAGTGAGGGAGATCTCAGTCCTGTGTATACTAGTGGGAAAGAAAATTTCTTAAGTTGGGGCACCCCAGATGCATGGAATGGGGTGAAAATACAGTTTAACATCATGTGCTAAGGATGATGGTGCTTGGCCGTTTGATTCCATACAACTCAAAATATTAGGACTCGATGCTCACCGCAATGAATTACATGATTGTAACCCTTTAACCCATTGTGAAGGGAAGGCACTAGCAATGCTGGACATGAGGGGTGTATAGGAATGCTCAATTTTCGGGTCTAAGATAACATAGATATACTAAAAATCAAGAGTCTTTAGAATACCTATACTGAAAACATAAAGTGGTAGGATAATTAAATAAGTGAAACCACACAAGGAATCATGAAATACCCACGTACGAGCCTAGATGGCCGCACGAAAAAGGGGTTCATGAAGTAGGAGGCCTCTTTGAGAGGAGCTTCATGAATCTCTGGTGCTTTATAGAGTAAAGGAGCTTCATGAAGGGAGGTTCTTTGTAAAGCATGGTGAAAAGGGTCTCCATGAAGATAGGAACTTCATGATGTTTGGTGACCCATCCTAGGCATGGGGTCCACATGTATTTGGGGAGTTCTTCACTAAGGCTGAATGATATGCGATGTCATGAGTTCTCAAGAGGGACTCCTACCTTCGTGATGGTTGGGGACCTTCATCAAGGGAGTCTCCATTTTATATAGAGGTAAATAGTAACAAAGGTAAATCTATTTTTTGACGCTCAAATACTATACGTGAAGCATTTTCTCACTATTCCATGGAGCATAGGGAGCTTCGTGAAATGAGATATCGAAAGGGAAAAACGTTAGGGTAGTGATTCTTTGAGGTGGGGGTGAGCTACATACTTATATGCACCAAAAATCATAATGCTTAGATGTGTGGCATGATGGAAATAAAACATAGAAATCAAAGGCTGATCCATCGGACTTGCAGATCATTCCGTCAAGTTGCTTGGTGGTGATCATGAAGATCATTTGACTCACATTGGATTCCGTCTACTAGCTTCATGAAGTTCAAAGATAGATTTTGACTCGTGAGGTTGTCCGTTAATGGGATTCAAGGCCTTTATTAAGAGAATCAGACTCATGGGGTTGTCTCTCAACTAGATTCACAGCATTCACGGAGAGCATCAAACTCACGTGGCGGTCCGTTAACCAGCTTCACAATGTTCACGAAGAGCGTTGGACTTGTGAGGTTTTCTGTTAACTAGCTTCATGACATTCATGGAGATCATCAGACTCACACGGTTTTCCATCAACTAGAATTGTGACATTAAAAGAGATTGTTAGACTTATAGGGTTATCCATCAACTGGCATCATGGTGTTTGTGGAGATGAGGGTCTTGGTGAGGAGTCTTCACAAAGCAGGCCCATTTAGTGATTTTTGGCTGGTAAGGATTAAATTTTGACCCAAATGGTCTTTGAATTTCCCAATCCATCACAATATTACATTTAGGTGCCAAAAGATTCCCCCTTAGAATTGGATCCAAGAGGAAAAGGAGGGTCAGATTCTGAACATAAATCGCCGATCGTGAAGACGTTCCATGATGCTATTACACGGAGCACGAGAAAAGATCACCACGAAGCTTGCGAATTCCATGGGCACTGAAAAACTCAGAGGACGGATGACTATAAACTCGGTACAAGGGTACCTTTCAATCACATCTGATCTCCAAAAACACTGTTCATTAGATCTTGAATCATGAAGCTCCAATATCCCTACAAACTCTCTCTATGAGCATGGTTCCTTAGACCAGTGCTCCCTGAACATTTTTAGTGGACTGATGCATCGTGATCCTCTCTTACTCTATGATACACACTAAGGCCATCATAGATCTGCGATATGATGGTATGAAAAATTTATCTATGAAAGAAGTTTGTAAATGATCTTCACGAACAAGAAATAAAAAAAACTACGTCTTTGAGAACATTTATAATTAAGAATCTTCCTAGGAGGTCCTTTCAGATGATTCAAGAAGAGAAGATATGATGAACAACAACCTGAACAGGGATCATATTCAGAGTTATTCTGACCATGAATCTTTGTTGGTTATATTTTTGGAAGTGAAAAATGATTATCCCTTGCACAAGATATTTTTTAAGTAAGTATTTAGTTTAAGGGATGATGTTTTCATCCTAGAAGCAAGTAGGGATTAACCAGATTACTGGTTCAGGGTCACATTGACTCAATACTAGTGGTTCAGATCTGATGAAGAGCATACCTAGAGAGATAAAATTCCTCTAATTTCGGACTTTCATTACAACCATGTCAACTGTATTGATGGGAAATAATTGTAGGCAAAAGGTACCTCCACTGAAAAACCACACAATCCTTAAGGAGGGTTTGGGGAACCTGAAGAAAGGATTGAATAATAATTTGGACTAGTTTCAGGACAACAACCTCACAAAGTAATGGGCCTGGGTGTACTGGGTATGATTATTCTGCATAGAATTTGGGGTAGAGTTGAAGCGGGTAGGCTTTTTTAAAGTAGTATGGACTTCCCAATTCCATATTTACCAACTAAAGGACATCATGTTCAAGCTACTAAGTAAACAGTCATCGAGAACCAATAATTTCTATCTTCATCATAGGGAGGTTGATATCAACCAATGAGACCTCCACCATATTTTTGGGATTCCCATTCTATGGGTGAATTGTGATTAATTCCTCCCTACATAGAATGTATGGAAGGATCTGGAGTAGATTCCATGGCTAGAAAAGATTTTGTTTGACCAGGTGATGGGCAAAAATAAGGACAAGAAGATGATGAGAGATGCCCACTTTAAGTGGTTGTTTATTCATTTCTTGAACTTTCCTATGGAGAGGTTGGAAGAGGGAGAGGAGGTACCCATGAAATTTCCCATATCACCCCATACCTTCTTATGACGAGTTCAGTGAGGTAGGGAAGGTTCCTCCTAGTGAATCATGTAGGATAGCCAGTGACATATATGAGGGTAAATCTTCAACATAGAGAACCAACTGATAGTTATGTTGGATGGGTTCATATCTGTGCTCATCTGAGTGTGGATAATGCATGTGATAGATTCTCATATGGACGCATGAACAAACAAGTTCATCATGGAAGTGGCGCTAAAAATGGGTTGACATATCAAACTCAGTGTTTTGGTGCTGGAAAATATGTACAAGGTGATATGGAATATCAGTGAGGGGAAGAAGACACTATGCATATGCAGACTTCTCCTCTTCTTGTATGTCTTGGTGGAAGTGTATATGGGGGATATGAATACTTGAACCCCATTTCCCCTCCTGATATGATCTTTTGACTAGACATTCTGAATGTTGTGGGAAGCTTCTGTCTTAAGCTGTACTTGATGTTGGTGTTGAACAAGATTATAAGGGAAGATGAATTCAACATCCATCTAGTTTCTTTTCCAACGGGAGTGTTCAGTGATGATTGTAGGGGATCTAAAGACCACCAATCATATATCCTGGCCTTGTGAGGTGGAGATAGGGTGAACTGTAAACCTATCTATGAACCATATACCCCACACTAGTTTGAGAAGAATTTCATATACCTACAAAGGATGACCCCGAAGGTGTACCTAGGTCTATGTTTGGAAGATCAACCATGCATAATGAGGGAGCTATTTCTGATTTTCACCCTAAAAGATGGGAATATGTGGACGAAGCTTCCACCACCCATCACCACTTGTGGACTAGTTAAGATGTATGCACAGAGTTGGAAGGTGGCCTTCCCTGGAGAAATGTTGAAACAACAAACCATCTGTGGCATTGAGGGAGTTTCCCCTTTGCCTCGTAGTCGAGGCCGAACTATAATGAGAGTACACCCCAACAATAGGGATGATTCACATCATGGTAGTAGAGATACAGTAGTAGAGATAACAATTCTAAGGCCTACACCGACCAAAAGTGAATGAATATCAGATGTAATAGGCCTAGTGGTTCCCATTGGGCAGACTTGGGGTGAAGTTAGAACATCAAGAGGATTCCTCAAAATACCTATATAACCCCCCAAGAAGTGTTTTTGCTACTTGGATATACCCGAGGATGCCATCTACCCTCAGGATTGGGAATCTTCGGTTGTCAATAAGTAATTCCTCAATCCTTATGTGATGTGGTTCCCCCTAAACCAGTTCAGGATGAACCTTTTGGGAATTAGTTTTACCAAAGATGGAATCCTTGCATCCCAGAATGATAAGGAGTAGTATGTGTCCAATTTTGTGGCCTTAGTAAACTCTTGATGCACCACACATCAAAGTAAGGATCAAGTGAAATTATTACTAGATATGACATCCCCACCACAATTATTGTCTAATGACATATAGGTGCGCTTTCCCTTACCAAATGAATCAGATAGGTCATGTGGGGAGATGGTTATAGGGGGAGTACCCTAGAGGAAGGTGAGGTTGAAACCCCAAAATAAACTTATCTGGGAGGATTCACTAAAGCTATTGTGGTAAGATCTAACTAATTCCCTTGTGAAACAACTTTTTTATTGTTCATCTAGGTTCCTCAACTAAAATCTATTTTTTACAGAAGAACCTTTCATAGGAGACCCCTATTGACAGGGCTAGATTCATGGGTTTGGGTGAAGAAAATCAAGCACTAGGCCCAACGTATGAATCAATAGTGGTTGTAGGGTCCAGTAGAGTTAGGGAATCTAGGGTGGCCTATCTGAAACTATAATAACCCACAATCATATACAGGGGACCACATCCTGGCATTCCAGTGATGAAAAGCCGAAGGCAAGAGCATAGGTAGTCATTTATTGACAAGTTTAATATTCTGGTCTCATAGAGTCATACACATTGTTTTCTCGATAAGGTTAACTAATAGCATTCGTGTATGAATAGTCCACAATGTGGAGGGATCCCTATTAGTGTGCATGGCTGGATGGCCCGGGGGCCATCTTTTGAGAAAGGTTCCCACTCGTATGGATCCAAGTGTCCAAGATGACCAAGCCATGACCTCTAGCAATTTGATGATCATGGCCACTGATGGTGCCACTAGGGGGGTTATAGGGACGACCTTATTGAGGTGGGATCAAGTGATAAAGATCAACTTCGTGATATAGAGCCTTATCTAGATGACATGATTCCAAAGGAAGACCCTACAACTAAATTCCAAGATGCATTCCCATAGTACAAACCTGTAGGCCCAGAAGAGCTGGACATGTCTTATTCAAGCACGATTGAGGATATTTGGAAAACCCGATGCCAATCATGAAAGTTGATCAAGAATTTCATTGAAAAAAATTTGGAACATGAGTGGATAATCCGAATCATATAACTTCAAAACTGGCTACAAAACCAATGAGCTAAAGGGGTAGATGCTCATGATTTTCATGTGCTCATTTAGGACTACCTTACTAAGATGATTTGGTAGAGAAGCAGGGGCCTGGATGCTTCCTAGTGCTGAGGAAAATATGAAAACATCTGGATGCTTCAAGATGCTAAACATGAGAACCATCCCCTAGATGTTTAAGAGAGTGAGTTGTCATCCATTTTTTTTAATAGATCAGAACTTATTGCGCGATTGCAAGTCTAACTAGTGGATGCCTGAAACTAGTTGAGGTATGAAAGTAGCTATGTTGCTAACCTTCAGGCTGAAAATGACCGAGCACTTATAAGGGTTGATGAAGTTATCCCTATTGAAAATAAAGAAGGAAGGGATCTCAATTGAAGATAGTGAATTTTGGAATCCACACATCATAGGGTGGTAGAGTTGAGGCTTTCCATTGAAGGGATGAATCCATAGGTTCCATGTTTTTTAATCCTTTGAAACATATTTCCTTACTAATTTTAAACTATGTGTATGGAAACATCTTTTCTTGGTTAAATTTAAGCATCTCGACCATATCTGCGAAACAACTAATCAATCAATCTCTAAGATCATGTGGGAGATTATTTTTATGATAAATAAGGGAAGACCATGTAATTGTTAGATTTTAATGAGAGTGTCATGTAATCATTGAATACTCAAGGATTTTTACTATTGACTAACCACCTCAATATTTTGGGCTGAAAGAGACTACAACAGTATAATGGGGCTCTCAGAATAGTCAATTTGTCTTTCCTAATGCACATTATCACACAAACAAGATAACGCCAAAGGCATTGAAAATAATCTTAACAAAGGAGAAATGGAAAATATGAATCATAATGCCCAAAATTTGGAACATAGTGAAGATAGAATGATAGTATGAGATAATTTATGATCGTTTTCAAAATGCAATATCTGTACTACTAGCCTGAGATGGGGACAAAAAAACAAGGGCCAACCATCAACCATATTCGAAACACAAGGCCAAACTAAAAGTGTCTTCCAAATTCCTCTAGGTAATTGGCCCAAAATGGTAGGTGAGATGAAAATCTGAATAAGTGGCATGAAAAGAGTGATATGGAGTGATGAAATGTTCAAAAGTATTCGAACAATCTTGAAATTGCACCACCGCGACTGAGAGAACATTGGTGAAAGTGTAATGGTTTTAACAAAGATCAAACCTATCTCCCAGGGTAGCAACATCTCATATTCCAAGTGACATATGAAGATGTGAAAAATTTGTTAGATGACCACCATTATGGGAGAGGACCTCTTAGGTGAGGGATTGATATGATTTGTTGTTTCAAATCATTCAAGTGTATACAATGCATACATAATTTAAATTCATATGGTGAACATGATGAATGGCATAGTGTAATGTCATTTGACTAAGATATTTCACATAGCTTAAGGTCATACTGCATGGACCGAGGATTCCATTTTAAGGTCACGAGTCTTGTACCACGATTCGTATTCATAAAGTGTTTTCATGGAATGGAGTAAATGAACTCAATTTGAATGAGAAAAAAGAGCCTTGAACGCCATAAAAATTCCCAAGAGCATAAGGAAATGAGGCATGTGTCATACGATGAAGGAAAAAACCAAGAGTCAATGGGGAGGAAGGGGACATCAACATGGATTGCACATCCCTGTGGGGATAATATTTTAAGGTCATAGAGTTTGGACCATAATCGGGTCCAAAGGGTCTGAAAGGTTAATGAACCTATGGTTGGTCCCATAACAAAATTCCCAAGTGTTAGTACTTATCTGGTGAGGGTGAGAATCAAGACATACATAGTTCTTGAATTTTGTGAAGTTTAACATCATGCGGTAAGGACTCAAGAAAGAGGAAATAATGATGCAGTTGGACTCGAAATCGATGATCTGGGCATCACTACATATCCCATAAGGATGGGAATCAAGCTATATATAGTTCTAGAAGGGAAATTTCTCCATGTAGGTATTACCCATGCATAGATAGAAGAGGCATTACATATTTATCATTCATTCTTTTGTTGCTATTTTTTTGAGCGAGTAGACTAGGATGAAAAGTCTAGGAGTCACTATGGAAATAAAGATGTATACATGCCTTGACATGTGTCATGATGGATGAAAATTTCAAAGGTTGATTCCCTACTAAGTGAGAACATCACAATGCTTTTCTATTTTTTGTCGTGCAGCTAGGACGATGATGTCATAGTTTTAAGGTCGTATGATAGGACCAAACCAGTCATTTTAATGTTATTTGGTATGGTGCATTTAACAACCCTAATCTTTATTACAAACTAAAACATGATTTATTACAAAAAAATTATCACTTGATACAACATAGAATATCAAGATGTCTAGTGTATTTGGGGATTATGAACATTACCTAACAACTTAGAACATAAAACACAACATCGTTATTGAAAACTTCTTTTACATGACCACTACATTCCTTCGTACTTAGCATTGCATGGGTTAAACTCAGGACATTAATAAGAAAAGGGTGAGCTATAAAGCATAATAAGGGAGTAAAAAATGAATAACATGAAGAATAAAATAAATTTTAGGAAATAGGCATATCAATAGAGCATAAGATAAACATAAATATAAAGGCATGATATAACATGATTAACATAACATGGAAATGTGGAAACAATGTTTAACATGATAGCATGAGCCTAGGACCATTCCACATGGAGCATGATTAAACCCTAATTAAAATTTAATTATCATGAGTTAACCCTCATTGCAATTGAATTATCATGATACTAATCTTTATGCAATGCATTGGAGCACTATTAGGGTGCACCCTTCCTAAACATTTCATTTCATGCATAAGTGTGCCACATGGATCATACAACATGGTTTCATTAAAAATCATCATTTATTCCCGGATAAAAGAATGTGTAATTAATACATGAAACTCAACAATCAGTATGTAAATGTTCATAAAGGTTAATACCCTTGGGAATGGTATTAACTACATAATGACTTTGGCTTGAGAAAAATCTCGGTGCAATTTCGGCAGCATAACAGCGTGAAATAAGAACTCATAAAAATGGTTGATGAGAGAGAAATGGGTGCCTCATCATATATATATGAAATGGACAGTAAGGGGGTCATATATATACATGTCCCAACAAATGTAATGGAATTTAGATTCCCAATAAAAAACAATTTCTTGAATGTGAATGAGAAGAGATAAATTCCTTATGGAAGTTTGGCATGGTAATGGGTGTACACCGAAGGCATTAACTAGAGAGAAAGAGGTCTAATCATTTCAAACATAGTGAGGGGAATATAAGGGAGATGAAAAATCCTACACAAAATTTTTTAATTGAAATAAAAAAAAGTATTGCATAATAAAGAAACTTGGATAAAAATAAGAAAGGTTGGAAGCCCTTACTTTGAAGTGTGATCTCCAAGGCTTGGGAAAGGCTTGAGAGAGGCTTCTTGGGAGCTTGGAGTGCCTTGGGATGATTATAGAGAGAGGATCAAATAGGTTGAACAAACTCAAAAGGCATTGAGTGAAGAGGAAGTGGGAGCTTGGGTGGGTTTATATTGGAAAAGAGAGGGAATTCTTTATGATTTAGGATTGGGAGACCACACATTAAACTAATCAAAACCACAAACCAACCAATGGTTTTTTCACATGGTTCTATTACAAAGGGTATTAGAAAAAATTATTTTATAAGTCTAATGGCCTAACTTCTTAAAATAATAGGGTTTCTTATGTGGAGGTGAGTCACACTCTCAATGAAATCAATTTAAAAAGTTAAAATGTTTTATAAGTCTTGGAGGGTCCACTAAGGCTTTGTAGAATAAATAAGATAAATGTAAATTAAAATTATTTTAATGGTAAAACATATAATGGCAGAAATTAATGTTTATAGTATTTTATTACATCATTATTTGGTTATTATGATGTCATAAAACACATTATATATTTAAATGATATTTAATTTTTACCCAAAAATTCAACTATCTTAGAAAATTATGAAAATTTCTCCATTGGATAATTTAGACATCCTAAATCCAAAATTAATATCCATTTTATCTAAATAATTTCCTAAATATGTAAATTTTTAATTTTAAAATAAAAACCTACATTTATAAAAAATTCATAGGTTTTGAAAAAACTGCTTTCAAACCTTAATAAAAATGGAAGTTGTATTATAAAAGTTATATGATCATTTATATTTAATAAAAAATAATTTATTAACAATAATTTATTCAAATATCATTTAAATAAAAAATCCATTAATTCATTAAAATAGAATTCTTAATTGAATATTAACTAAAAATACTATTTATGTTTTAAAAACAATTTACAAAGTAAAAATAATAAAATGAATGTATATTTTTTATTCTATACAAAAATAATACACATACTCATACTGCTATGGTCTTCATATATAACCCCTTCAAACACCTGCATAAGACCTTCGGGTATTGTGCAAGATGGTGACAGACTCTTGGGGTGGCTCGGATAACATCACTCGAGTGGTAATCTCTATTAAATTCCACTTCTCCCGTAGGTGGTTTTGCTCAAGATTAATGTGTTCAAACTCAGATTGGGCTTGGTCAAGAGAGAATCCCATTGACAGAAAATACTTTCCAAGACCTGAAAAATGGGCCTCATATGAAGCAATTCTAATGGATGAGGTCATCACTTCCTTTTTTTGAGTAAATTGGATTTGATAAAGCCCTATATTTATACTAATCACGTGATCATTGTTCAATGGCTATATTAGGAATGGTCATAATTCATAACAGTATTTTAAAATCCAAAATCATAAAACCAAAGAAGTTTATATTTTATATATCCATTTTACATAATAAGACATTAAATTAGATTAAGAATAATTTTAATTGATAAAAGTTTGGGTCATTACAATCTTCCCCCATTAAGAAATTTCACCCTTGAAATTTTATTTTTCCCACACTAAAAAATATGTGGGAAACTCTTCTTCATTGCCTCCTCTGATTCCCACATTGCTTCTTCAAACATGTGGTTTATCCACAACACTTTCACGAGTGACATTGTCTTATTTCGTAGAACTTTTTCCCTACGATCTAAGATCATCACCGAGTTCTCTTCATAGGAGAGGTCATTCTCCAATGGTACCACCTATGGATTGAGTACATGTGATGGGTTAGGTATGTACATCTTCAAGAGTGATACATGGAATACATTAGGTACTTGAGATAGGTTCGGTGGTAGTTCTAGTCGATAGGCCACTGCTCTAATGCGATCAAGGATATTAAAAGGGTAGAAGTACCTTGGACTAAGATTTCCCTTATTCCCAAATCTCATAACCCTCTTCCGTGTTGATATTCATAGGAATACCATGTCTCTAACATCAAACTCTAGGTCTCATCTATGGTTATCATCATATCTGTTTTTCCAACATTGAGCTGCTTTAATGTGATTTTGGATGGTCTTAACCATCTCCACCATTTCTTCTACCATTTCCGGACCTAAGAGTTTTCTCTCCCCAAATTCATCCCAACATGCCAGTGTTCTTCACCTCTTCCCATATAGGTCTTCATAAGAAGTCATTTTGATGATTGAGTGGAAACTATTGTTGTAAGATAACTCAACTAGAGTAATATGTTTATCACATCCTCCTTTGAGGTCCATTTAGAATTCTCTCAACATTTCCTCTTGTTTTTTAATAGTCCACTCAGATTGGCCATCAGTTTGGGGATGATAATCCATACAGAAGTTCAGCTCAGTATCTAGATCATGTTGAAGACTCTTCCAAAACATAGAGGTTAATCTTGGATCTCTATCGGATACAATAGATAGTGGTACTCTATGTAGCCTTACCACGTATCTGATGTATATTTTTGCCAGTTGATCCAGTGATAAATCCTCCCAAATTACAATGAAGTGGGAAGTCTTTGTATGAAAATCCAAAATAACCTAGATAACATTATTTCCTTTATATGTATTCAAAAGTCTAGTGAAAAATTCCATGGTGATTATCTCCCATCTCCATGCTAGTATGGGTAATGGTTGCATCATCCCCTTAGAATTATGCCTCTAATCCTTCACATACTAACATACCTGGCACTTTGATGTATACTCAGCGATCTCCTTATTCATATTATCCCACCAATAAGGCTCTCGTAGATCTGAATACATCTTTTTGTTTCCTGGGAGAATGGTTAAATTTGAACTATGTGCATCATCCAAAAGTTCATTCTTTAACTCCGGATTTGATGGAAAACATAGTCTGGACCCAAATCTCACAATTCCTTCTTCATTGACATTGAACTTCGAGGATTTTCCTTTTCTGATAGTTTCCACCATCTTCTAAATTCCCACATCATCTTTTTGTGCATCCTTTAACATTTCCAAAAGATACGATTGAGAAATAATTTGTGAAAGGATTGATGATGTTCCCTTATTTATGATTTCCATGTCCATCTTTATCAAATCTAAGAAGATTGGATCCTTTTCAATTCTCTTCAATGATAAAATCACTGGGTCCTTTCTCTATAATGCATCCACCACCTTGTTCACTTTCCCTGGGTGATATTGGATTAGATAGTCATAGTCTATGATCAGATCTAACCATATTCGTTGGAGCATGTTTAACTCTTTCTTTGTGAATATATACTTGAGGATTTTTGGGATCCATGTATATTTCAAAATTCTCCCCAAAGAGGTAATGTCTCCAAAATTTTAAAGCGAATATTGCCACAACCAACTCTAGATCGTGTGTTAGATTGTTCATCTCATTAACATTCAATTTACTTGAAGCATAGGCAATTACTTTTTCATTTTTCATCAACACACAACTCAGGGCCCTCTTCAAAGAATCACTAAATACCAAAAAATGTTATCCAATTCTAGGTAATGTGAGCATGAGCACAGTGATAGGCCTCCTTTTCAATTCCTTGAATCTTTCTTCACATTCATCACTCCAAAAAAACTTGACTCCCTTCTGAGTTAGCTTGGTAAGAGGGTTTGAAAATAGTGAAAAATTTCTCACAAATTGGTGATAAACCCTTTATCCAGATTCTCCTGTAGTTTTTCTTTATCTCCTCATGCTCCAAAATGGACATTCTATATAGAGTTTTGGATATTGGAAATGCCCCAGGTATGAGATCAATTGAGGATTCAACATATCTTCTAGGAGGAAGACCATACAATTCCTTGGGAAACACTTCAGCGAATTCCATCAGAATAGGCATGTCTTCAAAGATGCTTTCTTCCTTAGACTCAATCATCTAAGAAAGATATTCATTCCCATACGGAAGTAGTATCCATGATTGAGATGATGGTGCTAAATAAGATTCATCATCCTCCTTCAACTTGTATAGATTAGGGGGTTGATTCACCACATGGAGAGTGATTTACCTCTCACAGAAATTTATGATGTCTCTTTATGAGGAAATCCAATCCACGCCAAGAATTTCATAAAATTCCATAAGAGGTAGTATGAATAGGTTCGCTGGAAATTTCAATTCACAGATTATGACTGGGGAGGAGTTATATTCATGGGATGCATTGATTCCCCATTTTTCATACTCGCTGACATCTTTACTTCCATGATTTTTGGTGGTGTTGGGATTTTTATACTAAACATTTGGGATTCAAAAGAATGTGTATAACTAGAATCAAAAAGTATATTTGCTATTCTTGAATGATTAACTAGCATACCTACCACCACTTCTTTGTTGGGGTTCACTTCATTAGTAGTGATGGAAAAATCTCCCCATTTCTACCTTGGAGGATGTTGGTTGCCTCCAAAAACCCTGGGATTAGGGAACTAATTTACAAGGTGCCCTAGTTATTTGCAGTTGAAGCAAAAAACAACACATTGAGGTTCGAACAGAGAGTTCCTATCTTTTCTCATAGACGCGGGTTACTCTTTTCCATAGTTAACGGCTAGGTGCCCTAATCTTCCACAGTTAAAGCATTTCCTCGTCCCCTTCATGAAATTTCTGGGGTGCTTCTTTCCACACCTTTATCAAGTGGGGTGTTGGATTTTCTTACCACAGTTGGATTTATCCACCAGAACACCATAATTGAAGTACACTTTAATCTTCTTACCCCCATGATACCCATGAGATTCTCTGATCTCCATTTCAACCTTGAGGGCACATCAGACAATTTCTTCATAGTTATCGAAGTCACAAATCACTAGGGATTTCCGTAGGCTAGGTTTTATCCAACCAAAAATCAGTAAACCTTTCATTAGGGGGTAATGACAAAGCCATAGGCATATTTTGAAAGACTTGTGAATTTTACCTCATACACTATGATGGATTCGTCATATGTTTTCTTGAGTGCAAGGAAGTCCCTTTCTATCTTTTGTTGGATGGTGCATGAAAAATATTTATCAAAAAACATCTTTTGGAAATCCTTCCATTCCAATCCCTCGATCTCCCCCATATGATTCATATTTTTGATCAATGTCCACCATTGATCAGATTCAACCTCCATACGATATACATCTTGAAAAAACTTATATTGTTCAGAACATTGAATGATGGAGAAAATCTTTTCAATGGAGTTGATCCATTATTTGGTGATTGAGGGATTAGATGATCCATTAAAAGTGGGAGGCCTTTTTCTCATGAATATCTCAATTGCAACTTGTTCTTTCTTAGGGGGGTTTGAACATTCCTCTTGACCCGCTCTTCTATTCAAGAATTCAGTTAACTGAGAGAGTATTGTGACAAATTTCGTGATTTCTTCTCCCATCAGATTGGGCATCTCATTAGAACAGTCATCACATTGATCTTCACATGAGTTTTTATCCCGAGTCCTCATATTACTAGCCATTGGCTGCAATAAAAGGAATGTTAGGGGTAACACATAAAGAGTATTTTATGGAAAAAAATGTATGACTTATAAAAAACGTTTATTTTCTTAACTTATGAATCTATAGGATTCAATCTATGTTATCCATGATCTACTTCCCAAAATATAATCTTAGGGGACATTTTTTATTCCCTTAACAATGGTTAATACTAATCTTGTAAATTTACCAAATAATATCACCTGGACGTGTCGTAACCAAGAGTGCAGTAAGGCCTGTTTTTTTGTACCAGGATACCACGGGCCATGCCCGAAACTCCTTGTCGGAGTTCTCATTCTTAGGTACATCTGTCCCAGAGCCACCTCTACCTACTCATATCCATTCGGGGATGTATTTTATTGATAACCCACTTAATAAATACTCATCAATACTTAGTAATGTATTTATTATACTTAGTATCATCCCTAAGGCTTTCATTAGGATTTTATAATCCTAATGAAAAAATAACTAAACATATATTCTAATACCAACTATAACAACCCTAATCATTATTAAACACTTAACATGATTTATTAAATAAAAAATTTCACTTTATACAACAAATAATATCAATAGTGCTAATGAATTTTTGTATTAGGAACATTACATAACAACTTAGAACATAAAACACAATATCTTTATTGAAAACTTCCTTTACACGACCACTACATTCCATCATATTTGCATTCCATGGGATAACCTGAGGACATGCATAAGAAAATGGTGATCTATAAATCCCAATAAGGGAGTAAACAAGGCATAACATGAAGAATACAATACACGTTAGGCAATATTCATATCAATAGATCATAAGATAAAAATGATCATAAAGGCATGATATTACATGATTAAAATAACATGGAAATGTGGAAACAACATTTAACATGATAGCATGATCCAAGGACCATTGCACGTGGAGCATGAGTAAACCCTCATTGCACTTGAATTAGAATTATTAAACCATCATTTCACTTGACATATCATGATTCTAATATTTACCCAATGCATTGGAGCGCTATCAGGGCCACCCTTCTTAAACATTTCATTTCATGCATAAGTGTTCCCCATAGATCATACAAAAGGGTTTCATTACACATAATCACTTATTACATGATAATGTAATGTGTAAGTAATACATAAAAATATATAATAAGTAAGTAACTTTGAATGAATGTGAATACCCTTGGGAATGGTATTCACTACACAATGACTTTGGCTTGAGAAAAATCGTTGTGCAATTTCGGCAGCATAACAGCATGACATAAGAATTCATAAAAATAGTTCATGAGAGAGAAAGGGTTGTATCATAATATGTAAATTAGATGGACAGTAATCGGTTCATATAGATACATTTACCAAAAAATTTAATGGAATTTAGATTCATAATAAAAAATAATTGCTTTAATGTGAATGAGAAGAGAGAAATTCCTTACGAAATTTCAGCATGGTAACAGGGGTACACAGAAGGCATTAATGAGAGAGAAAGGGCTCTCATCATTTCAAACATAGGGAGGGTAATATAATTGTGGTGAAAAATCATACCCCAACATTTTTAATTTAATTAAAAAGGGCTATTACAATATAAATAATCTTGTATAAAAATAAGAAAGGTAGGAATCCCTTACTTGGAATGGTGATCCCAAAGGCTTTGAAGAGGCTTGAGAGAGGCTTTGTAGGATCTTGGAGCACCATGGGAGGATTATGGAGAGAGGAGGGCAGATGTTGGACTAAGTAAAAAGGCTTTGAGTGAAGATGAAGTGGGGTCTTGGGTGGGATTATATAGTAAAAGAGAAGGAATTCTTTATTATTTAGGTTTGGGACAACACACATTAAACTAATCAAAACCACAATCCAACCCATGGGTTTTGACCATTATTTTTGAAAAAGGGGAGTTAAAAACATTATTTTATAAGGCCAATGTCCTAAATTCTTAAAATAATAGGGTTTCTTATATGGACATTAGTCACACTCTCAAGGAAATCAATTTAAAAAGTTAAAATGTTTTATAAGTCTTAGAGGGTCCACTAAGGCTTTGTAAAACAAAAAAAAATAAACCTAAAATGAAATTATTTTAATGTTAAAACATATATTGGTTTTACATAATGTTTATTGTATTTTATTACATCACTATTGGGTCATTATTATGTCCTATAACACAATATATATTTAAATGATATTTAATTTTTACCCAAAAATTCGATTGTCTCAAGAAAATTATGAAACATTCACTGTTGGTTAATTTTTTCATCTTAATTCCAAAAATAATATTCATTTTATCTAAATGGTTTTCTAAATATATGAATTTTTTCTTTTAAAATAAAACCCAACATTTATCTAAAATTCACAGGTTTTGACAAAACACCTTTTAAACCATTAAAAAATTGCAATTGTATTATAACAATTCTAATATTATTTATATTTAATAAAAATAAATTTAATAATAATATTTTATTAAAATATTATTTGATTCAAAAATCTATTAATTTGACAAAATATATTTCTTAATTTAATATTAACTAAAAATTCAATTTGTTCTTTAAAACCCATTTATAAAGTAACAATTATAAAATTAATGTATATTATTTTTCTATATAAAAATAATGCACAAAATCATAGTTCTAGGGTATTGTTAGATAACCACTTAAAAAAACCACATAGGACCTTAGGATAAGGTGCATGACGGTGACATACTCTTGGGGTGGCTCAGATAACGTCGCTCGAGTGGTAATCCCTATTAACTTTCACTTCTCCCGTAGGCAGTTCCGCTCAAGCATAACGTGTTCAAGCTCGGATTGGGATTGGTCAAAAGTGAAGCCCAATGAATCCACCACCTTTACGACCTCCAAAAAATGGGCCTCATATGATGAAATTCTATTGGATGAGGCCATCACTTCTTTTGTATGAGTAAATTGGATTTGTTAAATCCTTGTATTTATACTAATCATGTGACCACTATTCAAAGGATATATTAGAAACAATAACAAATTTTAATGGTATTTTAAAATAAAAAATCATAAAACCAAAAAATTTCATATGTTATATAACAATTTTACATAATAAGACAATTAATTAGATCAAGAGGAATTTTCATTAATAAAAGTTTGGGCCGTTATAACGCAATAGTTTAACATCATGTGGGAAGAAATAGGTTGTAGATTAGGTCGTTGAACTTAGACCATGTGGTTACATGGCTTTTATATATGGTTATAATCCTACCAGGACCCCTAAGCCCATGTGATCTATGCTCGATGTAGGAAACAAGGAGTAATTTCATGCTTTCTCCATCATGTGGGAGTACACAAAAATGGAATGGAAACACTGGGTGTGAAAATCCCAACCATGCCAACATTTCTACTCAATGCGTGTGAATACACGGGAGGATAACACCAGGGGTGTTGGATATACACAAGAATATGAGGGTATCAAGAAAAAGTGAATCATAACATTTGATATTTGGGACATAATCTGAGTGGTGTAACTATAGAGGATAATTGCTGAAAAAATTCAAGATATAACATCCATATCATGTAACCTGAAACGGGGATAAAAAAATGAGGGTCAACCGCCGACCATGTTCAAAATGAGGGACCTATCTCAAAAAGTCATCCAAAGTCCTTTGGGTATTTTAAACAGGATGGTAGATGATCCATAAGGTTCAGAATCCATACCATAAGGGGGTCCCTTTAAATGATAAAGATGATGGAGACCCAAACCAAGGGACACATTAAGCACAGAAGTGGAATTGGGGGGATATCCCTATGAAATCCTACATTTCAAGTCTCATACAACCACACATTAAAACATGCTGGTGCGGATCTTCCACAGGCATGATCAAATATATTCTCATGTCTCGGAGGTGTTGTGAATAGTTTAAAGGTCATGTTTCTTGAACTATAATCTATTAGATTAAGGTCACTGAGTGTGGACAACATGTTTCCAGCTCAACAACATGTGCGTGGGATATACCAGTGTGGTTTAACGTCATATAGTGAGGAAGAAAATTTCATGCAGTTTATCATCATGCACCTATGATATTAGCATCCCAATGGAATGGTGGATGGTTTAGTATATTACCCTTAGTGAATGAGGACCACAGAGGTCTTATAACCGTACCACCAATTCCTATGGAGGGAACCCATTCCAAAAAGAGGTGAAAAGGTCCATGATTCTACATATAGACCTAGGGACAAGATGTATGGGCATCACTACATATCCCATAAGGATGGGAATCAAGTCACACATAGTTCTTGATGATGGAATGGTAAGTTACCGATTCCAGAAAAGGGCGACGTTATCCCAAATGAGAATATCATGGTTGATGTGCATTTTACAATCTTGCAAACTAGGACTCAGAAAATCTAATATTAATGTCATAGAATTTGGACCGCAAAAGGGGTGGTGTGCAGTGCAGCTCCATGCGGCTATCCAAAATGAATGAGGAAAGAAGAGGTTCACATAACACGAAACACTCCCATATGATACCCAGACCCAGGGGCCCATGGAGTGGACTTGTGATTCTATGGATAGGTCAAGGGATGAGATTTTTGGACGTCACTATGTATCTCATAAGGTCATGAATCAATCCACCCATAGTTCTTAAAAATGGAACTGTATGGTACTGATGTTAGGGAAAATGTCTTCCCAGGTGAATATGGCATAGTGTTTTGTGGTTTATTGTCATACATATTGGATGAAAAATATGTAGTTTAATTTCATACGTTAAGGAAGGGGTATATTAGGTAGTTTATCATTGTGAAACAACGATTTTGGAAATCCTAGTTTCTGGTCATCGAGCTTAGACCATAGGATGAGGTTTCAAATTTGAAGTGTTTAGTGTGATGACATGGAGTAAACAGATGTGAATAAGGACCATGGATATCTACAACACACCACGCATTCTCAAAAGGGAACACACACATAGTTTAGAGTCATAAGTCCCAGACTTGAATGCTCAGTTTAACATCATATGTTTGGGATGTAAAATAAATTGGTAAAATGTTTTAGAATTCAGACCATAAAGTGGTGTGATTCTTCCATGCGGGTAAAAACCCTACCATGAACCCTAATCCCAATATGATCTGTGCTCTGTGGGGGAAACAAGGGGTCAAGAGGATTCTTATAACACATGGAGGCACATAGTAGGGGAACGAGGAAGTCATGTTAAGGATGTCCCAACGATGTTGATTGTCCTTCTCAACTCCCAAAGTTGCATGTAGGGGTAGTACCAAGGGTGTTGAAGTTTCTAATATATATAAATATGTGAAAGGGGATTTGAATCAAAATGTTTTATATTTGAGATAAAATGTGGGTGGCATAATTATTGAATCAAACTACGGACCTTATTTGATATATAGCATCCATATCATGTAACCTGGGATGGGAAAATGAAATTGAAGGTCAGCCACCGACCATGTTCAATATGTGGGACATGGCTCAAAATTTCATTCAAAATACTCTGGGGCATTGGCCTAGGATGCTAGGTGATCCATAAGGCCAAACAACCTACCGTTAGGGGGTCCCTTCAGACATGAAATATAATTTAGACCCCAACAAATGAGAGCATGATGTATGGAGATAGAATGAGAGAATTTCCATGCATGATCCACACTCTAGGTCCTACATAACATCACACACGAGTAGGTTAATGAGTAATATTAGATAAATGGATACAAACCCCTTCTTAAGGGAAGAAACTTCTCAAAGTATCTTGGATGTGGCATGGTAGTAGGCCAAGGACAAATAAAGAGGATGATGAGAGGTAATAGAGGGTTAATAAAGCAGGGGCTGGACTCGAAGAAAAAATTTCTATGTGTTACTATGTATCCCATATATATGGGAATAAATCCACACATAGTTATAAAATCACATTTAGTTTGACATCATGTGGTAAGGATGAATATGTCACATAGTTTATCATCAAGTGACTTGGATAGAAGGATTTTATTTTATGGTCATAGAGATCAGACCAACTAAAGTGGCCTTTTTAATGGATATATGGTGCATGGTAAGGTGATAAAACCAATGTGAATGAGGACCAAGAAGGCACATTACTATATCACATATTCCCCATATAAGAGTTATTGAACTAGGTCTAGACTTGAAGACAAAATGTCTTGGAATTCCTACATATCCCATAGGGATGAGAATCAATCCTTACGTAGTTCTTGAAATTCCATGCATTTTAACGTCATGTAGTGAGAATGAAGGTGGTGATGTAGTTTATTTTATGGAACTAGGATTCTGGGAAAAAATTATCCCAAAGGGGATGAATATGGCATGGAAATGTAAACTCGACGTGAATTAGGATCACAAAAATACATACCACACATTGTGTTTCTAGGAGAGATCTTAGGCCGAGGGGCCAAAAGGATGAAGATGTGGTTGGTCCCAAAGACTAAATTTATATGTATTCATATAGATCCCATAAGTAATGGAATAAATATATACATAGTTATATAAATGGTATGGTGAGTGACCAGTGCTAAAGTTTATTCCCTCTCAGATGTGAACATTAAGGTTCTATGCACTTTATCATCATACAACCATGAAAAAATAGTTTAACATTATGTGGGATGGGACAGTATAATGTCACGATGTAAGGAAAAATGGGATCTTCATTTATGGTCAAAGAAATTAGACTGTGAAATTATTGTGAAGTTTATCATCATGTAGGATGATGTTATTCCTTTTAATTTCATGCAAGATATTGAAATGCTCGGTGCAATTAAACATCAAGTGGGATGTGATAGCAGCTTAACATCATGTAGGGTATGATAACCCCACTCATGAAAAGTTGTATTTTAGGATATTACTATTGGTGGGAGGAGTAACTCACTCACCATCCATGGGGACCAAAGAGTATGCACCATTATGGTAGACCTTGTTGGTAATGTAGGGTCCTTCCCACTTGGGCTCCATCTTTGGGGGCTTCCTACCAGGTATCATCAACATCCTCAAATCCAATACCATATTACCTTGTAGGATGGTTTAGAGACAAAAATTATTATTGAAATCTCCATCTATCTTGTCATGGTGCCTCTCTAGATTATGCAGGGCTTAGAACCTATTCTTGTTTAGGGATTCTAGTTTAGCTAGATGGATGTATGCTACTCTTTCTAACGTATGTTTAGCATAGAAAATTGTTTGGTGTGATGGAAACTGGATCTCAATGGGTAGAGCTTCATCTGTTACATACACCAGGGAACATGGGGTCATCTTGGTGTAATTTTGAGTTGTTATCTAATAAGACCAGAGGAAATTAGGGATATTTTCCTCCTAAATCTTTTTTTTCACCCAACCTCTTCTGCATAATTTTTGATAAGGTTTTTTTAACACATAGATATGTCCATTTTCCTTTGCATGGTAGCGATAAGTGTAGTTGGACCGAATTTTGTACTTGGTATACAATTTCTTCAGCTCATCTACTAAAATTTTGGTTCCATTATTAGTGATAATAGTGTGAGGGACTCCAAATTGATGGATGATATTGGGTCCCATGAACACAAAAATAGAATTGGCCTTAACATCCTTAAGACGAATCTCCTCTGCTAACATGGAAAATAAATCTGTCATGGTTATAATGAACATACACTGGTGAGCTATCACTGGTGGTTATGATTCAATGAAATCGAGTCCCTAGACTGAAATGGGACAAGAATACTTGGTGGTATAGAGGAGCTATGACAGCCGATGCACAAAATTGGCATGGATCTAACATGCGTGGAAGCTCTTGGCGAACTGAATACAATCGTGGATCATGGTAGGCCAAAAGTAGCCCAACCTTTTGAATCTGGGGAGGGAGTTTTGATCCGACCTGATGAACACCAAAGGAACCAGGATGAGCATCCTACATAACCTAGGGAATCTCACCTCCTTAAATAAAATAGAGGATAAATCCAACAAATCCACATTTTTAAAGGATCTGCTCGAGGATAGGACTTCTCTGGAGGGAAAACTGCATTACATGCCAGTGGATTTACTTTTGACGAGCTTTATTTTTTAGGAGTTTTCCATGTTGTAGGTACTCAATGAAATGAATTGTCTAATCATAGGTTTCTTTTAATGTGGAAAGGGGGTCTGAAGGACCTGATTTAGAAGCATGATCAACAATGTGGCTTACCTATTAGATGTTGTTGTTATATGAATTGATTGGGGCTATGAAACTTCGATGAGACACATGAATAAATAGATCTTCCTTGTCAGAATCTTTAAGGGAGGCGGCTAAACCGGCCTGGGAATCCTCCCAACCATTTGGTGACCATGGTACATGATTCAACTCTAGTTGAGAAGGTATCTATTCCATCATCTGGTGAGCATGCTCACGAAAGGGTACGAGATCTCTCTTCTTGATGATATAGTCACAATTTTTCTTCATGATGACTAGCTCAGAGTCCCCCTTATATGTTAGTGGGTAACATCAGTATTGAGAGCTATCATGAGACCAGTGATGAGAGCCTCATACTCCGCCTCATTATTGGTACAGCCTTTTGACTACATGAATGAATAGGGAATGACAGCCTATGTAGGCATGATCAAGACAACCCCCAAGACTACTATGTTGAGTTAGGGATCATTGAGTCTTATACTATTTAAACTTTGGGATGTTCCATTGAAATTCATATTCCAGCATGACATAACATGATCCACTAAGAGAATGACCTCATCTGGAATGTCAGGATCCAAGGAATGTTATTTGGGGGATGGATGGGTGGATAAAAAAATTTCCAGTGCCTAACCCTTGTTATCCTTATGTAGGATGTGGTCTCGCCCAAATTTACCCTACAGGTATGCGGTCGTTGTAGTACAGGTAGGGGTCGAATCCACAAGGACCTAAGAAGAACCTTTAGACACTCAATAAAAAGAGATGGATTTTTGGCTATGGAGTGGCCAACTATTTGGATTGATTTGATTTTAATAACTACTGATTTAAACTAAAGAAAATATATTCACACATACAATTACTTATTCTAAAATAATTAATGGAGATGAGTTGATCCTAAGTTGTTACTAGGGTTAGATTGGATGAATTTATTTTCTTATAACGTTCATTTCACTAATTCAAGACTTACCCACAAAATGATATAATTCCTTAACATTATTCACCAATTTAATCCCTACACAATTACAAGGCTAATCACTAATGCACTTAGAGGATCGATTTAATGATCACTCCAAGGAATTGGATCGTACTAGCACTTGAAATGTGTCATTGTTAAAGTTGGCAAAGACGAAGAAGGAAATAAATCATCAAATGGAAATCATAAAATAATGAAATGATTACAGAATTTTAGATCATAAAATAACATCCAATCTTCCCCATGCAACTCCCTAGGACCAACCCATAAGGGTTTATCCCTCCATTTATGCTATTAAATAAATGGAAGCGGGAAGTCGACTTAAAGAAGCGGGATTGGAGAAGAAAAATACAACAATGAAACGATCACTCCACCGTTGTGTGAATAAAATCACAAGGTTTGGTGTGAATAAATTCACACCTTGAGGAAACGGTATCAAGGTGATAAGGAGAAGAAAAGAAAAAGAGGAAATGAAGAACTTTTATTAAGAACTAATGTGATTCAAACAACTTACATGAGAATGAAGAACGATTACAACATCAAATGGACAGCATAACATTATAATGAAACAAAGCACCCAAGATCCCCAAATCCATCACCACTACTGCCTTAAATAGGAAAAACTGAAGCCTTGGCCGAGCCCCCAACATCCCATGTGCCTTTAATTAATTATGTTGGGGAAAGGTGGGTGGAACATTAATGATGAGAGACTTTTCCACTTCTTGCCCCGAAGTTGCAGCCAGCTTGCATCCACCGGAAAGACGCGCCTAAAGGACCTTCTATAAGGCCGAATTTGCGTGGGCCCTATAAGACTTAAATGAATCCCCGGATGTCCCCTAACAGCCTGTAAAAGTTCAGCCCAAAATAATTTGTGGTTCGGGAGATATGATTGAAATGGTGGGCTGTTTTTCTGGGCCGCAGATTCTGGCCCAAAATTAAATCTTCAACTTGGGCCACCTTAATCACCAACATTGACGACGAATTAGCACTGGATACAAAAGAATGATTTGTTCCCCTGAATGTCTTATATCCTTCCATAACATTTGGGCTTCATTGGGCTTGTATTGTGGGCCCCATAGTCCGATCAGTGGGATGATATACAATCTGCCTTTTCCAGAATTGTTTCCTTTAATCGCCAAATATCTCCCTCATACTTTATTAATAATCCATTGATCCCTGAATAAAAAATGTTCATAATTAAGTGAATATCCATTTACAAAAATATCAAATTAAAACATGGATAGTTACATTCTTTAAAATCAGATGAAACATTGGGCCTAAATTGGTGCACATTAGGCATGAAGTGCACAAATGATGAGAATGAGTGTTCAAAATGTAAAATGCACTAAAATGGTATTTATTAATAGCAAGGCACATGAAAATTACATATATTAGCAATGAATATTAGCCTCCTACAGTGTCTAATCACACCCCCCAACTTGAGTTTTGCTAGTCCCGAGCAAAATATATCTCACAAAAATGAAATTCGAATGACATTTTCTAAAAACATTTTAATACACATTTCTCACCCAAAGATCACATACCAAACAATTATGAAACCCATCAAAATCATTTAAAACAAGCTATGTCCATAAGCATATCTCAAGCCCAAGCCCATTTCTTTGTTCAAATTCATTGCCATATTTCATCCAAATTCAATTAAGCATGATGAAGTGTTGTGTGTCACAATAGACATGGGGGGTCATTTACATTCGAGGGAGAAAAGATAGAAGCACTAGGAGCAATAAAATTTTAATAATAAGATGAGTACTCATTTTTTATTTTATTTTATTTTTTTGGTTTTTTTTTGCAATTTTTCCATGGTAATTGAAATTGAACTCAATCGAGTCAACCCATGTAGCAAGACTTTGCCGATGACTCCCAGGCTCAAAGACCTTAGGGCACCAAGTGAAGCTCACATACTCGGGCATCATCTCAAGTTAACTCAATCAAAAACAAATTCAAATTACCACAAATAGAGATAAAATGCCCAACTCTGGGCCAGACAACTATGGAGTCGCGATCCCCAAGTGCCGAAAGCCACACATTAGGTCAATTCATTGCTCTACGCGCAATTTTTTTTTTTTGAATACTCATGTTAAAATTAAAATGATCTCCAATCCTATGCTATTTATTATGGGTCCCAAAGAACTCAAACTAAGACCCCACAATCTAGAGGACGTGCATTGTGTTTTTTTTATTAAATGGATGAAAATATAACAGTGAAAAATCACATCGGACAACCGCACTTTCCAATAACTATGCACATGAACATAAACTTGCATTAAAATCAGAATCAAGGCATGCAAAATTATTTGATATCCAATTTCAGAGTTTGGAATGTGTGTTATCATGTTCAAGGTTAATTACATTTTTCCTTCCACACATTTTCATCTCCACCCCCCAACTTAGAATAACACTGTCCCCAGTGTTTAAAGAATTGAAATATAGAAGTGGTAGGATAGAAGTTCAACGAAGACATTGAAAATGAAAATTATGGAATGAAGTCACATGGTGGTTGATGTTGAAAATGCATTCCCATGTCTCCCTTAAATTCTGGTTTGTCTCCCAATGGCTTGGACGATTGTGACCAGCTTTTCCCAATGACCTATGACATGCCTTAAATTTTTTTTATATATATATATTTTTTGTATTTTTTTTTAACCTAAACAAAAAAAAATAAAAATAACATAAACTGATGATACATTGTCTTCTCTATATTTTCGGGGTAAGGTATTACTCAGGGATCACACCACGTGACACGGATGAATACGATGCCCCCCTTTCATACCCATCCTTACTCATAAAAGAAGAACAGGTCAACAATCTATTTTTTTTAAATACCTACAATAAAAAAAATAAACTGATGATACATTGTCTTCTTTATATTTTCTGGGTAAGGTATTACTCAGGGATCACACCGCGTGACACGGATGAATACGGTGCTCCCCTTTCATACCCATCCTTACTCATAAAAGAAGAACAGGTCAACAATCTATATTTTTTTTAAATAACAAAATGCAGAATAAGGAAAAAAATGATTCACAAAGATTAGAAAGATGTGTATCCCTTGTGGTTGGTATGAAGATTTGGAATTTGATTCATGAACAATACTATTTTCTAAAATGAATGGGAAAATCCAAGGAATATCAGAAATGGTTGATTCTTTTTCTTCTGTAGTCTTTCTTAATAAATCAAAGATCAACCCACCTTTTTGGGTTTCATGAGATGAATGAATGAAACCCCCAATCTCTTTCTTAACAAAAATTATAGGGTACTCAAGTGGGGAAGGAAGGACAATGATTTTGAGCTCGGTTTGGATAGGACATTTAGACACAGGTTGAGAATTTGAATCCAACTTATCTTCAGTTTCCAAATTTCTTGACAAAATTGTTTCATTTTGAATAGAAGATTCAACCAAAAAATTGGAAAGAATAGTGTTAGGAGAGGGCATGGACTCAATGTTTTTGATTTCTCTCAGTGGTTCAGTGATTGGTGTTTTTGAAAAATCATCAATAGAGTTACACTTAGGAGACTCAATCCATGATGTCAAATTCCCCTCTTGTGAATACATGAAATCAATTTCCTCCTGATTTAAAGACTCTTCAACAATTTCTTGATTTACTTCCCCTACCCCAAATCCAAAGGTCGGTTCTTCAATAAATTCATGAGAGGCTTGTGGAAAACTAGACACTTCACATAAGGTTTTTGAAGGTACAATTGGTGTATGGATGAGTTCCTCACAAGTATTAATGCATTGTAGTTCTAATCTCAATGATGATACCTCAGAACTCATCATCTCCATTTGATTACAGAATTGTTCAAGGAGTTTTTGAGGATTAGTCTGGATAGAAGATTGTAAATCATTAACTTCGTTAAGATTCATCTCTCCAATCATCCTCGAGAGGGTCGGAAATTGATCCTTTAAATAATCATCATCCCATTGATTGTACATCTCATCAGGTGTGTGGTAATTATTCAAGGTTTGATCAAAGAAATTTTCTAATTTAGGGGCTTCCCAATATTCATTTTCCATTTCATTCCAGCATGAGTTTGTGACATGATAATTTGGAAGATACTCCATTGGAGAAGATGGAATGTTGGATTCTAGATTCTCAGGACACACACAAACGAAAGGGGTAAAGATAAGAGAGATGGGGGTGAGAATAGAGAATGTGGGGTGAGAAAAGGATGATGGTGTCTAAGGTAACTTACTTGGGTCCCCGGCAACGGCGCCAAAATTTGGTCTCGCCCAAATTTACCCTACAGGTATGCGGTCGTTGTAGTACAGGTAGGGGTCGAATCCACAAGGACCTAAGAAGAACCTTTAGACACTCAATAAAAAGAGATGGATTTTTGGCTATGGAGTGGCCAACTATTTGGATTGATTTGATTTTAATAACTACTGATTTAAACTAAATAAAATAAATTCACACATACAATTACTTATTCTAAAATAATTAATGGAGATGAGTTGATCCTAAGTTGTTACTAGGGTTAGATTGGATGAATTTATTTTCTTATAACGTTCATTTCACTAATTCAAGACTTACCCACAAAATGATATAATTCCTTAACATCATTCACCAATTTAATCCCTACACAATTACAAGGCTAATCACTAATGCACTTAGAGGATCGATTTAATGATCACTCCAAGGAATTGGATCGTACTAGCACTCGAAATGTGTCATTGTTAAAGTTGGCAAAGACGAAGAAGGAAATAAATCATCAAATGGAAATCATAAAATAATGAAATGATTACAGAATTTTAGATCATAAAATAACATCCAATCTTCCCCATGCAACTCCCTAGGACCAACCCATAAGGGTTTATCCCTCCATTTATGCTATTAAATAAATGGAAGCGGGAAGTCGACTTAAAGAAGCGGGATTGGAGAAGAAAAATACAACAATGAAACGATCACTCCACCGTTGTGTGAATAAAATCACAAGGTTTGGTGTGAATAAATTCACACCTTGAGGAAACGGTATCAAGGTGATAAGGAGAAGAAAAGAAAAAGAGGAAATGAAGAACTTTTATTAAGAACTAATGTGATTCAAACAACTTACATGAGAATGAAGAACGATTACAACATCAAATGGACAACATAACATTATAATGAAACAAAGCACCCAAGATCCCCAAATCCATCACCACTACTGCCTTAAATAGGAAAAACTGAAGCCTTGGCCGAGACCCCAACATCCCATGTGCCTTTAATTAATTATGTTGGGGAAAGGTGGGTGGAACATTAATGATGAGAGACTTTTCCACTTCTTGCCCCGAAGTTGCAGCCAGCTTGCATCCACCGGAAAGACGCGCCTAAAGGACCTTCTAGAAGGCCGAATTTGCGTGGGCCCCAGAAGACTTAAATGAATCCCCGGATGTCCCCTAACAGCCTGTAAAATTTCAGCCCAAAATAATTTGTGGTTCGGGAGATATGATTGCAATGGTGGGCTGTTTTTCTGGGCCTCAGATTCTGGCCCAAAATTAAATCTTCAACTTGGGCCACCTTAATCACCAACATTGACGACGAATTAGCACTGGCTACAAAAGAAGGATTTGTTCCCCTGAATGTCTTCTATCCTTCCATAAAATTTGGGCTTCATTGGGCTTGTATTGTGGGCCCCATAGTCCGATCAGTGGGATGATATACAATCTGCCTTTTCCAGAATTGTTTCCTTTAATCGCCAAATATCTCCCTCATACTTTATTAATAATCCATTGATCCCTGAATAAAAAATGTTCATAATTAAGTGAATATCCATTTACAAAAATATCAAATTAAAACATGGATAGTTACATTCTTTAAAATCAGATGAAACATTGGGCCTAAATTGGTGCACATTAGGCATGAAGTGCACAAATGATGAGAATGAGTGTTCAAAATGTAAAATGCACTAAAATGGTATTTATGAATAGCAAGGCACATGAAAATTACATATATTAGCAATGAATATTAGCCTCCTACAGTGTCTAATCAGGATGAAACAAATGTCAAACTGTTGAAGGATCACTACCAACCGATATAGAAGACCTATCAACATAGGGTGGTTCAGAATGTACTTTTGTGAATCCATGCGGTACACCAGTTGTATCTCATGGTTTTGAATATAATTATGAAACATCCACACTATAAAATATAATGTGATGCATGTCTTCTCGATAAAATAATATATGGTCTCTATGTCAAGGAGAATGCAACTGAGATAGTACAAACTGTTATCTGCCCTCATGTTATTCTCAGGGGAGATAAGGGAGCTGAGGGATAATTCTAGGGCAGTCAGATAAAGGACTAGTATCTTTTCAATTATTGATGGCATCAAAACCAAAATTAGAAGCATATAATTCTTTATTTACTCAAAAGTGATATGGCACTCTTTATCCCATTATTAGATGACACCTTTCTTCATGATTTTGGAAAATGACATACAGTTTCCAACAAGATTCATAATGAATCAGCGTATATAGTCTAAGTGGCCTTGAAAGCCTCAGATCTCTTGAAGGTTACATGGAGGAGGCATCTGATTGACAACCTTGATATTATCTTGGTAGATATCAATGAATTTGTAATTGATGATGAATCTGAGAAACATCCGAGAGGTAACAATGAAAACACACTTCAAGGGGTTCATTTTCAGATGGTTGGAACAGAGGAAGATGAATCATTTCTATTGATCTCTAAGATGGTCATAAAGATGATGATATTTAACTACTATATCATCCACATATCATTGTACTAGTGTCCCAAGGGTTTGCTTGAATATGTGGGGTATAACATGCTAAAAGACATCTCCTACATTTTTCAGCCCGCAGGGAATTACCTAATATCCAATGGTCTGCCATAGTTTCTTGAAGGTGGTGGAATCTACATAATTAGGGGCCATCTAGATTTTATTATATCGGGAATACCCATCCATGAAGTAAAGGGCTTGGAATCTAGTGATGAAATCAATCAACATCACTATCACTAGAAAGGGGAAATAGTTATTTGAATAGCGATAGTTGAGATACTTAAAGTCGATGAAGACTCTGATCTATCTATCTTTCTTCCTTATGGGAATGTTTTTGTCCATCCATATAGGGCACTGGAATTCCTTGAAGAAGTTGTATATAATGGGCTTATCAACCTCAGCCTCAACTGTGGAACCCTTAGATGTGTACATCTTCCTAGGAGTCTATTTGAACCCACAATGACTCATCAGGAGACCAAGGTGATGAAAGATAACCAGAGGATATCATCCCAACATCTCTTCGTAACTCCAGGTTAATACATCATGATACTGCTTTAGAAAATCCACATACTATTATTGCCCATCCATAGGTATGGCAGTGCTAACCAGTGTTGGGCTCTGGTCTTCCTTAGTACCGAGAGTCTCCTATACTAACTCATCAATGATGGTGGAAATTGCCTCTCAAAATGTAGGAGGATAATAATCCAAATCCTCTTCATTGTATTATGTAATGGGATCATTGGGAGGATGAAATTATCCTGATTTAAATGACCATGGAGTAATAATATTTCCAACTTGAACGGTTGTGGAATCTTTATTAGGAGAATCATGCTCTGATGTAACCATGGAAATAATCCATTGAATATATTCCATCAGGACTTCGATTGATGGGTCCATTCTTAATAATGTCAAATTAGAGGTGGAATGCTTATCTATGTCGACTTATCCCAGCTCATAAAAACATACTGGTGTGGCATACTACTGTGACCATAGGGCAAGCATCTGGATACCTAACAGGGGTAAGAGGCTCTTGTATCACTCTTGCATGTCTTGTGTAGGAGTATGATGTAATATTTCATTGTTCCATATACATGGGATCATGTCTTCCCTTTACCTTAGAGACCATGAAGAAATATACCATGTATGGCATTATTTCCTCCAATTGGTGAATCAAGAGAATGAAGGTATCATCTTTCTCTGTCTAGTGATTAGCCATAGTAGCATTATGCTCAACCTCATTGGTATAAACCAGTTGATCCTCAATCTTGTAATATTTGGTGTCTAGATAGTGGGATTAACATGTAGAAAAGGGATATGAATAACCTTGGAGCACTCCCACTTGACTGTTAAGGGATTACATGAGTTATTGGTGATATGAGGAAGAAACTACTACATGTAGATAGAGACAAGGCCTTCCCATCAACACAATAAAGTCGGTGTCCTTCAAGATGACCATGAATACAGTGTTGGTAATTTTTCCATCAAATTGGGTCTTTATGTTAATCTTACCACATGGTCTCTGATCAGTCCTGTCCTAACCATGAATTTCTAAATCATAGGGTCATATATCAACTTCAGACAGTCATAGATTGTGGAGTGTCTGGATTAGGATGAGATTGATCCCAGAACCTATGTCAAAAAGACAGTGGTATAATTCCATTCCATTGAGATGGCTTGTGATGTAATGTGGCAAGATGTTACCCTATACAGGATTGAATTCATCTTCTACTGAGAATGATATTATTGATTTGCATTCTTCTTACTCTACCTCCATTTTATGAATGGGATTTGGGGTTGATACATGTGTTTCTAACTCAAGGGGTCTTTTCAAAGCCTCTACAAGGGTTTCATGTATATCATTTGACAAGAAGAGGGACTTGATTATCGAGTGATTTTTAGTAATGACAGAAATATCCTTAATAATATCATACTTTTTCACCAGATGCACACTTCTGTCAGTAGGATGTCACTACTCAATAGAGAGTATGGTGGGCATTGTGATTGGTCGAACCGGTATATTTTGGATGGTGCTAAGAATATCAGGCTACTAACTAGTTGAACCACACAAAACTATTACTGGTTGACTATCAGATGAATAAGGTTTATCCATGGATGGATGCGGCTGATCACAATGTGGTCATAATAGCTTTACGGGATTATGTAGCACAAATGGAAGTGGTAGTGAATCTGACAAGACAAGATGAGAGGACCATTCATGTTGAGATCAATGAGGAGTCTACTGTCTAGTCTTGGTAGAATGCATGGATTGGTAGGAAGCAATATCCTGATCATTCTGATGATTCACATGTCCATGGACTCATCGATGATGGTGTTGATCAGGAACATTAGGAGGACTTGTTTGACATTCCTTGTAGTCGGGAACCATGTAAGGGTCCACTATATTGATGGTATTCACTGAGTCATACTACTGATCATCTCTTTAGGAATCCATTAATACTGGGTGAATTCTTGTGGTGACTCCCATATCTAGGGGTATGAGGTCTCCAAGTGTACGATACAAATTTGGAACCATTGGGGGGATCTATCTTGACTTGAATCATTGGCACCTAATCTTCTAGATATAGATACTGAAACGATAGTGGGAGGAGGTGCATTGACTTATAGAGGCTTGGGAAAATTCAAATATGTAGGAATGATACCATTGGTGTGAGCGAATTTTCTAAAGGCTAACCAATCATCATATTTCTGACATCCCTGGATGGAGACCTGCTACCATTCACCTTTTCTATCACTATTAGGCTTTGCCAAAACACACACCACCTTTTTCGGGGTAGGACCCAATCTAACAACATTTTTATCAATCTGGTCATAGAGCTAGTAGTTGAATATATATATATATATAACTACTTGATGGTGTTTCCAAGGAACCATTTATCAGGGTTGTACTTAGGGTGATCAATGATATCATCCTTCTTAGGTATCCATAATTCTAGTAGCATCAGGACCCCTTGAACCAATAAACTATAGAAATAGTAAGGAACCAGATCCTCATTAAAAAGAATAAGTTTTATTTATCCTATTAGGGAAAGGAAATTTGGGGGTTGGGACTTTATGAGGGTATGGATCCTAAGGAGGGGCTATATATTTATTTTCTCTCCTAGGAGGCAGTGTTTGGAAAGGTGGTACTGAACAATTATGAGGTGGGTGATGCATATCCTAAGGTTGGTCCTGAAGGTATTTTCCTTTATAAGTATATGGATGAGGCCCCTCTAGTAACAATTCTAGAATTCTGGGAGACTCTGCCTATGTGATAACAGTAGTCTTGATCATGTAGGAGATGTGGCAGGCAATGAGAGTGCTTGTTTAGCATGTTGTCAGGCCTCCTCTAGGAACTGATCCTTGTCAGAGAAATTATGAAATACACCTGGGAAATTCTAAGTGATGAGGGATGGAACCAATTCAGTATTTATACTCCCCATGCAAAAAATTTAGAATCTGTTCTTGAGTTGGTGGAATATCGAGTGAGTACATGAGGCCCTCCAACCTGATGGAAATGTTTTTGATTTTCTCATCTGACCATTGATTTCACTTGAAGAAGTGGGCAATAATAGTATTCAATATGGTGGAGATGAAGTGATATAGAAACTTCCTACAAAGGTCTTCCCAAAAAGAAATGGAACCGATGGGTAACTAGCTATACCAGATGAACCCATGTCCTTCCAGTGTCTGTATGAAACATTGGAACTTGGAGGATTCCTACTGCGATGGAGTCCCCAACATGGGTCTACACCTTGAAATAAAGTGAGTCAGAGGATGCAGCAGGTCACCCATACCATTAAAAGAGGAAACGTTAGGGTTCCCGAAATCTGGGGGGGCCAGCATATCATCCACGCATTCTATATATAGATTTCCATAAGGTGGGATCACCACTCGTCGTGTCTTATGGGCCTTAAGGCGGGAAATTGGAGCGGACATCAGATCCTCCAGATGGGGATTCCTATCTTGGTGAGGGTTCATAACTGGAAGTGTGTTAGTACGTTAATCAACTTGGTAGGTGGGACCAGTGGGTTATAAAGTGTCTGATGGAATTAGTGGAGGAACAACCTAAAAAGATGCTAGAGTAATGAATTGATTCGGGTCTAAGGGTGATTCTCACATATTTTAGGTAGATTCGGTGATGCATTCCATGGTGATTTGACATAATCTCTAGCCTCTAACTTGTTGAGATGAATGGGATTGTTGAGATTAAGAAGGGCACATGGATGAAGAGGGCCTCAGGTTTCCCCTGCTATCCCATTATAGGAGGGACAATATCGTACTAAGGATCACTGTAATTTGGATTTCTTTCTTCAAGGAACTCAGTATGAAGCACATCAATGAGTCTTTTTTGTTTGAAAAGATGCTAGTTTAAGGAAACCATTGTGGTATTAGCCTCTATCTATTTCAATGAACTATATGGGTCAGAATAATTAGAAGTGTCGGTCGGTCATTTACCATTGTTGAGGTCTTGACCTATAGGAAATGAATATGAGGGCTCTACATGGTTGAGAATATATCTTTTCTAGTGAGTGAAAACTATTGGGGGCCCTAAAGATGTTTTTTCCCTAGGGGGTGGGTCATCCTCTTGATACACTACTTTAGTGTCTCTCTCCTTAAGTGTACTGAGCTCGACCTTATTTTCCATTCCATAGGCATATCCTCGATGTCACCAGGTAGGTTCGGCTATCACAGGATCGGGCTAAAGTGGAGAGAAAAATACTACCCCCATCCCTAGATCTGAATGTATAGAGTTCCTTCTTTGATGATTTGTTGGAGCACAGGGAATCCATGAACACATATTTTCTACAGATCCCAATGACAATCAGGTGATGCAGGGTGCTGAGGTACGAGAAGTGTGTCTTGGTTAACCATGCAGTACTACTGGGTGATGACATGAAAGTGATCCCAACTCTTAGAATAAAAATCTTGATAGTTCCAGAGGTATAACTGCATTAACAATATAGTTTGGAAGAAGCACATGACTTCGTACTGGTTGAGAAATTCTGTAGTTTCAATTCTCGGAGTCTTGATCAGCAACACATCTTAGATAGCTAGTCCACCGTGAGAATGTCCCATAAGCGTCTTCACCTAAAATCTTGTCCCGACACTTGGTTTCTCTATTATTTTGTAGGGGAGAATGAGGAACTAGCAATGATGGTAATGTGGACCATTTTAGTAGTGAACTGGCCAGTGGAGAGAATGCTAGATGAGCTGATAGGGCACAGCAAATTGGGTCGCCTATCGAGGATGGTACCGACCGCATCACCATGTCCATGTATGAAGGAGTATTGACCATCACTTAATGAGTGAGGGTGGAGGACATTGATGGAGGATCATGATGGTTCTCATCATATACCAATCCTCATAAAACCTCTCCATGATCTCATGTTGAGGTATAGGAGGATAAGCCCGTAAGGGGAACCGTAGCGCTAGGGTTCCCTCTCACTGCCGCCTCCTTGCTTCATCCCGGACCAACTCAGATTCCCTCTTTCACGACTGTTCTTGGTGGAATCTCTTCTTCCGCGGTGCTGTCGTCCGACTTTAGAGCTCGACATTCTTGTCTTCGCACTTCGTTTTCAACTTCTCTCGCCCAACTCCCCTTTGTTAGATAGGGTTTCATGGTGGCACGTCATAGAAGCAGAGGCTGAGGTCTAGCTTTCGCGGTTGGGGTTGCCTCTTCATTTTTGTGCATCTGGTGGTTGAGAATGGTTTTGCTAGAGTTTTGTATGGCAGTAAATGGACTGTGGTATGGTTTTCGGGTGTGATTCCTCTCGAATTTCTGGTGATGGTTCGATTTTGTTTTTCATCTTTGAATCTGTTTTTGTTTTGGATGGTTTTGTTCTGTTCGTGCTCCTAGGTTCGCGCCTCATGCGTTGACCCGATGGTGGTGATTCGTCGGAAGCTGGTCAAATTGGGGATCGTTTATCTCCCCTTGGATCCAGTGATTGCTTATGCGGGGTTCATTTTTGCGGTGATGGTTGAATGCTGGTGATGGATTGAGTTTTTTGGAAGGGCTACGACGTTGATTGAAGTTTTATGAGGTTAGATGTTGTTATTCGGTTTGTTTGTTCCGATCACCAGCTTTGAAGATGGGAGGTGATGATAACATTGATCTCTGGTGTCGTTTTCTTTGGTCACAGGCTCCGATGGTGTTGGATGGTGTTGAAGATGATGGTAGTTCGATGATGGGGATTTGCAGGCAATGATTGCGGATATTGGCGACAAGACTTCTGCTGTCGCGGGTGGCCCTTGGCTCGAGGCCTCCTCGGGTTGTGTGTTTTGAATTTTAAATTTGGTCAGATCTTGAATTTCGGTTCCCACGTGAACTCTGTGGTTATCGCTTATCCTCGAAGCGTCTTTGTTGGGTGATGTTTTTGAATATTGTATGGTTACCGGTAACCCATAAATCAGATTTTATAAAATAAAAAAAAAATGGATTGCAGGCATGTAAAGGTATATAATGAGTCTAGCGATGGAAGAGAAGAATGCACGAACCTTGGATGAGAGCCAAATCTGACCCCCCTACATGTATCTATAGAGGTTTTTGGGGATCTAGTACATCTCACTTTCCAGGATGATGAAAATAACATGTTGGGTTCCTGATGTAGATGATCAGGGTGAAGGCTCCAACATTGAGTCGCATTCCGCTCTATAATTTGAAAATCAGACTGGATTAATGAAAATCTGGAACTTCTCAGAGTTCTTCCTTCAGCGGTGATGATTATCCCTCCTACCATGGTATGGTTTTTCAGGTTAGGGGATATCTTTGATATAGGTAGGACCTCTATGCTGGTTGGTGTTGGAGTGGGGAGGGCCTCTGCTTGAGATGGATGGGATACAGGGAGGACCTCTGTATCTACTGTCATTGGAGTGGGGATGACTAATGTTGGGATTTCTATAAGAGTGGGGAGGACCTACACCTTTAGTTCTAGTGATAATATGGGGAGGAACTCCATGTTGGGTATGGTAGTGGTAGGAATCTGCGCTTTGGTGAGTTGAGTTGAGAGTAGCACCCAGAAAAATGTCGAATGACGCATGGGGAGGACCTCCATACTAGAATTCTTGGGTACAAGGAGGACCTCATTACTGGTTGTTAGATGTATGGGGAGGACCTCCACGGTTAAGAGTAATGGGGTGAGAGGACCTCCACTGGAGCTGGTGAGGACATGGGGATGACCTCCATATCAGCTTCATGTGGCACATGGAGGACATCCACACTAGTTGGTAGTGGTTCCACGATGGGGAACTTTGTACTGATCCAACTAAACATGGTGATGACCTTCATGTTGGTCATAGATGAAGTGGGGAGGGACTCCATTTTTATGGCCTCTAGAGTAGGGAGGACCTCCGCTGGAGTTGGTAAGAACATGGGTAGGACCTCTATGTCGGTGGCTGATAGTGTGGGGAGGGCCTTTACTCTGGTCAATGCTACAATAGGGAGGACCTCCTATTGAGCTTGGAATGACGTGAGGGGGAACTTTTCATTGATGAATTGAGATACGGGTATGACCTCCATATCTGTGATCATAGGCATGGGGAGGACCTTCGGGTTGGGTGTCAATAAGGTGGGGAGGACCTCTTTATGTATCGATTCTAGTAACATGGAGAGGACCTCTATATTGATTGTGAGAGCATGGAGGACCTTTAATCTGGACCCGGACCAGGGTTGGTGGAGCAGGGGTTTAAACCACCAGTTCTTTAGTCTGAGGTATTGGTAGTAGGTGGTGTTGATGTGGCCTGATGGGATCCCTCCTTAGTGGATCTTGGGAGGTAGTTGTCCTTGGGATAACTCATAAATCACTTAAATCATCGTCATAGGGGTGTGATTCGTATGAACGTTCTAGGCAGAGGCTATTGAAATGGTTGGATTTTGGAGTGGGGAGTAGTGGCTCACTCTGCGGCCCTTGGGAAAAGTGGTGAAAGAGAGGTGCAAAAGCCTCTAGGTCCTGGACGGCCATATCCCTCATGGGAATGACCCCTCCCTTTCGTATCTTTAGATGAGATCATCTATCACCCTCTAATGAAAAAATTAGGATGGTGATATAGGGAGCATTTTCCCGATATCCATGGTCATGGATGACGTCGTGGTGGAGGTGGAGCCGGGCGGGACTACCACATTATTGTTCATCCTTCCCCTACATTTGCAGGGTTTGGGAGATTGGTTTCCAATAGCTTGGGTCCTATAAAGCAGGATGACTCATCCAAAATCAATTCCCAATGCCACAAATTTGTTTAGTATTCCACGATTAAAGAGAGAGATCCACACTAACAATGCCACATACCAGAATTCCCTACAATTAACTTCCCCAAATTCTGTTGAGTTTCACACTAGGCACACTATTTTCTTGGCGGGACATGTATCTGGATATTTGGATCTAGTTCCATTTTTATCAAATGATGTACTGAGTACTAGTAAACACCATTGTTTAATGATAACTAGTTCACATCAGGTTTACCATTTTTTTTGTGGCCCGATGTATGCATGTCTGAGTATATTTTTGATTACCGACAAGTCCAATCCCCATGGTCAAAGGAGAAAGCATTCAAATCGGGTTCACTAATTTCTTTTCTGATGCTTTCTTCTGATTCTCACCACCTGGAGTGTGTGTTTATGATCAATTATTGTGCGTTCTACTTCTCATTCCCTCTTTATAAAGGCAGGTGACATTCATCACTTCTTCATAGATGTTTTCTCTTTAATTGAAATATGATGATGGGATGTTGGTCCTTCCTTCCATGGATTCCTACTTAGAAGTCATTACCTAGTTTGGGTATCCCTTATAGATTAAGAAATTATTCATGGAACTCATTCCCAGTGCCATATCCTTTTGGATGTTGGTTAATTATGCTTCTTATTTCAGGACATTCCAAGTGGGAAAAGTCAGGGTAGTAACCTTCGATCCGGGGAGTAGTCAAGATGGCCATCGAGGGCATGTTTAGGCATTGAAACACTGGAACACCTATATTATTTCTCATTAGAGGGATTATCAAGGGTGTAGAAAACTAAGGCTTTCGACATCAATTGTGGGGTATCTTATTCTAGAGGCATGTCTCCTAGGATTTTATCAGCTTTCCATGTTTGGCATGGCGTATGTCGGGAGTTTTACATCTAGCAGGGATGGATCAGACTGAAGATATTACCTGTGAAGGTGGAGACTAGAAAGGCACATCCCTATTTTTGAGCACATGGAAGGTTTACTAGATGTGTGGATCATAATTCTCAACAAGAGTGGACACGAGATAGCGTATCTCATAGAGGGAGGTATTCAAACCATAAATGCTGATCTAGACACCACTGAGGGTGAATCTGAAAGGTGAAACCCAAGGAGGGGGACACCCAGGTTTACCTTTGGTTTGGATCGAGCCGTGGGTAGGTTTCCTATGTACCCTATATGGGATACATGGATCAAAACCCACATAGTTTATTGGGGTGATTTGGGGACTACACATGGATAGAGGCCCATAACAAGAGGATCACTCTTGGTTTGATGAGTGTGGATTATTTGGGGATTATGCATGGTTAGATTCCTAGGTGATGCAAAGGAAAACAATGTGATGAATTGGTATTACACACTAAGATGACCCATGTGAATGATGTAACCCTCCGTGATAGAGTAGGTGTCTGAGGCTAACACACATGAGTTGATCGTGGCGAATGTCATGATGCCACCGGGATGTGCTGGCTTGGGTAAGAATCAGGATAGATGATGGAGGGTTGGGTTAAGTGGATGGAATGAAGGATATAGAACTGACATGTAGATAAAGGTGTTGGGATAGAACCTATGGGGTTTTCTTCATATTCCAGTTGCTTTCTAATCAAGGTGCACATAGTTCTGATGGGGGTGTTGTGGAATACAAATGGTTAGTCTCCCAATAAAAAAGGGACATGGGGTTGGGGCTTACGCATGGTAATCTGACCAGGTTAAAATTAAAGAGATGTCACCTCCAAGTGGAGAATGATCCTTGTGAGATACAGTGGATCGAGGGAAGGACCAGGGTGAGAATGGATGATAGTGGATGATAAGATCGAAGAGGTGAACTCCTAAGAAGAGGGCATTGGGGTTTACTGGTGGTTAGGATTGAACCTCAAGGAGGATTCATACATACTCTGTATAAGATACAAGGATCAAACCTCTCATAGTTTAGTGGCTTGGGACTTATATAATGAGATGTCCCAAATGAGTGGATATTGGGGATTACTCAAGGATGGATTCCCAATAATAAGTGGATTAATGGTCACTAATAATTTCAAAGATTACGTGAGTCATGCTTGGTATGAGAAATAAGTGGAACTAGTAGACCAGATGGTCATGTTGGGAATGGTGCATCAGTAATGGATAGAGTGGGGCATATGCCTGATTAACAGCCCAGAGAGATGGAGACTGGGAAAAGGAGGAGCAAGGGTTATACCTCATGAAATAAAGGATAGGGGTTTACACCAGTATGGTTTCCCTATCTCTCAGAAAAATATCTCTCCATGTAATAAGTATCTCATTCCATGCAAGGGAGATCCAACTCCTGTGCAGACTAATGGGTGTGGAAAATGTCGATGGCAGGGCACCCCAGATGCCTGGTATGGGGTGAGACTACAATTTAACATCATGTGCTGAGGAAGATGGTGATTGGTAGTTTAAAGGCCTAAAAATAGGATGATGAGGACTCCCTCCTTATCCCTAGGACTTACATGACTGGAACCCTTTAACCCTTAGTGAAGGGAAGGCACTAGCAATGCCAGACAAGAGGGGTGTGGAGAAATAGTCAATAGTGGGGTCCATATTATCATGGCTATTCCAAAAATAAAGATCCATTACCATACTTATTCCAAAACTCAATAGGTAGGATAAAAAAATAAGGTACATCACACGAGAAATCATGAAATCACCACATACAAGCCTGGAGGATTTCATAAAAAAGGGGCTCAGCATGCAGGAGGCCTCGTTGAGAGGATCTTAATGAAGATCTGGTGCTTTTCAGAGTAAAGGAGCATAAAAATGGGAGGTTATTCATGAAGAATGGTGAAAATGGTCTTCTTTAATTGAGTAGCTTCATGAAGTATAGAAAATCATCCTAGTCATCGGGTCTATAAGTATTTTGGGGGTGGTTCACGAAGGTTGAATGCTCCATAAAGTCCAAAGTTCCCAAGAGGGACTCTTACCTTCGAGATGGTCATGGTCCTTTATGAAGGGAATCTCCACTTTAAGTGGAGGTGAATAGGGAAAAATGGAAAGATATATTTGGATACTCAAATACCTTAGGTGTTACATTTTATCACTAGTCTACAGAGCACAGTGAGCTTCAAGAAAGGAGAGCTCGGAAGGAGAAAGTTTCGTGTAGGGATACTTCAAGGTGGGGATGAGCCACATATTTATAGAAACCAGGTATCATGATGATCATCTGTGTGTAGTGAAATAATTTGAACTTCATGAAAGAAGGAATATCTGTCGAACTCGCGGAGGATTCAATCAAGTGGCTTGGGGGTGATCACGTAGATCATTGAACTTGTGGAGGCTTCTATCAACTAGCTTCACTGCATTTGTGGATAGCATCATACTCATAGGGCTATCCATCAATTGGATTCATGGTGTTCATGGAGATTGTCAGACTCTTAAGGTAGTTTTTCAACTAGGTTCCTGACATTCATAAAGGGCATCAGCCTCATGGGGTTGTCCATCAACTAGCTTTGCGGTGTTCGCAGATAGCATTGAAGTCACGAGGTTGTCTATTAAGCTGCTTCACAATGTTCATGGAGAGAATCATACTCATGGGGTTGTCTATTAATTGGCTTTACGACATTCATGAAGATCTTTGGACTCGTGGGGCTATCTGTTAATCGAATTCATGGCGTTTGTGGAGGTGGGTGGCTTGGATAGGGGGCTTCCCAAAGTAGGCTCCTTTGGTGATTATTTTGACTCGTAAGGCTTGAAATTTTCTATGAATGGTCTTGTCATTTCCTAATCCATCCTGGGCATGAATTTTGGCACCAATAGGATAAAAAATGATTCTATGGGAAAAACCTTTATAAATACCCAACATAAAAATTTTAACATATCGATTTTTTTTAAAATAGATTTTAAAAACTAAAACGCTCATGAATTGGGAAGAAAAACAATGTAAATTATACTAACTAATCATGAAGAACAATATTATTCAAACTTATATCATTAAATGATACCATATATAAAGCATAATAACTCCTAAAATAGTATTTCATCCTCTTTCAAATTTGGTCTCCATAGATATAACCATTTCACTAAGGTTATATAACTGTTATCCTGAATTTTAATTTGACTTAATCTCTATTCCAATGGAAGAAATCCTAATTATAAGATATTAAATTTCTAAATTAAATATATACTACAAACTATATGATCAGAAAGTGAAATACCCAAATGTAATATCCTTTAAAAATTAAATTCAGAATTAAATTCTATTTGATAGGATAAAAATACATACATATTTTTTTGGGAATTCATAAGGAAATAAAATTAAGATACATTTGATTAGTTTAAACAAAAAAACAAATGGTTTCCAACAATCCTTTTTCAATTACTAAATCAAACCAATTAATTTCATTTAAAAAATAAACTAAAAATAATAAAAATAATTGTCATTCTGTTTTTATGTTTAAAATGTTCAGAAACATACTAAATATTTTAAACAAGTGGGGGTCCAATCCTTTGTAACTAAAAGCTTTGGAAAACATTTTGAAAACCTACTTTTTTAAGTTATTTAAATTTATTTCCTTTTAAGTTTTTTAGAAAACACTTTTAATTTTAAATGTTTAAATTATACACTTTCAAATATCTCAAAAGACTCATTATAAATAAACATTATTTCTATTACATAGAAAAACAAATAATGATACTATACAATAAAATCACTACACACATGTCAATATAAAATAAAATAAAATAGAACAAAGCAAGTACAAACATACCATATAATATACATTATATTGATTAACTATAAATATCAATGTACACATTGATATTAATCATTAAAGAAACCTCAATATAGGGAAGAGGAAACCTAATGAAGGGTTAAATGACACCACTCAGACAAGTACTTTCCTGGTAATATAATATTCTACCATAAATAAGGTGATTAAGACTATTTATGGTTTACATCTAATGTTATAATAATCCTACCACCACATACTACTGGTATAACTACTCATTCATTCTCTAATACAATTTTTTAACATTCCACCCTAAGTACCTCATCACTATACCCAATTAGACATGAAAAAAATCCCAAAGCATACTCTTGATCACCATGGACTAAGAACTAGTGCCCAGGGTATCACACATAAATGTGATCATTTTACCCATTATAAAAAATAAAGAATAAAACAAATAAAAAAACTATATAAACAAACCTGAAATGAATAATACCATAAGATATATTATATAATAATAAATGAACAAGTACATTAATGAGGGAAAACTATATAAGGCATGACACAACAAAAACAAAATGTCCCACAAGATACTATGTCCCCAACTCCACATGGATTTACAGGCCCTAAGATCTCTCTAAGACAATTTTCCCAACTCTCATTTCATTTTCCAAAAAACAAAACATCCCACAAGATCCAAAATTCCGAAAGACCCTACTTTCCATGGTATCCTAAGGATTGATACAAAAAGTGTTATCCAGACACCACTTCATACCTAAACCCCATGTTTCTACAATCCTACTCCATCTAAATTATCATCCCAAATAAAAAAGGGTCTCTGAATGTTAGGACCTCTAAAGAACCTAAGCTTTGATACCATTTTTTCATGAACCAACCCAGGTTGACCCCAAACCAGTCACCTGATTCCACCCCTGATAAGGGCTGAGAGGCATTCCCGATCCTCCCAGGCTTAAAATAAGGACCAAGGGAATATATAAGAACCAAATGCAATGATTTTTTCAAAAATAAATATAATATAGTGAAGTAGTGGAAATAAAAAGATTAGTCCAAAATAAAAAAACATTCCAAACTGAACAGTATTTATACATAAACTGAGAATACAAAAATCTGAAAATAAAAACCAAGACTAAACCTAAAAACCACTAAGACTCCACATGGCATCGAGGGTAACTCTTTGATCCAAAAACCCAACATCTCGCACGGTGATTGAAAACTTGATGAAACCTACACCAGAAGCTAAAAACAAGAAGAAACTATAGGTGTGGGTATTAAAACCCCATAGGAGTTCCTGAAAAAATCTATTCCCTATGCATATCCTGAAAAATAAAAATCTAGGTTTGAAATAAAATGTATAAAACTTGGTTTTCAGACATTTTCTTTTTTAAAACAAATCACGATCAACTACTATTTTTCATTTAAAATGAAATTATTTCCGAAGAAGGATACATTAGCATTTTAGGTAAGAAAATGATTTCTCTACTTAAAAAAGGATAAATAAAGAGTAAAATATTCTAAAAATATTTCCTATAAACATTTTTAAACCAAAAAATAACTTTTAATAAAGAATAACACCACACAAGAGCGCATAAGCAATGATCACACAACATGGGAAATGGACTATAGCATGCATGCATAACCAACCAAACAATGAATATCAATCATACCCCATAGACAGAAAAGTTCAAAACGACATGGGTAAACCTTAGAGCTTAGTGGATAAACTAGAAGGTACGAAAACCAAACTCACCCTAATGGAATGCCTCTCCCAATGACGTCAATTCACCCACATGCTCGGTATTACCCTACCTATCCTAACCGAGGAGAACATTACCAAGGTAGAGCAAGGTCCATACTAAGGGCCTCTATTCATAGAAAAATCCTAAGCTAGTGCAAAAACCATTCTAAAAAAAATCCTCTATCTGTTATAGGTTCCCATGTCAAGACTAAATTGGTGGTTTGAAACAAAACTGAATAAGAAACCAACCATGCATATTGAACAAGCACACACACACAAGAACAAACCCCTAAATCACCCCAAGGAACGATCTGTTACCTTTCAACCATTTTTACCCATGGTAGTACATCACAAAGTACCTCCCATCCCATTAACTATAACCAAGTAAAGAAGATCATCCAATGAGAGTTTTTAAGAGAACCAATTTTTTTGAAGTGCTGAAAGGGCCTTGTGAAATATTTGAGAAACCAACCATTTCCAACCAGAATAAAAAAACATCATTTACAAACCCAAACCATTTGAAAATAAATTTTTCAAACCCAACCATTAATTTATAATTCAATAACATTTAACAAGTAAAAACTATGTCTTAAAAATCACAAATCAATTACAAAATCCAACCAAGAATTTTATCAAGTACATGTAATGCATATCTTATCAAAACACTTCCATACACATTTTCAAAATAAGAAAAACACAAAATTTAACATCAATCATTCATTTAAAAAATCATACATCTCTAATAAAACTCTAAGGGTGGTTTGAAAATAAATAAATCAACATATTCTTAAATAAAAACAACAAACGAAAAGGGAACCTACCCCAAACAAAGAGTGCTTCAACAACACCTGCCTAAAACCACTAAAAGAGGGTCTAAAGAAGAAAGAACATCTTAGGGGAACCATAACATGGAAAAACCCCAAATTTAAACTCAAGTATAATAATAAACCTAGACCTAAAATATCATGGAAGAAAAGGAACTCAAAATAAAATATAAGAATAAGGAATGGGGAGAGAAAATCAAGAGATTACCTTGAATATTAAACCCCAAAACTTAAGAAAATAACGTGGATATACCCTTGAGATAGAATATGATACTTGGAGAGGATGGGAGTATCTCCACCTAGGACGCATGAGAAAAGAGAGGGATATATTGGGAGTTTGGGATTAAAAATACAAGTGGTTAGAAAGGTGAATTTACATTTTAAAACACATGGGAATTGTACATGGTTAGGCCGCACGGTTCCAATATTGTTCACCAATCGTGTGACCCTTCCTGGATACATGGGGAGCCTGTATAGTTTGGCCACACAGTTTTGATAAACCATGCATTAACTACATGACATGGTTTTTTCAAAAACTAAAGAACCATGTGCACACCATCTACACGGTTTTCCTAATCGTGATTTGACCACAAACCCTCGACCAAAAAACCCAAAGAATAGAATTGTTTCTCCTTGGAGCCACACAGTTTGAACCAAATCATTCTAAAGCTATGCATCTCAAATTGTGCAATAATAAAATGAATTGACAAGTGACCCAACCCTAGGAGGCCACACTATTACCCCTTAACCATGCAATAGAAAAAATGATCACAAAACTAAAAATTCAAATCTGAAGCACTTGAAGCTCAAGATAGAAAATAAGAACAAAGATAATAATAAAAAATAGAAGAAAAAATAAAAACTAGGGTGTTACATATTTGATGGAACCAAAAGTAAGTGGAAATATTTTTTTTTCATGCAGTCTTAGTTATATGATGGGATAACTTGGGATGGTTTTGTGAATATGGTTAATCCACACTTATACCCTCGTATCATTCATGTATCAAATAAGACAAATTATTATACTTTTAGTTATGTAATATTATAGTTATAAAGTATGACACTTGGTTTAATAATTTTGATCGATTTTCCTTGTAGGTAGTTATTAGAGGCTTATTGAAATATTTGAGGTTCATGTGATGATTTTGGCCAGATATTTGATCATAAGTGCTGATTTTTGTATAAATTTTGTATCAAGATGATAAATAAGATAATTGGGTCATAGAAGATTATTATGAAAATTATTTTTAGTGGAAACATCTTCACCCAACCAAGTGGGTGAAATGACTTTTTAATAAGTAGAAGAGATGGAAAGATGAACCGTTTCCTTGAACTGGATCATTATATGGTAGTGAATCATTGATTACTTCTTCTATATCTCAGTGAGATATATAAGATGGATGTTTTCACTGAAATTTATTCAACCACTTGAAGATAAATTGTTCATAACATCCTCTAACTTGTTATTAGTGTGGAACATAAGGACACTTGAAGTGGTATTATAGTAATCCACCTATTTATAGGACGGATTAACACTCCCCATGTATCTCTTGATCTAATATTGATCTTATCCCTCTCATGTATCCTCATTTGAATACTAAGATTTCCTCCTAAAACCGAACATGTTTTTTTATGAAATTCCCTCTTTCATATTTGTATATGCGTTATCTTTTCTTTTTATAGCCTCTATATGTTTTCCTTTCTTCTCAATTTTTATTTTTTTGTGGTTTTTCCTTTATTGGTATTTTTTTGAGGTTATTTTTAATAATACACCTCTATATTTTTATTGAGGCTCATATCATTTAACCCCTTTTTTGTAATGATTTTTTTTGTCACTAGGGAATGTGACATTGGTTCTATTTGGGGTTACCTGAATACTCAGATTGTTCTCACTTACAGTTGTTGGTTTTGTAATTGTGTCTCACACTATAATATAAATATTTCCCACACTCTATTCTTGTTTCATTTCGCATTATGGAAGATTTTATTTCAGTCTAAAATGATAATGGTTATAGTATAATGGGAATTTGAAGATAAAGTGTTTAATGAAATATTTGGAAAGTGCATGTGGGAGGCCCCTCTTAGTTAGTTTTAATATGTTCTTTTGGTTTAGGTTTGGTTACTTATATTACTTATATTAAAGGTTAAAGGAACTGAATTTTTAATCATGATCCCTGGTTTCATCCTGTGGTCCTACTATATTTCTTCCCTAATATACTTACAGGGTAGATTCATAGAAAAAAATTGTTTTGTTACTCTCATCAAAGTGAGCACATCAATGGTGTGGTAGTGTCATCTACTAATGTTAAAATTATTATATGGACTATTGGTTAGTTGAAGTGAATATGTAACCCTATAGTTAGAGGCATGTTGTATGTTTTTGAGTTTGGTCTAGATTTTCTATATAAATTTACTTTTCATGGTCTATGTTTTATGGTGGAAGCATTTTTGTATTTTGAGGATGAAGGTGAATCTATAGTTATGGATGGTCCTAGATTTTTTTTAAGGTGGTAATTAATTGATAAGAAATAATTATTTTAGTTTAATAATGTTTTATTTCTTATTGTTTAGTTGACCCATCCATAATAAATGTATTTAAGGTCTTTATTTTCATGGAATTAGTGATGGAATATCTAGATGTAGTATGGTCATAAATATGATTTTTTTTTCATAGGATAATCTGTTAAAAGACATCAAAACAACTCCACATTTATAATTTTGACTGTATTTGGATATCTTCTAAAAAATAATTATAATAATTTATAAGATTTTAAGCTTTTAATGTACCTAGAGTTTGGTAATGAAATAAAATATTTGGTTATTCTTAGTTTTGGAAATAATTGGTTGTTTTTAGTTTAATAAATGTATTAGAAAATATATTACATTATATAAATGAAACATATTTTCTAGAAAAAAAAAATTGAGTTAAAAAATACTTCTTATCTTTTTTTTTTGGAAAATTAAAATGAATGTAGAGTTGAATCACTTACATTGTTGTTTTTATATTTTATCTAAGATATATTCAAACATATCATGGAATACCAAGTGTAGGACTTGAAGTTATGTAGCCCAATGATACAAGAGAAAAGAATTTTCTAAATTAAATGAGATTAAATCACTTTGAATAAGAGGTCCAATACCATTATTAATTTATGAATGAGGCAAATTAATCTATCATTTTTCTCATTCATTCCAAAATACAACTTAATAATCCTAATATAAGTGCAGTTTTGAATTTTTAGACCATTTGGAATGAATTTTTTTTAAACTACATAAATAAAAAATATAATTAAAATTTTGTGTGATGGACCAACTAAGTCAAGATGTATGTGTTGAAACTATATTACCACCTCCATTATGTTAAATACATGTTTTGTAACCTCATGATGTAAATTTATAGCTTCATAATCGTTGTGCTAAGGACATTTTGACTTTAATGGGAAATGTAGTTTTAGGATTTTTGACTTTTAAGGGATTATAATCTTATTAAATTTATTACCTATAGTCTATAAATAGTAACTATAATTGTGCTTATAATACTTTTAATAATTAATTATTGAAACTTGTGAGTTTATTATCTCTATTTTTTGTGAGTAACTATTTTCATGTAACGTTATATTGTGCATTCTTTTATTGTTAATCTATTAGTTAAATTTTTGATCCAATATAAAAAAATATTCAATTGGTGCCTCCATATATTGGTATCATTTTATAGTTTAGTTATCTAATTCATTATTTAGTGTTTTATCTAAATAATAGGTATCATTAATAATTTAATGGATTGGATATCCAATTTATTGTTGGGTATGTTGTTTAAATAGTAGGTCATGCTCATCTATAGATTTTTTTGAATATTTTTATCCACCATGATTTAAATATATCCTTATCTCTATACCCACTTTATCATCTTATTCAATGACCAGAGCATTCCTTGCATCTTCCATCACTTGTGTATATGTTCAAACATGTTATTCTATATAAGTTGATAATATATTAATGATGATAATTTATTCCTTAAATTCAATATGGATCTATTTTTTCATGGAAATTTAATTCAATGGTAAACACTTTTGTTCCTCTTATAGAATTACTAGGTCACACTCATGTTATTGTATCACTTTTTAATAGAGGGAGTCACTTTTACTTGGGTTATGTGGACCAATATATTATGTTATGATAGATCTAACATAGCCATATATTTTTTCATTAATATTTAACTATGAAAAATAAATTTCACCATAAGATTTTTTTGTTAAGTCACACTCAATTCTTATGACATTTGTGTGGAGTCACACTCATGTCTTGTTGAGTCACAATCATGCCCTATGGCTGAGTCACTCTCATGGTCTTATTTTTGATTCACTCTCATATATTTCTATTATAGAACTAATGGAACACACTCATTATTGTTTTACACACCATAATATCTTCTTTAATATTTAACTATGACATTCGGAGGGATTTACATTTAATAGTGATTCACACTCATATTTTTCCACCATATTATTTTACCAAGAAAGGTGATAACTATATTATTTATTATTGATCTTATTTATAGGTTTTTAATCTTGAAAACATAAAATTCATACTATCATTAATGAATCACACTATAGGGGTGATGTGTGTAATTTAATCGAAACAATTTTTATTATCTAGGTCTTTTGAGGGGATGATTAAGGTTTGTGCAATTTTAACCCTATCTTCATATTGCTTATCAATTTTATGGAATTGATTGAAATTATTGAATTGTTTTATTTATAGGTTTGGTTTGTTTCATGAGTTATAAATTTGGACGTAACTTACACTCATTTTAATGAACATATACCCATTTTATACACTTTATATTTAGTTTTGTGTTTATTTATTATTTTTAATATATAGTTTCTAAGTTAAGTATTTTTTTAATAAAAATTACTAAAAAGTATTTTTTTATTATGATAAGTAATTTTAAAAGAAAAAATAATTATTTGGTGTTTGTGATGTTTCATAAAAACATATACACTGACGAAAAGTAATGGAATATGTGAAAAAAGAATAATTTTTCAATAAGTAATTTGGAAACACTAATCATGATTGAAAATTCCTATAAGAAGTCTTAATTAAGTGATTATCAAAAATTCCTAATTGTTTTCTACAACACTTATTAAAATGTTGATACTACACTTATCACTTTGGATAAGTAGTTTAGAAATTTGAATAGTGTTTGTTCTATCTTAGAAAAAATGTTCACACACACATTTTCTACTAGAAATACACTTTTAAAAGTAATATAATTTTTTCAATAGGTAATATGGAAGAACATATATAGAAATTATTATAATAAGTGATAATTATCTATTTTCCTGGTATTTATTGAATATTTCTTTTGTTCCTTTTTAGTTTTGAAAAATTGTTTGAAAAAATAAGCAGTGGTTGCTCTGTATTTGAAAATAGTCAGACAATTAATATTGTTTAGAGTACATTATGAAAAATAATTCTTCTACATATTGTTTTAAAAAAAATTATTTTTATTAAACTTATTAATTTTGATAATAACTTTAAATAAATTTTTTTTTGTCCAATTTATGAAAAACCTTTCAAATAAGGGATAGAAAAAGACCATTTTACTAATAAATTTGGAAATATTGGAATAATAAATGAATATCATAGGTAAAAATAACTATAAGTAGTTCCTAACATATATTTTTTAAATTTAAAAATATAGAATACACAATCATGAGTGTTAATTGATGAAGTAATTTTATAAATGTGTGCTAATTGTTTTAAAGAAAATTACCTAAATAAATAGAATAATTTTATTTATTTAATATATAATTTGAGATAATTGTATAAATTTAATTCCTCATTTTTTTATAAATTAACTACATAAAAAATAATATTATTAATGATACCAAATTTTTCATATTATGTCCCATTTAATGAAACATTATTTTATGAGTCATTATTCTTAAATGAAATATGAATTTTGGTTATAAAGTAAAGGATGTTTTAATAATTGGGACTTTGATCAATATTTCAAGTTTTGGAATATATAATGGATATTTTTTAAAATATTTTAGGAAGATAGAGACATGTATTGTTTTCTAGAGAGATCATTGGAGTAGGATTTCGTTTTCATTTCTACAGAGATTTTACAGTGGGTGTCTCAAAACATCGTGATGAGTGGATGATTGAGGAATAATTTTATATCCAATAAATGAATCTAGTAAATAAGGAATATATTAATTTATTAACTAATGGGTATCATAACATGGAAATTTTTTGTGTGATATTTCAACATTTAGACATCAGGGTGTGTATATGTAAGGGTTAATAAAAGTCATGTTAAGGGGGAGGAAATCATGTCGTGATGATAATCCTCATGTATTGGGTAATTTTTAGGGGAAAATATCTTATATACGAGTATCACCCCATGGTGAACCATGATGAAAACCATTAAATATCATTTGTAAAACCTCATCTGTGATTTTGGTAAATTTTCCATGAGGAAGGCCAGTCACATCATGATCGGTGTTATATTCTAAGAAGGATTTATAAGGGGATGCATCACGGTGTGGTGCATGAATTCTAAGAAGATGGAATAAGAAACCATTCTATCAAGTTAGAAGGATGCATCACGAATTCTTGGTTTATGGGATTTTTTTATACAAGGGATATTTTTGTGATATTATTACCTAAGTGGTCACATTATTATGAGTCTCGTGAAGGGATGGGTGGTGTTATGAGGTAATAGATTGTTACATGAGGGTGTAGTCACTTTTCTGTAATAATGTAATGATTACATGGGTCATTAAATGACTATAACCTTGGTTGGGGAACCATACCATGACACATAGGGTTACACTACATGTTCCACTTTCTAGTTTATTTAGATAGGGGTTGTCCTCCATTTTAAAAGATGACTCTAATCATGATTTAAATGGAAGAGAGGTGTGATAAAGGGCCATTCAACTAGATTATTTTCCATTTATTCATCCTATTAACCCCTGTTGATGGGTGGTTTTGAGGTGGTTTATATAGTTATTACATGTATTATTTTACCATTTACTGCTCTGTTATACTTCCCTATAGTCATCCTTTTATTTATGATGATTTAGGAAAGGGTTTGATGAAAATTCCATGAGATCATATTTGAATCTATCCTACATGATAGGGATTTATCTTATCTTGGCTATAGGGTATCCAAAGTGGATGAAAACACTAGGTTTTATATGATCTCATTAAGGTAAGTCTCTAAAATAGTTATTATTTATGGAATTAATATTAGTTAAATGTTTAAATTAATTATAATTTTATTATGGTTAGTTTTATCCATTATGGATTGAGATAGAAGCTCAGGATAATTTTTGAGATTAGAATGATCTTTTATGAGGCTTGGAAGAGTGTATATTGAGGATGGTGACTCCATTTTAGATGTTGGTAGTCCCAATAATGCTGAACCATATGTATTTTTTTGAATTATTTAACATGAATACATGAAAATACGTGTTCAAGTTAAAGGGATTGGGATTGAGTGAACTCTAGGTTTAGTAAAAGGGTGGCATTGAGGAACCTAGTGTTAGAGAAAGTTTTATTTTTCTAATTAGGAATTTTTAGATCACCTAGTGAATTAATAACTTATGGGGTGACGATTCTAGTTGATTTTATGAGATTCTTATAGTAATCCTTGATGTAGGATGAGTTCCAGGTATCCTTGGTTGGACCACCTACAATTAGTTAGTCAAGAATTAGGGGATTTTTCCTAGGGATAATGGGAGAGAAGACCATGATTCTCACTTAAGGTTGAGAATACCCTATAAAGAGGGATTATATACTCAGTGTGTATGATGAGTAGTGAAAGACTATTCGGACTAGATGTGATGTGATTCTGAGTAATTACTTTGAATTATAGGATTGAGATATTTTCTATGGGAGATGTGAGATTGAACCCAAGCATGGGTTGTGGGAATTATTTTGATGACTTGGAATTGGGTTTCCAAGGGTATAGTGCATGATAACCATGGATAATCACTCATTAGTAGGACTTGGTTGGGACATGAGAACTGGAAGAGAATTAAATTTACCTAATTGAGGTAAAGGTTAGGGAGGGAATGCTAGATACGTGGTTTCCATTGGGTGTTGAGTGTGGGTTAGTTTCAAAGAGTAGAGGATGATTTAGTTTTATTGAGCCTAATATATAGCCTTATAGTGATATGGTAATATTTATGGGTTTGAAATGTTGTTCTTATATGATAAATATAGTCTTTAGGGGATTTTTATATGAGGCTAGTTGGGTATGTGATGTGATATTGGTGTGAGAGGAAAGTTTTGATCTAGGTTTAGTTATGAGAGTCATTATTAGCACATGGGATGGGTTATGTTTCCATGATTTTTTTTATATGAAGGTCCTAGTTGTGATGTGTTTAACAATAATACTATATATATAGACTCATATTGAGTTCTAAGGTGTTATAATGAACCACCCTGAGTGAGAGAGTATTAGTCAGGTTGTGATTATGAGACCCACCCTCAGAGAGGGAATTGGTAATGTGATGTGGTGTGAGACTTTATGTTTTAAATACCCTTGATTTAGAATTCGTGTGTAACACACTGATATTTTTCTAAAATATTTGATTCCAAATAAATTTAATTTCTTCGATATATTTCATTACATTCAACATTGAATTTTAATAAATTTTGATATACTATCAATAATATTATTTAGAAAATAAAGTTATTACATAGCCCTTAAACATAGTGGAAGTAATAGGAATAAAAAATTTTGGAAAAAATATTATGAATTTTTTATAAAAATAATATATTTTAAAATAAAAGTACTCATTTTTTGGTAAATTATTTATATGTTCCAAAAATATATTTTTCTCAAAAAAGATTATTACCTTTTCCAAAAAAATCATAAAATTAATTTTTTTAACATATAAAAACATTATTTCAAAAAATGAACTTCATATTTGGAATCAAAATGCCAAAATTATCTTTGGTTAAATTTTTGGATTTCTTCTAAAAAGGCTAATTCTTAAATTAATGGTTATAAATACAGGGTTTTACTAAAATAATACATTTTTTAAAGAATCTAAAAATATAATTTTTGTATTTCATCATGTCTTCCTGTTGAATTTTAAATTAAATTATACCGATTACATGAATTTAGTTTGGAAAAATGGATTAAATATTTTTAATTAGAATAATTAATATTATATAATAATTTAAAAATAATTTATGTTAATAATGAATAGTAAAAATAGTTAAAATCAATTTGTGTGGTTATGATTTAAACAGTTTTACTGGGGGGTTGAACTAAAATGATAGTGGATAAATTACCTAAAAATTATGAAAATTTTATTATATGGAAATATTTATACCTTATATCAAACAATTTTTTGTAATGATACATTTTTAGGCTTTTGGAATGTTTAAAATGTGGTTATACCTTTTTCTTTTCAAAAAAACTCCAGTGTCCTCCACCCCACTAATTAAAGGGAACACGACCTCATATCTTATTAAAAATACCAAAGCCTTTTGGTTCAGAAAATACCACCTAGATTCCTTTTTTTTATTAGGAAAGCCTCCTAAGAAGGCTTTAGATGTAAACCTAAAGTGGTTATTTGAGTAAGAGGTATAGTCCCCAACCATGAATTTTTAATTTATTTCTTCTTATAATCCATTTAAATATTATTAAAACATTTTGATATAATAATATAAGAATATTATATATAATAAAATGTTATTATTTTAATTTCATTACCTATATTCATCTCCTTTCTCATAAAAAGGGATATGAAACCTTCGATTGTGTGTAAAATGGACTACCGCCTTGCGAACAAATGTAATTATTTTTCCATAAACACACATTACATATGGATATAAATATGTATTTAAAGTATTTATATGATATTTATGATATAATTATACTTATGTGATAATATTATGACATATACCTTCATACATTTCAATATTTTAGAAAATGATAATTTCGTTCGTTCGTACTTGTGGACTACCGCTTCCACGAATTGATGGGAAGCGTTCTCCATTATATTTTGAAATGGAATGTAATGAGTGTATATTAATTGATTATATATGATATATATTATATAAAAATGATTATTTAAAGGTGAATTGATATTTACCTTTATTTTGTTCCATCTATCAAGAAAATGTAATTATTGTTCATGTGTGTGTAGGGCCTATTATCCCCATGACATCGATAATTCATTTTATATCACTAAATTTATGGATTAATATAAATAAATATAAAATTAATATATATGATATCTATATCAGGGATAAAATTTGGGATATTATGGAACCATGATCAATGTTAATGGACCAAGAATACTAAACCCAAACATAAATGAAAAACAAAGCAGTTATTAACTAAAACGTGTTTTTAACATGGAATTTGTTAATAAATGTGTAATAAAAGGTAAAAAGTAAATAATATTTATTATGATATATATTATTATAGTTTTATAATATAATTATAATAATAATATATTAATTATAAAATATATTCAAATGTGTATGAAAAAATTTAAGACTTGAGGTGAGGGGAGTTTTGCCTCCATTTTATTTATATGGGACCCATGCCATATTCACCACTTGTTTCTTTTTTATAGTGTATATTTTATCCATAAAATTATTTAATGATCCTTATAATGAAGTTTATGTGATATATATATCTATATAAGTTTCTTTATTTCATGGGGCTTACAATTCAAACATTACCAAAGTGGTAAGGGTTTTATGTTACAATATCATTGTTTACCGAGATTCTTTATGATTATAATTATGATGATTAAATATTATTATATATATCTAAAAATAATAATTATATTATGTTTACATTTTGAGAATAAATATTTCCCTTTCATTTTCCTCTCTTTAATTACTCAAGAAACTGAAATAATGTTTTTTTTAAACATTCTCTGTATTTTTATCTTGAGTAAAAAATCCTTCTTATTTCATGTCCATGTTTTTCAAAAAAAAATTAGATGTATTTTAATATAATGTAATGGTTGTTTAAATAAAATTTTACCCATATTTTAATTTTTACAAAATGGTTTAAAGTGAATCTTATTTTAATTTTCTAAACAAGTTTCTCTTAATTTTTTTACCCAAAATGCAAAAGGAATATTCACTTTAACATGTATGTAATCAATGATATTGTCCACCATCATAAATAATCAATGATTTAAAAATTACTTTATCAGTTTAAAAATTTATTTTACAATAAAATTTATTATTTAATATTTGTTGTTTTTTTATATTTTAAAAAAGTTTTTTAAAGTTTAAAGGTTATATTCCGCGAAAAATATTCCATGTGATCTTTCAAAATAATTTTCCATATAAGATGACATATTTTGATGTTACTTAAGCCTAAATGGGAATATGATTCAATGATATCATCATTAATATTTCTCTGGATGTTTTATATTTATAAATATAACATTTTTGTGAAACTCATTCACTTTCCACGGGTTATGCTATAATGAAATTATGAAATGTTTATGAAACCCATTTATTTTCCATGGGTTATACTATGATTAAATGTTTATAAAACCCATTTCATTTCAAGGGTTTTGATATGATTATTTTTTTTATCTTATGGAATACATATGTATGAATTTCATTATGTGATGGGTGGTACCTATATATCCCTCTAATTAATTAAGGAAAGAAATATATCTCAAGTGATAAACAGGACAATACTAGTAAGTGTACCTAGTTCATTAAGGGACTTTATAATCTATTATAGTCTTGAGAGTTAACCTTAACTACTATGATGGTTTGGGAAGTGAACCCATTCCACTATGATTGTTTTGGAAATGAACCTTGCATACCGCGGGAATGATTTTATATGATTACATGCATGCCACTAACCTATGTATTATGCCAATTTTAGGTTCTTGTGGATCATGTTCTTTGATTACATTATGATTCATATCTTATGAAATGCCATGATTTATGTTTTCAATGATGTTTTTGATCTATGATATGAAGGTTATGGTTTTAAAATTTTATTTGATGTTCACATACCATTATGATCATGTTGTGTTAATATCTTTATTGTTTACCCTTAGTAATCATCTGAGCTCACACTTTATTATGTTTCCTTTCTACAGGTTATGAAATATGGTATTAGGTATGATATGTCTAAGAAGGGTTTTAGTTATGAATATCTTTGTGGAAGATGATATAGTTCACTCCTGAACTAGTTGTGTATGTATCCATGTTTTCAAAGGATCTAGACCTATATGATTCTAGCATGGATCATTTCTTATACAATGACTATTCATCTATAAAGATTTGATATCTATGTATAAAATTTTTGGATCGTTATAGTTGGAATCATAGAAAATGAAGGAATACAATCCTTGGGAACTCTCATGTATGAGTGTTGGTAAAGGAATATATCTTAGACCATGGGATTCATGAGTAAAGAGATACCAATAGGGATGGTGGTAAGAGTTCCGACTAGAAATTGTAACTGCACATGGAGTGTTCTGATAGGTATCAATTATCTCCAACTAGTAATAATTCCAGGCCCCTATAGTTGATATCAGAGTAAGGTATAGTTAACCTTTAGAAACTATGATGAGAAAACATTAGTGAGAACCATAAGGATAAGTCAAAGTATATGAAAAATTTAATTGTTTTTTGGTGAAGGATGGAGTGAGTGGATTCTATGAAATTACATCCCTGTCTGTATACTATTAGTGGATGTGGCTCTGGTAAAATTATACATAGGGGTAATAACTCGGAAAAGGGGACATTGGGATTTAACTTAATCACCACCTAGTATATGACAGTGAGCCTTGTTGCATTCCTGGATTGAAACTCTCGAGGGATATGTTTTGGAAATTCACATACTCTTTATGAACCATCATGTTGTATTTGAATAGATGATGACCATGAATGACATAGGTTAACCCAAGGTGTAATTTATTGATAAGGTGTGATGATTTATACATACTATGAAAGAATTTATGATGATTAATCACTCTAATTAATTATTTTTATAATTATACAATTTATTTTGGGTTTATAAAGAGATTTAGGATATAATAATGATGTTGGGTTGGTGATAGGTATGATAAAATATTGAAGTATAATATTTTATTTTAGTTGTATCAATTCCCTTATATCATGAAAATAATCTAGGAATATTAAATCCAATCCCAAATGTTTATATGTTGAATTATAAGTGAAACCCCTAATGGTATGATGACTGCATCTGAAGTATATGATTCTTCTCCCATTGAAGTTTGTTGGAATGTTCTTCCAAAAAACCTCATTATCCTTCCTATGATTTACTTTGATGTTGTCATAGGCATACACTCGATTTCTCTATATAAATCCCACATCAATTTATGAGGAAGGGATGTTATGTTTGAAATTTCAAACAAACCTATGGTCTTCTATCAGTGCAATGATAATTATTAAATTCCAAAGGAAATCACGTACATTTTATTGGCCTTGATTTGCATTAATAATGTGTGTTTATCATTGGTGGTGTGAGAGAAACTCAACATTGGATATATTTCTATTGTGAAATAATTTCATACTGTATTTATATAATATTTTCCAAGTATTCCTCCAAATCATGATTTTGAGTTCTCAATAGAACTCATACATGGTGCCACATCTATTTTAAAGACTCCATATATAATGGCCCCAATTGAATTGAAATAATTGCATAAGAGACTCCATGACACTATTTAAAATGGATTTATTCATCCATGTATATAACCCTAGGATCCACCTATTATTGTTTATATGAATAAATACTGATTGATGCAACTGTGTATTGATTATCACAAGTGGAACAAGATCTCAATCAAGAAAAATTATCCACTACCCCATATAGATAACTTGTTCGACTGACTTCACAAATCTCAATACTTTTCATGATCAAACATTATTCTAGATATAAAAAATTGAGGATCATGAAGTAGGATATACCTAATATATAATTCCACATGATGTATGGACACTATAAAAATATAGTGATGCCATTTGGTCTTTCCAATGTCCTTTCTATCTTTACGGATTTAATTAATTAAGACATTATAGATTACCTTAATCAGTTTTTGGTAGTCATCATTGAATATATTATTATATATTTAAGTATAAAATAAGAGCATGAATATCACTTAATAATTGTGTAGAATTCCTTAACTGAGGATAAAATGTAAGAAAGATTTACAATGTGTGAATTTTGGCTACAAAAAGTTTCATTTTTAGGTCATATAATATAAAGAGATGGTGTATATGTTGATCTATCCAAGAATGAAGTTATTGAACTTTATCCCAAACCAACCACAATGGTTATTGTCCAAAGATTATTTATATTTTACTTATATAATTGATGGTTTATGGGGAATTTATAATGAGTATCTAATCCACTCACCATGTTAAATTCGAAGGGAGCCATGTTCATTTGGATATATAAATGTGAGGAAACATTCAAGGAACTATAGGGATATTTAGTCAATTATCTTATGCATACATTACCCTATATTGGTGAAGTGTTTGTAATCTATAGTTATGCATCAAAGATGGAATTGGTATGCATTCTCATGAAGAGTGATATGGTGATATATTATGGCTCATGAAAATTAAAGGTTCGATAACAAAATTACCAAACTCATGATTTAGAGATAGTTTTGGAATTTTTTACACTAAATATTTGGAGGAATTATATTTAATTAGAAAGATGTTATATATATACTAATCATAAAACATTAATGTATATATTCATACAGAAATGGTTAAACATGCACCAGAGAAGATGGTTAAAGAAGATTAAAGATTTTGACTGTTCAAAACATTTCCACCTTGGTAAAGTGAACAAGGTGGGTAATGGTTTGAGTCAACATGGTCATGGTACGATATCAATGACGAGGATTAAAAAAGATCTAATATTTATGTATTTTTATGTTCCTAGAGAGTTATTTCACCATTTATAAGGGGTGGTTGAATCAGTGGTATTTTTTATAATTTTTCTTTCTTTGGAAATTAGCCACTTTTGACATATTATGATCTGATCAACTCTTATGATTACTCAGCTTCTCTCAAATATAGTAAAAATAAATATCATAGTAGAAAATTATTTATAAAAGCTCTGATCTAATGTGAGCTTACTCCTTACTACGATTGGTTTTATTTCACAATCATAGATTCTCCACTATAATCACAACTGGTTACCAAAAATATTTTTTTTCACCATCATAAAGTCTCACTATGATTTCTAGAGTCTGATTTCTAAAAAATACTAGCACCATCAGAATGTTAATACGGTGGATAATGGTTTGATTTGAATGGATAAATCTATATCATCAATATTTAGGATAAAAAAGCTCCAATATTTATGTATTTTAGAGTTCCTAGGTAGATGTTCCATCACTCAGAAGGGGGAAGGGGGTTCAATAAGTGGTTATTTTTACAATTTTTCTTTCTTTTGTATCTAACCACTAATGAGATATTAGGATCTATTCAACTCTTATGATTACACAACCCCTCCTAAATTTAATAAAAGTAAATATCACAGGATCAAAATCGTTTTACAATATTTAGTCTCAATGTGATCATACTCCTTGATGTGATCGGTTAGACACCCTAATCACAAATTCTACACTATAATCACCAGCGGTTACAAAAAATATTTCTTCATTGGCATAGATTCACACTATTATTTACAAAGTCCCATTGAAAGAATAGTTTCACACTACCTATTATAAAATGATTACAAACAACACAATAAATATAAATTTTGAATGTTGGCTTCTTCTAAAACAATTTAAGAAGTCATTTATTTTGATCCTTCTGAATAAATAAAATATTATATGCCCACTTTTTTTAAGAAAATCACTAAACATGTTCTCCCTAAAAATTTGGCATTTGAATTCTCAAATATATGCTTCTCTTATATTATTGAATATTTTCATTATTCACATTAAATGAATATCACATAGAATATGTATCCTTCCCATACTGTCTTTACAATAATTTAATTCTCCTTGAAGTAATATCAATATATATTTCTCATAATTATTCTTCTTCTCAAATGATAGTTCTTTATAAAGGAGAGAAAATGAGTTTCTCAAAAATAATTATTCAAAAAAAAAACGATGAACTGGTACTACGAGTGAAGAATAATTTTCTCTAAAATATCTAATCTCTCCACTTTGTTACACATATCTAATCTGAGAATTAACCTAGTATTTATAGGCAAAAAATCAGCAGTTAACTCAAATTTATCGCATGATAGTTTTTAAAAACATGGTATGAATATTAAAGTATTTCAATTCTATGTGACACTGAAAAATACATCACCTCTTTCCAAAAATGAATAATTATACACATAATATACTTTTCATTCTATTATTAAAACATTCTCAGTCCGCATAACATTCCCAAATTTTTTTTGTAGACTAAATTAATTCTTTCTTTGTAAACTACATGCACAAAAAATCATTTTCATACTCAAAAACTACATGAAACATTAATCACATTACATTTGTCATAATCTGTATGTTTATTATTACATGCATTTAAAACTATCATTGCAACTAAATTCACTAAAAACACTATTTTTATCTATAATGATCAACTTTTCATGACCCTTGTATTCATGGAAACAAATCAGATGGCCACATACCATTATTTTGAAACCCATACTCCAAATAATTTCATTTTCATATTATTATTATCTTCTAAAAATTGTTTCCTACATTTATATAGAATGATCTCCCACAAGTTGTATTACTCATCCATATATAATTCTCTATGAACCAACTTCAAAAAACATTCCTATGCTTTGTGGAAAATCATACTTGCATATTTTTCAAACTCCCAAAGAGATTTGAAAAAATCTTGCATGGCTTCTCATTCACATAGAGACTTCTTCATACAACATTGTGTCTTTCACATAATGCATGGCGTCTAAAAACTAAGCATCGCAAAGAATTTTTTATTCATTATGGAAATTTTTAAATACCCTATTTAAATGTTTTTTTGATGTTCAAATAATCTTGTAATGTGGTCAAACACATACATGGTTACTTTATGATGAACCATGATCATAGAGGGATTCATATGTGTGAGGAAGAATTTGACCGTGAGCCTGATCGGATAGCTCAAAATGACTGATTTATATATTTCCAATATGTCCATAATTTTTAAAATGTGGGAACATTAACATATAGAGCATTAATCCCACATCAAACTCCCACATGAACTGACCTTCGATTTATAAAGAAACTACTCTCCTTGGTGTCCAGATTCGAGTATGGGTTCTTATCTCAACGCATGTCTCACTACGCGGTCTATCTCCCTCTGTGAGCCTATACACCGGCCACCCTATACCCTATACATGGTCATGATCCTACATGCCTATACTAGTCCCACCAACTCTTTAGACACTATTTGGCATCAATTAGAAGGATATCCCAAAGTATTTAACCCTCATGTCCCTCTAAGTGTGGTTAAGGGATATCCATTAGGATTTTTCAGTGGTTATCATTCCTTGTTATTAAAATTACATTTATCTACTAATTAGTAATATACTATGAATGGAATTATATTCCAATCCCACCACAAATAATATTCTAAGAAAAAATCCCTCATCAAGAAAAATAATATTCTTCAGGGTCTTTCATCAATTACACTTCTCTACTTCATGAAAATATTCATTTTCATATTTTTCTAATTGTTATATACATTATACTCTTCTAATAACGCGTCTTTGATATTTTAAGATCAAATTCAACAATTTTCACAATAAAAGTATCGTAGAAAATGTTCCTTCACCATCAAGCCTTGTATTGAAGTCCTTTTAAGATCATCATAACAATCATAACATTTAATATGGAGAGTTTCTCAAGAATGAAATCCAATTCCATCAAGTGACCCCATGAAAATTCTTAAAGAATAACCACTTTATCCAAACTAACCAAATAGATATTTACATAACATTTAAATAAAAGGAAACACTTACAATATCCCCCTTTTCATTTTGTTTCAATATCACTTCACATCATAAAATTCGATATTTTTATTCCACATTTAAAACCCTTATTGAAAATAAAATCGAAAGGGTATGTGGGGTCTTTTCACCACATATTTCTTCTTAAAAAACAATTAGCCTATTTTTACAAGATGGATTGATATCACATAATACATGGAAAACAACCTTTATATAGTCACCACTAAGTATACATGGGATTACCTAGTATAGAAAATGGGAGAGATATACCCACAGTTATTTAAGCTCTCTCTTAAATTTCTAAAAATCTGAAATCAAGGTCAGAAATTCACAGATAAGGGGATAACAATACATGAAATATTGGATCCTGTACACACTTTAGAAAACACATCATAAAGCTCATGTAAAAAAAATTACTCCCCATTTGTTTCATATTTTCATCAACCAAGAACTCCACATTAATAAATCCAATTTAAAATGATAGATGAGTGTGACTGGCTAACTCAAATCTCATGAAGGATCTCCCAAAAGAGATGAATTCATTTTCATCATCGTGGAATTAAATGAAATTCATGATGAAAAAAACAGCATCTTAAATTCCCTTCTACTTTCTACATAACACATAAAATAATAGGGAATAAAGAGAGACATATTAGTAGTATTAAAGTGATAGAAGTAGGTTGAACATGAAGTTTTGTCCTTAACTACAAAAAACCTCACTCTTGGTATTTCTTTAGTGAAAATATTTGAAGCATGGTATTTTATAGAATTTATTCTTGCTTTATATCCCCACATTAAAATTTTTATTTGATATAATTATACCAAATATAAATATGCATTGATCTTGAATGGTGTAATTTACTTTTCGAAAATCTATTATCACTTTGATTATCACATGAAATTTGCAGTCATCTCTCAGTCTCAACCATCAAATATTCTAATTGATCTTGTATCCAAGTCATCTATGTATATAAAGGTGTAGCTATAACATATTCTACCACATTCATTCTTAAGGTTACTGAATATTGATTCTTACTATACCAAATAATAAAACCGTCTTCAAGAAATAATGTCCCACATGAAGTTGTTAATCTACATGTACATTAACCTAACCAATCCCCATCTTTAAAACCCAAGTGTTGAATCTACACTATGTCTTTATAGAGTCCCATAGTTCAATGTTTCTTTTACATATCTCATAATTCTCTTAGAAACCAACAAGTGAGACTCTTTAAGGTCAATTTTTAAATTTCGCATAAAGTCACTACATATGTTATATATGGTTTTGAGGTTGTTAGATAAAGTAGACATCCAATGATTCTTCCAAATTATTTCTGGTTGACACTTCTTCAAACTTCATCCATGTATAATTTGGTTCCAACTAAAATTAGTGTTAAAAAATCATTTTCATTTTCCATTCCAAATTTTTTCATAAATTCCATAGTATACATTTCCTACTATAAATTTGGTTTCTAATCAATATGAAATCCTAGAATGTATGTTATTTAACTAAGAATGGAATTATAAAAAAATTAATCTTCTTTGAAAACTCTTCATAGATGCACTCCTTATCACTGTAAAATATGATTTCATCCACATACACAATGACTCTGAGAGTAACTTTAGACATTTCTCTCATATAAAGGTTACTTTCAACTTTACCTTTTATAAAAATCACATCATTTAGAAAACCATCCAATTTAGAATACTAGGATATAAGGTAAAAATTAAAACCATACAAATAATTTCTCGATCTATATACCATTCTAGAATCATTGTCTAAGATAAAACCATGGCATAGTTCAATATAGACTTCTTCCTTAATCTCACCATTTAGAAAGACAGATTTCACATCCATTTGATAAAATATTTAATGTTTGTGTATTGCCACTACTAAGAACATTCTAATAGTCTTCAGTATTTCTACTGGTGAAAATGTTTCGTCAAATTCAATACCTTCCATTTGCAAATATTCTTTCCACACCAGACTATATTTGTTCCTTGATAACTCACCTTTCTCATTTAGTTTATTTCTAAAAACCTACAGGGTTCCAATAATTTTTTTAGGCCACATTACAATATCCCAAGTGGAATTATTCTCAATCTAATCAAGTTTCTCGATCATATATTGTATCCACTCCTCATGGTCAATGTATTCTACAACTGTATGAAGTTCAATTTGAGACATAAGTGCAGTTTGATCTTCAACTCTTAATATTCTTCCAGTTTAAAATGAACCCTATTTATTTCAAATGATATTTTGAGTTTCAACATGTTTCATAAATTTTTTTATACCATTTTATTTTATTTACATTAGTTTTATCATCATAACTAATTTTATCAAAATCAATATCAGTAGTGATTGGTTATTTCTCTTTAACTTCATCATTCTTTAGTTCTTAAATTTTTATACCATTTTCTACTAATACTTCTAAATCTATATCGACTAAGATATCAAATTTTTTCTTGTTTTAATTAATTTTTACATCAGTATAATATACTATATTTTTCAGTTATTTGTTCGAACATATAGAGTCACATCCATAATAAAGATAACAAATTAAAATTACTTCACCTTTTTTCCTTCAAATTCTCCTAGATTGATGTTCTTATTTTATATAATACAATGAGTTATAAAAAATATGAAATAATCCATATTTGTTTTTTATACCACATTTACTGAGGATTATTTTATTATTTATAGTTTTAGAATAAACATGTTCTATATGTCTATTATAGTACATATATCTTTTCTATATAAGTACTTTGAGATGTTTTGTTTTACTATCATAGTTCTACCCATATCAACTATACATCTATTCATTATTTTATCAACACTATTTTTTTGCGGAATATATGGTGCACTATACTGATTATTGATTCCATGTTTGAAAATAAAACATTGAAAATCATCACATTTAATCTCCTTAACATTATCTTATCTCAATTTCTTGATATAGATACCCAACTCCTTCTCATCTTACCTTCTGAATTTTTTTGAGAAATAAATTTCCATCGAATTGTGTTTATCAAACATGACATCAGTCATTCGAGTATAATAATTAGTAAATGTAATTAATTTTAGATCACCACTGGTATAATTTTTCTCACTAGACCATATATGTAGTATGGGATAAGATCAAGTGGTTAATAAGATATAATGTGCACTCTTTTATGTAAACTTTGACCCATTTCCCCTTTTGATAGGTTTCATAAATTTCATCTATGTTTTTCTTAATCATAGATTAATCTCTAATAATATCAAGATTCAAAATTATAATCATACTTATTTGACCAAGATGGTCATTTCTTCTATGCCATAAATTATTTTCATCATTAGTAATATCAAGTAACAAGGATTTGTCAAATCAATAATTTGAAATAGATTTCCCCTGGTTCTTTTCCACTGAGTGATCCTTTGTTGTTTTTATGATACATGAATCCTTTTTTATTACCACCTTATTTTCATTATAATAATGTTGGATGAAACTAATAAAATTATTCTTTATCCCTTCAATAAATTATACATTTAAAGATTTCATATTTTGGACTACAATGTCAGATAATCCAACTCCTTTAATTTTCAAGGAACAATCATTTTCGAAAGTCACTACTCCTCATTCATTATTATCAATGTTTCTCATAGTTTTTTGTGTCACAATTCATGTCTGCAAAATATACACCATTATGTTTCCATGTTTGTTTCTTCTACAAGAATTTAAAAAAATATCAATGAAACTAGATTTTTCTTTAATCAGTTTTTGAATTTTCTTTCCATTTCAACATTGAATTTTTTTATGAATTCTAGTCATGAACTCATCAATAATATTGACTTTTTGAACATATATTTCATAAATATCTTCAAAATATTCAAATGGGTTCTTTATTGGAAGAAAATATTAATTCCTGGTAACTGATTTCTTTATTTGAAAATTTGTTCTCATTTTATCAGAAAATCCTTGTATTAGTTCATGTCTGATCTCTAGTAATTACATGTAATTTTAGCATGATTATCATTTGGGCCCAAAAACTTCATAACACTAGTATTATCCTTTGAACGTTGTCTTAAATATTTTTTATGTTTTTTTTAGTATACTAGGATTATTTATGCTTAAGGTGAAAAATCAACTTGGAAAATTTCTTTCTACCCTTGAATTATAAAAGGATTTTGATCTTGTATTTATGCTCTAGACTAGTTCAAAATTTATTTTTGGACTTTAATTATTATAGATAACTGATTTCTTTTGAAATTCATATAGATTTGTATTAAACTACTTCACCAAGCCTATATTTTCATCATCTCAGGTTTATTCTTCCTTATCCTCAATAACCTTGTTGAAATATTCTCTAACCCTTTTCAAGATATTCTAGAGTTCAAGACATTTTGAAAGAGTCTTGGAGTGTAATTTTTCTTTTAAAACATGTTTTTCATCAAGTTCATTTTCTATATTCTCTATTTCAGCCACTTTAAGTTTTCATATCTTGATTTCTTCAATGTAAAGAACCTCTTTATTCACACATTCTCCTTTCCCTTAGCTATATTTTCATATTCTTCTGAATAATAGCCTCTTATCCTTCTTTTGTTTTGTTATTTTCACAATAAAATTTTCTAATTCATTCTTCAATATGTGCTCTGGATATGTTCTTTCATATTCATCATCTTCAATTCTAGAAGTATCTAACACTTTTTCTACTTAATCCATGAAATTGGTTTCATCATTTGATTGGATGCATGATGTGGATTAAAATTATTCTTCTTTTCTCAAATAAATTTTTGAATTTACTTTAATGAAATTATTCTTAATTAACCAAATTTGGTTGAAGATTTTATATTTTTACACCATTTCTTCTTCATAGGTTTCTCATCATCTAGATCGGGTTCAGAAAAAAATTTCAAAGAACAATTCATAGCAACGTTTATAGTGCCATTACAATTATAGAATCTTGGTGGTATTTTTCCTTTACCCTTCATCTTTCCATTATTAAATATATTTCATATAATAAAAAGGATTCTATTATCATCTTCATCTTTTTATTCATCATCAAATTCACTTATTTCTAAAATTTCATCATCTCTAATTTTGAGCATTCTCAGGGCCTCAAAATCCATTTCATCTTTGATCATCTTATTGAAGATTGGGATATTTCACATTTCACATGAAATGAGAATGTTATATAATTCATAAAGAGAAACATCATCTTTATATTCTTAAGATGAAACTTTAGGATCAAAACTATCATGAAAATTTCTCACTAATTTTTTGACTTTCGTTGAATCGTCTATCTTTTCTATAAAACCTCAAATATTATTGACAATTTCTTTGACTCCCATGTAGTAGTCATCGAGATTCACTTCTTCATACATCTGGATATCTTAAAATTTTATTCTCTAAATTTTTAGTTCTTCCTTTTTGACTTCTACGTTTCCATCATAGCTACTTTTCAATTTATCCCCAATTTCATTGGAATTTTTTAGTCTCATAAACTCTATGTAAACTTTTTATGAAAGAGATATAAAAATAGAATTTTTATATTTTCCATCAACACCCAAATTTCGATTATCATTAAAAATTAAAAGTGTATCTTCAAAAATAGTTGGGAATCCAAATGTGCATACTTATTAACTTTATGACCAAGAGATAGAAGATATCTCAACAACTGATTATTCTATCTTTGATAGATATTTTCATAAAATGTTGGAACACCCTTATATTGATAAAATCAAGGTTAAACATCATCAGAACTTAGTGGATCTTGAAATAAAGAACTTAGTGCTATGATAGCAATTGAATTACCTGAGTATATTTTGCACCATTAAGAATGGGGGTTGAATCAGTAGTGTTTTTTACAATTTTTATTTCATTTTAAACTAACCTATATTTACTTGTTAGGATCTGATCTACTCTTATGATTACTCATCCTCCCTCAAATGTAGTAAAAGTAAATTTAATAGGAAAAAAATATTTTTATAAGGTTATGTATCAATTCAAGCATACTCTTTGTGGTTATTGGTTTGACGTCCCAATAATATATTATCCACTATAATCAAAAGTTTTTTAACATATATTTCTTCACTAAAATAGTGCCATAATATGATTTTGAGAGTCCCACTGGGTCAAGAGTTTCACAAATACTATTACAAAATTATTTCAAATAACCCAAAAAAGACCACTTATGAATTTTGGATACTTATGTGACAATTGATGATGAAATTTCATTTGACACTTGAAGATAAATAAAATATCATTTGCTCAAATTTTGAGGAAAGTCACTGATCATGTTCTGCCTCAAAATATGGATTTTTGACTTATAAAATATTTGATTCTCATGTAGTATGTGAACTTATCATTGTACATATATAATTATTATCATATAGAATATGTATCATGCCGCATACATTATTTACAATAATTTACTACTTAAAAAACTGATATCAACATATGCTACTTAAAATTATCATTTTTTTCATAAGGAAATTCTTTGTGAAGGAAAGTAATGAAGGTTCTCAAAAATAATTATTCTGCAAAATGATGAACTTGCACTGTGAGCGTTGAATAATTTTCTCAGAAATATCTCTTCTTTCCACTTCAGTTCAAATATATATTCTGGGAATGAAGTTAATATTTATAGGAAATAATTAGTGGTTAATAATAAGTAATTTCATGATAATTAAACAGAACATGTAACCAATTTAAATCATTTAAATTGTATGAGACACCGAAAAATATATTTCCTCTCTCTATAAATGAATTTTCCTCTACATACTTTATATTTCTTTTCTATTCGATAATATTTCTTGGCCCTCATAGAATTCTAAAAACAATTTCCATAGAATAAATTTATTCCTGCTTTGTAAAATTCATGCATTACAAACCATATGCAAAGTCGCAAGCATCATGTCATATTTATCACATATTATTTGTTACAATATATATATTTATTATCGCACTACTGCAGATATGGCCTTTAAAAGTGCTAAAAAATGCCATTTATAGTGCTAAAAACGTTTTTAATCTCAGTGAAGATAAAGAGGGACCCTTTTATCAACACTAAAAAAGCACTGATAAATACCCCTTTTAACATTTCTAAAAAACACTAATAAAAGGTGACTTTTATCAGTGCTAAAAGGGTGCAGATAAAAGGGTCCTTATCAACACTTTATCAGCACTTTTTTTAGCGCTGATAAAAGTTTTAAAATTTTAAAAAAAAATTAAAAAATCTGCAAATCAGAGGGGGTTTGAACAACGCTTGACCCCACTTCAATAGTGTTGCCCACCCCCGAATGCCCCTACCACCCCAGCACGCCTCATCCCCACCCCAACCCTTTAATAGTTCTAGCACCCCCTTTAGTAGTGCTATCATAGCCCTTCACCACCGAGCACGCACCTAGCTTCCCCAGGATTCAAATTCGAGACCTCCCAATGTGCACCTGGACCCTTTACCACTCCTCTATATTGCATTGTTGTCCATTTAATGATATATATAGTTATATTTATTCATATATTAATATATATATATATATATTAACATATATATAATTATATTAAAATATATATTTAGTTATATTAATATATATATATATATATATTCAATATATATATTTACGTACATGTATAGTTATATTTATATATTTACATATTTATATATCGATATATTTATTTTTTTGTTAATATATATGTATATCTATCTATTTATATATATTTAGTTATATATTTCTTATCAGTATATTTTTTTGTATATTAATATATATTTATATTAACATATATATATATAGATATTCATATATTAATATATATATATATATATTCATATATTCATATATATATATATACAAGTATAATTATACTTATATACTTATATATATATATATTTATTCATTTATTAATATATATTTATATTAACATATATATATATATTTATTCGTATATTAATATTAATATATATATTAATATATATATATATATACATGTATAGTTATATTTATATATTTATATATCTATAAATTTATTCTTATATTAATATATATTTATATTTATCTATTTATATATATTTAGTTATATTTTTTATTCGTATATTTAAACGTATATTAATATATATCAGTTTTTTAATACAGACACACACAAATAGACACACACATATACACACATTAAATTGGTATATAAATATTCATATATTTGTATTATAAATAAAATGGACATTTTTTTTGTTTAGATAATGGTTATATATAGATAAATATATTTTATATATAAATAAGATTAATTATTTATATATAAAATTAAATTTTTTATGGGTGAATATATGAAAATATTTATATATTTTTATATATTTGAATATAAATAACTCTAAATTCTGAAAAACAATAAAATTATAATGCCATAATATCAATATGAATGTAATCCCTCAAAATAAATTCATCCCCCAATAAAAATGGAAAAAAGACCCCCTAAAACGAGGTTGGAATTCAATTGAATTTAAAAAACATTAGTTATATCCCGACTAAAAAATCAGTTTTAGAGGCCTTCTAGGCCTTTTTGATCTAAAAAATTACGACAAAAGGTTTCCTTGTGTTTCCAATGCATAGAGCTCATCGCATGCTTCAATTTGATGTGGTGTAGAGCTGAAAAGGACACCTAGATCCAATGTTATGATCGTTTGAAGTTTGAGTAATTTTTTTAACTTATTTTAGTTCTTTTATTGATTTTTTGTTTTTTTATGCCTTGAAATTGTTATTAAATGACTATTACTCAATTATAATTAGTAAATTATTAATTAAAAATAGTTTTTAAAATATTTTATAAGTAATTTTCACCACATATCTTATATATTAAGAGTAAATGTCTATTTATAACTATCTAAAACATATTTAAAATATATATATTATATTTATATCTTATTTTTTATGAGATGTTTTTTTAAATTTTTCCTTTATCAGCACTAGTAAAAAAAGTGCTGATAAAGACCTCCCCTTATCAACACTTCTAAAAAAGCATTGATAAAGGGGTCCCCTTTAACAGTGCTAAAAAACTATAATATAGGTACCCCTTTATCAGCGCTTTCTGTTTAGCACTGATAAAATGAGGATCTTCCCTTGCCCCATTTTGTGTTAGTGTTGGATTCATTTAAAACACTCACTGTAAACCTAAGTCACTAAAAACTCTCTTTGTATATACAAAACTCAACTTCACATGAAATTTTTATTCTTATCTAAAAATTGTATGATCAGGGGGATGGATTATTTTGGGAAGAAAAAACTACTCATGTCGTCATCTCCTCATCCTATGCAAATGGATCACTCGATAGCGACATCATATCTAGTTCTTTCTCCATCACCTTCAGCTGGAGGCAAAGCAAATCAACTGGGGAATATTTCATCAAAGGAGGTTCATTTTGATTATGTGGAATTGATAGGTCCTAGGTCTTTCAAAGAGGAACTCTTAGGAGTGTTAGGTCTTGATCTATTGGGGATATCGATTATTATCCCAGTGGTTGTGGTTCCCAGGTGTGTGAACTATGTGGGGGGTTTCTTGATGGCATATTTTTATGTAGCGGATTTAAGAGAGGTGGTGACTTACCAAAACTGGCCATTGGCTACTTATTTTTGTTAGTATAAACTTCCCCTAGCATTATTTATGAATTTTTTAGGATCGTGGGGTCTTTAGCATCATGTGGCAGTGTAAATCATCTCCTAGATCACCATTTCATCCACCTGTTTTTGTTGGATGACTTCATCCATGCATGGCCGAGGGAATACTGAAGGTGTGGTTCATGGAAGTTTTCTCTCTCAAAATGGTTGTGTGATAGTCACTTTGGGATGGAGTCAAGTAGATCAGCATTCGAGTTAGGCTACCAGGACTACCACCACCTTTCTAAAACCCTTCAATATTACAAATGGTGGGTAATGCATTAGGGAATTTTCTATACTCTGATGAAGACTCACATTGTTTTCAGTCGGCTTTGGTGACTCATATTTATGTGTAAATGGATTCAGCTTATCAGCTTCATTTACTTGTTCTCATAAGGGGAGATGATATGGGTTTGTTTGGTGAAAAATCATCTTTTATCAAGTAAAACCATATATTTGTGTCTAGTTCTATCTATTGGGATTCATCCTGGATCATCAAGAATTAGGGAAATTTTGTTCTCCTTTATTTCATGTGTTTTCTCTATTGACCCTTTTATTTTTACACAGAATTGGTGGTCTATAAAAGGGTTCAGTTCTACTTCAAGAGTAAAATAAGAACACAGAGAGAAGAAATGAGATTATGCTTGTGCGGAAAAACATGGGCTATGACTTGAGTTCCAGAAGTCACATCTAGTATAGTAGATACATGGACAATGGTTTTGGGTGTGGGAGGTAGATGACAATGGATAATTAGGTTGTGTAAATATGTTATACAACAACGTTGTGTGTTTTTTTTTGATCTCCAAATGGGGATGTCTGGCCACGGGATGAATAGTAGAGAGGTGATAGAGGCATATCGAGGTGTGAATTTCACATAGATTTTCTACTCTATTTATATGTAATTCATGTTTTGGATTCTACATGGGTTCTATGTAGTCTAATATTCATTGTGGATTTTATCATAGTTCCCCTTTTGTTTTTTAATCATCTGCATTGGATATTTTTTAATATTAAAATACATGTCCCCATTAATTATTCTACTATATGATTTTTATTCTTTTTTCCTTGGTAATTATAAAAAATTATTGTTTTCACAATAGAGATTATCTTGGAGCTTATCCAGTTCTGACCCAACATCTGCTATCAAGGGGAGTTATCCATGTTTCTTACTGATTAAATATGGGTGATTCACACTATTGATTTCTTACCCACATTGAACTGTTTAATGGGAAAAATGTTTTTACACTTCATTAGAAAGGAGATCAATGTATTCTCATTTGTGAGATGACAACGAAGGCATTAAAAAATTTTTGATAAACCTGAGATGATGAGCTTTGGTGATTGGTAGGATATGAGAGAGTTGTAGATAATCATAATTCCAATCTATTTGCGTGATAATAAACTATGAGAAGTGGTAAATCTTACATATCTAGAGAAATATGGGTGAAGTTTAAAATCATTTAGAAATCAAAATCCTAAAAAGATCATCAATATTTGAAAAAAAGTTGTATCATTTAAGATTTATATAGAATGGAGATTTAGGTATCCATCTGGACGAGTTTACCAAATTTATGACGGATCTATCTTTGGTGGTGGTCAAAATCGATGATAATGGTAAAGTGGTACCTTTTGAAATGGAAGAAGAAGACAAGGATTTCCTTCTTTTGGGTTTATTTTCTAATTTATATGATAATATCTTGAATACACTATTGTTTGGGAAAGATATACTGAAGTTAGATGATGTGATTTTTTCATTGTTGATGAATGAGACTATACAAAAGACAAATGATGGTGAATATTTAGGTAATAGTGGTATTCTGGCTGTAAAAAATGGATTCGGAAGTCAAAGAGGTTGATAAAAGACCAAAATAAAGGTCAAGTGCTTATTTTTCTATAAAGATATCATGTTTAGAGATACTACTATGAATTGAAAAATCCTAAGGAGGAAAAAAATGAATATGACATTGATTCTGAGGATACCAGTGTAAGTCTTGTTCAGGGTGAGGGTTATTTACTTTCAATTAGAATTGATTTTTATAGGTGAGATATGTACACCGAATGGGTGGTTGATTCGATAGTGTTGTAACATATTTCACCAAAGAGGGGACTATTATATTCATATGAAGAAGGTAACTTTAATAGATTAAAGATGGGAAAAATCGATTATGTTGATTCCATTTGTGTTAGGGATATTTGTATCACTACAAATCCAGGTTGTACACTCACATAGAGGTATGTGAGACATGTACTAGTTATATTCCATAATTTGTTATCTACTTGTGTTGTTGATACTGATGGATTCAAGAGTCTGTTTGGCTGAGGAAGATAGAATTTTTCTAGAGTATTGATGGTATATTCATTAGATAAAATGGATGACATGCTTTACAATACTAATTTAAAGTCATGTGGTGATGTGATGAATCTTTTTGTGAAGAGGCATCTTTATATTTTTGGTATAGGTGATCATCGTTCTTGAGTCGAAGACCATAGACTAAGTGGAAGAAGGCTTAGAAGCTAAACCATTTCATGTTAGGTGTTTATGATCTTAAACCTAATTATTTTTCTTCAGAGAGTGATACTGTTGAATAATGAATGAAAATAAAATATTGGGGTGATGCACATATATTTTTTAACTACAAATAGGATGTTTAGTAGAGGGATAAAGTAATTACTAGAGGTTCTCTAGATTATGTGGTGATCACAATTATGGGGGAGCCAGATATGATTGATTATGGTATTAGTGGTGTAAACATATATATGATGAAGACTTTGACATTTGGATTTCTTTTTCAAGTAGAGATTTTAGTCTTCTGTCATAAATCCAAAAAAGGGATGTCAAATTTTCTGAAATGGTTGACAGTTGGTGCAATACCAACCAGTTTTTTTTCCAACTGATTTTGTTGGATGTGATATCTTTATCTGAAGGGATGAAGGGGGAGATCATTGGGGTTCAGTCAGGATCATCAGGAATTATAGCCATTTTTCCTCCTATATTTCATGAATTTTCTCTATTGATCATTTTATTTCAAAATGAAATCAATAGTCTATAAATGGGGTAAAACCGCTTCAAGAGGAAAATATGTATAAACATAGAAGAAGAGGAAATAATCTTGTGCAGAAAAACTTGCGCTGTGAATTGAGTTCAAGTAGTCATGTATGGTACAACAGATACATGGAAAATGGTTTCGAGTGTGGGAGTTAGTGGATAAAGGTGGATTGGGTTGTGAAATGAGGTGATACAAAAAAATGGTGTGTTTAGTTTTGATCTTCAAAGGGTGATTTCTTATCATGAGATGAATATCAAAGTGGGAACAGAGGTGTATCATGGTGTGAATTTCCCATAGGTTTTATATGATATTTATTTTCAATTCATTCTTGGGATTCATCTTGGATTATATATACTCATTAATTCATATTATATTTTATCATATTTTTCCTCATGGTTTTTAATCCTCCACATTTGGAGTGTTTTTCCATGTTAAATTATGTGTCCCCATTTATTATTCTACTGTATAATTTTTATGCTTAATTTTCATTGGTGATTCTCACAAATTATTGCTGTCACAACTAAGTTTATCCTCGAGTTGATCCACTTTAGACACAACACTATCATCAAGGCCATTTAGTGGACTATTTCATAAGGAGACAAAAATTCTCTAAAAATCCTTTATTGGAGGACCCAAAGGGTGTACCTAGTACTTCATTAGGATAGGTACTCATGGTGATGTCTTAAGATTCAGCCTCACTAGAGGGAATCATGATGACATTCACCAAAGATACCTAGTTTCTTGAACACGAGATTCCTAAAGTGAAAAAAATTTCAAATTTGAATGGAGCACATTATATGGATAAATTATATCCACATTATCTTCCTGGGAAGCCAGATCTATTAGTTACTACTTCTCCGGAGCCACAGACATTTGCCCCGCCTTCTGGAATTTTTCTCCTAATTCATAGTATCCATAGTCGGTACTTATGTGATGTCTATGTGAGAAAAAATAATTATGCATTTATCTATCATTGGTAGTTACTACTACATTAGATGAGGGGAAGTTAGATTATATAGCTAGTTTGTGTTTACAACATACGGAGAAGGATATCACAGGGAACAACTATTGGAAAAATATCATGGAGGATTATGGAGCATCGCCAATGTGCTCCCCCAAACCATTTTTAGGTGCTGAAGGTACTGGAGTCGATTTCAAATATCTTGGATGTCTTCATTACCAATGACAATGAGGTGGAAACCCCAAGTACTAGTGGGTTCATAACTCATTCTAAATAAAAATATTCTATCTTTTTTAACTCGCGGAGGCCAGGTAAGGGGCTCTATTGGTCTACAAATCCATAGTCTCCTCTTTTCAATGATCTTAGTTGTGGTATGTAATGATATAGGTCTAGGTTTGTGGGATAAATTTAACTTCATATACATTGAAACTTTTCATTTTCAATTACCAATGTAAGCTTTATTGGAGCCGAAATAATGTTTCTAGCATATCTCTCAACTTTCTAATCATATGGGTTTCTAAAATTTCATACTGTCAAATGAATGTAATAATGATATTTGATTATTTTGGAATCAAAGAGTAATAGTGGAGTGTTTGGAATATTCTCTGCAATATATTAATACCAAGGTGACCTTTGAGGAAATAAATATCCTTTTGACGTTTATATATTTGCAGTGTGATATTGAATACAAGATCTTGTTATGGTTAACTATTTCCCTATTTCACATAGGGGGACACACGTGGTTTTTGAGTGGAAATTTCAATACAATATTTGAATCCACTAAAAGGAAATTAGGAATGGTGTATTCCACTAAATCCATATAGGAATTTATATTGTTCATGGAATCTAATGGGTTGTTGGATCTCATTTTCTCTGAAAGAAAACTTACATGGTGTAATAATCAAAAAAATAGTCGGCATATATGGTGTAGACTGAATCAAAATCTAGCCAACCTAAAAGGTATGGATTCTTTCCCTCTTACTAATATTACTAACCTCACTTGTGTGTTATCATATCATTATCCACTGGTGATGGAGATTAATAAGGATCCATGTAGAGTGGATCATTTTTCTTTATCAAGAAACTGGAAAAGTATAGATGATTTTATTTTAATGATTAGATATTCTTGAAAGCAACCTATTGCAAGGAAACCATGGGATGGTTTAATATAGCATCTCAAATGGATTAGAAAGGTGTTTTTGGAATTTGTTTAGAGCAAGACATGCTATAACCCTGAGTTGGAGGTTACACAAAAGGAGATTGATAATTTTGAATAAGGATACTTCATAACTACGATGATGATGTCTTTTCTATCTTAAATGATATAAAAATAGAGTTGGCTGGAAAAATTATATAGATCAAAAATAACTATAGGGAGAGATAAAGGGTTCTATGGATGGGGATGAAGATTTCAATAAGGCTTTATTTAATTCCTGTATGAAGGAAAATATGGTTATCATAACAATTAATCTGTATTTACTTGATGGGTCATATATGGGGGATATCAAAGCGGTATATATGATGGAAAAGGAAAACTTTTAAGGAATATTAGTAGGACCAACGATCATTAATACATAGTGAGTTATAGAGTCTTCAGATGAGGTGACATTTATGGAGTGCATTCCTAGTGTTATGGAGGATAGAGATAATGAAATTCTTGAAGCCCATCCAAACGAGGAGATGATACACCATGATGTGAAGAGAATTAATCTGGAAAATGACTTGGGATGGGATGGGTTCTATGGTTCATTATTTATGGATACATATGATTAATCAAAAATTAGTTGAAGGATGAAATGCGTGTTTTTTTATGAGAGAATCACTGACCAAGGTGGTTTTTGCTTCCGAAGGTACAACACCCAACTATGATCAATGTAACACCCAATGTTTTTATGGACAAATATTTTCAAATAAATTTTAATTATAATTTATGTATCTCAATACACAAATTAAAATATTCCTATTTTATGAAACATTGACTTGGTGTATATTGCACTCAACACGGATTTAGTGTACGATACAAACAACACTATGTTTCCAAAAAACATCACTTTTTATTATTTTATTTATTTAAAAAATATAATTATAAGAATTATATTAAACATAGTGATATAAATAGTAATAACTAATTTTAAAATATTTTTTATAATTTTTTATATAAATAAAACATATTGATAATAAATTATATGTTTTTTGGTAATGTTATTTTTATGATTAAAAACACTATTTTCTCGAATGAACCGCTTTTAATGATGAAATTAATTTTGGACACATTGGGAAATTTAATTTGATAAAATAATATCAATTTTTGAATTTTAGAAGTTGATATTATATTAGGGTGAATTTTTGGGATTTTTCTTAGAAACATTATTTTTTGATGAATAGTAAAAAAATATTGCATTTTATATAAAACTGCTTTCTGTATAATTAGTTATTAATTATAAATTATATTATAAATATGTTTTATGGTTATATTAGATTATTATTACATATATTAATAAAATTTAATTAATTATAATCAATTTTACTTTGTAACTGAATATACAATCTTAACAAGCATTTGACCATTTTCCTATATTAAATCCATGTTATTTCATCTCGTCTACAGGATTAACACTAATCTTAATTTTACCACTTTTATGGATTGAATTTTAAAAATTCTTACATAGACCATTATATTAAATATAATATTTATATTCTAATATTACAATGTTAATTTTTTTTTACCAAAATGATTAGTAAAAGTGATTAAAATTAATCACACTAGTTAAGACCAAATTAAGCTTAATTAGGGACTAAACCTTAAAATTAAGGGCCCAAATGACCTAAAAACTTGTCCAAAACCCATTTAATGTCCATAATTAGGCCATAACCATTACATTATTGAGTTTTTTAGTATGGTATGACTTTTTTTAGGTAATAATATGTGCACACCAATCTTGTTTCTAAAACATCCAAGTGAGTCATTTTCTTTCCCTATAAAAGGCCACCAACTCTACCCATTACTCACACCTCTCAAGCATTTTAATACCATCTAATATCTGACAAAGTATCCTCTTTAAAATCCTTCCTTGGATCTTGAATCGTCCCTTTGGGTAGAAATCTTCTCAAGGAAGCCTTTTGGCATAAACCAAAAGGAGTTACCTAATTAAGAGGTAACGTCTTCTCTTAAGCTCCTTTCCTTTATTTTCTTTCTTCACCCCATATTCTCTCATTATTTCATTATTGTATAAAACCCAGTATCATACATATACTAGTATTATTTATGAGATGTTTTTGAGCTACATGTTCACACACCTCCACCTAATGTATGTTGAACATACTATTTTTCTGTACGACGAACTACTACCTCACAAAACGATGATTGTTCATTTCTCTTTTACCACCAATCATGGTGGCCATTATTATGAATACTATATTTATATATTAAATATATTATATTTATTATGTGTTTAAGATTATGTATTTATTTTACAACAAACATATTTTTACCTTACATTTGGTTTTAAGATGATAATCTTGTTTGAGGAAATGTGGACTATCGCTCCCTCAAAGCGATGTGATTCATTCACACACAACATAGAATGCATTAAGGATGGATTTAGTGAAATTATATTTTATATATAATATATTAATGATAATGGAAAAATTATATATATATATATATATATATACATACGTATATATTTATTTCATTTATATATTTTCTTTCAATACTACAATAAAAATTGAAAACAACAATCATGCATATGTACAACTTACCGTCTCCATGAATGGTGTATTCTATTACATACTTCATTATGATATATATTTTTATAATATTAATATACTAGATATCCCAGATATTTATATCATGTTCTAAATTATGGAATCATGGTATAATTATAAGGATCAACAATATAACAAATTAAGACACATGTGAAGAACAAAGTGAATGTCACCCAAAGTGAAACTTTAGCACAGGATAATTAAAAAGCCGGTAATATAAAGTAATAATAAAACCATATATGGTATTATGTATAAGAATATTATTATGTAAAACATGTATAATAAACTTATATTTATCATACAAGAAGCTTGTATGATTACGGAGAGAGTCAAGACACAAGGTATGGGGATTTCATCTCACTTTTAATTTATATGAGATACAAGCTATGTTCACCACTATTTCCTTTTGCATTATGTTTGTACTAACCATTATTTTATTCTATTTTTCTTGTAATTAAATATATGGGTATTCACATATCCATTCTATGATCCTTCTTTTATGGGGTATAACCTCCAAAATTTACCAAATTGGTAAATCATTTTTTTCTAAATTTTCATTCTTTGAGACTCGTGTTTTTTATGCACCTAAACACTTCTTCAAGGTGTATATACATCAATTTTACATGTTATATGATGAATCTACTTATTTTAATTTTATATTATGCTTTATTTAATTTCCTTTTCTTATACAGAGTGTAGGATCCCAAGTCACCAAGTTATAAATGTCTATTGAGAAAATCTCTTCATTTCTTTCAAGATTGTTTATGTTTATGATTTATTAGAAGAAATATTATGATCCACAATTAAATAATATTAATTATTTTCCTTATACTATGTTTATTCAAGATATTATCATTTTTTATTACCATTTTTTCAACCTTTGGTACTTAAGATAATGTTTTAGTAAAATCTGGCCACCTCTCTCTTCGGTCGAAAATCGATTGTATTCTAAAACCATGATTTCAAAAATGTTTTCAAAAGATCCTTCAAGATAATTCCCAATTAAAAATTTATTTTAAAAATGTTTTATTATTTTAAAAAAAAATTAATATGTTTTCAAATATATTTTCAAATAAAAATGTTTTCAAAATGTGTTATATAATAAAAATTATTTTTTTTCAAAGAAGAAATTATATTTTACTTAAGTAGTATTTTTAAAAGATCTTTCAAAATTATTTCCCATATAAGATAATGTCCATTGTTGTTAATCATAACATTATGGGGAATTATTCAATGTCTCCATTAATTTTCATTCTCTTAATGGATTATGTTTTTAGGGCATGATGTTATGAAACCCATTTCTCTTTCACAAGTTATATACTTTTGAAACCCACTTCTTTTGATAGGTTATGTTTATGATGAAATGATTATGAAAATTGTATCTTTCCACATGTTATGATATGTTTACATGTTTATGATATCCATTTCATTTCACAGGTTATTATATGTTCATTTATGATCTTGTGGAACATGAATGTATTATTTCATTATGTGATGGGTGGGACCTATATCTCCCTTCAATGCATTGGGTAAAGATTTAAATCTCATAAGATAAAATATTGCTGGGATAAGGGCTAATCGGTTCGGTAATACTAGTTTGTAATGGGGGTTAATTAATTAAGCAATACATGGATGTAATGAGGGTCACTAGGTTCAGTAATACAGGTCTGGAATGGGGGTTACCCAGTTCATTAAAGGACTTTTCCCACTATAACGGTCTTGGAAATGATTCCTTGTCTACAATGAAAATCAATATATTCTTATTTGTGGAAAAAATTCCTTTTATTATTCCTTTGTTATGTTTTCATGGACTATTCTCAATATTTCATTATGATTCATGTCTTATAAACTTCCAATCTTTACAAAACGATCTTTGATATGGAAGTTACGATCTTCTATTTTCATGATCACATTATCATACCATTATGCTCAAGTTTGTGCTTACATGTCTCCCTTATTTAACCTTATTTAGAATTTTAGATCACCCTTTTTTATGTTTCCTTCCCCAAGTTATGAATATATTTATAATTTTTAAGGTGTCTAAGAATTGTTCTAGTCAAGAAAAACCTAGTGGGAGATAATGTTGCTCACGTATATATCAGTGTTTATGTAATACATGTTTCCAAATAGACTAGACTAGTATGGTATTCTTGCTTCTCTTTGTATAATGCTTATGTATTCTGAAAAAGTTATATAATGTTAATGTTTGTAAATATATGGTCTCTATAGTTGGTATAAGAGGAAAATTTTACTTAACATTTAGAAAATAGGATGATAAAACCTTGGTGAGAACCCTAAAGGCATGTATAAGGAAAAGTATAGGGTTGAGTCAAAGTATATGAAAGTAAACTGGATTTTTGGTGAATAATAGAGTGAGTGATTTCCCTGAAATACATCCATGTTTGGATAATACAAGTGGATGTGGCACTAGAAAAGATGTACCTTGGGGTAAAAACTCCAAAAAGTTGTTCTGTGCTTGATTCAGGGTAATCCCATACATGAAAACAGGACTTGCTGAACTCCTGGTTTGACACTCCAGAGGGATATGCTTTGGGAATTCAAAAAATATTCGTGAACCATTATGAAGGATAAAATCATAATTTGACTATGAATAACCTAGGATAAACCTATAGTGTCATAGATTAAGGAATGTTTCATAAGTTATACATCTTATAAGTGATTTTTCATGATTATGTGGTTCCTCATTAAGATAACTATTTCTTACTCAATGAATTTTGTTCAAGTCAATGGTTGAAACCCAAAGGAACCATATTAATGGTGATTATTATGGGAAATGAAAAAATTTTCCTCCTAAATAACTGAATGGTATGGGGGTTGGAATGATAAACCTCATTGCTACGATCACACAACTTTCTAAAGCTATGAAACACAGTGGAATTCCAAATGAGAAAAAGAGGGAACAACATTATGTTGAGTCTTTCATGAGGAAAAGTACACCTTCTTTCAGAGGGTCTCTTTATCCACTTCTTTCAAAATAATGGATTAGTATCATTGAAAATATATTCTCTATTCTTTAGTGTTCAGATCATGAGAAAGTCATTCTGGTTGTTTATCGGTTAGAAGGTGAAGAAGATCAGTGGTTGAATCTAATCAAGAATATAAGGTATCATGATGAGATTGAATCCATGTTTTTGGGATGATTTTATGAACATATTTTTTAATAAGTAATTTTCTATAATTATTCATACCAAGATGGATAAAGAGCTCCTTGATTTGAAGAAAAGGGATGATGTGTCTGTTGGTACCTATGAGGCTAATTTCAAAAGACTTGTGATGTATGCTTTAAAAATTATAATCCAACATGAAAGTCGAGTTGATAGGTTATTTGATGTATTAAAGACAAGTCTTAGAATGATATTGGATATAATATACTTTAGTAGCTATGAAGAGATTGTGTGTTGTGAAATCAAGGTAGAAATAGAGGTAGGAGTTAGGTTTCAATCACATGGTTTTAACAAGAAGTGGAAGATAGAGTTTTAAAGAAACTGTAAAAACCATAGATAAATGAATATGAAAATTCCTTTATCCTCTAGGTGTAGGAAAAATCATAGAAGAAATTGATATAGGGGGTCTAATAAATGTTTTAAGTGAGGAAGGGAAGCCATTAGGAAATTGATTATCGAGGTGATGAGAATAAGATTGATCAAAATTCTAATAGGAAAAAATATTTATAGAATTCACCTCCCACAATTCAATGCTACAAGTTTAAGTAGAATAGGAATTTTGATAACCACTACCCAAACCTAAGGGTTGGTGATGATGATCGATGCTATAAACCTATTAAGCTTTGGGATAAGGATAAATCTCATGTAATCGTCATTTCTAATTAGGGGTGAAATAACGATGTGATGAAAGGTACACTTACCATTAACTATAGAACTAATAAGGTAATATTTTATTCTATATATACCCAATATTTCATATCTATATTATTTGGTAAGGGTGTTAAGATTCCTCCAAAAACAATTATAGGTGGAATTATCCGTGAAGACTTCTAATGGTATGATGATTTAATCACAAGACTATGATTCCTCTATGGTAGAATTTTGTGGGAATTTGATTCCTACAAATCTTATCATTATTCTTTTCATAGAATTTTATGTCATCCTTGGAATGGATTTACTTTCTATTTATAGATCCCACATCAATTGTCAAGGAAATAAAGTTACATTCGATATTTCAAACCCTCCCATGATCATCCACCAATGTGATGATAAGTATGAAATTCCTGTGGAGAATACATCCAGTGTATGGGTCTTAATTTATATTCAAAAGGTTTTTTTTCTCTAATGGTTGGGGAGAAGATTGGTATCGATGATATGCTTGTTGTTCTGTATTTTGTGGATGTATCTTCAGAATAGTTTCCAATTCTTCCATCAAAATTTTAAGTAGACTTCTCAATAGAACTTGTACATGGTTCCACACCAATTTCAAAGACTCTTTATAGAATGTATCTTATTGAGTTGCAGTAATTAAAGAATAAAATCCAAGAAAACCTTAATTGGAGACTCCTTTGATCGAGTGTGTCATCTTGGGGTGCGCCAGTTCTTTTTTGGAAAAATAAATATAGATCAATGTGACTCTGCATTGATTATTGTGAGTTTAACAAGATCACAATCAATAACAATTATCCTCTTCCCCTTATTGATGACTTGTTTGATCAACTGCATGGATCTCAATACATTTCTAATATTTACCTTCTTTCTGGATATCATCAATTGAGGGTCACAAAGGAGGATATTTTCAAGAAAACATTCCGTACAAGGTATGGTCACTATGAATATATATTTATGCCTTTTAGTCTTACTAACTCCCATAGAATCTTCATGGATTTAATGAATATAGCCTTTCGAGATTACCTCTAACATTTTGTGGTAGTATTTATAGATGATGTTGTTATCTATCTGAAGAGAAAGAAAGAGAATGAAGATAAATGGATAATTTTATTGAGGATCCTAAGGAAGGATAAGTTGTATGAAAAATTTACAAAGTCTGAATTTTGGAAACAAAAGTTTTCATTTTTTGGTCACATATTCTCAATAGATGGTATAACAGTAGATCCTTCAAAGAAGAAGGCTATTGAAAGCTGTCCTAGACCAACCATGATGATCGAAATTCATAGCTTTCTAGGTTTATCTGGATATTATCAATGGTTTTTGGAGAATATATTAGGACTATCTAATCCTATGTCCAAGTTAACTTGTAAGGGTGTTAAGTTACTATGTAATGATGAATGTGACAAAAATTTCAAGGAACTAAAGATAAGGTTGGTCAGTTAACCTGTTCTTACACTACCCTATAGCGGAGAAGGGTTTTTAATCTATAGCGATGCATCCAATAATGGATTGGGATGTGCTTATGAAAAATAATATGGTTATATTCTATGCCTCATGACTATTTAATATTAAGGAGGAAAATTACCCTACTCATGATTTGGAGTTATTAGCAGAAAATTTTACATTAAATATATGGAGGCATCGTCTTTATGGATAAAAGTGTGATATATATACTGGTCATAAAAGTTTAAAATATTTATTCACACAAATGGAGTTGAACTTGTGCCAGATAATATGGTTATAGTTGATAAAGGATTATGATTACTCAATACATTACCATCTTGGGAAAACAAAAAAGGTGGCCGAAGATTTGAGTCGAAAAGACCATGCTAGCTTATCTATGATGAGGATCACAGAAAATCCAAAATTTATTGATTTTCAAAGGATTGATCTAGAAATCTAGTATGAAGGGGGGAAATACTATCTTTCTCAATTGAATGTTCAACCATCTATATAAGTGAAGATTAAGGATTCTTAGAAGGAATATGAAGAGCTACAAAATAAGGTCATAAATGTTCCTGAGTTGAACCATGATTAGGATGGAATGATAAAGTTTAAGAACCATGTATGTGTTCCTTCCATGCCAGATTTAATGAAGGGTCTATTAGAGGAAGCTCATAGTTCTTCATTTTGTATTCATCTTGGAAGTAAAAAGATGCATAGGGTATTGAAATAATACTTATGGTGGGATAACATGAAGAGAAATATCACAGAGTTTGTGTCTCGATGTTTGGTATTCTAGTAAGTTAAGGATGAAAAAATTCAAAAGGGATGTTGAATCCAATACACATACTGAAGTGGAAATGGGAGAACATCACAATGGATTTTTTCATTGGACTACCCAAAACCTCTAAAGGGTTTAATTATCTATGAGTGGTTGTTGATCGTCTTACTAAGTCATCACACTTTATCACCATCAGAGAAGATTTCTCTCTTGATTAGTTTTCCATAATATACCTTAAGGAAGTGGTATAGTTGCATAGTGTACCACATTCCATTATATCATATCAGGATCCAAGGTTTACCTCAATGTTCGGGTGAAGTCTTCAGAAAGAACATGATATAGAATTGAGTTTCAGCTTGACTAATCATTGTGAAATGGATGGTCAGTCTGAAAGAACAATCTAAACCTTAGAGTATATGATGAGATATTGTTATCTGAATTTAAAAAGTGTTTGGGATCAACACCTTCCTATGGTTGAGTTTTCTTACAACAATACCTTTCACTCATGCATTCATATAGCACCAAATGAATCCATCAGTGGTATGAATGTAGAACATCAATGTGATAGTATGAGTTTGGAGAAATAAATATATTAGGAGGTGATATTTATGAAGAAATAGACAAGAAGGATAGAACTATTCAGCAGTATTTCAAGGCATCTCAAAGTCAGCAGAAAAGTTATGCTGATAACTATCAGTGTGATATTGAATTAAAAGTTGTTGAAAAGGTGTTTCAATAAATCTCACCCCGGAAGAAAGTTATGAGATTTAGGAACAAAGGGAATGAAATCCCTAGGTATATTGGTCCCTTTTAGATTCTTGATCATATTGGGATGGTAGCTTATCACACGGGACTTCCTCCAAATCTATCTCAATTCCATGATGTGTTCCAAGTATCACTCCTAAGGATGTATATACCTGAACCATCACATGTACTAAACTCAGAGGTCATATTTATAGAGAAGTATCTTTATTACATGGAACAATCTTTTGAAATTCTTGACCAATAAGAGAATGTTCTAAGAAACAAGACCACTCACCTAGTCAATGTTTTGTCCTAATTTTTTTACTCGAATGATGAAATTTGAGGGTGAAATTCATTTTAAGGGGGGTAGAATGTAACTATATGAGATTTATGGACATGTTTTTCAAATAAATTTTAATTTTAATTTCTATATTTTAATACACTAAGTCAAATATTCTTTTTTGACACAACAACAACTTGGCATACATTACACGTAACACTGATTTGGCATCTGATACATGCAACACTGAGTTTCTATGAGACAAATATTTTTATTATATTAATTACTTAAATAAGATGATTATAACCTAGTCATTAAACTTAGTAATATAAATAGTAATAAATAATTTTCAAATATTTTTTATAATTGTTTTATATTAATAAAACATATTGATAATGAAAGGTATGATTTTTGGTAAAGTCTTTTTAATGTTTAAAAAAAATTGTCGAATGAACCAATTTTAATGATGAAAGTAATTATAGACAAATTTTAAAATTTAATTTTATAAAATAAAACTCATTTTTGAATTTAAAATTTCAAAATAAGATTAGGGGGAATTTTTGGGACTTTTCAGAGAAACATCATTTTTTGATGAGTAGTGAAAATATTGCTTTTTAGTTAAAAACAACATTTTTTTCAAACTAATTATTAATGCTAAATAATATTATAAATGTTTTTATGGTCACATTAGATAAATAATAAATCTATTTATATAGTGTAATTCAGTATATTCAATTTCACTTTGTAACTGAATATGAAATCTTAACAAGCTTTTGAACATTTTCCTACTTTAAACCCCAATTATTTCCTCCCCTCTCTGAGGTTAGCACTAATCTTAAATTTTCTGATTCTATGAATTGAATTTTAAAAAATATGAAATAATCTATTTTATTCAGTCTAATATTTAGGGTCTAATAAGAAAATGTTAATATTTGACCAAAATGATTAGTAAAATTAATTAAAATTAATCGTAATAGTTAAGGCCAAATTAAGAAAATTAGGGACGAAACCTTACAATTAAGAGCCCAAATGACCAAGAAACATGTAAAACACCCATTTAATATCCATAGTTTATCCATATAGATTAGATTATTGATTTTGGTTGGTTTTTTATGAATTTATTTTGATAATAACATGTTCACACCTAACTTGTTTCTAAAAATTCGAAGTGAGTCCTTTTCTTTCCCTAGAAAAGTCCACCACCTCTACTCATCCATCACACCTCACAAAACATTTACGTTAATCAAATAACAGCCCAGATATATTCCAAAAAATCCTCTATTTGACCTTGAATCCTCCCTTTGGACAAGAATCTTCCCAATGATTCCTTTTGGCATATACCAAAATGAGTTACCCGATTAAGAGGTAACATCTTCTCTCAAGCTCCTTTACTTTATTTTCTTTCTCCACACCCTCCACAATATTTATTTCATTATTGTGTGAAAAAAATATAATCCATATAATAGGGTGATTTTTTGTATAGTTTTTTACCTACCCTTACACACACCTCCATCAAATAGATGTTGAACATATTGTTTTTGTGTACGTAAAACTACTGCCTCCTGAAACGATGATTATTCATTTCCCCTTTACCACCAATCCTTTTGTACATTTTGATAAAAAATATTTTTATATATCTAATATATTATATTTATTATGTATTTAATATTATATATTCCTTTTAAAACACACATCTTTTTTACTTCAATTTGGTGTTAAGACGATAATCTCGTTTGAGGAAGTGTATACTACTGGCCCTCAAAGTGATGTGATTCATTCACACACCGCATAGAATGTACTAAGGATGGGTTTAGTGATATTATATTTTATATATAATATATTCATTCTATAGTTATAATTATATATATATACATACATACATATATATATGTTTGTCATTTTCATACTTTCTTTCAATAAGACAGTAAAAACAGGAAACAATGTTCATGCGTACATACAACTTACTGTCTCCATGAATAGTGTATTCCATTATGTACTTCATTACTATATATATTATTTTAATATACATATACTTGGTATAAATTATTTTTATATAATTTCATTAACTTTGGAATCATTATATATGTATAAGGATCAAGGATATAACAAATTAAGTCACATGTGAAGAACAAAGCGAATTTCACACGAAGTGAAACATTAACATAAGAACATTTACAAGAGGGTAATATAAGGTCATAATTAAACCAAATATTGTATTATATATAATAATATTATTATGAAAAGTATGTATAATAAACTTATATTTATTATATAGGAATCTTGTATGAGTACAGAGAGAGTCAAGACACAAGGTAAGGGGATTTCATCTCATTTTTAATTTATGTGAGATACAAGCTATGTTTTATACTCTTTACATTTGTGTGGTGTATTTCCTTACCTTGATTTTATTATATGTATATTTTAATTAAAATTTTTTATTCACATATTAATTTTATTATCCTTATTTCATGGGGTTTATCTTTCAAAAGTTACCAAATCGGTAAAATAGTTTTGTCTCAATTGGCCTTCTTTGAGACTCATATTTTGTTATGAACATAAACTCTTATTAAAGGTTTATATAATTAAATTTTACACGTTATATAATTAATTTAATTCTTTTTAATGATATATTAAGCTTTATTTAATTTCATTTTCTCTCATGGAGTGTATGATCTCAATTCACCAAGATATAAGAGTTTGTTTAGACAATCTCCATGTTTTTTTGAGATTATTTATTTTTATGATGTTTTTAATGAAATATTGGGAGAAATAATTCAAGAATATTCATGATTTTCCTTATCATATATTTATTAAATATATCCTAAATTTTTAGTTCCATTTTTCCACTCTTTGGTACTGAAGTTAATGTTTTAGTAAAATCTGATTGCCTCTCCCTTCGGTAGGTAATCTATTATATTCAAAAACCATGTTTTAAAAAATGTTTTCAAAATATACGTTAAGATAATTATGAAGGAAAAAAGGAACATAATTTTCTTTTAAATCTTTTTTCATATGTTTTAAAATCTATTTTCATAGAAATTTTTTTTAGTAGATGTTATACAATAAACAACATTTTTCTTCAAAGAATAAAGTATATTTTCTTCAAGAAGTGTTTTTAAAAGATCATTCAAAATTATTTACCATCTAAGATAACATCCATTGGTGTTAAAAATGATTTTATGGGGAATTATTAAATGTATCCATTCATATTATTTATGTAATGGATTATGTTTTGATGGAATGATGTTATAAAACCCGTTTCTTCTTCACAGGTTATATGCATTGGAAAATTACTACTTTTCATGAATATTGTTTATGATGAAATGATTATGAAACCTATATCTTTCCACCAGTTATGATATGTTCACATGTTTATGATACCCATTTCATTTCATGGGTTATGATATGTTCATTTATGATCCTGTGGCACATATATGTATGATTACATTATGTGATGGGTGGGACCTATATCTCCCTTCAATGCATTGGGTAACAATTTATATACCATGAGATAAAATAGGGTTGGAATGAGGGTTAATTGGTTTAGTAATATAGGGCTAGAATGGGGGTTAATCTATTCAGTAATTCAGGGTTGGAATGAGGGTCACTCGGTTCAGTAATATAGGGCTAGAACGGGGGTTACATGGTTCACTAAATGACATTGTACACTAATATGGTCATGGAAATGAGGCCTTGGATACTATGGAAATCAGTATATGATTATGTGTTGCCAAAATTCCATGTCTTATTCATATGTGATGTTGTCATGGGCCACACTCTTTATTTCATTATGATTCATGTCTTATGAACTACCAATATTTATTCCATGATATTTGATATGTAGGGTATGATCTTCTATTTTCATGATCACATTCTCATACCCACATGCTCATGTTTATTCTTACAAGTATCCCTTGTATACCCTTACAGATCATTTGAGCTCACCAAATTTTTACATTTCCTTCCCCAATCTGTAAAGATATGTATTATGTTCGAGGTGTCTAAGATAGGTGCTAGTCAAAAAGAACCCAGTGGGAGATAATGTAGCTCACTTAGGTATCAGTGTTTATTTATTCTATATTTCCAAATCCACTACAATAGTATGGTATTATAGAATATATTTTTATAATGTTTATGTATTTCACAAAAGTTATGTAATGTTAATGTTTGTAAATTAAGGGGTGCTATAATCAACCAGTTCAGTCCAATATTCCTTTATATTTTTTCTTATATGATTATTTCTATCCTATTAAATGGGAGACCCATTCATGTGATACCAAGGATTTTATCATAAGAACAACACAGATTCATACATGGAAGGGGAATACAAGGTGTAGTGGGTATTGAATATAAAATGGTTGATTACAACAAAAATATGTCTTTCTGCTCCATCATTATCATCAAAGTATATATGAACAAGGTGAATAAAAGATTTAAGTGGAGATTTATTATCAGGGTGATGAGAATTTTTGGCATCAAATAATGTGGTATTGAACTATTTTTTAGGTGTTATACTTCCTCATGGATTTCCATCTCCCTCATGGGAAAAATATTTGGTTTTTTTGAGGCAACCAACAACATAAGGAAAGGTGACCCGGTCTCCCCAATAATATTCATCATGACTCAGTATATGCTCTCAATGAATGTTAAATGTGGTATTGAAATGGGATCTAACATACCTTATAGGAACATGTATGGGAATTTCATGGTCTCCCATCTTTTATACATATATTACTTCCTCCTCTTTATTAATGAAAGACAAATATCCATTATAGGACTGAACAAAATTATGCAGTTGTACAAAAAACATAGTGGTCATAAGATCAATCAAGTGAAATGCATTGTGAATATCTCTAAAAAATGGTTGGTGATTCATAATATAATAATTAAGAATAATATAAGAAGTTAAATAGGTCATTTACCAATGTATTATCTTGGTTCTCTACTCTCTAATGTATGAATCAATAAGTCTTAGTTTGATGGAACATTTAACAGAATCATAGGCCACATCTGTGATTGGAAAACTTCTTTCATTCATTTGGTGGATGAATAACTATGGTTAATAGTGTGATAAAATATATCCCAATGCATGTATTGTTAGTAATAAAAGCACCGAAAGGTAAAATAGATCGACATGAAAATATCATGAAGTTACTTTTTGGGATTCAAAACTAGTTGGAAGATTACACTGGGAATATTTAAAGAGGATAAAAATGTTGACTGATGAAAGAGAAATAAACTTAAGTTACATTTTAGAGGACATGAAATCAATGAAGGATAAACTATCATGGGAAATAATTGAATGGGAAACTATGTGGGTGATATTCATGCATTATAGGTTTAGAGACGATGGGACAGAGTGTGTTGTGTGCAAAATATAGATGACATGTCTGTAAAGGTGCATGATTGATCGTTTAGAAACTACGAAAGGAAGGTAAAGATGGGTTGTAGGTAGTGGTGATATTAACTTATGGAAGGAGGACTAAGTCAGAGTTCCTATCAGTTTTCTATGTTTTCTAGTCCCAAAGATAACATCCAATGAATCCAACAAGTTTTTAGGCATTATCAATGCCACCCTCAATCAACGAAAACAAATAATATTTTATAGCATCAACCAATCAGACGATCCTAACATTTCCATGTTTACATAATCCACTTCCAGTAGACTTAATGGTTTGTAATTATGGTAAATAGTTCATTTTAATAGAGATAATAATGAGTGGATGGATAATATTTGGTACAAAAAATCCCCTTTAAAATTAATTTTATGGTTTGGAGATTTAGGAACCAAGATTTTCCTACTAATGAAAACGTGTAGAAGAGAGGTATTCATCTGGCCACCAAATACTAGTGTTTTTATTCTATAAGCCAATAATATGTGTGGACCCTATTATTAAAAGGGTAATGTGAACATGACATTTGGAATCTACTTAGACACTTCATGGGTATTGACAGTCACGGATAAACCATGTTGATTTTCTCAAATCATGGTATCATAGAATGTGGCAGAACATTATGGAAGTTAAAGCTCATAGCATGATATTCACCATAGTGTGGTGGATAATTTTATAGGAACACAAAAACTAAATGTAAGGTATGATTTAGTCAATTCATTTAATATAACTCATCTAAAATCTCTGGTGGGGGAGCTCACAGGTCTTCTACATGATGAGGGGACAACATTCTCATTTAGAAGTTACATCATAAGGTTGGTTGGTAACATGGAAGGTTCTTGTGAGATCAAAAAAGGTGCATAAGTTAGATGGATTTTACCAATGTTGGGGTTGATGAACTATGTGGATGGTTCCTGTACGGCTAGTGTTTTGAGAGGAGGTGGAATTTTGTGTGATAGATTTGGGACTATAATTTTTGGTTTCAGATCCTTCTAAAGTACAAGAAATTATATTGGTGTAGAAGAATGGGAAATGGTGAGCGGTCACAGGTTATGTAGATTACATAACCTTTTTATTACATAGGTGAAATCTGATTCTAAAGTTTCATTTGAGTTATGTTGGGGTAAGTCTTTCCTTCTATTGGATTTGATTTACATTATCAGGAGCTGTAGGAGGATAATTGAAAAAGGGATTGATATTGGTCACTCGTGGTGGGATGGAAACATCATGGATGATGAATTAGATAGAAAATGGATACTAGAGATCCTGTCATTATATAATTTTTTACTAACCCCTTTTAAATGAATGAAAGCTCATTGTTAGGGGAGGAACACGAGGTCTTCACCTCTTTTAACCCCCTTGACCCAGATATTTTGTACAAATTTTTCTATAATTCATTAAAAAATAAATTTTCATACATCCATTGGGATGATAAGTTTCAGGAACCATTTAAGTGTTCCATCCATACCAGACTTTAAGAAGGATCTGTTAGAGTAAGATCATAGTTCTTTATTATTAATTCATTATGAAAGTAGAAAGATGTATATATATTTGAAAGAGTATTTCTAGGGGTATGGTATGAAGAGGGATATTGAAAAGTTTTTATCTCATTTCATTATATATTAGAAATTCATGGATGAAAAAAAACATGGGGTTGTTACAAACATTACCCATACAAAAATTAAATGGGAAAACATCACCATGAATTTTGTTATTAGACTCCCAAAAATGTCTAAAGATCATAATTCTATATGGGTTGTATTTTATTTCATTAAAATTCTAGCACACCTCATCACTATTATAAAATATTTATCTCTTGATCATCTTTCATAGATATACATAAATGAGGTGGTAAGGTTTCATGGATTACCCCATATTGTTATATCTTATCATTATATGAGGTTTAACTTGATGTTATTGTGCAGTCTTCCATGAGATTTGGATACAAAGTTATGTTTCAGCATAACTTATCATCTATATATATATATGGTCATTCTGAGAGAATAATTCAAACACTATAGAATATTTTGAGATATTTTTGTATGTATTTCAAAGGTGATTGGTATCAACACCTTCCTCTAGTTGAGTTTTCTTAAATCAATATCTTTCACTCGACCATTCAAATGGCTCCATATGAATCTATATATAGAAATAAGTGTATAAATCCAACATGCTAGGTTGAATATAGAGAAAGAAATATATTGGGGCCTAATATAGCTGAGTAAATTGTTGATAAAGTCAGATCTATTCACCAACACATCAAGGAATCTCAGAGTCGGTATAAATTTTAAGCTAAAAATCATTCTCTTGATCTAGATATTGAAGTTAGTGATAATATTTTATAATGAATTTCTTCATGGAATAATATTATAAGATTCCATATGAAATTTAATCTAATCCCTAGGTATATTCTCCCCTTCCTGATTCATGATTTAGTGAGGATGGTGGATTATGACTCTGTGATTCCATCAAACATCTCTAGACTCCATGTTGTGTTCCATGTATCCTTCATGAGGAAGTGTACACCTAATCCTATTGAGATTTTGTACCATTGAGAGAACATGATATGAAATAACACCACTAATATGATCAATGTTTTATATATAAACCAATAACATAAGTAAGATACATGGGAACCCAAGTATATGATGAGGGAAAAGAATCCTCATCTATTTCTATCAGAGTTACAAAATTTTTAAGGATAAATATATTTTAATGGGGGTGTAATCTAACTCCTTGATATTTTTTGAAATATATTTTTTAAAATAAATTTAATTTCTTTAATAGCATAAATTTCATGAAACATTGAGTTTTAATGAACCATAATATACAATTAATATTATCATATAAACAAGACTGTTATAACCTATCCATTAAAATTATAGGTATGAATAGAAATAAAGATATTTTGAAAAAAATAATTTCAAAATTTTTGTTAAATAAAATATATTTATAAATAAGTAGTAGTTTTTGGTAAATTCTTTATGTGTTTCGAAAATTCCATTTCTCAAAAAATTATTTTTATTGATTTTTGAGAAAAAAATATTTTATCCTAATTTTATAAAATTTATTTGAAAAAATGAATTTCATTTTTTAGTTAACATGTCAAATATATATTATGGTAATTTTTTTTATTTTTCTTAAAAGTTTAATTTTTTTAATGAATAGTGAAAATGTTGATTTTTTTAAAAAACTGCCTCTTCATTTAAAGAATTTACAGTTCCCATTTTTAATAAAGTTTTAAAAGTAAAATTAGTAAAATTATATCATAATTAATCTAATTTATTAAATTTGGATCAATTTTATATTGAATTTTTATATTTAAACTTTTTACACTTATGAAAATGTTTTCTTTGGATGACCATTTTTTCACCGCGTCGGCGAGTTTAATTTTAAATTAAATTATTCCATTAGTTTGAAGTGACTATATAAAAATGGATTCTATATTTATAATTAGAATAATTAATATTATATTATAATGTTAGAATAATTTTTTTCATATTGAATTGTAAAAACAGCAAAACTTAATTAACACAATTGAGGTTTAAACAGGTTTACTTGGGCGTTAAATTAAAACGATAACAGATAAAATGACCAAAAAACATTTCTAGATCCTATTTTGTGGTCATATTTCAACCGTTTATCATATAATGTTTTCAAATTATCCCATTTTACCCTTTATTATGTTTAAAACGTGGAAATATTTTTTTCTTTTCACTAATTACAAGTGCCTCCTTTGGGAAACCCCTCTGCTCTCCTCATCACACTACCAAAGAATTTTGGTTACACCTATCCCTACCGAAATACCTTAATTAATTCCCTCCATACATACTATAGTAATGACGTTGATTTATAAACCCTATCAAGAAAGCTTTAGAAGTAATCCTAAGGAGGTTCTCTGAAAAAGAGGTATAGTCCATAACCTTGTATTTTTATTTTATTTTTTATTCTAACTCCTTCAAATCATCTTCAAACATAATGATTTAATAAAATATGTAACTTAAAATATTGAGATGTTATTATGTTAATTTAATGACTTATATCCATCTCATATCCAATCAAATGGGAAAAGATTTTGTCGATCATGTGTATGGAAGACTACCACCTCGAGAACCGCTGTAATTCATTTTCCATAACCGCCTCTTATTTATGGATATAATGAGATATTTAAAGTTTTTATATTATATTTATAAAGGAACTATAATTCCATAATTATAATATCACATCTACCTTCCTACATCCCAATCTTTTCAAAAACTATAATGTGGCTCGTGCTACGTGTGAACTGTCGTCTCCATGATGTGATGTGATGGGTTTTTCAAATTATTTTGATATGGATGGTAATGAGTGTATATTTAATGAATATATATGATATAAATATTATTATTTAATGTTGAATTAATATTTACATTTTTTCATACCATCGATCAAGAAAATTAAAATATAGTTCAAGTGTACCTACGACCTACCGTCTATGAATAGTGTAATTCATTTTTGATCTTTGACTTTTAAAGTTCAATCTACATAAATATATAAGGAATATATATTATATTTATATCAGGGTTAAAATTATGAGTATTACGGAACCATGATCAAAGTAAATGTATCAAAAATAAAAAACCAAAACATACATGAAAAATGAAGCAGTTATTACCCAAAACATTATTTTAACAAAAATGTTGTTAATAAATGGGTAATAAAATTTCATTAGTAAATAAGATAAGATATGATATGTATTATTATGGTCAAATAATATATTTTTAATTAACATATATTTATTACATAAGATTTTTGAATGTGCATGAAAAATTTTGACACCTAAGGTAAGATAATTTTTGTCTCGCTTTTATTTATGTGGGACACATGCCATATTCACCACTTGTTTCTTTTGAGGGGTTTATATTCTTACCGTAAATTTATTTTATGATTATTCTCATTTAACTTATGAGATATACATATCCATATGTGGTTATTTATTTCATGGGTCTTATGATTTAGACATTATCAATGTGAAAAAGCTTTTATGTTACAATCTCATTATTTATGAGGATTGTTTATGATTATCATTCTAATGATGAAATATTACGATCTATCTCTCAATAAACTCATGTATTTTCTTTATAAAATTAAAATTTCTATATATAAGAAAATTAACTTCTATTTTATTCTCTTTAAGCACTCAAGAGACCAAAATAATATATTTAATAAAAATCAAATTTATTTCTCTCTTTGTTAAAAAATCATTATTAATCAATGTTTGTATTTTTTAAAAACTTTTTAGATAAAGTTTTTACTATTATACAAATATTGTTTAAATAAATTTTTACCCATGTTTTATTTTTCAAAAAATTTCTAAAAATGAATTTTCATTTTCATTTTTTGAACAATGAACTTTTGAATTTTTAACAAAAATATTAAAGGATTTGTCATTTTACCTTGTATATGATGAATGGTATTTTCCAAAATCATAACCACTCAATGATTTAAAACTATATTTAAAAGTTTACAAGTTTATTTTCAAATAAAATGTTATCTTTAATATTTTGGGAAATTTTTAGATCTTGAATAAGTGTTGTCAAAGTGGAAAGGTTATTTTACTTAAGAAATGTTCCATGTTATCTTTAAAAATCATTTTCCATATAAGATTTACCACATAAATATTATAATGTAAGAACATTGTTTTTGATAGTGTGTATGAAATGCAACACCAACTTTTGAAAGGAATATAATGTCCTTATAATTTACATTATATTTATAATTTTAAAAGAAATTAATCTATTATATAGCTTTCAATACATGAAACACTATGTTTGTAGAGACCCGTATCCTGACGTACATTGACATTACATTAATTTTGAGGAATACTTAGTACATAACAAAAACACACACACAAGGATCGTAATAGTTTAGTGTCTTTGGAAACTCGGAACATAATCTTCTAATCGTGGTGAAAGATCTTCAATATCTCCCATAAAGATCTTCCCTTTTTTTTACCTAAAACCTTTCTTTATATCCTGGGGAAAAGAAAACATAAAAGGGTGAGCTCAAATGCTCAGTAAGGGTAAACAAAGGAGAAATCAATCACATCATATTCATAAGAACATAACTTTTGGAAATCTTAACCTGCAAAAGAGAGCATAATTTCATAACATGGGATAAATCATGGCAGTGAAATGTAATCACAATAATAATAACTTAAAACATGAAACTTTGTGGCATACACACATAATCATAGAGAATCATTTCTTGTTAGTCAATACTCATTGCCAAGACTATCTTAGTGGACAAAGTCCCTTTCTGAACCGAGTCACCCTCGTTCCAGTCCTGTTTCACTGAACCGGTATAACCTACCGTTCCAGCCCTGTCTATCTCATGAGATATAAAATCTTTACCCAATGAATTGGAGGGAGATATAGGTCCCACCCATCTCATAATGATACCATTCTTATGTGTGCCACAAAATCATAATCATACATCATAGCATAACCCATGTAATAAAAATGGGAATCTTAAACATCATGACATCATAAAACAATTCATATAATACAAAGGAATTCATAAAAATAATTCCAACACAGCATAATCAAATCAATGTAATAATAGGTATTAAAACATAACCCTTTATTATCTTAGATGGAAAATAATTTTGATAAAACACTTGAACTCCATTCTTGAGGAAAATATCCTTTTTTACTTCAAAAATATTTTCCTTTCTTAACATGTCATAAAATTTTAAACTAAAAGAATTTTATTAAAAATAAACTTGAAAACTTGTAAAAGAAGCTTCTTGGAAAAAATGTTTTAAAAATCCATTCATGCCGTATAAGTTAAAAAAAACATTCTTCGTACTTTTGTCGGAAAAGTCAAAAAGTACCTCGTACGAAAAAAAAGACAAAAGATTCCTTTCATATTCTTTACTAAAAACTCACCGAAGGGTAAAATTGGATTTAAACTATTGTAAGTGGATGGAAACAATATTACATATTGATGGATCATGGATGTGGATGATAAAATACACCCCAATAAATACTTACGAATAAACAATCTCGGATAAAAATGAGATTGTGATATTTCCCTTACCTTAGGTCCGATTTGCTTCGTATGTGTCCGAACCTCCTGTATAATGATTTAAATAATGTCATTGAATTATTAAAGAATAATATTCATTGTTATGATATCATATATGGTTCACTTATGACTTTATATTACCCGTTCTTTTGTAAATTCCATGTTAAAGAAGCGTTTTGGGTAAAATCGTTTCATTTATCGTAGGTGTTTTGACTTGTTGTTATTGACATTATTATTACTTATATCATGATTTAATTACTTCCAGAATATAAAATATGATTTATATATCATATATATTCAGTATATATATATATATAATAGATAGATAAATGAAATGAAAAACACCGTTCATGGAGACGGTAGTCCGTACGTACGCATGAACGCTGTTTTCCTTTCCTTATTGTCTTGAATGGAAGTAAGTAAATGACATACATATATATATATATACATAAATCCAGTAGCTTTTTAATGTCATATATTTCATTATTATTTCTTATATATACTTTATAATCATTCTTAAATGGTTAACATGGAGAATGAATCTCATCGCGTCGTGGAGACGGTAGTCCGTACGTACGCACAAGCGATGATATCATTTCCATAAATATTGAATTGAATTGGAGTGGATTATACAATATATCAGAATAAATATGATGTTGTAATAACTATGTATAGTTATTCTTTACACCATTATACCCATCCAATTAAGGTAGTGGCGGAAAATAGATTACACCACGGCGTGGAGACGGTATTCCGTACGTACGCACGCGCGGTGATTTCCTTTTTCCGTAGGATGGATAGAAGGTTAATTATAGTTGTTTCATATTTATAATAACATATCAGTATATAATAAATACTGATGTTATTACTTTATCATGAAACAACTAAATAAGAAGAAGTTGAAGAAGAAAGAAATTGAAAAGATCGGTAATGGATATTACCTCTTCTTTGAAACGCCTCTTTGAATCCTTCACTTAGGGAACTAAGATTGGTCTTTGAAGAAGACCAGGACCTCTAGGATTATTCTAGGAAAGTGTATAAGGGATTTTGGCAGGGGTTGGCCGAGCTTGAGTGCTCTATTTGGTGTGAGGAGGAGGGGGAGGAGGTGCCCTTTTATAAGGGAGGAGAGGGGCACTTTAGGAATATCTCAAAATATTATTTTATATTAAAGTCAAAATCGGTTTATAATGGTTCAAAAGGGTCTTATTTCTAAGATAAAGTGGTGATGGGTCGAAATAATATCAACCAATAGGATTTAGACAAGTTTATGTTATTATTTTAACCTTATCAATTAGATTTAACTCTAAGTTAAATAATTTAACTTTTACCGTGTCTTTTTGTTTTCTTACACTATATGGTTAATACACTTACTATAACATGCCAAACGAACCCCAAATTGTTTATTATTAATATATATATCCTTAGATAAGTCTTTTGGCCGAACCTTATATTTTTAGGAATAAAATAACAATTAATAATATAATATTAGATTTAAAAACTATTTTGTGTCAATTTTGACACTATTTGATATATGATTTTTGTGAAAGTCATAACAGAATTATATGTTCGAACCAAGTTGATTAAATCAACACTAATATATCATAGTAACCTATAAAATTAGTGGGATTCATAAAAAGTCTTAAATTACATTTATTTTTGTATTTATAATATCAATTATGTCAATATTTCATTAATAAGATAATTACTGCATCATCTTTGTGTCAGAAATAAATTAAATTATTTGATGTCTAAAAATTACAAATAAAATACCATTATGTAGGAAATCGTTTTAGCTTTCTAATGAATATTTAAAATCGAATTTAACTTATGTATAACCCTATATTAAAAATGTTTTAGTAAATAAACTTTTATTTTAACTCTTTTAACTCTTCTTTGAATTAAATAATAATAAATGTCCTAATCTAATCCAAGTGGGCCTAAATGATAATATTTTACACTTAAGGTTGTTTTTGGTCGAGATACACTTGTTCAATAGAATTAGGACATGTGTTAGGGTAATAATAATATCATTTTTACCCTTAATTACCCTATTTACTTTTAACCGTGGTAAATAAAAGTAAAAAGTTACTATTCACCAAAAATTATTTTCATCTCATTGAACCACATTTTACTTACTGACATCAACCCTGTCTCTCGGATTTTTGAAATTCCATTCACAGAAGCGGTAAAATTAAGTTTTATGAAAAATTCAGTTTTTTTAACTACCACTTAGTAGTTTCACTATTCATCAAAAATTGATGTTTTTCAGAACAATGCCAAAATTTCATCCTAAGCTATATTTAATATTCCGAATTCAAAAATGAAGTATATTTTACCAAATTCATAACATAGAAGTTGCATTAATTAATTTTATAATTAAATCCCGCTTTTAAAACAAATAGCGTGTTTTTTAAGAAACAATATCTATCAAAAGATTGACACTTGATTATGTCTGGTTTAAATGTGAAATTACATCCAATGACCAACATTGTATTAAATTGTAAAAATATATTCTAAATATACTTTAAAACCACTCAAATTAATAATTTATCACTATTAATTATTTCGATTAAAAAAGTTGTTTTTAATTATAATTTAGTAATTTTCACTATTCATCAGAATATGAAAGTTATCCGAAATGTACCAAAATTTTACCTTAGGCTAAATTCGATACTCCGAATCCAAAAATGAAGTCCATTTTGAGAGCTAAAATTTCTAAAATTTTAAAAAGTGGTTATTACTATTCATAACGGCTAGTTTTAATAATATTTTAATAGCATATCGTTGTTTCGTGAAACTCAGTATTACGTACTACACACACTATCGAGGAAGGTTGCGATTGCGTGTAATGCAAGGCAAGTCAAGGATGCGTGCTGTGCAAGCTCTTTTTGGTGTAGCGTACAACACAAGACATTAATAAAATTAAAAAGAATAGTTTTCATAAAATCTCGGGCTGTTACATTCTACCCCCCTTAAAATGAATTTCGCCCTCGAAATTCGTCGGGGTTATAAATAGTTTACTATTTGAAAGTTTCTTTAATAGAAACCCACATCGTAAAAAGGAATACCAAAACTTGTCTTTAAAAACTAAAGTATGAAATGTAACGATTACCCAAATAAACTAATCACTGGGTTTCCACATAGGTGAAATTATGGATATGGAAGAGAAATCTAACCATCATGTTCCGATAGAGAGTGGTAGAGAACATGGCTATGGAAAAGTTAGCAATCACAAAGCCATAAATTTGTGATGATCTAAGGTACCATCTGATTAATTATATACAAGAGCACTAGGACAACATTTTTGGTTTTCAAGATCGTTTCCCTAAAGTTAAAGAATTTGAATTAGAATAAATACTTACTTTATTTTGGTACAATCTCACTGTTGTTCGTGCCTTGAACAATTTCCACTTCATCTCTTAAATAAATGAAGTTGAATTTGTTATTCGTGAAGTGTTAGCAGATCATGTGATAGAATGACGGGTCATTCCATCTGTCTCAAACAAAAGGTTACATAAGTCATTCTATAGTGAGATTAATCATATATGGTTCCTAAAATGGACTTATACTTCATATATTATACTATATAATAAAACTAGTTTCTACTAAACAGGGACTTCCTGTAGGCCAGTGGTAGGCGATAAAGGCCAGTCGCACTTCGGTTGTGGGTTCGATTCCCACAGCCTTGTCCGAAGCGATGGGTTGTCGCCCGTCCTGCAGGTTGTCCTTTTTCTAAAACTACATTACTATAACATTCCATCAATAATATCAAAAAACTTCAATCCTTAAACAATACTAACTTATGTCCAACATAATCCATTCCAATCTTTAGGCTTATCTAAAATACTTCGGTCCAAGATCATAGTATAAAGAAAATGATCACGTGAATGCCATCATTTATCCCTCATATATCTTTTTCGTCATGACATTCCAGTCATGTGAATACCATAAAATGAATACCCATTGAATCTCAGTGAAAACATGAGTGCTGTCAAAAGTGAACTCTTTCCACATACCAAAATCCTCAAAATTCTATATACTCAAACCATGATATCACTTAGTCCTTATATCAATCATGAGCTCATGAATACAGTCAAACATTTCATTTTCTCCTTATCCCTTCATTATGCGCATATCATCTGCTTTCCAAAATATTTGAATCACTTTTCATGGTTACCGGTACCTTAAAATTATTGAAAACCACAATAATACAAAAATATTCTAATACACAATAAAAGTACCTCAACAACATTATTCTTGAATACCAATACATAAACACTTCAATCCATCCTCTTCAATTATTTTCCTGGAATAAGTCCTTCCTTGATTTAGAAGTAACTTTTTAGGTCAGGGCATTGAGTTGGGTAATGCCCATGTTCTCCACAAATAATACATTGAACTCCATAATAGTCTGTCACTCTATGACCCTTTTCTCCACACAAATAACATCGGTCCCTCCATTTGAGGTATTCCTCAAGGTTCTTCTTCCCTTCTTTAGAAATCTCAATCTTCCTTTCTTTATGCTCCTCAACATGCGAACATGCATAATAGTCTATCTTCCTCTTCTTTGATGAATTCGGTATACCACTAAATTTCACCTTGTTAATCATATATCGTGATGACTGATTTGGCATAATCACAATATCTTTCTCTCTAGGCATTACATAATTTTGTTTCTCATAGTCACCAATTTGTCCATTGGATTCAATGTTAACCAAATTCCGTCTGGTTCCCTCCATTAACTAAAACACAAAAAGAATTCTGTGAGAGGCAAAAATCATGCTAGAGAAAACACCATAGTAAAGGGGGAGTACCCTCAATATCTAACATATTAGGTTAAATTCTAATATCGTTAGCGCAATTCTAGTACTATAACCTATACGTATACTTATCCTTAGGGACATCCCTAGGCATACCTTAGAAATATCTCTAGGGATCTCACTAAAGTTCTCGCATCCTAGTTTCCAAAGGTTGACTAAACCTTTCCTCTGATACCAACTGTAGAGACCTGTATCCTGACGTACATTGACATTACATTACTTTTGCGGAATACTTAGTACATAACAAAAACACACACACAAGGATCGTAATAGTTTAGTGTCTTTGGAAACTCGGAACGTAATCTTCTAATCGTGGTGAAAGATCTTCAATATCTCCCATAAAGATCTTCCCTTTTTTTTTACCTAAAACCTTTCTTTATATCCTGGGGAAAAGAAAACATAAAAGGGTGATCTCAAATGCTCAGTAAGGGTAAACAAAAGAGAAATCAATCACATCATATTCATAAGAACATAACTTTTGGAAATCTTAACCTGCAAATGAGAGCATAATTTCATAACATGGGATAAATCATGGCAGTGAAATGTAATCACAATAATCATAACCTAAAACATGAAACTTTGTGTCATACACACATAATCATAGAGAATCATTTCTTGTTAGTCAAGACTCATTGCCAAGACTATCTTAGTGGACAAAGTCCCTTTCTTAACCGAGTCACCCTCGTTCCAGTCCTGTTTCACTGAACCGGTATAACCTACCGTTCCAGACCTGTCTATCTCATGAGATATAAAATCTTTAACCAATGCATTGGAGGGATATATAGGTCCCACCCATCTCATAATGATACCATTCTTATGTGTGCCACAAAATCATAATCATACATCATAGCATAACCCATGTAATAAAAATGGGAATCTTAAACATCATGACATCATAAAACAATTCATATAATACAAAGGAATTCATAAAAATAATTCCAACACAGAATAATCAAATCAATGTAATAATAGGGATTAAAACAGAACCCTTTATTATCTTAGATAAAAATAATTTTGATAAAACACTTGAACTCCATTCTTGAGGAAAATATCCTTTTTTACTTCAAAAATATTTTCCTTTCTTAACATGTCATAAAATTTTAAACTAAAAGAATTTTATTAAAAATAAACTTGAAAACTTGTAAAGGAAGCTTCTTGGAATTTTTTTTTTAAAAATCCATTCATGCCGTATAAGTTAAAAAAAACATTCTTCGTACTTTTGTCGGAAAAGTCAAAAAGTACCTCGTACGAAAAAAAGACAAAAGATTCCTTTCATATTCTCTACTAAAAACTCACCGAAGGGTAAAATTGGATTTAAACTATTGTAAGTGGATGGAAACAATATTACATATTTATGGATCATGGATGTGGATGATAAAATACACCCCAATAAATACTTACGAATAAACAATCTCGGATAAAAATGAGATTGTGATATTTCCCTCACCTTAGGTCCGATTTGCTTTGTATGTGTCCGAACCTCCTGTATAATGATTTAAATAATGTCATTGACTTATTAAATAATCATATTCATTGTTATGATATCATATATGGTTCACTTATGACTTTATATTACCCGTTCTTTTGTAAATTCCATGTTAAAGAAGCGTTTTGGGTAAAATCGTTTCATTTATCGTAGGTGTTTTGACTTGTTGTTCTTGACATTATTATTACTTATATCATGATTTACTTACTTCCAGAATATAAAATATGATTTATATATCATATATATTCAGTATATATATATATATAATAGATAGATAAATGAAATGAAAAACACCGTTCATGGAGACGGTAGTCCGTACGTACGCATGAACGCTGTTTTCCTTTCCTTATTGTCTTGAATGGAAGTAAGTAGATGACATACATATATATATATATACATAAATCCAGTAGCTTTGTAATGTCATATATTTCATTATTATTTCTTATATATACTTTATAATCATTCTTAAATGGTTAACATGGAGAATGAATCTCATTGCATCGTGGAGACGGTAGTCCGTACGTACGCACAAGCGATGATATCATTTCCATAAATATTGAATTGAATTGGAGTGGATTATAAAATATATAAGAAACAATATGATGTTGTAATAACTATGTATAGTTATTCTTTACACCATTATACCCATCCAATTAAGGTGGTGGCGGAAAATAGATTACACCATGGCGTGGAGACGGTATTCCGTACGTACGCACGCGCGGTGATTTCCTTTTTCCGTAGAATGGATAGAAGGTTAATTATAGTTGTTTCATATTTATAATAACATATCAGTATATAATAAATACTGACGTTATTACTTTATCATGAAACAACTAAAGAAGAAGAAGTTGAAGAAGAAAGAAATTGAAAAGATCGGTAATGGATATTACCTCTTCTTTGAAACGCCTCTTTGAATCCTTCACTTAGGGAACTAAGATTGGTCTTTGAAGAAGACCAGGACCTCTATGATTATTCTAGGAAAGTGGAGAAGGGATTTTGGCAGGGGTTGGCCGAGCTTGAGTGCTCAATTTGGTGTGAGGAGGAGGGGGAGGAGGTGCCCTTTTATAAGGGAGGAGAGGGGCACTTTAGGAATATCTCAAAATATTATTTTATATTAAAGTCAAAATCGGTTTATAATGGTTCCAAAGGGTCTTATTTCGAATCTAAAGTGGGGATGGGTCGAAATACTACCAACCAATAGGATTTATACAAGTTTAGGTTATTATTTTAACCTTATCAATTAGATTTAACTCTAAGTTAAATAATTTAACTTTTACCGTGTCTTTTTGTTTTCTTACACTATATGGTTAATACACTTACTATAACATGCCAAACGAACCCCAAATTGTTTATTATTAATATATATATCCTTAGCTAAGTCGTTTGGCCGAACCTTAGATTTTTAGGAATAAAATAACAATTAATAATATAATATTAGATTTAAAAACTATTTTGTGTCAATTTTGACACTATTTGATATATGATTTTTGTGAAAGTCATAACAGAATTATATGTTCGATCCAAGTTGATTAAATCAACACTAATATATCATAGTAACCTAGAAAATTAGTGGGATTCATAAAAAGTCTTAAATTACATTTATTTTGGTATTTATAATATCAATTATGTCAATATTTCATTAATAAGATAATTACTGCATCATCTTTGTGTCATAAATAAATTAAATTATTTGATGTCTAAAAATTACAAATAAAATACCATTATGTAGTAAATCCCTTTATCTTTCTAATGAATATTTACAATCGAATTTATCTTATGTATAACCCTATATTAAAAATGTTTTAGTAAATAAACTTTTATTTTAACTCTTTTAACTCTTCTTTGAATTAAATAATAATAAATGTCCTAATATAATCCAAGTGGGCCTAAATGATAATATTTTACACTTAAGGTTGTTTTTGGTCGAGATACACTTGTACAATAGAATTAGGACATGTGTTAGGGTAATAATAATATCATTTTTACCCTTAATTACCCTATTTACTTTTAACCGTGGTAAATAAAAGTAAAAAGTTACTATTCACCAAAAATTATTTTCATCTCATTGAACCACATTTTACTTACTGACATCAACCCTGTCTCTCGGATTTTTGAAATTCCATTCACAGAAGCGGTAAAATTAAGTTTTATGAAAAATTCAGTTTTTTTAACCACCACTTAGTAGTTTCACTATTAATCAAAAATTGATGTTTTTCAGAACAATGCCAAAATTTCATCCTAAGATATATTTCATATTCCGAATTCAAAAATGAAGTATATTTTACTAAATTCATAACATAGAAGTTGCATTAATTAATTTTATAATTAAATCCCGCTGTTAAAACAAATAGCGTGTTTTTTAAGAAACAATATCTATCAAAAGATTGGCACTTGATTATGCCTGGTTTAAATGTGAAATTACATCCAATGACCAACATTGTATTAAATTGTAAAAATATATTCTAAATATACTTTAAAACCACTCAAATTAATAATTTATCACTATTAATTATTTCGATTAAAAAAGTTGTTTTTAATTATAATTTAGTAATTTTCACTATTTATCAGAATATGAAAGTTATCCGAAATGTACCAAAATTTCACCTTAGGCTAAATTCGATACTCCGAATCCAAAAATGAAGTTCATTTTGAGAGCTAAAATTTCTAAAATTTTAAAAAGTGGTTATTACTATTCATAACGGCTAGTTTTAATAATATTTTAATAGCATATCGTTGTTTCGTGAAACTCAGTATTGCGTACTACACACGCTATCGAGGAAGGTTGCGATTGCGTGTAATGCAAGGCAAGTCAAGGATGCGTGTTGTGCAAGCTCCTTTTGGTGTAGCGTACAACACAAGACATTAATAAAATTAAAAAGAATAGTTTTCATAAAATCTCGGGCTGTTACAATGTTAGCTTTTCATAAAACATAAGAAATGTTTTTTACATCTTTTGTTACACACAAAATTGAGTATTATTGAACAATAATATATTATTAAAATATTTTTATTTAATATAATAAGATACAACCTAGCCATTAATTTTGTGGTTTTGAATATGATTAACTATATTATGAAAATATTTTTTTTAAAATATAAAATGAATTAATTGGTAATAAATTTATTATAAATGAAAATAAAAACCAATTGAATATAAAGGAAACTATTTTATAAAAAAGTATTTTTAAGATCCTAAAGGAATTTTTTCATAAAAAATTAAAATAATTATTATTATATAATTAAATTAATGAAATATATATGTTATTTATTAGAACAATTTTTTTCATCTATTATATTTGATTTGAAATAGATAAGGAAACTTCCAAATTTTTATATATGAATCTATATTTTTCTAAAGCCTATTTTCCAACCTTTTAAGGGTGAACCTATTTTAAAACTAAATTTTACAACTTTTATAACGTTTATATGAAAAAATAAAATTAATTTTTGAAATATTATGGAAAAATTATCCTAGGGTGAGTTTTTGGTATTTTTTTGAAAATTTTCTTTTTTTGATGAATAATGAAAAATACTGAATTTTAATTGAAAACAGTTTTTTGTATAAATTATTTTTATAATAAATTTATTTTTTAAATTAGTTTAAAATTATATTTATTTTAATTATGTATAAATTAGTCCAATTTAGTTAATTTTAATCAACTACACATTGATATTGGATATAAAAAAAATTCAATCTTTTAAACATTTTTACTTTAAAACCCGCTTTATCGTCTTGTCCGTGGAATTTATTTTAAATTAATTTATACCAATTATGTGATTGTAATTTGTAAAAATGGATTAAATATTTGTAATTAGAATAATTTATAATTTATAATTATTTTAACTTAATTTTATTAACAAAAATATTAGATAAATTTATTAAACTAATTACAACGATTAAGAGAAACAATAGTTTAACATGGGACTAACCCTTAAACTTAAAAGGCCATAATGACATAGAAACATGTGAAGAACCTATTTTATGGAAAGAGTTATACCATATACTCACATATATATAATTGTTTCATTATTGTAGGAACATTATGTAAGGAAGACCTCCCAATAGTGTTTACCTTTTTATATTTACTAGAATGTCACTCCTCCTCCACAAAAAATGGCCCTAAACCATCCCACTTACTAACACCACTAAAACCATTTGGATCATCAAAAAACTTAAAAAATAGCTCCCAAAAATCCCTCACCTCATTATATCATCATAAATTTGGGACTAAAGAAAACAAGTCTTTTGGAATAAAGAAAAAGGAGTTACCTTAATAACAGGTAACATTCTTCAATAATCAATATTGTTTCATTTACTTCTTCATTACTTCATTTTTTTTAATTATCATATAATAACCTCAATAATTTCATTATAATTATATTATGTTATTTCACATTTAAGACCTATAATCATACACACTTCCATAGAATCATTAATGCAATCATCATTCGTGTGTACGACGGACTACCACCTCGCGAACTGATGTCGTTTGTTCTTTCAATACCACCTTTGAAGGTTGAGAATAATAATTTATTTATAGTTTATATATTATATATATGATATTTATATTTAATTTAGTCTTATTTAACTCTTGTATACAACATAACTTAATTCTTCCCATTTTTATGGAATACAACAACATCGTTTATGGATATGTGGACTACCGCCTCCTCAAAGCGATGTGATTTGTTCACACTATACATGGAATGTATAAAATAGGATTTTAATAAACATATTTTATATATATGATAAAATTTTTATAATTTATTTATAATATAAATATATAATATTAAATTTCCACTATTTAAATATAACTAGAATACGAAAACAACATTCAAGTGTAAGTACGACCTACCGTCTCCATGAATGGTGCATTTGATTTATATCTCCAAATTTTATGGATTTTTAAATATAAATATATAATGAATATATATTTTATTTACATCATGGTTTAAATAATTTATATTATTAAATCATGATCTACATAAGAAGAACAAAAATAACATTTCAAAACATACTTGGAAAAAATGACAATTAACACCTAAAATGATGAAAATAATGAAATGTTGTTAAAAAAGAGTAATAAGATATTTGAAGAATATTATATATGATATTATAAATTTTATTATTATTCTAGTATTAGTTAATAACATTATTAGAACTGTTATATAGTATGTCAAAGGATGACCACCCATAAAGAAATGCAAGGTAAGAGATTTCGTCACAATTTCACTTTATTGAAGCATGGTGTAATGTTATGCACCAAGTTTCATTTATATGGTGTATATAATACCCATTTTATATTTAATATCATGAATAATTCATTATTACTATTATTTTGAGTTTCAAATTGAATTATTTCATCTAATGGTATTTGAATTAAAAGTTACCAAGTGGTAAAGAATTTCATAACCTGATCCCTTTTCATTGGGTTATATTACTTCCTCATTATCCTTAATATTATAAGACTATTTGTGTAATAACTTTTTACTATATATTTTTTATTTCCATTTTTTTATGTTTATTTAAATATGATACACATAATCTATTAACTAATTGATTTTCACTTCAACATTATGGTCTTTTTAAGGGTTTATTTCACAATCTCATTCTAATCGAGATTACTTATAATTATTCAATAAAACCGTAAATTTTATTATCCTCTTGTCATTGGTCACCTTTTTCAAGTAATTATACCATTTTCCCACTCTTTGGTACACAACATGTTTTATAAAATATTTTTAAGAAAACCTAACTCCACTTCTCTCTTTTATCGAAAATCGGGTTTTTCTCAAAACCCAGTTTTATAAAAATATTTTAAAACATGATTTTAATATTTTAAAAATAATTTAATAAATAATATTTTCCACCTTTTTGTATTTTACAAATGTTTTTAATGTAATATTTTTATCCCTTTCAAAAAAGGAACTTTTCTAATACTATTACCATGAAAAAAGAGATTTTGTTTTTACCTTCTATGATATGTACAGAATTACCCATCATTAGTTCATTGAATATTCTTTTTCAATTTTTCAAATAACTTTTTAATTAATTAGTTTTTAAAATTTATTTTACAATAAAATGTATTTTAAAAAATTTCCAAATAAAAAATATTTTTTCCAGTATTTTTATTCATCAATGAGAACAACCAATTATCCTTACACCACATAGGAAATATTTTATTGATAACATACTTATTCTTCCTATGGATGGTATATTATTTATTTTAAAAATAATTTATTTATATTTACTACATTAATTCATTTTTTATTCCCCTTTAAATTGTGAATTCCATATGATCGTTATATAAAAAATTTCCCCTAAATATCTATATCATTTATCATGGATATAATTATTATGGAAAACGTATTCCATTTTTACATATAGTGTTAACTTTAATGTTGTTTTTTAATTAGGGGAATATTTATAAATCTTTATCTTTTATTTGAAATGGATATTTGACAAGGCACATTGTTCATGAATTAATTCAATTATTCAATATATAAGGAATGCATTAGATAAGTACGACATGGGTGGGGCCTGGATATAGATGGCCCCTCGATGCATCAGTAGTCTCATGGGACAAGTAAGTTGGTTAGTATTAGAGGGTATTTTCACCATGTATGTTTTTAAATATCTTATTAAAGGTTATTATAGTAAGGTATCATGTATATAAGAAACATGGAATCTAATAATTAATCATTTCCTTCATTGAGATTTAGCTATTATTATCCATGATATTTTTACTATGACTAAATTTATGGATTCATTTCATTCTCAATTTATTGATTAAATGAAACATGTGTTCATTTTTTACCTATTAATGTAACGACCCAGACCTGACCATCCACCCGAATAGTGCCAAATGGGTCGGGTGTTACTACCTTACGTGCACCTCCCTGAACACCAAAGGATGTCGACAAGCAGCGAGGGTCTATTTGGTATAGTGGGGAGGCTATAACCTCTCAGAGGATCAAAATAAGGGTACTAGTCCGAGTATAAAAATAAAGATGCAGTGGAATGAAAGACTCAGCAGACTCAAACTAGACCCGCATAGCTGAAGCAATAAATATAAACAACAACAGTGTAAAGTAAACAGAACTACATGATGAATATCATGAGAAAATACTACTGTAAACAACAAACATGCATCCATAGCAAGTCATACATATCAATTTATAATGGCACCAGTGGCTAACCAACAGTTGCTTCATAATATATTAACCATACCGATAAAGAAAGGAAAACAAAACCAAGTAACCCCAGCTAGGTATGACCTTAAGGTCCATACCATCTTCATGCAACAACTATCGCAGCCCAGCTACTGAAGTTGGCCTCTTTCCTGCACGTAAATCCATAAACTCTACACGTGTCCCGAAGGGCCCGTGCAGGGTGTGAGACAAATATCAATAGGATACCACCCAATGGTGTGTACCAAATATATGTGTTTAACCAGTCATGCAAGTGTAAGGAAAACTATAAGCAGTACAATGCACAAATAAACACTAACTCCTCTGGTGCTCAGCAGCCACCATGGAGTGTCACCTGCTTCGGACAACACCAGAATCTCTGCCAAGTAACCCGACAAAATGTGCTGCCGGACACTGTGTGTCTCAACTACCGACGTCCTGAAGGCACGCCCGATAATAGTAACCAGGAACCATGTGCCTCCTGACACCTCATGTCTCAAGTATCGACGTCCCGAAGGCACGCCCAAGGATAAACTGAAGGAACAACAATGTCTGCCCTCAAATCACGGTGAGCCTCAGTCCCCAACCTGATAGTCTCAATGCTATCCCCTGAAGGCTCCTCACCTCCCACGTGGCTTTCTACAGCAAGCACCCCCAACCAAAATACCTAACTGAAACTACAGGGGCCTCTACCCACACGAGTGGTCAAAACCACCTCATCAAAATGTATCTTTTTGTGCACACTACTCAAAGTCCCAGATGAGCGGTAATCACCAAAATAGTACCTAAGCCACTAACACATCTGATACCTCATGTCCCTACGACCATGCTACTCAAGTCTGATTGTATCACCATCCTAGTAACTCGAGACATGCCCAACCTGACAGTTGTACTTTCCCAAGACGACATCGATGACACCCAAACCGTTGTCAAAACCATCCAAAGTAACTCGGGCCAAGCCCAAACTATGATCAACATCACTCAAGCATAACATGGCCAAGCCCAACACAACCCAAAGGGTCCAGCATGTGCAATTCAGAAATTGCATATATATAAAATTCAAACATAACTCATAATAGGAAAAACAGTTTAAACAGTTGAATTGCCTCAGCCCAATGGTTATCGAACAACAGCACCGAGGTATTGAATTCCTCTAACAACTTATAACAGTCTTAATAGATTAAAATCAATAGTTTAACACATTAATATTTCAATTAAAACCATTTTGGAATTCCCCGGCCAAAATTCCCCAATGAGCAACAACCCCTCACCAGGCCCCGCTCATGCAAACTGGTAATAGGGGACACCCAATGGCATCCCATAGGTCCAACAAGCAATTCAATATGAAACAGCAGATAAAACGGGTCCCGCTCAAAATACTCGAAAACTAACTGAAGGTTGCGTCACCCAAACAACCATGAAAACACAAAATGAGGTATGCACCTCCTACCTGAGACTCGTACGATGGTACTCCTCTGGTAACAGCTGCAAATTTAGTCTAAAATGCGGTAAATCTACAAAAGATTCAAAACCGATCAAACCCCAATTACTCGTTCTAGAACGAAATTCAGACAAAATGTCCCAAGAGGAATCAAGGCCTTACCAAGGTGGTTCCAAAGAATCAATAGGAGTTCGAATCAGGTCTCGGATGGATGATCTGGAGAAGAAAAGATCTTCGGCCGACTTGGTTTATGAAACCGGGCAACAAAATTGAGGTTCTGCCTTAATATGAGGCTACTGCCCGTTTTAACGAAAAAATGAAAGTACACAGTGTGTACTTCATGACTACACACCATGTAGGTCATTTAACATTTCATAATACAGCTGAATTCCACCGCCTTAATTTCCATACCTGCCGACATGAGTACACGTCGTGTACCTATGAGTACATGGCATGTACTTGGTTTCTCTTCTCTTCCTCGCCGACTTACCCACATGCCATGTATATCCCTCATACATGGCTAGACCACATGGTGTGTCCAGTGGGAACACAGCGTGTACCTGGTTCTACCCGGCCAACAGGCCTACACGCCATGTATTGCCACCACACGGTCGGGGGTACACGACGTGTTTAAAACTACATGCCATGTAGTAAAAAAAATTTACACGGTCATCACGCGAAATGTACTTGGCGAGCACACGACTGACACTTGCTTAACATATACATGGAATGTACTTAAATGTACACGGAGTGTAGCCTACAAATTTCCAGAAACATCCCATTTTCTCCAGTTTCCTCAGAAACCAGTCAAATATTCAAAACAGGGTCTGGATTTTGACCCATTCTAAAAACCTGGGTTCTTAAAATCTCCCCACCTTAACATAGCTCGTCCCTGAGCTATCGTAAAAAACCTAGAGATGGCACCATACATACCACCCTGATCAAAGTAACCCAGAATTCCCCAGTCTTGAAGGTTCCCGCTAAATTCCTCAAGGGGATCCCCACCTTAGGAATCGCCTAACCCGGTCTCAACCCAACTAAACTCAAAGAAACCAAGGTTTACTAACCTGTTTTCTGGACACATAGTCCTTGCATGACACATCGTCACCCCTTCCCCACATTGTCTCTCCTGTGTCATTCCTGACACCCAACGTATTCTGCACTGCATCGGTGTCCGCCTCTATGAGGTCCTGGTGCCTGGAACCTCAAGTAACCTGCATCCTCGAGGCCCTGGTGCCCACGACACCTCATTTAACCCGCATCCTCGATGCCCCGATGCCACGCATATCATACATATATATATATAGAATATATCAGACACCCGATATGGTGCCAATCCCACTGAATAGCATCTAGTCAGTCGAAATAGATCATGTGCCCCACGTGCACTCAAAACAGACAGGCCTCTATAGGTCTTGCCAAAAATGAAACATGGAGATCACGACCACACCGTAGTGTACCTCTAACAGTCGTCGGCTCACCACCCTGCTCAGCCTCTAGCAGCTCTACGGCGTGCACCTTGCCTGAAGTACGACTGCCTGATGCCTGACCTCACTGCAGTGCTGATCCAGTCATCGGCCACTGACCCCTCAGCTGGGTCCCACCGTCTCTTTCACAACCTTCGCACACAGCTGAACCTCAACTACCCTCTCCAGGTACCGAACCTGAACCAACTCCAGACGCTCCAGTATATCCTAGTCCCTTCGTACCGGCTATCTAAGAATGCTACCTCCGAAACTTCACCAGATGTCTGTCCACTCCACATGACCGACACTCCTTCGGAGGCCTATCACACTAATCCCGAACATGTCCTGACTGTCTACACTAAAAGAAAATCACCTTAGAACTACCACGAGGTGGTCTATATGAATCCCTAGCCTGACTTCCCTACTGGAACTCATCCCATCCTCACTTCTTGCGGTCTGAACCATCACCTGAAGTTGTCACCCTGCCCAAGAGAGACTTATCTCTCTTGTTGCCCTTGGCTATGAGATCCTGATTCACCACCTCGGAGAAGGATCCCAGCCAAAAGATGTTCACCTAGACCCGAATGGCGTGTCGTAAGCCATCCTCGAAGCGCCTCACCCTAATCATGTCATCTCTCACCATACCAGGTGCAATGCGAGACAACTCTGTGAAAGTAGCTGTGTAGTCCATGACAGACATGTCTCCATGCTGAAGACTCAAGAGCTCTTGAGCTCTTTTTGCACTCAGTGTCTCCAGGTAGAAGTGCTCAATGAACCTATCCTTTAAGTTCTTCCATGCCTGCCCCTCGTGCCTATGAGCCTAAACCTATACGTCCCACCATCAATTTGCCGGTCCTCTCAGCATGTACGTCTCCAGCTTGGCTCTCCTCCCTGGAGGTGTCTCGAGATGCTCAAAGATCATCTTCATACTCTTTATCTAGTTCTCAGCCACCTGTGGACCACCCTCACCCAGAAAAAGCAGTGGGTGATGCGAATGGAACTCCCGCATCATATACGCCATAGAAGGCTCTGTACCCTGCACACCTCTGTCAATCCCCTGCAAGGCATGTACCAGGCTAGCTCGGAGCTGCTTGTCAAGCCATGGTCTGAACGTTGCTAAACCCGGCTGTTGTCCTGCCTGCACTGGATCCTGAACTTGATCATATACCTAAGATTGTGCCTACGGCTCGTGCTCTGCCTGTACCAAATTCTGAACCTGATACTGCGGTACTGTATCATCTCCTTCCTAATGCTCCATCGAGTCATGAAGGAGTAACCCGCTGAATACCATAAATGGTCAGACATCCCATATATATATATATAATAATATATTCTACACAGATATGGAATGCAGTAAATGGCAGTGCATAAAAACTACCCTTACTCTCATTCACCTAAACCCATGCCCCACAGCATCCCAGCCTCATGGCCTCCTTACCTACCCTCAACAGAGCCAAGTATCAAAAGTACCTCGGGCCATGCCCATAGTGACAACTCACATTGCCTCAAACTGACAACCGAGTCGCCCAATTCTAACAGTTACACTGCCTCAGCCATAGTACATGTCTGATCTCATAAGGGCCAGACCCAAATATCCTGCAACATGAAATTCTACAGATATATAAAGCATGGCACATCACATTGCAACTAACAAAGAAATTATATCAGGAATTTCACCTATTAATGTTTTATAAGCACACAAAGCATGACAATTGATTATATTCACATGGTATTATCACTTCACAAAGCATATGTGCTGTGATGAAATTAAAATACCCTAAAATGTGCCTATCAAAATCCATGAAAAATAGCCTTTCCATACCAGGCCAAGGTCCAATTATCCCTTATTGCACTGGGTCAAGGGTCACATATCGCAGTCAAAAACATCACACATCACGTGATCCACTGAGGTGGAAATCATATAAACCATAATTTCAGAAAAAAGCAAAACAATAATTCCCACCCATGGAAACTTGGTTCATCCCTCGTACCTGGGGATACATGCACCTAAGAACAAGCTAGAAACCCAGTTCCAGTAACAACCTATATTCAGTCTACCATATCCCAAATAGTAAAACCAGCAGAAATAAAAGGAGAAGTCTCAATCTCATTAGTAGCCAAAAAAACACTACTACTAAATCCTTGTAAAGAACCCCTTTGATACCACTTTGTAACGAACCGAACCCACCCAGCCACCCAAACAGTGCCAAATGGGTCGGGTGTTACTACCTTAGGCACACCTCCCTGAACGCCAAAGGCTGCCGACTAGGAGTGAGGGTCTGTTAGGTATAGTGTGGAGGTTATACCCTCTTGGAGGATCAAAATAAGGGTACTTGTCCGAGTATAAAAATAAAGATGCAGCGGAATGAAAGACTCAGCAAACTCAAACCAAACCCACAGAGTGGAAGAAATAAATATAAACAACTGCAATGGAAAGTAAACAGAACTACATACTGAATATCACGAGCAACTACTACTATAAACAACCAACATGCATCCATATCAAGTCATACATATCAATTTATAACGGTGCCAATGGCTAACCAATAGTTCCTTCATAATAAAGAAAGCATGCTAATAAATAAAGGAAAACAAAACCAAGTAACCCCAGCTAGGTATGACCTCAAGGTCCATACCATCTCCATGCAACAATTAACGCAACCCAGCTCCTGAAGTTGACCTCTTTCCTTCACGTAAATACATAAAGTCTGCATAGGTCTTCAAGGGCCCGTGCAGGGTGTGAGACAAATCTCAGTAGGATACCACCCAACGGTGCAAACCAAATATATGTGTTTAAGTAGTCTTGAAAGTGTAAGGAAATTTGTAAGAATTACAATGCACAAATAAACATTAACTCCTCTGGTGCTCAGCAGCCACCATGGAGTCTCACCTGCTTCAGCCAACACCGGAATCTCTGCCAAGTAACCGGTAATATGCGCCCCCTGACACCACCTGTATCAAGTACCAAAGTCCTGAAGGCATGCCCAAGAATATTAACCTAGCACCATGTGCCTCCTGACACATCATGTCTCAAGTACCGACGTCCCAAAGGCACTCCCAACGATAACCTGGAGGAACAACGATGTCTGCCCTCAAATATTTGTGAGCCTCAACCCCCAAACCAATAGTCTCAATGATATCCCCTGAAGGTTCCTCACCTCCCACATGGCTTTATATGGAAAGAACCCCCAACCAAAATACATAACCACAACTATAGGGGCCTCTACCCACACGAGTGGTCAAAAACACCTCATCACAGAGTATCTCTATGTGCACACTACTCGAAGTTCTGGGTGAGCGGTAATCACAAAAATAGTACCTAAGCCACCAATACATCTGACACCTCGTGTCCCTAAGACCATGCCTGTAACACCCCAGGTAAATAAAGAATATGACATTTTCATATTTATCCATATTTGTGAATAAAATATTAATATGACTTTATAGGGGATGCTATGCTCGATGGCGTACCCAACACGCAACAACGAGTTTCTTGGGAATCTTATGTTGCACTCTAATAATAAAATTTCATGATTTTAAATGGCAGTTAACATGTAGCCGTTATATTGGCAGGAATGGATAGAAATAACTAAAATATGATTATATATGTTTTTAAATGTTTTTACATTTATCCAATAAAAGATAAAGGCTTAAAATACGGAAAGAATTCAATTTTAGGCGTATATGCCCTAGTTTTCACTAAAGGTTCACTTATCGCCTTTTGATGGCGAACATTAATTAAATATAGTTTTTTTCACTCTTATAAATTCTATTGGACCAAATAAAACTCTTCTTTAGAATCGGGACATCAAAATTTACTTTGTGTAAATTTTTGGTATCTTTCTGATAAAGTTCATTTTTTTAATGAATAGTGTAAAATGTTGTATTTTAATTCAAAACCTTTTTTTAATCTAATTTATTTATATGATTAGATTATATTTTTAATTGGTTTTAAAGTGAAATTATAATATATTTTTACCATTAAATCCAATAGTGGTCGTTGCAATTAATTTCACTTTGAAATCAGACTTAAACTAGTGTCAATCTTTTGATACTTATTGTTTCATAAAAACACGCTATTTGTCATGACAGCGGGAATTAATTATTAAATTAATTAATGTGACTTATATGTTTTGAATTTTGTAAAATAGACTTCATTTTTAAATTTGTAATATCAAATATAGCTTAGGGTGAATTTTTGGTAAATTTCTGAAAAACATCAATTTTTGATGAACAGTGAAACCACTAAGTGGTACTTATAAAAACTGATTTTCCGTTTAAATGAAATTTTTCCACCTTTGTGTTTTGAATTTCAAAAATCCGACATACATGGTTGTCATTAAGAAGTAAAATGTGGTTCAATGGGATTAAAATAATTTTTTGGTGAATAGTAACTTATTAAGTTTTTAATCGCGATTAGAGGTAATTAGTGTAGTTTAAGTTAAAAATAATGTTTTAATAATATGAAATGAACTTGACACATGTCCTAACCTCATTGGATGTGTCATGTCCGACCCAGACAAGCCATGTGTCAACTTGGGGACCCCATGGAGCCACTTTGTTTGAGAAATGACATAAATAACTTTTATTTAATGTTAAAGTAAAAATGACACACACATGAGATGTTTTACTAAAACAATTGTTACATGGGGTTATACAAGTACGATTTTTGACTATAAATATTCATTGGAAAGATAAAAATATTTCCTAAATCATAGTAGTTTTTTTTATAATTTTTAGACGTTAAATAAATTAAATTATTTATGACATCATGATGTTGCAGTGATGACCTCATTATTTAACAATTTAAATAAAATGGAAAGATAATGTAATATCTAAGACCTACACATGTCCAAAACCTATTTTATGAGTGGATTTAGAACCCTTATCATCTTATCCTCGATATAAATCAATTTTGGACCTCTTAAATCCGAATACCATTTTGAAATAAAGTGACTTTTCTTCACTTTCCAAGAGTGCCCCTCCTCTCCTCTTATAAAAGGCCCCCACCTCTACCTCCTTACCCACACTACCAAAGCATTTGTCTCGGCCAACACCTGCCCATTTTGGATCTCCACATCCCTATATTACTCCTTGAAGCCTCACTTTGGGCAGAAGTCTTCCCAAGGAATCCTTTGAGCTCAAACCAAGGGGAGTTACCCGATTTTAAGGTAATGTCTTCTTTTGAGTCCTTTTGTTTTATTTTGCTTCTCCAACCCCCTAAACTCTTTTTATTCTTTTCTTTTGTAAAAAATTAAGTATCCTCAATATACTAGGATGTTGTTATAATAAGGATTCTAGCTACACTTACACACACCTACATCTAATGGTTAAAGAACATACTATTTCCGTGGATGGCGAATTTCTGCCTCACGAAACGATGATTGTTCAACACTCATATAACACCTTCAAAGGTGGCCATTAAGATGTCACTATATTTATATATGATATATAATATGTTTATTTTTTACTTAGGATTTTGTATTTTTCATTTGTGGCTTACCTTTATGGCTTCCATTATGGGTATACGTGATATCTTCATTTTAGGAAGTGCGGACTACCGCCCCCTCAAAGTGATGTGATTCGTTAATACCATACGTAGGACGTATAAAGGATGGATTTAATGTTATTATATATGATTTTATACTGGAATTATTATATACCTCTATATCATTATTATTTCTTTCCATTAAAGTATGAGATAGAAATGAAAGTAGCGTTCATGCGTACGTACGACTTACCGTCTCCATGAACGGTGCATTTCATTTCTTATCCCCAAATGTAATGTACTATTATAAGTACATGTATATAATGGATATATATGATGAATGATAAATCTAAATGATGAATATAATTCTGTAATTAAAATATACATACCTCTCATTTATTTTTAATTCCATTAATATGACAAAGAAATGAAAGTAGCGTTCATGCGTACGTACGGCTTACCGTCTCCATGAACGGTGCATTTCATTTATTACCTCTAAATGATTATGTGATATTATAAATACATGTATATTATAGATATATATGATATATATGATATCCAAATCAGGAATTTCATTCTGGATATGAAGAACCTTTGACCACATGAACAACATGTAATTGTAAGAAGTCCACTTTCGACTTAAGAACCAAATATCGAAAAAACAAACATTATTAACTTAAATGATTACATAATGTTTATAACATGGAAATAAGTGATATAAAAGGAATAATGAACTTGAAAAAGGTTCTTAATCAAATATAAATTAACTAAAGTTTATTATTCAGGACGTTAAAGAATGATCGAGTCAAGTCGGACCCGAGGTAAGGGATCCTACTCCTCTATTTCTTTTTAAAGTACACTCTTTCATGTCATTTCTTTTAAATATCATATTTCTTGTTATTGGGATATTATTTTATATTACTCCTACTGTAATTTTTATGTTAATATGATGAGATACCCTACTCTCTCTCATCAATCCATTTTGGATGTTTTGAGTGGTGCCGTTAGGCTGCCGAATTTTCGAAAGAGATTCAACCTCTCTCTTTCTTTTTAAGTACTCTCCTTTATTTCACTTCTTTTAAGCTCCACTTTGTTATGTTGGGGGATGTTCTTTTATATTCCTCTTTCTATAAACTTTATTTTAATATGATGAGATACCCTATTTTATCTCATCAATCCATTTTTGTAAGTTTTATGTGGCGCCGTTAGGCTGCCGAGTTTTCGTAAGGGATTTTTCATCTCACTTTTATTCCCATGAGATTTATGCTACATTTTCCAAAATTTCCTTTGAGTGGTGTACGTACTGCCCATTATTCTACTCTTTTTGTAATATACTTTCGTTTTATGAGTATTTACATCAATGATGTATCGTCCTTCTTTCATGGGGTGTATGTTTTGAAAGATACCCAAGTCGGTAAGGGAACCTTTCACCCTCCTCTTTTTAAAAGACTTCTTTTATTGGGTCTTTTAATTTACATATTGTTATGTTGGGATATGTTCTCATATATCCTTATTGATGTAACTTTTATGTCCAAGTGATGAGATACACTTTTTATCTCTCATCAACTCATTTTGATGTGACGTCATTAGGCTGTCAAGGGAACTTCTTAACCCAATTTCGATTTCTTTGGGTTCAACATGTAGTTATCGAATATGTCATCATTTGAATATGTGTGAATGACATTTGATTATTTTACACTTAATATCCACTTATATTTTGTGTATTCATTTGTCACGCATAATTATGTAATTGATTTATCCTTAAACCAAGGATATTGTCTTTGTATGGGACTACGTCTCAATCTCCTTTCATTGAGGCATATTTCGTTTTATACACAACTTTCTTTTATACGGTGTATAAACCCCTTTGAATTTTACTTTTATACAAAATGAATATTTTTATATGTAGCGTTTTACTAAACGACAAAAAGGAATGTTTCTTTAAACGTACGCGGTGACAACAACCTTTTCCTCCGTCGCGAGTATTATTTAGTCTTTGGCTTCCTCAACAAGCCGTGATGTTTTTAAAATGAAATAAATACCATATACTCTTTTATGTATTTTGGTATTGAAAATGGTTTTTATAATGTATTTTTTATGTCAATATATTTGAGTGATATATTGTGATCAAAGTGTGGAAATGTTTTCTTTCCATTATATTTGTTTTATGTCTTATGATTTTATTATGGTACTTGGACATTTAACGGGTGGTTACGTGATAAACCATATGACAGGTGGTGCTGTGAATACCAGGACGGGTGGTTATGTTATAACCTACAATGCATTGGGTATGGAAGTTGGCTATATGGCTATTCCATTAAGTATATATGGAAGTTGGCAAAATGGCTATTCCATTAAGTGATATGTGTGGAAGTCGACCATATGGTTATTCCACTTAAGTATGTTTATGTGCCAAGTTACCTTTATATGTTATGTGTTCTTTATATGTGTTTTATGGTAATATTTTGGTTATAAAAGGGTAAGTAATGAACTTTTATTCAGCGAAGAGTTTTTACTACTTCGAAGAGGTGAAAAGTATTACTTTGATAAAGTATACATGGTTTACTTGTTGTTTTGAAAAACTAACAGTTTTCATTCTTTGTGTATCCCTTACTGAGATTTTATGCTCATCCCATGTTTTTGAAATGTTTTTCACAGGACTTAGCGTGGAATAGGGTCAAGGATGGGATCAAGGGAAAGTCATGCTACCTAAAACATGGAACTATACATGTTTCTTTTTAAGAGTTTTTATTTTATGGAAATTTAGTAGAAGCGACTACTTTGTAATCTTTTGAGATGTAATAGTTATGTTCTAATTCTCTAAAAGTCTAAACCTGAAAAGATCCTCAATGTGAATTACTCATTTAATTCAATATTAAGTAAGGTTTAAGGCTAGGGACTTATAGTTGGTATCAAAGGTCGGTTTAGATAACTTTAGAGGTTAGGGTATTCTCTAAGCATAAGTGACATTACCATAATGGTTTGGATTTCAGAAAGAGTCCTAGTTTTAGATAAAGTGAATGAGTAAGTATATCTTAGTGTTTACCTTCCTCAATAGTACATGATGATTTTGTTGATATACTCACACTGACATTTCTATTTTTAGTGAATGGATGGATCTAGCAGGCACCAAAGAGACAACAGGTTTGAAGGAAACTGTGGTGGTTCTCTGATTAAGATACTAGATAAAATGGAGGATTCAATGAGGAAACTCATGGTTGTTCTAAACCAACTATCAAGGAGTCATGATCAACCACTTGAACCTTGGTATGTTCTATAATTAATCATGTATGATATGACCAATCGATGTGGAAGTTCAGGTAATAATTATAAAGGTAACCATTAGAGTTTATATGATCCTTACTTTTGAGGTAATTATGGGTTATTATATAATATGAAGGAAAATGAAAGGCATGAGATAAACTTGAGGTTAAAATATGTTATGATTATTTTTGAAGATTTTATCTCATTTTGGGGAATGTTTTTAGAATTATATAGTTTTGGAAAAAGGACAACACGCAGACCGTGTGACAACCCGTCGCGTCGAACAAAGCTGTGGGAATCAAACCCACAACCAAAGTGCAACTGGTATTTATCGCCTACCACTGGACTACGTGAAGTCCCTGGTTAGTTTGACTAATTCCTTTTAGTTGGATGATTTTAGGAATCAAGAGTAAGTTTATTTTGGGTTTCCTATGGAAATGATTAACCTATCATCGAGGATATGTGATTAGGTTAATTACTTTTCAATAAGAGACATTAAGAGCAACTGATTTTGTTTGGAGATAAATGATACGATTTAACTTGGAAGACTATGTGACTAAATCCTTAAAATATTTGGGTTTCAATCTTAGTTTGGTTTAATTTGAATAATTTTATGGACAAATTGTTTATCGAATGGTCGTCTTTAAAATTTGGGTTTTGTTGGACAAATTTTGGAGATTAAGAATAGATTTTCTTTTTATAAAGTGTTATCCTTTTCTGGATTATCTGATCTTGTACTAACCTTTTGGGTTTTGGTTTTGGTTAAATTCTAAAGACATGGGAAGTATATAGATATCTTTTTTTGGGTTTGGTGATTCTCTAGAAGTTGATTATAGTACTCTTAATGTGAACAAGTCTTCCTAAATACTCGTCTTTTGGAGAAAATATGAGTTTGTGTAAGGAATCTAATAAAAGTTGAAAGTCAACATGATAAGTGATTATGTTTCCTTATGAATAAATTCCTCAATAAAAAGTAACTTAAAACAAAAATTTTGAATATTAACTTTTCTTACTGGGGAATCGAATACCGTTTAACCCATCACAAGTTTGTGATTTTCTTGTGGTTAACTTTCTCCTAAACATATTTTCTATCACTCTCCATCAGAACATGACCCTATGTTTTATCCTCCATGTCCCTGTTTTCATACTTGGAATCCTAGTATGGGTTAACTCGGATGACCTTTGTACTTATATTTCTTTATTTTAAAGTGATTGTTTTACCGACTCTTCTTCCGATGTGGGACTTTCAAGGATGTTTCCAAGCCCAATTTTAAAATTGCGAGGACGCAATTCCCAAAAGGGGGGAAGGATGTAACACTCCAGATAAATAAAGAATATGACATTTTCATATTTATCCATATTTGTGAATAAAATATTAATATGACTTTAAAGGGGACGCTATGCTCGATGGCGTACCCAACACGCAACAACGAGTTTCTTGGAAATCTTACGTTACACTCTAATAATAAAATAATATTATTTTAAATGCCAGTTAACATGTAGCCGTTGTATTGGAGGGAATGTATAGAAATAACTAAAATATGATTATATATTTTTTTAAATGTTTTTACATTTATCCAATAAAAGATAAAGGCTTAAAATACGGAAAGAATTAAATTTTAGGCGTATATGCTCTAGTTTTCACTAAAGGTTCACTTATTGCCTTTTGATGGGAAACCATCATTAAATATAGTTTTGTTCACTCTTATACATTCTATTGGACCAAATAAAACTCTTCTTTAGAATCGGGACATCAAAATTTACTTTGTGTAAATTTTTGGTATCTTTCCGATAAAGTTCATTTTTTTAATGAATAGTGTAAAATGTTGTATTTTAATTCAAAACCTCTTTTTAATATAATTTATTTATATGATTAGATTATCTTTTTAATTGGTTTTAAAGTGAAATTAGAATATATTTTTAAAATTAAATCCAATAGTGTTCGTTGGAATTAATTTCACCTTGAAATCGGACTTAAACTAGTGTCAATCTTTTGATACTTATTGTTTCATAAAAACACGCTATTTGTCATGACAACGGGAATTAATTATTAAATTAATTAATGTGACTTATATGTTTTCAATTTTGTAAAATAGACTTCATTTTTGAATTTAGAATATCAAATATATCTTAGGGTGATGTTTTGGTAATTTTTTGAAAAACTTCAATTTTTGATGAATAGTGAAACCACTAAGTGGTACTTATAAAAACTGATTTTCCGTTTAAATGAAATTTTTCCACCTTTGTGTTTTGAATTTCAAAAATCTGACATACATGGTTGTCATTAATAAGTAAAATGTGGTTCAATGGGATTAAAATAATTTTTTGTTGAATAGTAACTTATTAAGTTTTTAATTGCGATTAAAGGTAATTAGTGTAGTTTAAGGTAAAAATAATGTTTTAATAATATGAAATGAACTTGAAACATGTCCTAACCTCATTGGATCTGTCATTGCCGACAAAGACAAGCCATGGGTCAACTAGAGGACCCCATGGAGCCACTTTGGTTGGGAAATGACATAAATGACTTTTATTTAATGTTAAAGTAAAAATGACACCCACATGAGATGTTTTACTAAAACAATTTTTACATGGGGTTATACAAGTCAGATTTTTGACTATAAATATTTATTGGAAATCTAAAAAGAGTTCCTAAATATTAGTTTTTTTTATAATTTTTAGACGTTAAATAAATTAAATTATTTATGACATCATGATGATGCAGCGATGACCTCATTATTTAATGATTTAAATAAAATGGAAAGATAATTTAATATCTAAGACCTACACATGTACAAAACCTATTGGATGAGTGGATTTCGAACCATTATCACCTTATCCTTGAAATACATCAATGTGGGACCTCTTAAATCCGAATACCATTTTGAAATAAAGTGACTTTTCTTCACTTTCCAAGAGTGCCCTCCTCTCCTCTTATAAAAGGCCCCCACCTATACCTCCTTAACCACACACCCAAAGCCTTTGGCTCGGCCAAACCCTACCCATTTTGGCTCTCCACATACCTCTATTACTAATTGAAGCCTCACATTGGGCATAAGTCTTCCCAAGGAAGCCTTTGAGCTCAAACCAATGGGAGTTACCCGATTTTAAGGTAATGTCTTCTTTTGAGTACTTTTGTTTTATTTTGCTTCTACAACCCCCTAAACTCTTTTTATTATTTTCTTTTGTAACAAATACAGTATCCTAAATATACTAGGATGTTGTTATAAGAAGTATTAGAGATACACTTACACACACCTACATCTAATGTTTAGAGAACATACTGTTTCCGTGGATGGCGAATTTCTGCCTCACGAAACGATGATTGTTCAACACTCATATAACACCTTCAAAGGTGGCCATTAAGAGGTCACTATATTTATATATGACATATAATATTTTTATGTTTTACTTAAGCTTCTGTATTTTTCATTTGTGGCTTAACTTTATGGCTTCCATTATGGGTACACGCGATATCTTCATTTTAGGAAGTGCGGACTACCGCCCCCTCAAAGTGATGTGATTCGTTAATGCCATACGTGGGACGTATAAAGGATGGATTTAATGTTATTGTATATGATGTTATACTGGAATTATTATATACCTCTATATCATTATTATTTATTTCCATTAAATTATGATATAGAAATGAAAGTAGCGTTAATGCGTACGTACGGCTACCGTCTCCATGAACGGTGCATTTCATTTCTTATCCCCAAATGTAATGTACTATTATAAGTACATGTATATAATGGATATATATGATGAATGATACATCTAAATGATGAATATAATTCTTGAATTAAAATATACATACCTCTCATTTAGTTTTAATTCCATTAATATGACAAAGAAATGAAAGTAGCGTTCATGCGTACGTACAGCTTACCGTCTCCATGAACGATGCATTTCATTTCTTACCTCTAAATGATTATGTGATATTATAAATACATGTATATTCTAGATATATATGATATATATGATATCCAAATCAGGAATGTCATTCCGGATAATAAGAACCTTTGACCACATGAACAACATGTAATTGTAAGAAGTCCACTTTCGACTTAAGAACCAAATATCGACAAAACAAACATTATTAACTTAAATGATTAAATAATGTTTATAACATGGAAATAAGTGATATGAAAGGAATAATGAACTTGAAAAAGGTTCTTAATCAAATATAAATTAACTCAAGTTTATTATTCAGGACGTTAAAGAATGATCGAGTCAAGTCGGACCCGAGGTAAGGGATCCTACTCCTCTCTTTCTTTTTAAAGTACACTCTTTTATGTCATTCCTTTTAAAGCTCATATTTCTTGTTATTGGGATATTATTTTATATTACTCTTACTGTAATTTTTATGTTCATATTATGAGAGACCCTATTCTCTCTCATCAATCCATTTTGGAAGTTTTGAGTGGTGCCGTTAGGCTGCCGAATTTTCGTAAGAGATCTAACCTGTCTCTTTATTTTTAAGTACTCTCCTTTATGTAACTTCTTTTAAGCTACACTTTGTTATGTTGGGGGATGTTATTTTATATTCCTCTTTATATAAACATTATGTTAATATGATGAGATACCCTATTTGATCTCATCAATCCATTTATGTAAGTTTTATGTGGCGTCGTTAGGCTGCCGAGTTTTCGTAAGGGATTTTTCATCTCACTTTTATTCCCATGAGATTTATTCTACATTTGCCACAATTTACATTGAGTGGTGTACGTACTGCCCATTATTCTAATATTTTTGTAATATACATTCGTTTTTTGAGTATTTACATCAATGATGTATTGTCCTTCTTTCATGGGGTGTATGTTTTGAAAGATACCCAAGTCGGTAAGGGAACCTTTCACCCTCCTCTTTTTAAAAGACTTCTTTTGTTGGGTCTTTTAATTTACATATTGTTATGTTGGGATATGTTCTCATATATCCTTATTGATGTAAATTTTATGTCCAAGTGATGAGATACACTTTTTATCTCTCATCAACTCATTTTGTTGTGACACCGTTAGGCTGTCAAGGGAACTTCTTAACCCAATTTCGATTTCTTTGGGTTCAACATGTAGTTATTGAATATGTCATCCTTTGAATATGTGTGAATGACCTTTGATTATTTTACACTTAATATCCACTTATATTTGGTGTATTCATTTTTCACACATAATTATGTAATTGATTTATCCTTAAACCAAGGATACCATCTTTGTATGGGACTACGTCTCAATCTCCTTTCATTAAGGCATATTTCATTTTATACACAACTTTATTTTATATGGTGTATCAACCCCTTTGACTTTTACTTTTATACAAAAGTAATCTTTTTATACGAAGCGTTTTACTAAACGACAAAAAGGAATGTTTCTTTAAACGTACGCGGTGACAACGACCTTTTCCGCCGCCGCGAGTATTATTTAGTCTTTGGATTCCTCAACAAGCCGTGATGTTTTTAAAATGAAATAAATACCATATACTCTTTTATGTATTTTGGTATTGAAAATGGTTTTTTATAATGGATTTGTTATGTCAATATATTTGAGTGATATATTGTGATCAAAGTGTGGAAATGTTTTCTCTCCATTATATTTGTTTTATGTCTTATGATTTTATTATGGTACTTGGACATTTAACGGGTGGTTTCGTGATAAACCATACGATGGGTGGTGCCGTGAATACTAGGACGGGTGGTTACGTTATAACCTCCAATGCATTGGGTATGGAAGTCGGTCGTATGTCTATTCCATTAAGTATGTATGGAATTTGGCCGAATGGCTATTCCATTAAGTGATATGTGTGGAAGTCGGCCGTATGGTTATTCCACTTAAGTATGTTTATGTCCCAAGTTACCTTTATATGTTATGTGTTCTTTATATGGGTTTTATGGTAATATTTTGGTTACAAAAGGGTAAGTAATGAACTTTTATTCGGCGAAGAGTTTTTATTACTTCGAAGAGGTGAAAAGTATTACTTTGATAAAGTATACATGGTTTACTTGTTGTTTTGAAAAACTAACAGTTTTCATTCTTTGTGTATCCCTTACTGAGCTTTTATGCTCATCCCAAGTTTTTGAAATTTTTTTCACAGGACTTAGCGTGGAATAGGGTCAAGGATGGGATACAGGGAAATTCATGCTACCTAAAACATAGAACTATACATGTTTCTTTTTAAGAGTTTTTATTTTATGGAAATTTAGTAGAAGTGACTACTTTCTAATCTTTTGAGATGTAATAGTTATGTCCTAATTCTCTAAAACTATAAACCTGAAAAGATCCTCAATGTGAATTAATAATTTAATTCAATATTAAGTAAGGTTTAAGGCTAGGGCCTTATAATGACACTGAAGTCTGATGGCATAACCATCCTAGTAACCTGGGCCATGCCTAGCCTGACAGATGTATAGCATCAAGCCGACGTCCATGATGCCCAATCTCGTTGTCAAAACCACCCAATGTAACCTGGGCCAAGTCCAACCTATGATCAACATCACTCAAGAGTAATCGGGCCAAGCCCAACACAACTGAAAGGGTCCAGCATTTTCAATTAAGCAATTTCTTATATATAAAATTCAAACACAACTCATAACAGGCAAAAAAATTTAAACAGTTGAATTGCCCCAACCCAACGGCTATCGAACAACAGCACCGAGGTCTTGAATTCCTCTAACAACTTATAACGGGCTTAATATATTAAACTCAACAATTTAGCACATTAACATTTCAATTAAAACCATTTTGGCATTCCCCGACCAAAATGCCCCAATGAGCAATGACCCATCACCTGGCCCTGCTCACACAAACTGGTAACAGTGCACACCCAAAGGCATCACATAGGTCCAACAAGCAATTTAATATGAAACAGAAGATAAAACAGGTCCCGCTCAAAATACATGAAAATGCGCCGAAGGCCGCATCACCCAAACAACCACGAAGACACAAAATGAGGTATGCACCACCTACCTGAGACTCGTGCGATGCTACTCCTTCAGTAACAACTGCCAATTCGGTCTAAAACGCATTAAATCTATAAAAGATTCAAAACCTCCCAGACCCCTATAACTTGTTCTAGAAATAAAATCAAACAAAACGGCCCATGTTGAATTGAGACCTTACAGAGGGGGTTCCAACGCTTCAATCGGAGTTCGAATCGGGTCTCGGACGGATGGTCGGGAGAAGAAAAGAGAAACGACCGACTTGGTTCACGAAACCAGGCGACAAAATTGAGGTTCTGCCTCAATATGAGGATACTACATTTTTTAACAAAACAATAAAGTACACGGAATTTACTTCATGGCTACATGTCATGTAGGTCATTTAACTATTCATAAGATGGCTGAATTCTGCCGCCTTTCTTTCCAGACCTGCCGATATGAGTAAACGGCGTGTACCTATGAGTACACCGTGTGTACTTCGTTTCTCATCTCTTCCTCGCCAACTTAACCACACACCATGTATATCCTTCATACACAGCTAGACTACACAGTGTATCCAAGGGGAACATGTCGTGTACCTAGTTCTACCCAGCCAACAAGCCTACACGCCATGTATGGCCACCACACGGTCGGGGGTACACGGTGTGTCTAAAACTACACGCCGTGTAGTAAGAAATTTCTACATGGTCATCACACAAAATATACTTGGTGAGCACATGGCTGACACTCTCTTAACATATACACGGCATGTCCTTAAAATTACACGGCGTGTAGTCTGGAAATTTCCAGAAACTTCCAATTTTCTCCAGTTTCCTCAAAAACCGTTCAAAAATTCAAACAGGGTCGGGATTTTGACCCGTTCTAAAAACCTGGGTTCATAAAATTAATAATGATTATTCATTGTCTATTTATTTAAATGGGATGTGTGTTCAGTTATCTACCACGACATATTGTTTATGCACTCCCCCTTATTGATTATGTTGCATACATGTTCAATTATTTACCATTACATATTTATTATTATCATTGATTCGTTATTTTTTATTGTACACTTATTCCTTACTAAGTATTTGATTTCACCCTTATTTTTTTCATTTCTCTAGGAATCTAATAAATATACTAATAAAGATACATAAGGATATTCTATATGGAATAAAGTTCTCCTTGAATGAAAAAAATATGTTGTAATTATTGTATTCATTTGTAATACAAGACTCATTTATGTATATAGTGTTCCAATAATACTAAACTCTTTGGTCCGTTAGGATTTGATTTATTGTAGTCATGCCAAAATAATGTTAGTAGACACCCACTTTGGGAATACTACCGTTGGGGTGATATAGTTGGTATTAAAGGATGTTTAGTAAAAACCTTGGAAACTAGATTTAGGAAAACCTAGATTGGGGAACATAACCCTATGATAGAATTTAAGGATTATCATGGAATCACCTATGTATTCATTAACTTAAGAGTTATGGATATAATCACAAGATTATTATATTAAGGTTAAATATATTTTTTCTGTATTAATCATATCTTTTGTGGTTTTATGTAATGGGAGTCTACCAATATTAAGGAACTTTTAGAAAAAATTATGGAAATTAAATGTTTTAGTGGGGAAATTTATTTGAGGAATATTTCCATTAAATTTTATAGACATAAGTTTAAATTTATTTATAAATTTTAGGGTAGATATAAAAAAGTTTATTACACTTTTTAATAAAAAGTTGTATTGAAAATCCTAATAAAAAGGTCATTTAATGATTACATTTTGTTCAAGTATTTCCATCATACCTTTCGAAATGATTTAGGAATTATATTAATATGGTTTTATAAAAAGGAAAACTTAAATTCCAGGTGAAATCCCATCAAATCCGGAAAGGCGATGAGGCTTAAACCCATGACCAATGGATGATAATATTTTCTAGCCTACTAGAGGACTATGTGATATCTGGGTTAATGTATCATTTATTTATCTAAACAATTATTTGAATAAATATTAATGATGAACTAGTGGTATCACTTTTTAGATTTAGATATTAGTGTATTAACCATATTATTTTTGGAAAATAAATAGATACAAATATAATTAATTTTTTTATGGATCTTATGATCTGTAAAAAGTAAATTTTAGTGGTTTTGGAATAAAAAAAGTTCATTTTAGGATATCCATTTCATAGAGTGAGAGATGAATTAGAATTTGATCGAAGAAAAACCAAAAAAAATTGCTCTCATTAAATTTAATCGAGTCAAGTAAGTATATTTCTATATAGTCTTGTTTAATAAAATAATTCATCAACATAAAAAAATAGACCTTTTTACAAAAATGTTAACCTTGTGCCTTCATTTTTGTTGAGTCAATGGTCTTTTAAATCATCATATATGTATGCCTTTGAGGAACTCAAATTTCCATTTATTATTAACTTGTTTGTGATAAATTACATCAATCATCGCTACAAATATTTAAATTTTTCTTTCCATGTATGTATCTCTAGTTTCCACTAATGTTCTCCTACGTAGATACATAGTTATTTGTTATTCCATGTGACCTTTGTACTTATCATTCTCTATTATTGAGAGTATGTTTTATTTAATCTTCTAGTGATTTGGTATTTCAAAAAAGTAATTTACTTATATAAAACCCAAGATTATGAAGTTCGAGTTTAAATTGTGAGGAAAACATTTATTTGAGGTGGGGAGAATGTAACACCATAAAATTTTAAAGTAAGAACATTGTATTTGATATCGAGTATGATATGAAACAACAAGAATAAAATTAAATATAACAATCAGAGACTTTAAAAAATATTTAATTTTATAAATAGATTTTATATATTCTATATATTTAAATGAAAGTAACACTTAGTTAACCAGACTTAAATGCTTGAATGCCATTGTTTTATAGCTTTAGTTACACATAAGACCATGTTTTATCGAACAAACAATATATTATTAAAATATTATTATTTAATATAATAAGATATAACATAGCCATTAATTTGGTTATTATGAATAGTATTAAATAAATTAAGAAAATTTATGGTTTATAAAAATATAAAATGAAGATCTCGGTAATCTATTTCTTATAAATGATGATAGAAACCAATTTAATATAAAGAAAATGTTTTTATTAAAAAATATTTTTATGATCCCAAGGGTTTTTTGTCATAATAAATTAAATTAGTAAATATTAGTGAATGATATTAATGAAATATATATTTTATTTTTACAATAAATTTTTGTTCATTCAATAGTTTTGATAGGAATTTGATAAGAACAAATCAAATTTTATGCATAAAAGCTAAATTTTTCTAAAATCTATTTTTCCGTCTTTTAATGGAACATCTATTTTAAAAATAAATTTTGTCTCTCTTTTAAATTTTGTATGACAAAATGAAATTCATTTTTTAAATCTTAGTGTCAAAATTATCCTAGGATTACTTTTTTTTTCAAGAAGTTTCATTTTTTGATGAATAGTGAAAAATAATTTTTTTAAAAGGTTGGGGAAGAAGCCTCATTTTATTATTAAAGCAAAGAAAAGACCTATTTTGACTAGGTAGAGGGAGACCCATTACGTGTCCCAAAGGCCCAATGGGAATATATCTTATTACATAACCCATAGGCCCTAATTTTTGGCCTAGGGCCCATTCTATGAATAGTACTCCTATAGTACCCATCTGCTACAATACTAACACAGTACCTACCGCTGCTACAGTGTCCACCGCCACTACAGTATCTTTCGTAGCTACAATGCCTCCACTATTATAGTACCACTAGAGTACTACTACATTACCTGTGCCCAATGGGTTTTGAACCCCCCTTTTTCATTTAGGATTACGGGGTTCTTACTTGTAAGCCAAACCCCAACTATTATAGTGAAAAATAGTTAATTTTAATTGAAAACACTTTTTATTATAATTTATATTTATAATAAATGTATATTTAAATTTGGTTTTAAAGTATATTTAGTTTAATTATACATTTATTAATCTAATTTAATTTATTGGAATCAATTTCACATTTATATTGGATATAAAAACATATCAAAATATTGAACTTTTTTACATTCAAAACCATCTTTGTCATCCGGTCCATGATTGTAATTTTAAGTTAGTTTCTTTCACTTCTATTAATTAAATTGGAGAAATAGAATTCCATATTCTAAATCATAATAATTTTTTATTTCTAATTAATTCAAAATAATTTTTTACAAAAAATATTTATGAAAGTGATTAAAACTAATTACAACAATTAAGAGAAAAACTATTTTAACAAGGAACTAAACCATAAACATAAAGGCCAAAATGACATAAAACATGACCAAAACCTATTTACTAGATATATTTCAACCATATACTCCATTTTATATAATTTGGTTTATATTTTAAGCCACGTGATTTAAAGGATACCTCCTAATAGTGTTTCCCTTATTATATTTACAAGAATGTCACTCCTCCTCTACTATAAAAAGGCACTTACCCCTCCCATATATTCACACATCTCTGGACCATTTTCTCATCCAAACGAGGAAAAAATATATCCCCAAAATCCCTCACCTCATCCTAGAATCCTCAATTTTTGTATAAATCAATCCAAGTATGTATTTTGGTGTAAACCCAAAGGAGTTACCTGAATAAGAGGTAACGTACTTCAATGATCACTTTTGTTTTATTTACTTCTCCACCACTTAAATTATTATTATATCTTTTGAATATAATAAGATAATTATATTCAATATACTGAGATATTCTAATGTCATGGGTATGACCTACACTCACATTCACTTCCATCGAATGGGATACACAACCATCGTTCGTGTGTACGGCGAACTACCGACTCGAGAACTGATATCGTTCGTTATTCCATTACCAATTTTCAAGGGTGGGAATAATGATGGAATTAAATTTTATATATGGTATATATAATATTCATAATTTTCTTTTGCTTCATTAATTATTTTATGAATCATAACTTCATGCTTTCCATTTTTTTGGAATATGAAAACATCATTTGTGGACGTGTGGACTACCGCCTCTATAAAGTGATGTGATTCGATCACACTATACATGGAATGTATAAATGACAGTTTTAATAAAAACTTGTGATATATATGATACAATTATTATACAGAAATTATAATATAAATATATACTATTTACCTTTCATTATTTTAATATGATAAGAAAATGAAAACAACATTCATGCGTATGTACGACCTACCGTCTCCACAAACAGTGTGTTTCATTTATATCTCCAAATTTGAGAGATTAGTATAAAAACATATATACTGAATATATATGATATTGAAATGATTTTTACAACCTTTATATTATTAAATCATGATCAACATAAGAATAAAAAAATAACAAGTCAAAATATATTCGAAACACTTGATAATTAACACCTCAAACGATAAAAATAATGAAAGATTATTAAAAAATGGGTAATAAGATATTATAATAAGATTATATATCGTAAAATTAATATGATTATGGTAATTTAATAAGTTAATAACATACATAAAACCATTATAAAAGAGTTTAAATTATGGTCACTCAAAAGGAAAAGCAATGTAAGTGATTTCGTCTCAATTTTACTTCATTGAGGCATATTGTAATGTTATGCACCTAGTTTCTTTTTTATAGTGCATATAATTACCCTTTGAAATTTAATATCATGAATAAATCATTATTCATGGAATTTTTATTTTCAATTTAAATTATTTCATATAATGGGTTTTAATTAAAAGTTATCAAGTGATAAAGAATTACATAACCTGATTCGTTTTCATTAGGTTATATTACTTTTTCATTTTCGTTAATATTCTGAGATTATGTGTGTAATAACTTTTTACTATATGTTTTTTAATTTAAAATTTTTTATTTTTATTTACATATGATACACATAATAAATTCATTTATTGATTCTCACTTCAATGTTATGGTATTATCAAGGGATTATTTTAAATCTCAGTCTAATCGAGATTACTTATTCATGAAATTAAATTAAATTACATTATATAATAATTGTTCAATAAAACATTTACTTTTATTATAATATGTTTATTAATGAAAATCTTCTAATAATATTACTATTTTCCACTCATTGTTACTCAAAATGTTTTAGAAAATGTTTCTTTGAAAACCCAGCTTCATTTCTCTCTTCTGTTAGAAATCTGTTTTCTCTCAAAACCATGATTTATAATATTATTTTCAAAAATGTTTTTAAAATTTGAAAAATAATTTATTAAATTCATTTTTTCCATTTTTTTCTTATAATTTTTTTTCAAATGAATATTCATGCCGCTTTCCAAAAAAAAGAACTTTTCTAACACTTTTATCTCACAAAATGGAATGTTATTTTTACCTTGTACAAAATTACCCATCATAATTTCATTAAAGAATATATTTTAATTATTATAAGAAATTTTTAATGATTTTTGTAATGTTATTTTAAAATAATAGGGACTTTCAATATAAATTCCAAAGTGAAAGGTATATTTTTGTTTCTTTTTATGCTATTTTTATCTATCAATGACAAAAACCATTTATCCTTATTCTACTTGGCATATATTGTATTAATACCATCATTATTATTTATCTGAATGTTTGATGATTTCTTTGACCAAGGATAGTATTGAAATTCACTACCTTGATTATTTTTTTCTACCTTGAAATATTTAATTATCTATGATCTTTAGGCATAAAATTTCTCTTAATTATCCATATCATTTATCATGGATATGATTATTTCCTGAAATGTATACAATTTTCACATATGATGTGTACATGAAAGTTATTATCTTAATTGGGAAAATATTGATAAATTTTTTTCTTTTATTTGATACAGATATTTGATAAGTCACAGTGTTCATGAATTAAATTGATTACTCAATATATAAGGAATACTTTGGATAAGTACGACATGGGAGGGGCCCGATTATAAATAGCTCCTTGAACTGAACCATCATTGAAGTTATTCAAAGTTTAATATTTATAATTCTACTTACTACTGTATATGTGGCAAGTAGGGTTTAACCCACAGGGAAGGAAATTCTGAACACTGTTACTCAAAAAACATCAAAAACTCCACTATTGTCTGCAGTGGAGTGGATACTATTTTTTTACTTTTGTAATGTTTATTCTATTAATACAGAAAAGTAACACTATTTTTTTTATATGTTTTTGATCTAGAATAGAATGAAACAAAAAACTAATTGAAAAGAGTGAACAACTAAAATATAGAGTGCTTATAAACAAACTATTATAGTAAATGCTTGGGAAAAAATATCCATTCTATTGGTTTTAGAGGTATTTCAATCCACTTAAAAGATATTACAGAATACCACCATAAGAGTATGAATTATCTCTATCAGTAGGAGTTAAATCACACTATTCAATCAATTCTAAAGTTCTTTACTCCAAAAATAAATCAAATGAAAACAATTTGAAAGTAACAACATGAAAAACTCACCGTAAGTCCTAAAGTCTTAAGAATTTATTATCTTTTGAAAAATGTATTCACAATAAATCATGACAATTTATTGTGAAATTCCAAAATTAAATTTGGGCATAACAATGAAATTGAATAAATTCAGTATCGATATCGTAGATCTATATTGAATACATCTCATAATGAAGTGAAAAAGAACAATTTAAAGTAACAAGTGGAAACTTCAAATTAGCCCCAGACTAGAAGGTTTAGCCTAGAATAATCTCAATCACTTATACTAAAACCATCCAATTACAAAATAGAATAATTAAAAGAAATAAGAGGAAGAAAAATCCCTCTGTTAGCTTGAATTACTGCTGTTCCAGGCCCTTGAATCGCCATGAAAAGGATCTCTGAGAAAAGATTCAAGAGTCACCTCCAGGTTATTGCTCTGCTTTCGAGTGAATGACCAAATGTATCCAATTAAATTCACGCCCTACTTCTTGATATATATTAAGTATCCACTATCTTCTATTGCATTTCATCGATCAGTTTCCACCGTCTTTGAGTGTTCTTCATGTATGCACTGTACACTTGCATTTTTTCCACAACTGGCATGTCGTGCTAAATTTTCCAATGTAACAAACTCCGGATGAGTTTGTTAAGTGAATCCGGAAATATTCCCATCTCATGTGTGAACCTACATAGTTAGAACCAAAAAATGAAAAAATGAATCAATGTGAAATGAATATACACTTTTATAAAAAAGATAAATGTAAAATTAAATAATTATTAGTTATTACTTTAGTTATTAAGAAAAATTAATTTTCTTAATTAAATTTTGTTGTACGTTATTATTTATTTAATTAATTTATGAATATGATTAACTAATAATAATATTAAATTTGAAGTTTAGAATTTATTAAATTATTAGTGTTTAGCTTTTGAATATTTAAGTTGTTTATATTTTTATTTATGTTTATCAAAATAATTATAAATTTATATAAATTTAATATAATTTATAATAATTTACTCATAATGAAATTAATATATAATTATTATATAAATAAATGTATTTTATTTTAATATTAAATTTTTTTAAGACGTTGGAATTTATTATAATATTTAGCTATTTATTAATCTGGTTATTATTAATTTATTTATATTATTCATACTTTATTTATTTATTATATTTCTTTATTATTGATACATATTTAGTTTAGTTTATTTCTTTTCAGTTTTTAATTTTTGTTTTTTTTTAATTTCATTTAACCCCTCCCACGAATTTCCTCTTTCACGGTGCTGCTACAGGGGATGGGGGTTTTGGGTTGCTTCTCCAGGAGGAAGAAGCAGTGACCCTTGCTCCTCCAACCGACGCTGCTACATCTTCATCTTGTGGTAGCATTATGGCGACTTCCCTCAGGTGGCATGACTCCTCCAGATCTCCGAAGAAGCGGTCTTCAACTAGATCAGTAGTGCAACTCCCCTCCAGCAGTGGAGAGTCGGCTCAACCTTTCTCTTCCTATCACGACAGTGCGGTCTTCAGCATGTGACATGAAATGGCATACCGACCTCCTTCATCTCCCTCTGTAGAGATTTACTCTCTTCATCTTCGAAACAACTATCCTATGGTGACACAGGTCTTCTTAAGCATCGGTTTATGATGGCGTCATCCCTTGGTGGATTCAAGATTCCAGCAAGAACAACATTAAAATCAAGCTACTTCAATGAGATTATAGCAGTTGGACTTCAATTTGAAATTGGATTTTCTGCATTAAATCTGGAATTGGTATGTGTCTGGTTTGATTATGAATCTGGTTTTTGACGTTTGGATTCAAGTGAAAAAGATCTGTAGGGGAATCGATAGATGAAGGAAAAAAGGCATCGGTATGAGTGGTTTGTGGAGGACACCTAACAGTGAGGTACAAGGGAGTAATAGTGAGATGGAGGGGCACAACAGTGAGGTCCAGGGGCACAAGGTCACTGTTATTTGAAAAAAAAATAAGAGAGGAGAAGCAGTGTGGGGGTCATAGGTAGACAAAAATAAAGGGTCGCTAATACTTTAAAATTAAGGTCACTGAAAGCATAAAATAATTCCCACAGTTGGGGATAAAAAGGTAACTGGTGAAAACTAAATAGAAGGGTCACTGCTAGAACAAAAATTAATAACTAACGGTGACCTTAAAAAATAAAAAACGCACAAATTGAACATAAAATTAAAACTTAATTAAACTAAATAGAAAGATTAAAAATAATTAATTAAAAGAAAGCTAAACACCATAATTTTAAAACGGGATTTTTATTAAACTTTAGACTTTTAAAATTACAGAAAAAATTATTAATTAATAACACTTAAATTAAGAACTAGATGATTAATAAACTAAAATAATATAATACATAAATTAAAATTACTATAAAATTAATTAAAAGGTTATCAGTGAATGAAGAGATTAGCATCGGTGACCTAATAGGTTACTGATAGCTCTTGTCTACCTCACTGGTAGACTAAAATCAATAGAAAATGAATAATTAATATAACTGCATACATAATATTAAATAATTAATGTTTTAAAACTATAAATAAATTTATTAAACAAATATTTGAATACATAAAATTAAAAGAGAACTATTTTATTTAATTTAAACTAAAATTCTTAACTTAATAAATTAGCAGGATGGTTATAAATTTTATTTAATGATGTTGGTATATTTTAATTAATCTATGTTAAAGAATAAAATATTAAAATAAAGTCTAAATAGAAATACAAAGATAAAATAATTGTTTATAAAAATGTTTGTTTATTAACAAGTCAAGCAGATTTAAATTAACTAAACTAATTAGGAAATAATTAAATTAGAAATGTGAAGTAAGATTAAAATTATTAATTTAAAGTCTAAAAATACATAATTAATTATAAGAATTTATTAATTAACAAATTTAATTTTATAAATACAAAAATACAATTATTTAGTATAAAGAGCTAAAATAATTAATTAAATCATTAAACATTAAGTAAAAAGATGTGGAAAAACTATGTAAAAATAGATCCACATCACCCCTTCATGCATCGATAGTCTCATGGGATGAGTAATTTGGCTAACCTTAGTGTGGTATCCACCTAGTATGTTTTAAACTGTCTTGTGAAAGGACTTAATGGTAAAGGTATCATATATCTAGTATAAATGATTTCTAGTAATTAATCATTTCATTCATTCAGATTCAGTTATTATTAAGCTAGATATTTTCAGAATGAAAAAAATATATGGATATTGTTCATTCTATTTATATTCACTAAATGGAATTTGTGTTTACTTATTTAACTTCTCATATCAATTATGATTTATCCAATTATTAAAATGGAATGTATTTTTAGTTATTTACCATTCCATATTGTTTAAGTACTCCCTCTTATTGATTTCATGGAATGCATGTTCTGTTATTTATCTATCCAAATTTATTATTATCATTGATTCATTATTATTTGTATTCTACTTAAAACTTACTGAGAATTTGAGCTCACCCTTATTTTTTTCCTTTACACAGTAATCCTAGAATGGTAATAAGAAATATATTCAAGGATATTCTAGATGGAATAAAGTTATCCTCAAATGAAAAAATAAAGTTTTAATTAGGGTATTCATTTGTATTAAAAAATCATGCATTTATCTGGTTTACCAAGAATACTAAAATATTTGGTACTTCAAGATTTTATTCCTTGTAATTGTGATAATGAAATCGTAGTAGGTACCGAATCTAGTCTTACTGGGGTCATGATACTATATAAGATGACATCCTTTTATGTAATTTAATATTTAATGGGGATATTATCAAATGATACCATCCTTATTTTTTATGGATGAATTATATTTATGAATTAATTATTATTTATGAAACCATTTCCTTTTTGATGGGTTATACTGTTATGAAATGATTAAATATTTATGAAACCCATTCTTCTTCCACAAGTTATGCTATAATGAAATGTTAATGATATTTTTTTCTATTCATCAGTTATGATTTGATGAATGTTTTATGATCTTATAAACCACATATATATGTTTTTCATTATATAATGGGTGGTACAAGTATCTCCTTCCAATGAAGTGGAAAAAAATGGATATATTAAGAGATAAACATTACTATAATGGGGAGTGAAACTAGTTCAGTAAAGTACTTTATCCATTGTGATAGTCTTGGGAGTGAACCATGACTTCTATGATGATTGGGGAGTGAAACCATTCCAATATAATAGTTTTCGAAATAACCCTTAACTAATTACGGAATTATTTTCTTTTCTTATGTGTATTCCACAAACTTATCTATTATTCCAATGATATGTTCTAAAGGCTCTTTTTCTTTGATTTATTTATGATTCATGTCTGATAAAATACCAAGATTTATTCCATAACTAGAGTTTATGATCTATGATATGCAGGGTGTGGTATTCAAATTTAATTATCAGGTTCTCAAACCATTCTGATAATGTCATATTAATATCTCTATTTTTTTACCCTTTCTCCACATCTGAGATCACCCTTTATTGTGTTTCTTTACCCAGGTTATGATGAAATTTATTATATATAATATTTTTAAGAAGGTTTACAATTATGAAAAAACTAGTGGGATATGATATATTTCAATTGTGAACAAGTTGTTTATCTATCCATGTTTCCAAAGTTAATAGTCCAATATAATTTTGATATGATTGTTATGGTATGTAATGAATATTCATCTATAAATATGTGATATATATGTATGATGAGTTTGGGTCATTATAGTACTGGTAAAGGCCACCTCATGTGATAATGAATTGGTCCATGATGTGTTGTACCATGTGACTTGGTATGTGATCCACCTTGAGTGAGAGGGGAGTAGGTAATTTAATGAGGATCAAGCTGATATGTGGACATCATCCTTAGTGATAAGGTGATGGTGTGGTTATGGTATGAAACAAAATATGATATTAGGACTTGGAACATGAATTTACCTTGAGAAAATGTTTAGAGGTTATGATATGGTATACCACCCTTCCTCAAGTTATTAGTTATGGGTCATGGTTTGTGGCATAACATAACTATTTTCTAGCACAAGATGAAATATATGTGCTCAAGTGATGTTTTTCCCTAGTTAGTACATGATGGCCTGGCATGTATACTTATGTATTGTATATATTTTTTTCCTCATGCATGAACATGTACATGATGTTTTATATTAGGGGAACTTGGTGAGACCCTACTAAGATATATTTCTTACACCATATATGAGAAGCCTAATGTGAAATAAAACCTTATGGTTTTTTGTAGGTTTATTATAAGTTGTTCATTATATTTGGCTAGTGTATCTAGATAGGGACAAGATTCTGGTTTATAGTGAGGCTTGGGGATGGTGGTAAAACCACATCATGTATTCTTTTTGTTGTTTATTTTTTCTATATGATTGGCCTACTGGGATATTTATTAGAATGTATTATTTTAGGACCCTCATATTATTTTTTTATAAAATGTTGTATCAATGTTTATGCATACTCTAATTATCTATTGTATGTGATTTTTTTATAATATCCCAAAACTCAAACTCCCAGATTAGGTGCTCAAAATGTAATCTTTTCATTTTAGAATTTTATACTAATAATATTTGAGAAATTCTAGCCATCAGAAAAAGAAAAAAATAAAAAGGAAATATTTATTCACTTATGTACCAAAAGATATTTTAGATTTTGGGTTTTATAGAATTAGGAAGAACACTTATGTAACAATATCTATATATTCAATTGAGAATTTATCACACAATACCAAGATTTTTTTATTCCAAATTAGGTCTTAAACATGTCCCACAAAATTTATCAAATTTGAAACCATTATGAACATAATTCATTTAATATCATTCTTTATAACATGTGGAAATAGAAAACATAAGAAGGGTTTCCTCAAATTCCTAGTAAGTGTAAACAAAAGCATTAACAATTTAATTTCCTAAGTGAGTATGAGATGAACATAAGGTTATGATGATATAATCAATGTTCAATACAAAAATATAAAGGAATTCATACTCATAAAAATGTAGATCATTTTTCTATGTGACATGGAATAAATATTCAACAAAGGATAAATTCATTAGATTAAATAATCTTGAAATATATGATGTCATTATTGAGAAATGGTACCTTTAAAAACTCATAAAAATCATTAATAAAACATGTTTATATCTTAGAACATGATTATCATATCACTATTACAATAACTCTTGTAAATTAAATAACCTACCTTGTAAATTCCAACAATGTTTTAGGAGAAACCTATAACATGTTAACTCTATCTCTATACCTAATGTATTATGAGGCTATAAAAGACCCACCCATCATTGGTTTATAACTAAACCACCCATCCTTGGTTTATAATAGAACCACCTATCAATCATCCATTCATATGATCAATTCCATAAAATTATAAAACAAATTATAATTATTCACCTTTCAATATAACAATAACCATTGTTCATTAATAGATTGATTTACCCATTCTAAAAGATGTTCCATGAAAATATATTTTTAAACAATCATAATCCATACAACACTATAATATATACTTAGTAGATCATTTTTAATATCAAGTATTTTTGGTCATTTATGAATATAAATAATATTAAAATATCTTTAAAACATTCTTGAGGAAAATATGCTTTCAAATTTTAAAATAACTTTTAGTGAATTAAACATTTATGAATATTAGGGTAATGTTTAATTTAAATTAACTTTAGAAACATATAATGTAATACTAAAATAAAATAATGATCCTGATAGTTGGAAAATCTAGTCATTTTGTAAATGTTAAAAATAAACATTATTTTCAAACTTTTGTAAAGAGGGTCAAAAGGGACCCATGCAGAAAATGTTAAGAAAATTTGGATTAAAACCATTTAAAATACTATTAAAGGTCATGGAAAATAACTTTAATAAATAATTTATTTTTAAAAAATAAAATCTTTGAAATAATTTAAATAATGTGAAGGAAGAGTTTGGTTATAATTCTTTAAAACCATTAAAACAACGTTCTTAAATAAAAACCATCTACGATATTTTAAACCAAAACCCCATTGAATAAAATAACATAAAAAAGGTACATAAAATATAATGAGTATAAAAATATTCATAATATAATATTTCAATAGTCAGTATAGACACTATATAAATGAATATAGTTAAATCAATCAAAACATGTCTCAAGAGAGGAATTTTGGGATAATAAATCATTGGAACTCAGGTAATACTTGTATAAAAATTCCATTGAATTAAGGAACATAACATGATCCTCTAAAAACCATAATTTCCATGAAATAATTTTTTAAAACACATTAATTGTTTATAAATTTCACCATATAAAATAAAACACGGTGCATAACAGGAATTATGTCTCAAAGAATAGAAATTGAGACCTTGAAAACCCATAAAAAATTTATAACATTTGAATAAATATCAAATTAAATATAGAACATCAAAGGAAATTCAAATATAATTACTATAGATTCATTCAAGATATAGTATCTCAATATTATTAATATAAACCATATAAAACATAGTGGTTGTATAATACAATACATGTCTCAAATAAATAATATTGAGATGAATAATCTTTACAAAGATCATATCATTTATGTTTGAATTTATTCAATGAAGTGATTATGTTTAATAATTTTTACACCATAAAAATTGGAAATAAAACATAATACAATTATATATCACTTCACATATAATATTTTCATATATTATTCAATGAAATATAATTATAACCCAATGAATGGAAATCGAGTTAAGAAACCCCTTACCTCGAGTATAGAAATGCTATGCACATCCATTACATTAATATATAATAAACTAATATTATTTATTTAATCATTTAATATCCTTTAAAAAGTTTATTATTTTTTCATAAAACTATTAATTAAATTTATTTCATTTATATATTTAATTACATAACCGGTTAAGTCTACATTAGGTGTTTTATGGACTTTTAGTTCATGATTATAAAATGAATTAGGTATGTTGATAGTAGTAAAAGGGTTAATTATACCATCATATCCATAATAATAATAGTAATAAAATAATAATAATTTTTATATATTATTTATTCTTTTATAACCAACTATTAATGGTATTTTTTTGAAAAATGAATTGTGTTACAACATTGAGATGGTAGTTTGTACGTATGCATGACTAAGGTTTCAATTTCCCCATGAAAATGAAGGAAAGATGATAAAAAGAATTTTACATTTTAGTATGTAAAATTATATAAAAATTATAATATTATCTATTTAAATAAACTTATATATACCATCCATGTGAGTAGGTGATGAAAAACGAATCGTATTGCTCCATGGGTGTGGTAATCCAAACATACACGCAAGTGACATTATCATTCTTTAATGGGTGGAAGTGTAAGAATATAAGTAATATAATATATTTAAATAATTATAATTATTTAATTAATATAAAATATATTTATTAAATCAATCATTATAAAGATCCATGAGGGGTGATAGTGGAAAAAGAAACACATCACTTTATGGAGGAGGCAATGCACAAATAGGCACAAATGATGTTGTCATTCCATTTTTAATGGAAAAAGTGATGAAAAATGTTTTCGAGATAGTCATAATAAAATTAAAATATATATTAGATAATAAATTTATTATATCATTATTTTTGAAGAATATTTGAAGAACTTAGATGAAGAAGTAAATGGAATATATATAGTGAAGAGTTATATATCTACCTCAGAAAACCACATTTTTTTACATCTTAAGCCTTATAGGCTATTACATTGATAATGAAAGGGCCTATAGGTAATTTTTAGGGATCTTAGAGATATTGTTTTAGGTTTTGGTCAAATTATATTTCTCAAAAGGTGTAAGGAAGAAAGGAGAGGAGGTTCCCTTTTATAAGTGAGGGGAGGGGCACCCTTGTAATTTCTTTATGTATTAAATCAATATAAATTAATTTTCCTATAAAATTGTCACTAAATTGATATATTTATAATATAGTATGATTATGAGTATATATTATCTCATCCTATAAAATTTATATAAATTTATTTTATGTTTTAACTGTCATATCTTAGTTTTAGACCCCCGTTATCTTTTTTGATGATTATCATGCTATAAATTATTTTAGACTTTACGTGTTGAGAAATTTCCTATAAAAGGAAAAGAGACCCAAAATTTGACCATGATTTATATTATAGATAATATACCATTAATTATTTCAATAAAAATATTCTTAGGATTTTTTATCATTAACTAAAATAGAACTTAACAATATATACCATTATTGTCATTTTTTAGACTATTCATATAGTTTGACATTAATTGAATCAAGATAATAATGAAATTTCAAAATAATTTTTAAAAATATACATAATATTTTATATTTATATGGATTTTTTTGGGAAAATATTAATCATCAAAACAATATAACTTTTAGAGTTTTTAAAATCATTTACTTGATTTTTCTAATACATGCTCAAGCACTATGTCGACATTGCATAGGAATTTATGGTAATTATTTCATCACTAAAATTTAAAAATAACTAACCATGATAAAAATAAATTATTTTTATTTTAAATAATAATTCATAACTAAAAATAACTTCCTTTTATCCCTTTGAATAAATGTTAATGTCATTAAAATAAAGAGAGTGACATTTTGTTTTCATTATTTATTGAAAATCATATTAATGTCATTATCAATGTAAAGTGGAAGTAAATTTTAATATTTTATAAAATTTTATAGTAATGATATAAAAAAATTATACAATAATATAAATACTGGTGTTAGGGTGATTTTTAGGCCTTTTCACATAATGGTTAACCTTAATTACTCGATTTTCCCTTACCGATGTTACAAATATTCAAAACGGTTACTATACATAGTGGCCAAAAATAAAAATTGAACAGTTTAAAATTTTTTCACTTCATCATTAATATAAAATCAATTTTTAAGGATTCAATTTATATAAGTTATAGAAATCAATGTTTATATAAATTCATAAAACACAACAGAAACTAATTTTTAGAAAAATGTGTTTTTAATCTCAAAAAAAGAACTTATAGTAAAATGGCATATAATTTTTATTCCTAAGTATTTAAATATATTATATTTTATTAAAAAATAATTATTTTATATTATCACAAAATTCCAAATATAATAGTAATTTTCAATGAAAATAAATGGCAGTTTTAAAAAATCGATATTCTTCAATATTCACTGAGAAATCATTCTTTTTAGAAATATATTAAAATTTAACACTAAAAAAAATTTATATTATTATTTAATAAATGATATAATTTTTATAAAAAACAATTTATCACACTTTTAGAAATTAATTATAATATTTACTCATAAAGACCAATAAAATGATTTTTTTTATGAAAACGTATTTTTGAATCAAAAAATGACTTTAAAGAAAATTGAGATATTGTTAATTATGAATTAATCATTAATTTTTTTTATATAAAATATTTAAAAATGTTTAAAATAATATTTTTATTCCTATTTAAACCACATATTTAAAAACTAGGTTATAATGTCCATATTTAAAACTATTAATATTCTTATAGTATAAATTTATTTCTAAAATCTCGGTGTTTCATTTTAAGAAAACTATTGAGTGCAGTTTTATTTTAAAATCTTAGGGTGTTACATTCTACACCTCTACCATAATAAATTTATTCATCACAATTTTATATTTTTCTCTATAATAAAGTGTTTAACAATTGAAAATACCATTGTTGAAATTGCACATCGTAAAAAGGGTTAAGAAAACATACTTTTGAAAATAAGGGAAGGAAAATAATAAGGTGATATGAAATAACACATAAATATGTTTTCTAATAAGAGGAAATTAATTTTAATTGAAAATATGAACATTAATGGAAAAAAATAATGTCCAAATAATGATAAAGAGTGACATAGATCACAAAAAACTGAATGATTATAAGAAATTAAATAAACAAAAAATAATAAATTAGTAGGACATAAATAAGAGAATCAGTTCATCATAAATTAATCTAATAGCAAAAAATATTTCAATATCCTTTTCCTAGAGTTAAGGAATTAATTCAATATCTACACCTGAAACATAAGGAGATATACTTACTTGATTTAATTCAAATTCATATACTAAATTTCATCCTTTGATTGTGTGTTTAAATTACTTTCCGCATTTATATAATATTTTACTCCAAATTATAAGTATGAATATTAAATTCCTAAATCACTATAATAAAATATTAATGGATCAAATTATCCAAAAAATTATAACAATTTATTTCTTTTATCTTTATAAATTAACCAAAACCAAAATGGATACCACAATGTAATATAACACCCAAAATGAATAACCCATTATATACATTAATATCTAAAAATAATTAATAATACCAAGAGTTAAAATTCAATAAATCCATAAATGATTAACCTTATATCCCAAATAACCTCAAATAGAATATATAAATATCAAATTTTATCATATAACATTCATCTTACATCCCCAAAATTCAATACCAATCTTCCAAAATAATAATTTCCTTTAATCACATGTTTACCAATGGGTTACATATAACTCAACTGAATAAAATGTTTCCAAAAATATCATTAATCACTTTAAAATACCATTCCATATAACCCAAAAAGAGTTTTTATTCCATTAAACTTATGAACAACCTTAAACTTATAAACTCATAATAGTATCCATAACTCCTATTTTAAAATCATAGGAAAACATCTTAATCTACAATGTTATCTCAACCATACTATAATACAAACTACAATATCCCCATACCAACACTCTTGGATTCAATGATAAAAATATAATATTATCATTTCATGCTTTGATACCATTAAACATGAGCTTATTTTATACATAAAAACATACAACATTAAATAGATATATTGGATCACTTACATACCCATGGATCTTTTACGTTTAAAGTTATAAATAATTAAAAAATCTCTTACATAACAATACCCATGTCTTCAAATGACCATTTATTACATGATAACTAGATTGTATTATTCCACATTATTTCTTCAGTACCTCTCATAAAATTCAACACACATGAAACCTTTCTACATATAATTCATTTAATATCGTTCTTAATAACCTGTGGAAATGGAAAACATAAGAAGGGTGAGCTCAAATGATTAGTAAGGGTAAATATAGGATTTAAAAATTAAATTAAATTAGTGAGAATAAGATTAACATAAGGGTACTATTATGTATCAAAGTTCTTGATCATAATATATGAAAATTCATAGTCATAAAAATGTGGTTCATTATAAATGTGACACGACATAAATATTTAAATTAGTAAAGAGTCATAAGAATCAATAATCAGGATGCATGTGATGTCAATCTTGGTCAAAGGTGCCTTTAAAACTCACAAGAAATATTAAATAAAATGTTTTAGTATCTTGGAATATCATTATCATATCATTTTTATAATCACTCTTTCAAATGGAGTTACATACTTTGTAAATTCTAACAATATATTAGAAGAATCCAATAACGAGATAACTCTATCTCTTTTCCAAATTCATTAGAGGGAAATAAAAACCAAAACAATACTTGGATTATAATGTAACCACCCATACATGGTTTATAATATATCCACTCATCAATCATCCATATATATTCCCAAGCATAATTTAATGAACAAAAAAATTAAAAGATTTTAGTTTTCAATATAATAATAATCATTGTTTATTTAAAGCTTGATTTCCCAAGGAAAAGAAAGAGGTTCCATGAAGATATCATTGAAAAAATTATAATCTGTCCATTGATAGAATAAATATTATAAAATTAGAACATATCCTCATTGGATCACTAGTCATATCAATGGTTTCTATCATTGGTGAATAGAAACACCATAAAAATATCATTAATAACATTCTTGAGGAAAATACCCCTTCCACTTTTAAAATCAACTTTCAAAACTAAATACTTATAGAATATTAAGAAATAGTTATTATTTGAAAATAAACATATAATCTGATAAATTAATATTCAAAAGAAATAATGTTCTGGATAATAAGAAAATATTTTCATGTTGTAAAGGTTAAAAATTAACATTGTTTTTAATCTTTTGTACAGAGAGTAAAAAGTGGTACATATATAAAATATTATCAAATTTTAGTTTAAAACCTTTTAAAAAAGGACCAAATCATAGAAAATAATTTTAGTAAATAATTTATGTTTATAAAGTTACATTTTTGAAATAATAAAATGAATGTGGGGGAGAGTTTGGTTCAAACAATTATATTATTTTAAACCAAAAACCTTTGAAAGTATGAATATAATAATGAACATAAAAGAACATGATTATAAAATTATCTATGTTATTATGTTTCAAGATTCATTATATACACCATATAAATGAATATAGATTCATCAATCAAAACATGTCTCAAAGATGGAAGTTTGAGACATGAAATCCTTGAAACTCGGGTACTGCTTGAATCAAAAAATACAATGAGTAAAGGAACATACAATGAGGAGTTGGATCAGCCTGTAAGGGGTGTGGGAACTCTAAGGTTTTCCCCAGTCACCGCCTCCTTCCTTCGGCCTCAGATCAGCTCGTCTCTCCACCTCAACATTGATCGGTGATCTTGGTGAAAGCATATCTTTAGCGGTGGCATCATGTGACCTCTTGGACTTGGCTGTCTCAACATTTCTCATCATTACTGGCTAGCTTCCCACCTCACTCCACCATCTTTGGGTATGTCTTTTATTGGTGGCACGGTGATGGTTCAGCAGTCGAGCTCTAATTGCCATGACTGAGGGTTATAGCCTCGTCTCCGGTGTGTGTGTGGGGTGGTTTATTGTGGTCTCTAAGCTAGATGGGTTGGTGGTGATGGGATTTAATTGCTGATTTGAGATGGGGATTTTCCGAAAATGATGGCGCTCGGGGTAATTCCTTTTGGTTCTTCATTTCTTGGATTTGTTTTTATTTTTTGGTTACGGTAGCTATTGTTCATGTGTCGAAATTGGTTTCTGCATTTTTTTATTTGGTTGTGTTTTGGTGAATCAGTTATGTGGTCTTGGTTTCAGGTTGTGGTATCCTGATACTCTGCAACATTGGTGGAAGGAGGGTTTTCTTGAATTTGGATGAGTCCGGTGCGCTTGGTTTTCGCATGAACATCAACTGGTGATCATATTTCTTGGCTTTCGATGTGCTTCCTTGAATGGGTTTGGATGCGTCTTTGACTGCTCTGTATATCGCGGACTCATTAAATATTGATGTCTAAATTGTGGATCAATGGATTTCTGTTTTTCATGGTGATTATTTGTTGCTTTGGCTCCATTGATATGAGGTTCAAAGGATTCTACAATCAGATCATCTATATGAGGCTGCTCCAGAAGTGGTTCAGGGAAAGTAGGTTCTACTGTAACATCACTATTTGGAATTGGAAGTCTGAGAGGGTATGACTATGGACATCGATTACAGGCCCATGCACTATTTTAACAGGACAGTTAGCTGAACAGTGGTGGAAGGCGGAAACTGGATTCAATGTTTTTGATGTCGAGAGGGGATTTTTTTAATATAGTGTGGGTTATTTATGGACTTGGACTTTTCGATTATTGGTCATTTTTTGTCTAATTATTTGATGTCAACGCGGTCTTTGACATCAATTATTGTACCACATTATATTAAAAAAATGAACATAAAATTATTAATTAAGAATCATAATTTATATAAAATAATATGTTAAAACACACTCATAGTGTAGTAAGTACACTATATAAAAAAATTATGGTCCATAATAAGAATTATGTTTCAATGAATTGAAATTTAACCCATGAAAATTCCTCCAAATTTTATAAAATTTGATTCAATATCTAATAAAAGGGGTAAATTTAATGAAACATAAAATATCATTATCAAATATTCATTCATGATATAATATATCAATAATAAGAATATATACCTTTTAAAATTAAGTAGGTTCATAATACAAGACATGTATCAAAGAAATAATATTGAGACAAATAATCACTACATGGATCATATAATTGTAGTGATTCTGTGTAAAAATTGTAAAACCAAAAAAAATAAAAATAAAACATAATATTACCATATATCTCCGACAATCAATTTTTTTATTGAGAAAAAAAATTTTAAGGAAAAGTGAGAAACTAGTAAAGATACAAAAGGACATCACCCAACCTGATAAGAAATAGATGAATCATTGAATTGTAATTTAATCATATTAGAAAGATTACCTCTGAGGAGAATCTATTGCATAGGTGAATCCTTCTCATCCAGATCGGCATTGGGAAAGATATAAATGTTGAATGCTATCATGTCCCATGTTTGGATAAGCTCTTCCTAAAAAATATTTTTCTCTTTAAATCCACATTTCAGTATGCCAATATGTTTTTGGATCCAGTCGCCTTGATCCTTGGTGTGACTAACATGAATAAACCTCCCCACCAACTTGTCAAATTCCTCTTGGGTAGTGGTGACTTGATGGCCCTTGTCACATAAATATTCATTTATATTGATGATTCTTTCCCACACATCACATTCAATAAATTCCTTACTGCACTAGGGGGAATCATATTCAACAACCTCTTTATCATCATGTGGCTTCTTTGAAACCTTCATAGGTAGCTTTACATTGCTTGAGTATCGAGTAACATTAGGTGTAGGTAATAAAGAGTAATCCTTCTTCCTATGACACCTCCGTGAGAGTCGGATAAATTAGAGTGTTTTTCCCTTCCTTAAAGAGGATCTGATATATTCCTTCACAATGTCCACCTCATTAGACTCAAGAGGCAAGTCTGAGTCAGAATCCCTATCCAAATTGGGATCAGACAAACTCTTAGAGAGGTTCATATCATGGGAAGCCTCCACATCATTCCTTTTCTAGAACAATTTTCCTTATTCAAATACAAGCACTAAAAACCGGTTTTGAGAATTAATAACCTTGCATCCTTGCTTGAATGTGTCAGCATAGGAAGGTCATGCCTACGATACTTGTACTGAAATGTCTGGACCTATGGGATGCTCGTATCCATGACCCATGAATTGAGGTTGATTGTTAGTGTCTTTCCATCCCCATACTTGAGGGCCATCGGGACCTTGGTCATCATAGACATGTAGGTACACTACAACTTTGTCAATAGATCTCATTGCAACCAAATAACTCACCACATCCACATCCAAGGATGCCTCCCTTTCCACTCCACCCTCCGGAACTACCTCCCCTGACCTTCCTTGCGGCAAGGGGATAAAACCCAAATCATTCCTCAAGAGAGAAAAGACATCCACAACCAACAACCTAGAGTCTTTAGACATAACAGTCTTTATTATACTTGGATTCACTATATTAGGACCATGTAAGAGCCGGTCCACTCTTGAAGATCTAGGGTCCTCCTGAGAACTACCTTCAAGAATTAAAGAAGGAGAAAACTGAGGAATAATCCGACAATCTTCTTCCAGAACCTATCCATCTTATTGATTGACACCCAAGTCACAGTTCAATAAATAAAGAATTTCTGGGACCTTAAGGTAATCATAAAACTTTGTTTTCAGAGGATGAAAGACCATCACTGGGTCCACGACACCCAGAGTTTCAATAGCTAGAGCTGCCAAAGCTAAATGCCCATACTGTGGAACTTCCTTAATTGTCCCTAAGTGAAAAAAGTAACCATGCTGACAGATGGTGGATAAGTTCCCCAAATGACGACAAGAAGAGCTAAAGTCAGTACAGGATTCAAAAATGATATGTTGTTTGCACAAGAATTACTCCCCAACTATGATCCAAATGCAGTCGATATGAGGTTTAGAATGATCAACCTCAGCACAGATGCACGGGGAGATGGGATGACAAACGGACTCATTTCTATTATCTGAACACAAGTAGCGTCCAACCATGTTTCTAAGCTTACTAATGACTGTAGTCTTTTGAAAGGGAAGGGGGAGTTCATGAAAACTAATCGAGATAGTTTTCTACATTGCGTCACGATTCATGTAGAAGTCATAGGACTAGATGAAAAGATAGAAGTGAGATCTGTTGAAAACATGAGGGTCTCTAGATCATGCTCATATTAAGTCTTCCTTTGATGAAAAATGAACTATAATGTGCCTCTTGTCAAGAATCCTCACAACTGATCTGTCTTGTAAACCCCGGGTAGTGAAAACGAACTTGTCCACATCATCGACCAAAGGATGACGATGCCTGAAGCGAGCTACCAAGGTTAGTTTCAAGCAGGACAAAGCCGCGTTTAATTCTAAAGGAGATAGAGAGATATTAGGACATCCTCCAATAAGGTCAGGATCATTGCATTCCATAGTCAATGAAATTTAATTATAAACCAATGAATAGAAATTGAGTTATGAAACCCCTTACCTCATGTCTAGACTTACAATTTACTTCCCAAAATTTCCTATATAATAAACTTGTGTTAATTATATAATTATTTCAAAACCTTTTAAATTTTTATTAATTTATCATTAATAAATTTATTTCATTTATTTTAATGAAATATTTAATTACATGTTCAGTTAATCCCATTTCATGCGTTCTCTGGTTATTCAGTTCATAATTGAAAAAGGATTTTGGTAGGTTGACTGTAGTCAAATGGTTCGGTATTCCATCATCCAAAAAATAATAATCATGAAATAAAAATAATATATATACATTAATTATGTTTTAATAACAAACTATGAATGGTTTTCATGAAAAATTAATTACATAACAACATTGAGATGGTAGTTCGTACTTATGCGTGAGCAACATTTCCTTTTTCCAACGAACATGATGGAAAGAAAGTAAATATCATTTAAACATCACATAATTATGTTTACATCATAAATATAATTTTATATATTTAAATAAAAATATGTACCATCCATGTATGGTTATAATGAAAAATGGGTCACATCACTTCATGGAGGTGGTAACTCACACGTACGCACGAGGGATGCTATACTTTTTTAAGTGGTAGAATGGAAAGAAGGGAAGTAATATCTTATATTTAGAGAATAATAATTAATTCATTTATATAATATAAATTTATGAATTACATAATTAATAATAAAAATTATATATGGTGATTGAAAATAAAACACGTCAATTTGTGGAGTTGGTAGTCCACATATACGCATGAACAATGTTTTCATTCCCCATTTGAAGGAAACCCAAATGAAAATGAGTTCTAACATAATGAAAATAAAGCTTCATATTATAAGAGATAATTTTTTACTATATAATTATGGTTTAATAATATTCTAATTGTGTATAAGAATATGTAAAATGAAAAGACATAGTTAATAGTTATACCTCCTCTTCGAAAAAACACCATTGGCTTACACCTTATGCCTTATGGGATGGTCCTTTGATGAGAAACAAATACTCTAGGTACAAGGAAGGGATATTTTTGGAATTTTTTGGGTAGTTATTGGACGAATTATTATGATTATAATGTTTGAGGAAGAGATAAGGGGAGGTTCTCTTTTATATGTCAGGGGAGGGGCACCCTTGTAATAAATTAAACTATTAAATTAATATAAATTATTTTTTATAGAAAAGTGGAAATTTTGATATAATTATAATATATGATGGAGATGAGTTAAAATTCTCTCGTAAAATAAATTTTATAAAAGTTTATATGATATTTTAACCTTTATCTCATAGTTTTAATGCCCCATTAGCCCTTTTGATGATTACAATGAGATCAAATATTTTTACACTTTAAGGGGAAAGAATTTAAAATAAAAATAAAGGTTACCCATAATTGAAAAATGGTCGATATTATACACCAAATACCATCCAATTTTTCTAATATAAACTTTTATAAATTTTAAATCATTAAATAATATCTTATTTAACATAATATACCATCATATTCATTTTCGAGACTATCCATATAATTAATCTTTAATGACAAAAAAATAGTATTAGAATTAAAATATAAATTTTAATACATCCCTAATATGTTATATTTATCTAAAAAAAGTGATACATTATAAATCACCAAAAAATATTACTTTTAGATTTTTTTAAAATCATATACTTGATTTTTATACATCTTTTCTTTGCACCATGTCTCCACTGCACAATAATTTAATATAGTTATTTTTTCACTAAAATTTAAAAAAATCACCATAAAAATATAAATATTTTAATAACCATTTATTATGGAATCTATCCATTTTTATCCCTATGGAAAATTTTTAAAGGTATTATAATAATGAAAGTGACATTTTGTTTTTATTCATTATTTAAAACTTTATTAGGGTCGTTATAAAATTAAAGTGGAACGAAATCACCAAATTTTTTAAATCATTTATGTTAAAATAATAAAAAAATTACAGAAAGAATTAATATATATGTTATGGTTAAATTTAGTCTTTATTACAGTATTTATAACCTCAGTTACCTTATTTACTATTACTGAGGCAACAAATATTAAATGTGGTTACTATTCATAATGACCAAAAATAAAAGTTCCAATTTAAAAAAATTAACCACATTATTCCAAATATTAAATCAATTTTTTAGGATTTAATTTTTAAAATTTTCAGAAATCATTTTTATTTTAAATGCATAAAACTCAATGAGAAAACTTTTTATAAAAATATGTTTTAAGCCCAAAACTGAACGTATACTAAAATAAAGTATAATGATAATAAAAATGTAATTAATTAGATTATATTTAATTAAATAAGAAATAATTTTCTTTAATATAAAATGAAAAATGTAATGAGTATTTTCAATGAAAATAAACGACATTTTTATAAAAAATCATTATTTTTCACAATTCACTAAAAAATCAATCATTTTAGAAAAAACCCAAAATTTTACCCAAAGATAATTTTGATATGATTATTCAAAAAATTATATCATTTTTATAAAATAAAATATATAATATTTTTATAAATTAATTATCACATTCTCTCATAAAAATAATTACGAACAATTTATAAACATAACTTATTTTTGAAGAATAAAATGAAATTTTTGAAAATTATGTTGTCTTTTATAATTAATTAAAAAAAATTTAAAATATGAAAAACATTGTACATTTTTTTCATAATTTGGTTATTCATATTCATATCACCTATTTAATGACATTTAAAACTTTTAATATTTTTATAGTATAATGAAATTTGCTGAAAGCTCTTTGTTGAATGTTAAAAAGATATCAGAAATTATATTATTTTAAAATATCATGGTTTTTAATTATTGTATGTTTATTATTTATTAAATAATATGATATTGAGTTCATAGTCTCCACATTATATGATTTTTCCCTCATCTCTAGTCAACATCCTCTAAACTATGTGAAGGTGTGCTTGATGCCATTTGGCGACCCTAGCTAAGAGACTATTATGTAATTTTAACTGGGGAATTTAAAAATGGTATCAAATAATCTTTTTATTTTGTTACTATTTGGAGATCGGTATTCAAAGATAAGAACATGTCAGGGATTATGACGGTTCATATATTGGTGAGTCATGGACATCTTTTCTGATGGGAGGTCCATGCAACCATAGTAATATGATTATTTTTCATAGATTTCACTATAATATTTGATATGATTATTTATGTATGATGTGTTTTTTTGAGATAATTACATTCCTAGTTTTGGATATTGGCCCGTAGATTCAAGAGGCATGTGTACGGAAATCACACTAAATACGTAGGATTCACATGAAATTTATATGTTTGTGGTTAATTTTTCTTATAATATTGGTTGAGTTGGTAAAAGTATAAATGACATCTTATATAGTGTTTTACTGATAACATATTTTTTGAAATCTATTTAGATCAAATTTTTTACACCTGATCGGTTTTTTGATTATGGGTTATGTGGATACTAGTGGGGATAATCATACAAATGTGATAAGTTACTTGAGATGTGAATCATTTTTTATATAAAACCTTTGTGGGTTAGTTAATAAATTGGATGGCTTAGTGATTGTTTGGTATATGTGAGCATTACCTGGGATATGATTTGGATTGAGCATAAGTTTCATTGTTTAGATGTTTACATTTTTTAGGGAAGAGGGAAAGGAATGAGGAATTCTTAGGCTAGGATATACAATGTACTTAGAGTGGTTTTCGTATCGATGATGGGTTTGAAGGTAGGATCTTTTATATGCCTAGAAATTTTTAGTTTTTTATGGTTTTTGATGAGATAGTGTATCATGATCCTTAATGGTTGGGTCTAGGATAATTGGAGAATAGGTTGATGGATTATCATTTTAGAGTGAAATTTGAGTGGTGGGTGATCAAATGTTAGGCATTGTAATGAGTGAGATACCTCAAGCTTATTGAAAGAGAAATACAAAGGGTGCGTTTGGATATATGATATTGACATGAAAGGAAATCTTGGTTAGTTTTTGTGTGTGTAATCCTTGGTTTGATAATAAATGAGTCATGGGCGCATGGTTTGGGCTATATAATTTGGTGTTTCAGGTCCCAGGTATTCTGAAATAGTGGTTTTGGTTGGTTCATAGATCATCCATGTGATTTGTCACCCAGGTCAAGTATTGATTATGTTAGTATAGGCCACAAAATGATTCTTGGAAGTTGGATTGATCTTAGAGATTAAAAATTTTAATATATTATAGATGATCAATTTTGGAAAAGGGGTGTATATTTTATAGTAAATTTTGGGCTTGTTCAATTTCAATTAAAGGGCTAGGATTTTTTGGATGAATTTTTGGTGTTTTTAAAAGGTACAGTTATTTTATGAAATATTGGATAAGTATTATAGGTAAATATATTTGTTGGTTTCATAAAATTAATGCCTCGAATACTTTTATTCATAAGATTCTTAATACATAATGGACCCTATTCATCGAATAAAATTTTTAAGTACCTTTTATAATGCTCATGTTGCATAAGGGTCATTAATTATCCAAGAAAATAGTTTAAGTGCTCGGTGCCCTGTATACATAAAGGTAACTATTCAGTATGTAAAATTAATCCTATTAAATGTAAGATTAAACTCTTCATGTGTAATAATAATTTTTCCATGTATAAAGATAAGTATTTTATACATAAAAGTAGTATGTGAAGATTTGATAAAATGGATAAGTCATTAGTAAGTGTAACTCTAGAGTCACCATCTATACTTAATAGTACATATTTGTAAATGGGAATGAAAAACGTTAATTCCCTTGATGTGAAATGATTTTAATGGTCAATATATAAGATTCATTTGGGTGACCTGTATGATATGAAATGGTCCCCATATTGTGATATATAAGGTTAAATGGTTTACTCATACATATTAGTATCCCTATAAGTAAGGTTCGAGGTTTTTTATGAATATTTTATAATGAAGAGATTTTATAGATATTTCTTAAAACAATTAAATTGAATACATAAATTTGGAGTTCAATTTTAAAAGGAAATTTAGATATTTTTTATTATAATACTAATATTTAGACCTAAATTTATCTAATATTTCCCTCTTCGTCACAAAGAGAGTTCTTCCTATATATTTGATGGGTCTTTGTTTTGTTTGTTCCAGGGCCAAGCCATGGGTAAAGATAATAATATTTGTGGATATTTTTCTCATATATATTTAATATCTTTTATTAAAACATTAATTTCAAATATTTTGTAATATTTTTATGAATATTATGATCAAATTTCAATTGTTTAGAGCTTCGAAAGTAGATTAATGAATACTCTAGGAATATGGTTCCTTGTTATTTCCTATAATATACACGTGTTTATGTATTTTTTAATAAATGGTAATTAGTAGGATTGTGTGTGTGAACAATAATGGAACGACTTTATGGTTTTATTTTTCACATGTGATACCCATAGGTAGTATCATGTGGGAAATGATGGATTTTCATTTATAAGGTTTGGTTTTCATTATCGTATTGTTTAGGGGATGATGTGAATGATGTTAGATGGTATAAATAGGTGATTCCTGATATATGATGGTTGATGTGATTTTTTAGTGTGTAATTGATGGAGTTAAATATTTTTCTATGTGGTTATGGAGTTTCAACAAGGTGTGGCCACAGGATGTTGGTTATGACTCTCACTTTGGGGGTAAAAGTGGGTGTGATCACATAAGATAGGACCGCTGAGGTTATTTAGTCTACTCATTTTGGGTGTGACCTCGATATTTAAGTCATGTATGGTTAACGATGTTGACCATAGGTATGTATAAAAGTATAAACCATAGATGAACATGGTTGGTGGTGAGTGATACCACCTGATAAGTGAATTTTGTTTTCCAATGATGTGTGATATATCATTCTGTGGGACATATGTTATGATTGTGGACATGTCATATAGATTTCATTGTTTATATGAAGTGGTAATTCCAGGAGATAAAAAATTGGATGGGATGATGAATGATCATCTAGTATAATAAAATTTGGATGTATCATTCCACTCTGGTAGTGGATGAATCAAGTAAAAGGTAACTCATTCCAGGTCAAGCATGGGTGGTGTCAATTTATCATTTCCGTTTTGGATGTTGTTTATTTATCTCTTTATACAATAGTATATGTATGGATATTAGCTATGTACATCATTGGTGGTGGGATACTGATTTCATACTAACACCCTTCAGATTCCCTTTAGTATGTGTGTATACTATATGGATTCTACTGAAGTTAATATTAAATATTTTACTTTTGGAACCTTTTGGAAATGTATGTGAAAATAGTGCATGAGATAAATATTGAGTTTGCATATGTATTGGGTGGATCATTGATGTCAGGATGGTAGTTATTTTGACACTTTTGTGTATGTACTTATACTATACTCACATGGGTAATTTTAATCATTTTGTATAATATTTTTGACCTTTTATACTTACTTTTAAACATGTAGTATACTATAGATTGTAAAATCCATTATGATACCACTGTTATTTACCATTTATGTGTGATTTTCATTATTTATCTTCAAAGGGTACACTCTCCCCACTATCACACCATAAACCCTTTTTTCTAGTCGATAGCCTATGGTATATGGGGAAGCATGGCTAAGTTCTAATGAAACTTTGGTATCATTACTGTGGATTGAACTGGGATTGGGAATTACAAATTGGTATCAAAGAAGGTTGAGTTAAAATTATAACAATTGAGTTTTATTTTGTTATTTGTGAATCATATTTGGGGATTATAAATAGAAAAAAAACTTAAATATGGGACTATATAAGGATTTAGTTAAACTCTATATAGTGAACAACTAAGTTTTCCTAATTCAGAATGTTGTTATCATTTTTGGTCTTGTAGTTGAGTTATTTAACATGGATAAGTGATTATTTTTTATTGATATATATTTATACTCTTGAACCTCATAGATAGTGGTGGTACTAATACATTATTTTTTATATGTATGTCTCACATGACAAGTGTGTTTTGGTTGTGATTATTAATGGGTCTCATAATGTAAATGAAGGTTTTGAATTTTTAACATGTCAACAATAAGTTAAATTCTATTTTCCTAAAAATCCACTTAATTGAATTATATTGAGCTATACCCAGATGGACATGTTATTTTTATATAGGTTTTGGAATGGAAAGGGATAAACTTGTTTAGTGAGCCAATAAAACCCAATATATAGTTTTCCCATTAATATTCTTAGTGAAATTATACTTCATCCGATTGGAGATATGACACTTGGTGAAAATATATATGTGATCCTATATGTGTATGGTGTGTTTTTGGTGCATAACCATGACATGGATAGGCATTGAAATTATGAAGGATGGTATAAAACATTATTAATAAGGGATAGTGGGTCTTGATACCAATTAAAAATTTCCTTATTTATAATATTTGAACTATTATATCTATATTAAGTGTGGTATTTGATTCTTAGTGAGATGACACCGAGAGGACCTTCATTGGAGAATCAGTGGACTGAAGATGTGGTGACACTAAGAATACACATGATGATGAGACTAATGGTTTATGTGAGAATGATCTCTAAGTAGCGGTTTCAATGAGGGAGGGTCAGCCACAATAGGATATTGTAATGGTGAAGTGCTTGGATTTGTAGTTTAGGGTTAGTTTTTTTGGGTTATATAGATAATTAACATGGGAATACAAAGAGTTGGTCCATTTATAACATACTTGACATGGGATTTATAGTCACTACATCCTGTATTATTCAAAGTAGAGGGTGGACCCAAAGTGGTAGAATATTTGATTGAGTTAGTACATAAATTTTTTGTTTAGATCGAGACACCATAAGAATGGATGGTAAAGTCAAGGACATATATTCTTTGATGAGAAGATAAAAGTTAGTGGGTTGTACAATTATAGGAATGTATTCATAAAATAATGACATGGAAATATTTTTTAGTGAGATTATTTTATCACTTATTCTCCTAGTCTTTGCGGGAAGAAAGAGAATAAGAGTTCATGCACTAATTATATAACAATACACTAGTCATGTATTACAACACAATGTTCATAAAATTTTTATGATTCTCACCAATGAAAGTTCAAGACAAGTTCACCAAGGTGTGGAGGTTATAGGATGGTTTGTGAAATGATATCAAGGTACATGTAAACATATTCAAGTTAACCACATTCTCAAAGGAGGTTAACCAATAACTAATTGCAGAACAGAACATAGAGGATAAGAGAATATCGAGCTGGATAATGTTGTGGGAAAAAATGGGGAGTAAAGAACAAGATAATTGGAAGGTGGTATATGGGGATACCCAGCAAGGATATTAGAGTAGAGGTACGATGTTTTTACCATGGAGTGGGTTATCAGCAACATATTTCTAATATGGGTGATCATGGAATATATGATCCTAATGTTATTGGATAGTGAAAGATTTTAGTTCATGTATAAAGATGAGGTATAAATATATGTCTTTTTAGGTGATCTCATAGTCAAATAGGGTTGAGGATCTAGTTATAATCATATGTTAGAGGTAAGATCAGGAGTGGTATCTAGATCGGATACCCATGATACAATAACTTATCTAGGATGAGGTGGTGTAAAGGACACCTGATAGTGGAGGAAGTGGATAGTATTGAGTGAAAATCATTAATTAGAACATTCATTGAGCATTCAAGCTTAGTTAAAACTTCATTTAGTTGAGAGAATGTATTAAATGAAATTTGGGGTGTTTTCAATAGTAAAAGGTACATCGTGAGTGTGTTTTCATTTCTTGGTAAGAATAGTATTGAAACACAATGTAGGTTTGTAATAATTATGGGATATATTTTTTTAGGGTTAGATACGAGTATAAAATTGGGAATCTATGTGATGTAGACTAATAATTTATAATGGTTAGAATGTTTTAATTCCCTGATAATTTACAAGAATAATAAAATTATTGTATGGGGAAACTTGTTTATAATGAGTCTAGGTATATGATTACTATGGTTGGGATTAACCAAAAAAGGGATTGGTCCATCTGATTGGGGTAGTTGGGGTGATCGAGGATGATACAGATGTGTTCGGTACTATCTTAGTGATTTGGGAATAGAAATTAAGAGACTCGGGTTTCGGTAAGGGTTTATCAGTAAGTATTCTGAGATAGATCATGGATGAGATATCATATGGTGGAGATATATTAATGTTTTGAGTACTCAATAATATTGACTCTTGTTGGATATTGGATTGATCATGTGATTTTGAACCCAATTGATGTGTTGAGGGAGTTAGTATAGGACGAGGAGCAATTCTTAGAAGTTTTCATAGGAATAGGGATTTATTTTTTTTTATAAATTATAGATAAGTTTTTTAAAAGAATATGTAGGTTTTATGGTAAATGTTGGGCATTTTTTCCTAAACATAGAAGATTGGTAATTTTTAAGGTTCCTGAAACCCACACTCTTGGTTATGGTGGTAAAAACAATTTATTTGAACACTGTATTTAAGATGAACTTATCTTTATTTCAAAAATTACTAAGATATAAACATTACAACTCATAAATCATCTCTCAATCCCAATAATGGATGTTTTAGTGTATTTAGGGAACATTTACATAGGCAACATATTTAAAAAAACAAGTGAAAATTTCTTCCCAATTGAAAACACTTGACTCCCTTATAGACTTCACATAACTTATACTCCTCTTCATAAGATGGGGGATAGAAATATAAGATATGGGTGAGCTTAAAAACCCATTAAAGGAAGGATTTTCCAACATTTATTAAAGGGTTAGATCACAACCATATGAAAACAATTGATCATTGAAGAAATATATTATTAAAAATAACTTGGAAAAATAATATTTGTCTATAAGACATCATAGAAGGACATCTGTATCAAATGAACAAATATATTACAAGGAAAAAAGTATGGACTAACGAGATAATAAACATGATACATAAGAAATGATTATAGTCATATGACATAAAAATGTGGGAAAATATAATATGAAACTATGGTAAAAATATAATCATAGGAATTCATTACAAATTGGTTCAGGTATTAAAATCACATTACCCATTACATAGTGTCTTAGGCATTACATCCTTAACCCCATTTTTACTTTATCATCATAACTCATATCTCATTAGTGATTGGAGTATCATAAACCACATTCAATTAATGACTTGAGTGTCAAAATAAGTTATATAGGACCCCATACATCAATCATCCATAGATATGTGTGCCACTTGAATAATTCATTATATCATAAAGAACCCATGGAATGAAAAATGGACTTCAAATTTTTTCAGGATGGAATCACCCAAATTGGCCCCAAGAATGTAAATGGTTGATACCATAACTACAATCAACATAAAATATAATATTTAAAAAATATTTATAGGGTGGTTCATTAAGAATAACTTCCAAGGAAATAACTCATTTAATGATAAAGAGAAAAATGGTAGCAAAATCATAAAAGGGTATTTAGATAATGCTTTAAACTTAAGTGTAAGTGTTGAAGGTACATTTTACATTGAAAACTGATTTTGCAAAGGAAAAGTTTGAAAAATTGAAAAGAAGGAATTTTTAAAATTAATATTTGGAATGAAATCTCAATAATTAATCCTTGAAAAAGACATAACGTATTCCAAATAGTGAAGTGAAAATATTTTGAAAACGTTTACATTTTAAAAAGTATATTTGATGAAGGATACTCCAAAGAGATATATATGTTTAAAAAAGGTGAAGTAAAAACATTAGAAAATTTTTACTTTTAAAATAAAACGTCAATAATATATAATTCAAAATACATAAATTTTATCAAAAATAAATGTGGAGTGGAAGATAAAACATTTAATTTTTCAAGGATGAGAAACCATTTTTTAATATCTTGAAAACCATTATTCAAAACCCACCAAAAAAATAATGTTTCAAAACATCATTTTTAAAATAATATAAGGAAAATATTAAGGTCATGTGATATATCACATAATTTTGATTCCAATTATAAAATATCATATTTTGGGAAAGGAAAATATGCTTAAGTTTGAGAAATTTTCGTTAAAAATGATAAGAATTATTCTCAACAATGATATTCTTTTAGAGGAATAAATTCATCAAAGTATTTGAATTAAAATATAATTCTACCTAGATAAGAAGATAAAGTACTATTAAATAAAATTTTATGGAGGATGAATCCAATTTTGGATGAAATTAGTTCAAGAAGAATCATTATAACTCAATGAAGGTAGTTGAGTTAACAAAAACCCTCATAACTAGGGTATCTTTTGAATTGAAAACCATTCAAAAAAATTAAAATTATATGGATATTAAAACTCAATTAATTAAATAAATATGATCAAATTAATCAATTATACATTAATCTCATCATATAAAATAAATTATGGTTCACAATATGAAATATGTCTCATGAAATTAAATTTGAGATAAAGAACCCCTTACCTAAATATGTAACTTCTATTAAAGCACTTAAATATCATGTATAACAAAAATAAATATCTAAATTACCTATTTTAGAAATTTATTCATATATATATATATACATTTATCAACATCATTTATTTTTATTTTCTAAATTTTTATTAGTTATTTATTATCTATTTTCAATTTTGGTTATGAGTAATCTTGATAATTTTGAACTATTTTCATAATAAAAGTGTTATTATTCATTCTTATCCCAAATTTCATCATTAAAAAATCATAAAATTTAATTTAATTGATTATATATAATTTTTTTAATGTTATAATTTCACTCTATTTTTGTTTTACTTATGTTCCTTAAAGATGAAATTAGTGATGAGCAAATTTTTGTGATTTTTAACAAACAAACAATAATATCTTAATTAATGAGTTTAGTATTAATGTAAATATTAAAAAATATATATATAATAATGTTTTAAAAATTTAAATTATATATTATAAGTAATTAAGTCCTCATAATCATCTATGATATTATTTTATAGCATTTTTCAAGCATAAAGTTAGACCGACCCAAACATGAACATACTACAATTATTGGATGATTATGATTACAAAAGAGAATTATTTTGGAATAATATCATTATTATAGAATCATAATGATATTATTTACATGATTTTAAGTTATTGAACCCTATTTTGATATATTTTAATAAAAAAACAAAATTAATAATCTGATATGTCACTTCAGGGAGGCGGCAGTCTGCACACACATTAGTGGCATTTTTTACTTGGTAAAAAATCTGAAAGGAGGTTAATATTCATTTCATTGTCATAATAAAAATAATTATAAAAAAATAAATATGTGGAAAACATGAATGAGAAAATTATATTTTATAAAGTAAGATAAAAATAAAATAAGTTATTAAAAAATAGTACTCATGTTGGGGGATTTTTCCCTAGGAAGACTCCTTGGAAATATAGGTGTTAAGCTAAATTCTTTTGACCATATGCTAAAAGATGTAAAATATGATTATATAAGAGGTAAAGAGGGTTGTGTTTTAATAGGAAAATAAAATTTATCAGTGGTTTTTAAGGGGTGGGGAGAGGGCCCTTTTATATATGGTGATAATGACATCTTTGTAAATATTTTTACTTAATCTAAATAAATAAAATGTTTCAGATGACAGGATGACTAAAAAAATGAATAAATTATATTAGAGATATGTTTTGGTCAATCCACACCTCAAAAACTCATAAATTAATTTCATTTTCATGATATAACTTGGTTTATTATAAAACAAGTAAAACTTAGGTGGATTTCAAAGCAAGCCAAAATTCAATTCTACCAAAATGATATTTATTTATAATAAAAAACCAAAAATAGTTTCTTTTAGTGGAAAATATTACTTATGTTCATAAAATGTTTACATAGGTTTTATATATTCATAATGGTATCTATTTTATTTTAATTTTACTCTTTATATATATTATTTATTATGAATTGTTTTAAGTTTTTAATTTATAAACTCTGATTTTATTAAAACCTGTATTTTCCACTATTCACCTAAAAATAAATTATTTTAGAAAAATCACTAAAAATAACCTTAGGATAATATCTATATTTAAAATTAAAAAATTAAGTTAATTTTTTAAATTTTATATTCCAAAATATATAAATTTTTATTTTCAATGAATCTTAAAAATATAAAAAAAAACAATTTTATTGAAAAATTGAATTCGTAAACATTATCTATTCCAAATAGTATTTCAAAATAATTTATAATTTAAATAATTTTATTATATTATTTAATTTATTTTTTATATATTATCTTAATAACCATTTAAAAGTGTTTTATTTAATTTATTAGCACTTTAAATAAATATTTGAGAACAAACAATCCTTCTAAATATTAAATAATATTAATTATATATCTTCTAAATGTAAGAATTTTTAATTAGTTTATATATTTTTATTTACTAGTGATTTTATTAATATTATATTTTTCTAGATAATATTCATATAATATGTTATGGATCATTTTTTTTGGTGTTGTGAGTGGATTAAGATATCAAATACATTAGATTTATTTAAATGATGTATATATAGTAAAATTGGGGGTATTTATATTCTACCCCATTAAATAAATTAAATCCACATCATTTTAATTATGTTATATTAATTAAAATATAAAATAATATCTAAAATATTGATGTGAATCAAGATAAAATCTGTTGACATGTATCAACCATATAAACATAGGAAACACAATTTTTTTCCATAGAATAATATTATCCTTGTCATTGAGTATTTCTACAACTATTTGAGACAAGTGTCTATAATTATTAAATATTGAGACCCAAATTATATAATTTTCTTCTAAGGGTGTTCATAATCATCCTTGCATTGATATACTAACATAGGTTGATATGAAATGTGTTTTCCTTAATCCAAATGATTTTTTTCTCTAAGAAGAGGGGAAATATATGTTACTGAAATCACATTAAATTCATATAATGAAAAGATAATGTAATTTTGAAATGGAACATTCCTATAAACTTCAAATTAAGACATAATAAAAAATATTTATTCTTCAATAATCAAATCCATGGGGGTGATTTAGTGGTCTTAGAAAACATCATAGATAACTTCGAAAAGAATCCAATAAGTCATCCACCACAATAGAGTAGAGGATAATTGTTCCTAAATTTTCATGAGTTACTTTAATTGTTGTGATTTGATATTATTTCCCATTTTCTGTTGGTTTTAGAGGTTGTTGATACCTATAATCCTTTCTATACCTTGGATTTGGAGCATCAATTTCCATAATTTTAAAAAATCCTTATATATAAATTATTTACATGTGGGGGTGTATTAATTTTGAATCGAATACCTTACATCTTATTTTTTTACCTCTTCCTATCTCTTTGATAATCATGAGCTTGATTACTAATCCTTCCAAACATGGAAAACATTATTTTCCCTTAAGGAATTTTATTGGGTTCTTTTACTACATTTTTCATGTTTGAAGTTGAATCTTATTTCCTTCACTATCTTTATTGCGTGATATTTTATGAAACGTCATACTTATCTTATTTTGGGTGTTTAGATTTGTTGAAAGATTAAATTTATTAATCAAAACTTGAGATATTTATATGAACATAACCATAATATTTTCATCTACAACTTTTATCCCCTCTGGATTCTTATATTGATAATCTTCATATTTTCCATGGAATCCACTGTTAACTTGGTTCCTTCGGGATACAACAATTAATAAAAACGAAACAAGTTAATGATGAGTGATAAATATATAAAACCTTAATATAATTATTGTAAGATGAAAATTAAAACCTCAAATTGTCTTCGTATTGAAAATTATCAAATTACATTTCAATTCAACATGAAAAACTCTCTCTTCAATCTTGGTTTCTTTAGGTTGGGTTCTCTCATATTCCATTACCGTATTATTTATCATAATAAATTCTTTATAATGGATTGTATATAGAATTTTATTTACCAAATAAAATAACCTAGTAGTGTATACTTACTTGTTTAGTCTCAGTCAAAATCATTTTATACCACTGTGAAGATTGAGTTGATACTCAACCATCCTTTTTCTAGGTGACTAACCCTAGTAGAATATGTGTAATAGCTAAATCTCTTTCCCTATATCCAAAAATTGAAGTAATATCATAGATAACCACACAATCCCTACATTACCAAAACATTAGGATATTATATTATATATAGTAATATTTTTTATACATATCCCCAGGGTTTTCACTAAATTTATCTGATCTAAATTTCCAAAAAAAACTGAACAGATCCCCAAAAATAACTAAATCCAACATGGATTTCAATTGAGTCACCCGAGACCTAGAGTCTCAGGTCCGATGATAAAAAAATTTCATTAAATAATGGATTTTTTAAAAAGTGAGATGAACCTATATTGATTTTATAATATTACTATAAGATAAAAAAATATAACCCATAAATCATATCACAATCTTAGGAATTGAATATTTAATTTAATTGGGGACTAGTTACATATGAAACTTATTTAATATAACTTATGAACAATTCTATATTATCAAACCACAATATACTCCTTTATAGATTTCTCATAATTTATACTCATGTTCATAACTTGGGGAGTTGAAATATAAGAAAAGGGTGTGCTCTAATGCCTCGTAAGGTAAAAACAGATCAAAATTTTATTATGGGTTAGATACCAATCATATGAGAAAATAAGAGTTGGGGAGAAGTATATTATTAAAAATATATTGTAATAATATGATTTTCCCGAAATTGGTGCTTTAAGAATATGTGATCTCAAATAAGAAAATATATACCATGGTAAAATAATGTAGAATAATGAAATAATAAATAAGATCTGTGGGGAATAATCATAGGAAAATGATATAAATAGGTGAAAAATATAATAACAAAAAATGACATAAATATAATCAAATAAAATCGTTACATAATGGTTTAAGTATTAAAATCATTTGACCCACTACATGTTGTATTTGTAATTACATCCTATGACCCATTCTAACTTAAGCATCATAACTTGTTTCATATCGGTGACTCGTGTAACATAATTCAAAATCTATTATTGAATTATGTATCACAACCATAATTCCATTATTTACTCCATTATCATAACTCAAGTCATATTTTTATCTCAGGAGATATAAAAAATTATCCAATGCATTGGAGAGAGAAAGAATACCCACCCATGATTCATACAAACATATGTGTTCCATTTGTAATCAATCATTCATTTTATCTTAATTAACCTATGAAATAAAAAAATTCATTTTACAACATTTCTAGATGGTATCTCTAAAATTAACCTCAATAATATAAATGATTGATACCCAAAATTGAATCACGCCAAAAAAATATTTCATAAGAAAAATTAGATGGTGTTTCATGAAAAAAAACTTCCAAGGAAATTAATACATTAAATATAAAGCAAAAAATTATTGTGAAATCATAAAAGTTTTTTAATTTACTGATGTTTACTTTGGGGTAAGTGATAAAATTATTGGTCACCTTGAAAATTAATTTTCATAAAGATCATTTCCAAGAAACTAGAAAAAATTAATTTTTAAAATATATATTTTCAAATAAATCTAAAAAATATAGAATTCAAAAATAAATAAAATATTCAAAAAGGTGATGTGAATTGTTTTAAAAAAATTATTTTTAAAAATAATATTTAATAAAGGAACCTTCAAAAATACATAAAGTCTTCTAAACGGTGAAATAAAAAATAGTAGAAAATATTTTTTAAAAGAAAATTAAATAAAATATCATTTAAAATACATAAATATTTTCAAAACAAATTTTTAGTGTATGGTAAAACATTTTATTTTGAAATCATGTATTTTTTTAATATCATTAAATACCTTTATTGAAAATAAATATTGTAAAAAGAGTTCAAAAATTTTAAAAGAGGGTGAGGTATATATAAATTTCAAATCAGATAATAGATTATTATTTTTATAATTATAAAAGAACATATTTTCATTTAAGGAAGAGATGTATAAGGAGGTGAAATAATCATTAATGTGGGTGGAAATTATTCTCACCAATGATATACTTTTTGAAAGATAAAATATCCAAGGTAAGATATTTGAATTAAAAAACTAATTATCCAAAAATATGAAGTTAGATTAAAATTAAATAAAATATTTCTGTGTAATAAACTAATATTTTAATAAATAATTTTAGGAAGAACCATTATAACTCAACTAATGGATTTGAATTAATAAAAACAAGTCAAACCTTTATAAATTTTGAAATAAAATTCATTTGGAGAAATAACTTGATATGGATCACAAAACACGTTAATTAAAATAAAATTGTAAAAGGAATCCAAAAGGAAGTTATCATACCATCTTAAAGATATTATAGTGCACTATATGAAACATGTCTTTAGAAATTAAATTTGAGACAAAGAACCCCTTAACTTATTTCTTGATGTCCATTAAAGTTCATGAATCTATTGTGTAACAAAAATAACTATATTAATTACCTATTTTAGAACTTTATTCATATCTATATCCTTTTATAAAATTCATTTTTATTTATTCTCTACATTTATATTAGTTAGTTAGTATCTATTTTCAGTATTAGGTGTGAGTAATCCTGATCGTTTTGAACTAGTTATATAATAGCATTTTTATTATTATTTATTCACCCAAAGTTTATTATTAGAAAATAATACAAGGTGTAGAAATTAATGATTCATAATTATTTGTTATATTATAATTTCATTCTATGGGTGTTTTGGTTATGATCCTTATATATGAATTTGGTTATGTACTTGTTTCAATGATTTTTAACAAATGAAAATTCCTATATTAATTAATGATTTTAATGTTAATGTTACCATTATGGAACCATAATAAAATCAATATTTCATTATTTATATTTTATATTATCATTAATTAATTTATCATAGTCATTAATGATTATATTTCATAGCATTTTTCTAGTGGGTGGTTTGACCAAACTAAACATGAACATACTATAATTAATAGATAATTATGATTATGAAAGTTGTTTCCTTAAGAATAATATCATTATTAAAAAATAATAATGATGTTAAATATATATTTTTAAGCTGTTTAATTATGATTTAATTTGTTTTATTAAAAAATAATGAAATTGAATAAAAATGAGATATGTTACTGTGTGAAGGGGGTAGTTCTCACAGGCACTAATGGCGTTTCTATTTTTCTTAATGGTAAATGGGAAATGTGGTTAATAGTTATTCCCTTAGTATAATAAAATAGCATCTAAAAATAATACAGGTTTCATAATATAGGAATGATAAAAATTATTTTTTAAAGGACTGTATAAAATAATAGTAGTTAGGAAAAATCAGTACTCTTGTTGGGGACTTGAATTTGGTCTTGGAGAACTCCTTGGAGATGGAGGTTTTAGGAAAAATTATTTTGACCATAAGAAAATGGAATTAAAATATAATTATAGGGGGAATAAATATGGAATATTTTAATGAGTAAAACAAAATTTAGGTGTGGTCTTGAAGGGTTATTGAGAGTCCGCTTTTATAAGCAGTGAGAATGAAATTTTTGTAAATATTTTAACTTAATATAAAGAAAGAACTTGTTGTACAAGTTAAGAAGACTCCAAAATTGAAAATAATTGATTTGAAACAATTTTTGGTCAATCAAAAATTCAAAAAATTAATTATAAACAATTTTTAACATTTTTTTCTCTTTATTACTTAGGTTAAACCCTTTTTACCCTTTTGGATTTTAATACGGTAACCAATTTTTACCTAAGTAATTCATTTTTATACCTAAAAATTATATATTAAATATTAAATAATTTTTAAATAATTATTCCAAATATTAAATCTATTTTATAACAAAAATTTTCCTTACATATTGAAAATTATTTTTATCATTAGTGCATGTAAGTTGTAAAAGTTTGTTTTTAGAAAACCTGATTTTTTAAGCAAAAAAAATTATGTGTAATATATATTTATCAATTTATTTTATTTTCATGAGATAATTTGGTTTATTATAAAAAAATAAAATTTATGTTCCTTTTAAATCAATCCAAAATATAATTTTTCTAAAATAATTTTTAATTAAAAGAATAGACTAGTAATAGTTTTTTATTGAAAAATATTACTTAAGTTAATAAAATTTTAAACATGTGTTTTCTAAACATAGAATTGTATTTAAAACTTTTTAGTTTTACTAATTAGATATCTATTTTATCAATGAATATTTTTTTATATAACATCTTAAGTTATAATTCCTGATATAGTCATAAATACTAAGATTTTAGTAAAAACGATATTTTTCATTATTCACCTAAAGCTCAATTTTTTAGAAAAATATATAAATTCACCTTTATATAATATTTATATATTTAATTATAAACGTAATATAATTTTTTATAATTAAAATTCTAAACTGTATAAATTTAATATTTATATAAAAATTCAAAATGTAAAGAAAATCTAATTTTATTGAAAAATGGGTTTCATAAGCATTATGTGTACTCAATATTATTTGACAATAATTTCTAATTTAAATAATGTTAATATATTAGTTAATTTAAAGATTATATATATTATTCTATTAATAATTTATTAGGGTTTGATTTAGTTTATTAATAATTTCTACAGTTATTTCAGAATGAATGAACCTTTTAATTATTAAATCATATTAATTTATGTATCTTTTTTCAAATGTGAACATTTCTAATTGGCGAATAATTTTTTATTTACTAATGGATTTATTATTATTATAATTTCACTCCTAATATTTATCAAATATTTTTTTTATTTTGTTTTATTTTTGTGTTACATGTACAGAAATCTATTGAACATGTTATATTTGTTTAAATGAAGGATGTACAGTAAAATCTTAGGGCATTACAATTTCTCCGAGGAATTTTGGGTGTTTTTAAAACCCACTACATTTAAAAAAAATTCTAAATTTTTGGTATGTAATTATATTTTTTGAATACATAAATATTAAATTCATGGACCCTCTAATTCATAAGATTCATCATACAAAGGTTCTTAATGTTTGGAAAAAATGGTTAAGTCCCTTTCCTAAAGATCATGATGTGTAAGGGTCATGACCGGACAAGAAAAATGGTTAAGTGTTTGGTAAAATCTACATATATAGATAAATATATGGTGTATAAGATTAACCATGTAAAAAATAAAATTAAAATTTCCATCTGTAGGATTATGTTTTTTATGTAAAAAGGTAAATTTTTTTAATATAAAATTAACTATATGAAGAATTGGGAAAAATTGTTAAGTCATATGTAAGAGTAATTTCGGATTCATCTGGTATATTTAAGAATAAATAATTGTAAAATCTAATGCATAAAGGTAACTCGATTTATGTGTAAGTGCCTTCAAGGTTGATACATAAGGTTCATTTAGGCATCCCCTATGACATGTAAAGGTCGCAAAGGGGTGATACATAAGGTTAAATGATTTAATATTATGTATGGTTATCTCAATACATAAGGGTTAGGCTGTGTGAATAATTTAAAAGGAATAGTTTTTCAAGATTATTTATAAAATTAATTAATTAATTAATTAAATAATGAATTAAATTGTAGAATATAAATTACTGATTTTTCAACTAGAATACTATGAATATAGAGTAAATTTCTCTCACCCCCTCTTCAATTCCTTGATCCTTGATGGATATTGTTGTATTTTGTCTAAAGGTATAGCCATAGGTATACCTAATTGAATGTGTGTGTGTTATTTCTCTATATTACTCGCTATTACTTAATCTCTTACTAAAAAACCCCAAATCCTATGATTTGGTTAAATATTGGTGATTCTTCTAATTAAATCTCAATCAACCAAAGTTACATGTAATGTAGATTCCTTCATACCCAATATAGGTGATTCCTTGCTATTTCATATTTTATACATGTTTTTATACATTTTTGTAATAAATGGTCATGGATAGGATTTTGTGTAAGACTAAGAATTTAACCACTTCTGGTTTCTATTGTTTGTATGAGATACCGAGGGGTAGTCTCATATACGAAATAATGGGTTTATTCTATTAAGGATTGGTTTTAATTATAGTATGGTTTTGTGGTTGATGAGTATGATATTGGATGTTTTGAATAGGTGATTCATGACATATTGTGGTTGATGTGGGTCATTGATGTGTTGCAGATAGTGTTGACCAATGTCATGGGTGGTGATGCAGGTTCTCCAAGGTGTGGTTATAGGATGTTGGTGGGTATTCCCTCTATGGGTTTAACAGACCTATATTTTGGAAATATATTTCTTCAAATTAATTTAATATTTTCAATATATTGAATACAACCAACAATGTGTTTAGATTATGTTATATGAAACACTATATTTGACTTGGGTTACACATAAAATTGAGTTTAACATACATTTCCCAAAAAAAGATGGGATGGAGTTATAAAAAATATTGATTTAATCTTTTGTTACATTCAAAAATAATTTTATCTTGTGTTACAAAAAATAAAAAGATTTTGCATGTGTTACACACAACACCGAGTTTAAACAAAATGTAACATACTATTAAAATATTATTATAATTATCACTTAGATGTTAGAATAGTGGGTATAAATACTATTAAATAAATTATAAAAATATATAATTTATACATGTTGTTTTTTTAATTATTTATTTCAAATAAAATAAGAATTATTTTATAGAAAAAATGTTTTCTGAAAAATAGTATTTTTCTAAAAGAAGGATTAGTCACGCATAGTGCACATAACATAAAATTAAGTTTAATCACTTTTAGAAAATTTAATTGAAAAAAGGAAATTCATTTTTGAAATTATAATACAAAAATTATCTTTTGATTAATTTTTGGGATTTTTATGTAATAATTGAAATATCAATAAATAGTGAAAAATAATAAATTTTAATTGAAAACTAAATTTTTGTTTATGTTACTAAATATGATAAATTATATATAAATTAATCCATTTTAGTTCATTGTAATAATTTTAATATTTAATTTTGAAAAAACCATTATATACATTTGAAAATTTTCTTATTGAAAACCAGCTTTCTCATTACATATACGGGATTAATTTTAAGTTAATTTTTATAATTATATAAATTTAAATTAGAAAAATGGATTGAATATCAATAATAGTAATAATTTAAGATATATAAGAATGTATAATTAATTTTTTACAAAAAATAATAGTGAAAATAGTAAAAAATAATCAAAGTAGTTAAGGAAAAAATGGTTTTATGGGGGGGGGGGGTAAACTAGAAATATAAGGTTAAAAATAACAAACAAAGTTGTATAAAACCCATAGTATAGAAATATTTAGACCATAAAACTTCTATTATCATGAATAGTCTATTATTGTATACTTTTTACATGAGACAAACGTGGATGGTATTCTTTCATTAAAAAAATTATAAATGTCCCACTCACATCACTTATAAAAGGACACCCCTTATCCTCTCCTCTCTATACTTTAAAACCTTTTATTAGGACATTAATGGAACAAATAACTTCCCAAATTATATCTTATAACCCCAGAAGACTTATTTTGTACCTCAATTGAACCTAAGAAAACGTTTGGGGGAAACCTAAAGTGGATACTTGAACAAGAGGTAATGTTCGCTAATGAGCATTTTTCTATAATTTAATCGAAAAACTCTTTAAAAATTATTATAAGATGATGATATAATACCCATAGTATATAACATATACTAGTATGTTTTTATGGTTTTTTAATGGACTAAAACCATCTCCACTTCCATCAAATGGGTTATGAAATCATCATTCATGTGTGTGGAGGACTACTGCCTCTCAAACTGATTTCATTCGTTTCTCCATTACCCTGTCTCAAGGTTAAACTTAATGATATATTTATTGTTTAGATATTATAATTATGATATTATTATTCTTATGAAATTATTATATCACATGTACATTCATTCTTTACATTTTGGGGGAATATGATAATGTCGCTTGTAACACCCCAAGATTTCATATTACGTTATTTCTTGAACGTAATTCAATAACTTTCACTACACGCAATACTGAGTTAAAGCGCACCACGACATGCCAAAATAGTCATTCAAAAGTGGTTATGAATAGTATTAATTGAATTTTGACCTTTATATAATCTTAATAATTTTATAATCCATATTATGAGTTTCTTAGATATAATGTAAGAACAAATTCATTTTTTTAGATGAAAGATGTATTTTTTAAAAAATGAAATATACCATATTTTAATGGAGAATCTTTTTTAAATACAATATTTGAAACTTTTATTTATTAAATTTGACATTAAAAACGTTCTCTTTAGAATCAGGACATAAGAATTTAGTTTCAATAAATTTTTGGTGTTTTCTGATAACTTTCATATTTTGGTGAATAGTGAAAAATACTATATTTTAACTAAAAACAAATTTTTTAATCAAAATAATTTATAGTTTTGAATTATAAATTTTAATGGTTTGGAAGTATAATTATATTATATTTTTACCATTTGATCCAATGATGGTAATTGTAAGTAATTTCACTTTGAAATTGGACATAATCAAGTGTTAATCATTAGATGGTTATTATTTCTTAAAAATATGCTTTTTGGTTTTAACAATGAGAATTAATTTGAAATTAATTAATTCAACTTCTATGTTTTGAAATTGGTAAAATATAATTCATTTTTTCATTTGGAATATCGAAATTATCTTAGGGTTAATTTTTGGTATGTTTCTGAAAACTTCCAATTTTTGATGAATAATGAAAAACACTGAGTTATATTTTAAAACTGAATTTTTATTTAAATAATTATTTATTTTATTTTATGTTAAAATATATATATAATACCTATATAAGTTTAATGTAATTTATTGGAGTCATTTTATAATAATTTTAGATATATAAAAATTTTGTTGAACTTTTCACCGTCTTTTACCCACCTCCTAGGAGAATTTGCAAATTCACATAGAACATAATTTTACTGCTTCGGTGAGTGGAATTTCAAAATTCTGAGAGACACGGTTAATATCAGTAAGAAATATTTGCTTCAATAACATGAAAATAATTTTTTGTGAATAATAACTTTTTTACTTTTATTTACCACGTTTAAAAGTAGATAGGGTATTTAAGGGTAAAAATGATATTATTATTACCCGAAAACATGTCATAATTCTATTTGATAAGTATAATTCGACCAAAAAAACCTTAGAAATAAAATATGAACCTCTTTTGTCCACATGGATTAGATTATGGACATTTATTATTATTTAATTCAAAGAAGAGTTAAAACTATTAATTTCAAAGTTTAATAACTAAACCATTTTTAATATCGGTTTACACATAAGATAAATTCGAATATAAATATTAATTAGAAATATAAAAATATTTCTTAAATAATGGTATTTTATTTATAATTTTTAGACATTATATAATATAATTTATTTATGACACAATTATGATTCAGTAATTTCATAATTAATGAAATATTAAAATAATTGATATTATATATATCCAAATAAATGTAATTTGAGACTTTTTATGAATTAAACTAATTTTCTAGGTTAATATGACATTTTAGGGTTGGTTAGATGAATTTTTTTGAAGTAATAATGTTGTTATGAATTTAGAAAAAACACAAAACAAAATAGTGTCAAAATTGACATAAAAGCGTTTTTAAAACAATTATTATATTATTAATTGATATTCTATTCTTAAAAATATATGGGTTGGAAAAAAGACTTATATAATGATATTTATATCATTAATGAACCACTTGGGGTTCTATTGGAAGTTTATAGTACGTTTATTAACCATATAATATAAAAATACAAAAAGACATGGTAAGTGTCAAACAATTTAACAGAGTTAAATCTAAAGGATAAAGTTAATATAGTAACCAAAACAAGTATAAAAACTATTGGTTGAGTGTTTTTAGAGCAATACCCACCTTATACATTAAATAATTAATCTTGGAGCCATTAGAAACCGAAAATTATTTTATTATAAAATAATATTTCTATCTTTTCCGAAGGTGCCCCTCACCCCTCTTATAAAAGGGCACTTCTCCTTCTCTCAAATTAACACCTCCAAAGCCTTTTGGCTCGGCCAAAACCTGATACCATATCCTCCAAACTATCCTAAAATCATCCTAGAGGCCTTAAGTTGGTCATAAATCCAACCTAAGGATCTCTTTTGATCAAATCAAGAGGAAGAACCCGAAGAAGAGGTAATTATTTCAGCACCCTCTTTCAAATTCTTTTCTTCCTCCACTTACTCTTTATTTGTTATTACCATACCAAAAGAAGAAATCCAGTAACTTATATATATTATCATTTTATTATAAATATGTTACAACCAAATTCATTATTCTATCCATCATTTGAATGACATGTCACCATACGTGCGTATGTACGGCTTACCGTCTCCACATCGTGGTGTAATTGTTATTCAATACATTATTATTTGGCTGGGTATAATAATGATGTGTAATAGATGTAAATAATAAATATAACATGATAATGATTCTGTATATATGATATACCATCCAATTATATATTATTTTAATATCAAAATAATGATATTTTCGCTCGTGCGTACGTACAGATTACCGTCTCCACGAATGCGATGAGATTCATTCCCCATCATATCCATTCAAGATTAATTTTCATTTTATGATGAAAAATAATGTTTAAAGACTTGATATAATTTTGTATATGAATAATATACATCCCATACATAACAAATATGACTCACATAACAAATAATATAAAGGAAAACAAATCCATTAGCACCCAAAATGATGATAATACTAAGATATTATTAACAAAGCAATGTTAAAAGATAATATATGATATAATATTAACATATATGAAGATGTAATTAATCATAAATTAAATGGAGAATTAGTTAAAATTACTCTTATCAAGTTCATATCGATTACTTGAGAATTTATCAATGAAGTGATTGTGTGTATCAAAAGTATATCCATAGCAAGGGGAGTGGAAATTAATACACAAATAATAAATAGTAATTTTACACATAATCTTGGAATAAAATAATCAATGAAGTATACGTAAAGCCGAATGAGTGGAAATTGAAATTTAAAATTCCCTTACAAATTTGGTAACTTACGAAACATCCATCCCATGAAAGATGGATTATAAAATGAAGATTTAATTAATCATAAATTAAAGTATATTACACAAATAATACAATCATTGGGTAGTACATACACCACAAAAAAGGAAATAGTGGCAGTATGGCTTGAATCTCACAGAAATAGGAAGTGAGAGGAAAACCCTTAATTCATTGTAATAAATCGAGTCATGTGGCCAAAATTTAATAACAACCAAATGAATCATTGAATACCATGAATATAAAGAGAATAATGATAATACATATATCAAATGACAGTACACAATACACCATATATAATAAATAAGTGGAAAACAATGAAAATCTCACGGAATTAAAAGTAAGATAAGGAACCCATCAAATTTTATTTTTCCTTGGTCGAGGGTAGGTTATCCTCCTGTAAAATGGTTAAATAATTATTATTAAATTATACATGAATCGTATACATTAATATGATAACATATATGATCTTTTAACATTTCTTTGTTAATAATATCTTAGTATTATCGTCGTTTCGGGTGTTTACTGATTCGTTATACTTCATATGGTTTGTTATGTAAGTAATGTTTGATATGGATAGGTTGTATTTTATTCATATTTAGAATGATATTAAGTCTTTAAACATTATTTTTAATCATATAATGAAAATTATTCTTGAATGGATTATGATGGGGAATGAATCTCATCGTGTTCGTGGAGACGGTAATCCGTACATACGCACTTGCGACAATATCAATCTTCTGATATTAAAATAATATATAATTGTATGGTATATCATATATACAGAATAATTATCATGTTATATTTATTATTTACATCAATTACACATCATTATTATACCAATCCAAATAATAATGTATTGAATAACAATTACACCACGACGTGGAGACGGTAAGCCGTATGTACGCACGTATAATGAAATGTCATTCAAAGAATGGATATAATAATTAATATAGTTGTACCATATTTATAATAACATCATAGTATATAGAAGATACTAGAGTTATTATTTTAGAATAGTAACAGGAAAGAAAGAGGAAGTGGAAGAAGAAAGGAACTTGAAAGAGGTGACGAAATATTTACCTCTTCTTCGGGTTCTTCCTTTTGATTTGATAAAAAGGGATCCATAGATTGGATTTATGATGAAAGTAAGTACTATAAGATGAATGTATTACAGTTGAGAGGGTATTAGTCCTGGTTTTGGCAGATCCAAATGGCTTTTAAGGGGTGAATTAGAGAGAAGGGTGAGTGCCCTTTTATAAGATGGGTGAGGGGCACCTTAGGAAAAGCTAGAAATATTATTTTATAATAAAATCATTTTCGGTTTTTAATGGCTCAATAATCGATTATTTAAATTATAAGGTGTGTATGGGTCTAAAACTACTCAACCAATAGGTTTTAGACTATTTTGGGTTACTATATTAACCTTATGTTTAAGATTTAACTCTTAGTTAAATTGTTTGACATTTACCTTGTCTCTTTGTATTTTTATATTATATGGTTAACAAACTTATTATATACTTCCAAGTGAACTCAAAGTTGTTCATTAATGATACAAATATCATTATTTAAGTCTTTTTTCTGAAACATAGTTTTTTAGGAATAGAATATCAATTAATAATATAATTTTTTTAAAAACTCTTTTATGTCAATTTTGACACTATTTGGTGTTTTGTTTTTCCTAAATACAAAACAACATTATTAGTTTGAAAAAAATTCGTCTAACCAAAACTAACATGTCATATTAAACTATAATTTTTTTTGGAATTTATAAAAAGTCTCAAATTACATTTATTTGGATATTTATAATATCAATTATTTTAATATTTTATTAATTAGGTAATTACAACATCATCATTGTGTCATAAATAAATTAAATTATATAATGTCTAAAAACAATAAATAAAATACCATTATGTAGGAAATATTTTTATCTTCCTAATTAATATTTATAGTCGAATTTATCTTATGTGTAACTCTATATTAAAAATTGTTTAGTTATTAAACTTTTATTTTAACACTATTAACTCTTCTTTGAATTAAATAATAATATATGTCCTAATCTAATCCAAGTGGACCTAAAGGATCATATTTTTTTTCCTAAAGTTTATTTTTGTCGAATTACACTTATCCAATAGAATTAAGAAATGTGTTAGGGTAATAATACTATCATTTTTACCATTAATTACTCTATTTACTTTTAACCGTTGTAAATAAAATTAAAACATTAATACTCCCCAAAAATTATTTTCATATTATTGAACAACATTTTACTTATTAATATCAACTGTGTCTCTAGGATTTTTGATATTCAATTTACAGAAGTGGTAAAATTATGTTTTATTCAAATTTGTAAATGCTCCTAGGAGGTGTGTAAACGACGATTAAAAAGTTCAATAAAATTTTTATATATCTAAAATTATTATAAACTAACTTCAATGAATTACATTGAACTTATATAGGTATTATGTATCTATTTTTACCTAAAATAAATTTAAATGAAATAAATAATTATTTAAATAAAAATTCTGTTTTAAACTATAACTCAGCTTTTTTCACTATTCATCAAAAAATAAAAGTTTTCAGAAAAATAAAAAAAATTCACCCTAAGTTAATTTCGATATTCTAAATCCAAAAATGAAGTCCATTTTGTAAGATAAAATTTATAAAATTTTAAAAAGTGTGTATTAATATTCATAAGGGCTAGTTTGATTGGTCGTGGTGTGTTAGAATCTCGAAGTTGCGTACAATGCAAGCAATTAAATTATTCAAAAGGAAACGTATTATGGAAGCTTGGGGTGTTACATCCCATTATCTTTTAAAGAGATTATTTTATTAACCCTTTTTTTTGGGTTTCTATGAAGGAATTTTCAGATGTTTTAACTTGAGGACTAAGATTAATTTTTAGGGAGAATTTTTTTTAATGGGGATAGAATGAAAATGATAATATTTTTTGAATTGTTTTTTTCAAATGAGTTTAATATTTTTTATATTTTTCATTATTGGAAACACTAAGTTTAGCATTCATTACACGCAACACTAGGTTTGTCTTACGTTACATGTAACATTGATTTTAGTTCGTGTTAGATGAAAAAATAAGATTATATTATGTTATAAAAAATATTGATTTTATATTTCATTATAAAAAATAATAAGTTCATCTTGTGGTACACACATACAGATTTTAGCTTTCATTACATGCAACACCATGTTTAAACAATGCGTGACATACAATTAAAATATTATAATACATATCACCTAGACATTTGAATTATGTGTATGAATTGGATTAACTAAATTTTGAAAATATATAATTTACACATGTTAATTTTTTATTTATTTATTAGAAATCAATTAATATTCATTTAAAAGAAAAATAAATGTTTTCTGCAAACAATAATTTTCTAAATGGTAAATTAGTCTCTCTCTCCGAACACAATATAAAATTAATTTTTACCACTTTTATAAAATTTATTTGAAAAAATATAATTCATTTTTTAAATCATAATATCAAAACTATATGAGGGTGGATTTTTTGTATTTTTATTAACTAGTTCATTTTTTAATGAAGAGTAAAAAATACTGAATTTTAATTAAAAACTGCCTTTTTGTTTAAATTATTTATAAAGTTAGATTATGTTTTAAATTTCTTTAAAACTTAAATTATTTCAATTATATATCATTAAATAAAATTTAGTTCATTTTAATCATTTTAATATTGAATTTTTATATAAAAACAATATAAATTTTGAATATTTTCTCTTTGAAAACCCGCTTTATTATAACATCTTAAAGATAAATTTAAATTTAAATTTTTTTACTTTTGTGAATTGAATTTTGACAAATGGATTCCGTATTTTTAATCATCATGATTTTTATTATCTAATAATAAAAACTTAATGTTTTTACAAAAATGAATAGTGGATATAATGAAAATTATTTGTTGTGGTTAAGGTAAAAATGGTTTTACTGGGGGTTAAACTAAAAAGATAAGGGTAAAAAATGACCCAAAACTTATCTAAAACCCATTATATAGAAATATTTTGACCATATACCTTATATTATAACACATGGTCAATTATTTGAGCCTTTTTAAATAAAAAAACGAGGTTGAAATTCTTTCTTTCAAAAAATTACAAGTATTCTACTCACCTCACTTATAAAAGGATACTCCTCCTCCTCTCCTATTTTTTCCTTAAAACCCTTTTGGTTCATCCAATAACATTCCTAATAGATTAAAAACTTCGCTCTTATCACCCTATAATTCTTATTCTGGACAGAAATATAACCTATGAAGGTTTTTGGTGCAATCTTACGGAGGATACCCGTACAAGTGGTAATGTTAATCAACAAGCGTTATTATTTTATTTCTTCCTAAACCTCCTTAAATTATCTTCATAACATTATTATCTGATAAATTATTATATTAAATACATTTATATTTTTTATGACATGTTAATGAGAAAAAAACCATCTTCACATCCATCAAATGGGTTACAAAGTCATTGTCTGTGTGTGTAATGGGCTACTGCTTCGTGAACTGATGTCATTCATTTTTCCATTACTGATCTCATGGTTGGAAATAATGATGGATTTATTTTTTTATATTATATTTTGAAATTATTTATATTTTTTAATTATTATATCACACAAACCTTCATGATTTCCATTTTGTGGGAATATGGCAGTGTTACTCCAGTGTACTATGGACTACTGTTTCGCAAAGTGATGTGATTCATTCATGATTTACATGGAAGTTAATAAGGATGGATTTAATGAAAATATTTGATATATATGAAATTAAAATTATTATTTAATTAAATTATTTAATTTAACTTTCTTTATTTCAATACATTCATAAAATGGACACAATGTTCATGCGTATGTATGACCTACTGTCTCCATGAACGATGAATTTCATTTTCTATCTTTATATTTTATAAATTACTATAAATACATATATACTGAATATATATGATACCTATATCATGTTTAAAAAAATTTATATGATAGAACCATGGTCAAATTAATAGGACCAAAAATAAAAATTCAAGACGTATACGAAAAATAAGGCGATTATTACCCAAAATGTGACTTTAACATGGAATTACTAATAAATGAGTAATAAATAAAAATATGGAAATAATATATGTTATAATATATATATTTTTGGTTATATAATATATATGTATAAAAAACTTATATTTATTATACATGAGGTTCAAATGAGTGTGAAGGAATTCAAGACTTTTGGTGATGGGTTTCCACCTCACATTTATTTTCTATAAGCCAAATTCAAAATTAACCACATTTTTATTTTATGTGGTGTATATAATGACAATTAATTCATTTTATTATTAATATAATTAAAATTATATTTATATACATATCAATTTTAGGATCTTTATTTCATGGGTTTTATAGTTAAAATTTTACCAAATCTCTAAGGTATTTTTATCCCAATTTTCCTTCTTTGAGACATATGTTATGTTATACACCAATATTATTTTACTATGTTTATATAAATCCCCTTTAAAATTTAATATCATGAATTTATTTATCATGAATAAATTTTAAGTTCATTAAATGATATTCCTTCATGAGGATTATGTTTCAATGTTACCAAAGTGGTAATGATTTTATGATGTAATCTCATCATTTATCAAGAATTTTTATGATTATATTTACAATGATAAAATATTATAATACACCTCCAAATAAACTCATTAGTTTTCATATCATCTATTTATGTCATGAGAATACAAATTTTCTCTCCATTTTCATCTCTATGCAACACCAGAAGTTTAAAATAATGTTTTCAAGAAAATTTTCTTTATTTCCCCTATATGTAGAAACCCCTTTTTCTTCCAAATCCATGTTTTCTAAAATTATTTTCAAGAAAAAGTTAAAAAAATAAAATTACTTACTAAAGAATTTTTTATGAATGTTTTCCATTTTACAAAATGTTTTGAAAGGAATCTTCAGGTCATTTTCTAAAAAAATCCCATTTTAATTTTACTGAAAATGTGAAAAGAATCTTCGTTTTAACATGTACAACAAGAATGAAACTTCATATCATCAGGACAATTAATTTTTTTATGTTTCAATTATAATAGCTTAGGTTTATTTTCAAATAAAAGTATTTTCAAAAAAAATTATTTTTAAAAAAGTGTTTTTCAAATCCAAATGAATATTTTTCTCAAGATATTTTTTAAATTATTTTGAAATGTGCCATTATATGTTTCCAAGGTTATTTTAAAATTAAATTATTTCCCAAATAATTTATGAAATTTTTAAAGTTATTTTTAAATAAAATTTATATTCCTTAAGATATGTTCTAAGGGATATTTCTTTCAAAATCATTATCCATCTAGGATGGCATCCTTTAATGCAGCATATGATTTTATAGGGATAAGTACCAATTTTACCATTTTCATTATTTCCATTAATGGATTATAATTATGTTGTAATGTATTTTATGAATCCCATTTTTCTTCTATAGGTTATACCATGAAAATATTATTATAAAACCTACTTCTTTTTTCACTGGTTACACTATATTGAAATGATGAAATAATTATTAAACTCTCTCTTTACATAAGTTATGATATGATGAAATGTTTATGAACCCCATTTCATTTAATGGGATATGATATGATGAATATTTTATGATCTTGTGGAACATATATGTATGATTTTCATTATTTGATGGTGTTTATGTTATAATCAATGACGGTGGTTACATTATAACCAAATATGTGTGTGACCTATATCTCCCTCTAATTAATTGATAAATGATTTATATCTCATTAGATAGATATGACTGGAATAGGGAGTGAACCTGGTATATTATGGGTCTTTATCTTCTATAACGGTATTATGAATGAACCGAGACTACTATGATGGTTTGGATAGTGATCACATTTTACTATAAGGAAATGGGTTTAATGGGGATGATAGTGTGTCCCACCTAGGAGGTGTAGCTACCCATGGAGTTCCCTAATATGTTTTGGAAATAATACTTAACTATTATGGAAATGATTTTATATGCTTATGTGTATGCCATAATTTTATGTATTATGTTATTATTATTTTCACCTGGTTAATGTCCCCCACTTCCCTTATTATTCATGTATTATTAACTACTAATATTTATTCCATGAATCAATATTATGATCTTTGATATACCAGGTATGGTTTTCAAATGTTATTATAATGTTACCATACCCTTTTATACATGTTATTAATACATATATCCCTTTTTACGCTTACTAAGTTCTTGATATCACTCTTTCTTATGTTTCCATTACATAGGATATTAATAAGGTTTTATGTGTTAGTAAAAAAGGGGAATATCTTTAAAGGATACATTGAATATATTTTTTGGATTAAGTAAATTTTTCTCTAATTTTCCAAAGGAATTTAACTATTAGAGTCCTCATACATGTGTTTGTGTACTGTATTTAATATTCATCTAAAATAAATAATATCTATGTATGAAAATCATGGGTCACTATAATGGGTGCCAAGGGGGTCGATGGTGTCACATGCATACATGATACAACCTATGAGTTGTTTTAATCCACTCATTGTGGGTGTAACTATATAGTTATATGACATATGGATGATAGTGACGACCAACTATATGGATAAGGGGATATTCCACATAATACCATAATCGGTGGTGAGTGATACCATCTAATGAGAGCATATTGCAACCCATACAATGAAATATTTCGAACCATGGTACATGTTGTGTGATTGGGGATGTACCACTGGGATTTCATGGTTGATTTGAAATAGTAATTATATGTTATATGGATTTATTGGGGGGGTCCAATGTATCTTTTTTGTATGGAGGATTGCGATTGTATTATTCCACTCTGAAATTGGAAAAAGTAAATAAAATCTATCTTCTGGATGCTGGATCCTGGGTGATACATGTTAATCATATATGTTTTGGTTGTTATTTATTTATATTTTTATAGACTTATATACATATAAATATTAACTATGGAAATCATTTTGGGTGGACTACTATGTTCATAATCACACCATGCAGGGGATCTCTAGTATGCATGTTGAATTTATAGTTCCTTGTATATGTATAGGTAATAGTTTTACATCATGAACCTAGTAGATATTATTGTTTCGATAGTGCACGAGCGATATATTTTGGTCACAGATGGAATGGGAGAATCCTAGGTTCTTGGTTTATAGTTATTTTATCAATTTTATGTATGAACTTATATGATCATCTTGTGGGAGATCTTGAAAATTTTTTATGAGATGTCTAGATTTATATAATCACCTTTTCATTATATAGTATATTAAGTATACTAAATTTGGTTATTATATCTATATTATATATTATTGTTAACTAACTATTATCATTTATCATTAAAATTTCTAGTCTCCCCACTATCATGTCATAGGACCACACTGATTGTCAGAAGCCTTTGTCATATGAGGGGTGCTTCAATAGTCTTGTGAAAATCTAGCCTTATTAATATAAAGTGAAACATGTCCAAGAATTATAGGGTGGTATAAGAGTGTGCACCCATTTCAGTTTAGATGAGATCAATATGGATGATATAATAATAACTAATGAGAGGGTTTATAGAGGTTCACTCTACCTAGGACGATGATAGTGAGGGTGGCATGAATTTTAAATAATGATCCTTGATGTGTGAAGGTAACGACTTTCTAGTAATACGTGGTGACTATTTTTTCTTGAATTGTTAGAATGGGTTGTCAATGGGTATGATGGAAATTTTTTAGGGATCTAGGGTGACTCAAGTGGTACATTGGTGATGCATTAGGGTTCCATGGTTTAGTCTATGAAAACATAGTCCATGACATGGGTTGTTAAAGATGGGATAAGAGGCATGATGAGGAGTGTTAGATGAGTGATGATAGAACTCGATCAATTCAGTGCTCTTGGATCACTGTAAGATAATATATGTAGTATATAGAATGTAATTTTATGTTTGACAATGTTACCCATATTGTAGGTGAAGTCTGGTGGATTTCAAGGATGGTGTTTATATTAAGACAATAATGGGTAGTAATTGAGGTTTCATATTGGTACTCTGGAATAATCAGGGTGGTTACATCTAGTCGTTATGTTTGGTAATGTATGGATCATGGTCATTAGATATCGGGTATTTTGGTTTAGTAGAGGGATGACAAGCATACCCTTATAGTTGGGGGATATTATTAGTCATAGATTTATAACCCATATATTATAAGGTTCATGAATGGGGTGAAATCGGTTAGAGGATGGTTGAGATAGTACTATAATTCTTATGAGTAGGTGAAACCAATTTTATCATATTCCTTGGAAAATACTAGTTACGGTATTTAGATATGGTTTTATATGGAGTAAAGTTGTTGTAATTAAGAACATGATAGAATTAGATGTGATCCAAGTGTGAGTTGGATCAAAGGTGCATTCGTGTTCACGGGAGGGGTATGGTGACAAATTTGGTTAACCGATGATTCAGATATGGAGTTACATTAATTTTTGGGTTTAAAATTCGTTCCAGACATTTGGGAAACTCAATGATTCCACCAATAATAAAGGCATCATGATCAGGACATGTAAAGGTCCACTGATGTGGGAGTCTATGTTTTTTCAAGGAAAGTATGATAAAGAAGGACCGATTACTGTTGTTGTGTATAATTCAAAGCGGTGGGATGGAAAACACATTTGATATGCTGAATAAAGTATAAATATGTGTTTATATGATCAAAAAAGTGATTTTGGAAAAAAAAAATTAGTGTATTCGAGTTCAGTGAATGGGCATTTGAGCTATTCCCAGTTCATATTGGGATTATGAATGAGGAGTGGTATCAAATTTTTATTGACGAATTTGAAGTTAGTAGATGTATTTGGTGATTATTTTTGATGATAATCCTTATGGTGGGGAGATTATAGTAGCCCATGAATTTACATGTAATTGTTTTTAGAATAAATTTAATTTTTTGGTTTGGATTATGGTAAATTTAGAGAATTTTGACTCAAATCAGGACTCTGAGGGTTGGTACATCTGAAATATATGTTTTTTGATATGATCATAGGATTGGGAGATGTATTTGGTAATTTATATAGTGTTAGATATAGTTCAAGGTTTCCCTGCTATAAAGATTTTGTGACATTGGGCTTATCCTTATATGAATAGTGAGGTTCACACATTTATGAGTTGTTGACTGAGTAATATTTCCATAGCTAAGGGATGAGTCATAGAGTGATGTAATCTAGTTATTTCATGACCATTGGGTGTTATGATTCGACAGATTTAATGTCTTATATTTAATGTGTTGGGGTATGGAGTGTGTATATGTAAGGTCTAAGAGAAGTCACATCATGGGAGAAGGAATAACTCTATGATTATAACCCTTATATATTAATTATTTTTCAAGGGAATATATTTTACATATAAGGATCATATTGTGGAAGTGAGCATTGTGTATAACGCCCCACCCTTAAACATTACTTAATCATGAAATGAACGAATAATTCACATAGAGGATCTTTTCAGGTTTAGAGTTTTAGAGAATTAGGTCATAACTATTACATCTCAAAATATTACATATTAGACACTTCTACTAATTTTCCATAAAATAAAAAGAAACACTTAAAAAGAAACATGTCTAGTTCCATGTTTTAGATAGAATGTCTTTCCTTGATCCCATCCTTGACCCTATTCATCTTTAAGTCTTGTGGAAAACATTTCAAAAACATGGGATGAGCATAAAAAGCCCAGTAAAGGATACACAAAGAATGAAAATTGTTAGTTTTTTAAAACAACAAGTAAACCATCAATACTTTACCAAAGTAATACTTTTCACCTTTATGAAGTAGTAAAAACTCTTCACTGAATAAAAGACCATTACTTACCCTTTTGTAACCAAAATATTACCATAAAACCCATATAAAGAACAGATAACATAAAAAGGTAACTTGGGACATAAACATACTTAAATGTATTGACCCTATGGTCGACGTCCACACATACTTAATGGAATAGCCATACGGCCGACTTCCATACCCAATGCATTGGAGGTTATAACGTAACCACCCGTCCTAGTATTCACGGCACCACCCATCATATGGTTTATCACGTAACCACCCGTAAAATTTCCATGTACCATCATTACACATAAAATATTAAAAATATAAACATTTCAATAATAACATTTCATTTTCAATCACAACAAGTAATTCCAAGATATTGAATTAATCAATCCATTTTAAAAATTCATTTAAAATAGATTTTTGAATCAAAGTGTCCCATACCACTTTGAAGCTTTTAATGGAATTATAATTTTATAAAATTAATGTCCATATAAATAAATACTAAAAACCATTTTGAAAACATGGTCATTAAGGATAAAGATTTAGAATAATGAATCTTTAAAACAATTAAAACGATATTTTTGTTACAGAGTTTTTAACAAAATGAGAGACTCTTGAATACAAATAATTGCAGAATAACATTTAATACGAACATTATAATATCATGAGAATAAAGTTATTCATGATATAATATGTCAAAGGACAATATTCCCACCATATAAGAGTGAATTGGTGCATAACAACAATGAAGTCTCAATGGAAATGTAAATTGAGATGAAATCCATTATAAAGATGGTATCCTTAAATTGAGGATAAATCTATCACATAATTATGTGTGAGAAATATAAATACACCCAATATAAGTGGATATTAAGTGTGAAACAATCAGAGGTCATTCACACATAATCTTGGAAAAACAAAACTAATGACATAGATATTTAACTCAATGAAATGATATTGAGTTATGATTTCCCATACAAGTTCGTAAGAATTTATCAATGAGATGATTATCTGTAGAAATAGAATATCCACACAAAGGTTTGTGGAAATTACAACATAGATATTCCACACATAATCTTTGCATAATAAAATCAATAATTAGAGGTTTAACCCAAATAATTGGAAGTCGGTTAAGAAGTTCCCTTACAGAAATCTGACAGCCTAACAACGTCACTTTAAAATTCAGAAAATGAGTTGATGAGAGAGAAAATGGTATCTCATCACTTGGACATAAAATTTACATAAATAAGGATATATAAGAACATATCCCAACATAATAGTATGTGAATTAAAAGACATAACAAAAGATGTATTTTAAAAAGAGGAGGGTGAAAGGTCGTCTTACCGAGTTGGGTAACTTTCAAAACGTACACCCCATGGAAGAAGGGTTATACAATGAAGATGTAAATACCCATAAATGAAATTATACTACACAAAGTGTATAATAATGGTCAGTACATACACCACTCAAAGGTAATAGTGGAAAACATAGCATAAATGTCACGGGAATAAAAAGTGAGATGAAAATCCCCTTATGAAAATTCGGCAGCCTAACGACACCATATAAAACATCAATAATGGATTGATGAGATCAAATAGGGTATCCCATCATATTAAAATAAAATTTACAGAAATAGTAATATAAAATAACATCCCCCAACATAAGAAAAATGAGCTTAAAAGAAATGATATAAAATAGAGTACTTAAAAAAAGAGAGGTCGGATCCCTTACCTTGTATCCGACTTGACTCGATCGTTCTTTAATCTCCCGAATAATAAGCTTGAGTTAATTTCTAATTTCTTAAGAACATTTTTCAAGTTCATTATTACTTTTATATAACTTATTATCAGGTCATGAACACTATGTAATTATTTAAGTTGATAACGGTCGTTTTAACGATCATTGCTACTTGAGTCAAAAATAAACTCTTTATAATTAAATGTTTGTTAATGGGGTAAAATATCCATTATATACACAATTATATTAATAATGTAGATATCATATATATAATATATATCCATTATATACATGAATTTATAATATTACATAATATTTAGAGGTAAGAATTGAAATGCACCGTTCATGGAGACGGTAAGCCATATGTACGCATGAACGCTACTTCCATTTCTATTTCATATTTAATGGAATTAAAACATAATGATACATAATAGTATTATAATTCCAGTATGGTATCATATATAATATCATTAAATATATCATTTATACGTACCATATATGGTATTAACCAATCAAATCACTTTGAGGGGGCGATAGTCTGCACTTCCTAAAATGAAGATATCGTGTTTACACATGATGGAAACCATAAAGGTATGCCATAAATGAAAAATTAAGAAGCCCAAGGAAAACATAAAAATATTATATATCATATATAAATATAGTGACATCTTAATGGCCACCTTTGAAGGTGTTAAAAGAATATTGAACAATCATTGTTTCGTGAGGCAGAAATTCACCATCCACAGAAACAGTATGTTCTTCAACCATTAGATGTAGGTGTGTGTAAGTGTAGCTCCATTACTGTAGAGACCCGAAGCTTATCGTACATGGACATTACATTACTTTTGCGGAATACTTAGTACATAACAAAAACACACACACAAGGATCGTAATAGTTTAGTGTCTTTGGAAACGTGGAACGTAATCTTCTAATCGTGGTGAAAGATCTCCAATATCTCCCATAAAGATCTTCCCCTTTTTTTTTACCTAAAACCTTTCTTTATATCCTGGGGAAAGAAAACATAAAAGGGTGAGCTCAAATGCTCAGTAAGGGTAAACAAAAGAAAATCAATCACATCATATTCATAAGAACATAACTTTTGGAAATCTTAACCTGCAAAAGAGAGCATAATTTCATAACATGGGATAAATCATAGTAGTGAAATGTGATCCCAATAATCATAACTTAAAACATGAAACTTTGTGGCATACACACATAATCATAGAGAATCATTTCTTGTTAGTCAACACTAATTGCCAAGACTATCTTAGTGGACAAAGTCCCTTTCTGAATCGAGTAACCCTCGTTTCAGTCCTGTTTCACTGAACCGGTATAACCTACCATTCCAGCCATGTCTATCTCATGAGATATAAAATCTTTACCCAATGCATTGGAGGGAGATATAGGTCCCACCCATCTTATAATGAATCCTTTCTTATGTGTGCCACATAATCATAAATCATACATCATCACATAACACATGTAACAAAAATGGGATTCTTGAAACATCATGACATAATAAAACAAATCATATAAGGTAAATGACTTCATAAAAATAATTCCCGCAAAACATAATCAAATCAATGAAATAATAGGGATAAAAACAAAACCCTTTATTATCTTAGATGGAAAATAATTTTGATAAAACACTTGAACTCCATTCTTGAGGAAAATATCCTTTCTACTTCAAAAACACTTTTCTTTTCTTAACATGTCATACAATTATAAACTAAAAGAAGTTGATTAAAAATAAACTTGAAAACTTATAAAGGAATATTCTTGGAAATAATGTTTTAAAAATCCATTCTTGCCGTATAAGTTAAAAAAAACATTCTTTGTACTTTTGTCGGAAAAGTCAAAAAGTACCTCGTACGAAAAACGACAAAAGATTCCTTTCATACATATTACTAAAAACTCACCGAAGGGTAAAAATGGATTTAAAAAATTGTATGTGGATGGAAATAATATTACATATTGATGAAACATGGATGTGGATGATAAAATACACCCCAGTAAATACTTACGAATAAACAATCTCGGGTAAAAATGAGATTGTGATATTTCCCTTACCTTAGGTCTGACTTGCTTTGTGAGTGTCCGAACCTCCTGTATATGATTTAAATAATGTCATTGACTTATTACAGAATCATATTCACTGTTATGATATCATATATGGTTCACTTATGACTTTATATTACCCGTTCTTTTGTAAATTCTATGTTAAAGAAGCGTTTTGGGTAAAATCGTCTCATTTGTCGTTCGTGTTTTTAACTTGTAATTATTCATATGATTACTTAGATCATGATTACTTAATTCCAGAATATAAAACATGATTTATATATATATTAAGAATATACATATATAATAAATCAGTAAATGGAAAGAAATACACCGTTCATGGAGACGGTAGTCCGTACGTACGCATGAATGCTGTTTTCGTTTCCTTATTGAATTGAATGGAATTAAGTAGATGACATACATATAAATATAAATAATTCCAGTATCATTATTAGGTCATATATTTCATTAGTACTGATTATATATACTTTATAACCATTCATGAATGGTTAATCATTGAGAATGAATCTCATCGCGTCGTGGAGACGGTATTCCGTACGTACGCACGAGCGATGATATCGTTCCCATGGTCGTGGAATTGTGTTGAAGTGTATGTATACTATTTAAGTATCAATATCACTTTATAATAATAATATATAGTTACTCATTACACCTTTATACCCATCCAATTAAGGTGGTGGAGGAAAATAGATTACACCACGGCGTGGATACGGTATTCCGTACGTACGCACGCGCGGTGATTTCTTTTTCCGTAGGATGGATAGATGGTGAAATAGGGTTGTTTCATACTTATAATAACATATCAATATATGAGTGATACTGATGTTATTACTTCATAATGAAACAACCTAAGAGGAAGAAGTGGAAGAAGAAATAAAGATGAAAGAATTGGCAACGGTAATTACCTCTTCTTTGAAGCGCCTCTTTGAGACCTCCTCTTAGGGAACTAAAATTGGTCTTTGAGGAAGACCAGAACCTCTAGGATGTTGATAGGGAAGTGGAGAAGAGATTTTGGCAGGGGTTGGACGAGATTGAGTTCTCAAATTGGTGTGAGGAGGAGGGGGAGGAGGTGTCCTTTTATAAGGGAGGAAAGGGGCACCTTAGGAATATCTCAAAATATTATTTTATATTAAAGTCAAAATCAGTTTATAATGGTTCCAAAGGGTCTTATTTCGAAGATAAAGTGGGGATGGGTCGAAATCCTATCATACAATAGGATTTAGACAAGTTTAGGGTATTATTTTAACCTTATCAATTAGATTTAACTCTAAGTTAAATAATTTAACTTTTACCGTGTCTTTTTGTTTTCTTACACTATATGGTTAATACACTTACTATAACATGCCAAACGAACCCCAAATTGTTTATTATTAATATATATCCTTATCTAAGACATTTAGACGAACCTTAGAATTTTAGGAATAAAATAACAATTAATAATATAATATTTGATTTAAAAACTATTTTGTGTCAATTTTGACACTATTTGATATATGATTTTTGTGAAAATCATAACAAAATTATATGTACGAACCAAGTTTATTAAATCAACACTAATATACCATAGTAACATATAAAATTAGTGGAATTCATAAAAAGTCTCAAATTTCATTTATTTTGGTGTTTATAACATCAATTATGTCAATATTTCATTAATAAGATAATTACTGCATCATCATTGTGTCATAAATAAATTAAATTATTTGATGTCTAAAAATTACAAATAAAATACCATCATGTGGGAAATCTATTTAGATTTCTAATGAATATTTAAAATCTAATTTATCTTATGTACAACCCTATATTAAAAATGTTTTAGTAAATATACTTTGATTTTAACTCTTTTAACTCTTCTTTGAATTAAATAATAATAAATGTCCTAATCTAATCCAAGTGGGACTAAATGGTCATATTTTATTCCTAAGCTTGTTTTTGGTCTAATTACACTTGTCCAATAGAGTTAGGACATGTGTTAGGGTAATAATAATATCATTTTTACCCTTAATTACCCTATTTACTTTTAACCGTGGTAAATAAAAGTAAAAAGTTACTATTCACCAAAAATTATTTTCATCTCATTGAACCACATTTTACTTACTGACATCAACCGTGTCTCTCGGATTTTTGAAATTCCATTCACAGAAGCGGTAAAATTAAGTTTTATGAAAAATTCAGTTTTTTAACTACCACTTAGTAGTTTCACTATTCATCAAAAATTGATGTTTTTCAGAACAATGCCAAAATTTCATCCTAAGCTATATTTCATATTCCGAATTCAAAAATAAAGTCTATTTTACCAAATTCATAACATAGAAGTTGCATTAATTAATTTTATAATTAAATCCCGCTGTTAAAACAAATAGCGTGTTTTTAAGAAACAATATCTATCAAAAGATTGACACTTGATTATGTCTGGTTTAAATGTGAAATTACAACCAATGACCAAAATTGTATTAAATTGTAAAAATATATTCTAAATATAATTTAAAACCACTCAAATTAATAATTTATCACTATTAATTATTTCGATTAAAAAAGTTGTTTTTAATTATAATTTAGTAATTTTCACTATTTATCAAAATATGAAAGTTATCCGAAAATCACCAAAATTTCACCTTAGGCTAAATTCGATACTCCGAATCCAAAAATAAAGTCCATTTTGAGAGCTAAAATTTCTAAAATTTTAAAAGGTGGTTATTACTATTCATAACGGCTAGTTTTAATAATATTTTAATAGCATATCGTTGTTTAGTGAAACTCAGTATTACATACTACACACGCTATTGAGGAAGGTCGCGATTGCGTGTAATGCAAGGCAAGTCAAGGATGCGTGTTGTGCAAGCTCCTTTTGATGCAGCGTACAACGCAAGACATTAATAAAATTAAAAATAATATTTTTCATAAAATCTCGGGCTGTTACATTCTAGCTCCCTTAAGATGAATTTCGCCCTCGAAATTCGTCGGGGTTATAAATGGTTTACTATTCGAAAGTTTATTTAATATAAACCCACATCGTAAAAAGGAATATCAAAACCAATCTTTAAAAACAAAAGTATGAAATGTAACGGTTACCCAAATAAACTAATCACTGGGTTTCCACATAGGTGAAAATATGGATATGGAAGAAAAATCTAACCATCATGTTCTGATGGAGAGTGGTAGAGAACATGGCTATGGAAAATCCAGCAATCAAAAATCCATAAATTTGTGACGATCTAAGGTACCATCTGATTAATCAGATATAAGATCACTAGGACAACATTTTTGGTTTTCAAGATCGTTTCCCTAAAGTTGAATAATTTGAATTAGAATAAATACTTACTTTATTTTGGTACAATCTCACTGTTGTTCGTGCCTTGAACAATTTCCACTACATCTCTTAAATAAATGAAGTTGAATTTTTTATTCGTGAAGTGTTAGCAAATCATGTGATAGAATGACGGGTCATTCCATCTATCTCAAACAAAAGGTTAGAAAAAGTTATTAAATATACATAAGTCATTATATAGTGAGATTAATCATATATGGTTCCTAAAATGGAATTTATACTTCATATATCATACTGCTTAATATAATAAAACTAGTTTCTACTAAACAGGGACTTCCTGTAGGCCAGTGGCAGGCAATAAAGGCCAGTCACACTTCGGTTGTGGGTTCGATTCCCACAGCCTTGTCCGAAGCGATGGGCTGTCGCCCGTCCTGTAGGTTGTCCTTTTTCTAAAACTACATTACTATAACATCCCATCAATAATATCGAAAAAAAAACTTCTATCCTTAAACAATACTCACTTATGTCCAACATAATCACTTTCAATCTTTAGGCTTATCCATAATACTGCAGTCCACTCTCATAACGTAGTGAAAACGATTACCAGAGATTTAATACCATCGTTGATCCCCATATATCATAAGATATGTTTTGTTGGTCACATTCCAAACATTTAAAGTCCTTAATCATGTATTCTCTTGAATACCTTAGTGAAAACATGAATGCAGTTTAAAGTTAACACTTTCCACATACCAAAATCCTCAAAATTCTATATACTCAAACCATGATATCACTTAGTCCTTATATCAATCATGAGCTCATGAATACTATTAAACATTTCATTTTCTCGTTTTCCCTTCATTATGAACATATCATCTTATTTCCAAAAAATATCTCAATCACTTTGAATACCACATCAATAAATATTGCAATACTCAATGATACAACATTATTTTGGAATCCCATTACATAAACACTTAATCATTCCACCACATCGTTGTCATATTCAACATTTCCAATAGTGATCTCATGTGACTTCCCTTTGTCCTTTGCCTTCAGTGGTTGCTCATGTTGATCATCACTAACCCTTGGATTAGGGCATTTATTAGCATAATGCCCCATTTCCTTGCACTTGAAGCATTGAAGTGTTGGTGGTGCGTTCTCTGCAGTGTTTGATTTATTCACATCATTAGAATCCCTTTTTCCATTACTTCGACACTCAGCTACTCGATGACCTTCTTTTCCACACTTAAAAATTTTTCTAGTCCCTTTAAGACAGTCTCCACCATGCTTCTTTCCACACTTTGTGCATAAGGAAACATTCATCTTCTTTTCACCATTATTCTGAGATTTCTCCTTGAACTCCATCTTTCGTTTCTTGTCAAAACCATGAGATGGATATGTAACACCAACTTCCATTTCTACCTTAATAGCACAACGCACAATTTCTTCATAGCTACTGAAGTCTCTTATAGCTAATGCCCTTCGAAGACTTTGTTTTAAGCCACTGAAAAATCGATCAACTTTACTTTCAGGTTGGATGATAATGCCAGATGCATACCTTGCAAGTCTTGTAAAATTCGCTTCGTATATACCAACAGATTCATCATCCTTTTGCTTTAGTTCAAGAAACTCCTTCTCCATCTTTGTTCAAAGAATACGAGGGAAGTACTTATTGAAAAATAAGTTCTTGAACTCGTCCCATTCCATGGACTCAATTTCATCTCTTTGCCTTGTATTCTTGATAAGATTCCACCATTGATCAGCTTCACCTTCCAAACGATATACTGCTAAGATGACTTTATCATGTTCAGAACATTGAAGAACTGAAAATATCTTTTCAGTGGTACTGATCCATTGTTCAACAACAAGTGGATCAGAAGAACCACTGAAAGAAGGTGGACGTTGCCTCATGAAGGACTCAATAGAATATTGTTCCCTTCTCTGCTCATTTGGAAGTCCAGAATGATTCATAGCTTGTGTAAGTATAGCAATAAAATTTTGCACTCCATCTCCCATAACATTTGTTTGTTCATGAGGACTATCATTGCATTGTCCATTGCATTGACCAACACGGTTCCTTCGGGTTCCATCCATTGTCTAAAACCCAAAAAGAATAGTGTGAGAGGCAAAAATCATGCTAGGGAAAACAAAATTATAAAGGGGGAGTATCCTCAGTATCTAACTTCTTAGGTTAAATTCTATGATTGTTACCGTAGTTCTAGGACTGTATCTTATACGTATACTTATCCTTAGGGACATCCCTAAACATACCTTATAAATATCTCTAGGGATCTCACTAAAGTTCTCACATCCTAGTTTCCAAAGGTTGACTAAACCTTTCCTCTGATACCAACTGTAGATACCCGAAGCTTATCATACATGGACATTACATTACTTTTGCGGAATACTTAGTACATAACAAAAACACACACACAAGGATCTTAATAGTTTAGTGTCTTTGGAAACTCGGAACGTAATCTTCTAATCGTGGTGAAAGATCATCAATATCTCCCATAAAGATCTTCCCCTTTTTTTACCTAAAACCTTTCTTTATATCCTGGGGAAAAGAAAACATAAAAGGGTGAGCTCAAATGCTCAGTAAGGGTAAACAAAAGAAAATCAATCACATCATATTCATAAGAACATAACTTTTGGAAATCTTAACCTGCAAAAGAGAGCATAATTTCATAACATGGGATAAATCATAGTAGTGAAATGTGATCCCAATAATCATAACTTAAAACATGAAACTTTGTGGCATACACACATAATCATAGAGAATCATTTCTTATTAGTCAAGACTAATTTCCAAGACTATCTTAGTAGACAAAGTCCCTTTCTGAATCGAGTAACCCTCGTTTCAGTCCTGTTTCACTGAACCGGTATAACCTACCATTCCAGCCATGTCTATCTCATGAGATATAAAATCTTTACCCAATGCATTGGAGGGAGATATAGGTCCCACCCATCTTATAATGAATCCTTTCTTATGTGTGCCACATAATCATAAATCATACATCATAGCATAACACATGTAACAAAAATGGGATTCTTGAAACATCATGACTTCATAAAACAAATCATATAAGGTAAATGACTTCATAAAAATAATTCCCTCAAAACATAATCAAATCAATGTAATAATAGGGATAAAAACAGAACCCTTTATTATCTTAGATGGAAAATAATTTTGATAAAACACTTGAACTCCATTCTTGAGGAAAATATCCTTTCTACTTCAAAAACACTTTTCTTTTCTTAACATGTCATACAATTATAAACTAAAAGAAGTTGATTAAAAATAAACTTGAAAACTTATAAAGGAATATTCTTGGAAATAATGTTTTAAAAATCCATTCTTTCCGTATAAGTTAAAAAAAACATTCTTTGTACTTTTGTCGGAAAAGTCAAAAAGTACCTCGTACGAAAAACGACAAAAGATTCCTTTCATACATATTACTAAAAACTCACCAAAGGGTAAAAATGGATTTAAACAATTGTAGGTGGATGGAAATAATATTACATATTGATGAAACATGGATGTGGATGATAAAATACACCCCAGTAAATACTTACGAATAAACAATCTCGGGTAAAAATGAGATTGTGATATTTCCCTTACCTTAGGTCCGACTTGCATTGTGAGTGTCCGAACATCCTATATATGATTTAAATAATGTTATTGACTTATTACAGAATCATATTCACTGTTATGATATCATATATGGTTCACTTATGACTTTATATTACCCGTTCTTTTGTAAATTCTATGTTAAAGAAGCGTTTTGGGTAAAATCGTCTCATTTGTCGTTCGTGTTTTTAACTGGTAATTATTCATATGATTACTTAGATCATGATTACTTAATTCCAGAATATAAAACATGATTTATATATATATTCATAATATACATATATAATAAATCAGTAAATGGAAAGAAATACACCGTTCATGGAGACGGTAGTCCGTACGTACGCATGAACGCTGTTTTCGTTTCCTTATTGAATTGAATGGAATTAAGTAGATGACATAAATATAAATATAAATAATTCCAGTATCATTATTAGGTCATATATTTCATTAGTACTTATTATATATACTTTATAATCATTCATGAATGGTTAATCATTGAGGATGAATCTCATCGCGTCGTGGAGACGGTATTCCGTACGTACGCACGAGCGATGATATCATTCCCATGGTCGTGGAATTGTGTTGAAGTGTATGTATACAATTTAAGTATCAATATCACTTTATAATAATCATATATAGTTACTCATTACACCTTTATACCCATCCAATTAAGGTGGTGGAGGAAAATAGATTACACCACGGCGTGGAGACGGTATTCCGTACGTACGCACACGCGGTGATTTCTTTTTCCGTATAATGGATAGATGGTGAAATAGGGTTGTTTCATACTTATAATAACATATAAGTATATGAGTGATACTGATGTTATTACTTCATAATGAAACAACCTAAGAAGAAGAAGTGGAAGAAGAAATAAAGATGAAAGAATTGGTAACGGTAATTACCTCTTCTTTGAATCGCCTCTTTGAGACCTCCTCTTAGGGCACTGAAATTGGTCTTTGAGGAAGACCAGAACCTCTAGGATGTTGCTAGGGAAGTGGAGAAGAGATTTTGGCAGGGGTTGGCCGAGCTTGAGTGCTCAAATTGGTGTGAGGAGGAGGGGGAGGAGGTGTCCTTTTATAAGGGAGGAAAGGGGCACCTTAGGAATATCTCAAAATATTATTTTATATTAAAGTCAAAATCGGTTTATAATGGTTCCAAAGGGTCTTATTTCGAAGATAAAGTGGAGATGGGTCGAAATCCTATCAGCCAATAGGATTTAGACAAGTTTAGGGTATTATTTTAACCATATCAATTAGATTTAACTCTAAGTTAAATAATTTAACTTTTACCGTGTCTTTTTGTTTTCTTACACTATATGGTTAATACACTTACTATAACATACCAAACGAATCCCAAATTGTTTATTATTAATATATATACTTATATAAGTCATTTGGCCGAACCTTAGATTTTTAGGAATAAAATAACAATTAATAATATAATATTTGATTTAAAAACTATTTTGTGTCAATTTTGACACTATTTGATATATGATTTTTGTGAAAATCATAAAAGAATTATATGTTCGAACCAAGTTTATTAAATAAACACTAATATATCATAGTAACCTATAAAATTAGTGGAATTCATAAAAAGTCTCAAATTACATTTATTTTGGTGTTTATAATATCAATTATGTCAATATTTCATTAATAAGATAATTACTGCATCATCATTGTGTCATAAATAAATTAAATTATTTGATGTCTAAAAATTAAAAATAAAATACCATCATGTGAGAAATCTTTATAGATTTCTAATGAATATTTACAATCAAATTTATCTTATGTAAAACCCTATATGAAAAATGTTTTAGTAAATATACTTTGATTTTAACTCTTTTAACTCTTCTTTGAATTAAATAATAATAAATGTCCTAATCTAATCCAAGTGGGCCTAAATGGTCATATTTTATTCCTAAGCTTGTTTTTGGTCGAATTACACTTGTACAATAGAATTAGGACATGTGTTAGGGTAATAATAATATCATTTTTACCCTTAATTACCCTATTTACTTTTAACCGTGGTAAATAAAAGTAAAAAGTTACTATTCACCAAAAATTATTTTCATCTCATTGAACCACATTTTACTTACTGACATCAACCGTGTCTCTCGGATTTTTGAAATTCCATTCACAGAAGCGGTAAAATTAAGTTTTATGAAAAATTCAGTTTTTTAACTACCACTTAGTAGTTTCACTATTCATCAAAAATTGATGTTTTTCAGAACAATGCCAAAAATTCATCCTAAGCTATATTTCATATTCCGAATTCAAAAATGAAGTCTATTTTACCAAATTCATAACATAGAAGTTGCATTAATTAATTTTATAATTAAATCCCGCTGTTAAAACAAATAGCGTGTTTTTAAGAAACAATATCTATCAAAAGATTGACACTTGATTATGTCTGGTTTAAATGTGAAATTAAAACCAATGACCAACATTGTATTAAATTGTAAAAATATATTCTAAATATAATTTAAAACCACTCAAATTAATAATTTATCACTATTAATTATTTCGATTTAAAAAGTTTTTTTTAATTATAATTTAGTAATTTTCACTATTCATCAAAATATGAAAGTTATCCGAAAATCACCAAAATTTCACCTTAGGCTAAATTCGATACTCCAAATCCAAAAATAAAGTCCATTTTGAGAGCTAAAATTTCTAAAATTTTAAAAGGTGGTTATTACTATTCATAACGGCTAGTTTTAATAATATTTTAATAGCATATCGTTGTTTAGTGAAACTCAGTATTACATACTACACACGCTATCGAGGAAGGTCGCGATTGCGTGTAATGCAAGGCAAGTCAAGGATGCGTGTTGTGCAAGCTCCTTTTGGTGCAGCGTACAACGCAAGACATTAATAAAATTAAAAAGAATATTTTTCATAAAATCTTGGGCTGTTACAATTACTTCTTATAAAAACATCCTAGTATATGTAAGATATGGGTGTTGTTACAAAATAAATGAATAAAAAGATTTTAGTGGGTTGGAGAAGCAAAATAAAACAAAAGAGCACAAGTGAAGACGTTACCTTAAAATCGGGTAACTCCCTTTGGTTTGAACCAAAAGGGTTTTTGGAAGAGATTCATGCCTACGTCAAGGCTTATAGGATGAGTAAAGGTATGTGGAGAGACAAAAGGATCAGATATTTGCCAAGCCAAAGGTTTCAGAGGTGGGGGTAAGGTGGTAGGGGTGGGGGCCTTTTATAAGAGGAGAGGAGGGGAACTCTTGGAAAGTCAAGAAAGGTTACATTATTTTCAAATTATTTTTGGATTTTAAAGGTCCCACATTGATATATTTCCATTATATGGTGATAAGGGTTCTAAATCCACCCATACAACAGGTTTTTGACATGTGTAGGTCTTAGATTTTACATTATCTTTTCATTTTATTTAAATCGTTAAATAATGAGGTAATCGCTGCATCATCCTAATGTCATAAATAATTTAATTTATTTAATGACTAAAAATTACAAAAAAAAGACTATGATGTAGGAAATAGTTTTATATTTCCAATGAATATTTATAGTAAAACACATGACTTTTATAACCCCATGTAAAAATTGTTTTATTAAAACAATACATGTTTGTGTCATTTTTACTTTTACTTTAAATAAAAGGCATTAATGTCATTATCTTAACCAAGTGGCTTCATGGGGTACCACAAATAGACTCATGGGTTGTATTGGTAGGACATTACTCATCCAATAGGGTTAGGACAAGTGTCAAGATATTTCAATTTTATTATAATATCATTTTTACCTTAAATCACACTGATTACCTTAAATGGCGATTAATACAACTTAAAAATTACTTTTCATCAAAAATTATTTTCATTCCATTGACCCAAATTTTACTTAATAATAAAAATCATTTAAATTGGATTTTGGAAATTCAAATCCCAGAAGTGGTAAAGTTCCATTTAAATTAAAAATCATTTTTTGTAACTACCACTTTGTGGTTTCACTATTCATCAAAAATTAAGGTTTTTCAGAAAAATACCAAAACATCACCCTAATCTGAATTTGATATTCCGAATTCAAAAATGATGTCTATTTTACCAAATTCATAACATATAAGTTTCATTATTTAATTTTATAATTAAATCCTGTTGTCAAATCAAATAGCGTGTTTTTAAGAAACAATATCTATCAAAAGATTGACACTCGTTTATGTCCAATCTCAAAGTGATATTAATTTAAATGACCACCATTGGATTAAATAGTAAAAATATATTCTAATTTCACTTTAAAACCAATTCAAAATATAATCTAATCATATAAATAAATTATATTAAAAAGAGGTTCTGAATTAAAATACAACATTTTTCACTATTCATTAAAAAAATGAACTTTATCGGAAAAATACCAAACATTTACACAAAGTAAATTTTGATCTCCCAATTCTAAAGAAGAATTTTATTTTGTCAAATAAAACATATTAAAATGTCAAAAGTTTATTTAAAAAGGGTTTTCCATCAAAATGCGGTTAATCAACCTTTTAAAGAATATTAGAAGATTTATGCTTAAAATTGGATTCATTTGCATTTTTAATCCTCTAACATTTATTGTAAAAAGTAAAAATATTTGAAATATATATATAATCATTTTTTATTTAGTTATATTCATTCCCATCATTACAATGGATAGGTGTTAACTACGATTTAAAATAAAATTATTTTATTATTAGAGTGCAACGTAAGATTTCAAAGGAACTCGTTGTTGCGTATTGGGTAAGCCATCAAGCATAGAGTTCCCTTTAAAGTAATATTAATATTTTATTCACAAATATGGATAAATATAAAAATGACATATTCTTTATTTACATGGGGTGTTACACCCTTCCCCCCTTTTGGGAATTGCATCCTCACAATTTTAAAATTGGGCTCGGAAACTTCATTGAAAGCCCCACATCGGAAAATGGGTAAATTAAACTATCACTTTAAAAGAATGAAAGGGAAGTACAAAGGTCACCTGAGTTAACCCATACTAAGATTACATGTATGAAAACATTTATATGGAAGAAAAAACAAAGGGTCATGTTCTGAGGGAGTGTGATAGAAAATATGTTTAGGAGTAAATTAATCACCAGAAAATCACAAACATGTGATGGGTTAAACGGTATTGGATTCCCCAGTGAGAAAAGTTAACATACAACATTTTTTTCAGTTAATTTTCATTGAGGAATTTATTTTTGATCTTAACTAAAACATAAGGAAACATACTTACTTGTCATGTTGACTTTCAACTTTTACTAGATTTCTTACACGAAATCATATTTTCTCCAAAAGATGAGTATTTAGGATGACATGTTTACATTAAGAGAGCTATAATAAACTTCTAGAGAATCACCTAATCCACAAAAGAGAACTGTATACTTCCCATGTCTTTAGACCTTAACCAAAACTAAAACCAAAAAGGTTAGTATCAGATCAGATAATACCCAAAAAGGATAATCCTTTATAAAAAGGAAATCGATTATTAATCTCCAAAATTTGTCCAACAAGCCCCAAAGTTCAACGAACACCAAAAGTAAACCAAACTAGGATTGAAACCCAAATATTTGAAGGATTTAATGACATAGTCTTCCAAGTTAAATCGTAACATTTATCTCCAAATAACATCAGTTGCTCTTAAAGTCTCGTATTGAAATGTAATTAACCTAATCACTTATCCTCCATTATAGGTTAATAATTTCCATATATAACCCAAAATCAACTTACTCTTAATTCATAAAATCATCTAACTAAAAATAATTAGTCAAACTAACCAGGGACTTCACGTAGTCCAGTGGTAGGTGATAAATACCAGTCGCACTTTGGTTGTCGGTTTGATTCCCGCAGTTTTGTCCGATGCGATGGGTTGTCACACGGTCTGCGTGTTGTCTTTTTTAAAAACTATATAATTCTCAAATCATTCCCCAAAAAGAGATAAAATCATAAAAAATAACCATAACATAATTTATCCTCAATTTTATCTCATGCCTTTCACTTTTCATCATAACATATAGTAACCCATAATTACATCAAAAGTATGTATCATATAAGCCCCAGTGGTTCTTTATAACTATGTCCACAAAAGAACAAATAACTATTCCTTGAATAAAATTTTCATATATCAAACATCAGGGTTACACATACTATAAAAAAGTCTTCTAATGTAACCCCATCATCAAAAGAGACTTAATACTCTTAAGAATTTCACCATAACTCTTGAAGCCCTTATATGTTGACTTCTTACTCATTCAACATTATTCATGATACATTAACCATTCCTTTCCAACTTATTCTAAAATACTTATTTCCTACAAAAAAATCATGAATCATATCCTAAGATTCCAAAATAGGAATGGAAAAGATAAGAAATAATCCATACTTTTGATTGGTCATTGTCAGTTTCTTCATCCTCAATCGGAATTGCATTAGGTATTGGTATACGAATATTTGTACTATATTCGTGATCCCATTCCCAAAACTTATTCATAGGAAATGTGTTTGCATAATGACCATGCACACCACATTTAAAACATTCAATTGATCCCTCAGAAAGAACTTCTTTCCCTTTCCTCGAGTCAACTGGATGCTTCCTTTTTCCATGGCAGGTTCTTGCTTTATGACCTTCATTTCCACATCTATAGAACATTTCGGTCCCTTTGAAACATTATCCTAGGTGTTTCTTTTCACATCTTTGACACATTGGTTTTTGAACACACTTAACTTTATGATTATTACATGTAGTTCCATAGGGATTTGTTTCTCACATATATGATGCCTTATAGAAATCACCAAGGTTTAGGTGGTCAATCATGACTCCAGATAGTTGGTTGAGGATAAACACAAGGGTTCTCATTGCAGTTCACATATCATTCAGTTTCTCACTCAGAAAACTGTCACAGTTTCCTTCACATCCACTATTACTTTGGTGCCTGCTAGATCCAGCCATTTACTAAAACCAAAAAGGTCAGTGTGAGTATATCAACAAAACCATCATGTACTGATGAGGAAGATAAACACTAAGAAATACTTACTTGTTCACTTTATCTAATACTAGGACTCTTTCTGAAATCCTAACCATTATGGTAATGTCACTTATGCTTAGAGAATACCATAACCTCTAAAGTTATCTAAACCGACCTTTGATACCAACTATAAGGCCCCAACCTTAAACATTACTTAATCATGAATTAAATGAATAATTCACATAGAGGATCTTTTCAGGTTTATAGTTTTAGATAATTAGGTCATAAATATTACATATCAAAAGATTACATAGTAGACACTTCTACTATGTTTCCATAAAATAAAAAGAAACACTTAAAAAGAAACATGTCGAGTTCTTTGTTTTAGATAGAATGTCTTTCCTTGATCCCATCCTTGACCCTATTCATCTTTAAGTCCTGTGGAAAACATTTCAAAAACATGGGATGAGAATAAAAAGCCCATTAAAGGATACACAAAGAAGGAAAACTTTTAGTTTTTCAAAACAACAAGTAGACCATGAATACTTTAACAAAGTAATACTTTTCACCTTTATGAAGTAGTAAAAACTCTTCACTGAATAAAATACCATTAATTACCCTTTTGTAACCAAACGATTACCATAAAACCCATATAAAGAACACATAACATAAAAAGGTAACTTGGGACATAAACATACTTAAATGGAATAACCATACGGTCGAATTCCACACATACATAATGGAATAGCCATACAACCGACTTCCATACCCAATGCATTGGAGGTTATAACGTAACCACCCATCCTGGTATTCATGACACTACCCGTCATATGGTTTATCATGTAACCACCCTTAAAATGTCCAAGTACCATCATTACACATAAAATATTGAAAATATAAAAATTGCAATAACAACATTTCATTTTCAATCACAATAAGTAATTCCAAGATATTGAATTAATCAATCCATTTTAAAAAAATCATTTAAAAGAGATTTTTGAATCAAAGTGTCCCATAGCACATTGAAGCTTTTACTATAATTATAATTTTAAAAAATTAATGTCCATATTAATAAATACTGAAAACCATTTTGAAAACATGGACATTAAAGATAAATATTTAGAATAATGAATCTTTAAAACATTTAAAAAGATATTTTTATTAAAGAGTTTTTAACAAAATGAGAGACTCTTGAATATAAATAATTATGGAATAAAATTTAATCCTAACTTTATAATATCATGAGAATAAAGGGATTCATGATATAATATGTCAAACGACATTATACCCACCATATAAGACTAAATTGGTGCATAACAACAATGAAGTCTCAATGGAAATGTAAATTGAGATGAAATCCATTATAAAGATGGTATCCTTAAATTAAGGATAAATATATCACATAATTATGTGTGAGAAATATAAATACACCCAATATAAGTGTATATTAATTCTGAAACAATTAGAGTTCATTCACACATAATCTTGGAAAAACAAAACCAATGACATAGATATTTAACTCAATGAAATGAGATTGAGTTATCATTTCCCATACAAGTTCGTAAAAATTTATCAATGAGATGATTATGTGTAGAAATAGTATATCCCCACAAATGTTTGTGGAAATTATAACATAGAGATTCCAAACATAATCTTGGAATAATAAAATCAATAAGTAGAGGTTTAACCCAAAGAATTGGAAGTGGGTTAAGAAGTTCCCTTACAGAAATCCGACCGCCTAACATACTAACACCCTTCAGATTCCCTTTAGTATGTGTGTATACTATATAGATTCTACTGAAGTTAATATTAAATATTTTACTTTTGGAACATTTTGGAAATGTATGTGAAAATAGTGCATGAGATAAATATTGAGTTTGCATATGTATTGGGTGGATCATTGATGTCAGGATGGTAGTTATTTTGATACTTTTGTGTATGTACTTATACTATACTCACATGGGTAATTTTAATCATTTTGTATAATATTTTTGACCTTTTATACTTACTTTTCAACATGTAGTATACTATAGATTGTAAAATCCATTATGATACCACTGTTATTTACCATTTATGTGTGATTTTCATTATTTATCTTCAAAGGGTACACTCTCCCCACTATCACACCATAAACCCTTTTTTCTAGTCGATAGCCTATGGTATATGGGGAAGCATGGCTAAGTTCTAATGAAACTTTGGTATCATTACTGTGGATTGAACTGGGATTGGGAATTACAAATTGGTATCAAAGAAGGTTGAGTTAAAATTATAACAATTGAGTTTTATTTTGTTATTTGTGAATCATATTTGTGGATTATAAATAGAAAAAAAACATAAATATGGGACTATATAAGGATTTAGTTAAACTCTATATAGTGAACAACTAAGTTTTCCTAATTCAGAATGTTGTTATCATTTTTGGTCTTGTAGTTGAGTTATTTAACATGGGTAAGTGATTATTTTTTATTGATATATATTTATACTCTTGAACCTCATAGATAGTGGTGGTACTAATACATTATTTTTTATATGTATGTCTCACATGACAAGTTTGTTTTGGTTGTGATTATTAATGGGTCTCATAATGGAAATGAAGGTTTTGAATTTTTAACATGTCAACAATAAGTTGAATTCTATTTTCCTAAAAATCCACTTAATTGAATTATATTGAGCTATACCCAGATGGACATGTTATTTTTATATAGGTTTTGGAATGGAAAGGGATAAACTTGTTTAGTGAGCCAATAAAACCTAATATATAGTTTTCCCATTAATATTCTTAGTGAAATTATACTTCATCCGATTGGAGATATGACACTTGGTGAAAATATATATGTGATCCTATATGTGTATGGTGTGTTTTTGGTGCATAACCATGACATGGATAGGCATTGAAATTATGAAGGATGGTATAAAACATTATTAAGAAGGGATAGTGGGTCTTGATACCAATTAAAAATTTCCTTATTTATAATATTTGAACTATTATATCTATATTAAGTGTGGTATTTGATTCTTAGTGAGATGACACCGAGAGGACCTTCATTGGAGAATCAGTGGACTGAAGATGTGGTGACACTAAGAATACACATGATGATGAGACTAATGGTTTATGTGAGAATGATCTCTAAGTAGCGGTTTCAATGAGGGAGGGTCATCCACAATAGGATATTGTAATGGTGAAGTGCTTGGATTTGTAGTTTAGGGTTAGTTTTTTTGGGTTATATAGATAATTAACATGGGAATACAAAGAGTTGGTCCATTTATAACATACTTGACATGGGATTTATAGTCACTACATCTTGTATTATTCAAAGTAGAGGGTAGACCCAAAGTGGTAGAATATTTGATTGAGTTAGTACATAAATTTTTTGTTTAGATCGATACACCATAAGAATGGATGGTAAAGTCAAGGACATATATTCTTTGATGAGAAGATAAAAGTTAGTGGGTTGTACAATTATAGGAATGTATTCATAAAATAATGACATGGAAATATTTTTTAGTGAGATTATTTTATCACTTATTCTCCTAGTCTTTGCGGGAAGAAAGAGAATAAGAGTTCATGCACTAATTATATAACAATACACTAGTCATGTATTACAACACAATGTTCATAAAATTTTTATGATTCTCACCAATGAAAGTTCAAGACAAGTTCACCAAGGTGTGGAGGTTATAGGATGGTTTGTGAAATGATATCAAGGTACATGTAAACATATTCAAGTTAGCCACATTCTCAAAGGAGGTTAACCAATAACTAATTGCAGAACAGAACATAGAGGATAAGAGAATATCGAGCTGGATAATGTTGTGGGGAAAAATGGGGAGTAAAGAACAAGATAATTGGAAGGTGGTATATGGGGATACCCAGCAAGGATATTAGAGTAGAGGTACGATGTTTTTACCATGGAGTGGGTTATCAGAAACATATTTCTAATATGGGTGATCATGGAATATATGATCCTAATGTTATTGGATAGTGAAATATTTTAGTTCATGTATAAAGATGAGGTATAAATATATGTCTTTTTAGGTGATCTCATAGTCAAATAGGGTTGAGGATCTAGTTATAATCATATGTTAGAGGTAAGATCAGGAGTGGTATCTAGATCAGATACCCATGATACAATAACTTATCTAGGATGAGGTGGTGTAAAGGACACCTGATAGTGGAGGAAGTGGATAGTAGTGAGTGAAAATCATTAATTAGAACATTCATTGAGAATTCAAGCTTACTTAAAACTTCATTTAGTTGAGAGAATGTATTAAATGAAATTTGGGGTGTTTTCAATAGTAAAAGGTACATCGTGAGTGTGTTTTCATTTCTTGGTAAGAATAGTATTGAAACACAATGTACGTTTGTAATAATTATGGGATATATTTTTTTAGGGTTATATACGAGTATAAAATTGGGAATCTATGTGATGTAGACTAATAATTTATAATGGTTAGAATGTTTTAATTCCCTGATAATTTACAAGAATAATAAAATTATTGTATGGGGAAACTTGTTTATAATGAGTCTAGGTATATGATTACTATGGTTGGGATTAACCAAAAAAGGGATTGGTCCATCTGATTGGGGTAGTTGGGGTGATCGAGGATGATACAGATGTGTTCGGTACTATCTTAGTGATTTGGGAATAGAAATTAAGAGACTCGGGTTTCGGTAAGGGTTTATCAGTAAGTATTCTGAGATAGATTATGGATGAGATATCATATGGTGGAGATATATTAATGTTTTGAGTACTCAATAATATTGACTCTTGTTGGATATTGGATTGATCATGTGATTTTGAACCCAATTGATGTGTTGAGGGAGTTAGTATAGGACGAGGAGCAATTCTTAGAAGTTTTCATAGGAATAGGGATTTAATTTTTTTTATAAATTATAGATAAGTTTTTTAAAATAATATGTAGGTTTTATGGTAAATGTTGGGCATTTTTTCCTAAACATAGAAGATTGGTAATTTTTAAGGTTCCTGAAACCCACACTCTTGGTTATGGTGGTAAAAACAATTTATTTGAACACTGTATTTAAGATGAACTTATCTTTATTTCAAAAATTACTAAGATATAAACATTACAACTCATAAATCATCTCTCAATCCCAATAATGGATGTTTTAGTGTATTTAGGGAACATTTACATAGGCAACATATTTAAAAAAACAAGTGAAAATTTCTTCCCAATTGAAAACACTTGACTCCCTTATAGACTTCACATAACTTATACTCCTATTCATAAGATGGGGGATAGAAATATAAGATATGGGTGAGCTTAAAAACCCATTAAAGGAAGGATTTTACAACATTTCTTAAAGGGTTAGATCACAACCATATGAAAACAATTGATCATTGAATAAATATATTATTAAAAATAACTTGGAAAAATAATATTTGTCTATAAGACATCATAGAAGGACATCTGTATCAAATGAACAAATATATTACAAGGAAAAAAGTATGGACTAACGAGATAATAAACATGATACATAAGAAATGATTATAGTCATATGACATAAAAATGTGGGAAAATATAATATGAAACTATGGTAAAAATATAATCATAGGAATTCATTACAAATTGGTTCAGGTATTAAAATCACATTACCCATTACATAGTGTCTTAGGCATTACATCCTTAACCCCATTTTTACTTTATCATCATAACTCATATCTCATTAGTGATTGGAGTATCATAAACCACATTCAATTAATGACTTGAGTGTCAAAATAAGTTATATAGGACCCCATACATCAATCATCCATAGATATGTGTGCCACTTGAATAATTCATTATATCATAAAGAACCCATGGAATGAAAAATGGACTTCAAATTTTTTCAGGATGGAATCACCCAAATTGGCCCCAAGAATGTAAATGGTTGATATCATAACTACAATCAACATAAAATATAATATTTAAAAAATATTTATAGGGTGGTTCATTAAGAATAACTTCCAAGGAAATAACTCATTTAATGATAAAGAGAAAAATGGTAGCAAAATCATAAAAGGGTATTTAGATATTGCTTTAAACTTAAGTGTAAGTGTTGAAGGTACATTTTACATTGAAAATTGATTTTGCAAAGGAAAAGTTTGAAAAATTGAAAAGAATGAATTTTTAAAATTAATATTTGGAATGAAATCTCAATAATTAATCCTTGAAAAAGACATAACGTATTCCAAATAGTGAAGTGAAAATATTTTGAAAACGTTTACATTTTAAAAAGTATATTTGATGAAGGATACTCCAAAAAGATATATATGTTTAAAAAAGGTGAAGTAAAAACATTAGAAAATTTTTACTTTTAAAATAAAACGTCAATAATATATAATTCAAAATACATAAATTTTATCAAAAATAAATGTGGAGTGGAAGATAAAACATTTAATTTTTCAAGGATGAGAAACCATTTTTTAATATCTTGAAAACCATTATTCAAAACCCACCAAAAAAATAATGTTTCAAAATATCATTTTTAAAATAATATAAGGAAAATATTAAGGTCATGTGATATATCACATAATTTTGATTCCAATTATAAAATATCATATTTTGGGAAAGGAAAATATGGTTAAGTTTGAGAAATTTTCGTTAAAAATGATAAGAATTATTCTCAACAATGATATTCTTTTGGAGGAATAAATTCATCAAAGTATTTGAATTAAAATATAATTCTACCTAGATAAGAAGATAAAGTACTGTTAAATAAAATTTTATGGAGGATGAATCCAATTTTGGATGAAATTAGTTCAAGAAGAATCATTATAACTCAATGAAGGTAGTTGAGTTAACAAAAACCCTCATAACTAGGGTATCTTTTGAATTGAAAACCATTCAAAAAAATGAAAATTATATGGATATTAAAACTCAATTAATTAAATAAATATGATCAAATTAATCAATTATACATTAATCTCATCATATAAAATAAATTATGGTTCACAATATGAAATATGTCTCATGAAATTAAATTTGAGATAAAGAACCCCTTACCTAAATCTGTAACTTCTATTAAAGCACTTAAATATCATGTATAACAAAAATAAATATCTAAATTACCTATTTTAGAAATTTATTCATATATATATATATATATACAATTATCAACATCATTTATTTTTATTTTCTAAATATTTATTAGTTATTTATTATCTATTTTCAATTTTGGTTATGAGTAATCTTGATAATTTTGAACTATTTTCATAATAAAGGTGTTATTATTCATTCTTATCCCAAATTTCATTATTAAAAAATCATAAAATTTAATTTAATTGATTATATATAATTTTTTTAATGTTATAATTTCACTCTATTTTTGTTTTACTTATGTTCCTTAAAGATGAAATTAGTGATGAGCAAATTTTTGTGATTTTTAACAAACAAACAATAATATCTTAATTAATGAGTTTAGTATTAATGTAAATATTAAAAAATATATATATAATAATGTTTTAAAAATTTAAATTATATATTATAAGTAATTAAGTCCTCATAATCATCTATGATATTATTTTATAGCATTTTTCAAGCATAAAGTTAGACCGACCCAAACATGAACATACTACAATTATTGGATGATTATGATTACAAAAGAGAATTATTTTGGAATAATATCATTATTATAGAATCATAATGATATTATTTACATGATTTTAAGTTATTGAACCCTATTTTGATATATTTTAATAAAAAAACAAAATTAATAATCTGATATGTCACTTCAGGGAGGCGGCAGTCTGCACACACATTAGTGGCATTTTTTACTTGGTAAAAAATCTGAAAGGAGGTTAATATTCATTTCATTGTCATAATAAAAATAATTATAAAAAAATAAATATGTGGAAAACATGAATGAGAAAATTATATTTTATAAAGTAAGATAAAAATAAAATAAGTTATTAAAAAATAGTACTCATGTTGGGGGATTTGTCCCTAGGAAGACTCCTTGGAAATATAGGTGTTAAGCTAAATTCTTTTGACCATATGCTAAAAGATGTAAAATATGATTATATAAGAGGTAAAGAGGGTTGTGTTTTAATAGGAAAATAAAATTTATCAGTGGTTTTTAAGGGGTGGGGAGAGGGCCCTTTTATATATGGTGATAATGACATCTTTGTAAATATTTTTACTTAATCTAAATAAATCAAATGTTTCAGATGGCAGGATGACTAAAAAAATGAATAAATTAGATTAGAGATATGTTTTGGTCAATCCACACCTCAAAAAATCATAAATTAATTTCATTTTCATGATATAACTGGGTTTATTATAAAACAAGTAAAACTTAGGTGGATTTCAAAGCAAGCCAAAATTCAATTCTACCAAAATGATATTTATTTATAATAAAAAACCAAAAATAGTTTCTTTTAGTGGAAAATATTACTTATGTTCATAAAATGTTTACATAGGTTTTATATATTCATAATGGTATCTATTTTATTTTAATTTTACTCTTTATATATATTATTTATTATGAATTGTTTTAAGTTTTTAATTTATAAACTCTGATTTTATTAAAACCTGTATTTTCCACTATTCACCTAAAAATAAATTATTTTAGAAAAATAACTAAAAATAACCTTAGGATAATATCGATATTTAAAATTAAAAAATTAAGTTAATTTTTTAAATTTTATATTCCAAAATATATAAATTTTTATTTTCAATGAATCTTAAAAATATAAAGAAAAACAATTTTATTGAAAAATTGAATTCGTAAACATTATCTATTCCAAATAGTATTTCAAAATAATTTATAATTTAAATAATTTTATTATATTATTTAATTTATTTTTTATATATTATCTTAATAACCATTTAAAAGTGTTTTATTTAATTTATTAGCACTTTAAATAAATATTTGAGAACAAACAATCCTTCTAAATATTAAATAATATTAATTATATATCTTCTAAATGTAAGCATTTTTAATTGGTTTATATATTTTTATTTACTAGTGATTTTATTAATAATATATTTTTCTAGATAATATTCATATAATATGTTATGGATCATTTGTTTTGGTGTTGTGAGTGGATTAAGATATCAAATACATTAGATTTATTTAAATGATGGATATATAGTAAAATTGGGGGTATTTATATTCTACCCCATTAAATAAATTAAATCCACATCATTTTAGTTATGTTATATTAATTAAAATATAAAATAATATCTAAAATATTGATGTGAATCAAGATAAAATCTGTTGACATGTATCAACCATATAAACATAGGAAACACAATTTTTTTTCCATAGAATAAGATTATCCTTGTCATTGAGTATTTCTACAACTATTTGAGACAAGTGTCTATAATTATTAAATATTGAGACCCAAATTATATAATTTTCTTCTAAGGGTGTTCATAATCATCCTTGCATTGATATACTACCATAGGTTGATATGAAATGTGTTTTCCTTAATCCAAATGATTTTTTTCTCTAAGAAGAGGGGAAATATATGTTACTGAAATCACATTAAATTCATATAATGAAAAGATAATGTAATTTTGAAATGGAACATTCCTATAAACTTCAAATTAAGACATAATAAAAAATATTTATTCTTCAATAATCAAATCCATGGGGGTGATTTAGTGCTCTTAGAAAACATCATAGATAACTTCGAAAAGAATCCAATAAGTCATCCACCACAATAGAGTAGAGGATAATTGTTCCTAAATTTTCATGAGTTACTTTAATTGTTGTGATTTGATATTATTTCCCATTTTCTGTTGGTTTTAGAGGTTGTTGATACCTATAATCCTTTCTATACCTTGGATTTGGAGCATCAATTTCCATAATTTTAAAAAATCCTTATATATAAATTATTTACATGTGGGGGTGTATTAATTTTGAATCCAATACCTTACATCGTATTTTTTGACCTCTTCATATCTCTTTGATAATCATGATCTTGATTACTAATCCTTCCAAACATGGAAAACATTATTTTCCCTTAAGGAATTTTATTGGGTTCTTTTACTACATTTTTCATGTTTGAAGTTGAATCTTATTTCCTTCACTATCTTTATTGCGTGATATTTTATGAAACGTCATACTTATCTTATTTTGGGTGTTTAGATTTGTTGAAAGATTAAATTTATTAATCAAAACTTGAGATATTTATATGAACATAACCATAATATTTTCATCTACAACTTTTATCCCCTCTGGATTCTTATATTGATAATCTTCATATTTTCCATGGAATCCACTGTTAACTTGGTTCCTTCGGGATACAACAATTAATAAAAACGAAACAAGTTAATGATGAGTGATAAATATATAAAACCTTAATATAATTATTGTAAGATGAAAATTACAACCTCAAATTGTCTTCGTATTGAAAATTATCAAATTACATTTCAATTCAACATGAAAAACTCTCTCTTCAATCTTGGTTTCTTTAGGTTGGGTTCTCTCATATTCCATTACCGTATTATTTATCATAATAAATTCTTTATAATGGATTGTATATAGAATGTTATTTACCAAATAAAATAACCTAGTAGTGTATACTTACTTGTTTAGTCTCAGTCAAAATCATTTTATACCACTGTGAAGATTGAGTTGATACTCAACCATCCTTTTTCTAGGTGACTAACCCTAGTAGAATATGTGCAATAGCTAAATATCTTTCCCTATATCCAAAAATTGAAGTAATATAATAGATAACCACACAATCCCTACATTACCAAAACATTAGGATATTATATTATATATAGTAATATTTTTTATACATATCCCCAGGGTTTTCACTAAATTTATCTGATCTAAATTTCCAAAAAAAACTGAACAGATCCCCAAAAATAACTAAATCCAACATGGATTTCAATTGAGTCACCCGAGACCTAGAGTCTCAGGTCCGATGATAAAAAAATTTCATTAAATAATGGATTTTTTAAAAAGTGAGATGAACCTATATTGATTTTATAATATTACTATAAGATAAAAAAATCATAACCCATAAATCATATCACAATCTTAGGAATTGAATATTTAATTTAATTGGGGACTAGTTACATATGAAACTTATTTAATATAACTTATGAACAATTCTATATTATCAAAACACAATATACTCCTTTATAGATTTCTCATAATTTATACTCATGTTCATAACTTGGGGAGTTGAAATATAAGAAAAGGGTGTGCTCTAATGCCTCGTAAGGTAAAAACAGATCAAAATTTTATTATGGGTTAGATACCAATCATATGAGAAAATAAGAGTTGGGGAGAAGTATATTATTAAAAATATATTGTAATAATATGATTTTCCCGAAATTGGTGCTTTAAGAATATGTGATCTCAAATAAGAAAATATATACCATGGTAAAATAATGTAGAATAATGAAATAATAAATAAGATCTATGGGGAATAATCATAGGAAAATGATATAAATAGGTGAAAAATATAATAACAAAAACTGACATAAATATAATCAAATAAAATCGTTACATAATGGTTTAAGTATTAAAATCATTTGACCCACTACATGTTGTATTTGTAATTACGTCCTATGACCCATTCTAACTTAAGCATCATAACTTGTTTCATATCGGTGACTCGTGTAACATAATTCAAAATCTATTATTGAATTATGTATCACAACCATAATTCCATTATTTACTCCATTATCATAACTCAAGTCATATTTTTATCTCAGGAGATATAAAAAATTATTCAATGCATTGGAGAGAGAAAGAATACCCACCCATGATTCATACAAACATATGTGTTCCATTTGTAATCAATCATTCATTTTATCTTAATTAACCTATGAAATAAAAAAATTCATTTTACAACATTTCTAGATGGTATCTCTAAAATTAACCTCAATAATATAAATGATTGATACCCAAAATTGAATCACGCCAAAAAAATATTTCATAAGAAAAATTAGATGGTGTTTCATGAAAAAAAAACTTCCAAGGAAATTAATACATTAAATATAAAGCAAAAAATTATTGTGAAATGATAAAAGTATTTTAATTTACTGATGTTTACTTTGGGGTAAGTGATAAAATTATTGGTCACCTTGAAAATTAATTTTCATAAAGATCATTTCCAAGAAACTAAAAAAAATTAATTTTTAAAATATATATTTTCAAATAAATCTAAAAAATATAGAATTCAAAAATAAATAAAATATTCAAAAAGGTGATGTGAATTGTTTTAAAAAAATTATTTTTAAAAATAATATTTAATAAAGGAACCTTCAAAAATACATAAAGTCTTCTAAACGGCGAAATAAAAAATAGTAGAAAATATTTTTTTAAAGAAAATTAAATAAAATATCATTTAAAATACATAAATATTTTCAAAACAAATTTTTAGTGTATGGTAAAACATTTTATTTTGAAATCATGTATTTTTTTAATATCATTAAATACCTTTATTGAAAATAAATATTGTAAAAAGAGTTCAAAAATTTTAAAAGAGGGTGAGGTATATATAAATTTCAAATCAGATAATAGATTATTATTTTTATAATTATAAAAGAACATATTTTCATTTAAGGAAGAGATGTATAAGGAGGTGAAATAATCATTAATGTGGGTGGAAATTATTCTCACCAATGATATACTTTTTGAAAGATAAAATATCCAAGGTAAGATATTTGAATTAAAAAACTCATTATCCAAAAATATGAAGTTAGATTAAAATTAAATAAAATATTTCTGTGTAATAAACTAATATTTTAATAAATAATTTTAGGAAGAACCATTATAACTCAACTAATGGATTTTAATTAATAAAAACAATTCAAACCTTTATAAATTTTGAAATAAAATTCATTTAGAGAAATAACTTGATATGGATCACAAAACACGTTAATTAAAATAAAATTGTAAAAGGAATCAAAAAGGAAGTTATCATACCATCTTAAAGATATTATAGTGCACTATATGAAACATGTCTTTAGAAATTAAATTTGAGACAAAGAACCCCTTAACTTATTTCTTGATGTCCATTAAAGTTCATGAATCTATTGTGTAACAAAAATAACTATATTAATTACCTATTTTAGAACTTTATTCATATCTATATCCTTTTATAAAATTCATTTTTATTTATTCTCTACATTTATATTAGTTAGTTAGTATCTATTTTCAGTATTAGGTGTGAGTAATCCTGATCGTTTTGAACTAGTTATATAATAGCATTTTTATTATTATTTATTCACCCAAAGTTTATTATTAGAAAATAATACAAGGTATAGAAATTAATGATTCATAATTATTTGTCATATTATAATTTCATTCTATGGGTGTTTTGGTTATGATCATTATATATGAATTTGGTTATGTACTTGTTTCAATGATTTTTAACAAACGAAAATTCCTATATTAATTAATGATTTAAATGTTAATGTTACCATTATGGAACCATAATAAAATCAATATTTCATTATTTATATTGTATATTATCGTTAATTAATTTATCATAGTCATTAATGATTATATTTCATAGCATTGTTCTAGTGGGTGGTTTGACCAAACTAAACATGAACATACTATAATTAATAGATAATTATGATTATGAAAGTTGTTTCCTTAAGAATAATATCATTATTAAAAAATAATAATGATGTTAAATATATATTTTTAAGCTGTTTAATTATGATTTAATTTGTTTTATTAAAAAATAATGAAATTGAATAAAAATGAGATATGTTACTGTGGGAAGGGAGTAGTTCTCACAGGCACTAATGGCGTTTCTATTTTTCTTAATGGTAAATGGGAAATGTGGTTAATAGTTATTCCCTTAGTATAATAAAATAGCATCTAAAAATAATACAGGTTTCATAATATAGGAATGATAAAAATTATTTTTTAAAGCACTGTATAAAATAATAGTAGTTAAGAAAAATTAGTACTCGTGTTGGGGACTTGAATTTGGTCTTGGAGAACTCCTTGGAGATGGAGGTTTTAGGAAAAATTATTTTGACCATAAGAAAATGGAATTAAAATATAATTCTAGGGGGAATAAATATGGAATATTTTAATGAGTAAAACAAAATTTAGGTGTGGTTTTGAAGGGTTATTGAGAGTCCGCTTTTATAAGCAGTGAGAATGAAATTTTTGTAAATATTTTAACTTAATATAAAGAAAGAACTTGTTTTACAAGTTAAAAAGACTCCAAAATTGAAAATAATTGATTTGAAACAATTTTTGGTCAATAAAAACTTCAAAAAATTAATTATAAACAATTTTTAACAATTTTTTCTCTTTATTACTTAGGTTAAACCCTTTTTACCCTTTTGGATTTTAATACGGTAACCAATTTTTACCTAAGTAATTCATTTTTATACCTAAAAATTATATATTAAATATTAAATAATTTTTAAATAATTATTCCAAATATTAAATCTATTTTATAACAAAAATTTTCCTTACATATTGAAAATTATTTTTATCATTAGTGCATGTAAGTTGTAAAAGTTTGTTTTTAGAAAACCTGATTTTTTAAGCCAAAAAAATTATGTGTAATATATATTTATCAATTTATTTTATTTTCATGAGATAATTTGGTTTATTATAAAAAAATAAAATTTATGTTCCTTTTAAATCAATCCAAAATATAATTTTTCTAAAATAATTTTTAATTAAAAGAATAGACTAGTAATAGTTTTTTATTGAAAAATATTACTTAAGTTAATAAAATTTTAAACATGTGTTTTCTAAACATAGAATTGTATTTAAAACTTTTTAGTTTTACTAATTAGATATCTATTTTATCAATGAATATTTTTTTATATAACATCTTAAGTTATAATTCCTGATATAGTCATAAATACTAAGATTTTAGTAAAAACGATATTTTTCATTATTCACCTAAAGCTCAATTTTTTAGAAAAATATAAAAATTCACCTTTATATAATATTTATATATTTAATTATAAACGTAATATAATTTTTTATAATTAAAATTCTAAACTGTATAAATTTAATATTTATATAAAAATTCAAAATGTAAAGAAAATCTAATTTTATTGAAAAATGGGTTTCATAAACATTATGTGTACTCAATATTATTTGACAATAATTTCTAATTTAAATAATGTTAATATATTAGTTAATTTAAAGATTATATATATTATTCTATTAATAATTTATTAGGGTTTGATTTATTTTATTAATAATTTCTACAGTTATTTGAGAATGAATGAACCTTTTAATTATTAAATCATATTAATTTATGTATCTTTTTTCAAATGTGAACATTTCTAATTGGCGAATAATTTTTTATTTACTAATGGATTTATTATTATTATAATTTCACTCCTAATATTTATCAAATATTTTTTTATTTTATTTTATTTTTGTGTTACATGTAGAGAAATCTATTGAACATGTTATATTTGTTTAAATGAAGGATGTACAGTAAAATCTTAGGGCATTACAATTTCTCTGAGGAATTTTGGGTGTTTTTAAAACCCACTACATTTAAAAAAAATTCTAAATTTTTGGTATGTAATTATATTTTTTGAATACATAAACATTAAATTCATGGACCCTCTAATTCATAAGATTCATCATACAAAGGTTCTTAATGTTTGGAAAAAATGGTTAAGTCCCTTTCCTAAAGATCATGATGTGTAAGGGTCATGACCGGACAAGAAAAATGGTTAAGTGTTTGGTAAAATCTACATATATAGATAAATATATGGTGTATAAGATTAACCATGTAAAAAATAAAATTAAAATTTCCATCTGTAGGATTATGTTTTTTATGTAAAAAGGTAAATTTTTTTAATATAAAATTAACTCTATGAAGAATTAGGGAAAAATTGTTAAGTCATATGTAAGAGTAATTTCGGATTCATCTGGTATATTTAAGAATAAATAATTGTAAAATCTAATGCATAAAGGTAACTCGATTTATGTGTAAGTGCCTTCAAGGTTGATACATAAGGTTCATTTAGGCATCCCCTATGACATGTAAATGTCGCAAAGGGGTGATACATAAGGTTAAATGATTTAATATTATGTATGGTTATCTCAATACATAAGGGTTAGGCTGTGTGAATAATTTAAAAGGAATAGTTTTTCAAGATTATTTATAAAATTAATTAATTAATTAATTAAATAATGAATTAAATTGTAGAATATAAATTACTGATTTTTCAACTAGAATACTATGAATATAGAGTAAATTTCTCTCACCCCCTCTTCAATTCCTTGATCCTTGATGGATATTGTTGTATTTTGTCTAAAGGTATAGCCATAGGTATACCTAATTGAATGTGTGTGTGTTATTTCTCTATATTACTCGCTATTACTTCATCTCTTACTAAAAAACCCCAAATCCTATGATTTGGTTAAATATTGGTGATTCCTCTAATTAAATCTCAATCAACCAAAGTTACATGTAAGGTGGATTCCTTCATACCCAATATAGGTGATTCCTTGCTATTTCATATTTTATACATGTTTTTATACATTTTTGTAATAAATGGTCATGGATAGGATTTTGTGTAAGACTAAGAATTTAACCACTTCTGGTTTCTATTGTTTGTATGAGATACCGAGGGGTAGTCTCATATAGGAAATAATGGGTTTATTCTATTAAGGATTGGTTTTAATTATAGTATGGTTTAGTGGTTGATGAGTATGATATTGGATGTTTTGAATAGGTGATTCATGACATATTGTGGTTGATGTGGGTCATTGATGTGTTGCAGATAGTGTTGACCAATGTCATGGGTGGTGATGAAGGTTCTCCAAGGTGTGGTTATAGGATGTTGGTGGGTATTCCCTCTATGGGTGTAACAGACCTATATTTTGGAAATATATTTCTTCAAATTAATTTAATATTTTCAATATATTGTATACAACCAACAATGTGTTTAGATTATGTTATATGAAACACTATATTTGACTTGGGTTACACATAAAATTGAGTTTAACATACGTTTCCCAAAAAAAGATGGGATGGAGTTATAAAAAATATTGATTTAATCTTTTGTTACATTCAAAAATAATTTTATCTTGTGTTACACAAAATAAAAAGATTTTGCATGTGTTACACACAACACCAAGTTTAAACAAAATGTAACATACTATTAAAATATTATTATAATTATCACTTAGATGTTATAATAGTGGGTATAAATACTATTAAATAAATTATAAAAATATATAATTTATACATGTTGTTTTTTTAATTATTTATTTCAAATAAAATAAGAATTATTTTATAGAAAAAATGTTTTCTGAAAAATAGTATTTTTCTAAAAGAAGGATTAGTCACGCATAGTGAACATAACATAAAATTAAGTTTAATCACTTTTAGAAAATTTAATTGAAAAAAGGAAATTCATTTTTGAAATTATAATACAAAAATTATCTTTTGATTAATTTTTGGGATTTTTATGTAATAATTGAAATATCAATAAATAGTGAAAAATAATAAATTTTAATTGAAAACTAAATTTTTGTTTATGTTACTAAATATGATAAATTATATATAAATTAATCCATTTTAGTTCATTGTAATAATTTTAATATTTAATTTTGAAAAAACCATTATATACATTTGAAAATTTTCTTATTGAAAACCAGCTTTCTCATTACATATACGGGATTAATTTTAAGTTAATTTTTATAATTATATAAATTTAAATTAGAAAAATGGATTGAATATCAATAATAATAATAATTTAAGATATATAAGAATGTATAATTAATTTTTTACAAAACATAATAGTGAAAATAGTAAAAAATAATCAAAGTAGTTAAGGAAAAAATGGTTTTATGGGGGGGGGGGTAAACTAGAAATATAAGGTTAAAAATAACAAACAAAGTTGTATAAAACCCATAGTATAGAAATATTTAGACCATAAAACTTCTATTATCATGAATAGTCTATTATTGTATACTTTTTACATGAGACAAATGTGGATGGTATTCTTTCATTAAAAAAATTATAAATGTCCCACTCACATCACTTATAAAAGGACACCCCTTATCCTCTCCTCTCTATAATTTAAAACCTTTTATTAGGACATTAATGGACCAAATAACTTCCAAAATTATATCTTATAACCCCAGAAGACTTATTTTGTACCTCAATTGAACCTAAGAAAACGTTTGGGGGAAACCTAAAGTGGATACTTGAACAAGAGGTAATGTTCGCTAATGAGCATTTTTCTATAATTTAATCGAAAAACTCTTTAAAATTTATTATAAGATGATGATATAATACCCATAGTATATTACATATACTAGTATGTTTTTATGGTTTTTTAATGGACTAAAACCATCTCCACTTCCATCAAATGGGTTATGAAATCATCATTCATGTGTGTGGAGGACTACTGCCTCTCAAACTGATTTCATTCGTTTCTCCATTACCCTGTCTCAAGGTTAAACTTAATGATATATTTATTGTTTATATATTATAATTATGATATTATTATTCTTATGAAACTATTATATCACATGTACATTCATTCTTTACATTTTGGGGGAATACGATAATGTCGCTTGTAACACCCCAAGATTTCATATTACGTTATTTCTTGAACGTAATTCAATAACTTTCACTACACGCAATACTGAGTTAAAGCGCACCACGACATGCCAAAATAGTCATTCAAAAGTGGTTATGAATAGTATTAATTGAATTTTGACCTTTATATAATCTTAATAATTTTATAATCCATATTATGAGTTTCTTAGATATAATGTAAGAACAAATTCATTTTTTTAGATGAAAGAAGTATTTTTTAAAAAATGAAATATACCATATTTTAATGGAGAATCTTTTTTAAATACAATATTTGAAACTTTTATTTATTAAATTTGACATTAAAAACGTTCTCTTTAGAATCAGGACATAATAATTTAGTTTCAATAAATTTTCGGTGTTTTCTGATAACTTTCATATTTTGGTGAATAGTGAAAAATACTATATTTTAACTAAAAACAAATTTTTTAATCAAAATAATTTATAGTTTTGAATTATAAATTTTTATGGTTTGGAAGTATAATTATATTATATTTTTACCATTTGATCCAATTATGGTAATTGTAAGTAATTTCACTTTGAAATTGGACATAATCAAGTGTTAATCATTAGATGGTTATTATTTCTTAAAAATATGCTTTTTGGTTTTAACAATGAGAATTAATTTTAAATTAATTAATTCAACTTCTATGTTTTGAAATTGGTAAAATATAATTCATTTTTTCATTTGGAATATCGAAATTATCTTAGGGTTAATTTTTGGTATGTTTCTGAAAACTTCCATTTTTTGATGAATAGTGAAAAACACTGAGTTATATTTTAAAACTAAATTTTTATTTAAATAATTATTTATTTTATTTTATGTTAAAATATATATATAAAACCTATATAAGTTTAATGTAATTTATTGGAGTCATTTTATAATAATTTTAGATATATAAAAATTTTGTTGAACTTTTCACCGTCTTTTACCCACCTCCTAGGAGAATTTGCAAATTCACATAGAACATAATTTTACTGCTTTGGTGAGTGGAATTTCAAAAATCTGAGAGACACGGTTAATATCAGTAAGAAATATTTGCTTCAATAACATGAAAATAATTTTTTGTGAATAATAACTTTTTACTTTTATTTACCACGTTTAAAAGTAGATAGGGTATTTAAGGGTAAAAATGATATTATTATTACCCGAAAACATGTCATAATTCTATTTGATAAGTATAATTCGACCAAAAAAACCTTAGAAATAAAATATGAACCTCTTTTGTCCACATGGATTAGATTATGGACATTTATTATTATTTAATTCAAAGAAGAGTTAAAACTGTTAATTTCAAAGTTTAATAACTAAACCATTTTTAATATCGGTTTACACATAAGATAAATTCGAATATAAATATTAATTAGAAATATAAAAATATTTCTTAAATAATGGTATTTTATTTATAATTTTTAGACATTATATAATATAATTTATTTATGACACAATTATGATTCAGTAATTTCATAATTAATGAAATATTAAAATAATTGATATTATATATATCCAAATAAATGTAATTTGAGACTTTTTATGAATTAAACTAATTTTCTAGGTTAATATGACATTTTAGGGTTGGTTAGATGAATTTTTTGAAGTAATAATGTTGTTATGAATTTAGAAAAAACACAAAACAAAATAGTGTCAAAATTGACATAGAAGCGTTTTTAAAACAATTATTATATTATTAATTGATATTCTATTCTTAAAAATATATGGGTTGGAAAAAAGACTTATATAATGATATTTATATCATTAATGAACCACTTGGGGTTCTATTGGAAGTTTATAGTACGTTTATTAACCATATAATATAAAAATACAAAAAGACATGGTAAGTGTCAAACAATTTAACAAAGAGTTAAATCTAAAGGATAAAGTTAATATAGTGACCCAAACAAGTATAAAAACTATTGGTTGAGTGTTTTTAGAGCAATACCCACCTTATACATTAAATAATTAATCTTGGAGCCATTAGAAACCGAAAATTATTTTATTATAAAATAATATTTCTATCTTTTCCGAAGGTGCCCCTCACCCCTCTTATAAAAGGGCACTTCTCCTTCTCTCAAATTAACACCTCCAAAGCCTTTTGGCTCGGCCAAAACCTGATACCATATCCTACAAACTATCCTAAAATCATCCTAGAGGCCTTAAGTTGGTCATAAATCCAACCTAAGGATCTCTTTTGATCAAATCAAGAGGAAGAACCCGAAGAAGAGGTAATTATTTCAGCACCCTCTTTCAAATTCTTTTCTTCCTCCACTTACTCTTTATTTGTTATTACCATACCAAAAGAAGAAATCCAGTAACTTATATATATTATCATTTTATTATAAATATGTTACAACCAAATTCATTATTCTATCCATCATTTGAATGACATGTCACCATACGTGCGTATGTACGGCTTACCGTCTCCACATCGTGGTGTAATTGTTATTCAATACATTATTATTTGGCTGGGTATAATAATGATGTGTAATAGATGTAAATAATAAATATAACATGATAATGATTCTGTATATATGATATACCATCCAATTATATATTATTTTAATATCAAAATAATGATATTTTCGCTCGTGCGTACGTACAGATTACCGTCTCCACGAATGCGATGAGATTCATTCCCCATCATATCCATTCAAGACTAATTTTCATTTTATGATGAAAAATATTGTTTAAAGACTTGATATAATTTTGTATATGAATAATATACATCCCATACATAACAAATATGACTCACATAACAAAGAATATAAAGGAAAACAAATCCATTAGCACCCAAAATGATGATAATACTAAGATATTATTAACAAAGCAATGTTAAAAGATCATATATGATATAATATTAACATATATGAAGATGTAATTAATCATAAATTAAATGGAGAATTAGTTAAAATTACTCTTATCAAGTTCATATCGATTACTTGAGAATTTATCAATGAAGTGATTGTGTGTATCAAAAGTATATCCATAGAAAGGGGAGTGGAAATTAATACACAAATAATAAATAGTAATTTTACACATAATCTTGGAATAAAATAATCAATGAAGTATACGTAAAGCCGAATGAGTGGAAATTGAAATTTAAAATTCCCTTACAAATTTGGTAACTTACGAAACATCCATCCCATGAAAGATGGATTATAAAATGAAGATGTAATTAATCATAAATTAAAGTATATTACACAAATAATACAATCATTGGGTAGTACATACACCACAAAAAAGGAAATAGTGGCAGTATGGCTTGAATCTCACAGAAATAGGAAGTGAGAGGAAAACCCTTAATTCATTGTAATAAATCGAGTCATGTGGCCAAAATTTAATAACAACCAAATGAATCATTGAATACCATGAATATAAAGAGAATAATGATAATACATATATCAAATGACAGTACACAATACACCATATATAATAAATAAGTGGAAAACAATGAAAATCTCACGGAATTAAAAGTAAGATAAGGAACCCATCAAATTTTATTTTTCCTTGGTCGAGGGTAGGTTATCCTCCTGTAAAATGGTTAAATAATTATTATTAAATTATACATGAATCGTATACATTAATATGATAACATATATGATCTTTTAACATTTCTTTGTTAATAATATCTTAGTATTATCGTCGTTTCGGGTGTTTACTGATTCGTTATACTTCATATGGTTTGTTATGTAAGTAATGTTTGATATGGATAGGTTGTATTTTATTCATATTTAGAATGATATTAAGTCTTTAAACATTATTTTTAATCATATAATGAAAATTATTCTTGAATGGATTATGATGGGGAATGAATCTCATCGTGTTCGTGGAGACGGTAATCCGTACATACGCACTTGCGACAATATCAATCTTCTGATATTAAAATAATATATAATTGTATGTTATATCATATATACAGAATAATTATCATGTTATATTTATTATTTACATCAATTACACATCATTATTATACCCATCCAAATAATAATGTATTGAATAACAATTACACCACGACGTGGAGACGGTAAGCCGTATGTACGCACGTATAATGAAATGTCATTAAAAGAATGGATAGAATAATTAATATAGTTGTACCATATTTATAATAACATCACAGTATATAGAAGATACTAGAGTTATTATTTTAGAATAGTAACAGGAAAGAAAGAGGAAGTGGAAGAAGAAAGGAACTTGAAAGAGGTGACGAAATATTTACCTCTTCTTCGGGTTCTTCCTTTTGATTTGATAAAAAGGGATCCATAGATTGGATTTATGATGAAAGTAAGTACTATAAGATGAATGTATTACAGTTGAGAGGGTATTAGTCCTGGTTTTGGCAGATCCAAATGGCTTTTAAGGGGTGAATTAGAGAGAAGGGTGAGTGCCCTTTTATAAGATGGGTGAGGGGCACCTTAGGAAAAGCTAGAAATATTATTTTATAATAAAATCATTTTCGGTTTTTAATGGCTCAATAATCGATTATTTAAAGTATAAGGTGTGTATGGGTCTAAAACCACTCAACCAATAGGTTTTAGACTATTTTGGGTTACTATATTAACCTTATGTTTAAGATTTAACTCTTAGTTAAATTGTTTGACATTTACCTTGTCTCTTTTTATTTTTATATTATATGGTTAACAAACTTATTATATACTTCCAAGTGAACTCAAAGTTGTTCATTAATGATACAACTATCAATATTTAAGTCTTTTTTCTGAAACATAGTTTTTTAGGAATAGAATATCAATTAATAATATAATTTTTTTAAAAACTCTTTTATGTCAATTTTGACACTATTTGGTGTTTTGTTTTTCCTAAATACAAAACAACATTATTAGTTTGAAAAAAATTCGTCTAACCAAACCTAACATGTCATATTAAACTATAATTTTTTTGGAATTTATAAAAAGTCTCAAATTACATTTATTTGGATATTTATAATATCAATTATTTTAATATTTTATTAATTAGGTAATTACAACATCATCATTGTGTCATAAATAAATTAAATTATATAATGTCTAAAAACAATAAATAAAATACCATTATGTAGGAAATATTTTTATCTTCCTAATTAATATTTATAGTCGAATTTATCTTATGTGTAACTCTATATTAAAAATTGTTTAGTTATTAAACTTTTATTTTAACACTATTAACTCTTCTTTGAATTAAATAATAATATATGTCCTAATATAATCCAAGTGGACCTAAAGGATCATATTTTTTTTCCTAAAGTTTATTTTTGTCGAATTACACTTATCCAATAGAATTAAGAAATGTGTTAGGGTAATAATACTATCATTTTTACCATTAATTACTCTATTTACTTTTAACCATTGTAAATAAAATTAAAACATTAATACTCCCCAAAAATGATTTTCATATTATTGAACAACATTTTACTTATTAATATCAACTGTGTCTCTAGGATTTTTGATATTTAATTTACAGAAGTGGTAAAATTATGTTTTGTTCAAATTTGTAAATGCTCCTAGGAGGTGTGTAAAAGACGATTAAAAAGTTCAATAAAATTTTTATATATCTAAAATTATTATAAACTAACTTCAATGAATTACATTGAACTTATATAGGTATTATGTATCTATTTTTACCTAAAATAAATTTAAATGAAATAAATAATTATTTAAATAAAAATTCTGTTTTAAACTATAACTCAGCTTTTTTCACTATTCATCAAAAAATAAAAGTTTTCAGAAAAATAAAAAAAATTCACCCTAAGCTAATTTCGATATTCTGAATCCAAAAATGAAGTCCATTTTGTAAGATAAAATTTATAAAATTTTAAAAAGTGTGTATTAATATTCATAATGGCTAGTTTGATTGGTCGTGGTGTGTTAGAATCTCGAAGTTGCGTACAATGCAAGCAATTAAATTATTCAAAAGGAAACGTATTGTGGAAGCTTGGGGTGTTACATCCCATTATCTTTTAAAGAGATTATTTTATTAACCCTTTTTTTGGGTTTCTATGAAGGAATTTTCAGATGTTTTAACTTGAGGACTAAGATTAATTTTTAGGGAGAATTTTTTTTAATGGGGATAGAATGAAAACGATAATATTTTTTGAATTGTTTTTTTCAAATGAGTTTAATATTTTTTATATTTTTCATTATTGGAAACAATAAGTTTAGCATTCATTACACGCAACACTAGGTTTGTCTTACGTTACATGTAACATTGATTTTAGTTCGTGTTAGATGAAAAAATAAGATTATATTATGTTATAAAAAATATTGATTTTATATTTCATTATAAAAAATAATAAGTTCATCTTGTGGTACACACATACAGATTTTAGCTTTCATTATATGCAACACCATGTTTAAACAACGCGTGACATACAATTAAAATATTATAATACATATCACCTAGACATTTGAATTATGGGTATGAATTGGATTAACTAAATTTTGAAAATATATAATTTACACATGTTAATTTTTTATTTATTTAGTAGAAATCAATTAATATTCATTTAAAAGAAAAATAAATGTTTTCTGCAAACAATAATTTTCTAAATGGTAAATTAGTCGCTCTCTCCGAACACAATATAAAATTAATTTTTACCACTTTTATAAAATTTATTTGAAAAAATATAATTCATTTTTTAAATCATAATATCAAAACTATATGAGGGTGGATTTTTTGTATTTTTATTAACTAGTTCATTTTTTAATGAAGAGTAAAAAATACTGAATTTTAATTGAAAACTGCCTTTTTGTTTAAATTATTTATAAAGTTAGATTATGTTTTAAATTTCTTTAAAACTTAAATTATTTCAATTATATATCATTAAATAAAATTTAGTTCATTTTAATCATTTTAATATTGAATTTTTATATAAAAACAATATAAATTTTGAATATTTTATCTTTGAAAACCCGCTTTATTATAACATCTTAAAGATAAATTTAAATTTAAATTTTTTTACTTTTGTGAATTGAATTTTGACAAATGGATTCCGTATTTTTAATCATCATGATTTTTATTATCTAATAATAAAAACTTAATGTTTTTACAAAAATGGATAGTGGATATAATGAAAATTAATTGTTGTGGTTAAGGTAAAAATGGTTTTACTGGGGGTTAAACTAAAAAGATAAGGGTAAAAAATGACCCAAAACTTATCGAAAACCAATTATATAGAAATATTTTGACCATATACCTTATATTATAACACATGGTCAATTATTTGAGCCTTTTTAAATTAAAAAACGAGGTTGAAATTCTTTCTTTTAAAAAATTACAAGTGTTCTACTCACCTCACTTATAAAAGGATACTCCTCCTCCTCTCCTATTTTTTCCTTAAAACCCTTTTGGTTCATCCAATAACATTACTAATAGATTAAAAACTTCGCTCTTATCACCCTATAATTCTTATTCTGGACAGAAATATAACCTATGAAGGTTTTTGGTGCAATCTTACGGAGGATACCCGTACAAGTGGTAATGTAAATCAACAAGCGTTATTATTTTATTTCTTCCTAAACCTCCTTAAATTATCTTCATAACATTATTATCTGATAAATTATTATATTAAATACATTTATATTTTTTTATGACATGTTAATGAGAAAAAAACCATCTTCACATCCATCAAATGGGTTACGAAGTCATTGTCTGTGTGTGTAATGGGCTACTGCTTCGTGAACTGATGTCATTCATTTTTCCATTACTGATCTCATGGTTGGAAATAATGATGGATTTATTTTTTTATATTATATTTTTAAATTATTTATATTTTTTAATTATTATATCACACAAACCTTCATGATTTCCATTTTGTGGGAATATGGCAGTGTTACTCCAGTGTACTATGGACTACTGTCTCGCAAAGTGATGTGATTCATTCATGATTTACATGGAAGTTAATAAGGATGGATTTAATGAAAATATTTGATATATATGAAATTAAAATTATTATTTAATTAAATTATTTAATTTAACTTTCTTTATTTCAATACATTCATAAAATGGACATAATGTTCATGCGTATGTATGACCTACTGTCTCCATGAACGATGAATTTCATTTTCTATCTTTATATTTTATAAATTAATATAAATACATATATACTGAATATATATGATACCTATATCATGTTTAAAAAAATTTATATGATAGAACCATGGTCAAATTAATAGGACCAAAAATAAAAATTCAAGACGTATACGAAAAATAAGGCGATTATTACCCAAAATGTGACTTTAACATGGAATTACTAATAAATGAGTAATAAATAAAAATATGGAAATAATATATGTTATAATATATATATTTTTGGTTATATAATATATATGTATAAAAAACTTATATTTATTATACATGAGGTTCAAATGAGTGTGAAGGAATTCAAGACTTTTGGTGATGGGTTTCCACCTCACATTTATTTTCTATAAGCCAAATTCAAAATTAACCACATTTTTATTTTATGTGGTGTATATAATGACAATTAATTCATTTTATTATTAATCTAATTAAAATTATATTTATATACATATCAATTTTAGGATCTTTATTTCATGGGTTTTATAGTTAAAATTTTACCAAATCTCTAAGGTATTTTTATCCCAATTTTCCTTCTTTGAGACATATGTTATGTTCTACACCAATATTATTTTACTATGTTTATATAAATCCCCTTTAAAATTTAATATCATGAATTTATTTATCATGAATAAATTTTAAGTTCATTAAATGATATTCCTTCATGAGGATTATGTTTCAATGTTACCAAAGTGGTAATGATTTTATGATGTAATCTCATCATTTATCAAGAATTTTTATGATTATATTTACAATGATAAAATATTATAATACACCTCCAAATAAACTCATTAGTTTTCATATCATCTATTTATGTCATGAGAATACAAATTTTCTCTCCATTTTCATCTCTATGCAACACCAGAAGTTTAAAATAATGTTTTCAAGAAAATTTTCTTTATTTCCCCTATCTGTAGAAACCCATTTTTCTTCCAAATCCATGTTTTCTAAAATTATTTTCAAGAAAAAGTTAAAAAAATAAAATTACTTACTAAAGATTTTTTTATGAATGTTTTCCATTTTACAAAATGTTTTGAAAGGAATCTTCTGGTCATTTTCTAAAAAAATCCCATTTTAATTTTACTGAAAATGTGAAAAGAATCTTCATTTTAACATGTACAACAAGAATGAAACTTCATATCATCAGGACAATTAATTTTTTTATGTTTCAATTATAATATCTTAGGTTTATTTTCAAATAAAAGTATTTTCAAAAAAAATTATTTTTAAAAAAGTGTTTTTCAAATCCAAATGAATATTTTTCTCAAGATATTTTTTAAATTATTTTGAAATGTGCCATTATATGTTTCCAAGGTTATTTTAAAATTAAATTATTTCCCAAATAATTTATGAAATTTTTAAAGTTATTTTTAAATAAAATTTATATTCCTTAAGATATGTTCTAAGGGATATTTCTTTCAAAATCATTATCCATCTAGGATGGCATCCTTTAATGCAGCATATGATTTTATAGGGATAAGTACCAATTTTACCATTTTCATTATTTCCATTAATGGCTTATAATTATGTTGTAATGTATTTTATGAATCCCATTTTTCTTCTATAGGTTATACCATGAAAATATTATTATAAAACCTACTTCTTTTTTCACTGGTTACACTATATTGAAATGATGAAATAATTATTAAACTCTCTCTTTACATAAGTTATGATATGATGAAATGTTTATGAACCCCATTTCATTTAATGGGATATGATATGATGAATATTTTATGATCTTGTGGAACATATATGTATGATTTTCATTATTTGATGGTGTTTATGTTATAATCAATGACGTTGGTTACATTATAACCAAATATGTGTGTGACCTATATCTCCCTCTAATTAATTGATAAATGATTTATATCTCATTAGATAGATATGACTGGAATAGGGAGTGAACCTGGTTTATTATGGGTCTTTATCTTCTATAACGGTATTATGAATGAACCGAGACTACTATGATGGTTTGGATAGTGATCACATTTTACTATAAGGAAAGGGGTTTAATGGGGATGATAGTGTGTCCCACCTAGGAGGTGTAGCTACCCATGGAGTTCCCTAATATGTTTTGGAAATAATACTTAACTATTATGGAAATGATTTTATATGCTTATGTGTATGCCATAATTTTATGTATTATGTTATTATTATTTTCACCTTGTTAATGTCCCCCACTTCCCTTATTATTCATGTATTATTAACTACTAATATTTATTCCATGAATCAATATTATGATCTTTGATATACCAGGTATGGTTTTCAAATGTTATTATAATGTTACCATACCCTTTTATACATGTTATTAATACATATATCCCTTTTTACGCTTACTAAGTTCTTGATATCACTCTTTCTTATGTTTCCATTACATAGGATATTAATAAGGTTTTATGTGTTAGTAAAAAAGGGGAATATCTTTAAAGGATACATTGAATATATTTTTTGTATTAAGTAAATTTTTCTCTAATTTTCCAAAGGAATTTAACTATTAGAGTCCTCATACATGTGTTTGTGTACTGTATTTAATATTCATCTAAAATAAATAATATCTATGTATGAAAATCATGGGTCACTATAATGGGTGCCAAGGGGGTCGATGGTGTCACATGCATACATGATACAACCTATGAGTTGTTTTAATCCACTCATTGTGGGTGTAACTATATAGTTATATGACATATGGATGATAGTGACGACCAACTATATGGATAAGGGGATATTCCACATAATACCATAATCGGTGGTGAGTGATACCATCTAATGAGAGCATATTGCAAACCATATAATGAAATATTTCGAACCATGGTACATGTTGTGTGATTGGGGATGTACCACTGGTATTTCATGGTTGATTTGAAATAGTAATTATATGTTATATGGATTTATTGGGGGGTCCAATGTATCTTTTTTGTATGGAGGATTGCGATTGTATTATTCCACTCTGAAATTGGAAAAAGTAAATAAAATCTATCTTCTCGATGCTGGATCCTGGGTGATACATGTTAATCATATATGTTTTGGTTGTTATTTATTTATATTTTTATACACTTATATACATATAAATATTAACTATGGAAATCATTTTGGGTGGACTACTATGTTCATAATCACACCATGCAGGGGATCTCTAGTATGCATGTTGAATTTATAGTTCCTTGTATATGTATAGGTAATAGTTTTACATCATGAACCCAGTAGATATTATTGTTTCGATAGTGCACGAGCGATATATTTTGGTCACAGATGGAATGGGAGAATCCTAGGTTCTTGGTTTATAGTTATTTTATCAATTTTATGTATGAACTTATATGATCATCTTGTGGGAGATCTTGAAAATTTTTTATGAGATGTCTAGATTTATATAATCACCTTTTCATTATATAGTATATTAAGTATACTAAATTTGGTTATTATATCTATATTATATATTATTGTTTACTAACTATTATCATTTATCATTAAAATTTCTAGTCTCCCCACTATCATGTCATAGGACCACACTGATTGTCAGAAGCCTTTTTCATATGAGGGGTGCTTCAATAGTCTTGTGAAAATCTAGTCTTATTAATATAAAGTGAAACATGTCCAAGAATTATAGGGTGGTATAAGAGTGTGCACCCATTTCAGTTTAGATGAGATCAATATGGATGATATAATAATAACTAATGAGAGGGTTTATAGAGGTTCACTCTACCTAGGATGATGATAGTGAGGGTGGCATGAATTTTAAATAATAATCCTTGATGTGTGAAGGTAACGACTTTCTAGTAATACGTGGTGACTATTTTTTCTTGAATTGTTAGAATGGGTTGTCAATGGGTATGATGGAAATTTTTTAGGGATCTAGGGTGACTCAAGTGGTACATTGGTGATGCATTAGGGTTCCATGGTTTAGTCTATGAAAACATAGTCCATGACATGGGTTGTTAAAGATGGGATAAGAGGCATGATGAGGAGTGTTAGATGAGTGATGATAGAACTCGATCAATTCAGTGCTCTTGGATCACTGTAAGATAATATATGTAGTATATAGAATGTAATTTTATGTTTGACAATGTTACCCATATTGTAGGTGAAGTCTGGTGGATTTCAAGGATGGTGTTTATATTAAGACAATAATGGGTAGTAATTGAGGTTTCATATTGGTACTCTGGAATAATCAGGGTGGTTACATCTAGTCGTTATGTTTGGTAATGTATGGATCATGGTCATTAGATATCAGGTATTTTGGTTTAGTAGAGGGATGACAAGAATACCCTTATAGTTGGGGGATATTATTAGTCATAGATTTATAACCCATATATTATAAGGTTCATGAATGGGGTGAAATTGGTTAGAGGATGGTTGAGATAGTACTATAATTCTTATGAGTAGGTGAAACCAATTTTATCATGTTCCTTGGAAAATACTAGTTACGGTATTTAGATATGGTTTTATATGGAGTACGGTTGTTGTAATTAAGAACATGATAGAATTAGATGTGATCCAAGTGTGAGTTGGATCAAAGGTGCATTCGTGTTCACGGGAGGGGTATGGTGACAAATTTGGTTAACCGATGATTCAGATATGGAGTTACATTAATTTTTGGGTTTAAAATTCGTTCTAGACATTTGGGAAACTCAATGATTCCACCAATAATAAAGGCATCATGATCAGGACATGTAAAGGTCCACTGATGTGGGAGTCTAAGTTTTTTCAAGGAAAGTATGATAAAGAAGGACCGATTACTGTTGTTGTGTATAATTCAAAGCGGTGGGATGGAAAACACATTTGATATGCTGAATAAAGTATAAATATGTGTTTATATGATCAAAAAAGTGATTTTGGAAAAAAAAAATTAGTGTATTCGAGTTCAGTGAATGGGCATTTGAGCTATTCCCAGTTCATATTGGGATTATGAATGAGGAGTGGTATCAAATTTTTATTGACGAATTTGAAGTTAGTAGATGTATTTGGTGATTATTTTTTATGATAATCCTTATGGTGGGGAGATTATAGTAGCCCATGAATTTACATGTAATTGTTTTTAGAATAAATTTAATTTTTTGGTTTGGATTATGGTAAATTTAGAGAATTTTGACTCAAATCAGGACTCTGAGGGTTGGTACATCTAAAATATATGCTTTTTGATATGATCATAGGATTGGGAGATGTATTTGGTAATTTATATAGTGTTAGATATAGTTCAAGGTTTCCCTGCTATAAAGATTTTGTGACATTGGGCTTATCCTTATATGAATAGTGAGGTTCACACATTTATGAGTTGTTGACTGAGTAATATTTCCATAGCTAAGGGATGAGTCATAGAGTGATGTAATCTAGTTATTTCATGACCATTGGGTGTTATGATTCGACATATTTAATGTCTTATATTTAATGTGTTGGGGTATGGAGTGTGTATATGTAAGGTCTAAGAGAAGTCACATCATGGGAGAAGGAATAACTCTATGATTATAACCCTTATATATTAATTATTTTTCAAGGGAATACATTTTACATATAAGGATCATATTGTGGAAGTGAGCATTGTGTATAACGCCCCACCCTTAAACATTACTTAATCATGAAATGAACGAATAATTCACATAGAGGATCTTTTCAGGTTTAGAGTTTTAGAGAATTAGGTCATACCTATTACATCTCAAAATATTACATATTAGACACTTCTACTAATTTTCCATAAAATAAAAAGAAACACTTAAAAAGAAACATGTCTAGTTCCATGTTTTAGATAGAATGTCTTTCCTTGATCCCATCCTTGACCCTATTCATCTTTAAGTCTTGTGGAAAACATTTCAAAAACATGGGATGAGCATAAAAAGCCCAGTAAAGGATACACAAAGAATGAAAATTGTTAGTTTTTTAAAACAACAAGTAAACCATCAATACTTTACCAAAGTAATACTTTTCACCTTTATGAAGTAGTAAAAACTCTTCACTGAATAAAAGACCATTACTTACCCTTTTGTAACCAAAATATTACCATAAAACCCATATAAAGAACAGATAACATAAAAAGGTAACTTGGGACATAAACATACTTAAATGTATTGACCATATGGTCGACTTCCACACATACTTAATGGAATAGCCATACGGCCGACTTCCATACCCAATGCATTGGAGGTTATAACGTAACCACCCGTCCTAGTATTCACGGCACCACTCATCATATGGTTTATCACGTAACCACCCGTAAAATTTCCATGTACCATCATTACACATAAAATATTAAAAATATAAACATTTCAATAACAACATTTCATTTTCAATCACAACAAGTAATTCCAAGATATTGAATTAATCAATCCATTTTAAAAATTCATTTAAAATAGATTTTTGAATCAAAGTGTCCCATACCACTTTGAAGCTTTTAATGGAATTATAATTTTAAAAAATTAATGTCCATATAAATAAATACTAAAAACCATTTTGAAAACATGGTCATTAAGGATAAAGATTTAGAATAATGAATCTTTAAAACAATTAAAACGATATTTTTGTTACAGAGTTTTTAACAAAATGAGAGACTCTTGAATACAAATAATTGCAGAATAACATTTAATCCGAACATTATAATATCATGAGAATAAAGTTATTCATGATATAATATGTCAAAGGACAATATTCCCACCATATAAGAGTGAATTGGTGCATAACAACAATGAAGTCTCAATGGAAATGTAAATTGAGATGAAATCCATTATAAAGATGGTATCCTTAAATTGAGGATAAATCTGTCACATAATTATGTGTGAGAAATATAAATACACCCAATATAAGTGGATATTAAGTGTGAAACAATCAGAGGTCATTCACACATAATCTTGGAAAAACAAAACTAATGACATAGATATTTAACTCAATGAAATGATATTGAGTTATGATTTCCCATACAAGTTCGTAAGAATTTATCAATGAGATGATTATCTGTAGAAATAGAATATCCACACAAAGGTTTGTGGAAATTACAACATAGATATTCCACACATAATCTTTGCATAATAAAATCAATAATTAGAGGTTTAACCCAAATAATTGGAAGTCGGTTAAGAAGTTCCCTTACAGAAATCTGACAGCCTAACAGCGTCACTTTAAAATTCAGAAAATGAGTTGATGAGAGAGAAAATGGTATATCATCACTTGGACATAAAATTTAAATAAATAAGGATATATAAGAACATATCCCAACATAATAGTATGTGAATTAAAAGACATAACAAAAGATGTATTTTAAAAAGAGGAGGGTGAAAGGTCGTCTTACCGAGTTGGGTAACTTTCAAAACATACACCCCATGGAAGAAGGGTTATACAATGAAGATGTAAATACCAATAAATGAAATTATACTACAAAAAGTGTATAATAATGGTCAGTACATACACCACTCAAAGGTAATAGTGGAAAACATAGCATAAATGTCACGGGAATAAAAAGTGAGATGAAAATCCCCTTATGAAAATTCGGCAGCCTAACGACACCATATAAAACTTCAATAATGGATTGATGAGATCAAATAGGGTATCCCATCATATTAAAATAAAATTTACAGAAATAGGAATATAAAATAACATCCCCCAACATAAGAAAAATGAGCTTAAAAGAAATGATATAAAATAGAGTACTTAAAAAAAGAGAGGTCGGATCCCTTACCTTGTATCCGACTTGACTCGATCGTTCTTTAATCTCCTGAATAATAAGCTTGAGTTAATTTCTAATTTCTTAAGAACATTTTTCAATTTCATTATTACTTTTATATAACTTATTACCAGGTCATGAACACTATGTAATTATTTAAGTTGATAACGGTCGTTTTAACGATCATTGCTACTTGAGTCAAAAATAAACTCTTTATAATTAAAAGTTTGTTAATGGGGTAAAATATCCATTATATACACAATTATATTAATAATGTAGATATCATATATATAATATATATCCATTATATACATGAATTTATAATATTACATAATATTTAGAGGTAAGAATTGAAATGCACCGTTCATGGAGACGGTAAGCCATATGTACGCATGAACGCTACTTCCATTTCTATTTCATATTTAATGGAATTAAAACATAATGATACATAATAGTATTATAATTCCAGTATGGTATCATATATAATATCATTAAATATATCCTTTATACGTACCATATATGGTATTAACGAATCAAATCACTTTGAGGGGGCGATAGTCTGCACTTCCTAAAATGAAGATATCGTGTTTACACATAATGGAAACCATAAAGGTATGCCATAAATGAAAAATTCAGAAGCCTAAGGAAAACATAAAAATATTATATATCATATATAAATATAGTGACATATTAATGTCCACCTTTGAAGGTGTTAAAAGAATATTGAACAATCATTGTTTCGTGAGGCAGAAATTCACCATCCACAGAAACAGTATGTTCTTTAACCATTAGATGTAGGTGTGTGTAAGTGTAGCTCCATTACTGTAGAGACCCGAAGCTTATCGTACATGGACATTACATTACTTTTGCGGAATACTTAGTACATAACAAAAACACACACACAAGGATCGTAATAGTTTAGTGTCTTTGGAAACTTGGAACGTAATCTTCTAATCGTGGTGAAAGATCTTCAATATCTCCCATAAAGATCTTCCCCTTTTTTTTACCTAAAACCTTTCTTTATATCCTGGGGAAAGAAAACATAAAATGGTGAGATCAAATGATCAGTAAGGGTAAACAAAAGAAAATCAATCACATCATATTCATAAGAACATAACTTTTGGAAATCTTAACCTGCAAAAGAGAGCATAATTTCATAACATGGGATAAATCATAGTAGTGAAATGTGATCCCAATAATCATAACTTAAAACATGAAACTTTGTGGCATACACACATAATCATAGAGAATCATTTCTTGTTAGTCAACACTAATTTCCAAGACTATCTTAGTGGACAAAGTCCCTTTCTGAATCGAGTAACCCTCGTTTCAGTCCTGTTTCACTGAACCGGTATAACCTACCATTCCAGCCATGTCTATCTCATGAGATATAAAATCTTTACCCAATGCATTGGAGGGAGATATAGGTCCCACCCATCTTATAATGAATCCTTTCTTATGTGTGCCACATAATCATAAATCATACATCATCACATAACACATGTAACAAAAATGGGATTCTTGAAACATCATGACATCATAAAACAAATCATATAAGGTAAATGACTTCATAAAAATAATTCCCGCAAAACATAATCAAATCAATGTAATAATAGGGATAAAAACAGAACCCTTTATTATCTTAGATGGAAAATAATTTTGATAAAACACTTGAACTCCATTCTTGAGGAAAATATCCTTTCTACTTCAAAAACACTTTTCTTTTCTTAACATGTCATACAATTATAAACTAAAAGAAGTTGATTAAAAATAAACTTGAAAACTTATAAAGGAACATTCTTGGAAATAATGTTTTAAAAATCCATTCTTGCCGTATAAGTTAAAAAAAACATTCTTTGTACTTTTGTCGGAAAAGTCAAAAAGTACCTCGTACGAAAAACGACAAAAGATTCCTTTCATACATATTACTAAAAACTCACCGAAGGGTAAAAATGGATTTAAAAAATTGTAGGTGGATGGAAATAATATTACATATTGATGAAACATGGATGTGGATGACAAAATACACCCCAGTAAATACTTACGAATAAACAATCTCGGGTAAAAATGAGATTGTGATATTACCCTTACCTTAGGTCTGACTTGCTTTGTGAGTGTCCGAACCTCCTGTATATGATTTAAATAATGTCATTGACTTATTACAGAATCATATTCACTATTATGATATCATATATGGTTCACTTATGACTTTATATTACCCATTCTTTTGTAAATTCTATGTTAAAGAAGCGTTTTGGGTAAAATCGTCTCATTTGTCGTTCGTGTTTTCAACTTGTAATTATTCATATGATTACTTAGATCATGATTACTTAATTCCAGAATATAAAACATGATTTATATATATATTCAGAATATACATATATATTAAATCAGTAAATGGAAAGAAATACACCTTCATGGAGACGGTAGTCCGTACGTACGCATGAACGCTGTTTTCGTTTCCTTATTGAATTGAATGGAATTAAGTAGATGATATCGCGTCGTGGAGACGGTATTCCGTACGTACGCACAAGCGATGATATCGTTCCCATGGTCATGGAATTGTGTTGAAGTGTATGTATACTATTTAAGTATCAATATCACTTTATAATAATAATATATAGTTACTCATTACACCTTTATACCCATCCAATTAAGGTGGTGGAGGAAAATAGATTACACCACGGCGTGGAGACGGTATTCCGTACGTACGCACGCGCGGTGATTTCTTTTTCCGTAGGATGGATAGATGGTGAAATAGGGTTGTTTCATACTTATAATAACATATCAATATATGAGTGATACTGATGTTATTACTTCATAATGAAACAACCTAAGAGGAAGAAGTGGAAGAAGAAATAAAGATGAAAGAATTGGTAACGGTAATTACCTCTTCTTTGAAGCGCCTCTTTGAGACCTCCTCTTAGGGCACTAAAATTGGTCTTTGAGGAAGACCAGAACCTCTAGGATGTTGATAGGGAAGTGGAGAAGAGATTTTGGCAGGGGTTGGCCGAGATTGAGTGCTCAAATTGGTGTGAGGAGGAGGGGGAGGAGGTGTCCTTTTATAAGGGAGGAAAGGGGCACCTTAGGAATATCTCAAACTATTATTTTATATTAAAGTCAAAATCAGTTTATAATGGTTCCAAAGGGTCTTATTTCGAAGATAAAGTGGGGATGGGTCGAAATCCTATCATACAATAGGATTTAGACAAGTTTAGGGTATTATTTTAACCTTATCAATTAGATTTAACTCTAAGTTAAATAATTTAACTTTTACCGTGTCTTTTTGTTTTCTTACACTATATGGTTAATACACTTACTATAACATGCCAAAAGAACCCCAAATTGTTTATTATTAATATATATCCTTATCTAAGTCAGTTGGACGAACCTTAGAATTTTAGGAATAAAATAACAATTAATAATATAATATTTGATTTAAAAACTATTTTGTGTCAATTTTGACACTATTTGATATATGATTTTTGTGAAAATCATAACAGAATTATATGTTCGAACCAAGTTTATTACATCAACACTAATATACCATATTAACATAGAAAATTAGTGGAATTCATAAAAAGTCTCAAATTTCATTTATTTTGGTGTTTATAACATCAATTATGTCAATATTTCATTAATAAGATAATTACTGCATCATCATTGTGTCATAAATAAATTAAATTATTTGATGTCTAAAAATTACAAATAAAATACCATCATGTGGGAAATCTTTTTAGATTTCTAATGAATATTTAAAATCGAATTTATCTTATGTACAACCCTATATTAAAAATGTTTTCGTAAATATACTTTGATTTTTACTCTTTTAACTCTTCTTTGAATTAAATAATAATAAATGTCCTAATCTAATCCAAGTGGGACTAAATGGTCATATTTTATTCCTAAGCTTGTTTTTGCTCGAATTACACTTGTCCAATAGAATTAGGACATGTGTTAGGGTAATAATAATATCATTTTTACCCTTAATTACCCTATTTACTTTTAACCGTGGTAAATAAAAGTAAAAAGTTACTATTCACCAAAAATTATTTTCATCTCATTGAACCACATTTTACTTACTGACATCAACCGTGTCTCTCGGATTTTTGAAATTCCATTCACAGAAGCGGTAAAATTAAGTTTTATGAAAAATTCAGTTTTTTAACTACCACTTAGTAGTTTCACTATTCATCAAAAATTGATGTTTTTCAGAACAATGCCAAAATTTCATCCTAAGCTATATTTCATATTCCGAATTCAAAAAGGAAGTCTATTTTACCAAATTCATAACATAGAAGTTGCATTAATTAATTTTATAATTAAATCCCGCTGTTAAAACAAATAGCGTGTTTTTAAGAAACAATATCTATCAAAAGATTGACACTTGATTATGTCTGGTTTAAATGTGAAATTACAACCAATGACCAACATTGTATTAAATTGTAAAAATATATTCTAAATATAATTTAAAACCACTCAAATTAATAATTTATCACTATTAATTATTTCGATTAAAAAAGTTGTTTTTAATTATAATTTAGTAATTTTCACTATTTATCAAAATATGAAAGTTATCCGAAAATCACCAAAATTTCACCTTAGGCTAAATTCGATACTCCGAATCCAAAAATAAAGTCCATTTTGAGAGCTAAAATTTCTAAAATTTTAAAAGGTGGTTATTACTATTCATAACGGCTAGTTTTAATAATATTTTAATAGTATATCGTTGTTTAGTGAAACTCAGTATTACATACTACACACGCTATTGAGGAAGGTCGCGATTGCGTGTAATGCAAGGCAAGTCAAGGATGCGTGTTGTGCAAGCTCCTTTTGATGCAGCGTACAACGCAAGACATTAATAAAATTAAAAATAATATTTTTCATAAAATCTCGGGCTGTTACATTCTAGCCCCCTTAAGATGAATTTCGCCCTCGAAATTCGTCGGGGTTATAAATGGTTTACTATTCGAAAGTTTATTTAATATAAACCCACATCGTAAAAAGGAATATCAAAACAAATCTTTAAAAACAAAAGTATGAAACGTAACGGTTACCCAAATAAACTAATCACTGGGTTTCCACATAGGTGAAAATATGGATATGGAAGAAAAATCTAACCATCATGTTCTGATGGAGAGTGGTAGAGAACATGGCTATGGAAAATCCATCAATCACAAATCCATAAATTTGTGACGATCTAAGGTACCATCTGATTAATCAGATATAAGATCACTAGGACAACATTTTTGGTTTTCAAGATCGTTTCCCTAAAGTTGAAGAATTTGAATTAGAATAAATACTTACTTTATTTTGGTACAATCTCACTGTTGTTCGTGCCTTGAACAATTTCCACTTCATCTCTTAAATAAATGAAGTTGAATTTTTTATTCGTGAAGTGTTAGCAAATCATGTGATAGAATGACGGGTCATTCCATCTGTCTCAAACAAAAGGTTAGAAAAAGTTATTAAATATACATAAGTCATTCTATAGTGAGATTAATCATATATGGTTCCTAAAATGGACTTTATACTTCATATATCATACTGCTTAATATAATAAAACTAGTTTCTACTAAACAGGGACTTCCTGTAGGCCAGTGGCAGGCAATAAAGGCCAGTCACACTTCGGTTGTGGGTTCGATTCCCACAGCCTTGTCCGAAGCGATGGGTTGTCGCCCGTCCTGTAGGTTGTCCTTTTTCTAAAACTACATTACTATAACATCCCATCAATAATATCGAAAAAAAACTTCTATCCTTAAACAATACTCACTTATGTCCAACATAATCACTTTCAATCTTTAGGCTTATCCATAATACTGCAGTCCACTCTCATAACGTAGTGAAAACGATTACCAGAGATTTAATACCATCGTTGATCCCCATATATCATAAGATATGTTTTGTTGGTCACATTCCAAACATTCAAAGTCCTTAATCATGTATTCTCTTGAATACCTTAGTGAAAACATGAATGCAGTTTAAAGTTAACACTTTCCACATACCAAAATCCTCAAAATTCTATATACTCAAACCATGATATCACTTAGTCCTTATATCAATCATGAGCTCATGAATACTATTAAACATTTCATTTTCTCGTTTTCCCTTCATTATGCACATATCATCTTATTTCCAAAAAATATCTCAATCACTTTGAATACCACATCAATAAATATTGCAATACTCAATGATACAACATTATTTTGGAATCCCATTACATAAACACTTAATCATTCCACCACATCGTTGTCATATTCAACATTTCCAATAGTGATCGCATGTGACTTCCCTTTGTCCTTTTCCTTCAGTGGTTGCTCATGTTGATCATCACTAACCCTTGGATTAGGGCATTTATTAGCATAATGCCCCATTTCCTTGCACTTGAAGCATTGAAGTGTTGGTGGTGCGTTCTCTGCAGTGTTTGATTTATTCACATCATTAGAATCCCTTTTTCCATTACTTCGACACTCAGCTACTCGATGACCTTCTTTTCCACACTTAAAACATTTTCTAGTCCCTTTAAGACAGTCTCCACCATGCTTCTTTCCACACTTTGTGCATAAGGAAACATTCATCTTCTTTTCACCATTATTCTGAGATTTCTCCTTGAACTCCATCTTTCGTTTCTTGTCAAAACCATGAGATGGATATGTAACACCAACTTCCATTTCTACCTTAATAGCACAACGCACAATTTCTTCATAGCTACTGAAGTCTCTTATAGCTAATGCCCTTCGAAGACTTTGTTTTAAGCCATTGAAAAATCGATCAACTTTACTTTCAGGTTGGATGATAATGCCAGATGCATACCTTGCAAGTCTTGTAAAATTCGCTTCGTATATACCAACAGATTCATCATCCTTTTGCTTTAGTTCAAGAAACTCCTTCTCCATCTTTGTTCAAAGAATACGAGGGAAGTACTTATTGAAAAATAAGTTCTTGAACTCGTCCCATTCCATGGACTCAATTTCATCTCTTTGCCTTGTATTCTTGATAAGATTCCACCATTGATCAGCTTCACCTTCCAAACGATATACTGCTAAGATGACTTTATCATGTTCAGAACATTGAAGAACTGAAAATATCTTTTCAGTGGTACTGATCCATTGTTCAACAACAAGTGGATCAGAAGACCCACTGAAAGAAGGTGGACGTTGCCTCATGAAGGACTCAATAGAATATTGTTCCCTTCTCTGCTCATTTGGAAGTCCAGAATGATTCATAGCTTGTGTAAGTATAGCAATAAGATTTTTCACTCCATCTCCCATAACATTTGTTTGTTCATGAGGACAATCATTGCATTGTCCATTGCATTGATCAACACGGTTCCTTCGGGTTCCAGCCATTGTCTAAAACCCAAAAAGAATAGTGTGAGAGGCAAAAATCATGCTAGGGAAAACAAAATTATAAAGGGGGAGTATCCTCAGTATCTAACTTCTTAGGTTAAATTCTATGATCGTTACCGTAGTTCTAGGACTGTATCTTATACATATACTTATCCTTAGGGACATCCCTATACATACCTTATAAATATCTCTAGGGATCTCACTAAAGTTCTCGCATCCTAGTTTCCAAAGTTTGACTAAACCTTTCCTCTGATACCAACTGTAGAGACCTGAATCTTATCGTACATGGACATTACATTACTTTTGCAGAATACTTAGTACATAACAAAAACACACACACAAGGATCTTAATAGTTTAGTGTCTTTGGAAATTTGGAACGTAATCTTCTAATCGTGGTGAAAGATCATCAATATCTCCCATAAAGATCTTCCCCTTTTTTTTACCTAAAACCTTTCTTTATATCCTGGGGAAAAGAAAACATAAAAGGGTGAGCTCAAATGCTCAGTAAGGGTAAACAAAAGAAAATCAATCACATCATATTCATAAGAACATAACTTTTGGAAATCTTAACCTGCAAAAGAGAGCATAATTTCATAACATGGGATAAATCATAGTATTGAAATGTGATCCCAATAATCATAACTTAAAACATGAAACTTTGTGGCATACACACATAATCATAGAGAATCATTTCTTGTTAGTCAAGACTAATTTCCAAGACTATCTTAGTGGACAAAGTCCCTTTCTGAATCGAGTAACCCTCGTTTCAGTCCTGTTTCACTGAACCGGTATAACCTACCATTCCAGCCATGTCTATCTCATGAGATATAAAATCTTTACCCAATGCATTGGAGGGAGATATAGGTCCCACCCATCTTATAATGAATCCTTTCTTATGTGTGCCACATAATCATAAATCATACATCATCGCATAACACATGTAACAAAAATGGGATTCTTGAAACATCATGACATCATAAAACAAATCATATAAGGTAAATGACTTCATAAAAATAATTCCCTCAAAACATAATCAAATCAATGTAATAATAGGGATAAAAACAGAACCCTTTATTATCTTAGATGGAAAATAATTTTGATAAAACACTTGAACTCCATTCTTGAGGAAAATATCCTTTCTACTTCAAAAACACTTTTCTTTTCTTAACATGTCATACAATTATAAACTAAAAGAAGTTGATTAAAAATAAACTTGAAAACTTATAAAGGAATATTCTTGGAAATAATGTTTTAAAAATCCATTCTTTCCGTATAAGTTAAAAAAACATTCTTCGTACTTTTGTCGGAAAAGTCAAAAAGTACCTCGTACGAAAAACGACAAAAGATTCCTTTCATACATATTACTAAAAACTCACCAAAGGGTAAAAATGGATTTAAACAATTGTAGGTGGATGGAAATAATATTACATATTGATGAAACATGGATGTGGATGATAAAATACACCCCAGTAAATACTTACTAATAAACAATCTCGGGTAAAAATGAGATTGTGATATTTCCCTTACCTTAGGTCCGACTTGCATTGTGAGTGTCCGAACCTCCTCTATATGATTTAAATAATGTTATTGACTTATTACAGAATCATATTCACTGTTATGATATCATATATGGTTCACTTATGACTTTATATTACCCGTTCTTTTGTAAATTCTATGTTAAAGAAGCGTTTTGGGTAAAATCGTCTCATTTGTCGTTCGTGTTTTTAACTGGTAATTATTCATATGATTAATTAGATCATGATTACTTAATTCTACAATATAAAACATGATTTATATATATATTCAGAATATACATAAATAATAAATCAGTAAATGGAAAGAAATACACCGTTCATGGAGACGGTAGTCCGTACGTACGCATGAACGCTGTTTTCGTTTCCTTATTGAATTGAATGGCATTAAGTAGATGACATACATATAAATATAAATAATTCCAGTATCATTATTAGGTCATATATTTCATTAGTACTTATTATATATACTTTATAATCATTCATGAATGGTTAATCATTGAGGACGAATCTCATCGCGTCGTGGAGACGGTATTCCGTACGTACGCACGAGCGATGATATCGTTCCCATGGTCGTGGAATTGTGTTGAAGTGTATGTATACTATTTCAGTATCAATATCACTTTATAATAATCATATATAGTTACTCATTACATCTTTATACCCATCCAATTAAGGTGGTGGAGGAAAATAGATTACACCACAGCGTGGAGACGGTATTCCGTACGTACGCACATGCGGTGATTTCTTTTTCCGTATAATGGATAGATGGTGAAATAGGGTTGTTTAATACTTATAATAACATATCAGTATATGAGTGATACTGATGTTATTACTTCATAATGAAACAACCTAAGAAGAATAAGTGGAAGAAGAAATAAAGATGAAAGAATTGGTAACGGTAATTACCTCTTCTTTGAAGCGCCTCTTTGAGACCTCCTCTTAGGGAACTAAAATTGGTCTTTGAGGAAGACCAGAACCTCTAGGATGTTGCTAGGGAAGTGGAGAAGAGATTTTGTCAGGGGTTGGCCGAGCTTGAGTGCTCAAATTGGTGTGAGGAGGAGGGGGAGGAGGTGTCCTTTTATAAGGGAGGAAAGGGGCACCTTAGGAATATCTCAAAATATTATTTTATATTAAAGTCAAAATCGGTTTATAATGGTTCCAAAGGGTCTTATTTCGAAGATAAAGTGGGGATGGGTCGAAATACTATCATCCAATAGGATTTAGACAAGTTTAGGATATTATTTTAACCTTATCAATTAGATTTAACTCTAAGTTAAATAATTTAACTTTTACCGTGTCTTTTTGTTTTCTTACACTATATGGTTAATAAACTTACTATAACATACCAAACGAACCCCAAATTGTTTATTATTAATATATATACTTATATAAGTCATTTGGCCGAACCTTAGATTTTTAGGAATAAAATAACAATTAATAATATAATATTTGATTTAAAAACTATTTTGTGTCAATTTTGACACTATTTGATATATGATTTTTGTGAAAATCATAAAAGAATTATATGTTCGAACCAAGTTTATTAAATAAACACTAATATATCATAGTAACCTATAAAATTAGTGGAATTCATAAAAAGGCTCAAATTACATTTATTTTGGTGTTTATAATATCAATTATGTCAATATTTCATTAATAAGATAATTACTGCATCATCATTGTGTCATAAATAAATTAAATTATTTGATGTCTAAAAATTACAAATAAAATACCATAATGTGGGAAATCTTTATAGATTTCTAATGAATATTTACAATCAAATTTATCTTATGTACAACCCTATATTAAAAATGTTTTAGTAAATATACTTTGATTTTAACTCTTTTAACTCTTCTTTGAATTAAATAATAATAAATGTCCTAATCTAATCCAAGTGGGCCTAAATGGTCATATTTTATTCCTAAGCTTGTTTTTGGTCGAATTACACTTGTAAAATAGAATTAGGACATGTGTTAGGGTAATAATAATATCATTTTTACCCTTAATTACCCTATTTACTTTTAACCGTGGTAAATAAAAGTAAAAAGTTACTATTCACCAAAAATTATTTTCATCTCATTGAACCACATTTTACTTACTGACATCAACCGTGTCTCTCGGATTTTTGAAATTCCATTCACAGAAGCGGTAAAATTAAGTTTTATGAAAAATTCAGTTTTTTAACTACCACTTAGTAGTTTCACTATTCATCAAAAATTGATGTTTTTCATAACAATGGCAAAAATTCATCCTAAGCTATATTTCATATTCCTAATTCAAAAATGAAGTCTATTTTACCAAATTCATAACATAGAAGTTGCATTAATTAATTTTATAAATAAATCCCGCTGTTAAAACAAATAGCGTTTTTTTAAGAAACAATATCTATCAAAAGATTGACACTTGATTATGTCTGGTTTAAATGTGAAATTACAACCAATGACCAACATTGTATTAAATTGTAAAAATATATTCTAAATATAATTTAAAACCACTCAAATTAATAATTTATCACTATTAATTATTTCGATTAAAAAAGTTTTTTTTAATTATAATTTAGTAATTTTCACTATTCATCAAAATATGAAAGTTATCCGAAAATCACCAAAATTTCACCTTAGGCTAAATTCGATACTCCGAATCCAAAAATAAAGTCCATTTTGAGAGCTAAAATTTCTAAAATTTTAAAAGGTGGTTATTACTATTCATAACGGCTAGTTTTAATAATATTTTAATAGCATATCGTTGTTTAGTGAAACTCAGTATTACATACTACACACGCTATCGAGGAAGGTCGCGATTGCGTGTAATGCAAGGCAAGTCAAGGATGCGTGTTGTGCAAGCTCCTTTTGGTGCAGCGTACAACGCAAGACATTAATAAAATTAAAAAGAATATTTTTCATAAAATCTTGGGCTGTTACAATTACTTCTTATAAAAACATCCTAGTATATGTAAGATATGGGTGTTGTTACAAAATAAATGAATAAAAAGATTTTAGTGGGTTGGAGAAGCAAAATAAAACAAAAGAGCACAAGTGAAGACGTTACCTTAAAATCGGGTAACTCCCTTTGGTTTGAACCAAAAGGGTTTTTGGAAGAGATTCATGCCTACGTCAAGGCTTATAGGATGAGTAAAGGTATGTGGAGAGACAAAAGGATCAGATATTTTCCAAGCCAAAGGTTTCAGAGGTGGGGGTAAGGTGGTAGGGGTGGGGGCCTTTTATAAGAGGAGAGGAGGGGCACTCTTGGAAAGTCAAGAAAGGTTACATTATTTTCAAATTATTTTTGGATTTTAAAGGTCCCACATTGATATATTTCCATTATATGGTGATAAGGGTTCTAAATCCACCCATACAACAGGTTTTTGACATGTGTAGGTCTTAGATTTTACATTATCTTTTCATTTTATTTAAATCATTAAATAATGAGGTAATCGCTGCATCATCCTAATGTCATAAATAATTTAATTTATTTAATGACTAAAAATTACAAAAAAAAGACTATGATGTAGGAAATAGTTTTATATTTCCAATGAATATTTATAGTAAAACACATGACTTTTATAACCCCATGTAAAAATTGTTTTATTAAAACAATACATGTTTGTGTCATTTTTACTTTTACTTTAAATAAAAGGCATTAATGTCATTATCTTAACCAAGTGGCTTCATGGGGTACCACAAATAGACTCATGGGTTGTATTGGTAGGACATTAATCATCCAATAGGGTTAGGACAAGTGTCAAGATATTTCCATTTTATTATAATATCATTTTTACCTTAAATCACACTGATTACCTTAAATGGCGATTAATACAACTTAAAAATTACTTTTCATCAAAAATTATTTTCATTCCATTGAACCAAATTTTACTTAATAATAAAAATCATTTAAATTGGATTTTTGAAATTCAAATCCCAGAAGTTGTAAAGTTCCATTTAAATTAAAAATCATTTTTTGTAACTACCACTTTGTGGTTTCACTATTCATCAAAAATTAAGGTTTTTCAGAAAAATACCAAAACATCACCCTAATCTGAATTTGATATTCCGAATTCAAAAATGATTTCTATTTTACCAAATTCATAACATATAATTTTCATTATTTAATTTTATAATTAAATCCTGTTGTCAAATCAAATAGCGTGTTTTTAAGAAACAATATCTATCAAAAGATTGACACTCGTTTATGTCCAATCTCAAAGTGATATTAATTTAAATGACCACCATTGGATTAAATAGTAAAAATATATTCTAATTTCACTTTAAAACCAATTCAAAATATAATCTAATCATATAAATAAATTATATTAAAAAGAGGTTTTGAATTAAAATACAACATTTTTCACTATTCATTAAAAAAATGAACTTTATCGGAAAAATACCAAACATTTACACAAAGTAAATTTTGATCTCCCAATTCTAAAGAAGAATTTTATTTTGTCAAATAAAACATATTAAAATGTCAAAAGTTTATTTAAAAAGGGTTTTCCATCAAAATGCGGTTAATCAACCTTTTAAAGAATATTAGAAGATTTATGCTTAAAATTGGATTAATTTGCATTTTTAATCCTCTAACATTTATTGTAAAAAGTAAAAATATTTGAAATATATATATAATCATTTTTTATTTAGTTCTATTCATTCCCATCATTACAATGGATAGGTGTTAACTACGATTTAAAATAAAATTATTTTATTATTAGAGTGCAACGTAAGATTTCAAAGGAACTAGTTGTTGCGTATTGGGTAAGCCATCAAGCATAGAGTTCCCTTTAAAGTAATATTAATATTTTATTCACAAATATGGATAAATATAAAAATGACATATTCTTTATTTAACTGGGGTGTTACACCCTTCCCCCCTTTTGGGAATTGCATCCTCACAATTTTAAAATTGGGCTCGGAAACTTCATTGAAAGCCCCACATCGGAAAATGGGTAAATTAAACTATCACTTTAAAAGAATGAAAGGGAAGTACAAAGGTCACCTGAGTTAACCCATACTAAGATTACATGTATGAAAACATTTATATGGAAGAAAAAACAAAGGGTCATGTTCTGAGGGAGTGTGATAGAAAATATGTTTAGGAGTAAATTAATCACCAGAAAATCACAAACATGTGATGGGTTAAACGGTATTGGATTCCCCAGTGAGAAAAGTTAACATACAACATTTTTTTCAGTTAATTTTCATTGAGGAATTTATTTTTGATCTTAACTAAAACATAAGGAAACATACTTACTTGTCATGTTGACTTTCAACTTTTACTAGATTTCTTACACGAAATCATATTTTCTCCAAAAGATGAGTATTTAGGATGACATGTTTACATTAAGAGAGCTATAATAAACTTCTAGAGAATCACCTAATCCACAAAAGAGAACTGTATACTTCCCATGTCTTTAGACCTTAACCAAAACTAAAACCAAAAAGGTTAGTATCAGATCAGATAATACCCAAAAAGGATAATCCTTTATAAAAAGGAAATCGATTATTAATCTCCAAAATTTGTCCAACAAGACCCAAAGTTCAACGAACACCAAAAGTAAACCAAACTAAGATTGAAACCCAAATATTTGAAGGATTTAATGACATAGTCTTCTAAGTTAAATCGTAACATTTATCTCCAAATAACATCAGTTGCTCTTAAAGTCTCGTATTGAAATGTAATTAACCTAATCACTTATCCTCCATTATAGGTTAATAATTTCCATATATAACCCAAAATCAACTTACTCTTAATTCATAAAATCATCTAACTAAAAATAATTAGTCAAACTAACCAGGGACTTCACGTAGTCTAGTGGTAGGTGATAAATACCAGTCGCACTTTGGTTGTGGGTTTGATTCCCGCAGTTTTGTCCGATGCGATGGGTTGTCACACGGTCTGCGTGTTGTCTTTTTTAAAAACTATATAATTCTCAAATCATTCCCCAAAAAGAGATATAATCATAAAAAATAACCATAACATAATTTAACCTCAATTTTATCTCATGCCTTTCACTTTTCATCATAACATATAGTAACCCATAATTACATCAAAAGTATGTATCATATAAGCCCAAGTGGTTCTTTATAACTATGTCCACAAAAGAACAAATAACTATTCCTTGAATAAAATTTTCATACATCAAACATCAGGGTTACACATACTATAAAAAAGTCTTCTAATGTAACCCCATCATCAAAAGAGACTTAATACTCTTAAGAATTTCACCATAACTCTTGAATCCCTTATATGTTGACTTCTTACTCATTCAACATTATTCATGATACATTAACCATTCCTTTCCAACTTATTCTAAAATACTTATTTCCTACAAAAAAATCATGAATCATATCCTAAGATTCCAAAATAGGAATGGAAAAGTTAAGAAATAATCCATACTTTTGATTGGTCATTGTCAGTTTCTTCATCCTCAATCGGAATTGCATTAGGTATTGGTATACGAATATTTGTACTATATTCGTGATCCCATTCCCAAAACTTATTCATAGGACATGTGTTTGCATAATGACCATGCACACCACATTTAAAACATTCAATTGATCCCTCAGAAAGAACTTCTTTCCCTTTCCTCGAGTCAACTAGATGCTTCCTTTTTCCATGGCAGGTTCTTGCTTTATGACCTTCATTTCCACATCTATAGAACATTTCGGTCCCTTTGAAACATTATCCTAGGTGTTTCTTTTCACATCTTTGACACATTGGTTTTTGAACACACTTAACTTTATGATTATTACATGTAGTTCCATAGGGATTTGTTTCTCGCATATATGATGCCTTATAGAAATCACCAAGGTTTAGGTGGTCAATCATGACTCCAGATAGTTGGTTGAGGATAAACACAAGAGTTCTCATTGCAGCTCACATATCATTCAGTTTCTCACTCAGAAAACTGTCACAGTTTCCTTCACATCCACTATTACTTTGGTGCCTGCTAGATCCAGCCATTTACTAAAACCAAAAAGGTCAGTGTGAGTATATCAACAAAACCATCATGTACTGATGAGGAAGATAAACACTAAGAAATACTTACTCGTTCACTTTATCTAATACTAGTACTATTTCTGAAATCCTAACCATTATGGTAATGTCACTTATGCTTAGAGAATACCCTAACCTCTAAAGTTATCTAAACCGACCTTTGATACCAACTATAAGGCCCCAGCCTTAAACATTACTTAATCATGAATTAAATGAATAATTCACATAGAGGATCTTTTCAGGTTTATAGTTTTTGATAATTAGGTCATAAATATTACATATCAAAAGATTACATAGTAGACACTTCTACTATGTTTCCATAAAATAAAAAGAAACACTTAAAAAGAAACATGTCTAGTTCTTTGTTTTAGATAGAATGTCTTTCCTTGATCCCATCCTTGACCCTATTCATCTTTAAGTCCTGTGGAAAACATTTCAAAAACATGGGATGAGAATAAAAAGCCCATTAAATGATACACAAAGAAGGAAAACTTTTAGTTTTTCAAAACAACAAGTAAACCATGAATACTTTAACAAAGTAATACTTTTCACCTTTATGAAGTAGTAAAAACTCTTCACTGAATAAAATACCATTAATTACCCTTTTGTAACCAAACGATTACCATAAAACCCATATAAAGAACACATAACATAAAAAGGTAACTTGGGACATAAACATACTTAAATGGAATAACCATACGGTCGAATTCCACACATACATAATGGAATAGCCATACAGCCGACTTCCATACCCAATGCATTGGAGGTTATAACGTAACCACCCATCCTGGTATTCATGACACTACCCTTCATATGGTTTATCATGTAACCACCCATAAAATGTCCAAGTACCATCATTACACATAAAATATTGAAAATATAAATATTGCAATAACAACATTTCATTTTCAATCACAATAAGTAATTCCAAGATATTGAATTAATCAATCCATTTTAAAAAAATCATTTAAAAGAGATTTTTGAATCAAAGTGTCCCATACCACATTAAAGCTTTTACTATAATTATAATTTTAAAAAATTAATGTCCATATTAATAAATACTGAAAACCATTTTGAAAACATGGACATTAAAGATAAATATTTAGAATAATGAATCTTTAAAACATTTAAAACGATATTTTTATTAAAGAGTTTTTAACAAAATGAGAGACTCTTGAATATAAATAATTATGGAATAAAATTTAATCCTAACTTTATAATATCATGAGAATAAAGGGATTCATGATATAATATGTCAAACGACATTATACCCACCATATAAGACTAAATTGGTGCATAACAACAATGAAGTCTCAATGGAAATGTAAATTGAGATGAAATCCATTATAAAGATGGTATCCTTAAATTAAGGATAAATATATCACATAATTATGTGTGAGAAATATAAATACACCCAATATAAGTGTATATTAATTCTGAAACAATTAGAGTTCATTCACAGATAATCTTGGAAAAACAAAACCAATGACATAGATATTTAACTCAATGAAATGAGATTGAGTTATCATTTCCCATACAAGTTCGTAAAAATTTATCAATGAGATGATTATGTGTAGAAATAGTATATCCCCACAAATGTTTGTGGAAATTATAACATAGAGATTCCAAACATAATCTTGGAATAATAAAATCAATAAGTAGAGGTTTAACCCAAAGAATTGGAAGTGGGTTAAGAAGTTCCCTTACAGAAATCCGACCGCCTAACAGAGTCACTTTAAAATTCATAAAATGAGTTGATGAGAGAGAAAATGGTATCTCATAACTTGGACATAAAATTTACATAAATAAGTATATATAAGAACATATCCCAAGATAATATTATGTGAATTAAAATACATAACAAAATAAGTCTTTTAAAAAGAGGAGGGTGAAAGGTCCCCTTACCGAGTAGGGTAACTTTCGAAACGTACACCCCATGGAAGAAGGGTCATAAAATAAATATGTAAATACCCGTAAATGAAATTATACTACAAAAAGTGTATAATAATGGGTATTACATACACCACTCAAAGTAAATAGTGGCAAACTTAGCATAAATGTCACGGGAATAAAAAGTGAGATGAAAATCCCCTTATGAAAATTCGGCAGCCTAACGACACCACATAAAACATAAAAAATGGATTGATGAGATCAAATAGGGTATCCCATACTATTAACATAAAATTTAAAGCAAGAGTAATATAAAAGAACATCCCCCAACATAAGAAATATGAGCTTAAAAGAAATGACATAAAAGAGAGTACTTGAAAAAAGAGAGAGGTCGGATCCCTTACCTCGTATCTGACTTGACTCGATCGTTCATTAATCTCCTGAATAATAAACTTGAGTTAATTTCTACTTGCTTAAGAACCTTTTTCAAGTTCATTAGTCCTTTTATATCACTTATTACCATGTCATGAACACTATGTAATTATTTAAGTTGATAACGGTCGTTTTAACGATCATTGCTACTTGAGTAAAAAATAAACTCTTTATAATTACAATTTTGTTCATGGGGTAAAATATCCATTATATCCATAATTATATTCATTATTTAGATATCATATATATAATATATATCCATTATATACATTCATTTATAATATTACATAACATTTAGAGGTAAGAAATGAAATGCACCGTTCATAGAGACGGTAAGTCGTACGTACACATGAACGCTACTTCCATTTCTATTTCATATTTAATGGAATTAAAAAATAATGATAAATAATAGTATTATAATTCCAGTATGGTTTCATATATAATATCATTAAATATATCCTTTATACGTACCACATATGGTATTAACGAATCAAATCACTTTGAGGGGGCAGTAGTCCGCACTTCCTAAAATGAAGATATCATGTTTACCCATAATGGAAACCATAAAGGTATGACAAAAATTAAAAATACATAATATTAAGGAAAACATAAACATATTATATATCATATATAAATATAGTGACTTCTTAATGGCCACATTTTAAGGTGTTTAAAGAATATTGAACAATCATCGTTTCGTGAGGCAGAAATTCACCATCCACAGAAACAGTATGTTCTTTAACTATTATATGTAGTTGTGTGTAAGTATAGCTATAATAATTCTTATAAAAACATCCTAGTATATGTAAGATACTGGTTTTGTTACAAAATAAATGAATAAAAATAGTTTAGGGGGTTGGAGAAGCAAAATAATACAAAAGAGCACAAGTGAAGATATTACCTTAAAATTGGGTAACTCCCTTTGGTTTGAACCAAAAGGGTTTCTTGAAGAGATTCCTGCCCAAGTTAAGGATTATAGGATTAGGAGAGGGATGTGGAGAGACAAAATGATCAGATATTGGCTGATCCAAAGTCTTTAGAGGTGTGGGTAAGGTGGTATGGGTGGGGGCCTTTTATAAGAGGAGAGGAGGGGCACTCTTGGAAAGTCAAGAAATGTTACATTATTTTCAAATGATTTTCGGATTTTAAAGGTCCCAAATTGATATATTTATAGGAGTAGGTGATAAGGATTCTAAATCCACCCATACAATAGTTTTTTGACATGTGTAGGGCTTATAGTTTACATTATCTTTTCATTTTATTTAAATCGTTAAATAATGAGGTAATCACTCCATCATCATGGTGTCATAAATAGTTTAATTTATTTAATGACTAAAATATAAAAAAACTACTATGATGTATTAAATATTTTTATCTTTCCAATTAAAATTTATAGTCAAAAATATGACTTGTATAACCCCATGTAAAAATTGTTTTATTAAAACAATACATGTTTGTGTCATTTTTACTTTTACTTTAAATAAAAGGCATTAAGGTCATTATCTTACCCAAGTGGCTCCATGGGGTCCCAAAAATCGACCCATCGGTTGTCCTGGTCGGCCATGACTCATCCAATAGGGTTAGGAAATGTGTCAAGATATTTTCATTTTATTATAATATCATTTTTACCTTAAATCACACTGATTACCTTTAATCGCGATTAATAAAACTTAAAAGTTATTTTTCATCAAAAATTATTTTCATCCCATTGAACCAAATTTTACTTAATAATAAAAATCATTTAAATTGTATTTTTGAAATTCAAATCACAGAATTTGTAAAGTTCCATTTAAACGAAAAATAAGTTTTTGTAACTACCACTTTGTGGTTTCACTATTCATCAAAAATTATGGTTTTTCAAAAAAATACCAAAAATACACCCTAAGATATATTTGATATTCTGAATTCAAAAATGTTGTCTATTTTACCAAATTCATAACATATAAGTTTCATTAATTAATTTTATAATTAAATCCCGTTGTCAAATCAAATAGCGTGTTTTTAAGAAACAATTTCTATCAAAAGATTGACACTCCTTTATGTCCAATCTCAAAGTGATATTAATTTCAATGACCACCATTGGATTAAATGGTAAAAATATATTCTAATTTCACTTTAAAACCAATTCAAAAGCTAATATAATCATATAAATAAATTAGATTAAAAATAGGTTTTGAATTAAAATACAACATTTTTCACTATTCATTAAAAAATGAACTTTATCGAAAAAATACCAAAAATTTACACAAAGTACAATTTGATGTCCCTATTATAAAGGAGAATTTAATTTTTTCAAATACAAAATATAAAATTGTCAAAATTATATTTAAAAAGGTTTTTCCATCAAAAGGTGGTTAATCGACCTTTTAAAGAATATTAGAAGATTTATGCTTAAAATTGGATTCATTTGCATTTTTAATCCTCTAACAATTATTGTAAAAAGTAAAAATATTTGACAAACATATATAATAAATTTGTAGTTAGTTTTGTTCATTCCCGTCATTACAATGGCTAGGTGTTAACTACCATTTAAAATAAAATTATTTTATTATTAGAGTGCAACGTAAGATTTTAAAGGAACTCGTTGTTGCATATTGGGTAAGCCATCAAGCATAGCGTTCCATTTAAAGTAATATTAATATTTTATTCAAAAATATGGAGAAATATAAAAATGTCATATTCTTTATTTACCTGGGATGTTACATCATTCTATGATGATAACCCTTGTGTGTCATCTAGATAATATCATTCATGTCATTGTGAAATTTTATAGAAGTAATGATGCTCATGTTGATACTAGTGGGTCATTTCTTGAATGTATTTCAAGGATAAGAATAATCATTTGGATTGATATACCCATGATTCTGAAATGGAAGGCACACCATAAAGTGAGGAGGCCATGTTATGAAGGATTAATTCATACATTTTTTTTGGTTTTGTGGAGTATAGTTGTTTTATTTTGTGACTTAAAAGTTCATTTTATTATAAGTCCCCTGAAGGGGATGGTTTCTTAATGAGGTGCCAGATTGCACCATGGGGAAGTGGTTGTGGGTTTGGGTTCACACTATGATAATAACAACCCAAACATTACATAAATAAATATTATAATATATTATATGAATATTAAATATATTTTACAATAATACATGCCTAAGGACCATAAAGTTTTCGTGTCTTTAGAAGGAAGGATATATAAACAACTATTACATAAATTATATAAATATTATACCATTAATCTCTACCCCACCAGCACCCTTATTAGACATATCATTCTTAAAAACATTCTTCATATCATATGAAGAATGAATCATAAAAAATGGTAATCTCAAATTCTCAATAATAGTAAACAAGCGAGATATTAATCATTGATAATATGTATGAATATTATGATCATAAGGGTATGATAACATGATCATAAAATTTGAAATTCATACCCAAAAATTCATAGATCATAATCAGGAGATGTGGCATAAATCTCGATAGTTCATAATACATGAATATTAAAGTAATTAAAGAAAATGATCCATGATATCATAAGAATTGCATAATATCATGTCATAAAAGAGTTGCATAAAGTTTTGTGTAATCAATGTTATATAAATATTATATCAAGGCTAACCAATAATACATTTATCACATGTTAGGATTGGACTAACAACCTATGTAATTGCTTTAGGTTTGTGAAAAACTACCATGTACCCTCTTTTAGGCTTGGTATAACCTCTTATATTCTCTATTTTGGGATTCTGATATCCTCTCATGTATCCACTTTTGCGTCTGGGATAACATCACATGTTCCCTTTGATCTCATGAAACATTAATCTTTAATGCATTCATTGGATGGTAATAATAGTCCCACCTATCTCATAATCATAATCCATTCACATGTAGGCCACAAGGCAATGAAAACATTAATCATTTCATCGTAACTGAACTCATGGAAAATAAAATGGGTTTCATCAATATTTCATCATCATCATAATAATAAATCTATATAAAGAAAAAATATTATTACATTGGATCATATACACTGAAAATCATAAGAATGATCAGAGTATCATGATATATAATAAATACATTTAAAATATTAGTAGAACATTTCTTGAGGAAAATAAACTTTTAATATTAAAATCACGTATTTGAAATATAAAAAATTTAAAACTATTAAGTAAAATTGATTCTTTGAAAATAACCATGGAAAATTGTAAAATAATACTCAGAATAAAGAGTAGTCTTGATAGTGTTAAAATATTTTCACCCTTTCAGATCCTATCTTTTCTTGGGTATGTAATTCCTTAGTTTTGGTTGTTTGGTTTGGAATTTTTTAAAAGGTTCTTGTATGGACCATACCCCAGTTTCCCAAATCTAGTGCCTTAATTTTTCACATTGGTATATAAACAAGGAATATGAATCATAAGTGACCAAATAGTTTAGTAGTTTTAGAAATCCTGATACATATATATGTTCAAAATTACAACATGAAAGGCAATACAATATAAAAACTTCTGTTGAATAACACATAATTTCCAAGATTATCCTTAAAATTCATTCATAATAGACTTCTTCAAAACCTGGGGAAAATAAAACATTTTAAAGGGGTGATATAAGATTCTCAGTAATGGTAAATAATAACGTAAAAGAAAATAAAAACATTAGTCATTATGAATAACTGAAAATTAATTCCTTTAAAAATATACTTGAGCATAATATAAAAGGAGTAAAAACTCATTAAATAATGCCATAAAACATAACCTAGGATATTATACTAGTAGAATAATCACATGGACTATCAATATCTATTTTCATAATGAGGGAATAAATAATAATATAAATTTTGAAATATACCATCAAGACCTCGGCCTAGACATCTAAAAATGATTATGGCCTCGGCCAAAACCATATCTTGAAATGGGAAAGGTCTCAGCCAAGTCCATATCTGTTTTGTCTAATAAGACCTACCAATGCATCAAGTGGCTATAGAGGGCCCCACCCATTACTTATTAATTCCAATAAATTCCTCATATTTATGGGGATAAAATTAAACAATATATACATTCATATTGAAACTAACATATGAAATGTAAATAACATACCCCAAACATAAACACTAACCATTCTGAGTAACATGGTGAATGGTTTCAAGATAGAACATCCATAGTCAAACTAATAATAAACCATTCAATACAATATGGTCGATAACATCATAAAATATTAGTCCCAATTACACATAAGATTTGACAACAATGTTGAAATAGATAAAATTACTCTTATAAAATCACTGGGTAAGATAAATACTCATTTATTTTGAAAAAAATGCCTCTTTTAGAAAAATAATTTTATAAAACAAGAAGTGAAATAATATATTTTTACCATAATAAAATGATTAATTTTATAAAAATAATGGTTTCTAAAAACATATTATATAGTGCCCTTGAAAATTTGTAAGAATTTGAGAAATTCCCTTGAATCGGGCTTGTATTTCAGGGAAGAAGTATTGAAATTTGATTTTAAAACATATATCTATCTATAAAAAAAATAAGGATTCGGGTTGGTATACATATATAGAACATTCATATAGAATTTATAATTAGTACATAATAGAGCTCGGCTCTTGGCTCGACGGAGATGCCCTAATCTAGGATGGTGATGGCTTCAGCCTCCCCACTTATCGATGTCGGAAGGGGGGAGAAGGCTCCTCTGACTTCGTTCACCCCCTTCTCCAACCCAGAGGATCGACCAAAATTTCCTCCTATATCGCTTAGACCGACGGTTTTCTATTTTCCTGATGGCATGCCTCAACTGGTGTTATCGACATTGAAATTTACGGATGCTTCATCCCTCTTGAATCTTACCTTGGTGGCTCGTTTTAGTCAATGACGTCCTTCCATTGATGACTTTGACCGGTTTGTCTTTGAATCTTGGGGGTTACAAAACCAAGCGATTGTTGGGATTCTTGACAAACATCACATGATGACCCGCTTCACATCGGAGCATGATCTTATTTGTTCACTTTCATGTGCTCCACACAAATTCCTCGCTTACAGGTTCTTTCTATTCCGTTGGACTTACGAGTTTCACAAGAAAAGGGATTTGCCTTCTGTTTCTTTATGGGTTAGCTTCCCTGAATTTCCGCTGCTATTTCTAAAACCTTATATCCTTGAAATGCTGGGGAATATGGTCAGGAGATTTCTTTGTGCTGACAGTAGGACTCAATCTGTTAGTCACCCCGTTAACCCATGAATTTTTGTGGAGGTGGATGTATCCAAACCACCAGTGGAGTGGGTTTGGGTTGTTGCTCGTGAATAATTTAGGTGCAAACAGTCTGTGGTCTTCGAATCTTGGGTGGAAGTTTGCTCGGTATGTAGGCATCAAGGGCATCCAGCTTCTGGGTGTAGACGCAATGCAAGGAAAGGGACCTTGAGGTAGAATAATGATAAAGATTTGGCATCAACTCAGGGTGATGGAAATAGGGGGGCTACTGTCATCTCGATGCAGAAGGAGGAAAGACCCACCTCTGTCTCTAAGGTTGAGGAAAATTCTATTCACCTGAAGAAGGTCCTTGTGGAGAGATCTTAGAAGGACCCAATATATTCAAGGAAATTAGTGGAGGTTCATGGCATTGAACACCTGAAAAACAATCCGATTGTAACTCTCCCAGACCAGGAGGTATTTCCTTCGGATGCTATTAAAGGAGGCGATAATGGTCATGTTATCTTGAAACAGGGTACTCCAGTCGACTGGGTGGGACAACAGTCTATTGATGCACTGTTGATGCAGGTACAGGAAGGGATCTCAGATGATCTAAGCAGAGCGTTGGATCCCGAGGTGATGGTCTTGAACCCAACCGAGGGTGGAAGTTTTAGCTTTCCAAAGGATTCTTCGTAGGGTACCCCCACCAGGCTGGTGGGTATTTGGGTTGTCGGCCAACGATAGGGGAAAATGTCCATCCAAACTTGTAACCACTTTTCAGGTTTGGAGGGACTGGCTCAAGACCAATAGAGTTCCTTGGAAGTACAAACAATAGGTGGAGGTCGTACTTTGATGTCAGGGAAGAAAAGGAAAGGTCACAAGGATTAATCATACCTTCCAAAACCAATGGATACCAGGTCAGGTAAAAAATCTAAATCAAAGTAGATGGCATTCAAGTCTTCTTTTATTCCCAAAATTCCGGGAAATGGTGAGGTTAGTGCGGACAAAAATGGTGTGGAGAATGTGCCAAGTCCTCCTCTTACTAGGCCCGAAAGCAAAGGAAAGGTGGTAAATGATTTTGAAAATTCCCAAGAGCTCCCCATGCAATTGAATGAATAAATGTTAAAGGCATCTTTCCAGGTTAGGATATCAAAGGAGGATGCTCACAAAGTATTGGAAAGTCCATTGAGCTTTGATTTGAACGAAGACCAATACTCGTGGATTGATAAAATCCTCATGGATTGACAATCAAAATAGATTATGAATATTCATCCGGTATCGATCTCAAGTAACATGCATCATAGGAGGTTACAGAGCATGTGGTTCACCTATGCAGGCTTCATGGATTTGGATGTTTGAGAGGGTATGGCTTCAGCCATCGGGTCGGACCTATGAATTGAAACAGGACACTTGCTGGCCGTACATTATTGCAATGGTGGAGAGCTGTACATGTTTTTTAAATGTTGGGTAGAGGCAGTTCCATGGTGTCAGTCTGGTTTTATTTTCTTGATCTTCAGGTCGTATAATGTTTTAAGTCTTGATGTTTGTTTGGGTTTTCTCTCCTTCTTCCCTTAAAAGGGGGTTTATCTTATAATAAAAACAATCTCAGGCCTTTGGGACATTGGAGATAATTATTACATAAGAATAAATAATAATTTAATTAGGATTAAGTGAGAAAAGAGTAACCCGAAAGAAAATGGAGGTTTGGGTAGAAAACCCTTACATTATGTCTGAATATGTTCTGCACTTGGAGTTAAGATCAAAGAATATGAAATTAGAATTAGTAACTTAATTTAGAACCTATTATACATTTATTTTATTTATTATAATTCTATTATCTTCATTTATAGTCATTCTTATAGGTTAAAAGATTCAATATCATTATTTGTGAGTTCTTGTTTCATTAGCTTTTGTGATCGGTACGTTTGTATAAAAGTTAATGTAAAATGATAATTGAATTACAAAAGTGATTATATATGTTATTAATTTTCATAAAGATGGTGAAATGATCATATAATTCATTTGGTTACTTTGGGTGAGGATTAATTATTAGATAAAATTTTATTAATAAAATCTTGGACCAATTTGGTGGTTTGTTTGTCACTACAAACTCATTTTATTGTATAAATTAATACCAGGTTTTAAAAAATGATTACATAACATAAAATTAGATATATTACATATATTATGATATGGATAAACTATAAAAATGGTTTTATGACTAGAATTTAATATAGTAATAGAAGTTGAAAACCCATTATCCTTGAATGTGATAAATTAACACACCTCGAATGGTGTTTTCATTTATAATATAAAAGGAGGGGAAAAGATAGATGATGATGAATTATTAATTTATCATAAAAAAATTAAATTACATGTAAGTTAATAGAGTTATCATAACATTTGTAGGAAACAAGGTGAGTAAATAAAAAATAATTAAAGGAACTTGAGATAAAATAAAAAAATGAAAAGAGGAATTTACCTCTTGAATTTCTCTTCCTTGAGAGCCTCTTTAGGGGAGAGGATTTGGTATTTTGAAGAGACCAAGGGATGATGGATTTGGTGAGGATCTTGTGAGAATATTTTAGTAAAATTTATACAAGTCACAAGGCTTTGGAGGAGAGAAGATAATAGAGAGTGAGGGGTGGTTTTTATAGTGGAGGAGAGGTGGGTTTTTCCATTATTTTAATCATTATTTTATTATTTTGGATCAATACTATGAATAGTCTTGATTCTTGTTACTCAAAATAGTAATAAGTTAATTTTATTTCAAAACAATGGTCATTTAAATCATATATTACTCAATAATTATTTATAAATTCATTTATTTAGCATATTTCAAAATTTATCAAATTCTACTATATACAAAACATTTAAGTATTTTATAAAAATACCAAAAATTCACCTTAACCATTTTTTTATGTGTAGAATTTAAAAATGAACCACATTTTATCAAAATAGTTTTCTAAATAATAGAAATTTAATTTTTAAATAAAATCATTATTTACATGGAAAATACATATTTTAAATTTAAAAATGATTTTATAATACTTTAAAAAATTAACTAAGGCCTCATAAAATTATCCTAAATTCATAAAAAAAAAATATTTATTAAATAATACATTTTACGAAAATTAATTTTATTCTAAATAAATTTATTAATTTAAAACTTTAATTAAATATTTATTACTCGTGAAAATATCAACACTGTGTTATTAATTTTTCAATTATTCAGCCTCATTTATATGGTGCCAAGATTTTATTTATACTCACATGGGTTAGGTCACTATTTTAAATATAATATTAATATTCATAAGGGTAAGTTAATATTCATAAGGGTACATTATTATTCACTAAAAATGTAATTTGATCTTATAAGACTCTAAAAATATTACTGATCGCAACTGTGTAAGTCAGTTTTTGAAATTAAAATCACAAAAGTGTAAAATTATGTTTATTATCTGGGTTAAAGAAAATTTTTATTTCATAGAGACTCAATGTTTTCATTTATTCAATATTAAATTTATTTTTAAATTCTTGGGGGGTTACATTCTCTCCTCCTTACAAATATTTTATCCTTGAACTTAACAGAATGATACCTCATAAAAAGATTTTGGTAGGTCTTCATCATAAGTTCCTCATCCTCCCACGATGTCCCTTCAATTTTATGATTTTTTCGAAGTACATTTACCAACTGAGTCATGAAATTCCTCAACACAAGTTCATTAGAGTCCATAATCTGGATAGGCTCTACACAGTATGATAATTCGGGTTCAAATTCTATTCCTTCATAAGTGAGGACATGTGTTGGTTCTGGCATGTAATTTTTCAAAAATGAGACATAAGTCACATTTTGTACTTTAGAATGGCTTATAAGAATTTCTAAACGATAATACACAGCTCCAATTCTCACCATAATTTCAAAAGGGCCAATATATCTGGGGCTTAGTATCCCTTTCATCCTAAATCTTATAACACCCTTCCATAGATATACTTTTAATAAAACATGATCCCCAAATTCAAATTCCAAATCCTTAATTTGATTATTAGTATCTCTCTTTTGTCTGCTTTGATCTACTTTGATATGAGTTTGAATAGTATTTACCTTTTTTATTGTTTCCTCCACATGTTCTGAACCCACAGGCTTCCATTCATTGACTCCATCCCAACATGTTGTTGTATGACATCTCTTTCAATACAATGCCTCATATGGTGCCATTTGAATACTTGAATGGGAACTATTATTATATAAAAACTATACCAAAGGTAAATAATAATCTCACATACCTTGAAAATCATGTGGGTAAACTCTCAACATGACTTCTAAATTTTGGATCGTCCTTTCTCATTGCCTATCAGTTTGTGGGTGATAAACAGTTCTCAAATGAAGCTCAGTGTCCAAATCATTCTGAAGACTTTTCTTGAAATTCGATGTAAATTATGGATCATGATTAGAAAAAATTGAGATAGGGTATCCATGAAGTCTCACAACTTCATTTATATAGAGTCGTGCAAGGAACTCCAATAGAAAATCCTCCCTTATAGCAATGAAATGTGAAGATTTCATAAGTCGATCAACAATTACCCATATTGCATTATTATTTCATGGAGTTTTGGGAAATCTAGTGAAAAAAATACATGTTTAGTTCATCCCATGTCAATGTATGTATAGTTATAGGTTTAATGAATCATCTAGGATGTTGTCTTTTGACCTTCAAGAAATTAATAGACTAAACATATTGATACATAATCTGTAATTTCCCCCCCTCAAGTTATCCCACCAGAAATGTTTCTTCAAATCTATATACATCTTAGTGAAACTAGGATGTATAGAGAAGTTCTAACTATGGTAATAATCCAATAACTCCTTTTTAGATTAGGTATAGCTAGAACACAAAGCCTCTTCCCAAATTTCAGAATTCCATCTTTGTATACGAAGTCTTACAACTTCCCATCATTCATGAAATTAATTTTTTTTTAAATATTCTCTTCATCAGGCTGAGAACTTTTAATCATTTCTAATAAATATGGTTGGGAAACCAATTTTAAAAGTATTAATGTTTCACCTTCTTTGATTATTCCCATATCTATCCTCTCTATATCCATGTACATAGGATTATTATCAATTCTCATTTTGTTTATAACTTCATGATCCTTCCTACTCAATGCATCTGCTGACTAATTTTCTTTTCCTCGAAGGTAGTGTATGGAAATATTGTAATCCTTGAGTAGCTTAAGACACTTCCTTTACCTCATGTCAATTAATTTTTGTGATAAGATGTATTTAAATCCCTTGTGATAAGTATATATCTCACATATTTCACCATAGAGAAAATGTCTACATATATTCAATGATAATATTATAGCTACTAACTCATGATCATGAGTTGTATAGTTATATTCATGAATTTTTAACTTCTTGGATGAATAGGAAATAACTCTATCATTCTTCATAAGGATGAAACAAAGTCATTTCTATGATGCATCCCTGTAGATAAAAAACCCATCATTCCCCAATGGTAGAGTTTGGATCAGACCATTCACTGATCTCCTCTTTAATTCTTCTAAACATTCCTCAAATTTTGTTGTCCATACGAACATAAACCATTTATGAGTAATCTTGGTTAACAGGTTGTCTTATCAGGTTAATTTATTAATTAAATACCTATAATAACCTGCTAGACTAATAAAACTATGTAACTAAATTATGTTAGTTGGTGTAGTCCATTCTTGAATAGCCTTTTTCATCACATGATCAATGGATATTCCATCCTTAGATACAATATAGCTAATAAAAGAAACTGATTGAAACCAAAATCCACACTTTCTAAATAGTCTCTCTAATTTATTTCATCTAAGAGTCTTTAGAATAACACACAATTGATATTCATGATCTTTATAGATTTTAGAGTACACCAAGATATCATTAACAAATGTCACAACAAGGACATCAATATATTCCATGAAAACCCTATTCATTAGATCCATGAAAAAATTGGGTGAATTACTTAGTCTAAAAGGCCTTACCATAAACTCGTAATTCTCATACCTGGTTTGAAATGTTATCTTTGTAATATTTTCCATCATCACATGCAACTGATGATATCTACATCGAAGGTCAATCTTTGAAAAATATTGGGCTTTTTGAGGTTGATTAAATAAAATTTCAATGCGGTGTAGGGGATACTTTTTCTTTATCATAATGGAATTGATCTCCCTATAGTCAATGCACTACCTCCTAGATTCGTCCTTATTATTGATGAAAAGAACAGGGGATCCCCAAGGTGAAACGCTAGGGTAGAAAATTCCTTTATCACTAAATTCCTCTAGTTTTTTCTTTAGTTTTACTACTTATATAGTGGAAATTCTATAAGGATTATTTGATATAGGTCTTGAACTAGGAATTAAATCAATAGAGAACTCAACTTCCCACTCTTGAGGATTTCTAGGTAAATCCTCTGGAAACACATCAACATATTATTTCACAATAGTTATATCCTCTCTTTGAATGTTCCTTTTCTCACCTATAGATATTTAATTATATTCCTCTTTTACAATTGAATTTAGTAGATCTATTGGGGGTGGATCTATATGATAATTAGATGGAAATTTATCTTCCCTAAAGATAATAGATTCTATATTGTTCCCAAAAATTGTTACTTCTTTTATCTGGCAATAGATGTTTTCATCATAATTTGAAATACAATCCATACCAATAATTATATCAATTCCAATAATGGGTATGATGATAAGGTTTGAAACTAAGGAATGTTTATGTGTCCTAAGGGGGATTGGTTTACAAATATTTGTTGTCATGATACTTCACTTAGGACTTTTGACTGATAACTACTTTATTAAATAAAATTGAAAATATCTAATTTTCTTGGAAAACTGGGAAGATATAAAAGAATGTGATGATCTAGAATAAAATAATGCATTGGCTAAGTTTTAGGAAATCATTAACGTACTTTCCACCACATCATTAGGATCTTCAACCTCATTAGTTGTGATAGAATATGCTTGGTCTTTCTCCCTTAGCCTTTTCTGAGGCCAATTTCTTGACACTTTGGAAAATCATTAGCATAGTGCCCCATATCCATGAAATTATAGAATTGAACATTGATATATTCTTTCCTTACCTTACAATCATCAGCATGATGGGCTTTCTATCCAAACTTATAGAACATGCATTTTCCATTTAAGAAGGCACAAGGGTGTTTCCTTCCACAAGTATCACATATTGGGAAATTCAACTTTTTATTATTCTATTATCCATTCTATCCTCTGACAACATATTCTTCTCATGTTTCCCATTAAATTCATAAAACATATATAATTATTTATCTATCTTGATATAATTTGAGATAATGACTTTGTATGTTGAGAAACTTTGGGAGACTAGTTCCCTTCGGAGGAATGGTTTTAAACCATAAAAAAATTGATCAATTTTTCCCTTAGATTATGTATATAGTATGTATCATTCATTGAAACCTTGTAAAGATTGTTTCAAACTTTGAAAAAAAAATTATCCGATTTCTGTCTTAGACTCAATAATTGCCTCTCCATATCTGCTCATTGTTCGCAAGAAAAATATTTTTCTAGGGAAATTTCCTTGACATCCCTCCATCACATTTCTTCTATTTATTCCTCCTCCTTTTTGTTTTGAATTAAGTACCACCATTAACCTGCATCTCTTAATAGAAGATAAAATTCCATTATAACCTTCTCTATTTCATTACATCCCAAAGCGAGAAATATCTTCTCTAAAGAACTTATCCACTGCTCTACTACGAATAGTTTTGTTGTCCTACTAAATGATGGAGGCTATTGATGCATAAATAGGTTTAACATTTCTCCTCCACATTGTGGATCAAGATTCTCCATATGGGTAAGGTTATTTTTAAAAAACTGATTCATTAGTCCTAGTATAGTTATTAGTAGCACAACACTAGTCGTAGCTCCATAGCCAATATCTTTATCTTGCATATGAGGGAAATCCCTACATGGGATACGCATGTTCATGTGGTTTCCATTCCTTCCACTAGGCACCATTTCTAAATAATGGAATACACTATATTAGGTTATGAATCATAATTTATAATCTCAACTAAGAAAAATACTTAGCATAAATTTAAATCCTATCACTAGATAATCTCAAAATCATGGTTTCTTTGAAGAAAAATTTACATTTACTTCCTTCAAAATGGTTTATAAAGAAAATTTAAATTATCTTAAGAATATCACCTAAGAGTTTCAAACTAGGTGAGTAGTAAAGCCCGTTGTAGTGTACCAGGATACCCAAAGTCAAGCTCGAAACTCCTTGTCAGAGTTGTTACTGATAGGTACATTTGTTCCAGAACCACATCCACTTGTAGTATATAGATAGGGATTTATTTTCTAGAAAGATCCACATAATATGTTCCTTACCAAAATTCTAGGACTTTTTTTTATGTTTACCCTCAAATACTATATTATGTTTTTTTCCCTAATCTATTTTTTCTAAATCTAGTTTCCATGTTTTCTACTAAACTTCCTCTGATACAAACTGTAAGGACCTGACCCCAGTTTCCAAAAGTCAATACCTTAATTTTTCTAATTGGAATATAAAAAAAGAATGCGTATCCCGAAGAACCAAATAGTTTAGTAGTTTTGAAAATACAGATACATACATAGGTTCAACATTACAACATGAACGTAAATACAGTATAACAAATTCTTTTGTATCACACATAATCTCCTAGATTATCCTTCCAGGTCATTCATAATATACTTCATCACAAAATGGGGAAAATAAAACATGTGAAAGGGGTGATCTTAGATACATCTATAAGGTTAAATAATACATCAGAATAAAATAGAAACACTAGGAATGAGGAATAAATTAAAATTCATTCCATTAAAAATATACTTGAGCATAATATGGTAAGAATGAAAACTGATTAAATAATAACCAAAAACATAACCACAAATATTCTACTTGTTGAATAATCACATGGACTATAAATATATAGTTTCATAATGAGGGAATTAATAATGACATAAATTCTAAAATATACCATCAAGGGCTCAGCCAAGACATCTGAAAATGATTAAGGCCTCGGCCAAAACCATATCTGAAAATAGGAAAGGCCTCGGCCAAGTCCATATCTATTTTTTTCTCATGAGACCTATCGAGGCATCAAGGTTCTATATAGGGCCCCATCTATCACTTAATAATTCCAATGAATTCCTCATATAAATGGGTATAAAATTAAACAATTTATACATTCATATTGAAACTAACATATGTAATGTAAATAACATACCCCAAACATAAACACTAACTATTTGGAGTAACATGTTGAATGGTTTCAAGATAGAACATCCATATTCAAACTAATAATAAACCATTAAATAAAATATGGTAGATTATATCATAAAATATTATCCCTATTTACACATAATATTCAACAAGAGTGTTGAAGTAGACAAAATTACTCTTATAAAATCATTGAGTATTTTGTGAGATAAATACTATTTTACTTTGAAAAGAAGATTTATTTTGGAAAAATATTTATATAAAAACTAAAGTGAAATAATATAGTTTTCTCATAATAAAATGATTAATATTATAAAAATAATGGTTGTTATATATAGATTGTAGATTACCCTTGAAAGTAGGGAATAATTCAAGAATTTCCCTTAAATCGGGCTTGTATTTTGGGAAGCATTTTTTAAAGATCCTTTTAAAACATGTATTTATCCATAATTGAAAGAAGTATTCTTGTGTGTAAAAATATATATAACATTCGCACAAAATTTATGATGATTAAATAATAATAAATAATAATTTAGTTGGGAATAATATAGATAAAGTATAACGCGAAAGAAAATTGTGGTTCGGGTAGAAAACCCATACCTTATGTCTGAATATGTTCCACTCCTAAACTTAATGTCCTAGAATATGAAATTATACATATTAATAACTTAATTCATAAACTGTTAGTCATTTATTTTATTTATTATAATATTATTAAGTTCATTTATGTTCATTTTTATGGGTTAACATGTTCAATATCATCGTTTGTGAGTGCCCGTTTCATTAGCTTTCATGATCAGCTCATTTGTATGGAAGTTAATGTAAAATGATAATTGAATTAAGTAATTAATGTTTTATGTTATTTATTTTCATACTTAATGTTGAATTATCATATATTTTATTTGGTTACTTTGGGTGAGGATGAATCCTTAGATAACATTTTATGATAAATGCTTGGAATAATTTGGTGGTTTTTCGATCACCTCATACTCATTTTATTTTATAAATTAGTACCATCTGTACAAAAATGATTAAATGACACTACATAATATATATTACATATATTATTATATGTTTCAACCATAAAAATGGTTTCATTACCAAATTTATATATAGTAATAGAATTTTAAAACCCATCATCCTTGAATGTGATAAATTAACACATCTCAAATGGTGTTTTCATTTCTAGTATAAAAGGAGGGAAAATGAGAGATGATGATGAATTGTAATATTAAACATTAAAAAATTATATTAAATTTAATTTATTGTATTTATAATTACATTAGGAATAAATAAGGTGAGTAAATAAAAATAAATAAAGAAACTTGAGAGAAAATAAAAGCAATGAAAATGGGAATTTAACTCTTGAATTTATCTTCCTTGAGAGCCTCTTTAGGGGAGAGGATTTGGTATTTTGAATAAAACAAGTGCTGTTGGATGTGGGGAGAATCTTGGAAGGATATTTTATCAGAATTTAGACAATGAATAAGGCTTGGTGGGAGTGAAGAGAAGAGGGAGTGAGGGGTGGTTTTTATAATGGAGGAGAGGAGGGTTTTTCCATTATTTAATCATTATTTTATTATTTTGGATCAAGACTATGAATATTATTGATTCTTCTAACTCCAAATAGTAATAATTTCATGTGACTTCAGACCAATGGTAGTTTACATCATTCATGACTCAATCATGATGTAGAAATTCATATATTTAGCATATTTCGTAAATTATCGAATTTCACTATTCACCAAAAATTCAAGTATTTCGAAAAAATACCAAAAATTCACCCTAACCCTTTTTCAAAGTGTATAATTCAAATATGAAATCCATTTTATCAAAATAATTTTCTAAATAAGAGAAATTTAATATTTAAATAAAATCATTATTTACATGAAAATACATATTTTAAATTTAAAACTGATTTTATAATACTTTTATAAATTAATTGATGTCTCCAAAAATTATTTTAAATTCATAGGAAAAAAAATTTATTTAAGAATAAATTTTATGAAAATTAATTTTATTTTAAATATATTTATTATTTTAAAATTTTAATAAAATATTTATTACTCACTAAAATATCAATACTTTGTTATTAGTTTTTAAAATATTCACTCTCGTTTATATGGTGCCTAGATTTTATTTATACTCACATGGGTGAGGTTACTATTCGAAAGGGTTAATTTCTATCCCTAAGGCTAAGTTGCTATTTTTAAGTGTAAGTTACTATTCACCAAAAATGTTTTTTGATCCTCTCAAACTCAAAATATCTTACAGATCGCAACTGTGTATGTCAATTTTTCAAAATTCAAATCACAGAAGCAGAAAAACTATGTTTATTAGATAGGTTATAACAAAGTTATTTTTCATAGAGACTTTTTTTTCATTTATTCAAAATTAATTTTTTTAAAATTCTTGGGGTGTTACAGTTCTCTTTTTATAAAATTTTGGGGTAGTTATATGGGAAGTAGCCAATGGAGGAGAATCTATCAACATGAAAATTTTATGGCATAAATTGTCTATTTAACATGAATATTCCCAAGGAAGACCCCATGAAACATGGAATTATTCCATAAATTAACTGTTTACAGTGTAAAAGTATTGTACATCCCGTTAAAATTGGGAAATTCCATTTTTTCTCATTATTTCAACCTTGTTTTTCATACCACTTCCTCACTCTTTTCTATTTTCAAGTATGTGGATAATGCTAGCTCTCCTCTTCCTCTTCCACTTAGGCTTTGAGGTATTTCCTCCACTAGAGCTTAGATTCCATCGTAGTTCATCACATTGGATAGGTAATGGTATGTCTATGTTTTTATTTAATTATTTTATTGGTTTGTATCATCATCTATAATGTTAATTATATGAGAGTTAATATTACATATTTTCAAAGTGTTTCATAATTCATCTAATTTCACTTGTTCTAGGCCAAATCATGGGATGATAATGGATAAGGATTATACTTCTAGTATATGGTAGGTGGTCTATGTCTTCTCCAAAAATTTCATTCTTGTTTATTTTATATTTTTTATGTTACACACACTGGGATTTCCATGCATTGCTCCTAAAATTTTTAATGCCTTAAATTAATGCATAGAACACGTTCATGGAGTTCCTTAGACCCATTAACATTGTTATCTAATAGAGACCTAACTTGAAACTATCACTTAAGGTGGGTTCAATTGAATGATTATATTAGTTATTCTTACTTAAAATCCAAAACACCTAGAGGGTGTGTTATGGTTTTCTATCATATTGGAACGAACAAAGTGAATTAGGGAAATTTTGTATAACATGGATTTTCCTTTTCCTTATGTAATTAAACACCCCTGAGGTGTGTTGATCTCACTACTTACAAGGGGATTGGTTTGACTAAAATAATGGAATTTCTAGTGTCATGTGTTTTAACATGGTCCCTTTTATAACTTGATGGTGAATTGATAAATGGATGTTGAAATGAAGATTGAAATGGATTCTTCCAAGGACCTATTTATAATGATAAAAATAAATAGTTGATATTATTAATTATACATTTGAATTATGTTATGCTTGAATTATGTATTAATGATTAAGTGATGTAAAATAAGAAATTCCTTACTTATTTATTGAAACTATTGGACATGATGTTCCTTATTTATTTATCGAAACTCTTAAACATGATGTTCATTATTTATTTATTGATACTGTTGGATATTATATCCATTATTTATTTTTTGAAACTATTGGACAGGATGATCCATATTTATTTATTGAATATATTGAACATGAAATTCCTTATTTATTTGTTGAAATTGTTTTACATGATGTTCCTTATTTATTTATTTAAACTAATGTACATGATGTTCCATATTTATTTATTTAAACTATCAGACATGATATTCAATATTTATTTATTGAAACTATTGTATAATACATTATTTATTTATTTATTTAAACTATTGGACATGATGACCCCCCTTATTTATTGTAATTTCTAGACATGATACTCCTTAGTTAAATATGTAATCCCCATGTGATTATCTTTCATGGATGCCTTGGATATATTCCATAGGTCTCGGGTTGAATTATATAAAATGTAAATGATTGGAAATATTTTGCCTTAGGAATAAGCAGGTTGAATCGACCAAGTATCCCATTGGGAAAACCAAGTTGATATATCCATAATATATTACATTTTTTCTTTATTTATGAAATAAATGTATATTATTACATTTTATATTCAAATACTATATTTTCATTAGAAAAGTTGGTTTTGGCCTATTGAGTTTTACTCGCACCCTTTTTGGACCTCCATTTGGTAACGAGACATATCTCTTGACTACATATTAAGACATGATTTTTGCTTCTCGGATGTTGTCTCTTCTGAGCTAGGACTTCACAAATGAGTAGCGATTGATCATGTACTCATGATACATTTGGGAGATAGACACTTATATTTATTTATTATTTTTATATTTATCAAAATTTTATGTATTAACCACTGTATATAGGCTTCTCTATATTTATATATTAGCATGTTCATGCATGGTTTATTTTATTGCAACTTTCTAGGTTGGTTGTTTTCTATTACTTTTTAGTCATTGTTTTCTTCCATTTTCTTCATTTACATAAGCTTCCTCTATTTTTATTACTAATTCAGAGGGTATAGTCTCCCCACTGTATGACCTTTATCCCATCCCAACTAGTCAGCAGCCTATGGTGTATGGGGAGGCACACTTGAGGCCTTGTTTCTAAAAAATATGATTACTGTTATAGAGTAAACTGGTTTAGGATGTGACAAATTGGTATCACAGAGGTTATTTTTTCTTTGACTTACTATTTTGGGATGGTATATTAGAGACTAGGAATGTGTCAGAACTTGGTAAATACATTGTTTCTAGGAATGGCCAACCCATGTATGGGGTAAAGATCTTGTTTCTAGGGATGGTAGGTTACTTCATGTATTTCTTTATTTTAGTTGATCCTTAATTCACATTGATTTATTTATATATTATTCCTATATTTGTATCTTTATAATATTTTACTCTATGCCCAGTAAGGAAAGAGATGAGGTGCATTCATGCCTAATTTCAGGCACATTAGACTCACATGTCATTGATATGCTTATATATATATACCATGCTTGTGTCATTATGTTCCATGTTTATCCATACACCATGCTCATGTGATTATTTAGTATAATTAACTATACACCATGCTCATGTGACTACTTTGCATGCTCACTTACATGCAATTCTTATGTGATCTCCAAAATTTAATATCTATATCTTTTATATACATGATAGGTTTCCTTTTTATGGTTATAATGTATGGTTAGATAAATAAAGTGTCTACATCAACTTAAATGGGCTTTTCCCACATAGCTTTATGATGAAATTATTTATAACTAACTAGATATTAATTAATGAAATGAAATGGTTTTACATAGGTAAATTAATTATTTTTAATGGTATTTTAAAATGTTCCATGATGGATATTGGTTAAATAGTGTGTCAATTTCAACCAATAAAGGGATGTACCTCTATAAAATGGTAACAATGAACCATATAACTGAATCCTCTTATGATCATCTTGAAACTTGAAGGTTAATTTTAGAATTGTATTCATAGATATAACCTTGTTCATGGAGTGTTGAATTTATGATAATTTAATGGTTATGTGTTTCCCTTAAGTGGGATTCAAATTATAATTCATTGATAATTGAATCCATAAATTAGTAGTGGATTAACATATAATTGAACCTAGATTGGTATGATGAGTACCTTATAGATCACCTTAATTCTAGCATGATTAATACTTTACTCCATGGGGGTATGTTAATGATAAATTGGGATATTTATTTAAAGTGTCCAAAAGCACTCATATATACTCGACAAGCTCGTCCCTCTCAGTCATCGACCTCCATGCCCTAGGGTTTGATGGTCGTTTCACTAGACCCTACCCACTCAGTGGGGGGGGGGGTTATTCTGATACCTAATGATGGAGGTTTAAATCTACTATTTTCTCCCTTCTCGAACCCTGAGTGCATCCCCCCTTTCCCCTAATTTCTCTTAGCCTGAAGGTTCTAGAGTTATTTTATGGTTCCCCAAAATTGTCGATTTCAAATTGGGAGTTCATTAATGCATCCTCATTGCTGCATCAACCACTTATTAAAAGATTCAAACACTGTCGGCCATCTATCGAAGCATTATATCACTTCACCTTTTGTTCTTGTAGTTTATAATAGCACATGATAGTAGGGATCCTCAACTCCAAACACATCATGATAAGGTTCGCCATAGAGGAGGACTTGATTCTGGCCTGGTCATTTGCACCTCAAATATTCATTGGATATCTATTTACCCTCATCAAATTGTCATACAACTTCCATATGAAACGTGAGTCAACTATAATATTGGTATGGGTAAGATTGACAGAACTTCTGATTCGGTTTTAAAATCTATCGATTATTTGTATGCATGGAAACCTCATTAGTCGTTACCTCTGTTCGAATACAAGAACTAGTGATGTTTTCCATCTAATTTACCCTAGAATATGTGTTGAAGTTGACATGTCAAAGCTACGAGTTGAGTTATTTTGGGTCACTGTAGGTGAAGATTTATGTTATAAGAAATTTTTTATCTTCAATTCCTTGTATGAATTTTGTCCTAGGTGTATGAAAATGGGGCATATAATGGATGATTGCAGATGTGGGAAACGGATGTGGAAGTAGTCTGGCCTAGGCACTAAGAAGATGAGTTTAGTCCCAAGTGTGGCTTCAATTTTTAGTGTTATTCCCTTTGTGGTAGAGCACAGTGGACCAGGTTCTAGTTGTGAGTTGGTTTCCCCTGAATGACTTCACAAATAGGTTGTGATGACTTTGAACATACAGGAATATGTCCAAGGGTGACAAAGCACAAAGACATGCCTCTGGATCCAAAATTTTCTGACATTTTTTCTAGATTGAAGCATGATCTATGAGTGGAGAGTTCCACAAATATGGTTGTGATTAAGGGTGATGAAGAGGCTTAAAGAGATGGTATTGTGGGAGTATCTATTTCAGATAAAATATAGGACAAGTGAGTAACCTAGACACATTCAGTTGATTCATATGTTGAGTTAGTCTGGCCAGGGAAAGGTAACTTTGATGGAGGCCAGGAAGAGGTCCATAAGGGAAAAAATAGGTCAAGTCCTAGAAGGAAGGTGGTTGACATCGAACAGGGTTATTTTATTTATGTTTGTCTAACAATGATTTGTGCAAGAGCTTGAAATTTTCTCAGTCAGGTTCTCTATGAAGGAGCATAAGGCCCATGTGAGTGAATCCAATGATGATAATTCCATCCAATTAGATGAATATTCAGATGAAGATGGTTTAGGTAATAGGCTTCAAAATCTATGAAGTAGCAAGATCCACAGGGGTATTCACAAATAGAGAAATTACTACTCATATTTTCCACATCATATGGAGACTAGATCTACGAATAATTAGAAAAATAATATGGTGGATAGTGAACCTCATAAGGTTCTCTACCAATATGTAGAATCTATTGTAGTTCTTGATAAGTATTTGGAATTTTATATACACTCAAGAGAAGAGATGTTGTCATATTTTTTGACGATTAATGATATGGATTAAGATACCAATAGGATGATGAGAATGTTATTAAAGGTATTTCCTAATGAATAGTATTGATCTTGGATCAACAAGTAGGATCTTATAATGATAAGGGGTTTAATGATGGGTAGATCAATGTAGAGAAGAACATTCAATCTGGGAAACGATGGCATTCAGGTTTGAAGATCTTTTATTTGATGAACAAGATACACAGGTAAACACTCTCTTCTACAAGTTGTTAAGGGAGATAAAATATGGTATACTTAAGTCGTCTTTTAATGAATCCATTATTTCCTTTTGTGCTTGAACTTTTGGTTTCTATCTTTTTCTTCAAAATTTTATGATAAAAGAAATTTTGATTTTCAGTCAGTCCAAAACCACTCATATTGTATTACATAGTAGTTTTTTGTGAAATCTTACCTAACATATACCTCTTAAATTATAAAATATCATTTATCTAGTTTTTGAGATTAGTCAATATGAGGCATTATTTAATTAAAATGTTAGTTACAACCTAAAGAGTGTTTTACTCTATAGATTATTAGTGGAATTTTTTTTAACTAGTCTTTTTGTGAGAACATAGGGATAAATAAAAGGTTAAAAGTAAATTATGTGATAATTTTCTTATAATTTAGTGATACATCAGCTAAATAATGTGCCAGTTCTAGCATATAAAACATTTCTATTATCATTGGTACTTAAAATCACATATTTTTTATCCCCTTTAATGTTTATAAAAAATATTTTAGTTGTGAAATGGATTAAATAATTCCTTCAAGAGGTTTTAATAATGAAGGACACTCATATAGGGATTAGATAAAATATTTCCACGAGAATTACCATGGATGGGAACATCGATTTTTTTTTTCAAAAGTCTTAGTGGCCTTATTCTATTATATTGAACCAAATAGATATGTAGTAGATCATATTCACCACTTAGATATGGACTAGTATTATAGTTGATTCCTTATGATAAATTAAGGGTTTCCCCATTGTGGTAGATCCCTTGTAATTTAAGAATATGGTATAATTTTAATCCAAGTTCTTAGCCACATTAAGAATTGTCCCTTGACTGTTTTAGTAGGTTTGGATAATTAATTTATAAAAAGACACATATGGGGAGGTAGGTGGGTTTCTTGTGAGTTAAACCTCAATGTGGTATTACCGTATGAAGATACCCAGTGATTTTCATCTCTTTATCCATTTTTTAGCATTGTGACCCACTTGAGAGCACTCCTCTATGAAGATACTCAGATATAATCAGGACCTGGTAGGATAAAGCATAGAAGGTGATGTCTTTTTTCCTATGTTGATAGATTTTGAACCTTGTGGATTGATGTTATTTTTAAATACCTCATTTTTATCTATCTAGAGATATTTTACAGGCACATTATATTCCATGTAGTATAGGCCTCATGTGGGATGTTTTTCTCATGTGATAGAACTTTTAGACTATGTGGACGAACCTATTATTTACTTTCTATATTTATTGGTAGGGTTAGGTGGGAGTCTTAGAGTCCCTTTTCTTTGACTTGATCCTTAGTGGGTCATTGGTTTAACTGATTAGGGAAAACATAATAGATGATTTTTTCATGTTTAAAGGATTCCTTTTTAGATGGTGACTTTGTTTGTATGCTTATTTTGATATTGAGGTAGAATAAGTTCCCGGGTTTTGCAATATTGAATTGTTCATGTCTACATTTTTTTGAGTAAGAGCCTAGGATTTTTAGGTATTGAGAACAACTTTAATGAAAAGGATTATTCAAGGTTCTTGGATCAGTTAACCAATGGTTGTATGGTTGATTCCCTTATTTATGAAACATATTAGAGAGGAAAGTGGTCATTAGGTAAATCATGACACTTGTGGGATTCCATATTTTAGAGAGGAGTTCCAAGGGAGCTCCTAGTATGTTAAGACTGACATGCCATACAACACAATCATCTTTTCATTGTTAGTGGATGACTCATGGAAGTGAGAATCAAATCTTGAATCAGGTTGTATAGAGTGTACACCCATTGTGTATGATAATTCTAGTTCAATCTAGTTTTCTATGGTGAATGGTTGATATGGAATTTCTATAAGTGGATGGGTGTGGGCTGAGGTTTTATGGTTTCAACAATGGAACATGGGGGCATGATGACCCAAGGAATTTGGTAAATTAAAGAAAGTTCCTATGATGAGTGATATGTTAGAAATAAACTAGGTGTCATAAGATAGTTGACTAGTGGTTGGACCTTAACATGAATTTTTGGTAGACGTGGTGTCAGTGATTGGTTAAAGAGTGTATATCCTGGTTTTATTTGAGAATTGGTTAGGGGAGAGATACATGTATATTGATGGAATCTTAGTGTACTCCTATTTTCGATATTATCATTCCCAATATCTTAATTCAATCCTGAGTACATGATAGAGTGTTAGTTATATGCTGATCTATATAAATATATTTTCTAATTGGAGGAGGGACTCTAATGAAATCACCCTCTATGAGAAGTTTTGGTTAATCCAAATGGTGGGAGTACCCTAATGGACATTTAAGGGTGATGACCCTTGTAAAGATTTGAAATTCATCAAGAACCATGGAAACTATTTTTGGGATGAAATAATGAGTCAAGGTTGATTCTATGTTAGAACTCATAGATTGAGAGGGTTCTAATCTATTCCAGTTATTATGTCCTAGGATAGATAGGGAATGGGTTTTTTAATTAGGAGTTTGTTTCATTTTATAAACGTTAAGGACTCTCCTAAGGTGGGTAGTGGGACATCAGTTATTGGTGGGTGACCCTCTTCTGAGAAGGTTCATGGGACCTTGAGACCGGTTTTGTGATGGTCATTTTAGCTCTCATATATTTTCCATAAATGTAATAATTTATGTATGGATTTCTCAATAAATTACAAGTAAAATCCTAAGTGTGGGTGTCAGGACCAAGATGGATTGTGATGATCCAAGATATTTGGGATTAGATATGTGATGGTGCTTGTGCTATGTCATGGTCAAATTTTTGGATAGGGGATGGTTTATCCTAAATACATCATTGGAAGTTAGTTAAAGGATTCTGTGAGCATGATCAGAATGATCTAAATATGCCTTGTAACAAGTTATTGAGTGTCGGGTTTTGGTTATCTGTCTGTTTTTGAAGGTGAACATTTTCCAATGTAGTCTGTCGAAGGTAGTTCAACTTGATTTACCTCAAATATTGGATGTGGTTGGTGAGGAAATGCATCAGATTAACTATTGGTTTGAGATTGGAATTGTCAAAATTTGGTGGGATCTTCTCGAGGTAAAATCGACACGGCCGGGTTAAGCTGGGTCAATTGTGAATCTTTCATTTAGATCAAATTGAGAATCATTTTAAGACTTTCATTTCAATTTTAGGGAATATTTCAATTATAAATTATGACTGTGGTAGAACCTTGTATCATAATTTTTTGATAAATTTTATAACCTATAGTAGGAAATTCAATAGGATAATTGATGAAAGTAATGAAAAATTGATCATGTCTTGGGTTAGATGGGATCTATTAAGCATCTAATTAGTGTTTCATTGGTGGTTATGAGTGTTGGATCAGGTTTTAGTGATTTTTGCACCATATTCTTAAAGTGACATTTGGAAGCATGTTGGGTGTTCAAAACGGAAATTTGGATATTGATTGGAAATTTATTAACCTAGTAGGCCAGGTGATGTTTTTATTATGTACCAAGGCTTCTTAACAAAGATAAGCTATAAAGTGGGGAGGTTGTAAGATCCTATATTTTCCCAGTTACATACTTCTTTATTTTCAGTTGTTTTCTTTGGACACTATTTAATGGTTTTTTGATCTTTTGGGGGTAGTTTTGTGGCAATCTGAAAAGGGGGGAGAGCTTGTCTACAATACAAATTTATGTTGTAAATTGTTAATTTATGATGTAAATTGTCAATTTATTGCATACAGTTTCCAAGGATGTCCTCATAAAATGGATACTTATTGAATAACTTACCCTTTTACATCATAAAATCATCATTTAGACTGTAAAAAATGGGGATATTCCATTTTTACCCCAAATAATTTCAACCTTATTTTCCCTCATTCATCCTCCCACTTTTCCTTTCACATATCAGCAGAGCGTGGGAGATCTCCTCTAACTCTTATACATAGTCATTGAGGTATCACCTCCATATGATCATGGATTTTACTATCATATGTTATGTTGGATATCAAATTTTAATTACGTGTTTCCTTTTGGTTATTTTTTTATCACCATCTTCAATTTTATATCTTTACAAGATAATATTCCCTATTTTTAGGTCATTTGTCTTTTCTTTTTATTTCTCTCATTCCAATCCAAATAATAGGATGATACTGGATTAGTATACTTCTATCTATATAATTATGGTGTTCTATTTATTTTATCTAATAGTATCTCATGATTATGTTATATTTCAATTTTTACACACGATGGACTTTCCGTGAATTTGTACTAAAATATGGACTACCTTAAATTGAATTCTTATACCAGAATATTGATGTTACCTAGACCCTTTCACATAGATGAAGTTTGGAGACCTCACCTGGAACCACCACTGAAGGTGGGTTCAATTGAATTATTATATTAATTTTTCTTACTTAAAAACCAAAACACCCAATGAGTGTGTTGGGGTTGTAAGTCATAGAAGAAGAACCTAATTGAATTAGTGAAATGGTGTATAATATGGATAATCCTTTTTATTATTTAATTAAACCACACTTAGGATGTATTCATATCACCACTTTCTAGGAGAATTTCATACCTGAATTAGTCAAATTTATAGTGGAATGTGTTTTAACATGGACCCTTCTATCAATTGAGAGTGAATTGATAAATGGATTTTGAAATGAAGATAAGAATGGATTCTTCCCATGACTTATGTGTAATTATTAAAATAAATTATTGATTATTATTAATTGGAAATTGGAATTAGGTTATTCTTGAATGAAGTATGAATGATTAAATGATGTTGGACATGATGTTCCTTACTTATTTATGGAATCTTTCAATAATGATTTCGCTTATTTATTTATTGAGACTTTTGGATAAGATATTCCTTATTTATTAACTGAATTTGTCAGATATGATGTTTATTACTTAGTTATTGAAACAGTATGACATTTTTTTCCGTATATATTTATTGAAACTATCATAAATGGCATTTGATATTTATATATTGGAACTATCAGACAAAATTTTCTTTATTTATTTTTTGAAAATTTTGGACATGATTTTCCTTATTTATTTATTGAAACTATTGAACATGAAATTAAATATTTATTTATTGAAAATTTCAAACAAGATGTTACTTATTTATTCACTTAAACTTTCAAAACTGAAGTTCTTTATTTATTTGTTGAAACTATCATACATGATGTTCCATATTTATTTATTGAAACTATTGGGCATGAAGATCTTCCTTATTTATTTTATTTGATTGAATTGATACTCATTAATTAAATATGAAATACCCATATGATTATATTCAATGGATTCCTTGATTAAAATCCATGGGTCCTGGGCTGATTTAAATAAATTTTATATATTCAAATATATTTTGTCTTTTGAAAAAGCAGGTAGAACCGAATTGGAATACCATAGGGAACCCGAGCTGATATGGTCATCGTTTATTAGATTTCAAATTTAAATATTATATACCTATACACTATTACATTTTTTATTTATAGATGTGATTTTTAATAGATACCATTGGAGGCGATCTTCTAAGTTTTACTCACTCCCTGTTTGGGCCATCATTTGGTACCCAAACAACACTTCTGACTGCATATTAGGATTTGGTTTGTTATTCTTTTCCATTGTATCATCTAGGGTAGGAATTTTCATGGGTGTACTGATTGATCTTGTAATTTTTTTCCATTCAAAGTTGGATACTTTTTTTACTAGACTTGTGTTATGTATTACCTGTTGTATATTGATTTCTCTGTATTTATGATTTAGAATTTTCATGAATGGTTGATTTTATTTTTACCTTTAAGGTTGGATATTTTATATTACTTGTCACCTATCATTTTCTTATATTGGATCCATTTATTTAATCCCCCTATGTTTATTACTAGTATAGAGGTTATAATCTCCCCATTGTACCACCTTTAGACTCTCACTACTAATCCAAATCTACTAACATATGGGGAGGTACGCTTGAGGTTATATATCCAACCATTCTATTTACTATTATAGAGTGAATTGTTTTAGGACATGACATGACCATTGTATATAAAAACAAGTATTCCTTTCATATTTTCAATAAAAAATAAAAATTAAGTCATTGAAAAAACAACAAGAAGATCCATTTAAAATATTTTTATATAAAGTAAAATATAAGAAAAACAGAATTTAATAAATATTTAAATAATGTTAAAAACATTCATGAAATCATTTTAAATAAAATACGGATATGGAAGAAAACTTTCTTGGGCAAAGAGGGAAATAAAGTCGTTTTTACTTAAAAACATAATTTTTGTCTCTTTTGATTTTAAAGAGATAAAAAATAATATAAAACATGTAATAACTAGAAATAAAAAGTGTATAATGAAAAATAAAATATTTTGTAGGTATATATCATATAATTTCATCATTACAAAATTAATCATGATCAATCTCTCAAAATAATAGATTGTAACATAAAACCTTTACATCAAGTCCATCTTGCTTCATAAGAGATCTAACCACTTGTATAATAAATTTAAATTTATTAAATTTATATACCATAAACATATTCATATATTTAATACCATACATTATTTTATTATAAAATCTTATCACCCATTCATTTACAATATTTCATTATCATCATCATTTTTTGTATTAATTGTTTTATTTTTCATGTATATTTTAGTTCAGAAGTTATGGTCCTTGCACTTTGACCATGGATCCTTCGTATCCATAATTTTAATACTGATATAAAAATCATATATATTCTTTATATAAATATATATAAAAATTTATATAAATAAGTGGTGAAAAATTCATTACATCACTACATGGAGACGGTAGTCCTCACATACGCTTGAGTAATGTTTCTATTTTTTGATTGATGAAATGAAAAAAAGGAAAATAATAATTAACTTTTAAAAAATAATTATTACATAAAAAATCTAACATATATATATATACATTAAATATATCATAATAACCAGCCATGAAATATGGTAATGGAAAATGAATCATATCATTGTGTGGAGGTGGTAGTCCACACATATATATGTGTGATACTTTGGTCTTATATTTGACTGTCAAGATGTGGAAAATGGTTGTTCCGTCATCACGATAACATATTATTATATTTATGATACCTCATTCATAATGTTATTATGAATAAAATAGGTTTATAGGATGTATAATAAGAAATAAAATTGAATTTTTTTGGTTGATATATATATCTCTTCTTTGAGAGACCTCCTTTGGCTTAAACCTTAAGCCTTGAAAGATTGTTCTTAAGGGAATACCAAAAGATCAAGGATGGAGGTAAGGAATCTATAAATTTTTTATATTAGGTATTTTATAATCTAGATTCCTTATATGTTCTGAATAATGGAGGATAAGAGTTTCCCTTTCATAAGTGAGGGGAGGGACTCACATGCAATTTATTAAAAGATTTAACTAATTTAAGGTAACATTATTATGAAAGTGGAATAAAATAGACATGAATTATAATATTGGAAAATATATATTATAAAATAATAATTAAACAAGTTTATGTGACATTACTACCATTATATCTTAGTTTAACCCCCCCTGTAAACCTATTTTATTTGTAACTATGGTAAAACAAATTTATTAATTTTACAATTCATTTTGACCAAAAATTAAGTTGATCCTATTGAATTGTATTAATTATTATAATTTAAACTATTAAATACATTTTATTATATTCAATTTCTATATGTGTAATAATTTAATTTTAAATAAGCTTGAAAATTGCAACGAAATACCATTTTGAGATAAATATATTTTAATCATAAAACTAGATTTACTTCCACTCCATGGATTGTAAAAAATATATAATAAATGTTAAAATATATTATTGAATATATAATATATAATTTTAATTAAAATAATTATAAAATGTATAATAATATAATTTATTAAGATAAAAACACATTGTGCACATAAAAAAATTTAGAAAAGTTTGTTTTTAATCTCAGAAAAAAACTTATACAAAAATCATGTAAAATGATGATTAATATATAATTAATTATATAATTTATAATAAAATGATACTTATTATATTTTAAGATCAAATTAAAAATATAAGTTGATATTTAAAATTACTTGATTTTATTAAATGAAATGCATGTTTTTGAAAAAAGTGACATTTCTAGTATTCATTGAAAATAAATATTTTTAGAAAAATACTAAATATTCACCATAATATAATGTTGACAAGTTTATTAAAAAATAATAGTTTTTCCCTATATTAAAAGTTCTAAAAATTGTATAAATTAATTATAATGTGCATCCAATAAAAACCATTTTTTGAAAAAAAATATATTTTCGAAGTATAAAATGATATTATTGATATATGAGTACATAGTTATTATAAAGTAATCAAAAAAATAATTATTTAAAAAAATTATACACATTTTTAATGACATTTTTATTACTATTCATATATTCTAATTTAACAACAATGATATAAAAGATTACTATATCTTATTTTTTTAGACTCGAGGTTGCATATAGAGCAAGCTATTGAATACTTCATGTTTATTTAAAAGGAAATAAATAAAAACATTAGGGTGTTAAATTATACCTCATAAAAATGAATTATCCCATTGAAATGTATTAGATTTTATATTAAAAAATGAGTTTATCTCTGCTTCATCGCATCATCTAGTTACCACGTAGCTTTCTTGAATTTATGATTCCTCGGGATAACTTTAACAAGATGAGTAGTCTTATTCTGCAGATCATTATCTATAAGTTCCATGATTTATAAAAAAATTATTCATATTAAATATTATGCTTCAGAATTACAACTTATAATTTGAATAAATATGAAGGACTTTTTATATACTTCCTCAAAATTAATACATGTATTACATCATAAACTTGAGAGAGGTTTGGTTGAAGCACCAACATATAAGCTACAACCCCACTCAAGGAAAAATATAGAAGGGAAAAATATACCTAGGACTGATAATTCCATTATTTCAAAATCACATAACCTACTTCAATGTATAAATTCTTAGGAATACATTCTCACCAACTTTTAATTCCAAATCTCTTCGATGATTATTAGCATAACTCTGGTTTCACCTCTGAGATACCTTGATGTTATGTTGAATGGATATAAAATTATCTATCATATTATTAGCTATATCATATGCCAATATATTTATTTCTCTAAATTCATCCCAAAATTTGGAGTGATACACTTATTTATATATAGGGCTTTATAAGGAGCCATCTGAATGCTCGAGTAAAAGCAATTGTTGAAATAAAACATAACTAGAAGAAGTTGTTGATCAAAACAACCTTTTAGATATGGAGAATAGAATATAAATTTATCCCTATTAGTGTGAATAGTACTATCATAATTACCATATATATGAGTATGATATGTAGTACTAAAACATATCTTAGTATCCATATCTTATTGAATACTTCACCAGAATTTTGTGGTAAACCTCATATCTCGATCAAATGCAGTCGAATTTGGTACTCCCTGAAACCTTACCAATTCCTTAATATATATCCTTGAAATATTATAAATATATAAATCATCTTCTATAGTAATGAATTGTGCTAAATTAATAAGGTGATCAAGGACAACCTAAATATAATTTTAGCCTTTAGACATTTTGTGGAGTATGACGAAAAAATCCATGGTGATTTTTCCCATTTCAATTGTAGTATGGGTAATGGTTTTAAAATCCCCTTAGACTTACTTCTCACATCCTTACCTTACTAATATACGAAGAACAGAGGTACATATTCTTTAATATCTATCTTCAAGTTGTCCCACCAGAAATACTCTTTTATATCCCTATTAATCCTTGTACTTCCAGGATGAACAAAGAATGATGAGTTGTGGTCTTCTTCCAATATCTATTTGTTCATACCTAATATTTATGGAAAACATTCTTGATTCCTAAAATTTAAAGTTACATCACAATAAATGTTGAAATTGGGAACATGAATCACCTACTTTTTTAGTTCTACATCCTCCTCTTCCATCTCTTTAATCTTCACATGGATATATGGTTGAACACCCATTTGAGGAAGATAAGATTTTTCTAATTCCTTCAAGATTTCAAGGTCCATACCTTGAAAATACTAAAATATTGGATCTTTTATTATCCTAAACATAGAAAATATATCATAATCCTTTTAAATCAAATCAATATCCACCTTCTTCGCTTTCTTAGGGTGGTAATGTATTGATAATTCATATCTTTAATAAAATCCAAATATCTTCTCTAGAACATATTCAACCCTTTTAGAGTGAATATATATTGATAAATTTTATGATATATATATAATAAATATTTCTTTATAAAGATAACGCCTCTGTATCTTTAATACAAATATAACTTATTTCAACACCAAATCACGAGTTGAGTAATTTTTTTCATGAACATTAAATTGGTGTGATGAATAAGATATTTCTATATAAATATTCATAAGAACACATCTCATTCCCTTATTTGACTCTACAATATAAATAAAAAACCCTTATAAACTACAAGGTAGTCTTAGAAAAAATTCATCAACCAATATTCTCTTCATTTAAATGAAATTTTATTCACATTCATCTGTCCAAATGAACATCACTCCCTTCCAAGTTAACATTATGATTGGATTAGATAGATTAATAAATTATTTATAAAGTTTCAATAATATATAGTTCATCAAATAAAAAATTGGATCCTAGTCACAGTGAGTGGTATAAATAAATATAAAATAACTAATTTATTTAATAGATCCATATATATACTCTTTTATATAATTCTATAACCGAAAAATTAATCTTTCTGAAGCTAAAATTCGCACTTGGTAAATTTTTCATACAGTTTATCCTTCATTAGGGTCTTCAGTACAATCATAAATAAATCTTAATTTTATTACTTTATCTTATAATATATAATGATATCTTCTATAAATACTACCATACAATTATCAAGGTATTATCTAAAGGATCTATTAATTAAATCCATGATGATAGTGTGGGAATTAGTAAGACCTAATGACCTCACAATAAATTCATAGTTTTCATAAATAACACAAAAGGCTTACATAGGCATGTAATCACTTTCGAATATATAATTATAATATCTATATCAAATTGAAATCTAGGAAAAATATTGTTGTCTTGATAATTGATCAGAAAAATCATCAATTTGGGGTAGAGGATACTGATTATTGATCATGATCATTCTATGTTCTGGATACTCAATATAGAGTTTAATTGATCCATCATTATTATTAAAAAAAGAATAGTTTCACCCCAAGGTAACAAACGTGCCTAAATTAACCTCTTATCAAGATTCTCCTAGAGTTGCTTCTTCAATTCGTGCAACTCAGTTTGAGCCATTCTACATGGGATCTTCAAAATAGGTGGTGCATTGGGTATAATTTCTATTAAAAACAAAACTTCATGATACATAGGAAGAATATGAAACTCTTATATAAATACATCAACAAAATATCATATAATAGGTATATCTTCGATGTTGAGTTCCTCCCCAACCATATGAGATAGTAACCTCCTTTGAATAAGATTGAAGACTCATGCAATGAATGTAATTTCATTGGGAAGTTCATATTTATACTCACACTAATAAATATTCATTGTATGTTTTAAAATATAAAATTTTAATTCATCTCCTTGATAATCAATATGGTATTTATATAAATAAAAACAATCCATGGAAAAAATAACATCAAATTCAACTAGATATAGAATCAAGATATTTACAGGAATCACATTCCCATAAACTTCGATTTGGGAAGAATTATAGATATGAGATATGAGAAGAATACCATTAATGTTTTTATTATAATTTAAAAAATAATCATTGAGGTGGTAATGTGATACCATTAGAAAATTATTCATATATAAAAGAGAGGGTAGATCAATAATAAAATAATACATTGGTTGTTCTAGAGTGGATGGTAAGTTTACCTTTGACCACTTATTTATCATACCCCACATTGAAAATAATGATGAAATTATATTTCTCTTTTTCTATAGGATTAATAGGTTTTTGAGTTTAATAATTTTCATTAACCCACATATGTGAGTACTAGTTAGTATAATACCCATACTCTTTGAATTTCAAAAATTGGAGTGTGGGTGTTGTATTAAATTGAGATTTCTATCCATTCACATCAATATCTAACTTCTTCTCACCACTTAAACATTTAATTTCATGATAAAATTACATTAAAACATAGAAAATTTATTATTCCCCATATATATTGAACCTAGTTTTTCATGTAAGGATTCAGAATATTTTAAGGAATATTTCCAAATCTAGATGCTAAGTTGGCTTTGGATTCTGGGGTCCAGAGATCCTCTGTGTGGTCATTTGAATGATATTAAATATATTTTATCATGTGTATGTATTTTAATAGTAAATGTAAAAAAATATTTTTCAAATACTCAGATTGGAAATATGAGATTGTGTTTGAGTTCAAAATATAGTTTTTTACCTTGGTGTGACATAAAATTTGGGGGCATCAGGTACCTAGTTGGAGAAGACTGTAGGCAGGGTGATAAATGGTGGATTATTAGTTTAATAAAATTTAAATCAATAAACATACCCCCACCCCATTTTTATTCCTCTGTGTGGAAGGGGGATGATAGTTTCTCCCAGGGTGATGGATGGACTGAGGAAAAACCATGGCAAGGAGGTGCCGATGATCCCAGTTTTTGTTGGAAATCGCTCTCGGATCGTGGTGCAGCAGCTTCATAGTGTGGATCTAGACTCGAAGCTTTGAAGCATCACCATAAGGTAGGTGGATTTATGATCTTTACATCCCAAGACACTTTGATTAATTTTTTTATGTTTTTATATCCCTAACACAACTACAAGGTACCATATGGGGGTCGATCTATGGTTTTTGAGTGAAAATCCAGGGTTTTCAGTTCCATTTAATAAATTTTCGTTCTAAATTTCCAACCACACAGTGTGTAGTTCAACAGAACACACAATATTTTCATACCATTTGGAAAAGATGTAATTTTGGGACTGTATGTCATGTAATGGAGTTACACTCTATGTAGTGAGATCAGGTCGTGTGGCCAAGGGACATGTCCAGTCTTGTCGTGTCAAAGGAAATGGTTTTGTGCTAGTACATAGACATTGGTTGAGTTACCAAACATGGCCAAAAGGACACACAATTGGCCTAAATAATAATTACATGTCATGTACGGTGGGTACATTCCAGGTTTGGTTACGTGGCTAGCCATTCATGTATGGAAAATAACAATACCAAGGGTTTAGGTAAGGTCACATGTTGTGTTTCATGGTGCACATTCCATTTATTAATTTATATACATGTCATGTAACTTCAAGGAACATGGCCAGTGTCTGGTGTTGAAATACAGTCCATGTACTATGGGTAAACACTTTGTTATCCCCTTAGAGTATTTTATCCCCCATTCATCTCCTTTATCTTGTTGTAGATAAAGGTTTGAGAATTGTCTAACCTAAGTAGTTTTCTACATAGGATGTGATGGTGGCATCGGTCTAGGATTTTGATATGCAATATGATGTGACGTTGTAGGTTTCTTTAGTTTGAATTATATAGACTAGCAGTGGATGAGTGACTTCCCTTCCTCTTTTCCTCTGGGGGTATAGTGTGTCATTACATCCAAATAATAGGATCATGACCCATTTTTTTCTTCTATGAGGACATGCAATATGGTTGTGTTCCCATTTTCTTGAGTGAGTTGTCTCAATACCCTTTGACTATAGACTAATTACCATAGAGTATATATCCCTCTGAGTGGTCTTGAGAGGTTTTTATATCCTTTCATATTTATCATGATAGGGTTTTTGGTATCAGTGTTTCCAATATTTTCATGGGCATCGATATTCTAACCATGAGAATGTTTCGAGTATGGGATAGAGACCCCAGTGAGCTTTGGGAACTGACCCCCTATCGGTGTATTGAGATATAATATTTTAGATGGTGTAGTATTCCATTGGAGTGTGTATCTCGGATGAATCCTCTCAGTATACAGTGTATTTTTATTAAGGTGGTATCCCTAGGAAGCATTTTATTTAATCAACATGAAGATATCTATGTAGGCTTCGATCCTCTTCATAGAGAGTTGTTCCAGATTTCAGGATATACTGTGATACCCATTTCTGTGATCCATGTTATAGTTAGGGTTCATAGTATCCCCTTGTAGTCCTAAGAGTGATCCCCTATCTATGTTTGGAGATCTAATGGGTTACTAGGAGAATTTCTCCATAGATAATTCTAATGAGAGTTCCCTCTCAGATAGTTACCACTAGGAATGACATGGTTTTTCCATCAATTAATCAATACCTTTTAGAGTTACATATACTACTTTACATCCATCTGAGATGTCTAGGCTTTTATAGTGAGTAATCTGGGATGAACAATGCATTAGAACCTCAAATTGGTTGTTGTGGATGGTTTAATGGTTGGGACTGTGAGACTTGGAATCTATTTTTAGTATATCTAAGATATTCTGGGAGACCTTGCGATATGTTTCATCACCCATGACATACCATGGTTTTTAAGATGATAGGTTTTTAATTGATGAGGAATGTCGGGATGGATCTCTCTCTCTCTCTCATGTATCCTCATTTGTATCTTAGGTGAGTTAACTGATTTCTTTCATTTATTCCCTTTTGTTATGGGTTTTTAGGGAGATTTCTAGGTGTTTTTATTTACTCACCCCTACATGTGCTCTGCTCGTACATGTTATGTCTTGTACAGACTATAAGTTTTCTACCACTATCCATAGGGGAATAGGAGCGAGTAAATCATAGTTATAGCATAGGAAAACTGGGGAGTGTATCGGTTGTGCATTTGGTATCAGTCCTCTCCTTCTAAGCAGGTCAGACTCTTTTACATTTTTTCTCTTGGTGGGCTTGTATTATACCCTTTGATCACTTTCCAGTAATTTTTTCACACTATAATGTAGGATATATGAATGCATGCATTTTTTATCATTCTTATATTTACCTCAATACTTTTTCATTGTGATTATTTTGGGTTCATGCATACAAGTACCATTAGCTAGAGACTACCATGTGTGTGATATTACCACTCGGTTCTAGTCACTAGACCTTTTCTTAGTATTGGTGAGAATAGGGTAGTGGCAGTTCAACATTCTGTCATCCAGGTGGGCCCTAGTGGGCCTCTTCATTATGCCTTAAGTTGATTTCCTCTAGTTTTCATTCCACACTTCTTTCATTAAGGAAGACTCATTTTCTTCCCCTCATGTTTTCTATCATAATTTTCATTGAATTACACCTTTATATTTTTATGAAAACCATTATATTGATGTGTAACACCAATTTATACATTGATATAAAATCAAATTATTTATTTATATCTAATAAATTCTATTGTGCCTAGTTCCATTCTAATACTTGGTTTTAAGCTAGGGAATAATTAATTTATCTTGCTTTCCAGTTCAATGATAACACCATAAGAATACCTCACAAGTATTGTAAAAATTTCCTTGTATGTACTAATGGATTCATCCCCATTTTTCTTTATCTCAAGGTATTCCTTCTCCTTTTATAATGAATGAATATGGGGAAAGATCTTATTAAAAAATAAGATCCTAAATTAATCTCACTCTATATAGTTATTTTTTGTATTCTCTATAAAAGTACACCATTAATATTATTTTCCTTTAAAATGAAAAAACAAATAAAATAACTATTTGGTTATATGAAAATTGGAGAATATAAAATAGATTTTAAATTGTACCGGTCTATTTATCATAAATTATTGGATCAGCAGACCCAATAAAATAAGGTGGGCATGGCCTCATGAAGGAATTAATAGTTCATTTCTCCCTCCTTTTATAGTTAAAAATCTTAGCATGATTCATGGATTGATAATGTTATGTAATAAAATCAAAAATAATTTTCATTATATCTCCCATAACATACAGTTTCTTGGAAGGACAATAATTTAATTTTCCATCACATTCTGTATTAATAAAATTCTTCGGGTTCCTTTCCTTTATAGAAACCAAAAAACACCTAATGAGAAATACTAATCATATTATGAAATTATATAATCATGAAAATAAATTATAGGATGTATAAATATTTACACCTTCTTTACAATATATGACACCATATGTTTAAACTAGGTTATCCATGGTTATTATCCCTCTAAATCATTCATAATGGTTAAAAAATAAAACATGAATTAACCCATGAAAATCCCATGGGAGTTTTTTTCCAGGTGTGTAGTATTATAACCACTTATCATGCACTAGTGATGATTAAGTTAAAACCCAATTCTCCCCCATTAATTTTTTTACCCCTAGGTATATTTATTCCACATTCTCATCTACTTTAGTATCTAGACCTAGATGTATTTTCTATTAAAACCACACTCCTTTCATTATAATAACATAAAATATTCTCCTATAATTATTTTTAAACTAAGGGTTCTCACTAAATTTTTATCATGCTAGTTTCTAAAAAAACAAAATCATCATCTAATACCAAGTATAGACAACAAACATTACATACATAAATATTACATCAATTTATATCAATATTAAATAAATTTCATAATAATATGTGCTTTATGACTATAAAGGTTTCAGGTCTTTAGAAACATGGATACATAAAAAACTAGTCCACGAAATATATACACGATCTCCCACAAAATTATTTACCACTATCACCCATATTGGACATATCATAATTAAAACCTTTATTTATATTTAAGGGAAAATAAATATAAGAAAGGGTGAGATCAGAACCATAGTGAGGTTGAACAATTGATATATCAATCAATTATCATATATAAGAATATCATAATCAAAAGGGTATGAGAACATGATATTAAAATTTTAAATTCATACCCAATGATTTATATATTCATAATCATGATTCATGGCATAAATCCTGGAAGTTTGTAAGACATGAATCATAATGGAGTCAAAGAATATGATCCATGAGAGCATAGAATTGACATAGTATCCTGTCATAAAAGAGTGGAATAAAGTGTGGAATAATCTTAATCCTGGAAATATAATGTTAAGGAAACCCAACAATAAATTAAACACATGTTAGGCATGGTCTAAAAACCATTATTCCTACTTTATTATTGGTATAAACTCCCATGTAAACTCTTTTTGGTCTTGGGATTACCTCACTTGTACCCTCTTTTGGGCATGGGATAACCTCCCATTTACCCACTTTTGTTCTTGGTATAACCTATCATGTACCCTTTAATCTCATAAAACATTATTATTTTCCCAACACATTAGATGGATATAATAGCCCCAGCCATCACATAATCATAAACCATTCTTATGAATTTTATAAGTTCATTAAAATATTAATCATTTAATTATGTCTTAATTCGTGGAAAATAAAATGGGTTTCATCAATATTATATCATCATAATAATAAATCATCTGGAGAAAGAAAACATATATTAACATTGTAGATTATCCCTAATAAAGTATAGGAAACATCTAAGGATGATATTATAAAAGAAAATACCTTTAAAATATCATTGGAACACTTCTTCAAGAAAATACACTTTTCATTTTTGAAATCACATAATTAAAATATAAAAATTTAAAAAATATTATGGAAAATTTTTACTTTAAAAATAACTATGGAAAAAGGTAAATTAAACTTCAAATAAAATACTATTCATTATTTTAGGATAATTATTTCATCTAGTGTTTGTAAAAAATAAATATTCCTTTTACATTTTTGATAAAAAGTAAAAAGTATCCCCTTTGGAAAATGAAAGGAATATTCCATTAAAATATTTTTTAAAAAATAAAATTAAGGATAGAAATAATTTTAATAAATTTTTTAATAATAGTAAAAAATTCATGAAATCATTTTAAATAAAATATGTACATTGCAGAAAATATTCTTGACTGAAAAGAGAAATAAAGTCACCTTTTCTTAAAAACATTATTTCAGTCTCTTAAGTACTTAATGTGATAGAAATGAAATTAAAATTTTAATATATAGTAAAAAATAAATTATAATAAAATAAATAAGATTTTATAGAGATATATAATATAATTCCATCATCTTATATTTAAGCATAAACAATATCGGTAAAAATTTGGATTGTAGCATAAAACTCTTACCTCAAGTCCATGTTTCTTCTTAAGCACTATAACATCCAATATAACAAAATAAAATTTATTATACTTATAAATCAGAAAGATATTCATACCTATAATATCATACATGGTTTACTTATATCGCTTTGTGGTGGAGTAGCCCACACATACACACGAGTGAAACTTTCATCTCCCATTTGATTTAGAAGAGGTAAAAAATGGATGTTTCATCATAATAATAAAATATAATAATATTTATGACACTAGATTAATAATTTTATGATGGATACAATAGGTTTATAAAAAGTATATGAAGAAATAAAATTGAAGGAGCCTGGTTAAGATTTATACATCTTCTTTGAGAGACCTCCTTTGGCTTAAACCAAAATACATGAAATAATGGTATTAAGAGAAGAAGATAATATCCAAGATGAAAGGTAAGGAAACTATAAATGTTTTGGATCATTTATTTTCTAGTATATAAGGATAATATTTTGTGAATATGGTTGGAGAATAGGTGTGAATTTATAAATGAGGGGAGGGAGACAAATTGAATTTCTTGAAATATTTCAACAATATTTGGTCACATTAATGTGAAAGTATAATGAAATGGAAATGAATTAAAATTAAAGATAATAAAAGGTTGAAATATATTCAAAAAAATAATTATAAATTTTTATTTGAAATTGCCACCATTATCTCTTAGATTAACTCCCTCGGTAAACATGTTTTCACCTTAACTATGGTAACATAATTTTCTTACTATTAATTTTGAAAAAAAAATTATGTTAACCCTTTTAAAATATAAAAATTATGATGATTAAAAATATTTAAAAAAAATTACCATGTTAAATTTCTGTAAGTGGAAGTATTAATTTTAAATAAGTGCACAAAAATCAATGAAAATTTGTTTTTAGACAAATGCTTTTTTAAGCATTAAACATGATTAAATTCAATAACATACGATATAAAAATGATAAAATTATTGTTAAAATATATTATTGAGTATATAATATATAAATTTAGTTAAAACCATTAATAAATAGATATTTATTTATTTTATTAATATAAAACAACATTGAAGCATTACATGACTTTATAGAAAATTAAATAGTTATTTATTATGCATTAATCAATATATTTGAATGATTTAAACCCTCTAAAAAATTATATAATTTAGTTATTATTATTCACACCTTGAAATTTAACTAAAAGGTTATAAATTATTAATACATCAGAATTTATTTAGACCTAAGGGTTGTGCGTAAAGAAAGATATCGAATACATTAAGCATATTTCAAAGGGAATACATATAAAATATTTAGGCATTATAGTGACCCCTTATATCATGCTGAAACCAGGCCCTATGTTGGGGTGTCACACCATGATAACTGGGTTCATACCATAATGTTCCTCTTATTTAGATTTTTTTAGCCTGGTCTAGTCCTATATATTATAGGTTGACCCCTACTTTGATTTAGAGAGAATATTTATTTCTCCATTTGATACCTCTTGAATATTGTTACTTTAAATTGTTTTTCAGGGCGATTGGAGGAACTATTTCCATTTTATTCCATATTTATTATTCCCCTTCATTTTTTCAGATTTTTGACAATTTGGGTCTGGGACTAATTCTAAAACCAACAGTTTATAGTGGTGTTGGACTAATTTAGTGGGATTTTTTACTATATTGGCTAGAGGGGATCTCTTATGGATGAACACATTATGCTTTTTGGCTTCATTGAGGTAATCTTAAAACCTAGGTATTATTTGTGGAAATAATATTTATTTAATGTGTTAATTAATTATAAATTAATTATTGGTAATTATGGATTGAGTTTGGATCTTGAGAACATGTGTTAACTTAGCATGAGTTTTTATGATACTTATATGATCATAACATGAGGATGGTAAGTCCATTTTGTTTGTAGTTAGTCATTATAATACTAAATCCTATACAAGTTTATGTATGTTTATTCATTCCATCATGAAAATATATCTTCAGGTAAAAGGGATGGGGACCTATTTCACCCTAGGTAAAGAAATAGTATAGAATTAAACCTACTAGAGATGGATAAAGTTCTCCATTATATATTGGTTATTTTGGGATATTTAGAAGTCTACATTACCAATGTGGTGAATATGTAGGTTGATTATACAAGTGGACTGGGGTAGTCTTGGCTACATAATGATTTATAGTTAGCCTAGGTCTGCCCTTTTAAGGATGGTTTAGTAGGTGTGAGGGGAATCATCCTAGCGATGATTATTGAGATGGTCATGCATCTCACTTGTGGTTGAAATACCTTCTAAATGGGTATTGGAGACACAATTCATACATTGGGAAGGAAAATCCTTTAGGGATAGAACTGATGTAATGGGGGGGGGGGGTTTCCAAATGATTATGGGATTAATATATTACATGAGGTATATGTAAAATTTGATATAGCCATGGGTCATGGGAATTATTTTGATTATGTGGAATTAGGTTTCCAAGGGGATTAGTGATTGTTTCCTTGGGATGGGTTGGGTTTAGATAACCTAGTAGATTCCCTTATTGGTGAGATGGTTGTATTGATGGTTCCATCATGTTGTGAATGTCTGATTGAGATGGTAATAAGGATATTATCCTAAAAGGATATCTGGGTAAGGTTCATGTTGATGGTATGAGAGGATACCCATGAGTTGGGAATAATCATGTGAGTATTGGTTAACACATGGAATGTGTCATACATCCATTATTTTTATTGTATGAATCTGATTTATATGGCATGTATGGTGAAGAGGCTTGATATTTGGATGCAACTTTAGTGAGAATTTATTTTAAGGTACCACCATAAGTAAGGGGGTGTATATATATGTTGTACTAGTTAGACCCACAATGAGAGATGGGAGTGGTCAGTGTGATGTGACATCAGACATGATTCCTAGCCTTTCCCTAAGTGAGAGGGTATTGTCTAGGAAAACCTTTAGTGAGAGGATATTGGTCCACTTGTGATTTTGAGACCCACCTTACGATAGGGGAGTGGTCATTGTGGTGTGGTATGATACTTAATGTTTGGCCTCTCCATTAATTAGAAGGTGTTGTTATGGAACACCTTAAAGGAAAGGTAAATGATCCATGAGGTGTTGTGAGATGTTACATGGTATGTTACCCACTGTTAGTGAAATCTAGTGGTCAATGAGACATAGAACAAGATAAGATAGGTACCTCATGATAAGTGATATAGTGTTGGTAAAGTTGTGGTATGATATGAGATATGAGATTGATACTTGGAATGGGGATTTACCCTAAGAAAAATGGAATAGGTCATTAAATGGTATAACACCCTACCATAAGACCTTGAGTATGAGTTTGGGTTAGTTACATGGGGGGACTACTTTCTAGCATAGGTTGAACAATGTATGATTGGGTGTCGTGGTGTCCTCGTTAGCACATGACGACCCGATACATGTGATTATGCATTGTACATTGGTTTTATTTATTTCCATAATAAAAAAAAACATAAATATGTGGGTATTTATTAAGGTTAATTTGTGAGACCATACTTAAATTTATTTCTCACACCGCGTACAAGCACCCAGGTGCATGTACATACCTTATGATTGGTTACAGGGTGAGTGTAAAAACCCTGAATCAGCACTCCAAAATATAGGGAAAAAATATTCTTTACATATATAGATTTGATACTGATAAATTTCACACAATTTTAACCTTTCAAAAATTAACATAAAACTGAGTTATTGGATCACCTTCATACCCAATGATCTTTACAGGTTAAAGTATCAGAGAATTAGGACACACTCTTACGTAAAAACTTCGATACATAAAATGTTGGTTCAAAAAGATATAAATCATATCCCACTAAGTTTTTTTATATAGTAACCATCTTAGGAATAACATAATTAAATGTATTCCTCAAAAACTAGGGAAAATAAAACATAAAAATGGTTAACCCAAACACTCGGTAAGGGTAATCGTAAGCATTAACAATTGAATGTCATAAATGACCATAAGATAATAATAGGGCTATGATGACATAATCAAAGTATATAAGAATAACATAATATAAATCATAACCATAAATACTTGAATTATAAATCATGAGACATGGAATTAATAATTAACATAATACATCAGTCATAAGAATCAATAATAACGAGTCATGTGATATCAATCATTATTATAGGAAAAATTTATAACACAAATAAATAATAAATAAAATGTTTTGGTATCATGGAACTTTATCTTCATAACCATCATCATAAATAATTAAGGCCTTGTTAAATCCATCAGATAAATATCCCTAGTCAATTCTCTCTTTATTGTCTTTGAATACAAGGAATATTACCCAATTCATTAGAGAACTATATTAGGATCCCCATCGTATAAGTTTTATCATGATCATCCATCATATATGTTGTATCGGGCTCACCCATTCATCATCAATAATTTCCGAGTACCACCCATAAATAAAACACTTATAAACTTTCACTTTATACCCTTTAAAAACAATAATTCATTTATATTTTTGTTAACCCATGGAAAAGAAATGTGTCTCCTAAAAATATCATTAAAGATGTGGTAATATTGCATGGAGTACCACTTTATATTGTATCTAATTGGGATCTGAGTTTTACTTCAATGTTTTGGAGGATCCTTCAGTAGGTTCTAGATACATAGTTAAGTTTTAACACTGCTTATTATCCTCAAATAGATGTCCAATCCGAGAGAACCATTAAAACCCTATAAGACATGTTGATATCTTTCTCTACAGATTTTGAAGGTCGTTATGATCAATACCAACCTTTGATAAATTTTATTACAACAATAGATTTCAATTTATCATTAAGAAAACTTCTTATGAATCCCTATGAGGAAATAAGTGCATTACTCCAACATGATGGTTCAAAATTAGGGAAATATATCTTTTGGTAAATGATCTTGTTGAGGAAATGGAATAGAATATCTGTAACGACCTAGGTATTTGTAGAATAATACATTTTCATATCTATTAAAATTTATGAATAGGATATTAATTTTATATTAAATTAGAAAATTTTGTAGATAATTAACTCAATACACAACAATATTTTTCTTTGAAATATTGCATTGCACACAACTTTGAGTTATACCAAAAAATATTATAATATTATTATTATTTTAAATGGTAGTTAACGCATAGACATATTATTTCTAGGACTAAAAATAAATAACTACAATAATATTATACATGTTTGTTAAATGTATTTATATTTATATAATAAATTTTAGAGGCTTAAAATAATAACGAATCTGATTTTAAGCATGAAATACTCTAATATTTTTGAATGGCCATTTTACTTCCTTTTGAAGGAGAACCCTTTTTAAATCTAGTTTTTGTTACTTTTCTATGTTTTTTTGACAAAATAAAATTTTTATTTAGAAGTGGTACCTAAAAATTTACTTCAGATGAAATTTTTGTATTTTTATGATAAAGATCATTTTATTATGAATAGTAAAAAATACTACATTAAAATTGAAAACCATCATTTCATCTAATTTATTTATATAGTTAGATTATTATTTTCAAAAAATTTAAAGTATAATTGGATTATAATTTAATCATTTAATCCAATGTTGGTCATTTTAAGTAATTTCACATTAAAATTGGACATAAACATAGGTCCATCTTTTGATAGATATTACTTCTTAAAAACTTTCTTTCTGGTTTCGACAATAGAAATTAATTTTAAAATAATTACTGCAACTTCTATGTTTTGAATTTAGAAAATTGGATTACATATTTGGAATCAAGAGTTCTAAATTTTGTAAATAGGTACCTTTTATTTTTAGACATTATGAATAGTAACTTCAGTAATTATTTTATATACCATGGTAAAAAGGTAAATCTAGTAAATAAGGGTAGAAAATGATATTATAATCATATTAAACTACATTAATATGTGTTATAATCTTATTATATGATATATGACTGACCATGGGCATACTTGGGTATATTTGGGGACCCTGTGGAGCCACTTTGATGTGAAAATGACATTTTATAAGAATTAATTTAATGTAAAGAAAAATATAACATAAACATGTATCTTTTACAAAAATAGTTTTTATGTGAGGTTATATAAGTGATATCATCAAGTATAAATAGTAATTATAAAACTAATAAGATTTCATAAATCATGGTATTTTATTTATAATATTTAGACATCATATAAATACATGTATTTATGACACAATGATGATGTGGTGATTACCTTAATGATGAATGATTTAAATAAATGAGATTATAAATATTAAAATAAATTTATTTTGAAACTTTTTAGGCCATCCAGGAATTTTAGGGATTATTATGACTTTTTATCATTGAATTATTTAAGTTCTTTAGAAATAATCAAGTTATGGATTTTTAAAAAGTCATGACATGAATAGTATAAAATTTGACAAAAATGAGTTTTTAAAACAAATACTATTTTATTAAATGCTATAACAGTCCTAAAATATAATATTCGTCCAAATGACTTAAATATTGTTTTACATATTAATAATGAACCATTTTATGTTGTATTTTTAATTTATAGTAACCATATTAACCATATATTATTAATATACAAGAAGACATGGCAAGAGTCAAATTAGTTAAGTAAGGGATAAAGCTAAAATAAAAGGTTAAATTTGTACCCTAGACTTGCCTAAAACCTATTTGTTGAACGTTTCTCAACCCAAAATTATCTTATATTTGAAATAAAATACTTTTGGACCATTTGAAACCGAAAATAATTTTATAATAAAATAATATTTCAAAAACATCCTAAATTGCTCATCCACCCTCTTATAAAAGGGTATCACCTATAACCATTTAATCACATATCTCTGACCCCTTATCTCATCCAAAATCTACAAAACTAATCTCCCAACATCTCTATATTCCTCCTATAATCCTCACCTTGTTAAGAATACAATTCAATAAATCCTTTTATCTTTAATTAAAAGGAGTCACCCAATTTGAGGTAATGTCTTCTCTCAAGCTTCTTTCATTTATTTTCTTTCTACACCCCCTAAACTCTATTTATTTCATTATTTTATAAAAAAAACAATATTAAATATACTTTGATTTTATTATGATAATTATTTGAACTAAACTTACACACACCACCATCTAATGGATACGAACATACTGTTTCTTTGGACGGTGAACTACTGCCTCACGAAACGATGATTGTTCAATTTTCCCCTACCACCTCTCATGGTGGACATTATTATGGCACTGAATTTATATATATGATATATATTTTATTTATATTATCTCTATTCTTATTTATTTTTTATTTACAACATACCTTTATGCTTTCCGTAATTTGTAAATACAATAACTTTATCTGAGGAAGTGCTGACTACTACCCCCTCAAAGTGATATGACTCATTCATACCATACATGGAACATATAAATTATGTAATTAATAAACTTATGTAACTTATATAAAATATAATATTATACTATAATTCTAATATACCTATGTATCATCTAGTTTTTATTCTTTTAAATATGAAAAATAAATGAAAGTACAGTTCATGTGTACGTACGACTTACCGTCTCCATGAACGGTGCATTTAATTTCTTATATACAAATGTTATTTAATATTATAAATACATATTTATAATGGATATATATATTATATTTAAATCAATAAAATCATTCTGGATATAATTGAATTTTGACCACATGGACAATTTGTAATTATAACAAGATCATTTTTGACACAAGTACCAAATATCGATGTAACGACTGATATTAACTTAAATAATTATATAATGTTTATTATGTGGTAATAATTGATATAAAAGGAATAAAAAACTTTAAAAAGTTTCTTAAGAAAGTATAAATTAACTGAATTTTATTATTCATGAAGAACAAGGAACATACGTGATGAGTTGAACTCAATGTAATGAAACTTCTTAACCCAATTTCTATTATTTGGGTTAATCTTATACTTCATGATATGTCATGCTATGATTTTGTGGGAAATAAATTTTGATATAATATATTTTAATTATAATTGATTTATTTGTACTTATATTCAATACACATAATTGTTCTATTTTATTTACAAAATGATTTTTGTAAGGGAACCTTTCGCCCTCTTTTTTTGGTCAAAGACTTCTTTTATGTTATGTCTTTTAATTTCCAATTTCTTATGTTGGGATATGTTATAATATATCATTTTTGTTGTATATTTCATTTTCAAGTTATGGTAATCCATTTTTCCCTATTCAACTCATTTTTTTAATTTTTAAGTGATGTCATTAGGTTGCTGAATTTTCGGAAGGTAATTTCTAAACATAATTTCAACTCATTGGGTTTTACGCATACTTCATTGATTATATTATGTAAGGATTATGTGTAGAATTTATATTCATTTATTTACATTGTAATTTCCACTTCCCTTTGTGTTGATATAACTTTTCTATAGATAATCACCCCATTAATAAATTCTTACGTCGTTTTATGAACTTTGTAAGGGAAATCTTAACTGAATCTCATTTCATTTGAGTTAAATATCAATGTCATTGGTTTTGTTTTTCCAAGAATATGTGTGAATGAACTATGGTTGTTTTAATGTTAATATCCACTTATATTGGGAGTATTTATATTTTTCACACATAATTATTTCATAGATTTATCCTTAATATAAGGAAATGATCTTTGTAAGGGATTTCGTCTCAATTTACATTCTATTGAGAATTATTTGTTGTTATGCACAAGTTAACTTTTATATGGTGTATATAATGACCATGTACATATTATATCAGGAATATTTTTATTATCATGATATTATAATTTTTTATGTTATTCTTAAATTATTTTTATTCATGTGTTTTTCAAGTGTTACGAGACTCTTTGACTAAAACATCGTTTTAAGAGTTTTAAAGATTTATTATTATAAATATTTTAAATTAATTTCCATGTTTTCAAAATTGTTTTAAGGATTTATTTATTTGGAAAATAATGTATTAAAATGTTAATACCTTTAAAATTTTCAAAGTGGTATGGGACACTTTTATTCAAATATCTTCTTTTTAAATGTTTTAAACAGTTTTGGAAATGGATTAAAAATTTCTATTTCTAGAACTGATTTATTGTAAATAATAAATTAGATGTTGATAATTTCAATATTTTATGTGTTATGATTATGTAATGGTACTTGTACTTTTGAAGGGTGGTTGTGCGATAAACCAAATATGGGTGGTTCTGTGATAAACCTAGGGTGAGTGAGCCCTAGATAGCTCTTCAATGCACTGGGTAACGTGAAGGAGGTAAATATTAATGTTTCTCATAAGAGATTTTGGGAATATAGTGTGATGGGAATTCCAAACGTAACTCACTATGTGGATGTGAAATCTACAATGTAAATATGTTATGGATGCAATAAGTTACCTTTATGATTTTTGATTTCTATGTGTTATTCATAAATATTATGATTTCATGAGGTAGGATAAAGAGATTATGTTTTATGATTTAAAAGTTTGATTTCATTGATTGTATGTATTGATGGAATAATGTTTTTATTTCATTATGTTATACCCCTTACTGAGCTTTTTATGCTCATCCCAAGTTTTTTAAATGTTTTGCACAGGGTATAAAGAAGGGTAAGAGAGAAGAAGAATTCAAGAAGATTTATATCAATAAAATAATTCTTATTTTATTTTAAGAATTTTTTTTGTGAAGAAATTAGATAGAGTAGAAGTGTCTACATTGTAATATTTGAGATGTAATGTAATAGTTGTGGCTTAATTATCTAAAAATCTAAACGTGAAAAGATCATCAATGTGTATTCTTGAATTAACTCATGATTAATTAATGTTTAAGGCTGGGGACTTATAGTTTCTGTCAGAGGTTGATTTAGAAAAATTTAGAGGTTAGGGTGTCATTTAAGCATAAGTTACATAACCATAATGGTTAGCATAATATAGAGATTCATAGTTATTTTAGATAAACAGAATGAGTTTAAGATAACATGAATAAGTATATCTTAGTATTGACCCTCTTTATAAGATAGTTTATGATTATTTTGATGATATACTCACACTTTCCTTTTTGGTTTTAGTAAATGGCTGAATCTAGCAGGCACTAAGGTAAAAATGGATGTGAAGAAAACTATGATAGTTTTCTGAGTACGAAACTGAATGAAATAGGAGTTTCAATGAGAAATCTTGTGGTCATTCTTAACCAACTATTTGGAGTCATGATTGACCACTTGAACCTTAGTGATTTTTATAAGCCATCACATATGCGAGAAATGAATTCCTATGGAAGTTCATGTAAGAATTATAAAGGTAAGTGTATTCAAAAACCTATGTGTCAAGGATGTGGAAAGAAACGCCAGGGAAAATGCTTCAAAGGGACGGGAAGATGTTTTAGATGTGGTAATGAATTCTATAAATCAATTAGCTTCCATAGAAAAAGGAAGCGTCCTGTTTAATCTAGAAAGGGGAAAGATGTTTTTTCTGAGGGATAAATTGAATGTTTTAAATGTGGTGTGCATGGTAATTATAAAAATAGATGTCCTATGAAGAAGTTTTGGGGATGGGATCAGAACGATTATACAAATATATGTTTACCAATTCCTAATTTCATTCTAATTGAAGATGAGAAAACTGCAAATGACCTATGAAAGGTATGAATTATTTTTTTAGCTCATGTTTTGACATTATTAAAATATTAGGACATTATGCACGATTTTATTTGTAAGAAAGAATTATTATGGATTAATTTGGAAAAAAATTGGTTAATGGGTCATTAATAATACTATATGATTAAGATTTCTACATTTTTTAAATTGGAGAGTTATGTAATATATCTAGGTGATGAAATGTTTAAAAGTATTAATGCACTTTTGTTGACGGGATTACATTAGAATAATTTTCTCTTGTATGTGTAACCTTGAGGTTCGTTATGTAAAAATCCTATTTGAGGAAGAATTATCTTTTTTTGTGGATATAGTTATAAAGAACCATTTGGGTTTATATGATCCTTGAATTTGAGGCAATTGAAGGTTATTACTTTTTGGGATGAAAATTCGAGTTATGAGATAACATTTCTGGTTAGAATATGTTATGGTTAGTTTTGAAGAATTTATCTCATTTTTTGAGAATGTTATAAAATTTTATAGTTTTTAAAAAAGGACAACACGCAGAGTGTGTGAAAACCCATTGTTTCGGAGAAAGATATGGGAATCAAACCAACAACTGAAGTGTGACTTTGATTTATCACCTTCCACTAACCAATAAGAACCCCCTGGTTAGTATGACTTATTATTTTTACTTAAATGATTTTATGAATGAAGAATAATTTTATTTTGGAACAAATATTTTATCAAATGGATTTACTTAGTATAGGAAAATGATTTTGTGATTAAGAGATAAATGTTATTTGGGAAGACATTTTCTCTTTTGGGAACACTATATGCCTAAGGAAAATTGAATACTATGGGATTTCATTTGAGGAGTAATGATGGAATTTTATTTTGGAAGAATCTATGTTTTTATTATGGACTTACAGTGATTCAGGTTATTTATGGTAATGATTAACCTATCTTGGAGAATATGTGATTAGGTTAATTACTTTTTAGTATGAGACTTTAAGAGTAGTCAATGTTATTTGGAGATAAATGTTAAGATTTATCGTGGAAGACTCTGTGATCAAATTCTTTTGTGTTTTGGGTTCCAATATTAGTTTGTTTTATTTTGAAGTATTTTAATGGAAATTTTTTATTTATTGGTCTTTTTTGAACTTTGGATATTGTTTGTTGAATTTTTGAGATTAGGAGTAGTATTTATTTTTATAAAGAATTATCATTTTTTGGGATTATCTGATGTTGTACTAACCATTTAGTTTTAGTTAATTCCTAAAGATATGTGAAATATATAGTTCATATTTTTTGGATTATGTTATTCTCTATAAGTTTATTCTAGCACTTCAAGTGTGACCAAGTCATCTTGAATACTCATCGTTTGGAGAAAAGACGATTTTGTGATAATGTTTATTAAAGGATGAAAATCTATTTAAAAAGTAATTATATTTCCTTATATTATAAGTCAATATCATAAATAAATTCTACAAATTTATGAAAAGGAACATAAAACAAAAAAAATGTTATCTGCTTACTTTTCCTACTGGGGAATCAAATACCATTTGACCTATCACAATTTTGTGATTTTTGGGGGGTTAAATTTCTCCTCATCATGTTTTTTATCAATCTCCATCAGATAATGATGGTTAGTTTCTCATCCATATCCACGTTTTCATACATGGAATCCTAGTATGGGTTATCTCTGGTGACCTTTGTGCTTATCTATCTTTCTTATAAAGTGATATTTTTATTGAATCTTTTTCTGATGTGATAATTTCAATTAAGTTTCCAAGCCCAATTTTTACATTGCGAGGATGCAATTTCTAAAAGGGAGGAAGGATATAATGACCCAGGTTTTTATTAAATAATACATTTTCATATCAATTAATATTTATGAATAAAATATTAATTTAATATTAAATAGGACACTTTGTCTAATAGCTTACTCAACACGCAACAACAGGTTTCTTTTAAATCTTACATTTCACACAACTTTGAGTTATACTGAAAAATATTATAATATTATTATTATTTTACATGGTAGTTAACACATTGTTGTTTTATTGTCGTGAATGAACATAACAAACTCCAATAATATTATACATGTTTGTTAAATGTATTTAAATTTATATGATTAATTTTATAAGCATAAAATAAGAAAGAATATGATTTTAAGCATGAAATACTCTAATATTTTTAAAGATCGTTTTTCTGCCTTTCGAAGGAAAACCCTTTAAAATATAGTTTTTGTCAATTTTATATGTTCTTTTTTAGAAAATAAAATTCTTCTTTAGAATCTTTAAATCAAAAATTACTTTGGATGAAATTTTGGTATTTTTCTAATAAAGTTCATTTTTTATGAATACTGAAAATAATGCATTTTAATTCAAAATTGCATTTCCATCCAATTTATTTATATAGTTAGATTATTATTTTAATTAGTTTTAAATTATAATTGGATTATGTTTTTCTAATTTAATCCAATTTTATTCATTGTAAGTAATTTCACTTTTAAATTGGACATAAACATATGTCAATCTTTTTATAGTTATTTCTTCTTAAAATCCACTTTTTGGTTTCAACAACGAGAATTAATTTTAAATTAATTACTGAAACTTCTGTGTTTTGAATTTGGAAAAATTCATTCCTTATTTGGAATAAGGATGTCCAAATTTTGTAAATCAGTACCTTTTATTTTTAGATATTATGAATAGTAACTTCAGCAATTATTTTATTTACCATGGTTAAAGTGTATATCTAGTAAATAAGGGTACACAAATAATATTATAATAATATTAAAGTACCCTAACATGTGTCCTAATCCTATTTGATGAGATATTTTAGACCATTTTCATCTTTTGGTCTATTTGGAGACCCCATGGAGCCACTTTAATGTGAAAATGACATTTTATAAGAAATAATTTAAAGCAAAGAAAAATAAAACATAATCATGTATCTTTTAATAAAACAATTTTTATGTAGAGTTATATTGGTGATTTTTAGACTATTAATATTCATTTTAAATATATAAATATTTACTACATCATGGTATTTTATTTATAATTTTTAGACATCATATAAATAGATTTATTTATGACACAATGATGATGTAGTTATTACCTTATTAATGAATGATTTAAATAAATGAGATTATATATATTAAAATAAATTTATTTTCATACTTTTTTGGCCATAAAATAATTTTATGGATTCCTACGACTTTTTATCATTGAATTATTGATGCTTTTTATAAAATAGTAAAGTATTTATGTATTTTAAAAAAAGTCATGATATGAATAGTATAAAAATTGACATAAATGAGTTTTTAAAACAAATACTATTTTATTAAATCATATAACAATCCTAAAAATATAATATTAGGAAAAATGACTTATATAATGTTTAAAATATAAATAATGATCCACTTGAGGTTCTAATGGCATTTTATAGTAACTATATTAACCATATATTATGAATATACAATTAGACTTTGTAAGAGTCAAATTAGTTAACTAAGGGTTAAAACTAAAAGATAAGGTTACATTTGTGACCTAGACTTGTCTAAAACCCATTGGATAAGACTTTTTAGACCTAAAATAATATTATATTCGAAATAAATTAATTTTGGACAATTTGAAACCTAAAATAATCTTATAATAAAATAATATTTCAAAACCTTTTTAAAGTGTCATTCTCCCTCTTATAAAATGGCATCACCAATGCCCATTTAATCACTGCTCTCAAGCCCCTTGGATCATCAAAATTCTACCAAAATAATCTCCCAACATCCATATCTTCCTATTCTAATCCTCACCTTGGGAATTAGGCAATCCAAGAAAGCCTTTTAGATTATATCAATAAGAGTTACATGATTTGAGATAATGTCTTCTCTTAAGCTTCTTTCATTTATTTTCTTTATCCACCAACCTAAAACCTATTTATTCCATTATTTTATACCTAAACCAATATATTAATTATACTAGTATGTTTCTATGAGAATTATTTTAACTAAACATACACACACCTCCATATAATGGATACGAACATACTGTTCCTGCAGACAGCGAACTACTGCCTCATGAAATGATGATTGTTCGATTTTCTCTTACCACCTATCATGGTGTCCATTATGATAGAACTATATTTATATATATGATATATATGATATTTATATTGTATTTATGATTCATTATTTTTCATTTACATCATACCTTTATTCTTCCCATTATTTTTAAATATGATAATTTCATTCGAGGAAGTGTGGACTACCACCCCCTCAATGTGATATGACACGTTCATGCCATACATGGAACGTATAAATGATGGAATTAATAAACTTACGTAACTTATATAAAATATTATTTTATACTGGATAAATATTATACCTATGTATAATATAGTTTTCATTCCTTTAAATATGAAAAATAAATTAATGTAGCGTTCATGCGTACGTACGGATTACCGTCTCCATGAATGGTGCATTTCATTTATTATCTCCAAATGTTATTTACTATTATAAATATATATATATATACTGGATTTATATGATATTTAAATCAATAAAATCATTATTTATATAATTTAATTTTGATCACATGGACAATTTTTTATTATAACAAGTTCATTTTTTATTCAAGTACTGAATATCAAAAAAACGACCGATATTAACTTAAATAATTATGTAATTTTTATTAAGTGTTAATAAGTGATATAAAAGGAATAATAAACTTTAAAAAGTTTCTTAATAAAGTATAAATCAACTCAAGTTTTTATTCAAAAAGAACAAGGAACATTTGTCATGCTATGATTATGTGGGAAATAAATTTTGAAATAATATCTTGTATTTATAATTTATTTATGTGTACTTATAGTAAATACACATTATCGATCTATTTTATTTACAAATTGATCTTTGTAAGGGAACCTTTCACCCTCTTTTTTTTAGTTAAAGACTTCTTTTATGTAATGTCTTTTAATTTCCATTTTCTTATGTTGTGATATGTTATTATATATCATTATTATTGTAAATTTTATTTCCATGTGATTAGATACCCATTTCTCTCTCATCAAATCATTTTATGAATTTTTAAGTGACACAGTTAGGCAACCAAATTTTGATAAGGGAATTTCTAAACTCAATTTCCACTCATTGGGTTTTATGCTACTTCGTTGATTATATTATGCCAAGATTATATGAGGAATAATTTTTTATTTATTTATTTTGTGATTTACAACTCCCTTTATTTGGATATACTTTTGATACACTTTATCACCCTATTGATAAATTATTACATCATTTTATAAACTTTGTAAGGGAAATCTTAACTCAATCTCATTTCATTTAAGTTAAATTTCCATGTCATTGGTTTTGTTTTTCCAATAATTTGGGTGAATGACCTATGATTTTTTTACACATAATATCCACTTATATTAGGTGTATTTATATTTTTCACACATAATTATGTTATTGATTTATCCTTAATCTAAGTATACGATCTTTGTAAGGGATTTCGTCTCAATTTACATTCCATTGAGGCTTATTTGTTGTTATGAACCAATTCACTTTTATATGGTGTATATAATGCCCTTTGACACGAATATCCTTATTATCAAGATATTATAAGTTTTTTTATGTTATTCTTTAATTATTATTTTCAAGTTTTTCTCATGTGTTACAAGACTCTTTGACTAAAACACCATTTTTAAAGTTTTAAATATTTATACTTCCAAATCATTCTAATTAATGTCCATGTTCTTAAAATGGTTTTAAGGATTTATTTATATGGACATTAATGTCTTAAAATGTTAATTTTTTTAATAAATTCAAAGTGGTATGGGTCATGTTGATTCAAAAATCTTTTTTTTAAATGTTTTAAATGGTTTTGTAAATGGATTAAATATTTTAATATTTGGATTTTATTTCTTGTTAATGATAAGTGAAATGTTGATAATTTCTATATTTTATTTTTTGTGATTATGTAATGGTACTTGGACTTTTGACAGGTGGTTAGGTGATAACTAAATATGGGTGGTTCAGTGATAAACCTAGGGCAGGTGAGCTTGATATAGCTCTCCAGTGCATTGGATAATGTGACGGAGGTAAACATTAATGTTTCTCCTAAGAGATTCTAGGAATATATTGTGATAGGTATTCCAAACGTAACTCCCTTTGTGGTTGTGAAAGCTACAATGTAAGTATGTTATGGATTTAACAAGTTACCTTTATGGTTTATGTTTTCTATGGGTTATTCCTAAATCTTATTATTTCATGAGCTATGTTAAAGATCTTATGTTTTATGATTGAAAAGTATGATTTCATTGATCTCATGTATTTATGGACTAATGTTTTTCTTTCAGTATTTTATAATCATTACTGAGATTATAATGATCATCCTATTTTTGAAATTTTTTTCATAGGGTATAAGGAAGGGTAAGAGAAAGGAAGAATTCCATGAGGTTTATATCAATAAACAAATTCTTTTTTTATTTTAAAGAGTTTATTTTTGAGAGAAGTTATATATAGTAGAAGTGTCTACTTTGTAATCTTTGAGAAGTAATGTAATAGTTATGGCATAATTATCTAAAACACTAAACCTGAAAAGATCCTAAATGTAAATTCTTGACTTAACTCCAGATTAAGTAATTTTTAAGGTTGGGGCCTTATAATATCAGACACATTCAAGATCACATACGAGCATCTCAATGTCAAAAACAAAGTTATGCTAATAATTGACAAAAAGATCTAGAGTTTGAGGTGGGTGATAAGGTATATCTATGAATATCTCCCTGGAATGGAGTAATGAGATTTGGGAAAAGGTCAAGATAATCCATAGTTATATCAATCCTTTTGAAAAAATTTATTGTGTTGGGATGTTAGCTTATCGATTGTAACTTCCAATGAATCACTCTCAAGTTCATTATGTGTTTCGTGTATCTCTCCCAAATAAGTACATACCTGATCTTTCATATGTATGGAACTCAGAGATTGAAGCAATAGGTAAATATCATTCTTATGAAGAACAGCCGATATAGATTTTGGATCATAGAGGAAATGATTAAGTAAATAAGACAACTAGACTAGTTAAACTTTTGTGGCAAAACCACCAATTTGAGGAAGCTACATGGGAACCTGAGGATGTGATGATGTAGAGGTATTCTCATATTTTTGTATCCAAGTACCAAATTTTGATGGATAAATTCATTTTTAAGTGGGACTATAATGTAACAACCCAATATTTTTATGAAATATTTATCTTAAAATAATGTATTTTCTTCGTTAGTTTTTGTTTCACCCACCAGTAAGTTTAAACAGATTGTGCTATATTATTAAAATATTAAATGATTCTATTATACCATTTTGATAATTTAGAGAGTATGAATAAGAATAAATTATTTATTATTTAAATATTTATTTCCTAATAAATATAAATTTAATGGTAATTAATTAGAAAATAATAACCTAATTTTTAGTAAGGTCATTTTAATATTCAGAAATACGTTTTCTTCAAAAATGTTTTCTATTACTTTCTTGAATGAATATTATAGTTAATTTATGGGTGTTTTAGAAATCTAATTTGATAAAATGAACTTAATTTTTGAAATCCACATATTGTAATTATTTTATGGTGAAATTTTGAGAATTTTCTGAAAAAGTTAAATTTTTGGTGAATAGTAAAAATAAATTTTTTATATAAAATATGGTATCGTTGTGATATTTTCAAGACATAATTATCATAAAACAATTTATGTAATAACTCATGTATGATATTATAAAATAATTATCCTAAAACATTAATTCATAACATGTAAATTATAATTTATTTCATGATAAATATGAATATCATTTTTCGTGTTATTGCAGTGCCTACACAGTACTCGAAAAGTCAAATTTTGACTCTTATAGATATTAATTGAGAGGTAATAATTCCCTCAATGAAATTATTTTTAAACATAATTTACTAATTATAATTTTTACAGATATTTTTTAACTTTAGAGTTATGTAACCAAAATATTGTCCAAATGATTGTGTAATGCTTGCGTTAGGCCAAAAAGTCAATTTAACAAATTTAATAAGTTTTCTTGACATGGATGTGAGTTAATATACATAATTAATGAGGATAAAATATTATATTGAGCCTAAAAAACTAATTTTTATGATATTAATTTTTTTTAAAAAAATTACATATGACATAAATAACTTTAATTCTCATGTAACGTGACACAGTTCATGTGTAAGCAGAAGAAAAATCAATAAAATGATTTTAATTAAAATTATAAGAACTCTTATATGACCCAAAAATTTGAATAAATATTATTGTATGAGTAAATTTATACCAACATCATCCATGGTTCTACTTTAGTACCTTCTGGATCCACTTTGTTAACATTAAGTCCTTTATAGTATTTTATTATAATAAAATTCAAACTGCTCACACTATGGTTTTTAATTAGTATAACATTTTTAAAATCTGGTATTCTAGAAGCTTAATATATCATAAAATTTTTTTTTAAATCAAAAATAATTTTTCACATAGTGGTTATTTATGTAAAAAATTAGGAATTAAATAATTGCCTTAAATGCTTACACAATGATGATGTAGTAATTATTAAATTAATGAAAAAAATCACAAAATGATATTAAAACAACTAAATTAAATATAATTTTAGATAATTAAGGTGATAAATGAAATATATATATTAAAATGACTTGTCTAGGGTATAATAAAAGAAATATTTTTACTCTTTTTTTATATTTTTTAAGTCATAGTTATTAATAGTATTACGTTTGACAAAAATGATATTTCATGAATATAATATTTTATTCAGTTATTTAAAAATAATAAAAAAATTAAATAATTATATAGAGGATAATATATGGAATGTAATGTCATAACCCATTCGTTTTAAGGCTATTTTCATGTTTTTTGTCTCAATAATAGTGTTATTATATATTATTCTTTTGAGAAATTACAAAAGTTCCCCTAACCTCAATTATAAAAGGACACCTCCTCTCTCACTTCATTTTACAACATTGAGCATTTTCATTCGACCAAAATCTACCAAGTTCTCTTTTCCACATCATGGGATACATTATGGAAGTATTTTTAATCCCAACATATCATCCTTTGAGTCCTTTAGAGGAGATCTAAAAAAGTCGTTTTGAAGAAGAGGTAATTTTTCTAACAGATCAGTTTCCTTTTCTACTCTTCATTTACACATCAAACCTATAATTTCTATCATAAAATAATAACTTAGTTATCATTAATATTTATAAATGTTATTATTATTATTAAAAAATCGTTATACACCATTTTTGCCATCAAATAAAAAGTGAATGTATCACTCGTGCATACGTACAACTTATCGTCTCTACATAGTGATGCAATTCATTACCCATCATTATCGTTTATAGATGGGTATTATGATGGTTTTAATTAATATATATGACATAAAATATATAATAATTATTTTTTTAATTTTAATTATTATTTACATTTCTTTCATTCCATCAGTTGAAAAATGAAAATAATGCTCATGTATATATAAGGCCTACCATCTCCATGAATGGTGGAATTCATTTTTTCTATCTATGTTTATTATGAATATTTATATATATTTATATAATAAATATATATTATTATTATAAAATTATTAAAATTATATAAATTATGATATCTTGATCAATTTTTAAGGACTGAGACTGCTAAACTGAAACATGCGTGGAAAACGAAGTAGTTATCACCCAGAATAATGATTCTAATGAAAAATTATAAAAAAATGTGATAAAATGATATAAATAAATCATAAATGGAATGATACATATATGATTATGGAATAAATTCATAATAAATCCATATTTATTATATGGTAGGTTTTACTACGAATGAAGAAATTCATTACTTGAGGCATCCAAAAGCCGAGGGGAAAAGGATCTTTGCATTGGAAGTTGCATGACACATAGATAGAAGTTCCAACAGGTTCGGAGATCATTCGAGGTATGATCAGTTTGTTTAGTACACTTTCTTTCACCTTGTTTGACTCAGGAGCTTCGCACACCTTCATTGCACCCAGTCTGTCCCATGCCATGGGAGTATACATAGGGATAATTTTTTCCCCTAGTGTTGAGTATGCCAGTTGGAGGTCATAATATCTTGCATGATGTTTTTGGGGATGTAGACTATTGTCGGGGCCACATCAATCAAGTGGGGACCACTTTATTCTATTGATACAGATGTGTGATCGCATCCTTGGCATAAAATTGTTGTTTTTAGTTTGTGTTGTTATCTACATCTTTTAGAGAAGAGTAATTTTTTTTGACATGGATGACCAATGTGTAGCTTTCTTTGGATAGAATAGTTTTTAGGTGGACAACCGGCATATAGAGACTCATCTTTCCTTTTTGACTGAGATTTCAGTGGAATCGATGGATGCTGATATGGTGGTGGTTCCTAGAGTTGTAGGGGATTTCTTTGATGTCCTTTCCATGTAGTTTGTGACTCTACCCCATCGACGTGATGTTGATTTTCGGATGGACTTACAACCTAGTGCTCCTCCAATTTTGATGGATCCTTATTGAATGGCACTTTTTGAGTTGGGGAGTTGTGAATTCATATTGAACATATGATTAGGAAGGGATTTATCTGGCCTAGTTTGTCTTCATGTGGTTCTATAGTGTTATTTGAGAAGAAGGAAAATGGTGGTCTGAGTTTTTTCATAGACTAGTGGAGACTGAATCAGGTGATGATCAAGAACTGTTACCCTCCCACAAGGATAGATGATCTTTTCAGCCAGATGAGGGGTACAAGTTGCTTCTATAAGATTGATCTATGGTCTGGGTATCAATAGTTTGGGTGAAGGAGGGTGATATCGCAAAGACTACTTTCAGGTGTAGGAATGGGCACTTCGAGTTCATGGTCATGTCATTCGGTGTTACAAATACGCCGGCTATATTCAAGGGTTTCATGAACTCTCTCTTCCGTGAGTTCCTAGACCGGTTCATCTTCGTGTTCATTAATGATATTCCAATCTACTCAAAGTAATACGAGGATCATGCCAAAAATCTAAGGACTATCCTAGAATTCCTTCAATGCCACAAGCTCTAAGGAAAATTGTTCAAGTGCAAGTTTTGGACATGGTAGGTCCAATTCCTTGGACACGTGGTGTCTCAGCAGGGTGTGGTAGTGGACTCATTGAATGTATAGGTAGTTTTGTCTTGTGAAGCACCCAAGAATGTGTTAGAGTTTCTTAGTTTTATCAGTCTCGCTAGCTATTACCCGATATTTTTACCTTATTTCTCTTGAGTAGGATCTCTATTGACAGCTCTGAACATAAATGACTAGGCCTTTGTGTTGAGTGAGCAGTGTCAGGTAGATTTCAGCTACCTGAAGGGGAAGTTAGTCCATGCTCTAGTGCTCCGGTTTCTAGAGGAGGGTGTGATGTTCAAGGTGTTATGTGATGCTTCTAGTTCGGGATTGGGATGCATACTAATTAAGTAGTGAGGAGTGATCTCTTATGGGTATATAAATTTACATATCCATGAATGAAACTATTCCACCTAGTATCTGGATATTTCAACGATCATGTTTGTGCTAAATTTATAGAGACACTACCTCCTTGGGGAGTGCTTTATTGTTTTCACAGATCCCAAGATCTAGAGGTACATCTTCTCCCGGTAGGACCAAAACTTACAGTAGTTGAGTATGATGGATTTTCACCAGGACTAAAACTTCAAGATTTCTTACACCTCATGGAATGGAAACATTGTGGTTGAAACCTTTATTAGGGAGTCATAGAGAGAGGTAGTTCATGAATCTTCAGATACTTGAAGGGAGATGCAGGAGTTGGATACCTTACACTAGGATACAGGGATGGATAGTGGTATAGGCTGTCTATTTCATAAAACAGTGTAGTATTATTTGATGCGGCCAGTGGAGGAGTCTCATTGGGGAGACTCGTGGGATGAGGTGATGTACAATCGTGTTGATTAGGGTAATGCTCCTTAGGGAGGATCAGATGATGGTCATAATGTAATTTTGTTCCATGGAAATTTGTTTGTCCTGGTGGTGATGTGGGAGAGATTTCTCATTGAGTACCACCACTCTCCTCTAGCGGTACACCCAGGAGTTTCCAATATTTACCTAGGCTTGAGGGAACTATTTTGATGGCCTAGGGTGAAGTGGTTAGTGGTGGAGTTTTTGGAAAAGTTCCTAGCATGTTAGTAGGTGAAGGATGATCACCATGTTCCCAACTATTTGTTGTAGTCCTTAGATATCCCCAAGTGGAAGTGGGAGGACATATTGATAGATGTCATCAAAGGGATACCCAGGGCTCAGGGAGGTGATGATGCTATCTGGGTAGTGGTGGATCATATAATGAAATCAGATCACTTATTAGTGATCAAGGAGTCGAGCACAGTGGATTCCTTGGAAAGGAGATATGTGGATGATTTGGTGTGAATTCTTGGGGTTCCGAGATCCATCATCTCATATCGGGACAGAAGGTTTACCTCATGAGTTTGGAGGGGATTAAATCATTATTTTGGTTCTCAGTTACTCCTCATCACTGCTTTTCACCCTTACACATATGGTAAGATGGAGTGGTCCAACCAAACATTGGAGGATATGCTACGATCTTGCGTCTTGGACATTGGTGGGTCTTGTGTGTGAAATTTTTCATTGGTTGGGTTTTCTTACAATAATAGCTATCACTCTACCATTGGCATGTCTCCCTTGGAAGCTCTATATGCAAGGTTGTGTCATTCACCTTTGTGTTGGATATAATATGGGTAAATGGCTATTCTTGGACCTGATTTGGTGTAGAGTATGACATAGAAGGTGTAGCTTGTCTGTGAGAGGATTAAGTCATCTCAGAACCAAAAGAATTCATATAATGATTATAGGAGGAGGCCTTTGGTGTTCATGATTGGATACAATGTGTTCTTGAAGGTTTCCCCTCGATGTTCGAAAAGGAGGTTTGATAAAGGCAGTAAGCTTTCTCCTAGGTTCATCAGACATTTCGAGGTGTTGGGATGATATGGTGAGGTGACATATCAGTTGGTATTTCCACCGAAGTTGGAGAAGATACACAATGTCTTCTACATCTCCCAGATTCATCTGTATCTACACAATGACTCCCACATGATTGACTGGGGAGAGTTGGATATTGAGGACGACACGATGTTTGTGGAGTAGCCAGTGGGGATCTTGGATCAACGAGAGAAGGTACTTCATGGACATACCATTCCTTCGTTTCATGTGTTGTGAAGGAATGGTGGCCCCAAAGGAGAGTATTTAGGAGTGAGAAGTGCATATGTGTACCCAGTAACTGGATATTTTTTTAGTTTTACTATTATTATTTGCTTTATGATGTAATTTTTTAACCCTATTTGATATAAGATGAGTTATCTTTCATGATATCTGATGTGTGAAATATTCTTGATATGTGGGGAGGGGAGAACATTATCTTTATCCAACACACATTAATGATGATGTGATTAAACTCATGCAGGATAGTTAGTGTCATTCAAAATGGATAGTATCTTGACATAGAGGAAGGACTTCCCTAATCCTTGTGTCCAGAAAGTGTGACCATTGGTGTTTATGTGGTTATTTGGGGTAGTAGATTTCAGGGAGTTGTTCTTGGATGTCGAGGATTGACTTCAACTTTTGAGGTGGTTTATCCTTAAGAGGTATCTTACAGGGTGGTGGTTCAAAATCCTCTTTCTTCTAGATTTGTTTTTAAATTCTCTAGGGTGAGAATAGTTTGAGAGGTATCTGATGTAATGAATCGGACCTCTCTGGTCCATTACGTTGTGCAAATCTAGTTTTTGATGTGTTTTTTGGAGTCAAAGTGACTCATTCCAAGGGATTTCTTGTTTTTAGTTTTCCAATGGTGACCCACCGAATTGTGACTCCCTGAATGGTGACTCGCTAAATGGTGACTAACAGAACATGGACTCACCAAACAGGGACTCGCCGAATGGTAGCTCTCCAAATAGTGACTCATCAAATGGTGACTCACCGAACGGTAGCTCACCAAACGGTGACTCACCCAACGCTGAGTGATTTACAGTTTCTTTTTTTTCTAATTTCACCGTTTTTATGTTTTATTTGATGTAAACCATGTTTAAAACATGGTTTCAGAGTTTCCAAGTGTGTTTCAAAGGATTACAATTATATATTAATGTCATAATGCTCCTTGGACCTTGGAATAGTGATTAGCTGCTGAAAGTGGCTAATATTCACTGTCAATATCTTCATAATAATATGTTCCAAAGTCCATAAACATCAATTTTAGTGCATTATAAAAATTTAATTTCATTTCTCATCTCAAATACAATTAATGTTTAAAATAAAAATTTGGGCCCAATCAATCATCTGTTTGTGGAGAACATTATATTAATTTTTTAAATTTGATATTTTTCTATATGATTGATCAGTTTTTTTGTAATATATTATCTTGTAGTATTGATGAGTGAATCCCAATATATGATGGAGATTTTTCAGCATGAATGCAGAATGTTTATTGAAAAAGCATAATGGGACTAAGGCTCGTGAAATAGAAGTGGGGACCACAAATCAAGACCAATGAAGCTAAAATTTTTACAGCAGAAATAGAAACAATATGGGTATAATTTCATTACATTATGTCCAGATCTAATTCTAAATTTTTCATAGAGATAAAGGGATCTGAAGTTTGGATTTAAATGGTAGGCCCGATCTGAATTCACATAAAGTCATCCCACTATTTAGACCATAACATCCAAACGGCTTAACCAAATGGCCTGAAATCTTCAAATCTAATATAGGATGGATTTAGAAGAATATTTTTCTTCTGATACCCCTCCCGATTCGGTCTCCTTAAATTGAAAATTCACACGTAAAATTGGGGATGAATCTGGATGAATTTTCTGGACAACTTTGAAACGTCGAAATTCCCTTGATTTTGACACGCTCTTTTGACTCTCATAATTAATGGGGATATAATTTATTATTGGGGTTATATTTAAGGCTCCTAATATTCCTATATAAGGAGATTTTGGTTAATGGAATGAGATGGAAGTTTTTATTTCATTCATTTTTATTGTCATGCTTTCATTTTGTAATCACATTGTCAATTTCTCCCATGTAAGTTTTTCATTCACCTTCATTTAATTAATAAAATATCATCTTTTTTTCTTATTAATTTCTTATTAATTTTTCCATATCATTTTTATACTCTTGAATTAGGGAGTGAGGTTATTTACATAATATTTTGTGAAACTCTTTACACAATGGTGGAGTGATTGTTATTTTTTTTTCTTCTTCTCCAAGTCTACCATCATAAGTCTACTACCTACTTTCATTGATAGAATAGCATCAATGGAGGTATAATACTCTAATGGGATGATTCAAGGGATTATAAAGGGGATTAATTGGATTTTATTTCTTAATTTAATAATTCCTAATCAATTCTATTTTTGATATTTTCATTCAATGGTGTACTTTCACCTTTAAACTCACCAATCTTAAGGAAACACATCCTAGGTGCTAAAACAATCCTATACCTTGGAGTGTTCATCGATATGATCCTCCAAGTGTATAGTTTATTAGCATTAGGATAGTAAAAATTCAAAATTAGTGATTTATTTGGGATTTTTGTATTTTGTTAAAGGAAACACTTGAATTTAAGACATTGAAATATTTTAAAAAGAAATTCATCCGATCCACCCCATTCGATAACCATGGATCAACTAATGATTTTAAATTGATTTCACTTAATTCTTTAAAATATCAAATTATCAAATAGATTCAAACCCAAGTTCGCCACTTGATATCCAAATCAACACCATAAAATCACCTTCTTAGAATGAATGTTTCTTAGTTTTTTTATTAGGCCTTTGAGGATCGATAACCCAAGCCGTACTACAATGACCGCTTACACCATACAACATGGGTAAATTTGGGTGAATCCAAATTTTGGCACCATTTCAGGGAACCAGGTAAGTCACCTTATAACATATTTATATTCTCCCCCATTTCTCTTTTCTCATCCCATTTCTCTTATCTTTTCCCCTTTCTTTTTTTCCCTTTTCTTGGTGCATGTCCGCCTACACCCGTGACCATTCAAATCATCAAGTTAGGGTGGATATTACTAGGTATGGGGAGTAAAGAACCCACATATTTCTCTTTACATTAGATCCAAATATTATTAATACTTCAGATTCATACATTGAGGTTGATACAATGGATAATCTCCTACAAAACCAAATCATAAACTATGGAGGGAACTGAAATAATAAGCAAGACCCTAACATGGGAATTGTTGTAGACCTGACCATGAATGACTACCTCACACCTTCATGGACCAATGAAATCTCATGTATTAGGCATGATAACATAGGATATGCCCAATATATCTTCAAACCCCATTTCATGAACCACCTTCCAACCATTCATGGCATGGAGTTTGAGATACCTTACCTTCATGTTAAAGAATTTAATGACATTGTTGAAACCATGTGCCCTCCAAATCAAATTGAATCTACTAAAATTATACTTTTTTCTTTTTCTCTGAAGGATCGAGCAAAAAAATGTTTAAACAATTTGATACCAACATCCATTCTCTCTTGGGACCAACTACAATAAGAATTATATAAAAAATACTTCCCCCATCACAAAATAATTGCACTTAAAAAGAGTATCCGAAACTTTTTTGAAATAGAGGGAGAAACATTATATAAAACATGGGAATGGTTCAAGGACACATTAAACATGGTTCCACACCATGGTTTCTTAATCCCATTACAAGTGAAGATTTTCTATGAAGGGTTAGGTCCAGAAAACAAACAATTCATTGATTTCATGTGTAATGGAACCTTCAAAAACAAATCCCCAAATGATGCTTATGAGTATCTAGAAAATCTTGCTGAACAGAACCAAACATGGGGAACATCACCATACTATGAGAAGCCACCCAAATCTGGTGTAATTATCAATCTTATAGAAGAATAAAACCATAGATAAAAACATGTTGCACTCATGAAGAAGGTTGAGGAGATTGATCTTAGGAAGGTCCAAAAAATCCAAACTGTTGAGCTTGTTTGTACAATTTTTGAAAAACATGACCACAAGACTGATAATTTCCTAAACATTCCTTATATAAATAATGTTCTTTTAGTAGGACCACCATAATAATTTAATGCAATGAACTTTCAAAATCCACAATTCCAAAACACATTCAATCCAAGGTATAATGACCATTCGGGCTTTCATTGGAAGGACAATAAACAACCAACACAACAACAATGTATCAACCCATAGCCTAAACAAAACATTCAACCCCATAATCAGTTCGAAGCACAACTAGTAAAATTACAACATCCTCATGTCCATTATCAATAACCTATCCAATAACCCATTCAACATCCAATATAACAACCAAAGTATCCTCCAGGGATAAACCAACAAGCCCAAGACACTACCCAATATTTCCCAAACCTTGAACAATTGTGTAAAAAAATGGATAAAATAAACTTAGAAGTCTCATAACTTAAATATGAATTACAAAAAATAAAAACTGGAAAAGCACCCATGCCTACACAGGCTATTCCACAACAAACATCAATGGGAGGGTCAAGTTTCACTCAGACAACTCATGAACAACTAAATGTTTTGATAGTTTTAAAAAGTGGGAAATAAATTGCGAAACGTGAAAAAATAATTCAAAACCCATCAAAAGATTCAAAATCTAATGAAAATTCAAATGAACCACATGATCAAACTGGGAAAACTGCTAAAAATGTAAAAGAAACAACTCTTCAACAAACAATCCCTCAACCAGCACCATTTCTTCAACACATGAAGGGGAAACCAAGCCCGAATTGAGTGAAACATTGAGGTAAATATTCTCACAAGTCAAGATAAACATTCCAATCCTTGATGTTATTCAAACCATTCCTGTATACTCAAAATACATTAAGGAACTATTCACATTTAAAAGGAAATTCTCACATAAGAACCAAGTCAATCTGGTAGCAAATGTTAGCACAATAATCTAAGGAACAATTACACCAAATATTAAAGACCCAAGATTCCCTTAAATGAATGTTAAACTAGGAGAGCAAAAAGTTTTCAAACCCTTGTGTGAACTAGGATATAGTTTCAATATCATTCCCTATGTTGTGTACTTCTAGTTAGGCTTGGACGAGCTCAAACCCATATCTTTCACACTTCAACTTGCTGATCGTAGCATTAGGGTTCCAAAGGAAATACTAAAGGATATTCTGGTAAAAGTTTAAAACTTCATCTACCCTGCTGACTCCATTGTCCTTGATAGCAATCCAACCTTAGGGAATAAGGAACAAACCCCAATCATCCTTGGTTTTCCCTTCCTTGCAACAATAAACTCTGTTATCTGAGTCTGAAATGGGAATATTACGATCACCTTTGGAAACATGAGTCTAGACTTGAACATATATAAAGAAAGCTCACAAATAGGGGATGAGGCGTATATTCATGAAGTAAACATGATAGGATGTGTTGATAAAAAAATCCATAGAACACCAAAGAATATTCAAGGAATGTTCAAGTGAGGATGATATTAATTTTTTTTCACATAAAGGAAGTTCATATCCTTGGCTAGAATCACCTTCATATTGCTCCTATGATGAAATATTAAGACCAATAATCAGTGAAATATTTCAGGAAACCACATTCATGGAGACCACTCAAACTCCCTTCCCTAACACTGAAAAATAAATCTAGTAGCTGAAACTTCTAAACATGGGGAATAAATATTATTGGAAACTCAAAAAAAAAAGAAATTGACCTTGATCCAATATCCTAATATTCTATTGAAATTTTGAACGAACCTGATATTGAATTTAAAGAACATCCTACTAAACTGAAGTATTCCTTCCTATAAAAAAATTGAACACATCCTATTTTCATTTCTTTTTCTCTTAAATTCGATCATGAGAGGATTCTTTTAGATGTCCTTAAGAGACATAATAAATCCATTGTATGGAACCTATATGATATTCATGGGATTATCCCACTTATTAGGATTCATATTATTGTTATAGAATCTGATTCAAAGCCATGATGTCAAACTCAGTGGAGACTTAATCCTAATCTCATGGATGTAGTGAGAAAAGAAATTCTAAAATTGTTAAAAGATGGTATCATTTATTCCATAGTTGAGAGCGAGTGGGTCAGCCCAAACTACATGGTTCCAAAGAAGGATTGAATCACAGTGATAACCAATAAGGATGGATAGATTCTTCCAACTATGGTGATTAGTGGCTGGAGAGTCTTCATAAAGTATAGGAAACTAAACTCATTTACCAAGAAGGACTGTTTTTTCCTACCATTTATTGACCAAATCATTGAGAGAGTGGAAGGTTATGTATTCTACTGCTTCTTGTATGGGTACTCGGGGTACAATCAGATTGAGGTCTCCCTAGAGGATCAAGGAAAGACTACATTCACCTGTCCATTCGACACCTTTTCCTTCAAAATCATGCCCTTAGAGTTATGCAATTCCCCTAGAACCTTCCAGTGGTGCATGAAGGGAATATTCTCGGACATAGTAGGGGATTTTATAGAGGTCTTCATGGATGACTTCTCTCTCTTTGGAGATACATTAGAGGGATGTATGAGGAATGTGGAGAGAGTTTTTTCAAGATGTGAAGAAAATAATATGGTCCTAAACTGGGAAAAAATCCATTTCATGGTTAAAGTGGGACTAGTCCTTGGCCATCTAGTCTCATATAGGGGGATTGAAGTCGATAAAGCCACGGTTGGAATCATTTATCACCTTCCATCACCCAAAACTGTCAAGGAAGTGAGTTATTTCTTAGGAAATGCTAGTTTCTATAGAATATTCATTAAGAACTTTATTTTAATCTCTTGTCCCATTTGTGGTCTTCTAGTAAAGGATGATCCATTTATTTGGACAAGATGCTATGAGGGTTCATTCTCAACCCTCAAATCATCTCTCACCACTCCTCCCATCATGAAATACCCATATTATAACCTTCCTTTTGAACTCATATGTGATGTGAGTGACTTTTCTTTAGGATATTTGTTAGGACAATATTTTGATAAAACTCCTTATGTAATTGCTTATGCAAGAAAATCCTTAAATGATGCCCAAATCAACTACACCACTACTGAGAAGGAGTTACTTGTTGTTGTATTTTCCACAGAAAAGTTTAGATCCTACACCTTAGGATCCCCCATCACTGTGTACACTGAGCATCCTGCATTGAAATACCTCTTATAGAGGAAAGATTCTAAGGCTAGACTAATTAGGTGGGTCCTTCTTTTACAAGAATTTGTCCTCACAATCAAGGACAAAAAGGGTGTTGAAATTTTTTTAGCTGATCATCTCTCTATTATAGAATTTAATGATGAATTATCCCACCTTTATGTATCTGATTCATTCCCTAATGAACACCTATACTCTGTAAGTGAATTCCCTTAGTATGCTGACATAGCCAACTTCTTAGTTATCAGAGTCATTCCAAAATTCTTATGGATGCAATCTAGAAGAAAATTTCTCTTTAATGTCAGGAACTTTGTGTTTTATGATCTTTACCACTATAATTTCTACTCTGACCTAGTCATTAGGAGGTGTGTCCCAGAATCTGAACAAGAGTCCATCCTTAAATTCTGTCATAGTCAGGCATGGGGAGGTCACATTTCCTCTAATAAAACATCTACTAAGGTTCTTCAGAGTGGTCTCTTCTGTCCCACCCTCTCAAGGGACACCTATACATTTTTTCAAAGCTTCCCTAGGTGTCAACAAGTAGGGTATATAAAAAAAAAGAATCAAATGACAATCACCCTCATTTAGTGATTAAAATATTTGACTATTGGGGAATCGATTTTATGGGTCCCTTCCCAAACTCTACGGGATATTTGTACATTCTCTTAGCTATTGATTATGTCTCAAAATGGGATGAGGAAATTCCTAAAAAATACAATGATCATCAAATGGTAATTATCTTTCTCGTGGAAAACATCCTCTCTAGATTTAGAATTCCTATGGGCTATCATTAGTGATCGTGGAACCCATTTTTGCAATCATCCATTCTCAGCACTCATGGAAAAATATGGAATTTCTCACAAAGTGTCCACTGCATTCCACACACAAACCAACGGTCAAGCTAATTTAGCCAATTGAGAAATAAAACAAATTCTTCAGAAAAAAGTTAATCTATCTAGGAATGATTGGTCGAGAAAGCTCTTAGATTCTCTTTGGGCCTATCAAACTGCATATAAATCCATTTTAGGAATGTCCCCATATAGGTTGGTTTATGGTAAAGCATGTCATTTGCCAATGGAGATTGAACATAAAGCCTTTTGGGCAATTAAGAAAATGAATAATGACCTCTGATTAGCTGAAACGAAAAGGAAATTAGAACTCAATGAACTTTAGGAACATAGGATAGAGGCTTAGGAAAATTCAAGGATCAATAAAGCTAATGTACAAGCCTACCAATCTGGAAATTTTAAAACCAAACAAATTGTACCGGGTAAACCTATTCTTTTGTATAGTTCTAAAATTCATTTACACCTGGGAAATTTGAGGTCCAGATGGTCAGGTCCATACAAAGTGAATAAGGTATACCCCCATGGGGCTGTAAAAATTCAAGATCCCACCAATGGTAAAACATTTAAAGTTTATGGTCATAGATTCATACCATTCATTGAATAATTACAAAAACATAAAGTTGATGAAGACTTGTTTGAACCATCCTTCGATGAGAAAAAAAACGTAACCAGTTAAGTGTCCAAGTCTAGATAACGATGTTAAACAAAAGCGCTGCATGGGAGGCAACCCATGTTTTTCATATTTCCAATCATTGTGAATCATCTTTATTTTTTTAATTTAAAAAATACCATAGACTATTGACTTATTCTTCTTTTATGAGTATGGATGGGTTTGAAATGGGAGTTCCATATTCATCTGTGTCATGTGGCATGATCCTTGAGTAATACCTTACCCATAAATTTAAAAATAAGACAATGTATCATCAGTGTATTTTATTTTTATGTGTTTATAGGATTAAAAAAATCTGAATTTGATAGTACCTTAGACTGTTGACATGTTCTTATATTATAAGTATGGATGGTTATTAAAGGGACACTCTATATTTATCGGTGTCATGTGGTGTGATCTCTGAGTAATTCCATACCCATAAATTTTAAAAGAAGATAGTGTATCATCAATTTATTTTATTTTATTTTATTTTTATGTTTTTGTAGGTTAAATATATACATTTTATATATAATAAAAAAATTAAAAGGACACGTCATAGGTTGTGGGGAAAATCTTGTCACAACCATCCAAGCTGTTGAGACTCGAAATCATGATTGAAGGGAGACTGTGGCATGCTCTTTCAACATCAACCACGAGGTGACTTTATTCCATGATTCACACTTTCAATTTACTCTTTGAACACCACTCCCATACCCTTTTCTATGTTTTCTTTAAACACTAGGGATAGTGTTATTCTATGTTGGGGGGAGATGAAATAAAAAATCAATTGTTTTGAATAAGAATAGGCATGGAAAAAAATTCCATTAAACTTGAACATGATAACAAACTTTTAAAACTCAGAAATTGGATATCAAATAATTTTGCATGCCTTGATTCTGATTTTAATGCATGTTTAAGTTCATGAACATATTTTTTGAAAAGTGCAGTTGTATGATGTGATTTTTCAAAGTTTACATTTTCATCCTCAAAATAAAAATTCCATCATGCACATCTACTAGATCTTGGGTGTAAATTTGAATTCCTGGGTCCCTTTCATCAAGGAATAGGGTTTGGGGTCACTTTTAGTTTAATTTGAGTATAAAAAAAATAAAAAAATTGAAAAAAAAAATAATGACCACATAGAGAAATTTGTTTTCCAAATGTGTGGCATCCGAAACTTGGGGATCATGACTCAATATTTGTCTTGCCCAGAGTTAAGCTTTATATCTCTATTGTAGAGCATGGAATTGACAATATGTGTGGCTTTCGGCACTTTGGGATCGTGACTTCATAGTTTTATTGCCCAGAGTTAGTCTTTTCATATCTATTGTGGTTATAAAATTAAAAAAAATAAACAAAACAAATCAACAAAAATTGGATACTCAACTTAATGTTTAATGCGATTCCCACCAAGTGCTTCTATTTTTTCCCCTTGAACAAGAAAATGGTCCCCTTGTCTTTTGTGATGCACAATACATCATCATCCTTAATTAAAATTGGATGAAATGTGAAAATGAATTTTAACAAAATAATGGCATTGAGATTGGGATATTCTTATTGACCTAGCTTGTTTAAATTATTTTTATGGGTTTCATAATTTTTTTGGTATGAGGTCTTTGGGTGAGAAATGTGAATTAAAATGTTTTTAGAAAAAGGAATTTGAATTTCATATTTGCACTATATTTTGCTCGGGACTAGAAAAACTCAAGTTGGTGGGTGTGATTAGCCGATTAAAGTGGATAATATTAATCATAAATATCATAATAATAATATGTTCTAAACTCCATAAACATCAATTTTAGTGCTTTATAGAAATTGAATATCATTTCTCATCTCAAATGCAATTAATGTTTAAAATGAATATTTGGGCCCAATCAATCATCTGTTTGTGGAGAACATTATATTCATTTTTTAAATTTGATATTTTATTATATGATTGATCACATTTTTGGGAACATTTTATCTTTTAAAATTTATGGATTAATCCCAAGAAATGATGGATAATTTTCAGCAAGAATGTAGAAATTTTCTGAACAAAGCATAATGGGCCTAAGGCCCATCAAACAGAAGTGGGGCCCACAAACCAACAACAATGAAACTAAAATTTTTACTTTAGAAATAGAAAAATATTTGGATCATTCCATTACACTATTTTAAGAGCTAATTCTCAATATTTCATGGAGATAAAGGGATCCGAAGTTGAGATTTAATTTGTGGGCCCAATCTGAATTCACATAATGTCATCCCACCATTTCGACCATAACATCCAAACGGATTCACCAAATAGCCTTCAATTTTTACAGATAATATAGAAAATATGTAAGATAATAGTTATCTTCTAGTACCCCTATGGATTCGACCTCCTTCAATTACAAATTCACACGTCAAAATGGGGGACGAATCTGGAAAAATTTTCTAGACAACTTTGAAACGTCGAAATTCCCTTGATTTTATCACACTCTATTTACTCTCCCAATTAATGGGGATATAATTTATTTTTGGGGGTTTATTTAAGGATTCTAATATTCATATATAAGTAGCCTATGGTGAAGATAATGAGATGGATGTTTTTATTTCTTTCATTTGTATTGTTATGCTTTCATTTTGTAATCGCATTGTCAATTTCTCCCATGTATGTTTTTGGGTCACCTCCATTTAATTAATAAAAGATCAACTTTTCTTATTCTTAATTTCTTATTTCTTTTTTCCATATCATTTTTATACCTTTTCCTTATGGATTGAGGTTATTCACATAAACGTTTGTGAAACTCTTCACACAACGGTTGAGTGATTGTTATTTTTTTCCTCTCCAATTCTACCATCATAAGTCTACTTCCAACTTTCATTGATATAATATGATAAATGGAGGGATAATCCTCTAATGGGTTGATCCAAGGGAGTAGAAAGGGGATGAATTTGATGTTATTTCTTAATTTAATAATTCCTAATCAATTCTATTTTTGAGATGTTCATTCAATGATGAATGTTCTTTTAAACTCACTAATTTTAAGGATACACATCCCGGGTGCTAAAACGATCCTCTACCATAGAGTTCTCATCAATATGATCCTCCAAGTGTATAGTTGATTGGCAATAGGATAGTGAAAACTCCAAATTAGTGAGTGATTTGGTATGTTTTTATTTTGTTAAAGGAAACACTAGAATTTAAGACATTGAAATAATTTAAAAAGAAATTCATCCAATCTATCCTTGTGATAACCATGGATCAATTCATGATTTTAAATTGAATTCACTTATGTCTTTAAAATATCAAATAGTACAATCGATTCAAACCCAAGTTGGCCACTTCATTTCCAAATCAACACCATAAAATCACCTTCTTAAAATGCACATTTCTTAGGTTTCTTCTTAGGTCTCTAAGGATCGATAACTTAAGAAGTACTACAATGACCACTTACACCATACAACTTGGGTAAATTTGGGCACAAACAAATATCCAAGCCTCATATTCTTGAACACGATCTGACTTTAATGTCCCTTGGAACCATTTCCTTCCATTGATATAGGATCTGGATTTTCTTAGTGGATGTTTTCTCTACCTTGTATGTTTTCTTTTATCTCTTGGTGAACCTATAGCTTTACTTCCCCAAGGAGTTGTGCCCCTGCATTATAGAGGCCCATTCATTTTTCCCTTGGAGTCTTTCCTGTGACTCATGGACCCCCTATTTTGATGCAAGGGAAAATTGTTGATTGTCTGTTGTTCCGGGTAGGTATTTCCTTCGTATCTCATTTTTTGTGTGTATCATGCAGGGTGGGTATACTCGTGTCGTCACTTGATCATAGTTTAAACAAATTTTTATGGGTGTTACGATTTATTCTTCTTATTGCCTTTAGTAATAAATGACTGATGGGGAAGAAAATGATGTTGATCGCATGTTTTACCTCTTATCTTTGGTTCCTATTATGGTTTATTCTGGATGTATTCTCTCTGAAAATCATGGCCATTGGTGTTTTTTTTGCGCACCATGGTAACTTTTGAATAATTTGAAAATATCAATCCATTAATCATGTAATCCCGGTTAAGTGAAAAGGATTTCCTAGGATCAAACTTGCTTTGTGATCACCTCAGAAAAATCAAAGTGGAAATTAAAGAACCATCTTTGTAGAGACCTGAATCATGATGTACATGGACATTACATTACTTTTTTGGAATGCGTAATCCATGACAAAAACAGATTCACAAGGACCGTAATAGTTTATTGTCTTTGTAAACACGGAATGTAATCTTCTAATCATGGTGAAAGATCTTCAACATCTCCCATAAAGATCTTCCCCTTTTGGTTTTCTTACCTTAAACCATTCTTTAAATCCTAGGGAAAAGAAAACATATAAAGGGTGATATCAAATGCTCAATAAGGGTAAGCATGGATGAAATACAACAAATCATATACATTTGAACTTAAAAACCTGAACATAATGTTTAAACATCAAAATCTTGGGAAATGACATAAAACATGGAAGTACATAAGGCATAGATCATAAAGAAACATTAATCGTGATAAAATAGAATGTGAATAAAACATGTGATTGTGGAAACCATTAAGCACATGATATGGTTTCCATAGTAGCCAAGGCATTGCTGCCAAGACCATCTTAGTGGACAAAGTCCCTTTCTGAATTGAGTTCACTCCTCGTTCCAGTCCTGTATTACTGAACCAGATTAACTTACCGGTCCCGTCATGTTTATCTCATGAGATATAAATCTTTACCCAATGCATTTGAGGGAGATATAGGTCCCACCCATATCATAATGATACCATTCTTATGTGTGCCACAAGATCATAAATCAGACATCATATCATAACCCATGTAATAAAAATGGGATTCTTAAACATCATTCCATCATAACATAATCCATATAAGATAAAAATGACATCATAAAAATAATTCCATCATATAATAATCAAATCAATGTAAAAATAAGGATATAAACAAAACCTTATATTATCTTAGATGGAAAATAATTTCGATAAAACACTTGAACTTCATTCTTGAGGAAAATATCCTTTCGATTTCAATATCATTTTTCCTTTCCTAACATGTCATACAATTTTAAACTAAAATAAATTGATTAAAAATAAACTTGAAAACATGTAAAGGAAGCTTCATGGAAATAATGTGATAAAAATACATTCTTCACTTATAAGTTAAAGAAAAAAAATTCTTCTTCGTACTTTGGCCGGAAAAGTCAAAAAAGTACCTCGTACTAAAAAAGACAAAAGATTCCTTTCATATCTTTTACTAAAACATACCAATGGATAAAATTGGATTAAAAAATTCCAGGAGGATAGAAATAATATTACATATTGATGAAACATGGATTTGGATGATAAATATTCCCCGATAAATACTTACGAATAAACAATCTCGGATAAGAACGAGATTAGATTAGTTATCCCTTACCTTACGTCTGATATGCTTCGTATGAATTCGAACCTCCTATATAATTATTTAAAAAATGCCATTGACTTATTACAGAATAATATTCATTGTTATGATATCATATATGGTTCACTTATGACTTTATATTACCCGTTTATTTTTAAATTCCATGTTAAAGCAGCATTTTGGGTAAAATTGTTTCATTTATCGTACGTGTTTCAACTTGTTGTTCTTGATATTATTACTTATATAATGATTTACATAATTCAATAATTTAGAAAATTATTTATATATAATATATATTCAGCATATACATACATGTATATGATAGATTGATAAATGGAATGAAATACACCGTTCATGGAGACAATAGGTCGTACGTACGCATGAACGCTGTTTTCGTTTCCTTATTGAATTGAATGGAATTGAGTAGATGACATAAATATATATATATATAAATCCAGTATCATTATTATGTCATATATTTCACTGTTATTCATTATATACAATTTATAATCATTCATGAATGGTTAACATGAAGAATGAATCTCATCGTGTCGTGGAGACGGTATTCCGTATGTACGCACAAGTGATGATATCATTCCCATGATCGTGGAATTGAATTTAAGTGTATGTATAATTTTTCAGAATAAATATCACTTTAAAATAATCATATATATTTATTTATTTACACCATTATACCCATCCAAGTAAGGTGGTGGTTGAAAACAGATTACACCATGGCATGGAGACGGTATTCCGTACGTACGCACCCACAGTGATTTCGTTTTCCGTAGGATGGATAGAAGGTGAAATAAGATTTTTTCATATTTATAATAACATATAAGTATATAATTAATAATGATGTTATTACTTTATAATTATACAACTAAATAAGAAGAAGTAGAAGAAGAAAGAAACTTGAGAGAATCGGAAGAAGAGATTTCCTCTTCTTCGACGCACCTCCTTTAAGCTTCCTCTTAAGGAAGTAGAGTTGATATTTTGAGAATACCAGAACCTTAAGAATGTTTCTAGGGAAGTTTATAAGAGAAATGGGACAAGTTTGTCTGATCTTTAAGGCTCAAAAGGGTGTGAAGAGAAGAGGGAAGGGATGCCCTTTTTATAAGGGAGGAGAGGGGCACCCTTGGAAAAACTTAAAATATTATTTTATAATAAAGTTATATTCGGTTTTTAATAGCTCCAAATTTATTTATTTCAAAGATAAGGTGGGTATGGGTCTAAATACTCTCAAAAAATTGATTTGAGACAGGTTTGGGTCATTATATTAACCTTATCTTTTAGATTTAACTCTTAGTTAATTACAATGACATTTACCATGTCACTTTGTATTTCTATATGAAATAGTTAATAAACATACCATATACATCCAATAGACCCCCAAGTGGTCCCTTAATGATAACCCTATCATGATATAAGTATCTTGTCCAAACCTTATATTTTTAAGAATTTAATAAAAATTAATAATATAATATTTGTTTTAAAAACTATTTTTTGTCAGTTTTGACACTATTTGGTAATGAATTTTTGTGAAAATCATAACAGGATTATTAGTTATAAATAAGTTGATTAATTAAATACTAACATGTAATATTAACCTAGAAAATTGGTTTAATTCATAAATAGTCTCAAATTACATTTATTTGGGTATTTATAACATCAATTATTTTATTATTTTATTATTTAGGTAATTACTGCATAACCATTGTGTCATAAATTACGTAAATGTTTTAATGTCTAAAAATTATAAATAAAATACCATTAGGTAGTAAATATTTTTATCTTTCTAATTAATATTTATTGTAGAATTTATCTTATGTATAACGCTATATTAATAATGATTTAGTTATTCAACTTTGATTTTAACTGTTTTAACCCTTCTTTAAATAAATTAACAATAAATGTCCTAATCTAATCCAAGTGGACCTAAATGGTCATATTTTATTCCTAAGATTTTTTTGATCTAATTAAACTTGTCCAATATAATTATTACATTTTTAGGGTAATAATAATATCATTTTTACCCTTAATTACCCTATTTAATTTTAACCGTGGTAAATAAAAGTAAAAAGTTACTATTCACAAAAAATTATTTTCATCTCATTGAACCACATTTTAGTCCTCGATATTAACCGTGTCTCTCAGATTTTTAAAATTCCACTCAAAGAAGCATTAAATATAAGTTTTATGTGAATTTCCAAATTCTCCTAGGAGGTGGGTTAAAGACGGTGAAAAGTTCAATAAAATTTATATATATATAAATTATTATAAAATGACTCCAATTAATTACATTGAACTTATATAGGAAATATGTATCACTATTGACCTAAAATAAATTAAAATAAATAATTATTTAAATAAAAAGTCGGTTTTTAAATAGTAATCCAGTGTTTTCACTATTCATCAAAAATTGAATGTTTTCAGAAAAATACGAAAAATTCGCCCTAGGATAATTTCGATATTCCAAATCCAAAAATGAAGTCCATTTTGAAAGATAAAATTTATAAAATTTCAGAAAGTGGGTATTACAATTCATAACGGCTAGTTTATATAATATTTTAATAACATATCGTTGTTTGGTGAAACTCGATATTGCGTACAACACACGCTATTGTGGAAGGTCATGATTGCGTGTAAAGCAAGCCACATCAGGGATGCGTGTAGTGAAAGCTCCTTTTGTTGTAGCGTACAACACAAGACATCAATGAAATTAAAAAAAATATTTTTCATAAAATCTTGGGGTGTTACATTCTACCCCCCTTAAAATGATTTTTTCCCTCGAAATTCATTGAGGTTATAAATGGTTTTCTACTTGAAAGATTATTTAATAGAAACCCACATCGTAAAAAGGAATACTGAAACTTGACTTCAAAAACTAAAGTCTGAATCGTAACAGTTACCCAAATTAACTAATCACTGGGTTTCCACATAGGAGAACATAGGTGAAAATATGGATATGGAAGAGAAATATAACCATCAACTTCTAATGAAGAGTGGTAGAGGACATGGCTATGAAAAAGCCAACAATCACAAAGCCATAAATTTTTGATGATCTAAGGTACCATCCGATTCATCAGATATGAGAGCACTAGGACAACATTTTTTTGTTTTCAAGATCATTTCCCTAAAGTTGAAGAATTGTCGAATTAAAAGAAATACTTACTTGATTTTGGTACAGTCTCACCATTGCTCGTGCCTCGAACAATTTCTACTTCATCTCTTAAAGAAATGAAGTTTAATTTGTCTTCTATGAAGTGTTAACAGATTATGTGATAGAATGATAGGTCATTCCATCTATTTCTATCGCAGAAAGTTTAGCACAATTTATTAAATATATAGAAGTCCATCTATGCTGATATTAATCATATATGGTTGCTAAAATGGACTTATACTTCATCTATCATGGCGCTTAATAAAATAAAACTAGTTTCTACTAACTAGGGACTTCTTGTAGGCTAGTGGTAAGCGATAAAAGCCTGTCACACTTTGGTTGTGGGTTTGATTCCCACATCCTTGTCTGATGCGACAGGTTGTCGCCCATTCTGTAGGGTGTACGTTTTCTTAAACTACACTATTATAACATTATATCAATAATATTGAAAAACATTTCTAGCCTTAAACAACACTAACTTATGTTCAACAAAATCCATTCCAATCTTTAGGCTTATCCAAAATACTTCTTTCCAAACTCATAGTATAAAGAGAACAATTACAAAAAAGGTCATATAACAAGCACGTGAATACCATCAGTTATCCCTCATATATCAAAAGATATATCTTGTTGATCGCATTCCAAACATGTGAATACCTTAATATTGTATTCTCTTGAAAAATGAATACCCATTGAATCTTAGTGAAAACATGAATTCTGTCAAAAGTTAACTCTTTCCACATACCAAAATCCCAAAATTCAATATACTCAAACCATGATATATCTTTTTCCTTATATCAGTCATGAGCTCAAGAATACTGTTAAACATTTCATTTTCTCCTTATCTCACCATTATGCGCATGTCATCTTATTTCCAAAAATAACTCAATCACTTTCCATGGTTACCGGTACCATAAAATTATTGAAAACCACGATAGACCAATACATAAATATTCCAATATTCCACGATACTATATACAACATTATTTTGGAATCCCATTACATAAACAATTAATCATTCCACCACATCGTTGTCATATTCAACATTGCCAATAGTGATTGCATGTGACTTTCCTTTTTCCTTTTCCTTAATTGGTTGCTCATATCGATCATCATTAAAACTTGTATTAGGGAATTGATTAACATAATTCCCCATTTCCTTGCACTTGAAGCATTGAAGTGTTGGTGGTGCATTCCTTGCAGTCTTTTCTTTATTCACATCATTAGAAACACTTTTTCCATTACTTCGACACTCAGCTGCTCGAGGACCTTCTTTTCCACACTTAAAACATTTTCTTGTCCTTTTAAGACAATCTCCCCCATGCTTCTTTCCACACTTTGAGCATAAAGAAACATTCATCTTCTTTTCACCATTATTCTGAGATTTCTCCTTGAACTCCATATTTCATTTCTTGTCAAAACCATGAGATTGATATGTTACACCAACTTCCAGTTCTACCTTGATAGCACAATGCACAATTTCTTTATAGATACTGAAGTCTCTTATAGATAATGCCCTTTGAAGACTTGGTTTTAAGATACTGAAGAGTCGATCAACTTTACTTCCAGGTTGGATGATAAAGCCAGATGCATACCTTGCAAGCCTTGTAAAATTCTCCTCGTATATACCAACAGATTCATCATCCTTTTGCTTAAGCTCAAGGAACTCCTTTTCCATCATTGTTCGAAGAATACGAGGGATGTACTTATTGAAAAATAAGTTCTTGAACTCATTCCATTCCATGGATTCAATTTCACCTTGGGGCCTTGTGTTCTTAATTAGAGTCTACCACTGTTCTGCTTCACTTTATAAACAGTAAACAGCCAGAATGAATTTTTCATGTTCTAAACAGCGAAGTATGGAAAATATCTTTTCAATGGTACTGATCCATTGTTCAGCAACAAGTGGATTAGAAGACCCACCGAAAGAAGGTGGACGTTGCCTCATGAAGGACTCAATAGAATATTGTTCCCTTCTCTGCTCATTTGGAAGTCCAGAATAATTCATAGCTTGTTTAAGTATAGCAATAAGATTTTTTACTCCATCTCCCATAACATTGGTTTGTTCAGGAGGAAAATCATTGCATTTTCCATTACATTGATCAACATGGCTCCTTCGGGTTCCAGCCATCTTCTAAAACCCAAAAAGAATAGTGTGAGAGGAAAAATCATGCTAGGGAAACCAACATAATAAAGGGGGAGTACCTTCAATATCTAACGTCTTAGGTTTAATTCTAATATCGTTACCATAATTCTAGAACTATAACCTATACTTATACTAATCCTTAGGGACATCCCTAGAAATACCTTAGAAATATATCTAGGGATCTCACTAAAGTATTCGTGTCCTAGTTTCCAAAGGTTCACTAAACCTTTCCTCTGATACCAACTATAGAGACCCAAAGCTTGATGGACATGGAAATTACATTACATTTGCAGAATACTTAACACATAACAAAAACCGACACACAAGGACCATAATAGTTTAGTGTCTTTGGAAACTCGGAATGTAATCTTCTAATCATGGTGAAATATCTTCAACATCTCCCATAAAGATCTTCCCCTTTTAGTTTTCTTACCTAAAACCTTTCTTTACATCCTGGGGAAAAGAAAAAATATAAAGGGTGAGCTCAAATTCTCAGTAAGGGTAAGCATGGATAAAATAAAACAAATCATATACATTTGAACTTTAAAAAATGAACATAATGTATAAACATCAAAATCTTGGGAAATAACATAAAAAATGGCAGTATATAAGGCATAGATCATAAAGAAACATTAATCATGATAAAATAGCATGGGAATAAAACATGTGATTGTGGAAACCATTAAGAACATGATATGGTTTCCATAGTAGCCAAGGCATTGCTGTCAAGACCATCTTAGTGGACAAAGTCCCTTTCTGAATCGAGTTCACTCCTCATTCCAGTCCTGTATTACTGAAACGAATTAACATACCATTCCAGCCATGTCTATCTCATTATATATAAATCTTTATCCATTTAATTGGATGGAGATATAGGTCCCACCTATCTCATAATGATACCATTCTTATGTGTGCCACAAGATCATAAATCATATATCATAGCATAACCCATGTAATGAAAATTGGATTCTTAAACATCATGCCATCATAACATAATCCATATAAGATAAAAAGGACATCATAAAAATAATTCCATCATAACATAATCAAATTAGTGTAAAAATAGGGATAGAAACAGAACCCTATGTTATCTTAGATGGAAATTTTTTTTGATAAAACACTTGAACTTCATTCTTGAGGAAAATATCCTTTCTATTTCAAAATCATTTTTCCTTTCTTAACATGTCATAAAATTTTAAAACAAAAAGAAGTTGATTAAAAATAAACTTGAAAACTAGTAAAGTAAGCTTCATGGAAATAATTTTCTAAAAATCCATTCATGCCGTATAAGTTAAAGAAAAACATTATTCTTCGTACTTTGGTCGGAAAAGTCAAAAAAGTACCTCGTACTAAAAACGACAAAAGATTCCTTTCATATATTTTACTAAAAACATAACAATGGGTAAAATTGGATTTAAAAAATTGTAGTAGGATAGAAATAATATTACATATTGAAGAAACATGGATGTGGATGATAAATATTCCCCAGTAAATACTTACGAATAAGAAATCTCAGATAAGAACGAGAATGAAATAGTTATCCCTTACCTTACGTCGATATGCTTCATATGTATCCAAACCTCCTGTATAATGATTTAAATAATTTCACTGACATTTTACAGAATCATATTCATTGTTATGATATCATATATGGTTCACTTATGACTTTATATTACCCGTTCATTTTGTAAATTCCATGTTAAAGCAGCATTTTGGGTAAAATCGTTTCATTTATCGTACGTGTTTCGACTTTTTGTTCTTGATATTATTACTTATATACTGATTTACATAATTCTATAATGTAAAAAATGATTTATATATAATATATATTCAGCATATTCATATATATATGATAGATCGATAAATGGAATGAAATACACCGTTCATGGAGACGGTAGGCCGTATGTATGCATGAACGTTGTTTTCGTTTCCTTATTTAATAGAATGGAATTAAATAGATGACATAAATATATATATACATAAATCCATTATCATTATTATGTCATATATTTCATTATTATTCATTATATATACTTTATAATCATTCATGAATAGTTAACATGGAGAATGAATCTCATCGCGTCGTGGAGACGGTATTCGGTATGAACGCACGAGCGATGATATCATTCCCATGATCGTGGAATTGTATTTAATTTTATGTATAATATTTCATAATCAATATCACTTTACAATAATAATATATAGTTATTTTTTTACACCATTATACCCATCCAAGTAAGGTGGTGGTTGAAAACATATTACACCACGGTGTGGAGACGGTATTCCGTACGTACACACGTGCGGTGATTTCATTTTCCGTAGGATGGATAAAAGGTGAAATAAGGTTGATTAATATTTATAATAACATATCAGTATATAATTAATACTGATGTTATTACTTTATAATGAGACAACTAATGTAGAATAATTAGAAGAAGAAATAAACTTGAGAGAATCGGAAGAAGAGATTACCTCTTCTTCGACGCACCTCCTTTAGGATTCATCTTAAGGAAGTAGAGGTGGTATTTTGAGAAGACCAGAACCTCCAGAATGTTTCTAGGGAAGTAGATAAGAGAAATGGGTAGGGTTTGGCCAAGCTTCAAGGCTCAAAAGGGTGTGAAGAGAACATGGAAGGGGTTCTCTTTTTATAAGGGAGGAGAGGGGCACCCTTGGAAAAACATAAAATATTATTTTATAATAAAGTCATCTTTAGTTTTTAATAGCTACAAATTGATTTATTTCGAAGATAAGGTGGGGCTGGATTGAAATCCTCTCAACCAAAATATTTCAGACTGGTTTGGGTCATTATATTAACCGTATCTTTTTGTTTTAACTCTTAGTTAATTAGATTGACATTTACCATGTCACTTTGTATTTATATATTATATAGTTAATAAACTTACCATATACATCCAAGAGACCCCCAAGTGGTCCATTAATGATACACCTATCATGATATAAGTATCTTCTCCGAACCTTAGATTTTTATGAATATAATAACAATTAATAATATAATATTTTTTAAAAAACTCTTTTATGTCAATTTTGACACTATTTGGTAATTAATTTTTTTGAAAATCATAACAGCATTATTAGTTCGAACAAAGTTAATTAATTCAATACTGTCATGTCATATTAACCTATAAAATTAGTTTAATTCATAAAAAGTCTCAAATTACATTTATTTGGGTATTTATAACATCAATTATTTTAATATTTCATTATTTAGGTAATTACTGCATCACCATTGTGTCATAAATAACATATATTATTTAATTTCTAAAAATTATAAATAAAATACCATTAGGTAGTAAATCATTTTATAATTATAATTAATATTTATAGTTTAATTTATCTTATGAATAACCCTATATTAAAAATGATTTAGTTATTAAACTTTGATTTTAACTATTTTAACCCTTCTTTAAATAAATTAATAATAAATGTCCTAATCTAATCCTAGGGGACCAAAATGGTCATATTTTACTCCTAAGGTTGTTTTGGGTCGAATTACACTTATCTAATAGAATTGGGACATGTGTTAGGGTAATAATAATATCATTTTTATCCTTAATTACCCTATTTACTTTTAACCGTGGTAAATAAAAGTAAAAAGCTACTATTCAAAAAAAATATTTTCATCTCATTGAACCACATTTTAGTCCTTGATATTAACCGTGTCTCTCAGATTTTTAAAATTCCACTCACAGAAGTGGTAAAATTAAGTTTTATGTGAATTTCCAAATTCTTCTAGGAGGTGGGTAAAAGACGGTGAAAAGATCAATAAAATTTTTATATATCTAAAATTATTATAAAATGACTCCAATTAATTAAATTGAACTTATATAGGTATTATGTTTCAATTTTGACCTAAAATAAATTACAATAACTAATTATTTAAAAAAAAGTCAGTTTTTAAATAGTAATCCAGTGTTTTCACTATTCATCAAAAATTGAAAGTTTTCAGAAAAATACCAAAAATTCACCCTAGGATAATTTCGATATTCTGAATACAAAAATGAATTCCATTTTGAAAGATAAAATTTAAAAAATTTAAAAAATTGGGTATTACAATTCATAAAGGCTAGTTTATATAATATTTTAATAACATATCGTTGTTTAGTGAAACTCGATATTGCATACAACACATGCTATCGTGGAAGGTCGTGATTGCGTGAAAAGTAAGACAAGTCAGGGATGTGTGTAGTGAAAGATCCTTTTTGTGTAGCGTACAATACAAGACATCAATGAAATTAAAAATAATATTTTTCATAAAATCTCGGGGTGTTACAATGTTGGATAAATTTGAATACACCTGGATTATTAGTGTGGATGTGTGTTGTGTGGGTTTTTTGGAGTTTTTTTACCTTGAGTGGGTTGTATGGTTCTGTTGTTGTTAGCATAGTTCTGGGTACATGGGTGGATAAATAGGTCGGTTCTATGAGCTTGGTGTGGTATGTTCATGCAGCAATGTTGTGGTTTTGGTGGTCGTCGTTATGGGATTTGTGTATGAGGTGGTGCAAGAGGTGTGATGGAATTTCATGTTGAGATATTGATTGATTTTGGAATGGATGAACTTATAGAGTAGTGGGACTGATCTTGGGATGTCTTGTGGTTATTGAACAGTGTTGTGTAGTGGGACTGCAATCAGGTGGTGCTGCTGAATGTGTTGGGTATGGATTTGGTTGGTAGTTGCTCGGGTAGATTTGGAATGAAATAAGTGGACTTCTTAATAAATAATGAAATAGTGTTAAATTAAAGGGTTGGGTTTATGTTTTTGTTATGGCTGTTTGTGTGGTTGTGCATGTAGGGGTAGCAGCAAGGGTAGTTTGTGTGGACTTATTGTTGTTTTGAAAACCCATAGGTCGATCTGAGTGTTTGAAACCCATATATATATACATATAGTTCCTTATGATTTCTATACACACTCCACCCATATTGAGCACTATGTGTCGAACACCCCCACTATTACGGGGGGAGGGTGTTTTTACCAACATCCTGATTAGAGTATGGATGGCTATTTATTAGCTCCCATGATCCCTATTCTCGGAATTTATCACTCAATACTCTTCAGGCAGGTTGTAATGGATTGATGTCTATTACCATATCTTGGTACTTGTTTTTCAAGGGGTGGTTTGTTTCCTAAGTGTCTTTGGGATGAGTCACAAGTTTTTTCGGGTGAGACAAGTGTTGTTTGTGGCCCAGGTGTTTGAGGGAATGATGTGATGTGATTCGTGGCCCAAGTATGTGTGGGAAGGTTGTGAAAGCATGGCTTGTGGAAGAATGGTAACACTAGGATGTTCGTCGTTAGGGATGAATAGTTAACCATAGAGAAGTGGTTTGGGGTACCCTATCATTGATGTGATTATATTATTACATACTTGACTTGCATTATTTGGTGAGTGTGCCTTGGTGAGGCTGGGGTGGTTAATATCCTTTGTTAGTTGTTTTTTTGGTTCTACAACTTTTTCATAGGGGAATTAGTATGTTCTCCCACTTGTGAATGAGTGACTTAGGTTTTTCCTATAGAGTATACTTGTATGCTCATGCTATGTATATATAAACTCTTTTTTAGGTTTCTGAGATGACTTTGAGGAGTATGTTGGAACTTACTAGCTTGGACATTGGGATAGTTGTTTTGTTTCTTCTTAGAATTGTTTTTGGTACTTTACATTGGAGTTTTTATTGTACCGTTTCTGTTTTTTTAAACATGCATGGGGTTGTTTTCAGTTTCTTCTTCTTATAAAATGTTTGGAGTTTTTTGGGATTTACCATCTTATCTCCAAATATTGTTTTCATTAAAAAGGGTAATGCCTCCCATCTTGTGTAAATGTTTACCTACCTTGGTTCTAGTTTCCACCCCATGGCCTACAAGAGGTAGGACTCGAGGAGTTATTATCTTTCATTCATATTGTTAAATGAAGGTCATGGAACCTTGTTGTCCCTTCCCTCATCTTGAATAATTCATTTCATGACACATATTTTACAATTACCTCTCTTATACTCCTATTTAGTACTTATGTCTCTATAAGTTCTTCTTCCAAGGGGAATTGTGTAATATTTTCATTCACAGACTATTTTGTATCATGAGCCTATAATTCATTGAATTATATCTCACCCCCATTGTTAATTTTAGAGATGTGATCCACTTCAAGAAATATGGAACATTTTTAACCAAGAATCTACTTTTTGAAGGGTCATATAGGTATTATCCTTTTGTTTTCTTAGGATACTCTATAATGATACACTTAGTGCCTGAGGGTGCATGTTTGTTGATATAAATAAATTTGATAAATTCTTCACAACTTCATACTCATATGTATGACAACATAAGTTTCTATACAATGCATAATTGGTATGAAGTACCATCTTCCACATTATTTGGAACTTGGATTAGTAGGTATACTACTGCTTGTAATGCATATCCTCAAAATGATAATGGAAAACTCATATGAATCGTCTTTTATCTCAACATAGGAAACATGGTTTGGTTCCTTTTTTCACTTACACTATTCCACCAAGGTTTATGAGGAGTGAGTTGAGATAAAATTTGAAGCTCCCATAAATAATCAATAAAGTCATGATTAAGATATTATTCACCATGGTCTGGGCATGTTTTCTTAATATTATTACCAATATTATTATCAACTTCATTATTTTATTCCTCGTATTTGAAAAAGGAATTTGACTTATAACTCATTATATAGACATATCCATATCAACATAAATCATCTGTAAAAGTTATAAAGTATGAGCTCCCACCCTTTTCTTAAATATTAAATGGTCAACACACATACGTATGAACTAATTCATGAATCTCCTTGTCCATTTTATATTTTTCTCTAAATGGGGATTTGGCCATTTTACCTTATAAACATGTGTGACATACATAAAGTGGTTTTAGTTTAAAGGAATATAAATTTCATACTTGATGTTATTTAGTCAAATGGGTTTCATTTACATTACCCAATGAATGATTCCAATGTTGGGTGTGTTCAGATTCATTTAATGTTTTTTAATTATTGACATCCATTACTTTTTTTGTAATCCAACACATAAAGATATTTATTTAAATGTACCTTACCATAAAAAATTTATCCTTATAAAAGAAGAAAAAATTATTTCAAAACATGAAACTAAATACATTTATATGATGTATGGATATAGAAATAATGTTTTGGTAACATATTACACCTAAATATTTAAAAACTAAGATAATTCATGTGGGAAACATGAGGTGGTAGTCCTTGATAGCCACACTAGAAATACTTGCTCCATTATCTACTCATAGATCTAAATCCCCTCAACCAATTTTCTGAAATATAATTGGTTCATGTATTTAAATACATATGTGATTTCCTCAAGAGTTTTCTAGTACCCAATTTATAGAAACCTGTAAATCACACTCGATAACAAATGAAATTGATGATTCCCCTTTATTTTTTTCATGGGTGCAATTTTTCTTCAAGTGGACCTTCTTTCCATATGAGAAACAAAAAGAATATTGTTCCCTTGTCCGTCCCTTAATCTTTCTCTTCTTTTATGGGTGTTTTAAAGAAGCTTTATACTTAGAGATATTCTCATTTCCTTTCATTTCATTCACCATATAGATAAAAGGATTTTCACACTTAATATTTATATCAACATGGTCATGTAATGTAAGAATGTCTAGAAGAGGCTTCTCAATTATTGTCATATTGAAATTCTCAAAAAAGTTGGACAAGCTCTGGGGAAGTGATGAAACAATGATATCAGTGCACATTCCTCTAGGAAATTTACACCCAATGACATATTGAAACTAAATGTAACTAATTATTTTGACTACGTGAGGCCTAGATAGCACACCTTCTCCAATATTACTATGAATGAGGGCCTTGTAAATCTCAACTCATTCCTTTATTTCTCTCTCATAGAATAAACCATGAATACTCTCAAGCATTATATAAGCATCCATGTTTTCAGGAGACTTCATGAGATTACTAGACATGGATGAAATAATTAAATAATGAACATCGACAATGTCAGTTATGTTTTTATCATACAAAATGAACTATTCATCACTCACCTCCTTAGTAGGAAGATCAGGAATTGAATATTATAGCATGGATGATTTTCATTCATGGTGTAACACAACCTAAAGCTTTATAAACCATTCTTAGGATTTACTTCATAAAATAAGACGATCTTTCTCCAATATTGATCACAGGGATAATGTGGATGATGAACTTTCGATTTATTTCACAATTTAAAAAGAGCAGATAATTAATACTTTTTCATCATAAATTATGTAATACATAATGAATATAATTTTTATTAAGACTCATGGTATTTTATCAAGTCTCAATATGCCTCACCATTCAGATTATAATGACCCTTCACACAATAAATTATAGTGAAGAGGATCTATATTTCCCTTTTTAATTATCAATATTTTGGACATGAAATACATAAGAAGTTATTTAGAAAGATAGTTTTTTCAACTTTATGCTTATAGTTCCTTGATATGTTTTGTGGAATCCCCAATCCATAAATCATGACTGATATTTCCTCTCCACTTGCCTCCAATTTTTTATTGAATAGACTTTGGAAATTAAATTTAAAAAGGTACAGTCATGTGGATGTGTCATCCTATTTAAGACTCCCCAATAATTAAAAGTGCCCCTGATTTTAACCAGAACTAACAATTTAACTAGGGTTTCACCTTAATTTATACCTTTAAAGGTGTAATATCTTAATATTAAATTGAGTGATTTTTTTATTATGTATAATGATTTCTTATTTTATCCTTTATATGTATTTTTAATATTAAATATATTTTTCGTAAGTGATTTACAATGTTTCGATAAAACATTTAGGAATGATCCATTTATTTAAATTCAATATTTTCACATTAGTTCATTTATTTCTGTGATTTTGATCTTCCATAAAAAAAATAATTTATAAGATAAATTTAGATAACTAAATAAATAAAGGATGTGATCATGAGTTTATATAAGGGTTGATTTATTTAGGGTAAAATAAATCAGCCTTTGGCCTAGGGGAAAAGTCATTATGCTAGTCTTAGAACGAGTTGTATCATTCCAACTATCCACCTATATATCACCTAGTTTGGAATCATCTGATTTCAGTCTTGAACTACCTTATCATGCCTTGGGATTCACCTTTTATTACATGTATTTATAACTCACACACAGGTGAGGGTAACTAAAATATTTTTTAAGGGGAATCACATAAATAATCTTGGACACGTAGGTCTTATATAATAAAGGAGGGATGGATGAATCACATGTCATCATATTTAATTTAATAATTAATAATTACAAAACAGTTTAATAAATTAAATTAAATAAAACCAACAAACATAGGTCTTTGTCAAGCTCGTGACTGGTAGTACACATACAATGAATATTAAAAAGTACACTAGTTAACAATAATGTATACTCTTTACTAATATTAAGATAAATATGATTGTATGAATTAATTATTTAATTATTTAATTGTCTTTTATCTTAATGGCCATATGTGTTCTCATGGAGAAACACATCATAAATGCACTCATGGAAATAAATGGCAAGACCAATAATTACAGATATTTACATTAAATTAATTGAGAATCTATTAATCCTTTTAAACCATTATACATAGTAAAACACATGTTGTGCCAACAATGTAGTTAAATTTTAATGATGCAATTAATTATTTTAATGTAATTTAATTTTTTCCTTTATGGGAGTCTACATGGTGTGTACTTATGAGTTACAAATCATGTAGATCACATTTCATATACCTGATAAATACTCACTAGTTACATGTCATGTATCACACTTTTCATGTGTCCATGAAACCCACTGAAGGACTCAACATGTTCTTCGGATGCAGGACCACATGATGTGTAATCCTGCTACACATTGTGTGTTTCTCTAGACAAGTGTCCATGTAACTTTATAAAATTACTTGGCATGTATCACAGATGTGGGAAATAATGAACTCTATGTCATGTATTATGGTTACATATCATGTATTCTTTCTAAAAAACACGTATTTCATTAATGTTTTAGTTTGTTAGTCTTATGTGATAATGACCATGTATTTGACCCCACAGTAAGCATGAATTTCGCCACTAAACCATGTAGACTACACGATTTGTATGCCAACTATACACTGTATAATCCCATATGTCATGTTCTTGGTTGTCCCGTTCTATATATGGTATGAAATGAATTTAATACATGTAATAACTACATGGAATGTAATGTATCCCACAACACATCCAATTTTAATGCCCCTGGTTAAATGGCATGTACTCTGGCTACATGTCGTGTAACCCATGTTATTTAGCTTGAATCCTTGGAAATTCCTGATGGCCTCTCTAGTCATTATTCATATGTTCTTAGTACTTTAATAAAATATTAATCTTTAATTAAGTGATTAAAATATCAAAGTAATGTTAATTAATCATCATATTAAAGAATAAGTAATGTGGAAATGAAAGAACTAACCATTATTACACATATAGATAAAAAATGAAATAAATAGTTATAAATTTAAAAAGGATTGTTCTAATACCACTTGATGGTTACAAAGACATTAGAAGTACCTTCATGGGTTATAAACCAAAATATTTTTTTTCAGATCTATTGGATCATTCACATATTTTTCATGACATGAATTCCATGACCAAATAAATATTTCCAATCAGATATCGACAAAGGAAATCCCAGAACCTGAAGTGGCTATTCTGTACAATAAATTTATAATTAATCTAAATATGATCGAATGAAATTTTACCTCATCTAAGGATCTTTCTTTGATATAGATATTGTTGATCATATGAATCCATTTTCGGATTACCTTGATTGTGAAGGTAGGATCCAAGTATAGAATCCTTATAGTGGTGATTTATATGTGCTGCCTTGATCACCAAGAAATATCGATGTAATATTGAGTGCTACTGCAACATCTTGATTGTCTGGTGTTTTATTATTGATATTCCAAGGTCATTTGGGCTTGAAGGATTTATTCTAGTTCTTGATAAGATAAAATAAGGAAAATTTATAATTGAAATCTATTGTCCACAATGATTCCCAATTCTCGATTCTCGATTAACCCTACACAATAGACATATCATTCTATTAATATATTTATGGTTTATGTTAAAATATTATTTATTTTCACAATGGGCTTTAAATAATATAATAAACTTTATATTACCCCATTCCATATTATTATTATTATGGATTGTGATAACGGGTGCAATGATAAATATTATTTTACTGTCCTGTAAATTAATATTTATCCCTAAAAATGATCTTGGTCTGCTCATATTACTTAACATTTATTGAATAGCCAAGTAAATATTTAATTAAATAATTAGTTTATAAATAAATATTTTAGTTAAAAAATTATGAATAAATATTTACTTAATATTCAATAAAATATTTTTGATCAATAAAACATGAATAAAATTATCCATCATTCTATAGAATAATATTTATTCCATTAATTAAATTCAAATAGAATTTAATCGAGATCAATGGAAAAACCTAGTCTGCGACCCTCTAGAATTATTTCTCATTGGAAATATGTGGTCTTTCCTAATGTCCAAGATTACTATCTAAAAGTGGGTCAAGGAACCAAAAGAAGTAACATAATGTCACAACATAAACAACCACATATGAATGTTGGTTGTGTAATATGACCACTTTTTCAAAAAAAAATCTCATCGAGCTAGTTACACATCTATTTAATAAACCTATATACTTGATATGTATTTCTTTGACTATTTGGAATAAATTAAATCTTTAAAAATGTTCATGAAATTTAATGTTATAGTTCCATTTCTATTAAAGGGATGAGATATTATCTTCCATAAATACTAAAGAGACAAATCTTTCCTCAACCTGTTAATTAATAACACATCGATTATGACACACTAAACATATCTAACTTTTCCAGGAAGTATTATCACCATGGTTTAAAAAATACCTATAAGTGTGTGAATCATAACAGTCATTAATAATAACCTTAAATTCTAATGACTATTATACATGATCATAGATAGGAATATCTAATGACACATAAACATGAGAAATTCCAACTAACAGTTCTGTTCTCATAATCACTCATCTCAGAGATTTACATGTGAAAACATCAGGAGAAGAAATGTAATCTTCTTAAGAGTACTCTCACCACACAATCAACATACTATATTCCCCATCATAGAATGTTATCTAATTATAGAACAATATTTAAGAATGTCATCATAGTATTTCAAGGTTCTCGCCATAGTGGGGAACTTCTGTGACCATATCAATGAAACAAATAATATAGGAAATTATTACATTAAATTCATGTAGAACAACAAAAAATATGTAAAATTGTGTTTTATTAATATTAAAATCTTTGAATATACATATAATCCAAAGTAAAAACAGTTGATTCTAGAACACCAACTCCAAAATTTGGGCCTTATAATTAAAATTATACATCAATTACTCCAAATATGTGTGGTGTGTTTTTTAGTTTCTAGTCTCCCTGATATTTTAGATCATCTCAAATAATATATATGTTTTAAATTTAATTTCATTTAAAATTAAAATATTCTAATTATTTATTTCACTGTAAATATTTAAAGTTCTACATATTTATAGGGTAAATTTTTGTTTCCCCTTCAATAATAGTTAGTAACTTTGTATTATACTATTTTTATCCCAATTATTTTAGGGACATCTTTACATTTTATTATATAAATTAATATCATTATGGATCATACAAAATCCTTTTTATGGCATCTTGACTTTTTATTACAGAACGTTTCATTTCATTTTACAAACAAATGATCTTTAAAGTCTAGTGTCCTGGAAAAGGTACATAAAACATAAAAATATATAAAATAATTTTAATCCTCTCGATATGATTCTTGAAAATTTAATCCTAATTATAATTACTAAATATCATAACCTATTGGCATACATCAAATGAAAGGGTGAGAAAAAGGTCCCATAAGGAAAACTAGTGAAACAGTTTACATGTGAACTTGAGCGATATCAATAAGAACATGGGAAATATCATAAAGGCATGATAAAGAGGCATATAATAATAATAATAATAACTTGAAACATTACTTGAAATATGTTCTAAAAAATTTAATTTAGACATTCATAAGCATATCACCAAGGTCCATCCCCAATGTGTCATAAAAATTACCATAGTTATTCAACAAGGTATCATAAAACTTGTCATCTCTAGAGATTAATTTCTTTACCCAATGCATTGAATCACTATCAAGGCGCACCATTAATATGTATTTGTTTTCATGTGATCTACATAGATCATAATCAAATATTTCATAAATAACCCAACATAATAAAAGAAATGAGTTACATATCAAAATCATAATGTTTTAAAAAGTGCATAAAAACATGATCGTTATATCATTTATAACCCACAGAAAGAGAATGAGAGATTCATATATCTCAATTATAGAATAAAATATATCATTTTTATGTCTTGATGAACACACTTTTAAATTAAATAGTTTTGTGTATTCACATAAATTAAATAAAATAATTTATTGAGAAAAAGAGAGAGATATTTTGAGAGGAAATTTATGCAGCATAACAGCTATGCAACATGGTTTTTGAAAACATTAAAAAGAGAGGAGAAAGAGGTCACCCCTTTATATGGGATTCGTAATATAGTATAAGGACATAATAACATGGAGATAAGAACATGGTATGGATATTTTCAATACATACCAGATAAAAGTGAATTTGATGGAAAAAGATAATTTGCAAATTCCCTTATCAAAATTCGGTAGCCTAACAGCGTCGCATAAAAATTCAAAAAATTAGTTAATGGGAGAGAAAAGGTTCTATTATAATTTAGAGACACAATTTAAATCAATGAGGATACATAATAACATACCCCAACATAATAAAATATAAATTAAAATACATAACATAAAATAAGTCTTGACTAAAATAGGAGGGTGAAAGGTTCCCTTACCTTGAAGAGTGTCTTCAAAAACTAGAAGGTTGGGACCTTTGGGGGATTGAGGAACCTTGGGAGGACTCCTTGAGAGGTAAAAAGTCAGAGATTCATTGAGGAGAAATTTTTAAGGAAATAAATGAAATAATGGGTTGGTATTTATATCAAAACTAAGGGAATATTTTAGTAATTTCCAAGGGACACCTCATTAGTGGAATTTGCAAAACCATGGGCTTGCCCATGGAATTTTCCCATGTTTTTAACCACTTGGGACACCTAAAAAAATATTTTATCCTAATAAGTCAACCATATTTTTAAATTCCATATTACATCATTATGATATTACAAAACACACTGAAAACTCAAAAACTAAATTTGTACTATTCACCAAAAAACTAAAAAATTATAAAAATATCACAAATGCACCCTAAACTAATATAAATGTTATGATTTCAAAAATAAACTTAATTTTTTTGAAAATAATTTCCTAAATATGAGATATTTAGTTTTTATGTAAAATCACTATTTAACCGAAAAAATACTAATACTTAACTAATAATTTCTGACTAAATTATAATTATACTTAATTATGTGAGGTTATTATTCCATTTTTCATATCACTATTCATATGGGAATATTATAATTCATAATTTACTATTCACTAAAAATTATGTTGATCTTATCAGACTCTAATTTCTTACTGATCACAACTGTATATTTCTATTTTTTGAAAATCATTTCACATTATTAATTATTTAAATTATAAAACAATTAATATACTCATTTTTTCAGTATTCATCCTTAATATTAAACTTATAAAAATTCATCCTATATTTATTTTTACATTTTAAGTTAAAAACATTTACCATAATAATAAATAAAAATTTTATTTATATAAAAGGATTACACAAAGTAACTAAGGACTCATTACATAGCCACTTATAACACCTGTATATGACCTAAGAGTAAGGTGTGAATTGGCGATAGAATCCTGGGGTGGTTCAGACAACATTACTTGAGTGGTGATTTCTATCATATTTAACTTCTCCCGTAGGCCATTCTGTTCAATATTAACATGTTTAATCTTAGCTTGGGCTTGGTCCAGGGAAAAGACTAGTGGCATTACCTCTTTCCCAAGAACTGACAGATGAACTTCATACGGCCCGCGTCTACTGGATGAGGCCATTGAATCTTCTTTCTACATTAGTTTTCCATTATTATTTCTATTTTAAACAACAATTATAATGTTAAAAATTATTTTTGTTTTCAATGGTCATATAACAGTCAAAACATAATGGTTACATTTCAATTATACTAATATAGTTTTATTAAATTTGACACAGTAAAAAATACATTTTTAGGAAACAAAATATTATTCAAAATTTCGGGTTGTTACATTATTCCCCTCTTAATAAATTTCATCCCCTAAATTTGAACTCATACCCTCATAAGAGAAAAGGTGTGGGTACTTCTACCTTATAGACTCTTATGGTTCCCATGTGGATTCTTCATATTTTTTGTTCCTACATAACACTTTAACAAGGTGGTAGTATTTTTGAATAGAACCTTGTCTCTACGATCAAAGATCTTCACTATTTGCTCCTCATAAGAGAGGTCGTGTTCCAGTTGTACCATCTCTAGATTTAGTACATGAGAAGGGTCAGATATGTACTTCCTCAAGAGGTATATTTGGAAGACATCATGAACTTGTGCTATATTTTGAGGAAGTGCAACTTGATAGGCCACTGCTCCTACGCGATCAAGGGTTTCTAGGGACCAATGTACCTAGGTTTGATCTTTCCATTCTTTACAATCCTTTTGAATCTCTTATATGGTCAGATTTGAAGAAAGAATTTCTCACCAATATCAAAACCCCAGTCCCTTCGACGATTGTCGGCGTAGCTCTTTTACTAACTCTAAGCAGCCTTAATGTGTCACCGGATGTCATGAACATTTTATATAATCTCTTCTAAAATATTATTCACAAGAAGCTTTCACTCACCAGCTTCATCCCAAAAAGTAGGAGTTCTATATCACTTCCCATATAGAGCTTCATGAGATTCTATTTTAATGCTCTAGTGGAAACTATTGTTGTTGGAGAACTAAACTAATGGGAGATTTTGGTCCCATCCACCTTTAAATTCAATTGATCTTGTTATCATCATGTACTCTAGTATTTTAATAGGCTTTTTAGATTGGATATTAGTTTGGGGGTGATAGGTTGTACTAAAATTCCATTCGGTACACAAAGCATGTTGAACACTTCTCCAGAATTTTGATGTGAACCTTGGATCACAATCAGATATGATATAGAGTGAAACTCCATGGGACCTTACCACTTCCTTAATTTATGTTGGTTGGAGTAGAGTACTCAATAGGGGGTTGAAGTGAGTATCTATTTAAAAAAAATTACAACTTTTTCTTAAATTTTTCTCCAATTAAATAAATACAACCCAGTTAATCAAAGTAATACAGTTATGAAAGTTTGACTGTTTAAATACCTTCTCAGAATATTGATTAATTCTCATTAATCTTAATATTTATTATTAATATTACTTTTTAAGCTATTATAATAAGTAAAAACGATTATAAATTCTTTCCAAGATTAACTATCAAAGTAAATTTAGTGATTTCTGAATTAAATAGTAAAATAAAGAAAACTAAGTCAAACAACACAGTGGATATAAAACAAGTGGTCCAGTCTCAAGCCGAGACCTAATCCACTCCACTTGGTGATCACGTGGCACCAAGAAGTTTATATTAATAAACTTTATCTACACCCTGGATTGGGGTAAAAAATAGTGTATAGGACCGTCCAGGTCACACGACGTCTTCCACAGTTCTTTGTGCGTATAAACTAACAGGTCACACATGGACCTCTTCCACACTTATCCATGGGAGTAAAAAAGTGTAAAAAGATGTGAGAGGAAGGATATATTGTATCCTCCAATTTAGTTTAGGTGAAAAATTCAGTTTTTATACAGACACACACACTCTGCACAAAAGTTAAAAACAATACACAATAGAGAAAAATGATGAGATAAGGTTAAAAGTGCTCTGAGTGTTAGTTTATGAAACTCTAGACATCTAGGATGAAGCATATGTAGAAATCGAGTCCTCTTGCAAGAAACAATGTATCGCAAGTGTGGTGCTCTGGTTTTCAATTAGATTTGGCATGTGTTCTTCATAGATTTTATAGTGTGAAGATTTTATTGACTCTGATCTATGGTATTCCAGCTTTTTGATTAGTGAATGATTTTTGTGTTCTTAAGATTTATCATGTTTCATGTGTCGGTTCTTTTCTTCAAGAGTGCTTGTTCTTATTTTCACTATGGCATTCATTAAATGTGTTTGGGCCATAATTTTCCTTTTATTCATGGAGCACATGAGTTGGAGCTGACAGGATGCATGTATTCTACACCTTGTAACTTGTAATGTCAGGTGACATGTCTATAAAGAAATATTAATTATGTTAATGCATTTAACAGCTTCAAATTTGACTGTTAGAAATTAAATTGAAAATGACAAAACAGATTAAAGAACTGTGTCACAATGTGTTTGAAACCAGTGTCTCCATGAAATGGTGTCACTATGAAATGGTGTTTGGTCCTTTGCCAAACTTCAAATGGTGTATCATCAAGGAATCTATGTCATAGACTTCAACTGGTTACGGTTTCTGGTCATAGTGTCTAGGTCATGGTGTATGGTCTTAGTGTTTGGTCAATGTGTCTGGTCATTATGTCTGGTCATGGTGTCTGGGTCACGGTGTCTGGTCACGGTGTCTGGTCATGGTGTCTGGTCACGGTGTCTGGGTCCTTTTCTAGAAAAACCACAATCGGTGGCAGACTCACTGTTTCTCAGACTTATCCAAATATCTATATTCATACTTAAGCAGTGATATTCACAGAATGAATTAGACTTAATCATTCATCAAATAAATCAGTATAAAACGAATTAAGTATAGTTTACAATAAGAAAACTTACTTTATAGAAATTTAGATCTAGGGTAGTTTTATTTAAATCATAAAGAAACCAACCATCTATACACATGATTTGAGATAGATGAAATGGAATTTGTAGTACATATAATATTTTTGATCATTGAAACAAGATTAATACAGGAGTATTCCAAAAATCTCCCCCTTTTTGATGATTACAAATCATGTGAGTGAGATATTTGTTCTTATTGAATGTGTCTCTTCATTAGTGTGCATGTAGAGTACAAATTTCTCCCCCTTTTGGGATTATCAAAAGGAGTACAAAAGTAAATAAGAGTAAATATAAGAATAGTTCTCAATGCATTATAAAAAAATGTGTCATTACAAGTAGGAGGCATCAAAAATTGAACAATATCCCTATCAAAAGATAGTAGTCACTGGTCTTCAGCACTGGAAATCATCTCTTTTCTCTTGGCAGCAGCATCAGAAGAAGTCATAGGAGGAGAGGTGGAAGTGGAAGAAGGGAGGGAACCAGTTGATATAGAAGGTAAAGGGATTCCTTCAAAACAGAAGGGGCCAAGGTAGGTTCAGTGGAAGACTGAGGCAATTGTTGGTCAAGGATAATAGGTATGATTTGACTCAGATCCTGAGAGATAGGCATTGAGACAGAGGAAAGGGCAGTGGATGAGAAGGTAGGAAAGCTAGATCGCAAGGGTGCAGCTGCAGGATCCATAATAGCAGTGCTCTGCACATGAAGATAAATCCTCAAAAGCATGATGAAGTCAACAATAATCTCACCACCATACTACATAGATTTCTCAAAGTAATATTTGTTCTCCATGAACATGTCCAAAAAAGGATTTAAATCTTTAAGCATTTGGACTTGAGTTTTTAAGGCATGAGTGACAAGAGGGATTTTAATATTCTCTACAAGGTACATGAAAAGGTTTGTCATATCATGCTTAGAGAAGATCGTATTGAAATAGAAATCCACCTTCTTAGTAATTTCTTATTGAGCATGATTTTTAATCTTGGAAAAAAATCTTACAAAATCAAGAACTCTATCACTGTTATTGACTACATCAGATAGAGTATCTTTGTCAAAACCACTGAGCACATATTGAAGTTCCTCTTTAACAACATTTCTGTGCAGATCACTATCCAAGGAGGGTTGAGATGATTTTACAGAGGAACTAGAAGCTGAAATAGCTAATGTAAGAGACTTCAGTTGATTCAAAACTTTCTGGAGACATCCCTTATACACATTAGTCAACTTTCTAAGACCAATAACAACCTCGTGAATTTCTTAAACAATTTTATTGTTTCATTCAACCATCTTGTCAGCTAAATAAATTAGGCTAGGTTGAATCCAGGAGGCTACTTCCTGTGGAATATGACCACTAACATCCTCACCAAGATGAGCAATAGGTTTTGGTCTGGATTTCATCACTCTCTACATATCTTCAACCATATCTCCGAGAGACTTCACTTCATCACCTAACTGTTTGTTCTCAACTCTAACTGCTTGAATCTCATGAAGCATCTTTGGATGAATCTTCCATATGATATTTTCTAACAAAAGGGCAGTATCTCTTTCACTTAGTTTGGTTATAGGAGCAGGTTGGGTATTCATGAGATTTTAAACTCCATCCAATAGGGTAACTCCAAATGCTTTTAAATCATCTTTACTCACAAAGTTGGAAGCTTCTTGTTAAGGTTCAAGAATAGAAGCTGAGACAAGATGAGGTTCCTTTGTAGAGATAACTTCAGGAGGATATACTAGTTCTAATTGAAACATAGTAGATAGATCTATACATTTAACTGAAACTTCTTGGGAATAATTCACATCAAAATAATTAGGGAATTTATACCATTTATCCATAGATCTTGAATCAACCTGATTAATAATATCAATAGTTTCCAGATTTGGGTGTTTCTCCGCCTCAACATGTGAATATTTTTCAGGACTAAGTGATTTAGTTCTTTGATCTACTTCCAAGGTTCCATCCCTAATTTATTCAACCATTTATTATCTATCCAAATGAAAGGCTTACTCCATTCTCTCCTCAGTAGAAGGGATAACCTCATGAACAACGTGTTCCTCCAAATTTTCCTCATAAGAAACATCTTTATCAAGATAAAGATCTTCTTCCAGATGCTCTTCTAGAACATCATTTTCTTTTGTACTAACATCAGATTCTTCTTTAGAGAAAGGTTCTCCTTCAAAATCAACAAATACTTTAGGAACAGTTATTTCATTCTCAGCTATGTCTTAGAGAACAGGTTAACTATATTTCTCTTCTATAATAGTTTCCACTATAGGTGAAACAACCTCTTCTTCTTCCTGCTCATTAGAATATTCAACTATTTCATCTGGTTCCAAACCAGGATCAAAAATGCTCTTAGGTCTTGAAGGATGGTTAAAAGTGTTGAACTTTTCATAATCCTTGTCATTATTTTCCACCCATGTTTTTCTCTATGGATTCTAACTGATTTTCATTCTTTTTACTGTCACCCTTGAGATACAAAATTTATAGTTCTTTATGACTTGTTCATTGATTCCAACGAACCCTTTAGTATGAAGCATAATTGGGATTAATATTGAGTAGAATAGGGAGGTTGAATTGGAGGTTGTATTTATAAACTCACACATATGAAGTATAACATACTTACATAGGTCAATATTGTGTACATTCTTCATAAGATGTGTCAAAAATACATCCTGATACTTGTGTATAGAAAAATAACCTTTTCTGGGGCTAATAAAATTATGAACAAACTTAAATAAAAGTCTGGTTTCACCATCTAGCTCAAGAGCTATGGATCTTCTATTTGTTTCATTCCCAGTCAAGCTTCTCAAAGTTTCTTCCAAAACAAATATTTTACATGAAAGTGGTGGGCCTCTCTGGTAGTCCTCATAAATAACCTCATGAAGTATCCTTAGGCATGCAGCCCATAACCTCAATGAAAAAGTACATCTATGGCCATTTATCCAACCTCTTACAACAAAACCATCTTCTGTATCAAAGGAAAATTGAACGTACTGAAACACCTGTACCACTAGATTTGGGTAAATCCTTCTATTCTCTTTTGTGAACCAATCCAGCCATCCTTGCTCTCTTAGTACTTTTAATACAAAATACATACTTGACAATAACCACTCCGGGAAGATTTCCTTTTCAGGTACTACTATTCTGTTCACCGGGTTTGGATTCAAGGGGCCTTCAGGAGGTAACTTCGGTGCAATTTTTTTCTTCTTATTTTAACTGTGCTTCTCTGGAGTTTATGAGGACAGAAGTTTCATCCTGGGTATTCAATGAAGTCTTGAGAGAGAGAAATGTTAAATTAGGGTTTATGGTTTGAGAGAAGAAAGCTTGGGTAAAGAAAGGATTGAAAATTATTTCATTTTTATCATTTAGGGATACCAAGCTTCGAAAAATCAAAAATGGATGAAAGTAAAAGGGTACAATAATTAATTACCACGATACGGGTTATAATATGTAAATAAAGAAATAAATCATCTTTATGATGAGACCAGAACAGACTTTCACTGTGAGACTGTAACATGTTTTGAAGGTAAGACCGTAACTAGTTTTCACGGTGAGATGTTTACTGTGGGATTTATAAATTGTGCGGCCATATTGTTTGAGATAGTAAGTTCCAAAAAGTAACTAAAAGATGCTAAATGTGAGATAGTGAACATGAAACAACAACTTTTATGATGGTAAAACTATAGAACTATTAGAGTTAGATAGTAATCTTGAGACAGTGACTTGTGAAACTTTAAACTGTGCAACAATATGTTGTGAAACAGTAAGATTTCTAATTAAGATTTATCATTCCCAATTCATGTATGATGTAATCTATTCTTTAATAATTTAATGGTTTGGTGAATATATCAATGATCTGATATTCAGTTCCAATTAATTCCAAAGTGATATAACCTTTTTGGTAATGATCTCTCAAAAAGGGATGTATTATATCGATATGTTTTGTCCTAGAGTGTGAAACATGATTTTTTGAGATTTTAATAGCACTTGTATTGTCAAAATTTATAGGTAAATGCATAAATTGTTATCCACAATTTAGTAATGTGTGTTTCATCCACAAAATTTTTGCACAACAACTACCAATAGCTATGTATTCATCTTCAGCATTAGATAATGCAACATAGTTTTGTTTCATACTACACCATGATACTAGTGACTTCCCTAAAAATTTACTTGCTCTATATGTGATTTTTTTATCTAACTTACAACCACTGAAGTCAGCATCATAATAGATAACTAACTCAAATGATTTTCCTCTGGGATAGAAGAGTCATATATTGGTGTATGTTTGAGTTATTTAGAAATTATCTTAACAACATTTAAATGAGATTCCAGAGGGTTTTCTTGAAAACAATAAAACATATATACACTAATCATAATGTCAGGTCGGCTAGCATTTAAATAGATTAGGCTTCCAATCATCCCTCTATAAGTGGTTTGATCAACCGATTTTTGATCTTCATTAAGATCCAACTTACAAGTAGTACTCATTGAAGTGTCACTACTTTTAGTGTTATCCAATCCAAAACATTTTAGAATATCATTAGTATATTTTATTTGATTTATAATAATACCATCATTATTTTGAATGATTTGAAATCCAATAATGAATTTTAGTTTAACCATTAAACTCTTTTAAAATTTATTTTTCCTAACTTAGAAAATTCAATACATAAATAATTTCATGAAGATCCAAATGTAATGTCATCTACATAAATTTGAACTACCAAAACATCATTGGAAATTAGTTTTATAAAAAGGGTAGGATTGGCTATTCCTTTTGTAAAACATTTGTAAATAAGAAAAAAACTTAATATATTATACTAAGCTCTTGGATCTTGTTTTAAACCATATAAAGATTTTGATAATTTTAAAACATGATTTGGAAAGTGAGGATTTGTGAAACTGGAGGGTTTATCCAAAAAGGCATCATCAACTATATACCTATTTAGGAATGCACTCTTAATATCCATTTTATATAGTTTTAAATTCAGATGTGCAGCATAAACTAGTAGAATTCTGATGGCTTCAAGTCTAGCTACTGGTGAAAAGGTTTCCTCGTAGTCAATTCCATCTTCTTGACTATAGAATTTTGCAACCAATCTATCCTTGTTTCTAACTATGTTACCAACTTCGTCTACCTTATTTCTAAACACCCACATAGTGAATAAGGTAAATGTTTCTTTAGGTCTGTCAACAAGTTTCCAAATTTTTTTCCTTTCAAACTGATTAAGTTATTCTTGCATATCCATCACCCAAAATTCATCATTAATAGAATTATTAATGTTTTTAGTTTCATGTTCTGACAAGATGACTTGATGTTCAACCTAATTTCTAATAGAATCTCTAGTTTGTGTTCCTATATCGAAATGTCTAAATTAACATCTAAAGGATGGTTTTTCAGAGTTCTAACTGCTCTAGAAAAAGAAGGACTTGTAATTTCAGGTTCATCAATAGGTTTGGGTTCCTTGTGAATTGAATCTAAATAATTTCTAGAATTTGAAGTTTTCACAAATTCCTTTATAGGATGGTTAGAGGAATTTGAATTAATTTCCAGATTTGATACATCGTCCTCAAAGTTCTCTAGAGTGGTCTTAGGATCATGTGGATTTGTTTCATCAAATTTCACATGGACAAATACTTCCACACATTTAGTTATTTTATTAAACACACTATAGGATTTACTATAGATTGAATATCCTAGAAATATTCCTTCATCACTCTTGGATTTAAATTTGTCAAGATTGTTTTTAGTATTAAGGATATAGACTTTGCAACCAAATACTTTGAAGTATTTCACTTTGGGTTTTCTATTGTTCCATAACTCATATAGAGTTTTTTTAAGAATAAGTCTAATCAAAACTCTATTAAAAATATAGCATGTTGTATTTACAGCTTCATCCTAAAAAATGTAATTCATACTCACTAAGCATAGTTCTATAAATCTCTTGCAAGGTTCTATTTCTTCTTTCTATAACTCCATTCTGTTGAGGTGTTCTAGGAAAATAGAAATTATGACTATAGCCCTTTTGAGAACAAAAATATTCAAACTCTTAATTTTCAAACTCACAGCCCTGATCACTTCCTAATAATTTAATTCTACTTCCACTAAGTAAAATGAGAGCAAGCTTCACTTTTGTGAGCCAAAAATAAAGTCCAAGTATATCTAGAAAATTCATCTAAAAGAAAATAAACATATTTCTTCCCATTTAAACTAGAAACTCTGGATGGTCCAAACAAATCCATGTGAACCAATTCGAGAGGTTGAGAAGTTAACACTTCTTTCTTTGGTTTGAAGGAAATTTTGTGTTTCTTTCCCTTTTAACAAGGATTAAACACTTTAAAATTTGGAAACTAAAGTTTGGGTAGGTATTTGACTAATATATTTCTAGTTATCTTTATAAGGGAGTGAATATTACAGTGTCCTTGTCTCCTATTCCAAATCCAAGACTCTTTGTGAAATACACTTAAACATGAAGCATTTTGAGAAACTAAATAATCTAAGTTAACCAAGTATACATTTTCATTTCTCAATGAAGAAAACAATAATTTATTTTTATAATTAAAAATATTGCAAGAATCATTTTCAAATTTAACATGAAATGCATAATCACATAGTTGTGAAATAATAATCATATTATATTTCAATCCATCATAAAAAGTACTTTGGAAATTAAAGCTGAGTTATAGTTACCAATTTGGCCAAGGCCAAGGATCTTTCCTTTGGGATTGTCACCAAAGGTGACATGACCCCCACCAATGTTTATTAAGTTCTTGAATCATAAACAGTCCCATGTCATATGTCTTGAAAACCCACTATCCAAGTACTATATGCTTTTACAGGAGCACTTTAAGAAAATTTCATACAAAATAGTCAAATAAAAATAGATTTGGGTACCCATATTTTTTTGGGTCCGGTGATATTAGTGACTAGTGCTTTAGGAACCCACATTCTCCTCATAGGTTTCCTATAATAATTAAATAAAGTGCTTGAAAAATAAATTCTATTTGGTCCAGAAAAGATTGAAATAGTAGAGAGTGTATCATAATTTGAACTAGCTGAATGTTTTCCAGAACTAGGAGTAAAACTGTATGTCCTAGATTTAGAGACAAAATTAGCTCTTCCAAAATTTCTTTTACAAGTTTGATATCCAATACCAGTAGTGTATTTAGGAGCAATATATTTACCTAGAATTTTTTCCAAATTATATTTACCATTATCAAACCTTTCAAGGTCATTTTTCAATTTCTCATTGGATAGCTTTAGTTCGTTGTTTTCTTTAAGTAATTAAACATATTTTTCTCTTTTTATAGTAAGTCCAGATTTAACAATTGAGGAAAGAGAATGATATTTCTTTAAAGATTTGTATTTATCCTTTACTTCATTACTTGTCTCTTCAAGCATATTATAGTACTCAAACATTTCCTTATTAGTCATATTTTCATAATCTCTTTCATCTCTAGATTAATAGAAATTGTGTATAGAAGATTCCAGTGTTACCTTAGATGTGTTTCTCATAAAACACATATTGGATTTGTTGTCATGTTCATCATGTGAAGATCCTGAGTCACTTGAACTGTCCTCAGAAGCACTCCAAGTTGCTTTCATTTCTTTTTTATACTTTCTATCCTTGTCCTCATTTTTTTGTACTTGAGCTTTGGACAGTCCGCATTTACATGTCCATTTTTCTTACATTCATAGCATACAATCTCATCAGACTTGTCGCTTCTTTTACAATCTTTCTTTCGGCTTCCCTTTTGATCATATCTTCCCTTGAAGTTAGGATTTTTGAAAAATTTATTCTTGTTTTAAAATATCATAAACCTTCTAGATAATTGATCCATATTCTCATCACGGTTAGGTGATGATTTTTCACTGCTATAACTTTCTACAGAGGCTTCCAAATTCTCTTTCTCTTTGTGTTTAGAAGTGGTGGTCTTAAATGTAATAGATTTTCTTTTGGGTAAATCTTCATATTACTTGTTGACTTTCAACTCCTATTCATACATCATTAGTTTCCCAATGAGTTATTTTATAGGTAACTTGTTGTTGTCACATGACTCCCTAATTGAGAAAGAGGTTCCTCTCCATTTTCCAAGTAGGCATCTGAGAATCCTCATAATTTTTTCTTTGGCAGTAACTTCTCTTACAAGAGAAATCATTGTGTTGAAAGTTTCATTGAATCGGAGATACATGTCAGAAATAGGCTCATCAGGTTTCATTTTATTGCTATCATACTTGATATTATAAGTATTAAGTCTCATTTACTTCACCCTAGAAGTTCCTTCATGTCAAACAGACAAAGTATCCCAAATTTCATGGGCAGTTTTACATGTAGAGATTATGTTAAATTCCTCATCTCCTAAGGAGCAATATAAAGCATTCATGGATTTGAAATTTTTATTTTAGGTAGTCTTGGCCGGATTATGCCTTGTGATTCTATCAGTATTTGGAATCTTATACTCATCTATAATTGAAGGCCAAATTTGAAAACCCATACTTTAATGCATTTTCATTTTAATTTTCCATTGGGAATAATTGGTTCCATTAAATAATAGAGGTTTTTTTGTTACAACACCTTCCAATATATTATCCAAAATAAAGAAATACTTTAAAAGAGATAGAAATTTAGAATTAACTAAAATTTAAATATCATTAATGTACAAATAAAATCACAGTTGAATAGGGTCAAAAAATAGAGTCTTAAGAGGAAAAACAAACTCCTCTGATACCAAATGTTAGTCGGAGTAGAGTAATCAAGAGGGGGGTGAATTGAGTATCTATTAAAATTTTATTTTTATAGAGTTTTCTTAAAAGGATCCCCAATAAAATAAATACAGCCCAGATAATCAAAGTATTACGATTATGAAAGGTTGACTATTTAAATACCTTTTTAGAAGATTTATTAATTCTTAGTAATATTAATATTAGTTATTAATATTAATTTTGAAGCTAGTCTAATAATGAAAAATAATTATAACTTCTTTCCAAGATTATCTATCAGAGTAAATTTATAGATTTTTAAATTAAATAGTAAAATGAAGAAAACTAATTCAAACAACACAGCAGATATAAATCTATTGGTTCATTCTCAAGTAGATATCTAATCTACTCCACTTGGTTATCAACTACCACTAAGCAATTTATATTAATAAACATGATCCACACCCTGGAACAAGGTAAACTACAGTGCACAGAACTATCTAGGTCACACGATCTCTTCCACAATTCTTCGTGGGTATAAACTAATTGGTCACACATGGACCTCTTCCACACTTATCAGTGGGAGTAAACAAGTGTAAAAATATGTGAGAGGAACGATATCTTGTATCCTCTAGTTTAGTGCAGGAGATAGTGTGTATTTTAATAAAGACACACACATAGTGCTTGAATGTTAAAAATAATGCACAACCAAGAAAAAATGATGATATAAGGTTAGAAGTGGTTTGAGTGTAAGTCTATGTAGCTCTGGACTTCTAGGATGAAGTAGATTCAATAATCAAGTACTCTTATAAGAAATAGAGTATCGCAAGTCTGGTGCTCTGGTTTCCAGTTAGATCGGGCATGTGTTCTTCATAGAGTTATTAGTGTGAAGATGTTCTTGAATATGATCTATGGTATTCCATATTTTTTATTCGTGAATGATTTAAGTGTTCTTAACATGTATCGTGTTGTATGTTTCAGTTCTTTTATTCAAGATTTCTCATGCTTCTTTTCACTATTTCATTCATTAAATTTGTTTGGGCCATGATTTTCGTTTTACTCTTGGAGAACATGAGTTGGAGCTGACAGTATTCACATATTCTTCACCTCGTACCTTGTACTATTAGGTGACATGTCTAAAAGGAAATATTTATTATGTCAGTTCATTTAAAATATTCAAATATGACCATTAGAAAATAAATTGAAAATGACAAAACAAATTAAATAACGGTGTCATAGTGTGTCTTAAACCATTGTCTCCATGAAATGGTGTCTCCATGAAACGATGGCTGATCCTTTTCCAAACATCAAACAGTGTATCAGCAAGGTACCGGTGTCACTTAATTCAACTAGTTATGGTGCCTGGTCATGGTGTCTAGGCATGGTGTTTGGTCATTGTGTCTCGTCACGGTGTCTGGTCAGAGTGTCTGGTCACGGTGTCTGGGTCACGGTGTCTGGTCACGGTGTCTGGTCACGGTGTCTGGTCACAGTGTCTGGTCACGGTGTCTGGGTCCTTTTCTAGAAAAACCCCAACCAGTGGCAGACTCACTATTTCTTAGACTTATCCAAATATATGTATTCATACTTAAGCAGTGATATTCATATAATGTATTAGACATAATCATTCATCAAAGAACTCATTAATAAAACAAATTTAGTATAATTTATAATAAGAAAACTTAATTTATAGTAATTAAGAACTTGGATATGTTTATTTAAATCATAAAGAAACTAACCATATGTACACATGATTTGAGACAGATTAAATAGGATTTGTAGGATATATAAGATTTTTTATCATTAAAACAAGATTAAAACAGGAGGAGTCCAACAATGTAAATCTTGGAACTTTGATCAAGGGAGAAATATTCCCAAATAGAGATAAAATGGGTAGTCTTTGTGAGATGGTCCATTACAACCCATATCACATTGTTTCCTTTCGAAGTTCTCTAGAGACCAGTGACAAAGTCCATAGTGATATTGTCCCACTTCCATACTAATATGGGTAGTGCTTGTAATACCCCTTTATAAAGTTGTCACACGGCCTTCAATTGCGACATACCAGGCACCATGTTGTGTATTCATCAATCTTCATTTTCATATTATCCCACCAATAATGATCACAAAGGTCCCTATACATTATCGTGATTCCATGATGTATAGAGAATGTAGAGATATGAGCTTCATCCATTGGCTCCTTATTTATTTATATAATATATGGAACACAAAGTCTTGTATGAAATTTTAGTACACCTTCTTGATAAATATTGATCTTAGGAAATTTACCATCTTTCACAGCCTCAAAATTATTCTGTAACAAAGGATCTACTTTTTGATTTTTCTTGATCATCTTGTGTAATGATGGTTGAGAAATAATTTGGGATAGGGTTGATGATGTCCCTTCCCTTATAATTCTCAGGTCCATCCTTACTAGGCCATTGATAAAAGGATCTCTTTGAATCCTCATCATGGACAAAACAACTAGGTATTTCCTATATAATTTATTAGTGACTTTGTTTGATCTTTATGGATGATAATTAACTGAACAATAATAGTCTTTTAGAAGTTCCAACCATCTCCTCTATCTCTTGTGAAATTCCTTTTGTGTGAAAATAAACTTCAAACTTTGATAGTCTATGTTTATATCACACTTCTACCCATAAAAATTGTGACTCCATATCTTCAGAGCAAAAACAACTACAGCCAGCTCCAGATCTGCTCATGATTCTTCAACTTTCGAGATCCATAAGTTGTCACCTTGTCATTTTTCATGAGGACTAACCTAATCCCTTTCTAATATGCATCTCTAAAAATAAAAAATCCTTCTCTACTTGAGGGCATATTTAACATGGGTGTAGTAACCAATCTCTTCATTATCTTTTGGAACTTTCCTCACACTCCTTTATCTAAGTAAAATTTCCCCCTTTTCGAGTTAACTTGGTTAATGGATTAGAAAGTCATGAATTTTTTTTCACAAACCTCCTATAATATCCCACTAATCCAAGGAAACTACAAATATCAGTTATTTTTGTAGGATGATTCCACTCCTCTACAGCCTTTGTCTCTTCAGGGTAAACTATGATTCCTTCATTAGATATAATGTGCCCCCAGAAAGCAACATTTTGTATCCAAAATTTACATTTTCTAAACGTTCCAAAAATACCATCCTTCTATAGAGTTTTCAAAATAACCCTTTGGTGATCTTCATTCTCCTCAAAAATTTTGGAATATAACATAATATCAACAATAAAAACTACCACAAAGTTATCAAGGTAGTCCTTAAAGACTCAATCAGAAAATCCATGAAAATAGTAGGAGAATTCGTCATGCCAAATGGCATAACAACAAACTCGTAATGCCCATATCTTGATTAGAAGATAGTTTTTGGAATATCTTCTTTTTTCACCCTCAATTGATGATAACTAGATAAAATATCGATCTTAGAGAAGAATTGATCCCCACAATGTTGGTCAAATAAGTAATTAATTCATAAAATAGGGTACTTTTTTCTTCACTATGATCACATTTAGTTCTGTATAATCAATGTGTAGCCACATTGATCCATAATTCTTCTTTACAAAGAGAACATGTGCTCCCCAAAGAGACACACTCGATCAGATAAACCCCTTCTTTAAAGGATCTTGGATTTTTTTTCTTTAATATCTCCATATCCACATTTTCCAACATATATAGGGTCTTTGATATCAGATGAGATCTAGGTACGAGTTCAATGGATAAATCTACCTCTCTTTCTGGGGGAGGTCCGGGTAACTCATTAGGAAATATGTTAATATATTCCTATATTATGGGGACATTTTCTATCATTATACCCTCATTTACATCTTCTTCTTCACCAATCAACTCCATAATGAAGGCTATGGGAGTTGATTCTAGAAAAAAGTATGGTTGAGAAATCTCTCCATCAAAGATAACTATTGGTTTCTCATTCAAGACTACTGAGATTTACATGCTTCTGTATTTGATAATAGCATTATACTTTGAGGTCCAGCCCATCCCTAGTATAATGTTTAATTCCAGCATTAGAATGACTACTATATTTTTTATAATATTTTTCCCACTAAATTAAATACTAGAGTTTCTAAACAATGATGATGCTTGGATAATCTCACCTAGAGTCATGACTGATAACTCTACTTTTATCAATTCAGGGGTTGATTCTAAATTCTTTTCAAACATGGAGAAAATAAAAGAAAGAGTAGAAAAAAATCAAACAAAGTAATTTATATATTTGATATAACCACAAGAGTACCTACCACCACATCATTTGGAGCTTCAATATCAGCTTTTGTGAGAGAAAAAGAACGACCTTACTCCCTTGGCCTTTACTGAGGATGATGGTGATTCTCCTCCACTTCCCTCAGATTTGGAAATTGATTGGAAAATTGCCCATGATTTCCACACTTTAAGCATTGTAATTTAGGTAGGGAATTCACCATCTTCACTTTTCCATTATTTTTGGTAAGTTTTGGATTTACCTCATTATGACAATTCCACACGATATAACCATCTCTTTTACACTTGTAGCACTTCCCACTCCCGATCTGTAAATAACCTGAATGATTCTTCCCACACTTATTAAATGGGGGACATTGCACTTTCTTGCCTCCACTTTCTTTATCAAATCTCCTCCCTAAGCATGGATCCATTGATCTCTTATGGTCATTGGATTTAGGAGACAACTGTGGATCACCAAACTCTAGTTAGACTTTCATAGCAATCCTCTTGATCTCCTCATATCTTTCATAATCTCAATTGGATAGATCCTTCCGCAGATAAGGTATTAGTCCACCAAATAATTTCTAAACCTTCTCATTAGAATCCATGACAATGTTTTAGGTGTAATGGGAAAGTCTTGTGAAGTTCATCTCATAGCTTCCAAAATATTCATTCTCCTTCTACTTCAGATCGAGAAACTCCTTCTCTATTTTTTTTCTCATAGAAAGAGGGAAATAATTATTGAAGAAGATCCCTCTAATCTTTTCCCACTCCATAGATTCAAAATCCACTCTTGGCCTTAGGTTTGTATTCTGTTCCCACTACTGATCAGCTTCTCCCTTTAAGTGGTAAACAGTCATAGTGGCCTTCTCTTGTTCTAAACATCGGAGCACATAAATGATCCTTTTGAAAGAGCTGATCTACTATTCAGTAATCAATGGTTTGGTAGATCCAATGAATGTTGGTGGTCATTGACACATAAAGGACTTAACATAATGTTTTTTCCTTCATGGTGAATTGGTCTCTCATCTTGATTCAAGTTATTTCCTATAACTTTAGTCAGTTGGTTCATCATTCTCATTAATGTTTCCATTCCATCTTCCATCTGAGGGTCATCAGCACATGGTCCATTACAGTCATCATTTCCATGGTTCATTATATTGCTTTCCATTTTCTAAAACAATAAAACCTTAGTGAGAATCTTATTTCATTTTCGATTCATTTAACTATAGGGATTTTTATGTCTTATGAATTCATTATTAAATATATTATTCTTTAACAACAATTTCATTTCTCTATAAATCCATCATAAAGATTCATAAAAAGATTATAATTTACCAAAAATATCCCCCCAGGTGTTTCAAAATAGGAATTCAGTAAGGCCCATTATCATGTAGTAGTTCATGTTTGATTCTATCTCAAAGATGTGTTTTTGGGTTTTATCCCTAGATACATCTATGACAGATCCACATCCATTTTTTCATATCCAGAAAAGGATTTATTTGTTTGGAAACTACTTACTTAACATTTCATCAAAATACCAAGAAATTTTCCTTTATTTAAACTTTTCTATAGAGTTCTTACTAAATCTTTCATAGGCTAATTTCTATAAATAACTAAACTATCCTTTTATACCAACTATGGAATCCTACTTTTTATTACATAACTTTTCATTTCATTTTACAAAAAGAGGATCTTTAAAGTCTAGTGTCTAGAAAAAAGGTACATAAAAATGAAAAAATATAACATTATTTTAATACTCTTGATATGATTCTTTAATTTTTTTTCCTAATTACAATTATTGCATCTCATAACCTAGAGACATACATCAAAGGAAAGGGTGTACATAAGGTCCGGTATGGAAAACATGTGAAACAATTTACATGTGAACTTCAGTGATATCAATAAGAACATGGGGAATATAATAAAGGCATGTTAAAGTGTCATCACATAATAATAATAATAACTTGAAACATAACTTCATAATTTGGCTACAATGATTAATTTGGACATTCATAAGTATATCACCAAGGTCCATCCCCAAGGTGTCATAAAAATTACCAAGGTTATTCACCAAGGTTTCTTAAAAATTGTCATCTGTGGAGATTAATTTTATTACCCAATGCATTGGAGCGCTATCAAGGTGAACCTTTAATATGTATTTATTTTAATGTGAGCCACATATATCATAATCAAACATTTAATAAATAACCCAAATAGAATAAAAGAAATGGGTTTCATAACAAAATCACGACTTTTTAAAAAGTGCTTATAAACATGATAATTAAGTAATTTATAACCCATGGAAAGGGATTGAGGGTTTCATGTATGTCAATTACATAATAAAATATATAGTTTTTATGTCTTGATGATTATCCCTGTAAATGAAATAGTTTTTGATATTCACATAAATAAAATAAGAGAATTTCTTGAGAAAAAGAGAGAGATTTTGAGATGAAATTTCTACAGCATAACGGTTATGCAACATGGTTTTGGAAAACATTAAAAAGAGTGGGTATAGAGTTCAAATATTCATAAGGTAGTCATAATAAAATATAAAGACATTATAACATGTATATAAGAACATGTTATGGAAATTTTCAAGACATAACACATAAATGTGAGTTTGAAAGAAAAAGAGAAGTTGCAAATTCCCGTATGAAAATTCGGCAACCTAACTGCATCGATTAAAATTCAAAAAATCATTTGATGAGAGGGAAAATGGTCTCTCATAATTTTGACATAAAATGGATAGCAATAAGGAAACAGAATAACATACCCCAACATAAGAAAATTGAAATTAAAAGATATAACATAAAGGAGGTCTTGACTAAAAGAGGAGGGTGAAAGGTTCCCTTACCTTGAAGAGTATCTTCAGAAACCTGAAGGTTGGGACCATGGGGGGGATTGAGGGAACTTTGGGAGGATTACTTGGGAGATAAGAAGACCATAGTTTCATTGAGGAGGAATTTGGAATGAAAGTAATGAAGGAATGAGTTGGTATTTATAGCAAAAGTGAGAGAATGTTTTATTAATTTTCAAGGGATACCTAATTAGTGCTATTTGCAAAACCATGGGCTTGACCATGGTTTTGGCCACTTGGGAATGCTCATATAATATTTTAATCCCAATAAGTTGACCAGAATTTTAAATTACATATTACATCATTATGATGTCATAAAACACACTGAAACAGTATTTTTACTATTCACCGAAAAACAAAACATTTTATAAAAATATCATAAATTTATCATAACCTAATATCGATGTTCTGATTTAAAAAATGATCTCCATTTTTAGAAAATAATATCCTAAATATGAAATATTTAGTTATTGTTTAAAATCATTATTTACCTGAAAAAATTCTAATACTTAACTAATAATTTCTGAAATAGTTATTTACTTATGTTATTATATCATACTACCATTCAGGATTCCTAAATTATATTTATACTTAATTAAATGTGGTTACTATTCTGTTGGCCATATTACTATTCATAATGGTAATATCACTATTCATAATTTACTATTCACCAAGAATTATGTTGATCTTATCAGACTCTAAATTTCATACTGATCATAAATGTATATGTTCATTTTTTGAAAATCAATTCACATTATTAATTATTTAAAGTATAAAAATATATTTTCAAATAATATTTTTTTAATATTCATCAATAATATAAAACTTCTAAAAATTCATCCTATATTTATTTTGATATTTGAAATTCAAAAAATTTACTATAATAAGAAATAACATTTTTATTTATACAAAAGGATTACACAAATTAACTAAGTCCTCGTTACATAGACTCTTATGAAACATGCATAGGGCATAAGAGTTAGGTGTGCAATGGTGATAGAATCTTGGTGTGGCTCGGACAACATTTCCTGAGTGGTGATTTCTATCAGCTTGAACTTCTCTTGTAGGTGATTCCGTTAAAGCTTAACACATTGAAGCTTGTCTTGAGCTTGGTACAAGGGAAAACCTAATGACGCAACCCCCATCCCAATATCCCATAGATGGGGTTTATACGGCCCAAGCCTACTAGATGAGGTCATCAACTCTTCTTTCTGCATTAGTTATCCATTATTCTTTCTATTTTAAACAAAAATTATAACATTAAAAATTATTAATGTTTCCAATTCTCATATAATGGTCAAAACTCAATGGTTACATTTCAATTATACTTATATAGTTTTATTGATTATGAAATAGTAAAACATACATTTTCAGAAAACAAAATAGTAGTCAAAAGTTCGGGTCATTACATTTTTACTTTTTAATAAATTGATTTCCTAACAATCTTCATTAAAATGAATACATCTACAATTCACCTTTTCTATTTTAATCAAATTTTCAACATCTAAACACAATAAAATATATGATTATCTATTAAAAATTAATAAGAAAATAAAATTAGAAAAATAAATATTCACAAAAAATATTACAGTTTTAAATATCAAACAAAAGAACAAAAATTGACTATTTGTGGTATAATTCTTGTGACATAAATCTATGATACATCATGGTCTAAAAATAGTTAATTACTTTGTAGATTTCAAAAAATATATTTTATGAAGACGAGAAAGGGAAGATAAATGATTTTGGATGCTACGTGAAAATGGGCAAGGGAGGATCACCATTTTTGTGTCACTTGATAATTTAAAAAAAACGAGTCTGACTACTACATGTAGATGAGAAATGGAGGATAAACTCAAGAACAATCTTGATAAACACATGAAAGATCTACTGGAATTTCTAAAACAAGTTTCGAATTTCATGCCATCGATTTTGAGGATTGATTTGTCCAAAGTAATAAAATTCGACTCTAGCAAAGTTTCGGTTTCATGAGAGCTTGAATGTGGTGTGAGGAAAAAGCAGTCTCCTAGGGTTCTTTTTAAAAGTGGGAAAAGGGTTTAATCAGCTCTTACTAGAAAGCACCAATAAAGTTGTGTTTTATCAATCCTAAAAACATAAGCATTAGGGAGTACCACTTTGGTTACTTCTTTCTTAACACTGAAAAATCATCAATTTTATCAGCGCTCACAAATGTGATATTTCTCAACATTTATATTTTAGCACCAATAAAATATACTTTTATTATCGCTTAACCTAGCATAGAAAAAATCATAAACAATAAATTAAATTTAATAAATAAAATATATATATAAATAATAAAATTATTAGAAATGAAATATTCTAGCTATTTAAATAAAAATAATAATAATAAATGCATTTTAAGAAATTAATTATAAGAAATCCAAACATATAGAAAGTATTAAAAATTGATAAATAATATTGAATTGTGAAATATTAAAAATGACTAAAAAAATTGAATAAATTACATAAATATTAAAAAAAAATTAATTCATAACATTAATTACATAAATTGCAAACATAAAAAATGAATAAAAATGATTAAATAAATAATAGTAATTATATAAAAAATAAAATTACTAAAAATGAATAATTATAACAATTTAAATTTTTAAAAAATAAAAATATATCTTTTTAATAAATTAATTATACAAATTTGAAACATATTAAAATATTAAAAATTAATAAATAACATTTAATGAACAAATATTAAGAACGAATAAGTAAATTTAAATAAATTATAAAAAATATTTTTAAAAAGTGAATCCATAACATTAATTACATAAATTAAACATACATACAAATGAATAAATAAATAATATTAATTATATAAGTATAAAAAATTAATAAAAATGAATAATATTAACAATTTAAATTACAAAAATATTTAAAAATAAATTTAAATAAATAAATTATTTAAATTTAAAACATATTGAAAATATTTGAACTTAATAAAAAATGAATAAATTTAATTCTAATAAATTATAAACATATTGTAAACATTAAAATATGGTAAATAAATATGTATAAATAAATTTTAAAAATTAATTAAATTCCAAAGAATATAAAAATTAATAAATATTAAAAATGAATCAATAATATTAAGAGAAAGAATATTAAAATTGAATAAATAATATTTAATAGATTAAAAAAGTATTTAAAAAATGAATTCATAATATTAATTACATGAATTGTATACCCATACAAAAATGAAGAATATTGAGTAAAGAAATAATATAAATTATATAAAAAAAATTATTTAAAATGAATCATATTAATTATTTAAAATACAAAATTATGAAAAAATGCATTTAAATAAATAAATTAAATAAATTTTAAACGATTTAAAAACATTATAACATATTAAATAAAACAGAATAAATATTAATCATACAAATAAAAAAACATATTGAAATATTAAAACACAGTAAATAAATATATAAAAATAAATATTAAAAAATGAATAAATTTCCAAAAAATAATTTTATAAAAAAATGGAATAAATAAAATTAAATGAAAGAATACTAAAAATGAAAAATAAAATTGTATAAATTAAAAAAATATTTTAAAAATAGAATTTGTATCATATATTACATTAATTACAAATAGATAAAAAATGAATAAAACTGCATAAATAAATAATATTAGTTATTTAAATAACAAAATTATCATAAATGAATTATATTGTCTATGAAAAAAGCATTAAAATTAAAATAAATTTATATAAATTAATTATAAAAATTTCAAATATATTAAAAATATTAAAACTTAATAAATAAAAATTTATAAATATCAATCATATAAATTTAAAACATATTAAAAATATTGAATATTATAAAATAAATATGTATTAATTTTTAAAAATGAATACATTCCAGAAATGTTAAAAATTAATAAATATTAATAATAAAAAACTAATGTTAAATGAAAGAATATTGAAATTGAATAAATTACAAAACAAATAAAAAACGTCAGATCATAACATTATTTACCTGAATTAAAATCATATAAAAATGAAAAAAATGAATTGATCATTATTAATATTATTTAAAACAATTGATGTATGTATTTTATTTATTATATATAATAAATATAATTAATTATTAACCTTTAGAATTTTTAATAATAATTTAAAATAATAATATTTAATAAAATGTATAAATATTCTAAATGTGTAAATTAATCTAAAAAATGAATATATTATAGAAATATTAAATGTATATATATTTTAACATTAATAAATTAAATACAATACTAAAAATAGAGAAATGTTAAAAATGAATAAACAGACTTACATATACAAACATACATACCCATAGACATACATATACACATATATACTCATAAAAATACACATACACATACACATGCTCAAACGCATAGAAATAGACACAAACACATGCACATACATACACATTCATGTATGTATACACATACACATGCATACAATTACATACACATGCATGCACATACATAAACATACATATGAATACACATACATACTACATAAACATACACACACACATGCACATACACATACACATACACACATACAAATGCATAGAGATACATGTACACAGACACACACATACACATACACATACACATACACATACACATACTCATACACATACACATACACATACACATACACATACACATACACATACACATACAAATACACATACACATAAACATACACATACACATACACATACACATACACATACACATACACATACACATACACATACACATACACATACACATACACATACACATACACATACACATACACATACACATACACATACACATACACATACACATACACATACACATACACATACTCAAACACATACAAATACACATACACATACACATACACATACACATACACATACACATACACATACAAATACATATACACATAAACATACACATACACATACACATACACATACACATACACATACACATACACATACACATACACATACACATACACATACATGTATATACATACACATAAACATACACATGCATACAATTACATACACATGCATACACATACATACACATATACACATTTTATATACATACATACATGTACATACACATATACATTCACATGCACCTACACATCTACAAATACACATATATACACATGCACGTGCATATCTACATGTATACACATACACATACACTTACAGATATACATGTACATATGCACATACATACACACACATACATACATATACACGTACACATAAACATACACATACACAAAACACCCACACCCACACACAACACAACACATATATATACACATACATACACACACATAAAGGTATTCACATATATATTTATATAATTCTTTAAATAAAATATTAATATTTCATATTTATATTTATATATAAAATTTTTAAATAATTTATATATCAAAAAGGCTCTGGAGATGGTCTTCTCTGGTCATAAAAATTACTACGAAAAATAAACGATAAAGGAGCATGCATTATAAGGAGTATTACAATGTCGGGATTGGATCACACCTCACATGTCCACATCAATAAATAAAGAATAGTTTTCGAGGAAGTAGAAGGACCTCATCTATCTTTTCTCCACAATCACCCTATTTCACAAAGAATCTACAACATAGTTGGCCTCCCTATATGCATGTGACACCATGAGGTTGAGGTGGTTGGTGGCTTGTATATATTTAATCCATTGGGGTTGGACTCTCCATGGAACATTTCTGTTTTGGGCCTTGAGAGAAATAATGGATAGATTTGAATCAGATAAAATCCATATATGATTCCATTTATGGTGGATAGCATGATTGATGACTTGGGTTAATGCTCACAATTCAGCTTCATAAGCAATTCCATCCAACATTAACCTTTTTATTAAATCGTTCTGGGAAGTTCCCTACAGAGAAAAAAATTAAGGAGATCTAAAGTAAGGGAGAGAAAGTTCATATTCCCTAACGAAGTTACCACATTCCCATGGGAGAGATCCTAACCATTAAAACAGAAAACTATGATTACCATTAGTAATCTCATAATCCAAGAAGTTTTTAACCTTGTTTCCCTTTTACGAAGAATGACTGAGTTCTACCTGCGGATCAAGAAGACGTTTGCATTTGCGAATGATGTAGACAATGATCCAAGGAGTTTGAAGCTTCCCCTCCATTTAACCGTGGAGAATAGCTGAGTATGTTTCCACCAAATCCAATATTATGTTGTGTGATTGGCATATCTCGATACCTTTCAACATCACGGAAGCCTCTACCATGAGGGAATCTCCCACCCCAAATCCTTCACTGAATGCCTGGATCACTACTCCTTGAGGGTCTCGTACCACTTCCCCCCCTCATAAATCTAGAGACCCATGATCCATCTGCATTGAGTTTCAATTTTCTGCTCAACGGGTTCCACATTACCCATCTCCCCTACATGTTAACATTATGCAAGGATCTAGTAGAAGAAATACCCTCCATCAAAATTCTGATCGAAGTCACTGCCTCCCATATTTTTAGAAGAGGGACCAGTTCAGCCCCAATACTCCTGGTTCTAACCACCATGGACAAGCACGAACAGATCATACCCCTATGACAACTTTGGTTTCTTGCACTCTAGATACTCTAACAGCCAATGGCAAACAGGTTCACCCTCACATTCAGTTCTGAAGTATTGTTTTCGATTCCCGAGAACCAAGAATGTAGAAAGGGAACAAGGGTGTCAGTTTGATATCCCCACCCGAAGGCCTCACCCAGTGAACTCCATATTACAGCCGCCCTGAATGATGATATCAGAAATCAGAAATCTACAGTTGATTGTGCATTAGGATTCCCTAAATAAAAGACTTCAATCTGCTATCCTAGGAGAAGTAAATCTTAGGGGTCAGACATCCGGGGAAATCAGGCGTTGATCCAACCCAGTTTTAATTCCAAAAACTTAATTGTCCACATCCCACAATCCATTTAGAGTTATTGAGAAGCATAGGTAAGTATTTAGAAATCGTGAAACAGAGCCAAGAGATTGTCCCTCTTCCACTGTCAACCTGTTTTTCATATCTATTATTGATTATCCTTGCCCACAATGATTCATTCTCCAGAAAGTCCCAATAAAGTTTATCTTGCAAGCCCTGTATTTCTCCTTTGACACTTCAGATATTAATAGCATCATCAGAAATCTCCTTGGCCATCTTGTCCCATGAAGTCCAATGAAGTCTTCCTTCGTTGTGCGAGTCCCATATGAAGCTCATCAACACTTTTTAAATATTGTTCAACAATGGATTTGGAACATTGAGAACTCAAATCACATGCATGGGAATCGAGGATATGACACAATTAACCAATGTGATGTGCCCCCGAAAGGATAGAAACAGATTCCTCCAACTTGTAATGTGGGCTGTAATTTAACAACATGTCCATCAAAGTGATGAATCTAAACCCTTCCCGTCACAAAAGGAGATGATAGATATTCCATAGGGAAGGATTTATTATGCATGCCCAGTGCCTCCTAAATCTCTTCCCTCCTTCGTTCAGAACAACGTTTCGAGATAAACACATTACTCTTCTCCTGGTCCATGGTTTGAACACTCCACCTACAGTATCTCTCCATGATTTTGTTAAATTATCTAATGTTTTGTCTGTTGTCATTCAAGAAAAGTATCATGTCATCAAAAAAAGATATGTGATATTTCCCTGGTATTGGCTCTACCCTAATATGTGCGGAGGTTTATTCTATGAACTTTTCCCTCTAGATATCTGCTAAGGGTATCTTTAACCCAACTGAATATACTCATAAAAAGAGGATCTCCATGTCGAAATCCAAGATTGGGTTAGAAAAAACCCACATTTCTTCCCCATAAATGATATAGCTAGCCACGGTGAGCTGAAGATTCTAAATAGCAGGTCCACTTCCCTTTTGGACAATCCCATTTTCTCCAACACTTAAATGATAAAGTTCCATTCCATTTTCTCATAAGCAATTGCATTGTTAATAAAATGATAGAAGTAATCTTTAATGAAGCCAAGATGGGTGTGGAAGAAACTGCTACACCCCGCGGGACCTGGTGTGTGAGAATCCACATCATCAATATTCACCTTGATTCACAAACTAGTCAGAGGAATCTGGAAGACATATTTTTGGAAATGTTGTTTTATTTCCCTTCCATACACACCGAGTATCCATAAAATTTTAATTTCAATGAATCTATTCTTTATGAAACATGTTTGAACAAAGTAGGAAGTAAAGACGTCCCTATGTATGGCCATTAGTCCTACCTGAAGGGAGGGGGGATGATTGTCAAAGATCATCATGTTTCTGGCTATCTAGGTGTATGAAATGGAAAAACCAACATCTTCTAGCAACATGTTGTTTAATACATATATAAATATACTATTAAAAAAATTTATTTATTAATATAAATTTGATAATTTTTTATATATAAAATTATAAAAAATAAGATTAATAATAATTTTTTATTATAATATATTTATATAAATCATATATATATTTTATATTGACATATCTATAAATATTTTTATATAAATCTTATTTAAAATATACATAAATTTGCATATATAAATTAAATTATTCATTGAGCTCTTTATCAACGATAAAGAAGCTTTGATATAAGGTACGCTTTTATCAATTCTCTTTTTTTCATTGATGAAGGTCACATTTTTCTGCACTTTTAGGTATCACTGATAAAAGTCTCCCCTTTATCAATGCTATTTATTTAGCACTAAATATCATGCAATCTGTAGTAGTGAAATGTTGATCACCTTTATCTCCCTGTGGTTAATTAAATCAATAAAAAGTGGTAAAGTATTTTTTTCATAAACTTTTAGAGTACCAGGTAGCAGCTTGGGTAAGAGGCTGGGTCATGAAATGGTAGTGCTTTCCCACAAGGAAGGTCTTCCTTACAAATATCACACAGATATCCACATCAATAGTTTTCTATAACATTGCACATTCCATCATTACTTTAACTCTTGATCTCATAGATTCAGTAATAAGACACACCTCCTCTCCCACATCTTGTTGGTCACTCAAACCCCAAACCATCATGTATGATATGAACCTCTTTTATATAGAGACAAAGGAAACGTTCACGTCTGATCACCATCAGCATGGTGATGATCCTGACTGGACTCAGCCCCATCAACACTAAATTGGTTTTATCATGACCGATACAACAGTACGTATGGACCCTGGCACTGAGTTGCTTCCACATTTCCCCCTCCTTAAGGCTCATATTTTAGGATCACCAAGTATATCGCATGATTGTCGAGTGAGCCATTGAGTGGTGGTTTTAAAAAAAACTTCATCTCTAGGAAAATGTTGTAGTGTAACTACCAGAGAACTGGCCTATAATAACACTAAAAATAGTATTTTTTTAGTTAAAAAAGTTCTTACAATTGAATCACTGTTAAATGGGTTAAGATTTTTTGCATAATAAAACAGAAGCACTAATAAAGGCCCCCTTTATTAGAACATCCATTTTAGTGCTGATAAAGGGATCCATTATAAGTGCTAAAAATATCACTGATAAAATAGTCCTTTATCAGTACAAAAAAAAATACTTATAAAATGAATCATTTACAGGAACTAGTTTAGCGCTAATAAAGGGTTACTCTTATCTGTATTTTTTTAGTGCTGATAAAGTGCCCATTTATCAGATTTAGTAATAGCATTAACAAATTTCATAATACTACAGTGTGATTTTAAGATTACAACACACCACAATAGTAAATACATGGATTGAAAAATACATAATTTAATTGAATTAAAATTTAAAAAACAAATACAAGAAAAATAACATTGTATTGTAGACATTTCAAACATTGGTTTGTATAATTACAATAGTAAGTACAATTTATCACAAATATTCAAAAATTAATAATGTTACATTGTGTTTGGACCTTAAACCCTTCTTAAAAGAGTGTGGTTATTCTATCAATTAACGAACACTCCCCACCAGGTTAAGGAAAATAATTCACTTATATTAGAAAACAAATCTTATATTATTAATAGTATAAATATATAAATTAAACATAAATATAAAATAGTACATTGTCACGACCCCCTTACTCCAAAGATTCTCCTCCTGAGCTAACAATGAAGGAAGAGAGATAATCACCCATGAGTCCCTCCTCTAGTAGGCCCTGGGGTGGAAATCAACACCAGGGGTATAGAATCTAACAAAATGGGAGGCATTACCCTTTTTATAAGTATAAAATATGGGGATATATGGTGGTTCATCCCAAACCAACTCCAAGACATGTATAAATATATATAAGAAATAAAAACCATCTCACATGCATGTTTCAAATAAAACATCAAACAATACAAGATTCTCCAAAGTAAATACCAAAAGAACAAATCTAAGTAGTGATATAGCAATTGTCCCCACATTTGAGATAGTAATTCCCAGAACATTCCACGTAGTCCTCCTAGAAACTAAAAGTAGTTTTATATACATAGGGTGAGCATAAAATTATACTCAGTAGGTAAACACCAATATCTCTCCTGTGAAAGTGGAATAATCATACTAATTCCCATGTGAGAAAACAGTAGAAACCAACAAAACCTAGCAAGGAATACTAGTCATCCCAACCTCACCAAGGCATGATCACCAAATAAAGCATGTTAAGAAAAGTAATATAATAAGCACATCGATGTTTGGGTACCATGCACCACTTCCCACTGGTTAACTACTCATACCCAAATAGAAAATATCCCAGTGCTTCCTCACTTTTCCTCAAGACCCTTGTCACAACCCACCCACAAACACCTAGGTCTCAGAGATAGTCCCGCAACATGTGAATATGAAGCTCACCACATCCTGACCACACACACCTTGGCCACAACCATACCACATCCCAAGGACACCAGGGAAGAGCACCACATCTCATCCCGTAGACACCTAGGAAAACATATCTCGCTTGCAGACACCTTTGACCCACAACCACACCACAACCTACCTGAAGAATCTTGGGCTACTAATGCCTAGAAGAGGGAACAAAGAAGAGACAATAACCATCCCTTCAACCTCCCACCATGATGTTGGGAAAGGTCACCATCCCCCATGACAATGGTGGCGTTCATCACATAGTCCTCAACTAGGGTGGGGTGCATATAGAAACGAAAATAAAGTACAACTACATATATGTGTGTGTGTGTATCAAACACTCAGGCCAACCTATGGGTTTTTTCAAACAAACAACCATCCCATTAACCACCTTTTCTGCTACCTCTAAATCCCTTTATCCACACAAGAAATAGTCATTTTAGAAGTTGATAAATGAAAGTTTCTTTAAAACAAGACACAACCCAAAAACATACACCTAGCCAAGTCATTTAACCAATTATAATTCTTATTAAGAAAACCATTTATTCATTCCATCCCTACCCAATAAAATACTAACCATAGTGCGTAATAAGTCACAAACCATAAACCACACAAAGGATAAAGAACTATAGTAAAGAAAATCACTTCATATTTCCACTCCATTTAACACCTACACCAACCACTACCATTATCATTATTCAAAGTCATTCCACCCAATCCTTACTCTCAATAAGAAAACCCCAAAATTATAGACAAACCCTGAAACACACATCACCACAACCAACCCGAGAACCCATTTGTATAACAACACCACACCCATCCCACCCAAAAAAAAAATATAGCACAACCTGAACCTACAGCCCCACTGCTCAAAAACTACCCATCCATTCCACAATTAGTAAAACTCTCAACATGAGATTAGGTCACACCACACGTACCACCCCACCTTACATTATTTCTCTCAACCCCAGCACCACACAACCACACAAGTCATAAGATAAAACAAAATCAAACAAAACACAATGACACAATAAACAAGGCAGGGTGTATTCAGACTTATCAAACCGTCATTCTTTAATTTCACTTTGATAATTTAGTAGTTATCACAGAGAAAGTTTGATCTTGAGGAATACATTTATTTAACTGAATATATGTGGTTAATCAATTACATATATACAGGAATTCAACACATTATAAACAACAATCCATAAAAATTCATCCCAAGTGAATAAAAAAAGACCACCAACAACAATGATTTTTAGTAGGCATACAACTCATACAACTCACAATATCAATAGACAAAAAAAAGAAGTGAATGTCACTTTTTCCCATCCCCTTTTTATTGGTTTTAAGCTGATTCAATTATCGTTATTAAATTTGGATTCAACTACCATCACATGGGAAACATTCATATACCCACCCTGAATGATACCAAAATAAGAGGAATTAAGGGATCCCTACCTCAATAAATAGACAATCAACACTTCCTCTTTGCACCAAACAGGGGGTATGCATGGTTCCAGGGAAATACGATCCATGGGTGAAACACAAAAACATGACTCCTAAGGGAAGAAAGGTTATGGGATGCCCAGGTATCAAGAGAAAAGTGGGATAAAAAATAAAGAAAAGGTATCTGGTTTTGAAAGACTAGATATGATACTCAAGGGATATGAAACCGTTTTGAACTCCCCATTAAAAGTAGATCTTTTCCACACGTTGTGACTAACTTAAAGCCTCTTGAGAGTTAATAAATTAAATATATATTTTACATCATTTTAAATGTCTTAAAAACACTTAAATATGGTTTTAAACTCATTTTATGTCAAAGGAAGTGCTAAAGGGGTAAATCCAGAAAAAACTAGCAGAATAATGAAATTTTGATAAATTGTTGGAAGTGACTCACTATTGGGTGAGTCACTGTCGTGAGTCCCTGGTGGGTGAGTCACTAGTGGGTGATTCACTGGTGGATGAGTCACTGGTGGATGACTCATTATTGGAGGAGTCACTGGTGTGAGATACCGATGATGTGCTATGGATGGCGAGTCACCGTTCAGTGAGTCACTGTTCGGAGAGTCACAATTCAATGAGTCAACATTCAGTGAGTCACTGTTTGGTGAGTCACCGTTTGGAGAGTAACCATTCAGGGAGTCACATTTTGTTGAGTCACTATTCAGTGAGCTACCATCGTGACTCACTATCGCGAACTATCAGTGGATGACCAACCGTTGGATGATTCACCAGTGTGAGTCACCATTCCGGACTCACCGTTAGAGACCTACCATTCCTGACTCATCATTGTGAGTTACCAGTGTGTGTCACCATTGTGACTCACCAGTCCTAACTCATCGGTGGATGAATCAAAATCAGATGAGCTGCCATTGGAAAATCTAGAATTTTGGAGAACACCCAAAATGAGCTACTGTGACCACCCCGAACACCACAAACACAGGGTTTTCACAAAGGAATGGATCGGGGAGGTCTGATACATTACATCAGATACCTATTAATCTATTCTCACCCTCAAGAATTCAAAACCAATCCAAAACAAAGAGGGGACCAAACAACCACTCTGTAAGATACCTCTCAAGGATATTTCTTTACTAGAAACACCTCTATGAAGTGGATATCCCAAGGTCCAATGATAAACCATCCTATGTTTTTAGAAAGTTGGAGTGAAACCTTAACATCCAATAATACCTCCTTCGACATCTACTAAACCAACTAACCACAAGACGCACCACACAAGCACCAAAAGCCACACCGTCCGGACATATGAATCAGGGAATACCTTCCTCCATGTCAAGATATTATCTACTCTGGGCAGAACTTACTCGCCTGCACAAGATTAATCACATATCAATTAATGAATCTGAATTAGGAATATGGTCTTCTACTTTCCAATGTTAGGACATTATCATACAGCAAAGAACAAGGAAAAAACTCATATTATAACAAAAATGGTTCAAGCATTACCTTACAAAGGGAAACACAACAAAGAAATATTTAGAAAAATTCTGGTTACTAGGAACCCATTTTTGATTCTCACTTATAACTACTCTCCTCTAGGACACCATGCCTCCACAACACAAAAACCAAGGGAATGGTTCATCCATGCATCACCATCTCCTAACAATCCATGATCTCTATTGGCTGCTCCATGAATGTCACGTCATCTTTGACATCCAACTCTCCTTAGTCAATGACCTGAGAGTCATTGAGATGATACCGATGAATTTGAAAGATATAAAAGATGTCGTGGACCTTCTCCAATTGTGGTGGAAGTGACAACCGGTATTCCACCTTTCCAACTCACCCCAAATCCTCAAAGGGTATGATGAACCTATGAGAAATCGTACACCCTTTTTTTAACCTCTTCTACCCATATAGATGGGAAACATTCAAGAACATGGGGTCCACAACCTAGAAATCCATGGGCCTCCTCCTACAATCGGCATACGAATTCTACCAATCATGTGATGCTTTAACCCTCTTATGGAAAATTTGAACCTTCTCAATTGTGTTATGCACTACCTCGGAATCAAGAATAGTTGTCTCCCAAACCTCTATACGACATAAAGGTGAATGCCATGGTTTTCTATGAGAAGTTTCAAAGGGATCCCTGAAAATGGAAAAGTGATAGATATTATTATAAGAAAACTCTACCAATGGAATGTGTGTCACCAAAGATCCCCCAAGGTCCATGTCGCATGCTCACAACATGTCCTCCAATGTATGGATATTCCACTCTGTCTTCCCATCTATCTAAGGGTGGAAGGTAGTTTCATGGCGTAACATAGTTCCAAAAGAATGTTTCAATCCCCTCCAGACTCATGAGGTAAAATGTGTATCCCGATCCAAGACAATGGATCTCATAACTCCATGCAGTTTCTCCACCTTATCCACAAACCTCTTAGCTAAGGTATCTACTACATCCAACACCTTAATCGCTATGGAGTGAGCCAATTTCATCAGCCAATCCACCACTACCCATATTAAATCATGTCTACCCTAATATTTGGGTAACCCTCTAAGGAAATCCATTTATATGTCATCCCACTTCCACTCAGGGATACTTAGGGCTGCAAACAACCACTGGGAACACGGTGCACAACCTTCACCTGCTAGAACACTAATAACCTACCCACAAACTCCTCTACTGCCCACATCATTCTAGGCCAACAAAACTACATCCTCAAGCCATGGTACATATTTTAAACTCCTAGGTGTAACACTAAAGGTGATATATGTAACTCACAAAGGAATTCCTCATGCATTTTCACTAGAACAAACAAACTCCCATGGAACAACATTCTATTCTGAGTATCCTTCAACCATCCCTTTAGAGCATCACCATGGTCAACATGATTTCATATCACTTTTTCCTCTTAATCTCCCCACTAAGATACCTCCAACTTCTGCATCAGAGATGAATACACAATCATCTGAAATAGATAGACCCCTTCACAATCCATTTTTGTATCTAGGTGTAAGGATGAAAATCATCTATTTCTTTCTAATCATTTACAGATTTTTGAACCACCTCCTTCTATGAATTCCTTCTCAATGCATCATCCATGAAATTTCTATTTCCTGAGGTGTAAGAGATCTCATTGTCATGGTCCTTGACAAACTTCATCCACCTCCACAATCACATGTTCATATTTCACTAAGAAAAGATATACCTCATGTTATTATGATCCATGAAGACCACAAAGCGCTCTCCAATAAGGTAATACAACCACAAATTCATGGAAAACAAGACCGCCACTAGCTCTAGATCATGGGTGGTATAGTTGCATTCATGGGGACATAACTGCCTAAACTCATAATAGATCATTCCATGTTGTTTCATCAAAACACATCCCAATATCCAATGGGAAGCATCACAAAACACCTTGAACATTATCCCTTCCTCTAGAAACCAGATCACTAGTGCACTGACCAACATACCCTTTAGATATCCAAATGTTCATTGGGACTAATAAATCCACACAAATTCCAGGTCCTTTCTGGTCAGATCTATCAATGAGTTTTCAACACAAGAGAAATTGGGTAGAAACCTCCAGTAATATCCTTCCATACTAAGAAAAATGAGGACCAGTGTAACATTATTGGATGATTACCAAGAAATAACTATCTTGACCTTAGACGGGCCCACTACTATACACTGCTGAGACACCACATGTTTATGGAAGTGTACCTCTCTTGTCAATAACTTACACATGGACAACTTCCCATAGAGTTGGTTGTGTCGAATAACTTCCAAGATAGTCTTGAGATGATTGATATGCTCCTCCTTTGACTTTGAGTAGATCAGGATTTCATCGATGAATAAAACGAAGAACCAGTACAGGAACTCTTGGAAAACCGAGTTCATGGGACCCCTAAACACGACTAGTGCATTTGTAACACCGAACGACATAACCATGAACTCAAAGTGCTCATACCTGCTATTAAAATCAGTGTTTAGGATATATACCTCATTCACTATCATCTTGTGATATCTAGACTATAGATCAATCTAAGAGAACCAACTTTACCCTCTCACTTGGTCGAAAATATCATATATCCTCAGGAGATGGTAACAGTTCTTGACCATTACCTGATTCAACCCCCAATAATATGTGCAGAACCATAGACCATTATCCTCCTTTTCAAAAACAAGACTGGAGGAACCCACAAAGACACACTAGGATAGATAAATCCCTTCTTCATCTGGTCGTCAATTTGAATCTTGAGCTATTGTGACTCAGAAGGTTCCATATGGTAAGGATCCATCAAGATCAGACTAGCACCAGGCCATAAGTCTATCTCTAACTCAACGTCTCATTGAGGGGGTACAGTTACAACCTCCTAGATAAATAAATCCAAGAAATCTCAAAAAACTACGAGATCTTACACCATATTAGAATCCACCAATATCTTAGTCATCAAGGAAATAATAGGCTCCACACGCCCATTGTTAACCTGAAAGCTCCGTTCAGCAACGAAAACCACACACTGGACATCTATGTCTAAAAATAAGACTCTCTTCTAGAAGTAGTTGATAACAGCATTTAATGAATACAACTAGTAAATACCAAGGATTATATTATATGGTTTATTCTAAAGAAATAATATATTCAAACGGGACTGATGCGGCCCCATCATCAGTCTATATCCTCGAAACACATCAAACAAACCAGTCTGACCTCTGAATACTGTACTCAACAATAGGGGCATGAGAAGTCTCTCTACATCTATTCCCAGAACATGGGATAGACCAGGTGCGACCAAGGATTGTTAATCTCCTAAATCAAACAAATCATGAGCAATAGTACTGAAAAAACTAATCGTACCTTGAACGATCAATGGACCTACTGAGACTGCTACCTCTGTAGCATGAAACTAACCACACCCAGCTCCTCTTCCCCTATGATGATGACCCCCTACCTGACCATGCTAGAGTTTAGGACTATGAGTAACACCCTGAGGTTAGTCTATACCTACCCTTTCTCCCCTCGGTGTATCAGAAGCCTTCTTCCCCTACTACTGAATCATCATGGCTAGAAAATTATCTTGAGGCAGGTGATGAACCTAGCCACTTCTACCATACTGAGTTTGATTTCCTGTTAGGCATTGAATCTGAAGATTGTTATGGTATTCACTAGTGAAACACCTCAGTACCAAGTTCATGGGAAAATCATGAGGACTTAAAGGATGAAATAGCAACTACTGAGGTTGAATCCCCATTGGCTGAATCTTGGAAGAACATAGTGCCTAAAACCTACTAGTACTATCATTTCCCTTAAAAGAACCAAGATAGATCCCCTATAATGGTATACCTCCTCGAAATATTATCCTCTAAACTAACTCCACCTTCTTTTGGACCTCCAAGTATGTCGATATGGTGAAGGGAGTAACCGTGTACTGGAGAGAGGGATGAAGTGCCTCCTCTAGATGTCCCACACTAGTCTCCTCATCTAGAAAGATATCTGGAGAAAAATTAATGAGATCATCAGATTTGATACCCATGTCCTGTACCGACATAATCCTTTATTGGAGGGAGAGTAACTCATGCCTCTTCTAATACTTCGTCGTTGAAGAAAGGAATTCTGTTCGGAACTCCTTCTTGAAATTGACCCACAGAATGGAATACTCCTTCCTATCCCCTAGGTGCATCTTCCACCACTGACGCGTAGCCCCCCTCATCTAGATAACTACTAAAGGAACCCAATACTCTTTCAGAGCCCTGATCAAGGTGAAGGTGATCAAAAGATCCTCGAGCCAACTCTCCATCTCCATGTCTGAAACACTGCCCTCGTACTTTCCCAAAGTCTGCCACTATAATGTATGTTGCCTCTTTTACCACTAATCATCCTCTTATTCTCAATTAACCCTCCTTCAATTGATCATGTCAGCCTGATGATCCTCCACTTCCTTCAATACACATAGACAACGACCACGTGTCATGGATGAAAAGGTAAACAAGAAAATCCTAAGCCCAAGTAGTATGGATTTTTTTGAAGATTCATTTTAACTCATTATTTATTTAAATTTCCCTGAATTACCAATTAAAAGAAGAAAACAAGTCATTATGATGCATGTACCTTTCCTAGGATCTCTACCCTACAAACGGTGTAGCCTCACTTGGTCATTCGGTAGACTAGGAGTTCTTGCATCAGATCATATGGGGCCTTAAAATCCCATTTCCTAGCTAGTCTTCCCTGGCCTATGTCATGTACCAAGGTCACCAAATACTATTTCCCAACCAACCAATGAAATACTAACTATTCTTAACTCCAAACTCCATCCTATCTCTTAACCATCATCTCTAGTGTAATTCTATCATGATCCCCTCCCTCCAAAGATTCCCCTCTTAATCTGTAAATGAAGGAAGAGAGAAAATGACCCCCCGAGTCCAACCTCTAGTAGGCCCCAGGGTGGTGACCAACACCAAGGGTATAGAATTTCACAAAATGGTAGGAATTACCCTTTTATAAGAAAACAAGATCAGGAGATAACATGGTTCATCCCAAAAAAACTCTAAGACACACACACACACACAAACTTATATATATATATATATATATATATATATATATATAAGAAAGTCAAAACCATCCCACAAGCATGTTTAATATAAAACTGCTAGAAATACAAGTGTCTCCAAAGTAAATTCCAAACGAACAAAGCTAAGCAGCGACACATAAATTTTCCCCATGTTTGAGAAAGTGATTACCAACATGGTCCACATAGTCCTCCTGGAAACCTGAAAGTTTTTTATATACATTGGGTGAGCATATAAGTATACTCAGTTGGGAAAAACCAAAGTCTCTCGTGTACAAGTGGAAGAATTATGATAAATCCCCTGTGAGAAAATAGTAGAAACCAACAATACCTTGCAAGGAATATTATCCATCTCAACCTCAACAAGGTACTCTCACCAAATAATGCAAGTTAAGTATATTTAATATAATAAGCACATCAATGTTTGGGTACCCAACACCACTTCCCACTGGTTAGCTACTCATACCATAATGGTAAACATCACGATGCTTCCATACACTTCTACAAGCCCCATGTCACAACCTGTGTGCACACACCTGAGCCTCAGAGCTAGTCCTACAACCTGGGCATACAAATCTCACCACATCCCACCCACAAACACCTGATCCATGACTATTCCACATCTCGATTAAACCTGGGAAGAGCCCCACATCTCATCCCGTAGACACCTAATAAAGCATACCTCGCTCCCATACACCTGGGCCCCACAACCACACCACAACCTACCTGAAGAATCTTGGGATACCAATGCATAGAAGAGGGAGCATGGAAGAACCAATAACCAGTCATCTATCCTCCCACCAGGATTTTGGGAAAATTCACCCTACCCCTGTGACAATGGGGGTGTTCATCCCATAGTGATCAACTGGGGTGGAGTGTGTATAGAAATCACATGAAATTACAACTATATATATATATATGAAAAACTTATCCCAACCTATAGGTTTTTTAAAACAAAAAACCTACCCACAAAACCACATTCGCTGCTACCTCTAAATGAATTTATAAACACAAAAAATAGTCACTTCAGAAGTTGATAAATGAAAGACACTTCACAACAAGGAACAACTCAAAACATACCCCCAGGAAACTCATTTAACCAATTATCATTCTTATTAAGAAAACCATTTATTCATTCCATTCCTACTAGGAAACTACTAACCACAACGCACAATAAGCCACACAACATAAACCACACAGAGGAAAAAGAACCAAAGTAAAGAAACTCACTTCATATTTCCACTATGTTTAACACCTATACCAACCACTGCCATCATCATTCTTCGAAGTAATTCCACCCAATCCTTCCTCTCAATAAGAAAACCCCCAAACATATAGCTAAAATATATAACACAACTCACCACAACCAACTTGAAAACCATTCTGTATAAAAACATCACACCAATCACACCCAACAACCTAAACATATCACAACCTAAACCTTCAACCCCACTACTCAAACACTGCCTATCCATTCCACAATCAGTCAATCTCTTAACCTGAGATTCTATCACACCACCTGTACAACCCCACCTTATAGTTTTGCTCTCAACCCCAGCACTACACAACAATACAAGGAAAAAGATAGAATAAAACCACACACAACACATAGCCACACTAAATAAGAGAAGGTGTATTTAGATTTATCAAACATTGGTTCTTTAATTAGACTTTGATAATTTAGGGGTTATCATAGAGCAAGTTTTATCCTAAGGCATCCATTTATTTAACTAAATATACCTGGTTAATAAATTATATATAAAAACACATTCAACGCATGATTAACAAAAATCCGTCACATTTTTCCCAAGTGCACAAAAAAAGACCACCAACGGCCATGATTTTCAGTAGGCATAGAACCCATACAACTTAATATATCAATAAACAACCAAAAAAAAGTGTGTCTCGATTTTTCCCAGCCCCTGGTTATTATGTTAAAGATGATTCAATTATATTTATTAAATTTGGATTCAAATTCCTTCGCATGGGAAACATTCATACACCCAACCCACACGATACACAAATAAGAGGATTGAAGGGATATCTACCTCAAGAAAAAGAATATCAACACCTCCTCCTTATTGCATACAGGGGGTACACAAGGCTCCAGGGAAACACGGTCCAAGGGTGTGACACAGACGCATGGATCATAAGATAAGAAAGGTTCTAAGATTCATGGGTATCGAGAGAAAATAGAAATAAATAAGGAATGAAATGTGTTTGGATTTGAAGAATTAGATCCGAGACTCAAGGGATATGAAACCATTTTGAACTCCCCATTAAAAGTGGATCTTGACCATGTGTTTTGACTAACTTAAAGAGTCCCGACCATTATGAAATTAGCGATATATTTTACATCCTTTGAAATGGCTTCAAAAACACATAAATATGGTTTTAAACAAATTTGATATTAAAGAAAGTATTAAAGGTACGAATATAGAAAAACTAAAATAACACCAAAATTTTTACAAAAAAATTGGAAGTGACTGGTCATTGGGTGAGTCCCCGTCGCGAGTCACTAGTGGGTGTGTCACCGGTGGATGACTTGCCACTAGACGAGTCATCGTTGTGGGCTACTGATGACGAGCTATCGATGGTAAGTCATCGTTTGGTGTTTCACCATTTGGGGATTCACCATTCAGTGACTCACCATTCATAGATTCACCATTTGAAGAGTCACCATTCGATGAGTCACTGATTGGTGAGTAACCACTTGGTGAGATACCATTACGACTCATCGTCACAACCTACCGATGGATGACCCACTATTGGATTATTCATCGGTGTGAGTCACCAATCCTAACTCATCGTCAGTGACCTACCATTTCTGATTCACCATTGTGAGTTACTAGTGCGAGTCACCGTCATGACTCACCGGTCCTAACTCAATAGTGGATGGCTCATCGTTAGATGATCTACCATTGGAATAACTAGAATTTTTGGAAAACTCCCAAAATGAGCTACTATAACCTCCCAAAACACCTCAAACACTGAATTTTCACAACAGAATGGTTTGAGGAGGTTCGGACCATTACATATATTAATAAAATGTCATTTTAAAATAGAAAACTCTAATTTTGGGTCATAACTAGAACATTGTGTTTTTTATTGAGTTGTGTTTTATTCATACACGTCACCCCATTTATTGTTGTTCTAAAAAGTAGGAGATCTTGAATTAGAACACATCCATGGTAAAAAGAAACTCTCACTATGGATGTGGTAGAATTCAAGGGAAGTTTATTTTGAGAACAAAAAGACTTCAGCAATAACACCATTTCTTATTTATCTGCCAAAATTATATATGTGAAAATTAACAAATTAATTATTAGATTAAAATGAAAAGGAAATTCACTAAAAACTATATATAAAAATAATAAGAAAATTAACTAATTAAAGAGTATAAAGTCACATTTTCATGATGTCTTTATACATTCTGATTGATGTGTGTTCGATTCCTACGTATAAAAAATGAATTATGGATCATTATCCAAATGGTTGAAAACAATCCAATATCATTTTATTGGTTTTGGTTATTGACACGCATTTCAAACTATAATGAGACCTTTATATTGATAACATGCACTTCGATTTATACAAGTTACATCATGTGTTGGATTCACATGAGGTCAATTCCTATAAATCAAAAATGAATTAATGGTCATTTTCCTACAGTTTTAAAACCATCCAAACTTGTTTTCAAATTTTTCACTAGTGATGGTCATTTTAATCTAAAATGAAACTTTTTTTATTAAAATAATACAATTTGAGATATACCGACAATATCCCGTGCAGTATTTATGTGATTTTAATTCCTACACATCACAAATGAATAATGGATTAATATCATAATGTTTGAAAACAATATATGATAATTTTATCAATTTTAGCTATATGACCCCCATTTTAATCTTTAATGACACTTTTATATTGAAAACATGCACCTCGATCAATATCTTCCACGTCTTATTTAAGATTAATGTACCGAAAATTCCTATCCATCATAAATAAATTATGGATTTTTTTCGTAGATTTTGAAAAAAACTGATATCATGTTCTTGGTTTTGGCTAGTGACATGCGTATTAAAATTAAATGAAACATTTATATTAAAAACACTCACTTTGAGTCATACATGCCACATTGAGTGTCATATTTATATACGATTGACTACTACATATCAAAAATTAATTATGAATTTTTTTCCAAATTTTAGAGAATAATATAATCTTGTTTTCTTTGTTTTGACTTGTAATGCCCTGACCTAGAATCCAGGAGCCAGTGCATTGTTTTAATAAATTGGCATGCTTACGAGGAATCAATTCTAGAAGGACCAATCAGTTTAGTAGTCTTGGAAACAAGATACATACATAAGTTCAATACAACAACTTGAAAAGAAAAACAACACTAATTTATTCCATTAGAGACATCCAAGATTCCAAGATTATTCCTGCAAGTCACCCATAACATACTTCTTCATATCCTGGGAAAATGAAAAATGAGAAAGGGGTGAGCTCAAATGCTTAGTAAGAGTAAGGAATACAATAAGAGATAACATAAACATTAGGCATGGTAAATAATTTAAAACACATGAATTTACAAATAATAAACATGAACACTTTATGGTAGGAATATTAGCTGAGTAAATAATTCCATAATAAAACATAGTCATGGGTATTATACTATTCTAATAACCACAATAAATATCAATATCAAATATCATAATTATGGAATGAATAATTCCAGACATCATAACCACATAGTCAAGGCCTTGTACCTAGACTACAAATAAGATTTTTTCAAGGCCTTGTTCCAAGACACTAGTTTGTCTCATGAGACCTACCGATACATCGAGGAGATATAGAGGGCTCCACCCGTCACTTACTAAGTCCAATTCATTCCTCATATGAAAATTTTTAAACGAAACATAAACATTTTTATTAAAACAAGCATACGAAATGTCAATACTTTATCCACAAACCATGAATGCTATAAAAATATCACATCCACAGTCAAACATAACTCATTCAATAAAATATAGAAGATTTTATTGTAATAGATAAATCTCAATCGATAATAATGAAGGATATTTATATAGATGAAAATAATCATCAAAACTATTTGAGAGAAATATCCCCATTTTTCTTGAAAACATTTAAAAGTCACACTATTTGTCAAGAAGCAGCTTGAAAATAGATTTTTGAATAAAAGTGTCCCATACCACTTTGAGACTTTTAAAAGGAATTTTAATTTTAAAAAATTAATGTCCATATAAATAAATCCTTAAAACCATTTTTAAATCATATACATTAATGATAAATATTTATAAGAATAAATTTTTAAAACATTTAAAATGATATTTTAGTTAGAGTTCCTAACCAAATGAGAGATGCTTGAATACTAATATTTGAGGTAATAAAAAATTTATAATATCTTGAGAATAACGGATTTCATTATATACTATGTCAAATGATAGTATATACACCATATAAAAGTTAATTGGTGCATAACAACAAAGAAGTATCAAATGAATGTAAATTGAGATGAAATCCCTTATAAAGATAATATCCTTAGGTAAAGGATAAATCAATGAAATAATTATGTGTGAAAAATGTAAATACACTCAATATTATTGGATATTTAGTTTAAATCAATCAGAGTTGTTCACACCTATTATTTTAAAAAAACACCAATGACTTGGATGTTTAACTCAATGAATGGAAATTGAGTTAAGATCAAGTTTATATCAATGACTTGAGAAATTATCAATGGAGTGATTATGTGTATCAAAGTTATATCCACACAAAGGGGAGTTTAAATTACTAAATAAATAATAAATAGTGATTCCACACATAATATTGGATTAAAATAATCAATGAAGTATGCATAAAGCCCAATGAGTGGAAATTGAAATTTTAAATTCCCTTACCGATTTGGTAACTTATGAAACATAAAACCCATGAAATATGGATCATACAATGAAGATGTAAATACCAATAAATTAAATTATATTACACCAATAATAAAATCATGGATATTACATATGCCACATAAAATGAAATAGTGTCCAATATAGCATGAATCTCACGGGAATAAAAAGTGAGATGGAAAACTCGTACTTCATTGTAATCAATCGATTCGTATGACCAAAAGTTAATAAAAACTAAATGAATAACAGAATACCAAGAATATAAATATAATAATGATAATATAGATTAAATGGAAATGAAAAATACACCGCATCCAATAAATAAGTGGCAAACAATGCAAATCTCACAGAAATAAAAGTGAGATAAGAAACCCCTTACCTCAAGTCTGACTTGTCTTGTATGTTCCTTGTTCTTCCTGAATAATAAACTTATGTTAATTTATACTCGATTAAGAATATTTTTCATGTTTATTATTCCTATTATATAACTTATTACCTTGCTATAACAATTAGTTAATTATTTTAGTTCATATTGTATATTTTATCGATGTTCTGAACTTGAGTCAAAAATGAACTTTTTATAATTACAATTTCTCCATGTGGTCAAAAGTCCATTATTTCCAGAATTATATACATGATTTAGATATAATATATATATATCATATATCTAGTATATATATCTATTTATAACAGTATATAAAATTAGGATAAAAGAAAAGAAATGTACCGTTCATGGAGACGGTAAGCCGTACGTACGCATGAACGCTACTTTCATTTCTATTTTGTATTTTAATGGAATTAAAACATAATTATACATAGTTATATTATAATTAAAGTATAATATCATATATAATATCATTAATTCCATCCTTTATACGTCCCACATAAGGAATTAACGAGTCATGTCATTTTGAGGTGGCGGTAGTCCGCACTTCCCCAAATGAAATTATCGTGTTTTACCCATAATGGAAACCATAAAATAATGATATAAATGTAAAATACATAAGAATAAATAAAACATAAACATAATATATATATCATATATAAATACAGTTCTATCTTAGTGTCTACCATGAGAGGTGGTAGAAGATAATCGAACAATCATCGTTTAGTGAGACATTAGTTTTCCAAACACAGAAACAATATATTCTTCACCCATTAGATGGAGGTGTGTGTAAGTGTAGTTCGAATAATTCTCAAAACAACATACAAGTATATTTGGGATACTGGTTTTGTTATAAAATAAATTAATAAAAAAAATTTAGGGGGTTGGAGAAGTAAAATAAACCAAAATAAAACAAAATAATTTAATAGAAAGTGTTACCATTAATTTGGGTAACTCCCTTTGGTTTGAACAAAAAGTACTTCTTGAAGTGCCTTATGCCTAAGGTAAGGATTCTAGGAGGAATAGTGGGATCTTGAGAGATTATTTTGTCATGGTTTGGACGATCCAAGGGGCTTGAGAGGTGTGTAGAATGGGTTAGAAGTGGTGTCCTTTTATAAGGGGGAGAAGGGGCTCTTTAGGAAAGTGTGAAAATATTATTTTATTATATAGTCATATTCGGTTTCTAAAGGTCCAAAACTAATTAAAGTAGAATATTAGATGACTCATGGTCGAAATACAATCATCCAATAACAATTGGATAGGTTTTGGATATTATTTTAATATTAATAATCATATTTATTTAAATCATTTATTAATTAGGTAAATACTACATCAATATTGTGTCACAAATAATTTAATTTATTTGATGTCTAAAAATTATAAAAAAATTACCGTAATTTAGTAAATGTTTTTATATTTCTAATGACAATTTATAGTAAAAAATATGACTTATATAACCCCATGTAAAAATTGATATACTAAAAGATATTTGTTAATGTCATTTTTGTCTTTACTTTAAGTTAATTAAAATAAAGTGTCATTATCATTCTTAAGTGGCTCCATGGGGTCCCAAAATCGACCCAATAATTCCCATGGTCGGACATGACTCATAAAATAAGGTTAGGACAAGTGTTAAAGTAATTTTGTATTATTATAATATTCTTTTTACCTTTAATTACCCTATTTACCTTTAACTGCGGTAAATAAAAGTCAAAAGTTACTATTCATCAAAAATTATTTTCATATTATTTAACAAAATTTTACATACTAATAACAACCATGTAACACCCCAAGTTTTTGAAAATAAAAATAGAATGCAATTTTATAAACAAAACTTTGCCTCTTCTATGTTTTGAATTTTGAAAAATGGTCATCTAGAGTTGTGTTCAGTAAGTCATTTGGAGTCTGATAGAACAAACTTGATTTTTGGTGAATAGTAACATACCCTTATGAATAGTAATATGAATAGTGATATTCCCCTTGAATAGTAAATAATATTATTATTTTATTTTCTTATGGAAATATGATAATGGGATCTTAATTAATTTTTTAATGTCACATAAAACTAATTGCACATCAAGATTGTTATCTTTTGAATTAACTATGACCTTATTTAAGAATTAAATTAATAATATTTAGAAAATTATTTTTGAAAAATGGATTTCACTTTTGAATTCTATACGTATAAAAATGGTAGGGGTGAATTTTTGGGATTTTTCTGAAATTCTTGAATTTTTTATGAATAGTGAAATATGGTAAAACACCGTATATTCAATTTCTCAGTTAAATATAGTATTCATGACATCACAAGTGATTCAAGGCTACTTGGTTCAAACTCACATGAAATAATTACTATTAGGGGTCACATAAAACAACCTTATTGGTTGTCAAGAAGGAAAAAATAAAATAATGAATTCAAAATTCAAAATTTACCCCTCTCCTCCACTATAAAAACCCCCCACCACTACCTCTTCTCTTAACTCCTCTAATACTTGATGCTCCTCAAAGTTCTGCCCAATTTCATTTCCCTAGTCTCTCCCTACATCCAAGAAGCTTCTGTTCTTCCCAAAAGACCAAAACCCCTTCCCTTAAGGATTTTATCAAGGACGTTATTTCAAGGGGTAAAGCACCCTTCTTTTACTTTTAGCTTCATTACAATTTATCTTCTTTTTCTATCCTCTCCTCACCTGATCTGTCCAAATGATCATGATAACTCTAGTATCATCTAAATACTGGATTTATATCATGTGAATGGAAGAACCATCACCAATATTCTTACTCCCTTCCTTTTATTTTTATAAACGAAATCAACGTCCATGAGGTTCCAATTTATAACCTTCGTGGACGAAGATGTTTTGTTCTTCAATATTTCTTTCATTACTGGTCATGAAACCATATTTATTATTGAACCCAGTCATAAAATATGTATATTATCTTGATTAATGTTCTGAAATATTTATACGTACATAATATGGAATAATAATACGAAACAAGTTTATTGAGCACAAAACTGTCAAGCCAAATTCAAGCGTTTATTTTTAACTCATCGAATGAGTCATAATCATGGTATATAACCAGAATAATTATAATATCATTTATATCTTTTTAATGTCACTAATAATTTATATTAACAATTCTGGATGTTTAACCATATTTCAAACCAACTTCCATTAATGAATTCAAGTAAACAAATCATGAAACCAAGTAAGAAAATGCTTCCAAAACAATAAGATTTTATCTCTTAAACCCATCAAAAAGGCCATTAATGAACTTAATAAGTTTATATCATATAAATTACATGTTTATTAGGTTCTGGAATTATTAATTAGTGAATCTAAATTTTATTATTCAGGTCGTTAAGAACAATCAATAACACACTAGAGCAAAAGGTAAGGGGTTTCTTATCTCACTTTCATTTCTGTGAGATTTTCATTGTTCACCACTTATTTATTGTATGTGGTATATGTGTACTGAAATTTTATATATAATAACATGATTATATTTATATTCATGTTTTTCAACAATTCATTTGAGGGTTATATGTTCTGGTCATATGATTCGACCGATTACAATGTGATAAGGGACTTTGTCTTAGCTGCCGTTTTTGTTGTAAATATCTTTGTATTGTGCACCTAATAATCCTTATGTGGAGTACATACTGTCCATTTGAGACCAATTTTCATTAGAAATTTTATTATATTAAATATCCATAATCTCATGTCATGGATATGTTTGTTTTCTAAACCGTATACCATTTTACATACGGTGTTTATTTGGAAAGTTATTTTAATTATGGAAATATTGATGAATCTGTAAACTCTACTCTATACAGATACTGAAATGGAATATTTCTCTTGTATTGAATCAATTTATAAATAATTATTTGGACATTTAGTGTAGGTTGGGGTCCTCTATAGCCCCTCAATGCATCGGTAGGTCTCATGAGACAAAACAGTTGGCGACAAACCCTTCGAGTTTGTTTCCAAAAATCAGAAGGGTTTCTACCCACAAAACTAAACCGTTTTTATAGTATTATGGTTTCATGTTCCAGATACATGAAATCCTATTAATAATAATTCTCTTTATTCATTATCATTTATTATTTTTATCCATGAGGTTTTCACTATGACAAAATCTATGGATGCAGTTTCATTCTCAGTTTATTAATGGAATTAGTTATTCATTTATTCACTATGTCATAATGATTATGTCAGATTGATTGTGATTCACTTATTATTTTACTCATACTTCTACTATTTGTAACCCTTACTAAGCATTTGATCTCACCCCTTTCATTGTCTACCTTCAACAGGTGATGAAGAGACGATCTTTTATTGGGTTAATGTGGATGTTGTTTTTAGTTTTTGTTATGTATTGTATTTTGTAAACAATTCCAAAGTAATTTGGGTAACATCTATGTGTCTAGTTTCTTCAAAACTACTAAACTGGTCGTTCCTTCGGGATTTTCATTCCTTATAACCATGTGAATATCACAAGTAATGCACCAGCTCCATCCTAGAGGGGTCGGGGTGTTATAGTTGGTATCAAAGGAAGTTTAGTAGAAAACATGGAAACTAGAGTAGGAAATGTATAGTATGGAACAAATACCTAAGGTAGTATCTGAGGATTAACATACAAGAACATCCAGGTATTTTGGTAAGGAATATATTATCTGGATATTTTAAGCAATACGTCCATGTCTGGATACGAGCAGGTTGAGTCAGTGTAATAACTCGGACCTTCATTCAGGTATGTTTTTCCTTTTTTCTGGAGTTTTTCAGAAAAATGTTTTTTCAGGAAATTTTCAAAGTACACGCCATGTACTTTCTGAGTACACACCATGTACTCTGTTCCGGCTCGAAGCCGTGTGCTGGCCGTGTCCGGGCCACACACACGGTGTGTAAGGCTGAGGTGGAGGCCGGTTATTTCGGAGTACGGAAAATTAGAAGTACACGCTGTGTACTCTAAAAGTACACGCCATGTACTTTCTTTATTTTTCATTAAACAGACAGGCGTCATGCCTAACCTCCAAATACGTCTTCTTCTCCAGTTTTTGACCGTCCGGGAGCGTCCGTACAGGCGGATCTTCGACGGAGTCCTGCCTCGCCATCCGTTCTCCGATTCGAGCACGGTCGATTGCGTTGGAATTGTAGCGGTGGGTTCTTCCTTCTGCTTGAGCCTTGTTTCTTGATTCCTCCTTGTTTTCAAGTTATCGTGGGATGAACGTTTTGTGCGTTTTCTCAGATCTACGTCATTCTAAGGGGAATCTGTCATCGAGGTTCACGTATATCAATCTCGTAGGATCGAGGTAGGTGGTTTGTGCCTTTACATAGAAAGTTGATGGATATTTTGTTCAATTTCCAAAAATACCCTTGAACGGGGTATTGCGTGTTTCCTGTTTTTCCATTTTTGATTCCCTGATTTGCTTTATTGCTTTAGTAGAGGTTATTGCTTGTGATTAGAGTAGTTTGTTTGTGCTTAGATTACTTTTCCATGCTTTCTCTTCCTGTTTGGAGTTTTTCCAGTTGCCATTCCTAGTAATAGGATAGTGGAACTGTTGTTTTATTATTACTATTGAGCCTTAGTTGATAGCCAAGTAGTTCTTGAGGTTTACTTGGATGATACACACACGTTGAGCATGTTTAGTTACTCAGGACTGAGAACCTAGAGTAGTAGAACAAAGGGAGAATTGACGGAAGGGATTCTCTAGAGTGTCTTTTAAATCACGATATGAGACCAAGTGGATAATTGACGGAAGGGATTCTCCAGAGAGTCTTTTAACTACAATGTGGTCCACAGGGGGAATTGACATTGAGTGATTCCCCAGAGAGCCTTTAGAATGATACGAGACTATAGGGGGAATTCACGGTGAGTGCTTCCCCAGAGAGTCTGTTTAATTTTACATAGGTGAACCAGAGGGGTGAGATTGTGTGTGCCTCCTAGAGGGTTGCTAGTACATAGAGGTTGAACCATAGGGGTTAGACTGTGAGAGCTACCCAGAGGGTTACATGTTTTTCTTCTTGTTGCTGGCTGCTTACTTGTGTTCTATACTTGTTAGAACTGTGGTTTGTAGCTGTTTGTGCTTTCTGTTTACTACTTCTTATTTTAGTACTGCCATGTATTCATTGACTGTTAGGCACAAATATTTGGGTGATTTCCTACTGGGATTTGTATCTCACACCCTGTTTGGTCCATGCTTTTGGGCTGAAGTAGACTATGTTGTTGTAGGCATAGACAAGGGCAAGCACCCTTCTACTTCAGGATCTTGATTGCACCAGGAGCTAGGGAGCATGGGACCGAGCCATGGCTCGTGATGCTGAGGAGATTTCTTTGTTTTATTTTTCACTTGGTTTCAATTGTATTTCATCATGTTGTTGTGTTTTCTATTTTCCTTAGATACTTGTACCTACTGCATCATTTTCATCATTGTTATATATCTACATTGCTTCTGTTGTTTGGTTTCTGTTGTTGTGCATGTCGTTTACTGCTTCCATTGTTTATTGTTGTTTTCATACCTTGTGTACCTTACCGAATGAGGTCATAGTTTCCCCACCGAGTCACCAAGGCCCTCGCTGGTAGTCGGCAGCCTCTGGCATTTGGGGAAACACGCTTGAGGTCATGTGGCGAACCGGGTACGGGGCACTAGTGGAGGGGCTCCGGACTTGGGACGTTACAAAGTGGTATCAGAGGCTAGGTTCTTTCCTCTTTCTTTACTGTTTGGAGACCTTAGCCAGGGATAGGATGGATTTGGTACTTGGCATTAAGTTGTGCTCAAGTGTAGCTAACCCGTGTATAAGGAAAATCCATACTACCTTGTTAATTGCAGTTTTTTGGTTTTGAGATTTTATGGTTGGTATGTTTTCACCTAGAGTGATTCGTATGACTTGTGCGGTTATTGTTTTGATATTTAGGTTTTATTTCTGTTTCAACCTAATGAGATGAGGGTATTCCATCTCATGCATCATATAGGCACTTATAGAAATCACATTTCATGCATTCCTACCATGCCATCTAGGGTGCATTAGCGATTGCATGCGGTTGTGATAGACTTTGTGTAGATTATGCATGCTGTTGTGATAGTTGTTTGATAGATTCTCTGCTGTTGTGTTATAAAACTGTTGTTGTGTTCCTTTCTTAAAATGAAAGCCTAATTTTGGTTCTTGGGGTGTTACGGGCCCTCACGGATCAGAATTTGGCACCTTTTCTCTTGTTTTCGTGTTTCTGGAATTCTGCGCAGTTTCTGAGATACTTCCCAAAAAACCCAGAATACACGGCGTGTACTTTTGGGATACATGCTGTGTAGTTTTCAGGCCGTGTCACTGACCGTGTGAGCAGAACACGGTGTCATGGGTGTAACTTCGGGAACACGCCGTGTACCATTGGTACACGCCGTGTGAGTTTGGAGCCGTGTACCCGGTCGTGTCACTAACAACACGGGCCGGGGAAGCTCGGGTATAACACGCCGTGTCTGTAGGGAACAGGCCATGTAGTCCTTTCCAGGTGCCCGGTCGTGTCACGAACAACACGGGCCGGCGTGACCTTCTTTTCCACACGACGTGTTTGTTCGGAACACGCCGTGTAGTCTTGCCCAGGTACTCGACCGTGTCACGAACAACACGGGATGGTGTCGCCTTCGCATATGCACGCCGTGCTTGTTCGGAGCACTCCGTGTAAGGTCCAGCCGTGTAGAAGGTCGTGTACTCAACAACACGGACCATCGAAGCCTTGTCTAATGCACATCGTGTTTGTTTCGAACACGCCATGTAGTATCGGGTTGAGTCGGACCGTGTGGGTTAGCCGTGTAAGGAGACTTGGGCAGGGGAACAGTTTTCAAGTAAACGTCGTGTGTGGGGGTCAACACGCCGTTTATTTTGAAGTGTACACGACTCATTGGGCAGGAGTACACACCCATGTTAGTGGTTTAAGTAGACACATTGTGTAGTTTTATACACGCCGTGTAGTCGTGTTTTGCAATCTTGTGTGTTTTTCTTCCCCTGTTCCCATTTTGTACTCGTGTGTTCCTTGTACTTGTTTTCCTGATCTGAGGTGTGCTTTTGATCTTTTAGAGATATGCCTCTGGGACATCCTCCGGTCATACGTCGGTCGTTAGTCAGTGACCAAACGCCAGACAGGGCTGATCAGGGACTTCCTGTCGATCCTCCAACCGAGCCAGCCTTGGCACCGGTTTTTGTACCAGTTGTGGGCGTCGATGCGCAGTTCAGGGAGGGTTTCATGGGGATGATATAGGCCTTCCAAGGAGCACCGCCTTCTGCCTCGTCTATGGAATACTTGACGCGGGTCTTTCAGCAGCAGGATCCTCCCACGTTCTCGGGGGAGGGAGGACCTTAGGCTGCAGAGTCATGGCTGGAAGCCATGCTGACTATATTCGAGCATTGGGAGACGCCTCTAGAGAGGCGGGTCAATCTCGCCACCTACATGCTACGAGACTCCGCCAAGAGGTGGTGGGACTTGTTCTCATAGGCGGGTCAGCAGCAGGCTATGACTTGGGAGGAGTTCCAGCGCGTGTTTTACGACTACTTATACCTAAATACCCTGAAGGCCGATCGAGCCCAGGAGTTCATGAGCTTAGAGCAGGGTACTCTATCATTCATGGATTATTCTTCTCATTTCACTGAGCTGCAGCATTTTACACCCCTTAGGGATGGGAGTGGGGTGTTCTCGGTGAGGATGTTTGAGGATGGACTCAGGCGGGAGATTCGCTCACAGGTGAACATCTTCCAGCTGACATCCATTACTTCCATCATCATCCAGGAACTAATTGCGGAGTGCAATCTGAGGGACTCTGGAGCTGCAAGTCAGGGTGGTTCTGCTTCCAGAGCTATCTTTCCTTCAGATGACAGCAAGAAGCACCGTAGGGAGCCTATGCGCGGTGATTCGAGGAAGTGAGACGCATCATCAGGCAGCCAGGTGACGTGCTATCAGTGTGGCCGGGCAGGGCACATGAGGCCGCAGTGCTAGAGAGACCCCGTGGAGTGCCGATCTTGCAGAAAGATGGGTCACCTTCAGCGTTCCTTCCATGTTTTTCCACAAGCAATAGGTGACCGGGGTTCTTCCATGACTCCTTATTCAGGAGAAGCCCCACCAGTCTCTCACCAGTTAGGGAACTGGAGTTCTTCCGGCCATTCGGGCCGAGGTGGAGGTCGAGGCTGTGGCGGTCAGCCACCAGTTCCTTAGCACCAGCAAGGAGGTTCAGCTCAGAGTGGTGAGTCAGGGGCGTAGGGCCGCGGTGCAGGCCAGTCTTTCACCGTGGAGCAGACTTATCATGAGTAGGATCCCGACCCTTCTACTGTTCGAGGTACGATTTTAGTAGCCTCAGTTTTATCTTCAGCCCATTTCGATACTGGTGCTATGCATAGCTTTATCTCTGTTGCCATTGTGGAGAGCCTTGGACTCTGCATCTTTTCTTCTTCCGACTCGTTGACACTGGACACACCTTTGGGAATGAGGACATCTAGTATACACTAGTGTAGAGAGTGCCCCCTAGAGGTCGTAGGGTATCACTTCTTATGGGATATCTATGTCCTAGAGATGACAGGATATGATGTCATCCTTGGCATGGACTAGTTTATTTCCTTCCGGGCAGTCGTTGACTGCTATCACCGCAGAGTCAGTTTCATCTCACCAGAAGGTGAATCTTTCCTTCATAGAGGCGAATGGGACGTTCGGGTGAGTCGGGCGGGACTCGAGCATCTTGGGCTAGGAGGAGTGACGGCCCAGATTGCTAGCCTTTATCTGGATGATCAAGGGACTCCACAGTTGGACTTTCCTCTAGTGGTGGATCGCTTCCGGGATGTCTTTCTAGAGGACTTTTCAGGTTTGCCTCCGGAGCGTGAGGTATACTTTTCTATTGAGCTCGTGCCAGGAGAAGCACTGGTGTCCATTCCTCCTTATAGGATGGCCACACCTGAGTTGCAGGAGCTCAAGAAGTAGTTGGATGAGCTACAGGCTAAGGGTTTCATCCAACCCAGTAATTCTCCTTGGTGTTCGCCTGTTCTATTTTCGAAGAAGGTAGACGGTACCCTTCGGCTTTGTGTGGATTATCGGAAGCTGAACCAGTTGACGGTCAAGAACCGATATCCTTTTCCGCGGATTGATGACCTTTTCGATCAGCTTCGAGGAGCCTGGGAGTTCTTGAAGATCTACTTGAGGTCCGGTTATCATCAGTTGCACGTTATACCATCTGATATACCTCTGAAAGCCTTCAGGAGGAGGTACGGTCTTTACGAGTATACATTCATGTCGTTCGGTCTCATGAACGCACCTGCAGTTTTCATGGCGCTGATGAACCGAGTGTTCCATCCTTATTTGGACTCCTTCGTCGTGGTCTTCGGGGACGATATCTTGGTGTACTCTCACACTCGACACGACCATGCCATCCATTTTGAGATCATTCTGAGTACACTGAGAGAACATCGGCTTTATGATAAACTCTCGAAGTGCCACTTCTGGATGGATCAGATTCACTTCTTAGGTCACGTCATCTTAGAGACAGGAGTATCTATAGACCCAGAGAAAGTGAGATCTGTAGTTTCCTGGGAGCATCCGAAGAATGTTTTTGAGGTACGGAGCTTCCTAGGGATGGCTGGATACTACAGACGCTTCATTTGGGACTTTTCCCGTTTAGAAGCACCTTTGACAGGTCTGACCAAGAATGGGGCGAAGTTCTTATGGCCAGATTCTTGTGAGTCAGCCTTTCAAGAGCTGAACGGGAGGTTGACGTCAGCACCGATACTAGTCTTGCCAGAGCCAGGCAAGAGTTACACTGTTTACTATGATTCTTCAAGTATCGGGCTGGGAGATGTGCTTATGCAGGGATATGGAGTCGTTGCATATGGGTCTCGGCAGTTGAGGCCACATGATAGGAACTACCCTACGCACGATCTGGAGTTGGCAGCTATTGTTCATGCTTTGCGCTATTGGAGACACTATCTTCTAGGAGAGCACTTTGTGGTCTTCACTGACCACAAGAGTCTCAAGTATATCTTCACTCAGCGTGATCGGAATCTGAGGCAGCGCAGGTGTGTTGAGTATCTACAGTCTTTTGTCTTCGATATTTCCTATATGCTGGGAAAGGGCAACGCCGTGGCAGATGCGTTGAGCCGGAGAACTCAGATTCAGTCAGTTCAGGAGTCCAGTAGTGAGTGGAAGCTGATGGTTCTATTCTCTAAGATGCATCTAGAGGTGCACGATAGATGGGGACAGACCTTTCTATCTTTTGTAGCTATTACCTCCACGCTACTTGATCGGGTACGGATGAGTCAGCTATCAGACTCGGAAGGCTTAGTCCTATGGGAGAGTGTGTCATGAGAGGACCCTCTTCTTGGATGGACAGGGGGCGAGGATGAGATATTGTGTTTCCAAGGATGCGTATGGGTGCCAACAGACATACGCGAAGAGATGATGCAGGATTTTCATTTCTTAGTTTGGACAGTTCATTCAAGCATCACCAAGATGTATCGGGATCTACATCTCCAGTACTGGTGGCCAGGTATGAAGAAGGGTGTTACTAGTTTTGTCATGAGATGTTCTACTTTTTAGCAGGTGAATGCAGAGCATCAGCGACCAGTAGGTCTTTTACAGCAGTTACCCATTCCGGAGTGGAAGTGGAATGATGTGGAGATGGACTTCGTGACCGGGATGCCGAGATCACCTCGAGGAAACGATGTTGTTTGGGTTGTCATCGACAGGCTTACGAAGGTTTCTTACTTCTTGCCGACCAATGAGACCTTTAGTGTCGATAATCTGGGACGAATTTACATCAGAGAGATTTTACGTCCGCATGGAGTTCCGCGCTCTATTGTTTCAGACAGAGATGCGCGCTTTAACTCTTGGTTCTGGTCAGGACTTCAGAAGGCCTTGGGTACATAGGTACTTTTGAGTACAGCATACCATCCCCAGACTGATGGTCAGTCCGAGTGCACGATCCAGGTGCTTGGGGATATGCTCCGAGCTTGCATCCTTGACTTTGGCGGTTCTTGGGAGAAGCATATTCCTCTGGTGGAGTTTTCCTACAACAACAGTTTCCAGGCGACCATTCAGATGGCGCTATACGAGGATTTGTACGGTAGGCCATGCCAATAACCCTTGTGATGGATTGAGGCAGGAGAGGCAGCTTTGCTAGGACCTCGTCTTGTTTGGGAGACTTCAGAGTAGATAGAGCTAATTCAAAAGAGGATGGCTACAACACAGTCTTGGCAGAAGTCTTATGCTTATCAGCGGAGACGACCTCTGGACTTCGAGGTCGGTGGTTGGGTTTTCCTACATGTCGCACCTAGGTTAAGACACAAGAGGATTCAGAGATAGGGTAAGCTTTCGCCACATTACATCGGGCCATTTGAGGTCTTGGAGAGAGTAGGGTTTGTCACCTATCGGTTGCAGCTACCTCAGAGGTATCGGGCCATGCACGACGTCCTCCACGTCTCTCATCTCCAACGTTACTTTTCAGACCCGTCTCACGTCTTTCATCCTGAGGAAGTCGAGCTTAAAGCGGATGCGTCGTTCGAGGAGAATCCTATTTGGATTGTCAATCGTAGTACAAAGGTTCTCCGTGGGTGGTCTGTTCCTCTAGTACGAGTGTTATGGCAGCACGGGCGAGTACATGATGAGACCTGGGAGAGGGAGGCCGATGTACGATCGTAGTGGATGAAGCTATTTGGGGATCTTTTTTCTCCACCTCGTTAGGGAAATTTGGGGACGAATTTCTTTAAGGGGGGAATTTTGTAAGAACTCGGACCTTCGTTCAGGTATGTTTTTCCTTTTTTCTGGAGTTTTTAAGAAAAATGGTTTTTCTAGAAATTTTCAAAGTACACGTCGTGTAATCTGTTTCAGCTCGAAGCCGTGTGTTGGCCGTGTCCGGGCCACACACACAGTGTGTAAGGCTGAGGTGGATTCCAGTTATTTCGGAGTATAGAAAATTCGAAGTACACACCGTGTACTTTATTTTTTTCATTAAACGGACAGGGGTTGCGCCTAACCCCCAAATACGTCTTCTTCTCCAGTTTTCGACAGTCCGGGAGCGTCCGTACGGCCGGATCTTCGACAGAGTCCTGCCTCACCATCCATTCTATGATTCGATCACGGTCGATTGCGTTGGAATCGCAGAGGTGAGTTCTTCCTTTTTTCTTGATCCTTGTTTCTTGATTCCTCCTTGTTTTCAAGTTATCATGGGATGAACCTTTTGTGTGTTTTCTCAGATCTATGTCATTCTAAGGGGAATCTATCATCAAGGTTCACGTATATCGATCTCGTAGGATCAAGGTAGGTGGTTTGTGCCTTTCTGTAGAATGTTGATGGATATTTTGTGCAATTTCCACCAATACCCTTGAACGGGGTATTGCTTGTTTCCTGTTTTTCCCTTTTTTCTTCCCTAATTTGCTTGATTACTTTAGTAGAGGTTATTGCTTATGATTAGAGTAGTTTTTTTGTGCTCATATTGCTTTGCCATGCTTGCTCTGCCTGTTTGGCGTTTTTCCAGTTTCCATGCCTAGTCGTAGGATAGTGGAACTGTTGTTTTATTATTAATATTGAGGCTTAGTTGATAGACAAGTATTTCTTGAGGTTTACTTGGATGATACACATGAATTGAGCATGTTTAGTTACTCAGGACTGTGAGAACCTAGAGTAGTAGACCAAAGGGAGAATTGACAGAAGGGCTTCTCCAGAGTGTCTTTTAAATCACGATGCGAGACCAAGTAGAGAATTGACGGAAGGGCTTATCCAGATATTCTTTTAACTACGACGTGGGCCACAGGGGGAATTGACGTTAAGTGCTTCCCCAGAGAGCCTTTAGCACGATACGAGACTATAGGGGGAATTGACGGTGAGTGCTTCCCCAGAGAGTCTTCTTAATTTTACATAGCTGAACCAGAGGGGTGAGATTGTGTGTGCCTCCCAGAGGGTTGCTAGTACTTAGGGGTTGAACCGTAGGGGTTATACTGTGACAGCTACCCAGAGGGTTACCTGTTTTTCTTCTTGTTGTTGGCTGCTTACTTGTGTGCTATACTTGTTAGAATTGTGGTTTGTAGCTGTTTGTGATTTCTATTTACTGCTTCTAGTTTTAGTACTGCCATGTATTCATTGACTGTTAGGCACAAATCTTTGGGTGATTTACTACTGGGATTTGTATCCCACACCCTGTTTGGGCCATGATTTTGGGCCCAAGTAGACTATGTTGCTGCAGGTATAGAAAAGGGAAGCGCCCTTCTATATCAGGATCTTGATTGCACTAGGAGCTGGGAAGAATGGGACCGAGCCGTGGCTCGCGATGCTGAGGAGCTTTCTTTGTTTTCTTTTTCACTTGGTATCAGTTGTATTTCAGAACGTTGTTGTGTTTGCTGTTTTCCTTAGATACTTGTACCTGCTGCATCATTTTCATCATAGTTATATATCTACATTGCTTCTGTTGTTTGGTTTCTGTTGTTGTGCATGTTGTTTACTGCTTCCGTTGTTTATTGTTGTTTTCTTACCATGTGTACCTTACCGAATGAGGGCATAGTTTCCCCACCAACTCACCAAGGCCCTCGCTGCTAGTCGGCAGCCTCTGGCATTCGGGGAAACACGCTTGAGGTCATGTGGCGAACCAGGTACGGGGCACAAGTGGAGAGGCTCCGGACTCGGGATGTTACAGGCGGCTCTGGAAGAGATGTATCTAGGGGTAAAACCCGAAAACACCGCTTTGTGCTTGACTCGAATGGGAACTGGTGCATGACAACGGGCCTTTGTTCACTCTTGGTTATGACACTCCTGGGGGATATTCTTAGTATAATTCATGTTTTCTTTACAAGCCATTATGAAGGAGTTAATGTAAATTTTCCTTAGAGGAACCATTTTTATAAGATTATCTATGCATAGAAATTCAATCTATGTTGAGTGATTTTTTATTTCAAATTCATAAACTAATCTAGTGTATCCCATTATTTAGAAATGGAATCTAATGTAATAAGGGGAATAAATACTCATGGGCATGGTAGGGATCTCCCTAGTGGGCAAGTCAACACAGTCAATGTTGGAGCAGATCAGATCATGAACATATTCAGACAACTTACTCAAGTTGTAACGGATAACCATTCAACACCTATGTTAGATTGTTTCATGTGGCAGAAGCCCCCATATTTCAGTGAGACTACTAATCCAGTGGTTGCGGAGCAACGGATCAAACACTTGAAAAGATATTCATGGTGTTAAGATGCAATGAAAATGAAAAGGTAGTTGTGATAGAATATTTTCTCAAGGGCGACGTTGATCAATGGTGGTCCTTGATTCAAAATACCATAGAGGAAGAGGAGATAGAGGATATGGAATGGATGACATTTAATGAAATATTCTATGAAAAATATTTCCCTCGTGAGAAATGAACTGAAATGAAGAGGAAATTCCTTGGCTTGAAATAAAGGGAAAAAGACAGTGTTGCAGAGTATGAGGCTACCTTCACAATGCTAGCCAGGTATGCCGTGGATCACATACGTGACTCGGCAGACAAGATTGATCATTTCATTGAAGGTCTTATGAAAATTCTTCTAAGGTCACTGGCTTCTCAATCATTTTCATCATATGATGAAATTGTATCAAGTGCCATCAAAACAGAGAAGGAATTTTCTAGATAAATTTTTTTCAAAGGAAACCAAGATAAGAAGCAAAATTCTGATAAAAAGGGAAAAGGAGAAGCACCAAAGAAGAGAAAGGGAATGAATAGTTTCCCATTATGCAACCACTATGAAAATAATCATCCCAGGAAATGCTTGAAATGCAAGGGATCCTTCTATAACTGTGGAGAAAAAGGTCATCGATCTGATAAATGAAAGGGGAAGAAACAATTCAATGATGTTAAATGCTACAATTACAGAGATATGGGACACTATGCAAATGAGTGTCCTAAGTGCCAAGGAAACATGCCACAGAAAAATCCAAGAGAGTAGGTGAGAGCCTATGCGATTACAACAGTAGAGGTTGAAGTCCCTAGTGACGTGGTGGAAGGTACTTTAATTATTTCCTCCAACTTATCCAACACTTTATTTGATTCTGGATCATCACAATCATTTATATCCTCTCAGTTTTTTAAGAAAATTAGATATATGCAATTTGATTTAAGAAAGGAGTTTTCATTCAAAACTCTCATGGGATATATCATTGCAACAAATGCATATCGACTAGTCCCCCTCCAAGCACCAAAACGTGCTTTAGTTGCTAGCCTTGTCATCATACCCATGACTTAATTTGATATAATTCTTTGTATGGATTGGATTTCAAATTATGATACAAGGATTTATTTCAAGAAAAAGGAAGTTACAATTTTTGAAAATGGTGTAGAATCTCTTGTCTTTAGGGAAGAAACTTCACCACCTGATTCTTATCTAGAACCACCCCCAGAAGCTATATTGAATTCAATACATAGAGAGGAAGATAAACCAAAATATAAGGGAGAGGAAATAAATATTCAAATTGAAGATGTTAATGTAGTGAAAGAGTACATTGATGTATTTCCTGAGGATTTACCTGGACATCCTCCAGAGTAGGAATTTGTGTTCTTTATTGATTTAATTCCTGATGCAAGACCTACATCAAAGATTCCCTATAGAATGTCCACTGTTGAGTTAGTGGAGCTAAAGAAACAAATAGAAGAGTTGAGTGACAAAGGATTTATTCGACCTAGTGTTTCTCCATGGGGAGCCCTGATCTTGTTTGTAAAGAAGAAAGATGGATCCACGAGGCTATACATTGATTACAGAGAAATCAATTTTATCACAATAAAGAATAAAGATACTCTACCCCCGGATTGATGATTTAATTGACCAACTTCATGGATCTCAATATTTTTCAACGACTGACCTTCAATCTGGATATCATCAGTTGAGTGTGAAGAAGGAAGACATTCCGAAAATAGCGTTTCGAACCAGGTATGAGCATTTTGAGTTTATAGTGATTCCTTTTGGACTGAAAAATGCACCCTCTATTTTCATGGATCTAATGAACAGAGTTTTCAAGGAATATCTCGATGATTTTTTAGTGGTATTTATTGATGATATATTGGTATAATCCAAAATCTATGAAGATCATGAAAATCACTTGCGCATTATCTTGAAGACTCTTAGAAGAAATCAATTATATGGGAAGTTTAGAAAGTGTGAATTATGGCTTCAATCAGTTTCTTTTCTAGGCCATATTCTCTCTAAGGATGGAATCCTAGTTGATCCTGAGAAACAAAGGCAATCCAAGATTTGCCCACGCCAACAAATATAACTGAGGTACGCAGTTTTGTTGTCTTAGTAGGTTATTATCGACATTTCGTTTAGAATTTTGCCCACCTGGATAATTCTCTATCCAAGCTCACATGTAAAGGGGTTAAATTTTTTTGGAAAAAATATTGTGTAGAATGTTTCTAATAACTGAAGAGAAGATTAGTCAATGATCCTATATTGACTCTACCGTCGTAGAATGACGGGTTTGTGGTTTATAGTGATACTTCAAAGAAAGGAATTGGTTATGTCCTTATGCAAAATGATAGGGTTATTTCTTATGCATCACATCAACTAAAAGTTCATGAGAAAAACTATCCTACTCATGATATTGAGTTAGCTGCTGTAATCTTTGATTTGAAGATATGGAGACATTGTCTCTATGGTGAAAAATGTGAGATTTATACTGATCACAAGAGTTTGAAGTATATTTTCTCACAGAAAGAACTCAACATGGGTAAAAGGAGATTGATTTAACTACTCAAGGATTATGATTGCACGATACACTACCACTAGGGGAAGGAAAATAAGGTGGAAGATGCTTTGATCAGAAATGATCATGGAGTTTTGAACAAGATGAGAGTTGAAAGGGATCCTATTTTCATGGATCTGGTAAAGATGGATATGGGAATAACCATGGAAGGTGAAACATCAATGATTTTTCAAATGGTTTCCAACCCATCTATATTAAAAAGGATACAAAGTTCTCAAGCTGATGATGAGGATTTTCAAAAGAAGATTAAAGCTGTGAATGATGGGAGATTAAGTGACTTCATATATGAAGATGGAATTTCGAAATTTGGGAAGAGACTTTGTTTTCCCAATGTACATGATCTAAAAAGGGAATTGTTGGATGATGCTCATAGTTCCAATTTCTCTATACACCTTGGTAGCACTAAGATGTATAGATATTTGAAAGAACATTTTTGGTGGGACAACATGGAGAGGGAGATTGATGATTTTGTGTCAAGATGTATTGTTTTTCAATAAGTGAAAGCTAGAAGGCAACATCCTGGAGGAGTATTGAAACCTATTCCCATACCTGAGTGTAAATAGGATAATATCACGATGGACTTTGTCATGGGACTACCAAAGAATCCTAGATGGAACGATGAAATATGGGTCATTGTTGATCGTATTACCAAGTCAGCACATTTTCTTTCTATAAGGGAAGATCTACCACTTGAACGTCTAGTAAGACTATATATTAATGAATTTGTGAGACTTCATGGAGTACCCCTATCAGTTTTTTCTAATCGTGATCCACATTTTACATCAAGATTTTGGAAAAGTCTTCAGAAGGCCCTAGACACTAATCTTTGTTTGAGCATTGCCTAACACCCACAAACTGATGAACAATCAGAACGGACTATTCAAACATTGGAATACATGTTGAGGTCTTGTTCAATTGATTTTCAAGGGATGTGGGATTAGTATTTACCTCTCATGGAATTTTCCTACAACAATAGCTTCCATTCAAGTATACAGATGGCACCCTATGAAGCATTATATGGGAGGTGATGTCGTACACCAACTTTCTAGGATGATGTTGGTGAAAGAAAGCTTGTGATCCTAGAACTTGTTCAAGAAACTATGGAAAAGGTGAAGATTATCCAGAACCATATCAGAATAGCTCAAAGTAGGAAGAAGAGCTATGCAGATAACCAAAGGAAGGATTTGGAGTTTCATGAAGGTGATCACATTTTCTTAAAGGTATATCTATGGAAGAGTATTATACGATTCGGTAAGAAGGGAAAATTAAGTCCCAGGTACATTGGACCTTTTGAAATTCTGGACCAAATTAAAGTCGTAGCTTACCGTTTGGCAATGCCGCCAAGTCTCTCCAAGGTTCACAATGTGTTCCACGTGCCAATGTTAAGAAATTACATGCCAGACCCAACACATGTACTCACTTATGAAGAAATGGAACTTGAGCCCGATCTATCTTACCATGAAGAGACTATAAATATTCTTGATACTAGAGAACAAGTATTGAGAAATCGGACGACTCGACTGGTAAAGGTTCTATGGAGGAACCATAAGATGGAGGAAACATCATGGGAGCCTGAGAAGCTTATGTTAAAGACATACACGAATCTTTTTAGGTAATATTCTGTGAATTTTGAGGATGAATTTTTTTATAAGGAGGGTAGAATGTAACACCCCAATGTATTTAAAATAAATATAGAATGCAATTTTATAAACACAACTTTTCCTCTTCTATGTTTTGAATTTCGAAAAATGGCCATCTAGAGTTGTGTTCAGTAAGTCATTTTGAGTCTGATAGAACAAACTTGATTTTTGGTGAATAGTAACATATCCTTATGAATAGTAATATGAATAGTAATATAAATAGTTATATGACCCTTGAATAGTAAATAATATTTTTATTTTATTTTCTTAAGGAAATATGATAATGGGATTTTAATTAAATTTTCAATGTCACATAAAACTAATTACACTTCAAGATTGTCATCTTTAGAATTAACTATGACCTTATTTAAAACATAAATTAATAATATTTAGAAAATTATTTTTTAAAAATGGATTTTACTTTTGAATTTTAAACATCGAAAAATGGTAGAGGTGAATTTTTGGGATTTTTCTAAAATTCTTGAATTTTTTATGAATAGTGTAATACGGTAAAACACCGTATATTCAATTTATTAGTTAAATACACTATTCATGACATCATAAATGATGAAAGGCCACTTGGTTCGAACTCACATGAACATATTACTATTAGGGGTCACATGAAACAACACTATTGGTTGTCTTGAAGGAAATAATAAAATAATGAATTAAATATTCAAAAGTTACCCCTCTCCTCCACTATAAAACCCCCCATAACTACCTATTCTATTCACTTCTCTAAGACTTTAAGCTCCTCAAAGTTCTACCCAATTACCCTTCCCTAGTATCTCCCCACGTCCAAGAAGCTTTTGGTCTTCCCAAAAGACCAAAACACCTTCCCTTAAGGATTTTATGAAGGAGGTTATTTCAAGAGGTAAAGCACCCTTCTTTTTCATTTAGTTTCATTTCAATTTATCTTCTTTTGCTATCCTCTCCTCACCTCCTATTTCTAAATGATCATGATAACTCTAGTATCATCTAAATACTGGATTTATATCATGTTAATGGAATAACCATCATCAATATTCTTACTCCCTCCCTTTTATTTTTATAAACGAAATCAACATCCATGAGGTTTCAATTTATAACCTTCGTGGACGATGATGTTTTGTTCTTCAATATTTATTTCATTACTGGTCATGAAACCATTTTTATGGTTGAATCAGGTTATAACATATGTATATTATCTTGATTAATGTTCTGGAATCTTTATAAGTAGATAATATGGAATAATAATACGAAACATGTTTATTGAGAACAAAACTGTCAAGCCAAATTCAAGCGTTTATTTTTAACTCATCGAATGAGTCATCCTCATGGTATATAAACAGAATCATTATAAGATAATTTATATCAATTTAATGTCACTAATAATTTATATTAAAAATTCTGGATGTTTAACCAAATTTTAAAACAACTTCCATTCAAGAATTCAAGTAAAAAAATCACGAAACCAAGTAACAAAATGCTTCCAAAAAAATAAGATTTAATCACTTAAACCCATCAAAAAGGTCATTAATGAACTTAATAAGCTTATATAATATCAATTTCATGTTTATTAGGTTCTGGAATTATTAATTAATGAATCTATATTTGATTATTCAGGACGTTAAGAACAATCAAGAACACACTAGAGCAAAAGGTAAGGGGTTTCTTATCTCACTTTCATTTCTGTGAGATTTTCATTGTTCACCACTTATTTCTTATTTGTGGTATATGGGTAATGCTATTTGATATATAATAACATGATTCACTTTATATTCATTTTATTCATCAATTCATTTGAGGGTTATATGTTCTGGTCATATGATTCGACTGATTACATTGTGGTAAGGGACTTTGTCTTAGCAGCCATTTTTGTTGTGACTATCTTTATATTGTGCACCAAATAATCCTTATGTGGTGTACCTACTGTCCATTTGAGATAACTTTTCATTTCAAATTATATTTATATTAAATATCCATAATCTCATTTCATGGATATGTTTTTTGTCTAAAACATATACCATTTTATATACTGTGTTTATTTGGAAAGTTATTTTAATTATGGAAATATTGATGAATCTGTATACTCTACTCTATCTCGGTATTGAAAGGGAATATTGCTCTTGTATTGAATCAATGTATAAATAATTATTTGGACATGAATTGGTGGGTGGGGCCACTATATCCCCTCGATGCATCGGTAGGTCGCATGAGACAAAACAGTTTGCGATAAACCTTTTGAGTTTGTTTCCAAAAATCAGAAGGATTTCTACCCACAGAACTAAACTGTTTTTACGGTATTATGGTTTCATGTTCCAGATACATGACGTCCGATTAGTAAGCATTCTCTTTCTTCATTATTAGTTATTATTATTATCCATGAGTTTTTCACTATGAAAAAATCTATGGATGCAGTTTCATTCTCAGTTTATTAATGGCTTTAATTATTCAGTTATTCACTATGCCATATTGATTATGTCAGATTGATTATGATTCACATATTATTGTACTCATACTTCCGCTATTTGTAACCCTTACTGAGTGTTTGAGCTCACCCCTTTCATTGTCTACCTTCAACAGGTGATGAAGAGAAGATCTTTTATTGATCTCATGGGGATTTTGTTTTTATTTTTTGTTATGTATTGTATTTTGTAAACTATTACAATGTAATTTGGGTAACATCTATGTATCTAGTTTCTTCAAGACTACTAAACTGATCATTCCTTCGGGATTTTCATTCCTTATAACCATTCTAATATCACAAGTAATGCACCGGATCTATCCTAGAGGGGTCGGGGTGTTACAAACCATGTATCTCGGACTTTCTAAATTCAATTCATATAAGCGGTAAAATTTCATTTATATGAAAAAGTCTGATTTTTAACTACTACTTAGTGGTTTCACTATTGATCAAAAATTGATGTTTTTCAAAAAAATACCAAAAAATCAGCCTAAGCTATATTTGATATTCCGAATTCAAAAATGATTTCTGTTTTACCAAATTCAAAACATCGAATTTGGATTAATTAATTTAAAATTAATTCCCGTTGTCAAAACAAATAGCGTGTTTTTAAGAAACAATAACTATCAAAAGATTGACACTTGTTTATGTATAATTTCTAAGTAAAATTAATTCCAATGACAAAAATTGGATTAAAGGGTAACAATATAATATAATTATACTTCAAAACCAATTTAAAATATAATCTAACCATATAAAAAATTAGATTGAAAGGCAGTTTTGAATTAAAATACATTATTTCTCACTATTAATAAAAAATGAATATTATTAGAAAAATACCAAAATTTCACACAAATTAAATTTTGATGACCCGATTCTAAAGAAGAATTTTATTTTTTCAAAATGAATATTTAAAAGGGTCAAATATTGGATTTAAAAAGGGTTCTCCATTAAAATATGGTAAAAATTATTTTTTTTGAAAAATACATTTTTATCTGAAAAATTGAATTTGTTTTTATAATATGTCTATGAAACACATAATACATAAGTTAAAATTATATGGAGTATATAAAATTCAAAATCCAGTTAATACCATTCATAACCGATTTTGAACAGCTAGTTTGGTAAGTCACGGTGCGCTCAAACTTGGTGTTGCATGTAGCGCAAGATATTGAATTTAAAGAAAGTAAATTAATATGAAATCTTTGGGTGTTACATTCTCCCCTCCTTCAATAAATTTCATCCTCACAATTTGAAATTTTTCTTCAAAAATAAAAGGTTAAAAATAGAAAAATACCTTTGTGGAAAACCCACATCGGAAATTGGGTTAATAAAATTTAGTCTTAATAAGAGGGAAAAGGAGATGAAAAAGTCACCACTAAATTATGATCTCAATTAGGAGAACATTGGTGGAAATTATAGATACATAATTGGATGGAAAATGTAAATATATATAGGGAGTGATTGAGGTCATCAATCACAAAAAAGTATAAAATTGAGTTCCTCAAAGACATCAATATATAACGATTTAAAATATCATCAGTTCAACAAAACATAAAGAATTAGGATAACATATTTTTTGTTTTAATATCCCTTCCCTAAATTTTAATAATTATTTTATTCATAGAATAAGAATAAAATATACTTGACAAGTAGAGTTTCATCCTTGATCTAATTCTTACCAAAAACTCATCTTTCACTCCAAATGATGAGTATTAAAGATTACTTGGTCACACCTGAAGCACTAGAATAAACTTATAGAGAATCAAATAATACACAATGGATGAACTATATATTTCCTTTTTCTTTAGATATTAACCAAAACCAAAATGGTTAGTAAAAGATTAGATGATCCGCAAAAAGGATAATACTTTAGAGAAAGAAATACTAATCTTAATTTAAAAAATCAAACCAACAATACCAAAAGTTCAATAAATACCATTCAATAAACAATTGGCCAAGAAATATTTTAATATAATCCAAACTAATATTGAAACCCAAAACTCAGAAGAATTTTCTTACGTAGTTTTCCATGTTAAATTGTATCTTCAAATAATATCAACTACTCTTAAAGTCACATACTTAAAATTAATTAACCTAATCACATATTCTCTATGATAGGTTGATAATTTCCATAAATATACCAAATCTCTATAAATACACAATAAAAACATAGGTAAAAACACACCTTTACTCTTAAAATGAAATCCCATAGTATTCTATTTTCCTTAGGTATATAGTATTCCCAATACATCGAATGTCTTCCAAAATAACATTTATCACTTAATCACAAAATCATTTTCCTATAATAAGGATATCCATTTGATAAGACATAAGATCCCAAATCAATATATTATTTATCAATAAAATAATTTAACTAAAAATAATTAGTCACACTAACCAGGGACTTCACATAGTACAGTGGTAGGTGATAAATCCCAATCACACTATGGTTGTGGGTTCGATTCCCACATCTTTGTCTGACACAACGGGTTGTCAGACGGTCTACATGTTGTCCTTTTTCAAAAACTATATAATTTTATAATATTCCCAAAAATGAGATAGATTCCTCAATATGACTATAACATAATTTCATCACAAATGTTATCTCATACCTCGCATTTTCATTCCAAAATTTAATAACTTGTAATTTCCTCAAACTCAATGATAATATAAAACCAAATGGTTATTTATAACTATATCCACAAGAGAAAAGATAATTCTTACTCAAATATCATTTTCACACAACAAATTACAGGGTTACGAATACAAAAGAAAAGTCTTCCAAAGTAATCCCATCAACAATGAGCACTAATAATTTTTAAACATTTCTTCATCCATTTATTTCAACATAGCTTCTTCCATGACCAAGAGGATATCCTATAGAATAGGTAATTCACTCAGGTAATGGTTAAGTCCCCTATATTTACGGAAAATGACTAAAAATTGATTCTTAGGACCATTTTTATTTTCTTCCATAGTACTCTTCATTTTTTTCTCAGCAGTTCTTTACATAATGTCCTTTCCCACACATAAATCATTTATTTGTTCCATTAAGACACCTTGCTAGGTGTCTCATTCCACATTTCCTATATAATAGAAAATGATTTTTCTTTTCTCCATGGTCTTCACTGCTAGATCTCTTATCATTCACCACATTTCTCTTCCTTGTTGAGTCTAGGAGTTGGTTAATATATATGTTGTTGATCATATTTTATAAAAAATAATTCGGCATGAACACAATATCTTTTATGCCTGTCAACATTCCATTTTTTTCTCATTTATACCATCGTTCAAACCTTGTACATCATGCTCAAAGTTACTATGACTTCCTTGGAATCCAACCATTGTCAAAAACCAGAAATAATTATGTGAGTAATAATAGTCATAAAATCATTTAGAGAATATCATGACACCTAATTTTCAATTTAAAACACCTTATGATTAACCAAGGTCATTTATTCTCATCTTATATTAAAATCATTCAAATCGGTTTGTAAATAGAATGTAAATTATCCTAAGCATATCCCTCGGGAGTGTTGTAACCAGGAGTGCAACAAGGCCCCTTTTAGTGTACCAGGATACCCCGGGTCAAGCCCGAAACTCCTTGTCGGAGTTTTCACTCCTAGGTACATATGTGCCAGAGCCGCCTCTACCTTCTCATCTCTACACAGGGATGTACTGCTTGGAAAATACACAAAATCTCTACATTACCAAGATTCTAGGAAGTTCTTCTATACTAATACTCAAAGTCTATCTTAGGGTAATGTTCCCTAATCAGAGTTTATCTAAATCTAGTTTCCAAGGTTTGTACTAAACTTCTTCTGATACCAACTATAACGCCCCGACCCCAGAATCCAGGATCCGGTGAATTATTTAAATACATTGGAACGATTTTAAGGAATCAAGTCCTGAAGGACCGATCACGTTAGTTGTCTTGGAAACAAGATGCATACATAAGTTCAACACAACAACTTTAAAAGAAAAACAACACAAATTTATTCCATTAGAAACATCCAATCTTTCAAGATTATTACTGCATGTCACCCATAACATACTTCTTCATATCCTTGGAAAATGAAACATGAGAAATGGGTGAGCTCAAACACTCAGTAAGAGTAAGAAATACAGTATAAGATAACATAAACATTAGGCATGGTGAATAATTGAAAACATGTGACTTTACAAATAATAAACATGAACAATTTATGGCAGGAATATTAGCTGAGTAAATAATTCCATAATAAAACATAGTCATGGGTATTCTATTAGTCTAAGAACCACATGAAATATCAATATTTAATCTCATAATGATGGAATGCATAATTCCGGACATCATAACCACATGGTCAAGGCCTTGTGCCCAGACTACAAATAAGATTTTGTGAAGGCCCTGTGCCAAGACACTAGTTTGTCTCATTAGACTTATCGATGCATCGAGGAGGTATAGTGGGCTCCACCTCTCACTTACTATGTCCAATTCATTCCTCATATGAAAATTTTGAAACATAACATAAACATTTGTATTAAAACTATCATAAAAAATATCAATAATTTATCCACAAACCATGAATGGTATAAAAATAACACATCCACAGTCAAACATAACTAATTCAACACAATATGGAAGATTGTATTGTAACAGATTAAGATCAATCGATAATAATGAAGGATATTGACATAGAAGAAAATAATCATCAAAAATGTTTGAGAGAAATATCCCCCCTTTTCTTGAAAACATTTAAAAGTCACACTATTTTTCAAGAAGCCATTTAAAAATAGATTTTTGAATCAAAGTGTCCAACACCAATTTGACACTTCTAAAAGGAATTTTAATTTTAAAACATTAATGTCCATATAGATAAATCCTTAAAACCTTTTTTGAAACATGGAAATTAATGAGAAATATTTAGAAGAATTAATTTTTAAAACATTTAAAATTATATTTTAGTTAGAGTTCCTAACCAAATGAGAGTCGCTTGAATAAAAATAATTGAGGAAATAAAAACTTTATAATATCTTGAGAATAAATTATTTCATTATATAATATGTCAAAGTACAGTATATACACCATATAAAAGTTAGTTGGTGCATAATAACAAAGAAGTCTCAAAGGAATGTAAATTGAGATGAAATCCCTTATAAAGACAGTATCCTTAGGTAAATGATAAATCAATGAAATAATTATGTGTGAAAAATATAAATAAACTCAATATTTTTGGATATTAAGTGTAAATAAATCAGAGGATATTCACACATATTCCTGTAAAAACAACACCAAGGGCTTGGATGTTTAACTCAATGAACGGAAATTGAGTTATGATTAAGTTTATATCAATGAATTGATAAATTATGATTATGTGTATCAAAATTATATCCACAAAAAGGGGAGTGGAAATCACTAAATAAATTATAAATCATTCTTCCACACATAATCTTGGAGTAAAATAATCAATGAAGTATGTGTAAATCCCACTGAGTGGAAATTGAAATTTGAAATTCCCTTACCGATTTGGTAACTTATGAAACATACAACCCATGAAAGAAGGATAATACAATGAAGATGGAGATACCCATAAATTAACATATATTACACCAATAATATAATCATGTATAGTAAATATGCTACACAAAAGGAAATAGTGGCCAATATAGCAAGAATATCACAAGAATAAAAAGTGAGATGAAAAACCCTTACTTCGTTGTAATCAATCGAGTCATATGAAAAAAAGTTAATAACCACAAAATGAATCACATAATACCATGAATATAAAGAGAATAATGATAATATATATCAAATGGCAGTGCACAATACACCACATCCAATAAATAAGTGGCGAACAATGCAAATCTCACATAATTAAAAGTGAGATAGGAAACCCCTTAACTCTAGTCTTAGTTGTCTTGTATGTTCCTTGTTCATCCTAAATAATAAACCTAAGTTAATTTCTACTTGATTAAGAACATTTTCAACTTTATTATTCCTTTTATATCACTTATTACCTTTCTATAATAATTAGTTAATTATTTGAGTTCATATTGGATATTTTATCGATGTTCGGAACTTGAATAAAATATGAACTTGTTATAATTACAATTTTTCCATGTGATCAAAATTCCATTATATCAAGAATGATATACATGATTTATATATCATATATATATTATATATACAGTATATCTATCTATTTATAACATTACATAAAATTTGGAGAAAATAAAAGAAATGTACCATTCATGGAGATGGTAAGTCGTACATACGCATGAACTCTACATCCATTTCTATTTTGTATTTTAATGGAATTAAAATATAATGATACATAGGTATATTATAATTCCATTATAATATCATATATAATATCATTAATTCCATCCTTTATACATCCCACATAAGGCATTAACGAGTCATATCATTTTGAGGGGGTTGTTGTCCGCACTTCCTCAAATGAAATTATCATGTTTTACCTATAATGGAAACCATAAAATAATGATATAAATGGAAAATACATAATCATAAATAAAACATATACATAATATATATATAATATATAAATAAAGTGTCATCTTAATTTCCACCATGAGAGGTGTTAGAACATAATCGAACAATCATCGTTTCGTGAGGCGTTAGTTTTCCATCCACATAAACAATATGTTCTTCACCCATTAGATGGAGGTGTGTGTAAGTGTAGTTTGAATCCATATCATAACAACATAATATTATATTTAGGATAATAGTGTTGTTATAATAGAAATTAATAAAAAAATGTGGTTTTAGAAGTAAAATAAAACAAAATAAAACAAAAGAATTTAAGTGAAAGTGTTACCATTAATTTGGGTAACTTCCTTTGGTTTGAACCAAAAGGACTTCTTAAAGTGACTTCTGCCAAAGGTAAGGATTATAAGAGGAAGAGGGGGATCATGAGAGATTATTTTGGTAGGTTTCGTATGATCCAATGAGCTTTAGAGGTGTGTGTAATGGGTTATAAGTAGTGTTCTTTTATAGGGGGCGGAGGGGCTCTTTAGGAAAGTGTGAAAATATTATTTTATTATATAGTGATATTCGGTTTCTAAAGGTCCAAAACTAATTAAATTCGAATATAAGATGACTCATGGTCGAAATAAAATCATCCAATAAGAATTGGATAGGTTTTGTATATTATTTTAATATTAATAATCATATTTATTTAAATCATTTATTAATGAGGTAAATACTATATCATTATTGTGTCATAAATAATTTAATTTATTTGATATCTAAAAATTATAAAAAAAATTACCATAATGTAGGAAATTGTTTTAGATTTTCAATGATTATTTATAGTCGAAAATATTACTTATATTACCCCATTTAAAAATTTATATACTAAAAGATATTTGTCAATTTCATTTTTTTCTTTACTTTAAGTTAATTAAAATAAAGCGTCATTATCATTCTTAAGTGGCTCCATGGGGTCCCAAAATCGAACCAAGGATGTCCGTGGTCGGCCATGACTAATCCAATAAGGTTATGACAAGTGTTAAGGTAATTTTTTATTATTATAATATTCCTTTTACCGTAAATTACCCTATTTACCTTTAATTAACCGTGGTAAATAAAAGTCAAAAGTTACTATTCACCAAAAATTATTTTCATCTTATTGAACCACATTTTACATACTAATAACAACCATGTATCTCATATTTTTGAAATTTAATTCACAAAAGTGGTAAATTTTCATTTATATGGAAAAGATCGATTTTTAACTACTACTTAGTGGTTTCACTATTCATCAAAAATTTACGTTTTTCAGAAAAATACCAAAAAATCAGCCTAAGCTATATTTTATATTCCAAATTCAAAAATGATGTCTATTTTACCAAATTAAAAACATAAAAGTTGGATAAATTGATTTAAAATTAATTCTTGTTGTCAAAACAAATAGTGTGCTTTTAAGAAAAAATAACTATCAAAAGATTGGCACTTGTTTATGTATAATATCAAAGTGAAATTAATTAATATGGCCAAATTTGGATTAAAAGGTAAAAATATAATCTAATTACACTTCAAAACCAATTTAAAATATAATATATCCATATAAATAAATTATATTAAAAGGAAGTTTTGAATTAAAATACATTATTTCTCACTATTCATAAAAAATGAATATTATTAGAAAAATACCAAAATTTCATCCAAAGTAAATTTTGATGTCCTGATTCTAAAGAAGAATTTTATTTTGTCAAAATGAATATGTAAAAGGGTCAAATATTTTATTTAAAAAGTGTTTTCCATTAGAAGGTGGTAAAATTGGATTTTTTAAAAAAATACAATTTTCATCTGAAAAATTGAATTTGTTCTTATAATATGTCTAAGAAACACAGGATACATACGTTAAAATTATATGGAGTATATAAAATTTAAAATTCAGTTAATACTATTCATAATCGCTTTTTAATGGCTATTTTGGTATGTCGTGGTGCGCTCGAACTTAGTGTTTCATGTAGCGCAAGCTATTGAATTTAAAGAAAATAACTTACTATGAAATCTTGGGGTGTTACATGACTAGTGACCCACATTTTAAACTAAAATAAAATGTTTATGTTAAAAGAACACACTTTGAGTCATATCAGCCACATCTTGTATTGTATTGAAGTGTGGTAGATTTTTTCACATAAAAAATGAATTTTGGATCATTGACCTACTTTTTTAAAACTATATGAGCTCAATTACTCTGTTTTGGATAGACACAAATGTTTTAACCTTAAATGAAACTTTCATATTGAAAACATGTAGTTTAAGTCCTACTTTCCACATCATGTGCCACATTGATGTTAATTTCATTCCTACATATCAAAAATTAATTATAGATTGTTTTCTAATGTTTTAGAAAAATACAATTTAACTCACTCGGTTTTAGCTATGTGACATGTGTTTAAACTAAAATAACACTTCTATATTGAAAACACACACTTCAGGCTATACCGGCCTCATCATGTGTTATATTGATGTACAATTTATTCCTAAACATCAAAAATAAATTATAGATCATTGTATGAAGGTTTATAAACAATTCGAGCGCTTTTGATCATTTTTACCAAGTGACACACATTTTAAACTTAAATGGTACTTTTATATTGAACACATGCACATTGAGTCATACCAACCACATCATGTGCCAGATTAATGTTCAATTGACCCTTGCATGTCGCAATGAAAATATATATAATTTTAAAAAAATTTAAAAACAATATGAACTTAATTTCTATGTTTTTTCCAGTGATTCCCATTTTAAACTAAAATGGTACCTTTATATTAAAAGAATGCACTACGAGTCATTTTGGTTACATCATATATAAAATTGATGTGATGTTTATTACTATACATTTAAAATGAATTATGGATCATTTTACAAAATTTAGTAAATAATATGAACTCATTTTCTTTCATTTTATGATTCCCTGAATTTATGGTTTTAATAAAAATTCAAAATCCCATTAAAATAATCATAGATTCCACAATTTTCATTTTAACCCCAGGAAATTATAGGTGAATCCATATAGAACTTTGAGTTACCTTTGATAGCATTTGGCCTCAGATTTATGTGATCTACGCCATATGATTGACATTGAGTTATCTTCCCATATTTTTGGTTCTCTCCCTATCCTTATTCTTAAAAAGGTTGTGATTATTGTTCAAATTTTACTTTATTTTCCTTAGTTTATTCATTTTATATAGGTTGTTGTGATATATATTGTTTAGTTTTTTCCCACATGATCTTGTTCTTGTGACTATATAACTCTACCAATTATTAAAAAATGATTATTAGAACTCCAATTAAGGTATGGGATTTAAGGATTCTCCTCCTTTATTTTTTGTAAATTCTAGAATTATCTTAATTTTTATTTCTTTGGTCAGATGGTAATGATTGACCTAATGAATATAATTAAATGTGTCACGACCCGACCCTACCCGGTCTCGAGCCGCAACTACCCCAAGACCGCCTCCATAGGCCAGGGGATGGCGACAAGCGCCGAAGGCTAAACAACCCGGGGAGGCCTTTTCCTGAGTACCTGTACACACACACACGCAGTACACTCAATGAAAAAGTGCAGAGTAAAAGAAAAGACAAGTAAAGAAAAAGGTCAACTGCTATAAGTAAACCACAAAGTGCATCGACCTCTAAAAGTACAAAGCAAGTGCTGAGGTAAACAGAAAAAGAAAAGGGGTAAACACGCGCCCAACCAGAAAAGTGCCACAACCCGGCAACAGGTAAACAAAAAAAACAGTTGTAAGGGTCCCCCACCTAGAACCCGACTCTGACCACCGCACGCGGTCCAAGCTCCCATGCTCTTAAGCTCCTCTGAAGTCACGCTCCACCTTTCTGTTGTCTGCAAGGGCACACCAAGTGTGGGCAAAGCCCAAGAAGGGGTGAGTATAAAAATACTAAGTAGGATACCCCGAAGGCTCGAGGGAGAAACAAAGGAGGTACCGAAGGGTGAGAAGTAGATCGAACAGGGGAAAGTAAAGAAGTACAACCGAAAGTGTAGTAAAGAGTATAGTAAATAGTCCAGATCAACCCAACAAGAGGAAAGAATGTAGACTCGTCCAAACACAAGGAGATTAAAAGGGTGAGAAGATGAACTTCTCGTCGAGTCTTCGCTACCTATAGTAGGAGTGTAGACTTGTCCAACCACGAGAAGCTAGACACGGAAAGCACATGGCATACCCCAGGCATCTTCGCCTCTCCTAGAGGGAGAGTAACCAAGCCCAAGAAGTGGGTACTGAAACAAGGTACATACAAATTCATATGCTCTGTCAAGAAACCCAAACAAGATCATAAGGGGATCTCTGTCCCGTAGCTCAACCCAAGAAAAATGAGTCACCAACAGTCCCATAAGTAAACACCATCGATGCCCAGCATCCCACACGTCTGCCCCGAACTACAAGTCAAGGGCTCAAACCACCACACCTCGACATTATCCTCTTTGGGCGGCACTGACTCGCCCGCACAGTTTTAGATCAAGTCACAAAGACGCGACTCGGTGGGGGGAAAACTCCTCGTACTTGAGAGTTCTGAGGGAACGTGAAACTGCAACTCGTCACTGCCCCGCAGTGGAGAGGTATGCTCAAAGTCAACAAGAGACCCCCTGCCCAGCTCCGCTGGAGGGTCCCTGGAAGTCGACGGGTTCCCACTACAGGGAGACCCGACAAGAGTCGACGGGTGCCACACTGCCCAGTCCCGTAGTAGGGTAATCCACGGGAGGGAGACCCGGCTAAAGTCGGTGACGGGACCGCTTCCCAGCCTAGCTGGAGGTAACCCGGCATCGGGGACCACTGCCCAGCCCAGCTAGAGGTAAGCTCGGCATCGGGGACCACTACCCAGCCCAGCTGGAGGTAAGCTTGGCATCCCGGTCCACTGCCCAGCCCCACTAGAGGTAAGCCCGGCATCGGGGACCACTGCCCAGCCCCACTACAGGTAAGCCCGAAACTGCCCTGGCCATCCCTGTTGGATGGTACTACTCGGTGAACACCGTTGTACTGGCCATACCTGCTGGATGGTAACCCACTGGAGAGCCCTACTTGATACAACCTCAGTCCTGCAGGAAACAACCTCGGCCCTGCTGGAAATAACCTCCTGGGTAGAGGATCGGTGCCTTCGTAAAGTGTTGGTCACACCGAATCCACAAGAACTCTACCAGGGAACACAGAGTGATGGGAGAAACTCCCCAGCCCTCTCAAGGCGATCACGCTACAATCCGCTGAGTCACTGTCTAAGCGGACTGAGTCAACTCATCCCAGAAAGTGGGGAAAACACCCACACTGTACAAACACCTGTATTCGTAAACGGTGTCGCAGTCCGGTGAAAGGGCACAGTACTGAAACCCCTCTCAGCTGATGAAACAGAGGAAACGAACCATCTCTGTCAGCAAAATGAGAACAGAAATAGGGGAAAACTCAACCCTGCAGGTCAACAGACGAGCACATGACCAGGGGAAAACTCAACCTTGTTGTTCAACAAACGAAAACAAAGGGACCCTCTACGTCGCGAGAGGTCAAAAGTACGTAAAGCAAAACACAGAATGCACATGGGTCCCACACAACGTGTGGCCCCAAGTCAACCCCAACTGATCGCACAAACATTCTCAGGTACCAACATCCACATGTACCTCCCAGTGTTCCCGTATACTCCCAGAGTATACCACGTTCCAGCCCAAAGACTATCGTGCACACGGCCCCCAATGTCAACACGAAGGCGTAATATAACAACTCCAACCAGCAACCTCAATGGCTGTGGCACATCCAATCACATCTCTTCAAGCATTTACATCACTCACACGGGAGTGCATGTGATCACACACCAAGGGTCCGCTAAAAACACAGTAGGATGAACCACCACCGGAGCACCTTGATTCCACATTTAATGACATCTCAAAGAAGACTCCGCACATCCCAACGGATTGAAAAGTTGTAATCCTCATGGAAAAACATGCAAGATAGACTACTTACTCGCCTCAAATGGATATCCGATGGAAAAGTCACCAACACCGCCTCATGCCCGAACGACATCTCGTGATCCCAAGCCTCGGCCCCAAAAACAGTCGGGCGCATCGCACCATTATGATCCCCTCGAGAAAACACATCAAAAAGACTGCTCACTTGAGTGCAACGGATATCCGGAGAAAAAGATGCATTCCAGCGCACCGCACACGAGCAGTGCTTCATGGGACCTGCAACCCAGTCTCGAAACACAATGAACGGATCACACCATTGCGATCCTCTCAAAAAAGTACACGAAATGGACTATTCACATGTCCAAAATGGTCGAACGGTGATAGAGATGGAAAATCACCGTCAACGCCCAAACGGCCCTTGTGGGGCCTGCACCATCATGCGGAATTAAACCCAGCAGACTGCACCATTGCAATCCCCTCAGAAAAACATCCAGAATCGACTGCTCACACGCCCCAAAGGGATGCCCGATGAGAAAGTCGATAAATTTTGCACACAGCTCAAAAGACGGGTCGTGGGCCCGCACCTCAACTTCGGCCTCAATGCCTGAAACTACCTTGGAAATCTCTGTCTCAGTGCCAGGGTTCCAACACCACTGACGGCATTCAAAACGGACGTCGGACGTGTCTGTGCCGTCCAAAACAAGATCCTCGAAAAAAAACAACGTCAATCTGCTTAACGCACGTGACGCGCCTCCGAGGCCCCCGTTTCGAGAGTTAAAACCCCCGAAACCATCTCAAAATATTCGTCTCTATTTAAGGGATGCGTCGCCGTAGACGGTACCCAAAACAGATGTCGTACGGATGATTTATCAATATAAATCATTTTTATAATAATAATAATATAATTATTATCATTATAAACTTATTATTTTTTTGATTTGTTTTTTTTTTAAAACCAGACCGGCCATTCGGCCGGTCTTCTCCCTCGTCAAAAATAGGACCCACATTTGCAGTTCCTTTGTCTGCTAGCCGGGGTCCAAAGGCCCCGGTCTTCTCTGGCAACGACCGGCCAAAGGGCCGGTTCACCCCTGCTCTGCGCCCGGCGCCTGCAGCCGACGACCACCGCGGCGACAACGCCCGACCCCGTCGACCCGCCGTCCACGCCTCGTTGCGCCCAGTTGAAGCCTGCCCGTGCTCACCCAGCGCCTCTGCGCTCGCTGTCGCCGACACCTACAGTCGTTCCGCCTCGGCCAGCCGCCGACCTCCTCCGCGGCATCCCCTACTGCCGAGCCGCTGAAGCTGAATGCCCCAACGCCGCCTGCTGCTCACCCGACCACCGCGCTGAAGGGAGTTGCCGCCGCCCAGCTCGCCAGACCACCACGCTCGACCGCCGGAAAACACCAAAACCCGCAAACTTCACCGGACCGCTGCGGGCAGCTCGGGACTCGAAATTCAAATTCGTAACCAGCGTCGGAAAGAGAATAAAATATACTACGTATTCATGGGATTTTCTTGATAATTTGATAGAGTTTCGATACAAAAATTTGTGCTCGAAGTAGATGGGGAAATAAAAATTAAAAACCGCAATGATCCTACCTACGAGGGCGTTGCCCGACGCTTCACAGAGGATCCGTCGCCGCGTCGTTGCCTTGCCGGAAGGGAGGAGGAGAGGAGGAGCTTCTCTTTCTTGGTTGAGCTCTTCTGCCAGGGGGAAGGGGAAGGAGAGGTGTGGGGTTTGGGTTTAAATAAGTATTAAAATTAATTAAAATTTTAATTGAGTTAAACCCCTGATTTAACCTGCAACCGAAACACTCGACAGGGTCGAGGTTAAACCTCCCCTAGGGTAAACACCACCTCCCGAGCACAACAGCGGTCTCGGAATTTTAATCTGAGACACCGTTCAAAAGTTATAAAACTGAAAGCCCAAAGCCACCAAATTACGAAATCGCCCATGGGGCCATTTTTCACAGACGGGCCGCGCCCGCAAAACTTACACCCCTCCTAGGGTAAACGGCACGTTCTAAACTCAACGGTGCCCTCTGTTTTCCAATCCTAGCCACCGTTTAAGAGATACTGAGTTTAATCATTAAACGGATACGTTAATTATTCAATTTATCCCTTTCACATTCTGAAAGCGAGCGAGGGGTCCAAACGTCTCGCACCAACATGTTTTGTGTCATTCCTAGGGTAAACACCCCATTCTGGACCCATCCGAACACTCAGATCTCTTATCTAAAGCACCGTTTAGAAGCTACCCCATTTATTTGGCGTTTCCTAGTGCGAACGCACTGAAAATTTAATTTCGTCCACTACGGGGCTCAGAATTGCATGCCGTCTGAAGGCGCTGCTCTAGAATAACATCAAGAATATCCCAAAGTATTTCATAGTAAAAACGGCGTTCTTACAAAATGTACTAAAGGAAATTTATGGGTAAGGTTTATTAACAAGTTTTTTATATAATTCTATGATATTTAATGTGATTGATACACATTAGAAATTTTTACTAATATTTCTATTTGATTATGATATATATATATATATATATATATTTGATAAAATTAATGGAATCAACTTATATAAAAGGATAATAATTTAAATATGGTAATTAAATGTTTTTTTTGAAATTTGGAATTTTTTTAATGATGTTTATATTATCCATAATTAATTTACATTTAATGATGACTAAAGAGATATTTCATGGTTTAATTTATCACTTGGTTTTTATGGCATGATGATATTGAATTTTCTTCCATTGGGTATTTTTGTTTAGTCTTTCTTGGGTAATTTTTTGTCTTAATTTGGGGTGTTTTTATATGGTGTATAATAGGTGTTGTGGTTGGTTTTCCTTAATTGGAATAGGGAGATGTTTTTATTGATTTGGAAATAGTTTATGGGATATTATGTTGTATATAAAGTTGCATGGATGGTTATGTGGAAATAAAATGGATTTTTTGTTGTAGTTCTAGTTGTTGGAATTTGTTATATAGTGGTTAATTTTTCCATTAGAGCAGGGGGTTGTGGGTTGTATCATAGCTATATAATGGAATGGAATATGGTTTTTAATGATATATATGATAATGGGTATGGGATGAAATTTAATAATAAAATGTTTTTTGAGAACTAATAATTGTGAAAATGAATGGGTAATGGCTACGTTAATTATGGTTGTTGGATAATTAATGGTTTTACATTAAATATTGAAATGAATGGCATAAGGAATGTAAATTGGTTAGTAAAATTGTAATTATAGAAATGGAAAATGGTATTGTTTAATCGAAAATTGTGAATATATTTATGTATTATTTTTGTGAAAAGGAGGGGATTATAGTGGTTAAATGTTGTTATAAATTGTAAACTATGATAGTGGTTGTGTGGTAATTGTGATTAGTATTTGTAGTGTTGTTTGTTTCTAACCCTTGGTTTAGTATTGTGAGAGACAAAACTATATGTAGTATTTTCTTGCAATTTTTTTAATACTCAACCTTAGTTGGATAGCCTTATCGAAACCCAAATGTTTTGGGTTCAAGGTGTTTTCAAAAACATACAAATTAGCAAAGGAATATATGGTTAACACTTCCCACTTCCTCTCTCTCCCTTCTAGGTGTAGCAAGTACTGTGATGGATTATGGTAGGTATATTCATATGGGATTTACTTTTGTAAGGTTGTAGTATAAAATATATTGGTAGAAATTGTTATGTGGTGTGATGACAATGATATGATGTTGTGATAGTGTGATAGAGGAGGTGATACATTGTAGGGTTCATTCGTGGTAAGATGATGGCATAAGGTTGATGTTTATAATGTTTATGATACCCTACCATGATGAATATGTGCAATGTAACTATGATGTTTTGATGTGGTATGTGGCTATGATATATATATATCTGTGTGTTTGTGTGTGTGTGTGTGTGGTTTTAATTTTAGTAATTGATATTTTATTATGGTATGGGATATGTTATAAGATGGAATCATTGTGAAAGGGACATAATCACACGACATTTATAGTTGGTGTTTGGGAGTAAAAAACCAGTTGGTAAGTGGTTTTGGGGTACCTTCATGCTATATTCTTTGATACTAAGTGGTTATACTTGTTTTTATATTGTGTGATATTGATATGTGGTTATGATTTTGTTATAAAATATATGGTTTTGGTATGGTATATGATGTTTTATGAAATATAAGAGAAATGAATATAATAAAAATATGTTTATTATTAATAAATTTGAGTGAAAAAAGTAGCAGGGAAGTGGTTATGGGGTACCTTCATTCTATATTATGTGATACTAAGTTATTATACTTTTTTCGATATTGTGTGGGTGAGCCATGGTGAGGTTGGGTGATAATTAACCTAAAAAAGTTTTATGTTGGTTCTATTATTTATTCCCTAAGGCATTAGTATGCTTCATGCACATTTTCATTAGAGGTATTGAAGAGGATTATACTAAATATAAATATATAATGACCCTTATATATAAATATATTTTTTAGGTTTCTAAAATGGTTTTAGGGACAAAGCTAGAAATTTCTAGAACAAATCCTAGAGTTGTTGTCAGATTTACTTTCCTAAGAGTTACGTAGGTTTTCATTTTTTGATACTTGTTTAATTTTATAGTATGGAGTTTATTTGTGGTTTTCTTTATATGTTTATGGGATTATGATGTTAATTCATCCCATTTGTTATAAACTTTTTGATAGTTTCAAACCCGTGAACTATATGAGGTGGGATTCTGTGGTTATACTCATCATCAATACTGGCCTACGATAGGTTGATTTCTCCCCAATAATCATCAAATCCCAAAGATCTAGTCATAGTTCAGAAATTTATATGAGTTTCTCAATCCTCCACTACTTTAAGGGTGTAAATTGTTGAAGTTGGAGGTTATCCCATGAAGAGAAAGGATTCAAGCCTTCAAAGTTTTTAAATTTTATTGTTTATTGAAGAATTAATTATTTTTTTGATAAATAAATACAAAAACTAAACTTATTTTTGATTAAAACTGTTGATTAAAGTAGTGATTTAGGATCAATTGTAGAATATTTATCAAAACATTCTAGCTTTATCACTCATAGTTTGGTTGAATTTAATGGCCTTAATTCCATTCTAAAATTTAAAACTTTTAATGTTTAAATCCATTAATTATACCTAAAAGAGAGAAGAAAACTTATTCAAGGAAATCCACTAAATTTAGATGAATTATCATGACCCTTGAAGTGAAAGATATATGTGATATTGTTCATAGCATGATTAATCAACTGGGTTAGAGTTCCACCCTCCACAATCTTTTAGATTAGACTTTTGCAGAGGTATAATATTTAAGTAATTATTTAATACAATTAAAAACCAACTTAAAATATCAGGAATGAAATCTATAAAAAATTAATGCTTCAGTCCTTATTCTCTCAATCCCTCACCCCTTAAGTGACTAGACACACATGAAAAAATAAAACCCCATCACACATGAATAATTCATCTTAATAAGAGAATCTGGAAAAACATAATAAAAAATGTAAAGGGTAATGGAAAAAAATGAACACACATAGATAATGAGGAAATTTTAAAAAAAATCAGAATTAAAGAAATAAATATAAAAAATCAGAATAAACTAGATAAAGCCTAAAGGTTAAGTGAATATCAGATCCTTCATAGTTTTTTTCTAACTCATATATAAATCAAATAATATTTATCATGGAATGGAAAGGCTTTCATGGTTTTGAACTCCAATGTTTCTAGTCAAGCTTTAATTTTTGATCCCTTCATCAATCATATAGTGAAATGATATATATATTCATCGAGTTAAAAAATTCATAACATCCAGTAATTTTTTGATGAGGTAAAAGGAACATAATTTATTGTAAAAAAGAACTCATTTTATGATAGTAATGTGCATAAGAGGTTTCGTGTTGTTTATGGTAATATAGGGATCTTTCAAATCCTAGAGATACAAATTATTTAGAAGAATATTGAGCCTTATGTTTAGAATATGTTTTTTTCTAACCATGTGAATCAACCATGAATGTGCTATAGTACACTGCATAAGGGAGCATGGTTAGTTTTAAACGTGCACCTCAAGTTTCATGACCTTGTGGGGAAATTAAGTGGGACGTAATGGGCCACACAGTTTGTCCTAAATGTGTTCTTAGGGACACATCTTTAGTTTCACTTAAACATTATTACTCCATATTTGAGCACTTGTTTTGGAAAATTGTGTGGAAAAACAAGGTGCCTCTTTAAAAACTAGCTAAAAAGATTATTTTTTTCCTTTTATTCCTTAAAAACTTAATACCTTTCTCCCCTTGGTTTTCTCCAGAATCTGACCTTATGGGAGCTTCCTACTTTACCTATCCTTATTAATTTATCCTTATTCTTCATCCGGTGTCTGATTCCTTTACCATCAGTTGTGTTGGATGTACAACAGTGATCTCTCTACTCCTCTTCCTTCATTCCCGCATTTATATTTCCATCTTTAGAGTTATTTTGGTGTGATATAATTTCCCCTATTTGTAGGTATTTTTTAAATTATTCCAATTTCTCTCATTCTACTTTGAATATGATGTTGGAAATAGATAAGGATTCATCTACTAACCTAAAGTAGGGGCTACAAATGTTTCCCTAAAATGAGTTATTTTATAACATGAACGATCATGCCACATGTCGGACATTCCCTGTATTTCAATAAAATTATAATTTACCTTTACCTAAATTGTTACCCATGTTAGTAATTTCCCATGTACCCTTTTATGGTTAGACTTCCCTCACATCGATAAGTTCCTCCCCTAATGTCATTCTTATGTGATTCCCTTTACTTATTAAATGTTTATATCGCCAAAACACCATATAATTGGTCTTATCTTGATGCCTAGGTGAAATTAAGACCTTGAATTAAATAGGATAGAGTGGTATGATCACTTCATGTGTCTCTAATATGGATAAGGAATATTCCCCTTGATTAAATGTTATCTTAAATGAATAGTAATTTATCACTGGTCTTGTATTAATGCAATACCAGCCCTTATTTTATAAATGTAATTTAGGGGCATGTCATTGAATATCTTTGTGATACTTGGGAAACATGTCCGATAAAATTATGATACCCAAGTATAGAGACCCACATACATGTGATCCTCAAGCATGGAGTCCCAAATGTAAATCTGGTCCTTGGGCATGGCATCCAAAATGTAAATATGATAACCGAACATGGAATCCCAAATGAAATATGATATATGGGAATGCCGTCTCTAATTAAATTTTATATACATGCATAAAATCCCTAATTAAAATTGATATGTAGGCATAGAGTCCCTAATTTAATAGTATATATTTGAATGGTGTCCCTAATGTAAATGTTATAACCAATAATGGAATCCCATATTGTAATACATGATCATGGAGACCCATATGCTTCATGAAACCTGGGTATGTAATCCCTTGACATTCTATGAGTCTCATACTGCTATCCATGGAGGCCTAAGCTATACCTAGGGTCCTGTCTAGTAGTATCATACATATATATGGATATAAAATTCACTACATATATAGAATATATATATTCATATGTATTTATCTACATATGGTTTCATGTTCAGATATATCCCACCATTGGCTGAAGTAGGCAGTGTCAGCCTAGTATCCTTTAGGAACCAGAGATAACCCATTTAAAGTTTATATTTCTTCTTACAATATTATACATGAACACTACACATTTTATATGCACTGGATGGATTTTACTAGACACAGTTGGTGGTTTCCTACTGAGTATATCTCACACCATGTTCTCACCACCGTTTATTACCTAAATAGAATTTATGGATGTTGATAGGGACAATGGTAAGTTTCGTGAAGTGGATGCTTTATTGTCTTCTTGGTATAATGTATGGGATCCGAGGATAGAGCTTATTCTATTGAAGATATAATAGATAGTTTTTCTACTTTATGTATTTTTTATAGTATATTATATATGCATGTGCCTCTACATCCCATGTATATAAACTATTTGATTATAATCATGATATGATCATCATTTGTTATATTCCATTGATTTTTTTCTACATGTTTATTTTATTTGGATGGTGTATGATTTCATTGTTCATTTATTATATAGTTTCAACTGCTTATTGTTACTGTATGCCGCTATGCTACACTTTTATCATAAATGTATAGTCTCCCAACATACCATTATATACTCTCCTAGTTAGTAGATAGCTTCTGGCATACAGGGAGGTGAGATTGTGTCCATTTAGCCAACCATGTTTAGTTACTTAGAAGTGAACCATTTCTAGGGTGCTATAAAGTGCCATAGGGGCCCTTTTTTCCTTTTGTATTTCTGTTTGGGTATTAGATAGGAGACTAAAAGTGTGTCATCATTTTTTAATGAGCCTATTATTAGTAGCATCTAACCCATTTATAGGGAAAGGGAAAATTACCTAGGTTTGGATACTACTATTTTGGTTTGTTCTAGTTGCAATTGTACTTCATTCACAATTGGGTGATGCACATGAGTTGTAACGTTTTATATTATTGTGAGTTTTACTTTTCTATTAGCCTGATGAGTCATGAAGGTATCATTTCATGCGTCATCATAGTCACCTAGGGATTCAGTTTTCCTTCATTATGATATGTAATATAGTTGTACCTTGTTTCTTTCCTTGCTTGTATTTCTTATGATTATTTCAAGTGACCTGATGATGGTCTTTGAAATTTTCTAATGTTTCTTGTTGGGAAAAAATAATTAAAAAAATTAATTTGTTTTCATCAACCTAAATTATTTTTTCCCATATATCTTGATGGTGGAACCTGAATTAACCAATTATTTCATGTTTGATCTATGGACCACTGGTTCCATGGGAGAAACATTAAATGATTTTGATTTTGTAATTTATAATTTTAATTTATGAAGAATGTACTTCTATAAATTAAGAATGGTAATTTGTATAATCAAATAATTTTATATAACCTATTACATCCTAATACCAGATTGAAGGGACAGGTTGTAATTACAAGATGTTCCAAATACAACTTATAAATTTTATTCCTTTAAAACATGGGAACAGTTTTTCCTCTAACTGGATCGTGATATCTTTATACATATAAATGAGAATAAACTTTACTAAATTTCAATTCTTAAAAGAAATGGTTACAGTTAAATAGGGATACCAATTGCAAAGTAAATAGTGTTTTTCTCTATATCTTACAATTCAAAATCTATATACTGAGACCTCAACTATGTAATATGAGAGCTTGAACCCGATGTGGACTTAGTAGTGGGGAGTATAAAGTTTCTCTTTTAATCTTTAAAATGTTCCTTATCACCTTGACATGGCCTTAGGAGTATATTGAGAGGTGTGGCTCATTTATAATAAGGTTATATAGTTGTATTATTCTGATATATGTGATCCAATTTGTTGTTAAATCATATCTAAGGCATGATCCTAGAAATTATAGAGTTATTTTTCCATGAAATCCTTGAGTCGTGTGTCTGGAAGCTGGTGATGATCATGATTCAGAGGTGGTGGGACTTGGTCCACCAGAATTACCTTCAATAGTGACACTTGAGGCACCTCCCATTGTTCTTAATCTGAGCACCAATTCTTTGTTACAAGAGATATTCTTACGATTAATGAAATCTCTACAATGAGCTATGTGAATTGTCCCAACTATTGTAGAGTGGACATAAGAAATTCAATAACATCATCTGCCTACCTTCTCAAGGGATGGTATCCCATAGGCTATTGATTCACGACTATAAGTCATCTTGTAAATATTTGAGCATCTATAAATTCATACATAAAGGAGGGTAAATCTTATGACCTATATGCTTTGTGATTCCACCAAGAGTTGGTGGGACGTGATTACTTAGGCATGTCATCATCAAGGAATGGTCTGGGAAAAGTTCCAAACAACCTTTTATGACTACTTCATTCCATAAATGATGAAAGTATGATATTATATGGAATTTATGCATCTACATCAAGCTTCTATTTCTCTGATAGAATATTTGTCTTATTTTCCCAAAATTCAATGTGTTTCACTGACATTAGTCAGTGACAAGTTGACGATAGTGAGATATTTTATGGATGGGCTTGTATATTCTATCTGATTTCAGGTGAATGTTTTTTGGTTTATATACATTTCTAATATAGAAAATTACTCCATCATTACTAAGAAAAACTAGAGGGAAGATGACAGTGTGGTTCTGAGTGGTTCTTGTCCCAGGCCTCTTCGAGTCTACATTTGGGGGTTGAAACTTTCATATGAAACCTACATATAGTTATGTAGTGTTCCACCAGAGAACAAAGTCTACATCATAAGAATCCCCAGTGCCTGAGATATCTTGTTTAATGCTAAGTATGCTGAAATTTGGGACATCTTTAGCTGTTCTATAAGGCCTTTCCATCTATGCATAGTGGGAGATGATCTATATCAGTTCCTCCTTCATGATCAATATCAGTAGCACCTTTCCAAGTATGTAGATAGATTACTACTGGATGATCAAGATGAGGATGTGGTCATGGATGATTATCAAGGCTTTAAGCATATAGTACTAGTAGTGTGGGCCTTCCTAGGGTAGTTAGGTTGTATCTTAGGGCTGCAAATCAGGCCATATATATATAGTACATCCTACTCCAGAGGAGCAGATTTTTAGGACTTCTACAATTGTAATTACTCTTCAAATAGCATCAACATTAGTTTCTACATTATTTGAAACAAAAACATCACACTCTTTAATATCTTTGATAATCATTGAATGTTTGGGCCTAGATATAGAGTAATTATGTGGATTTTTATTGAACTATTTTTAAGGATTCACCAAGATATCCATGAGAATCATGATCATACTATCCTTACTGCTTTTTTAGTGATATCCACCCTACTAGAATAGGTAAGGATCAGACAGATTTCGGATCCCAAGGGTCTAGTCTTGATGTATGGTATCTCATGTAAGGACCCCCCCAACCTGTTGGTTCATCAGTGACGATGATATCCTACACTTTCAAAGACATGTTTGGGTTCCTACATACATATGGGAAGAATTTATGTGGGAATATCATGCCTATATTTGGGAAGTTAACCCTAGGATTTATAAGATGTACTGAGATGTACATCATCAGTACCAGTGGCCAAGTATGAAGAGGCATACTATATGTTTCATTACAAAGTGTTCCACCAATAAATAGGTGAAGTTGGATCACCATAAACCCACTAGACTTCTAGATAATTTTTATAATCTAGAGTGGAAATGGGACAATGTCAAAAAGTGTTTTTTAATGGGATTACTCATATCCCATTGATGCATTGATGTAATATGGGTGATCATTGATAGGTTGACCAAGGTTTTGCAATTTCTTCCTATAAAGGATAATTTTTTAGTAGATGATCTTTGAATTATTTAAATTCAAGAGATTATACACCTTCATGGTGTTACCTATTCTATCATATCAGATAGATATTCTCAATTTACATCATAGTTCTAGAATTGGTCATAGAAAGATATAGGTTCACAGGTTCTTTTGATTACAAAATACCACCATCAGACCAACAGTTTTTCTGAGTATATGATATGGGTGTTGTAAGACATGATCGAGGCATGCATCCTTGATTTCAGAGGTTCTTGTTAAAAAAATTCCACAAATTAAATTTTCCCTTAATAATTGTTTTAGGAAACTATTTATGAGGAACTATTGAAAGCTCTTTATAGTATGTTGTTTCATTTACCTTTGTACTAGTTAGTGGTAGGTGAGTTAGCACTACTGGAATGTCATCTTGTTCATTGTACTTGAGATCAGTAGAATCTTATTCAGGTGTATATGGATCTAGATCTGTCCATTTAGATGTCTTATACCGATCATCTCCACCAGCCTCTAGTGTTCTATGTGGGAGATATGGTATTTATACAAGATTCTATTATATTGGGTCATAAACAGATTCAGAGACAGGGAAAGTTATCAACTCATTATTTCTCACATTTAATGATATTAGAGAGAGTGAGAATGATGGCCTATCATTTTTCTTTTCCTCAAAGGTACAGAGCCATACAATATGTCAACCATATATCACATCTTTGGTGTTAATATCTGAACCCATCTCATTCTTTTAACCTTGAGGATATTGAGATGGAGGTACATGTGTCCTTTTAGAAGAATAATGTATGTATCATTGATTAGAGCATGAAGTCTCTATGAGGTAGGTCAGCTCCTCTGGTATTTGGGATATGGAAGCATGGTTGTGTACAGGATGTGACCTAAGAGTGAGAGGCCTGTGTACATGCTCAATGTCTGGAACTTTTCTCAGATGATTTTTACCACCCTCAGAAGGAAAACATGGGGATGGGTTGTTTTAAACAGGGAAGGTTATAAAGTATTCTATTTTTCAAAGAGGTATTTATACTTTATTTACTATAAAATACCTCTCATTTTATGTTAATAATGTTATTAAGAGGTTAAGTAGCTATTTGGGTACATCTAGGGATTTTTCGAAGCCTAGAGATCCAAATTTTTGAGAGGCGGACCGAGTCACATGGTTAGATCATGGTTAGTGCTAACCTTGAAACTCAACTATGTAGGTGATGTAGTAAATATTATAGGGGCACATGGTTATTTTTAACCATGCACATGATGACACATAGTTGTGCAGGGAAATCTAGTACAATGGAAGGGGCCACATGATTTTCTCAAACCATGCACCCAGGGAAACACACTTAGTATAAGTTAAGTATTATAGGTGTACGGTTTGAAAAACCATGAAATAAAACTATACGCCACTTAAGAAACTAGGTAAAAATTAAATTTTTAAACATTAACCTTAAAACATATAACCTTTCTTCCCCCTTGGTTTTCTCTAATAGTCGACCACATGGGAGCATAATCCCTTCCCTTCCCTTCTTCTTTGAGTCTTCTTTTTCATCTAATGACTGGTTCCTTCACCCTCGATTGTGTTGGATAACCAATGGTTAGCTCCCCACTCCTTTTACTTATTTCCCTCATTTATCACTCCATATTTTTGTTATTTTTGTATGAGTTAATATGCCCTATTTTTAGGGAATTGGTCTATTATTTTGACTTCTCTCAGTTTGCTTTGAATATGAAGCCAAAAAATGGACGAGTATTCATCTATTAACCTAATTTAGTTGTTATAGTACTTTTTCCCTAAATATAATCCTTTTATAACATGAATTTTCATGATGCACCCTATACTTTCCGTGTGTTTCCTTAAAATTATAATTTTTCTCTATCTAGATTGTTACCCATGTTTGTAATTCCCCATGTACCCTTGTTTATATTGAGGGTTCCCCCAACTCAACAAGTGGCACTCGTTAGGGTGTACTTATGTGATTACCTTAATTTATTAAATGTTTCTATCACTAAACCACATTCTAATTGGTCTTGTCTTGATTCTTAAATGAAATTATGAACTTGAATTAAATGAGAGTGTGTGGTGTGACCACTTCACATGAATCCCATATGAATAACAAATATAAACCTTGATTAAATGGTAAGTAAAATGAATTGTAATTAATTATTTTGATTGTATTAAAGCATGAACAACCCTTGTTTTATAAATAATATTTACAAGCATGGTGTTCCATATATTTTTCACACCTGGGAAAGTATTCTCGCCTAATTATGATACCCAGGAATGGAAACACACTTACATCTGATCCTTTGGAATGACAACCCAAATATTAATGTGATCCTTGTGCATTATGTCCCAAATGTAAATATGATAACCAGACATAGCGTCCAAAATGAAATATTATATATGGGCATGGGATCCCAAATTAAATGTGATATACATGCATGGAATCCATAATTATATGTGATATAAGGGAATGTAATCCATAATTACATGTGATATACAGGAATGGCTTCCCAAATATAAATGTGATAACCAGGAATGGAATCCTACATTAGCATACATGGGCATGGCGACCCATATGCTTCATGACACCCATGCATGGTGTCCCTTTACATTCTATGAGACTCATACTCTATCCATGTAATCCAAAGCTATGCCTCAAGTCCAATATAGTAGTAGTATCTATATATATGGATATAACCATCACTATGTATATAGATCATATTATATATTCATATGTATATCTGTATATATGGCTGAATTTTTAGACCTATCCCAACTTAGGATAAAGTGGGTAGTGTTATCTTGGTGTTCTTTAGGAACTAGAGCTGACCTGTTTACAGTTTATATTTCTGATTACATTATTGTACATGTCAACTATTCATTTTATATTCACCAGCTATATTTTACTTGATAATGTTTGTGGTGGAATTATGAGTATATCATACACCCTGTTCAGGCTGTTGGTAGGTACCTGAATATGACATATGAATGCATGTTGGGAAAAAGGAAATATTTCATCTTTATATGATTGATTCTTTTTTTAGGATGGATTATAAGAGAAAAGGACTGAGTTCATGCTCATAATTATAGAGGAGATAGTTTTTGGCCTTTTTATTTTTGTATAGCATGTTGTATATGAATATGACTATGTATCCCAAGTATATCTTGTTTTTATTTATCATGATGACATGATCGTCAGTTGGTATATGAAATTGGCTATGTTCCACTTGTTTATTTTATATGAATAATTAATGCTTCTGTGGTTCATTTATTATATAGTTTTAATTGCTAATTTTTATTGTATACCGCTATGATGAATGTTGATAGTGAGGGTATATTCACCCCACCATACCATCATAGACCCTCAATAATAGTCCAAAGCCTATAGAATATGGGGAGTCACACTTGATTCTATTTGGCTGATCGGGTTTGATTACTTATGAGTGAATCGGATCTGATACACTATAAAATATTTCCTTTATTTGACATTGAATATTCCATAAAGATCACAATGTGAGATCCTCAGGGGATCATATGAGATATATTATACTTTGAATATTGAAAAGGTATGTCATGAAGTGGTATTCTAGCTCAAAGCATGAAACCTTACATATTATTCCTGTTTTTATACCTAGAATTAATGTCATTACCCACCCATTTCTTCACAGTGTGGGAAACATTTCTTATCTAGTGGATAAGTGTAGACTAGTATTTACTCAAGTATTTTTCACAACATCATACATGTAACACCACTAGTTTTAAGTAATTTACTATTTTTTTATATATTCTGAAGTTATATAATAATTTGGTTGAGTTTTAGAAGTTTATATATGATTTTGGTGAATTTTTTAAGTGTTCTTAAGGGTACGCGGTTAGGGGAAACCACACACCTTCTTTAGGAAACCATTTAAAAAGATTATAGGATTCACTAGGTAGACGCATGTTTTGCACAAAATTTAGCTAAACTGTGTGGGTGCCTAGGAGAAACAATGTAAAATGGATGTTTTTTAGAAAGTAGCATCAAACAATTGTTTCATGGTATTTCAAACCATACAACATAAATTCATAGTTGATGTACAGTTTCAAAAACTATGAAATATGCATTAAATTCTCCTTTAACTCAGTTTTTACCCCCCTGAAACTCTCATTTTTCGCCTCTTTACGCGGGCTCTCAAACTCCTATCCTATCCAAGGCATTATTAGTGGTTCCATTTGATCTGATAGACAATTTTAAGGGATCAAAGTGCATTAGGTCTCAGAAATCTATATCAAGTATTTGTTTTCTCTCTTTCTATTTAGATATTCTCATCTTATCTCACCTGAAGCATTATATCTAATCAGTTATTAATAGATCTATTATTTATGATGTATTCTGATGATACCTTGTTTGGATATATTGAAAGACTGGTGTTGTGATCCCATATCTAGAGGTTTGGCAGTTTTGTTCCCCATTTTATTCATTTATTTATATGTAGGCAGATTCTATATCACTCCATTGTTTCTAGAATTGGATGTATTGGATTTGAAATTTACATATCTATTATTTTCGATAGAAAATACATGATATATGTTTTTTTTAATATTTGTTTACATGGATTTAAATATATCGTTCTATTAATTTGTTAAATGGATTGTGTCTCAATGAGATTTTCTTAAACTGTTTGGAAGCCTGGCAATTAATGGTTTGAAAATGTAATTTTTATTTTATTTTTTATTTATGTGAAAACTAAGAAATTTTTTGGTTTTGATAAAAATTTATGGAATATGTTCATGTAATACATAGTGGTGTATGTTAATATTTCATTTTACATTGTCTTATTGAATAAGACTTTGTGCACGATGATATATTGGTAATGGCACATGGGATTTACCGCATTATAATGACTTGTTGAAGGATGAGAGACCACTCTTGAGTATAGAACTATCATTTAGAATTTGTGTGTCTATGATAGTGAGAAATGTGTTTTAGGTATTCCAAGTTCAAGTAAATAAAGAAAAATATGATTTAGTTTTTCTTATTTAAACTATTTTTCATATAGTAAATTGTTGTGATTATCACCCTCTTTTTTATATAAAATATGTGTTATCATTTTTCTGGTTCTAGTGGTGTGTGTGTGAATTATATTGGGGAAAGACCACTAGTTATATTAACTCACCCCCTTCATATGCACTTTGGTGCCTATACCAATGTTATTATTCATAACATAGGTAAAGAAAAAGTAATGTTCTTCTCTAATGGATCATTTTGATGTTAGTTCCCTATGATAGATTTGGAGCCTCAAATTTCTCTTTTTTATTCATTGAAGTGATGCCTAAACAGTTTTGTTGTGTCAGGGTGTCATTTGGTTTCTTTGATTCATCCAAATATATTCTGTCACTGCTACTCTAATATTATTATTTATTAGTTTTTATTTGTGTTGTATTGTTTACACTCGTGTATCATATAGTTGGTTATTTTATTTATAATTTATCTTGATAGGTTATGTTTGTTCTTCTGGAAATATCATCCCCCAATGTTTTATTATTCCCTTAGAATTTATTTCTCTCATTTGATGTCTTATGAACATCACCTAAGGTCAATAAAACCTTGGACGATGCCCAAGACAATGCTTTGGGCATGGATGTAACAAATCGTATCAATCTTGGTCAATATGTTATCTTGGGATGGTAGTAAGAAGATATGAACTATTGTAACTTGAAATTTATAGCATAAAAAGACATAGATAACCACAATATTTTGAACTCCAAGATAAAAGGGTGGTCTATATACAAAAAAAATCTAAGATACTTATAGGTGTGTTATCATCTAATCATCATTTTTTTCCCAATGAGTGTATGATATCATGCATTAGATTTGAGACTTCTCACATGGACTACATTATTAATATTATGCTTATTGAATTTCATAAAATGGTTATAATGGTTGTTGATTTTGATTATTTTTGAAATTTCCATGAAGTAATTTTTTCCTATGGTGTTTTTTAATATTATAAGCCTTTAGTTTCTAATGAGTGATGAATAAGTGTTGTTTTTTCTGTTTATATAGAAATTGAACCGATTAGATATCATAGAAACCTGAAAAACGTGGTCAAGTAAAATATGATTTCACCTAAGAAATAGGTGAATCAACATCTTGTTCATATAATTAATCTATATTTTCAATATGTTGATGAAGAAAATTGAAACAATGAAAACTTTCAAGTAGACCATTCTGTTAAATTTTAGAAATAGAAACCACTAATATTTTAGGGGGATTCATAACATGAAAATCCAAAAGTGTGGCCTAACAAAATGAACTGAATTTTTTATTTCTTTAGAAAACCAAATGATCTAAATGTCAAGTTATCAGTATACATGATAGAGTATATTACACAACAATGGTCGGATTTATTTGTTTAAGATAATGTAAACCAAATCCTTATAGGGAATACTTTGAAGAATTGTTCAACCAAATATTCTACCCCCAAACCTTCAAGATATAAAAAATGATAGATCTATTTATCCTAAAGTGAGAAAATATAATAATGGTGGAATATGAAGATATAATTTTTCTTCATAATTATCTACGAGTGAATCTTTTAATATAAGCATATTTGAGTCTGTATTATGTCCAGAAATTCAAACTAAGATAGTTATCATATATATTATTTATTATTATGAGATATTTAATAGAGAAACAATGGTGGAAAGGGATATCATTGGGAATCCTACTGGAGGAAGTAATTTTGTATCCAAGAGAATGGGTGGAAACTCTATTTATGGGAATAGGTGGAATAGAGAAACCAATATCCATAGTGGTGGATCATCTCATAATCAGACCACTAAATCGATTAACTTCCCTCCTTGAACAAGTACCATGCCTTGATGTTTCCATTGTGGTTTTTATTTGAAAATATGAATCAAGATTTTACAAAACCACCTAGATCATTTCAAAAAAATAATAAAATTGGACATTCGTATTGTTATTATTGTAGAACTCCAAATTCTTTTTCTGGAAATACCTTTCATGTGTCTTATACATCTTATTCTTTAATGAGATGATCACATCATAATAGTTCAATCCACCATAACTGAGTGAGTCGAGGTGATTCTTGGAACACTGTGACTCTTCATTAAATTTCACCATAAAACAGAATAAAGGGATAAGGGGATAAAATAAGCAGGTGTATAGAACTAAGAATATAATTATGAAATACCAACTAGGTCATTTTACTGTATGAGGAACCATTCTTCTAAACTCAACTCTTATGAATTTTATATTTCATACCGGTGTATCCCACTCTTTTATTTCTTCACTTTTGACTAATATAATAGGGTTACATACTAATATGATTCCACAAGTGATGATTATCTGACACCACCCGGGGTGTAAGAGTGTATGGAATTTAAATGTACCTCATACTCTATAAATTCAATAGATCCTAGATTGATTGGGAATTTTATGTTTTGGACATATATTCCATTGGATTAATAATGGTTATGGATTTTTCTAGTTACTTATAAGTCTTGTATTGATTTTTATGCATGAATATTAATGTTTACATCTCTTTATGAAAAAATACATCATTTTAAATGAATATTAGGATGTAAAGGTTGGATGAGTATGACCATTAGAAACAATGGTTAGAAAATTTTCTTATGAATAAGAAGAGCTCACTTTAGAGACTAATGACATGATTGATACTGAAATTTTTTCTACCATAGTATATTGATATCTATACATGTTTTCTAAATATTTCAGTCATTTTCCATGTGAAATCTAAGTAGACTGCCAGATTAATCTTCTTTCCGGAAAAAATCTTATTTCAAATCCATTATATATAATGGTGATATTAAAATTTATGGAGTTTAAAATCAAATTGGATGAAATGTAACATTAATTATTCATAAGACTTAGTAGGTCACCTTAGGATACCCTGGTTATTTTTTTCAAGAATTTAGATTGTTAGTTATGATTCTATATTGATTATCATAAGTTGAATATATAGAAACCCATACTTTTCATAAATAGATATTATATATTATTATATGAATATTAATTACATATCATAATGATCCATTCTAGAAACAAATATGACTAGAAAATTTGTAGACATGGACACATAAAAAATATTTTCATGAGAGTCTCTCATTAATTTGTTCCTAACTAGAAACCTTCTTAGACAAATATTCATAAAGACTTTATTCATAATTAGGGGAAAGGAAACATAAGAAATGGTGAGATAATATGCTCAGTAAGGTAAAATTAGGGAGATATAAATATTCACAGAAACATAACAAGATCATAAGGGTATCAAAACAAGAGAATGTCATTTGAAAACCATACCCTTCATATCAAATATCATAATCTTGATTCATGGTATAAGTATTGGTATTTTATAAGGTATGAATAATAAAGGAATTAGAGAACATGATTTATGAGATCATAAAATTGGTATAAGACATGGAATTATGTCTTGATCATTAAAAATCATTTCATTTGTAGTCAAGGTTAATTTTCACTACTATTATAGTGGATTGGGTTCACTCCCCATTCTATTAATGAAATCAAGGTTCACACCCAAGACTATCATAGTGAAAAAAGTACCATAATGAACACGGTTCTCTCCCCATTCATTTTTATTTATCTCATGAGATATCAATAATTACCCAATTCATTGAAGGGATATATTATTCCATTCCCACCCATCCTCGATTATAATGTAACAACTATCCTTGGTTAAAAAATAACCACCATAATTGATTATAACATAACCACCTTCCTTAGTTTATAAAATTACTACCATTCACATAATGAAACCCATACATATTTGTTCCATAGGATAATAAAACATTCATCATATCATCACATCATAACCCATGAAAATAAATTTGGTTTCAAAAACATTTAATCCATTCATCATCACATAACCCATGAAGAATAAATGGGTTAATAGAAAGCACGTCAACATAAAAATTAAATAGATATAGAAATATTAAGAAGGTTAATATTGGATAATCTTCCTTTTAAATCATAATTAACTTCAAATGATGTTATCATATATAAAAATTCCATTAAAAGATCACTGAAATTTTTCATGAGTAAAATAACCTTTCCAATTTGAAAATAAAATATAAAATACATATACTTCATAAATATAATGGAAAATATTTTTTTAAAAAGAATATTGTATACATGTAATGGCAGTTTCAAAAATTGGGCATTCATGATGGAAGGATATTCTATGTATGCCGTATATGTTAAAATAAATCATTCCTTTCAAATTTTTAGTAAAAATTACAATAATACCTCATTCAAAAAATGAAAAGAATAGTCATTTTAAAAAATTTTAAAAATCAAGGGTAAATATTTATTTAAAAAATAATATTATAATATTAAAAACATTATTGAACACATTTTAGAAAAACATATATTTGGAAGAAAAATATTTGTGACCAAATACTAAAACATGATCTATTTTCAATAAAAATGTTCATCTGGCCTCTTGAGTATTTATAGAGATGGAAAGAAAATGAATTTTTTTTATTTAAAAATAAATATATAAGAATAAAAATTATTTGGATTAATTATATAAGTATCATATAATTTCTTCTCATGGAAATTCAACCATAAACAATCCAGATGAAAATGGTATTAAAACATAAATCCCTTTCCTCAGGCCTGACTTTCTTCATACATGTTAGCACATAATATATAATAAAAATAGTTTTTTTCACACATATATTCCAAAACTATGATCATATATATCATACAATATATTCTTTACTTATAACCATCTATCACCTTCTTATAAAAAAATATTTATTAAAATCACTAATCTGAGTGATAACTGCTATGTTTTTCATGTATGTTTTAGTTTGGTAGTTTTAGTACATATAATTTTATCATGGTAACATAATATATAAAATGTTAATAATAAATTAAATATTATATATATTAATTATATAAATACTTATATTTATCCATAAATGTTAGAGATATAAAAATGAATTGCATCGTTGATGGAGACGATAGGTTGTATGTACGCATGAATGTTGCTTCCATTTTTGAACGGATTGAATAAAATAAAATTGAATAATAACTCACCTTTATAGAACAATTTTAATATAATATATATCATATATATTCAATGAATCCATCCTTATTACCATCCAATTAAAATGGAAATGAAAATTAAATCACATCGCTTCATGGACGTGGTAGTCCACACTTACACATGAACAATGTAATCATTTTCCAATAGTTTAGAAGGTAATAAGGTATATATGGTATTATCATTAAATAATAATAATTATATCATAAAAATAATATATAAACATTAAACCCATCATAATAACCATATATAAAATATGGTAATGAAAAATGAATTGTACCAATATGTGGAGATGGAAAGATATACATATGAACAAGTGATATTTTCACTTTCCATTTGATAGAAAAGAGGGTTCATAATGGTGGTTTGACAATCATAATAATATTTCAAATATATTTAGGATACTTATTTTATTATTAGATTAATAATATAATATATTTGAAGAAGTTAAAATAATAACTAAAAATAAAGTGATCGATTAAGATGCTTACATCTTCTTTAAAACAACTCCTTTTGATCATCTCTTAAGGGATTGAGGGTTGGTATTTTGGGAAGACCAAAACCTATTTAATGTGTATATTTGAGTGTATAATATAAATTGATAGAGTTTTTTTAATCTAGAAGGATCTAAGTAGTGTGAATAAGGGAAATTAGGGGTTCCCTTTTACTTTCAAAAAATTTATTTTTATTTCTATTCAATTGGTAACCAGTGAATTTATATTATACATGTATAAACCATAATTTTTCAAAATGTTTTTAGTAAAATTCATAACTACCAATCCAAAAAATAGGTTATATCCATCCAATAGTATATCAAATATTGTTTAAATTTGGTGTTGCGTTTAACACAAGTTATTGAAAAAAATAAAATAAACTATCTAAGAAGAAATATATTATAAATTATTGGGTTGTTACATTTTATCCCACATAAAATCAATTTCTCTCTTAAAAATATCAATTCTAATACAAAAAAACAATGATACCTCTGCATCATCACATCCTTGGGTTCCTATATAGCATCCTTAATTTTATGATTTTTCCACAAAACATTGACTAAGTGAGAAGTCTTTATTTAAAACACTTTATCTCTATGATCTATAATTTTTATTGGTTATTCTTCATAATAAACATCATTCTTCAGTTGTAAGACCTCTAAGTTCAATACATGTGAAGTATCAGGTATATACTTCCTTAGGAGAGATGCGTGGAACACATAGTGAACTTAAGAGATATTAGGAGGAAGATCCAAACATTAAGCTACTATCCTGATATGATCTAGAATTTCAAAGGGACCAATATATCTATGGATAAAAATTAAATTCCTTCCAAAATTGATAACATTTTTCCAAGTATATATCTATATGAATACATTATCACTAACTTCAAAATCTATAACTAATCAATGATTATCGGCCTAAATTATTTATCGGCTTGTGAGGCCCTTGTGTTCTATTGAACAAATATTACATTATCTTCCATATCCTTATATAGATCAGGTATTAATATATTTATCTCTCCAAATTCATCCTATTATGTTGGAGTTCTTCACTTTCTTTCATAGAGGGCATCATAAGGAGTCATCTGAATGCTCAAGTTGAAGATACTATTATAAGAAAACTTTAAAAGATGAAGGGATTGGTCATAGAAACCTTCAAAATCCATAGAAAAATACCTCAACATATCTTTTAGGCTATGAATTTTCAACTCATACTAACAATATATCTAAGTATGATAATATTTAATAAAATTCAATTCTATATCTAGGACCTGCTGAAGGCTTCTCTAGAATATTAAGGAAAACATGAGACCCAAATTAGATACAATTAGGATTAGTACTCCATTCAATATTACCCTTAAATGAATAATTGAGTAATTTTCAAAAGATAAGAATATTCTATAATGGAAATGAAGTGTGGTGAATTTATTTGTTGATCAACCACAACCCATATTGAATTGTTCCATTTAGATGTTATGGAGAGCCCAACAATGAAATCCATGGTGATGTTTTCCCATTTACATTCTGGTATGGGTAATGGTTTTAACATCCCCTTAGATATATATCTCTCAACCTTGACTTAATAACATACCAAGCACCAAGATACATACTCTTCAATAACACTCATTATGTTGTCTCGCCATAAATAGTCATTCATATCTCTATACATATTCTTTCTTCTAGGATGAATAGAAAATGATGAACTCTGAGCCTCATCCAACAAATCATTCTTCAAATATAGTATGGATGAAACACATATATTGTTTCTAAAGTTTATCAGTCAATCATAATCAAGGTTAAACTTCAAAACATTTCTCACCTTCTTTTTTATCAATACATCTTCCTTATGTTCCACTTTACACTTCACTTGGATAGATTGTTGAAAACTCATTTTAAAAAGATAAGTTATTTACACATCCATGAATATTTCCATATAAAACCTTTTTAAATCCCTAAATATCAAATATTTTATAATACTCATCGTATAGAAGTTATCATGATCCTTTTGACTCGAGGAAACTGCCTCCTTGTTCGCTTTCCCAGGGTGGTAATTTATTAATCAATCATAATCTCTAATCAGATCCAACCATCTTCTCTAGTACATATTGAACTATTGTTGTGTAAAAATATACATTAATCTTTTATGACCAGTATATATATCATATATTTCTCCATAAAGATAATTCCTCCATATCATTAATGTAAAAATTAGTACTTCTAACTCCAAATCACATGTTGGGTAATTTTTCTCATGAACCTTTAATTGGAATGATGCATAAGATATCACCATATCTTTCTTCAAGAGAACACATCCCAATACATTCTTAGATGAATAACTATATATTACAAAACCTACTCCATTACAAGATAGTGTTAGGATATGTGCACTACCAACCTTCTCTTCATATCGTTGAAATTCTCCTCACATTCATCCATACAAACAAACTTGGATCCTTTCCAAGTTAACATGGTTTTTATATTATACATCTATGAGAAATTATCCAAAACTTTTGTGATCATATCCAGAAAAAACAATAAAACAATAGATTTGTATCTTAGATGTTGGTCTAATTCAACATTCAATAACTTATATATTTGAAGAATCTATTAATATTCCCTCAATGGAGATTATATGACCCAATCATTAAACTTTCAAAAGATAGAATTAAAACTTGGTAAATTTTTCAAAAAGGAAACTCCTTCCTTATGGTTTTCATAGAAATCCTCAAGTGATTTTCATGCTCTTACTTTTTGATTGAATATATTAAAATATCATCTATAAAGACTACCAAAAATTGAAAAAGGTAATCTATAAATACTCTTTTTGTTAAATCACTAAAGATAGAAGTGGTAATTGTAAGACCAAATGGAGTCATTATAAAATCATAGAGTTCGTACCTTGTATAAAATGTTTTCTTGGGTATATCATTATTCTTGAACCTCTATTGATGATATCCAAAACAATGGTCAATTTCTGAAAAGTATTGATCTCTGTATAGTTGATCGAATTAGTCATCAATAAATGGTATAGGATACTTGTTCATGATTGTGATATTTTTAGTTATTGATAATAAATAAAGATGTTCATTGTTCCATATTTCTTCTAAATAAAAATAACAGTTGTACCCCATGGTGAAACACTTGAAAAAAAGAATCCATTTGCAAGATTCTACAGGACTTGCTTATTTAATTCATATAACCCAATCAGGTCTATTCTATATGGATTCTTGGAAATATAAATTGAACCCGTTATGAGTTCTGTTGATAACTCAACTTCACGATTTTGTGGAAGACTAGTAAATTCTTTCAGAAATACATCAACAAACTCCAGCACAATAGAAATATATTTGATATTGAGTTTATCCCAAACCATCTAAGATAAACACCCATTTTTAATTGGAATCAAGACCCATACAAAGGATGTAATTTCCATAAAATGTTCAGATTTTTCAATTCACTAACAGATGATCATGGTTTGGTTCATAATATTAAATGTAACTTAACTTCCTTATAAATTAATGTGTTCTTTATATGAATAAATCCAATCCATGAAAAAGATAAAATTGAATTCAACTAGAGGGAGAATAACAAGATTTGCAGGAAGCACATTCCCACAAACATCAACTAGAGAAAAATCATATAACTGAGAAGAAATCGTCGTACCATTAGGAGTTTTAACTTCTAATTCAATATCTAATCATTGAGTATAGTAATTAACTTTCATTGATACTTTTCCTAAGATCAAATAATGTATATTAATATTTTAGAAAACCTATTCTTGCGTCAAATTCATTATTATATCTTCAATACCTTAATAAAAAATGGTTATTATGTCTATCATGAATCTTTGGTCAGAGTAATAAAACATGAAAAATCATTTACAGTATGTCTAAACTAGGATGTATGATTTTAAATATATTAAACCATAGGTTTAACCTAGGGCATCCATGATCATTACTATAACATTAGGATACTATCTTATACTTAGAATTATTCTAAAATATCTCACTCAATTTTTATGATCCAATTTTCTAAATATTAACAAAACCTTTCTTTGATACCAACTATAGCAACCCATACATTTATTAAATAGATATTTCATCTTATTAGATGAATATTTATTACATATCAAAATTATCCATTCCAAAATCATATAAGTATGGTATATTTGGAAACTTGGACGCATAAACAACTGATTCATATGAGTATCTCATTAATATCTTCATAACTAGCCCCCTTTATAGACATATAATTCCTAAAACCTTTCTTTATAACCTAGGGAAAGGAAACATAAGAAAGGGTGAGCTCGGATTCTAAGTAAGGGTAAATAAGGGAGATATTAATGGTCACATAAACATAACATGGGTATAAGGGTATGGGAACATGAGAATAACTTTTGAAAACCATAATCTGTATATCAAATATCATAATATGGATTCCTGGAATAAATATTTGTAGTTCATAGGATATGAATAATTAATAAATCAAATAACATGATCAATGATATAATAACATTATAATAAGACATGAAATTGTAGAATAAGCATTTAAAATCATTTAATTAGTAGTCAAAGATCATTTATAATACTATTACAGTGGATTAGGTTCACTCCCTATTCTATAATAGTAGTCAATAATTACTCCCAAGATTAACATAGTGGACAAAGTCCCTTACTAAACTGGGTTCACTCCTTATTCCATTCCTTTTTATCTCATGTGATATTAATCATTACCCAATGCAATGTAGATCTATATAATTCTAGGCCCACCATTCCTTATTTATAATATAACCTTCATACTTGGTTATAATTCAACCACCATCCTTGGTTATAACATAATCAACACCCATGGATTATACCATAAACACACATAAAATAATAAAAGAAATAAATATGTTTTCCAAAATATCATAAAACATCCATTATATCATCACATAATAACTCATGAAAAGAAAAAAAGTTTCATAAACATTTTATCCATTCATCATAGAATAACCCATGTAAAATAAATAGGTTTCATAAACATATCATTAACATAATCATTAATGATGTAGATAAATAGTAAGAGTGGTTTCATTGGATCATCTCCCTAGTAGAAAATAATTAATATCAAATTATGTTATCATAAATGAAAATTATTTTAAAAGATCGCTAAAATATTTCTTGAGGATAATAACCTTTCCAATTTTAAAAAACATATATTTCTAAAATATTATGGGAAAAAATTATTTTAAAATAACATTGTAAAATTTTAATGGTAGATTCAAACCATTGAGCTGTCATTATAGTTAGAAATTATGTTCATGTCATATAAGTTAAAAGAAAACATTAATTTCCCATTATTAGTAAAAAGTCCAAAAGTGACTCATTCATAAAATAAAAATATGATTCCTTTTAAATTATTTTTTAAAAAGTTAATCAAGTGTAAAAATGTCTTTAAAAATAATAGGATAACACCAAAAACATTCTTGATTTTTTTAGAAAAAAATGGATTTAGAGGGAAATGATTCTTGGATAAATAGTAAAACAAAGTCGGTTTTCCGTAAGAATGTTTATTCGATATCCTAAGTATTTAAAGAAATATTAATGAAATGAAAACATATATTCATAAAAAAGCCATATAAAAAGGTTAATTAATTGGAATAATTAGATAAGGATCATATATTTTATTATAATGGAAATTCAACCATAAACAATCCTGATTAAAATGGTATTAAAACATAAATCCCTTACCTCAAGTTTGAATTCCTTCGTATGTGATTGAAACTTCTATAAAATAAATATAGATTTTTTGAACATGTATTAAGTATACATATTAATATGTATTATACCATATATTATTTACTTATATCTTTTTATCATCATTTCATTAACAATTATTTATTAAAATCAAAATATTGGGTGATAACTACTTCATTTGTCAGGTATGATTTGGTTTGGTAGTTTTTTTCATTTTACTTTGATCATGGTTAAATAATATATATAATGTTAATAATGACATATATATCATATATATTCATTATATAAATATTTATATTCATCCATAAAATTTATAGATTGAAATATTAATTGCATCATTCATGGAGACAGTAGGTCATGCGTACGCATGAATGTTGTTTCCATTGTTTCAAGGATTAAATGAGAGGAAGGTAAATAATAAACCACCTTAATGGAATAATTGTTGTATCAAATATATTCAATAAATATTTCCTTATTATCATCCAATTAAAACATAAATTAAAATAAAATCACATTGTTTCATGGAGGTGGTAGTCTACACATACACACAAATGATGACACCATTTTCCATGAGTTTGGAAGGTAAGAAGGTAGAAAAGATATTATCATTAAATAAGAATAATTAAATAATAAATATCATATATAAACATTAAAACCATCATAATACTCATCCATAAAGGATGTTAATGAAAAATTGATTGTATTGCTACGTGGAGATGGTAAACTATAAGTACAGACGGGCGATACTTTCACTTAACAGTTGATGGAAAATAAGGTGAATGATAGTGGTTTTATAATCATAATGAAATTTAAGTATATTTATTATAATTTAGTTATTATTTAAGGAATAATATAATTTATTTAGATGTGGTAAATGAAGAATTAAAAAATAAAGAGATTGATTTAGGTGATTACCTCTTCTTTGAAACAACTCTTTTAAATATCCTCTTAAGGTAGAGTTCGGAGGCTCAAAGTGATATGATGAAAAGAAAGTAGGGGTGCCCTTTTATAATTCTAGGGAAGGGAACTCTTGGAATTTCATAAAATATTAAAATATATTAACGAAATTTTGAATCCAAATGGTTCCAAATGGCTTATAAATGGGAAAGATATGAAATTCTTGATGATATTGTTTCCCCCTTATATTATATTAATAATTTTATGATTTTTATGTAATTTATTAAAATATTCTTTTCATAAAATATAATTATTTCTAATTTTGAAAGAATTCACTTAGTTTTAATTAAAAAACAAATAAAACGTAATAATTCAAATATAATACTTTAACATGACAATAATATGTCATATTTATCTATAAAATCAATGAAACCTGTTAAATCACTCAAATTATGTAATTTTTAAAATTTTGAAAGCATTAATTATTTTTTAAAAATATTTATATAATATTACATCAGTGTTGCGTAAAAATTTAAGGAAATTATATAATTAATAAAAAGTATAAATAAATTTCTGCCCTGAAACTAGTTTTATTAATCAAAAAATTGACACTTATATTGGTTCATAACATGCCTTTTCCTTATATGGACATAAAAGAGATATTTAAAACTATCAGAACAAAATTTCGAAACTTTATTTAATATAAATATTGTATTGTTCATTTTCATGGACAAGTGTCCATTAAATAATTAAAATTATAGCCTAAGGTGATAAGGCTTGAATTAACTTCATACAATAAGAATTTAGATGAAACAATTTATCCATATCCCTTAATTGTAACCTAGGTTAACATGATTTAACCTTTACTGGGGTGATAAATTTTTCAAAGGTTAGTATTCATATTGAAAAAAAATAAAAGGGTCATCATTAAAAAATTTGGACCCCATTAGTGGAAGAAATTAATTTTAAAATAAGCGCATAACACACAATAAAAAATGACTTTTTAGAAAAATAAATTTATAAGTATTAAATATGATTTTATTCTTATTCGATAGCTAGAAAAAAACATTAGATAAATTTTAAATTTGTGTATTAAATTTATTATATATACATTTCATTAAAATCATTCACTAAAAGTGATTTATTTAATTTATTAAGATAAAAATGTATGTGCACATAAAAATAGTTTCCTAGAAAAATATCTCTTTTACTTTAAAATGATTTTATTTTAATTTAAAATAAATTTTGAATCAATGAATTTATTTTATACATGTAAAAATCATAAATTTTTATAATTTAGTTATAATTATTCATAATCACTAATCCAATGGATATGTGATATTTTTCGAATAGTGTAACACCATGCTCCTCCTTGTTGTCTTAATAAGTGATGGGTGTTCGACTATACCTTGGGTGACATACCCAAGATGCCAATGGCTGGAAATAAATGTTAAGGGATTCATAAAAAATTGGGGGGGATATTTTCTCTTTTAAAATAAAACAACAAAAAGATAAGAAGAAACCAAACAAGGCAATATATGATGCATGAGTACTGAAATATAAATCCAAGAAAACCAATCCAAAACAAACCAAACCAAACTAAACTATATCATAGTACAAAGATGAAACTAAAACCAATAAAACTAAAATAAAACCAAGACACCAACTTAGGAACTCCCAATCAGCTCCATGATCCATCTCAACCACCCATGTCCAAGGTATCATGATGCATACCTAAATAATTGGGTTACATTGGCTTTATCTAAACCATGATATATAATATCTAAAAATTCATAAATGTTCCAAATAAGGGGGTGAGTATAAAACATAGTAGTATTTCCCTAATGACTCTCCAACTCATTTCACTAAGATAAAATATGTTAGAACATTTATATAAAATAGATTGAATTAATATAAATTAGTTTATATCAAATCCAAAACAGTTTTCCAAACCAAAAAAATTTCCAATGAATGCAACCAAAGAAGTCATTAAAAGATTTCAAAATTCCATTTGGAATACCCATACCCCACATCCACACATTAATTACTAGGTGAAACATCCATACTCATGAGCAGGCTCTCTTTATTCTACCAATTCGTCACAAGGTAACCAATACCAAGTGCCCCAATGTCACATTCCCCTTCCACAAGGTCACATAATTGTAAATAAACTCAGGATAACCTTGTATGAAAAATACCATTCCAAATAAACAATTTCAATCCATTTCAATAAGAAAATTATTTTATTGGAAAAATTTCTACGAAACTTTTCCATGCATCAGAACCAAACTAAAATTTTAAAATCATCATTTTAAAATCATGAACCAAATGCATTTTCCACAAATAAAACCATTTTCCACCATTTCACAAAACCATAACTAAAGAATATTTCCATAAAGAATCACACATCAATTTCATAATTCAATACAATAAATTAAATCAATTTAAAACTAGGCCTTTAATTTCTAATCAAGATGATTCAAGATAGAATCTACATACCTCGCAAAACTTGGTGAAACTAAAGAACAACACAAAACTCAAAAAAAATTCCTTAAAACTCTTAGAAAAGTCCTTAGATATTGTTTTATACCTTATAAATAATTATAACCCATCATTATTGGAATAAAAAACATGAATCTATCCCCAAATGATTAAATCCAACAAACTAATAGAGTGAAGAAGAGGAAAACTAAGGAGAACAATGAAGAATAGTCACTTGATAATAAAGCTAGCCTCCAATGAACCTAGATTCAACTAGGAATCACTCCCTGATTAAAAATAATGGTATCTATAGCCTTGGGGGGAATAGTAATTTGGGTTATGAACTGTTTAGGGGTAAAAAGAGTCATAGTGGGTAAAATAGATCAGATTCATAATTTTCAATTCTAATTTTTAACGGTGAAAGGTTAGGGTGTATGGTTAGGAAAACTATGCACTAACCATGCATGATCCACTGCCTCTAAACCCAAATCACATGGTTTGATCACACAATTAGACAAACTATTCACCAACCATGCTATTTCTCTCTATAAATTCTTGAATAGTTTCTCCTAGGATGTCATATGGTTTGGAAAAACTATGCTCTTAAATGAGTTCCGACCTAGTGCCCACTATTTTAGTTGCATGGTTTCTTGGGAGGTGTTACACAGTTTCTAGTAACTTTGATCAAACTTTTATCCTCTAGAAAAGCCTAAAAACATTTAAAATCTCTTCCAAACCTACGAAAACATATCCCAATTACATTATATACTTAAAATACATAAATAAATGGTTAAGTACCTAAATTCGAGTGGTGTTCATTCTCCCCACCATTGGACATTCCATCCCTAGAAAGTCAAAAACCATCATTGGTCTGAAAGATCTCTGGATAGTACTCCACCATTTCTTTCTCACACTCCCACATTTATTCATTAATCTAGCTATGATTCTATAAACCCCACACTAGACCGATTATTTTCCCACACAATAAATTCTATTACCTATCCACAATCTGCATTGGTGCCTGAACTAATGTAGAATCTAGATCTATGTTAACATGATCCCATAAAATCACATGGTCAGGATCAGGTTGATACTTCTTCAATTAAGAATCATGAAACACATTATGCACTAAACTAGACCTTGGTGGCAAAGTTAACCCTTAGAAACTCATTCCAGTATATCAAAAGGTCCGATGTATTTAGGATATATCCTACTTCCCAAAAAGATGATTTTCAATCCATTGAGATATTCTCATGAACACATGATCACTCACCTCAAACAAAAATAGACATTAATGATGATTTTAAAATGATTTTTTAAGACTTTGAGTTATCTCCATCCTCTTTCTAATTAATTGAATCTTCTATTGTGTATCGTGCACAAGACATGGTCCGATCAGTAAAGTCTAACCTGTTTTCACCCAAAAAAGTTTATAATGACAAGGAATCCCATAAAATGATTCAAAAGGATCCATATGTATCAATCACAGATAAATATTGTTTGTATGAGAACTCCACTAATGGTATTTGACCCTTCTATAATACAAAAAAACTATTAAACTATCCCTAATCATATCCTATAACATTTGTTTCATACTTTCATATTGTCTATCCATTTGAGGATGATAAACCATGGTAATAATAAACTAATTCCCAAGATATTTCTATAAGGATTTCCATAAATGATATGTACACCATTCCTTTTTACTACTTATAATATATATAAATTTGAAAAGTATCCCACCATATTTTTTTAATTAATAGTTTTGAAATGATCCAACTTTTTGAGATGATCCAATATCACCCATATAAAATCATATCTCAGAACCATACTTGGTTGAACAGTAACAAAATCCATTATTATCTTCTCCTGTTTCCACATAGAAATTGGTAAAGATTGTAGAAAACTTGTTAGTTGATGGTGATTTTACTTAACTTGATGATAGGTGAGGCATTTAGAAACAAACATAGCCACATTTATTTTCATCCCAACCCACCAATATTATACTTTTAGTTACTTATACATATTTACTACTCCAAGATGAACTGCCCATCTTGAATGGTGGTAAGCGTGAAGAAGTTATTCTGGGAAAGACAAAGGTACACACATTCAATATCGAAACCATAACATTGATATTCTGTAAATATTTTTTCTCTCAATGGTCTCCCTAACACTGAGTTTTGAACTTATATCAAAACATTGAGAATCATATGAATGTGTCTCTTTAACCTTCTCAACCAAATCAGGAACAAAACAAACCAAGAAGAAAACAACAACACTACCTTGATCTTCACAATCTAAGTGCATGTTGGCAATCACTGAAATGAGTTTCCATTGATGTGAATCCTCTTTCATAAATTTACTCTATGACTTATTTATTAATTCATATGCCCCAAAATTTTCTATACTCAGTGTAAACATTAATTTAATGTCAAACATTTAGAGATACTTCATCCATATTCCTTGTCTCAGATTCAAATATCTTTATGAGAAAATATATTTCAAGTTCTTATGATCCATAAACCACAAAAATTTATTACCAAAGCGATAAATATTCAAAGTCTTCAATGTATGGACCACTATATCAAATTCCAAGTCATGTTTTGGGTATTTTTTTACATAAAACCATAACATCTATGAGCCATAAGCAACAAAATGATCTCCCTATATGAGAACAAACCCCAAATTAGATCTTGAAGCATAAAAATAAACCACATAACCTTGTATTTTTTAATCAAGATCAATATCAGTTAATATATAAGGTGAATTTTAAGTTCTTGAAAATACATCTGACATTAAATGTTTGATTGGAATGAAACAATTTTCCTTTTCAATGTTTTCATTGGTGAATTTATTCATGAAAATTCATGAACAAAACATTGGTAATAACCATCCAATCCAAGGAAACTATGAATCTCAATGAAATTATTTTGTGGTTTTTGAGATATCACAACCTCTATATTTTCTAGATCCACAAAAATAAATTTTTTAGAGATAATGTGGATAAGGAAACATACCTCTTATATCCAAAAATTACACTTTGAAATTTTAGCATACAGGTGATATCTCACAAGATACCCAACACTATCACCAAGTGTTTCTTTTTATGAACCCTTGTCCTAGAATACACTAGTATGTTATCCACAAATACCACCATAAAATAATATAGATACCTTGGAAATATCTAAATCATCAATTCCATAAATCAGGTTGGTGAATTTTTAATTCCAAAAGGCATAAACAAATATTCATAATGGCCATATCTACACCTAAATGATATCATTGGAATATTCTCCTTACAAACCCATTGTTGGTGATATTATAGCGACCTAGGCTTAACATACATGGATATTACGTCTGTTTAGATGAATATTCAGAACATTACAATGATACACTCCTGAGGACCGTAATAGTTTCATGTCTTTGGAAACATGGAAACAAAATCTTCTATTATGGTGAAAGATATTCAACATCTTCTATAAAGATCTCCACCATTAGTACGTCTACCTAAAAATTTTCTTTGTAACATGAGGAAAGGAAACATAAGAAAGATGTGAACTCAAATGATCAGTAAGGGTAATTAAGGGAGATTTGTAAGCATAATCATGAGCATAATGGTATGAGAACATGATCATGAAAAAATAAGATCATGACCTGCATAACAAAGATCATATACATGAATCATGGAATATATTATGGCAGTTCATAAGACATTAATCATAAGAAAATAATGAACATAGGTCAAGAAATCCTAACACTAGAATAAAACACAAAATCATTGTAGACACATAGGCATATAATGATTTCCATAGTAGCCAATGCACCACTTCCAAGACCATCTTAGTAGTATGGGTTCGCTCATCATAACATCTTATTAGTCACAATTCACTCTCATAGTCATCTTAGTAGAATTATTTCACTCCTTATGAAATATTAATAGTCATAGTTCACTCCCATGGACACCATAGTAGTAAAGGTTCACTTCCAAGATAATCTAAGTTTATCTCAAGAGATATAAATATTTACCCAAAACATCAGAGGGAGATATAGGTCCCACCCATCTCATAATGAAATCATACTTACATGTTCCACAAGATCATTAAAAATAATAACATAACCCATGCAATTAAATGGGTATCATAATCATGTAAACATATCATAACCTCTGGGAAGTGATACAGGTTTTATAATCATTTCATTAAAATCATAACCCATTAAAATAAGTGGGTTTCTTAAACATCATACCATTAAAACATAAACCATTAGGAAAAATAATATGAATGGTATTATTGAACTATAACAAATTATGTCATCATAGGTGGGTAAGTATTTTTAATGATCACTTAGAACATGAATTTTACTTAAAAATAACTTTTTAAAACATAAAACATTTTCAAAAACCCTTTTCATTATACCCACTATGAAAACATATAAAGGAATCAAGAAAATAATTTAAAACACTTCTGGAGGAAAATATCCTTTATTTGAGGAATAAGTTTTCTTTTCATAAAATGTCATGAAATATTAAAAGAAAAAATTTTATTTGAAACTAAAAATATATGCTTGTATGGGAAGCTTCAAGGAAATAAGGCTTTATGAAAGCATAAAAACATGTTCAAGTCATATAAGTTAAAATAAAGCATTCTTCTCATACATTTACCTAAAAAGTCAAAAATTACTTCATTTGGAAATGAAATAAAGATTAATTTAAAACCACAGAGTAAAAAAGTCAAAATGGGTAAAAATTACTTAAAACATCCTTATGATAATAATAAAACATTTTAGGAAAACATTTTTAGAAAACATCGACACAAATAAATATTACCCAACGGAGGCATAAAAGGAAACATTACCAAATATGAAATCATATGAACCATGTAAAAAAATTATAAGAATATATAAATATCATAATATTTTGGATAAGACTCATAAAACAAATTCATGGGTTGTATATAAACCATTTAGAAGAAACAAGTAGTGTATGAGGCATGTATCTCATAAAAATAAAGGAGAGACAAAAATAATACCTTACATAAAACCTCAAAAATATTCGTTTTGAAATTATTTTAATGAAATTAAATATAATCATAAAATTTTCTTTATAATATTTTATATACATATAAATATATATGTATGATAATACCAAGAATATTAAAATGGAGAAAGGATTAATTCTTTAAACATTCAAAGCATCCCATACCACTTTGAACATTTAAATAATATGATCAATATCATAAAATTAATATTTAAATACCATGAAGATAAATATATTTATGATATCAAATATAATAAGAGAACTAAATACACCACACACAATAAAATGGTGGTGAATATGGCTTATATCTCATGAAAATTAAAAGTGAGACAGAATTCCCTTACCTTAAGTCTGATACTCTCGGTATGTGTCTAAAACTATTGTATGATGGTTTTAAACATATTTTTAATTATAAAATAATAATAATAATATTTATGATATCATATATGATTCTTTTATGGATTTATATTACCCTTTTATTAATAATTTTCATGTTAAGCCAACATTTCAGGTAATAATCGCTTTCTTTATTGTACGTATTTTGATTTTTTATTCTTAATCATATCACATATATCATGATTTACTTACTTAAAAAATTTAAAACATGATTTATATATCATATATATTTAGAATATAAATAAATATAATAGAGATATATATGAAATGGAATACATCATTCATGGAGATAGTAGGTCGTCCGTACGTATGAACATTGTTTCCGTTTTCTTATCGTATTGAATGGAAATAAGTGAATGAAATATGTGTACATACATACATATATATATATATTATTCTATTATAATTATTATATCATATATTTTATACTTATTAATAACATATATAATTTTTATAATCATCCTTGAATGGTGAACATTGAAGATGAATCTCATCGCGTCTTGGAGATGGTAAGCCATACGTACGCACGGCCGATGATATCATTCCATATTGGTAAGGGGTTGGGAATTGGATGGAATATGAATTATAAAAAAACAATTTTATGTAATATTTATTATTTAAATCCTTTATATTCATCACTATACCCATTGAAAAAAATTATACATGAAAACAGTTTACACCACGATGTGGAGACGATAAGCCATTTGTACGCATGCATGGTGATATTGTTTTTCATAAGATGGGTAAAAGGAGGAATATGGTTGTACCATAATCATAAGAACATATCAGAAAATATTTTATTTATTATTTATTACTTTGGTATGAAAACAACGTAGAAATAGGATGTATAAGAAGAAAAGAACTTTGAAAGAGGTGATAAAACAATTACCTATTTTTCAGGTATCTTCTTTTGATTTTTACAAAAGGAATCATTAGGATGTCTTTTATACCAATGTATGGCCTCTATGATGTAGTTATGGAATTTTTTAGTGTAAATGGACTGGTTTTGGCCGATCCAAATGGCATTAGAGGTGTAAATTAATGAAAGCGAGAAGTTCCCTTTTATAAGATAGGGGTAACTTTAGGAAACTCTTAAAATATTAAATTAATATAAATTAATTTTCAATTAAATATGGATCCAAAATATGTTGATCCAAGTATGAGATGATAATGGGTATAAATATTATCATACAATGAATTTTATACATGTTTAGGTTATAACATTAACCTTATTGTTTGGATTTGACCCTTAGTTAAACAATTTAATTTTTACTATGATAGCTTGTATTTTTATACAATAGGGTTAATATGGTTACTATAAAATTCCAAACGAACCCCAATTGGATCATTTATGAAATATTTAACAATATAATTTTTTTTGTATGAACCTTGTATTTTTATGAATTTTATAACATTTAATAAAATATTATTTATTTTAAAGTATCATTTATGTCTATTTTGATACTATTCAATATTTTCATTTTAAAAAAATATCAAAACAACATGATAACTTCATAAAAATACTTCCTATATGTCACTAAAATTTCTATGTTATCTATAAAATTATTGGATGTCATTAATTAAGTAATATTATATTTATTTTAAAAATTTTGACATCATTTATTCGATATCTCAATTAATTAAACAATTACTGCATCATTATTGTTCAATAATTTTATTATATTAATTATTCTCTAAAAATTAATAATAAATTATCATTATGAGTATAAATTATTTTTATTTAAAATGGTTAATTATATTATAATTTATCTTATTTATAACCCTATATAAAAAATTATTTAGTTATTTAATTTTGAATATGACTCTTTTATCTCCTCTTTAAATAAAATATAATAAATTTCGTAATCTGACACGAGTGGATTAAATAGGATCATATTTTTTACCTGTGGTTTATTTGGTTCTATAAACACATATCCAATGTAATTAGGACATGTTTTAGGGTAATTTTATATTATTATAATATTATTTTTCCTTTAATTATACTATTTACCTTTAACTGTGGTAAATAAAATTTAAAAGTTTCTATTGACAAAAAAATTATTTTGATCATATTAGATCAAATTTTTTATCCTAATTAAAACCATATGTGTCCATTTTTTAAAATTAAATTCATAGAAGTGGTAAAATTATGTTTACTATTAATCTCGAAAATGTGGCTAGAAGGTGGGTAAAAGAGACGTTCAAAAGTTCTTTAATTTTTTATATCTAATTCTATTCTACAAATGATTCCAATGGCCTACATTGAATTAATATATTTATTATTTATCTAGTGTGACTTTAATATCAATTTAATGTAAAAATTATTATTTTAATGAAAAAGTCGGTTTTTAACTACTATGCAGGATTTTTCACTATTCATCAAAAATTGAAACTTTTTAGAAAAATACAAAAAATTCACCCTAAGATAATTTCATCATTATGAATTAAAAAATGAATATTATTTTATCAAATTTAATTTCTAAATTTTTATAAAATTACTTTCATTATTATAAGTGGTTCATTTGAGAAAATGATGTTTTTAAACATAGAATGACTTTATCAAAAATCATATCTTTCATTATCAATATATTTTATTTATATAAAAAAATTTAGAAAATATTAATATTCATATAACTATGTTTAATTTCTAGGTTATGATTATCTAATTTAATTAATTAATTATATGTGTGTGTGTGTGTTTGTGTGTGTGTGTTTCATAGAAACATAGTGTTGCGTGCATGGTATGCCAATTCGGTGTTGCTTGTAGTGAAATCCAAGTTGGTATTGCATGTAGCATATGAAAAATCGGTATTGTGTGTTAAATGAATGTTTGACTTAGTGGTTTAATATATATATATATATATATATATAACTATTTCTTATGTCACGTGAAATGAGAAATATAGAAAAGGTAAATTAATTCAAAAATAATAATTCGCAAAATCTCCAGGTGTTACATTCTACCCCACTTAAAATGAATTTTCCCTCAAAATTTGTCTTGGTCGTCAATGGTTTAATACTTGAATGTTTCATTCATAGATACCATCATCGTAAAAATGGATACAAAAACTTCCCTTAAAATGGAAATTTGGATCCATAATGGTTACCCAAAGTAAGATATAACTGGGTTTTCACATAAGATAACATAGGTTGGGAGTTGAGATTGGACATGAAGGAAAAGCGTAAAAATTTATAGGTAGTGATTGAGCTCATCAATCACAAACAAGTGAATGGTCCGAGGAATTTTCAGGGCCTCAAATTCATAAATCTGTGATGATTCCAAAATCCATTGGTTCAACAAAATTTAGGTTATTAGGATAACATTTTTTTCACTTTTAAAACGTTGAGTAATTATTGATAAATTTCTATAAACAATATTTCATTCTTGGGTTTTTCTTTGAAAAAATTATAATACATCCATTTCCTAATGGAATGAATGTCCATAAATTAACTTTGATAATTAAAGCACTAAAAAAAATTAATGGATCTTAAGGCCCATAAAAGAATAAAAAGTCTAATTATTTGTCTCTAAAAAAGAAACATGGATTAATCTATAGAAATAAAAGTAACACTATTGGTTCATCATGAATATTTATTCAAAAATAATAATTATACATTAACCAGGACATCACGTAGGCTAGTGGTAGGCATGAAACCCTTATCTTCCTTCGGTCATGGGTTTCGGAATCATGGCCTTACTGGACAAGATTGGTTTTCACCAGACATACATGATGCCCTTTTTTTAAAACCACACTAATATAATATATAAGATTGGAATACATGAAGTAATTTTAATCACTCGTTATCCTTTTATCCAAGGTTTTCAGCACAAACTCATTGCAAAAATACTTCCTCCAAGTTTAACTTTAGTCTTTCATGACGGTTAACCATATAACACATCTCATGGATGAAAAAAAATCCAAAAATTTAGAAATAGATTCACAAAATCAGATTAACATTGATTCCCCTATATATCACAATGTAGCTCTTGGATTTCACATTCCAAACATGTGAATACCCTCATCATATATTCTCTTGAAACATGGTAACAACCTGAATTACCATAAATCCTTTTGGAAAACATGCAAGCTTACTTATACCAAAAGTTTACTGAATATATTCCTTAAATCCAATAATTTTTTAACATCATATATGATAACATATACTACCTTGTCAAAATGTTTTTATTTACTTCCAAGGTAATCGGTATCATCTAATTTATATATTCATATCAAACATATCTTTATTTAAACATCACTATCTTAACATAAGTAATGTATTAAGTGTTATATTTCCCTTAATAATAATTTCGACATCACTTATCTAGTCCATCATAATCATTAAACATATTCATGTAAATACTCAAATAAAAACACATAAAGTGAGAAATCAATATATATTTAATAATAAACACTTCAATTATTCCACTTCAATGATTGTTATGGAATAGGTCCTTCCTTAACATGGAATTAAATTCTTAGGTCATGGAATTGAGTTTCATAATGCCCACATTCTCCACAGATAAGGCATTGCACTCTAAGATAGTCCATCACTCTATCACCTTTTTTCCCACATAGATAACATCTTCTCCTCCATTTGAGGTACTCCTCAAGGTTCTTCTTCCCTTTTTTCTTGACATGTAGGAAGCTTAATCTTCTTTCCTATATGTTTCTCACCATGTGAACATGCATAAAAATTAATCTTCCTCTTATTTTATGAATTATAAATACAACTAAAGATCACTTTTCTAATCATATATCACAATAACTAATTTTTAATAATAATAATATTTTTCTCTCAAGTAATTATAGAATTTCGTTTCTCATAGTCACCAATTTTTCCATCCAATTCAATGTTAACCCAATTCCTTATGGTTCCCTTCATTTATTAAAACCGGAAATCATAGTATAAGAAATATTTATAATAATGAGTAACCACATAATAATAAAAATTCACTTATACGAATTCTAACTTATGACACCTTCTTTAATCTATGATACCTTAGGTTCACCCTAGGATATTGATAGCCAAATTATATTCTTATCCTTCATAATTTTTCATTAAGATATTATACATTTCCAAAGAATATCCCCCAAGAGTGTCAAACTAGGTGTGCAGCAAGGCCTATTGTCTAGTACTAGATTAACACGAGTCAATCTTGGAACATATTGTCAGAGTTGTTTATCCTATGTACATATGTTCGAAAGAAAATCCACTTTTTGTATCAAGACTGAGATGTATTTCTTAGAAAACACTCACTCTATCATTTACCAAAAATTCCAATACATTTTCTTAAATATAAACTAATCTGTATAATTATCCTTAGATACATCCCTATACATATCCTTAGAAATATACCTAGGGATCTCAATAATGTTTTCCCATCCTAGTTTCCAAAGGTTGAATAAACATTTCCTTTGATACCAATTGTAGCAAACTAGGCTTAAAATACATGAATATTACATTATTTTATATGAATATTCAGTACATTACAATAATAAATGTCTAAGGACCATAATAGTTTAGTGTCTTTGGAAACATGTAAACAAAATATTCTATCCTGGTGAAAGATCTTCAACATATCTCCTAAAGATCTCCACCTTCGTTACTTGTACCTAAAACTTTTCATCATAACATTGGGAAAAGTAACATAAGAAAGGGGTCAGCTCAAATACTCAGTAAGGGTAATAAGGGGAGATATGTAAGAATAATAATGAGCATAAGGGTATAAGAACAAGATAATGAAAATAGAAGATCATACCCTATATAACAAAGATCATATATATTAATCATGTCATAAACAATGTTTGTTCATATGACATGAATCATAAGGAAATAAAGAACATAGGTCAATAAATCCTAACATAGAAATAAAACATGGAATTTTGGTAGACACATAGGCATATAATGATTTCCATAGAAGCCAAGGAATCAATGATAAAACCATATTAGTAGTATGGGTTCACTCCCTATACTATCATAGTAGTCATTTTTCACTCCCATGACCATCTTAGTAGCTTGAGTTCACTCCTCATACTATATTAGTAGTCACAGTTCACTCTCATGGCCATCTTAGTAGTTAAGGTTCACTCCTAAGTCCATATTAGTTTATCTCATGAGATATAAATCTTTACCCAATTCGTCATAGGAAGATATAGGTCTCAAACGTCTCATAATTAAATCATACATACATGTGCCAAAAGATCATTAAAAATAATAACATAACCAATGAAATGAAGTGAAATGGGTATCATAAAAATGTAAATATATCGTAACATGTGGAAAGAGATATAGGTTTCATAATCATTTCATCAAAATAATACCCCATGAAAATAAGTGGGTCTCTTAAACATTATTCCATCAAAACATTAACAATTTAGAGAAATAATATGAATGGTATTCTTGATCTATAACCAAGTATGTAATCATAGGTGGGGAAGGATTTTTAAAGATCACTTGGAACATGAATTTTACTTAAAAATATCTTTTTAAAAAATTAAAAAAAATTCAAAACCCTTTTCATTGAAACCACTTTGAAAACATATAAAATAATCATGAAAATAATTTAAAATAGTTCTCGAAGAAAATATAACTTCTTTGCTGAAATAGTTTTATTTTATTAAAATGTTGACTAATTTTAAAAGAAATCATTTTATTTGAAACTAAACATGTAAGATTGTTGGGTAAGATTCAATGAAAATAAGGAGTTAATGAAGAGTAAAAATTTTTTCAAGCCTTATAAGTTAAAATAAAACATTTATCTCATACATTTACTAGAAAAGTAAACATTTACTTCGTTTGGAAAATGAAATAAAGATTCTTTTCAAACCATGTAGTAAAAAGTATAAAATGGGTAAAAATTATTTTAAACATCCTTTTGAGAATAATAATATATTTTATGAAAACAATTTATTAAAACAATGATATAGATAAATATTACCCAATGGATACTTAAAAGGAAACATTCCCAAATATGGAAGAGATTGTGTAATAACTTTATAATCAATAGAATTGTATTCACCATGTAAAAAAGAAGATTATAATAATATCTAAATATCGTAATATTTTGGATAATACTCATCCAATGGCCCAAAGGCCTTCATTTTTTTATTGATTTTGATAATCCACATTTCAAGGGGTGAGGTGGAACCCTTACAATGCACGTAGGTGTAAGTATTACATGGCTCGTAGGCCTTAGAGGAATTCATTGCTTGTAGGATTCAAAGGTTACATACAACCTGGACTAACTACTTGGAACTGCTCCTCCCTAGCATCTTCATTGTGAAATCAGCTCTCCACCTTCACATGGCTATTCGGCTAGGCTATCCCATGCATGCACAGGCTTGTATAGATGATAGGTTCCATACCCTCTCATTCTTGAAATCTGTGTAGCTTCTTCTATGGGGAATGTTCCTTGCTCATCCTCTTATAGAGCTTGTGCCTTGTAGGTTTTCTGGTTTGCATCTACACTTAAGGTGGCCCGAAGTCCTTGAGGTGGCCCAAAGGCCTTACTATCCTAAAGGATTTGGTGTCCCGAAGGACTTAAAAGAATTAAGGACCAAATCGGTGGCCCGAAGGCCCAAACGGGGGCAAATTCCTGGCAGCTACAGTGCCTACTACAGTACTGCTACAGTACCTCAAAATTGTGCATCCGCCTAGATTTGATCTCGGGTCACCTGGATGCACTTAAGAGTCATCACCAACTGGGATGACAGTCATGTTCTTGGATTATACTGATAAAACAAATTCATGGAAGTATGTACACCATTTAGAAGAAATAAGTAGTGTATGAGGCATGTATGTCACAAAAATAAAGGTGATACAAAAATAAACCCTTACATAAAACCTTAAAAAAGTTCCAATCAATTTTTTTTGAAAAAAATTAAAAATTTTCATAAAATTTTCTTTATAATCCTTTATATAAATATAATTAAATATGTATGATGATACAAAGAATATTTAAATGGAGACAGAATTAATTTTTTAAACATTCAAAGCGTCCCATTCAACTTTGAACATTTAAATAATATGCCCAATATCTTAATATGAATCATCAAATACTTGAAGATAAACATATTTATGATATCAAATATAATAGGTTCAGTGCATACACCACACACAATAAACTGGTGGTGAACATGTCTTATATATCATGAAAATTAAAAGTGCGATGAAATTCCCTTACCTTAAGTCGGATACTCTTCGTAGGTGTCCAAAACTCTTGTTTAATGATTTTAAACATATTATTAACTAATAACTGAATCATAATAATATTTATGATATCATATATGATTTGTTTATGTATTTATATTACCCATTTATTAATAATTTCCAATTTAAATTAAGATTTTAGATAATAATCGCTTTCTTTATCGTACGTGTTTTGACATGTTATTTTTGATCATATTAATTAAATCATGATTTAATAACATCAATAATGTATAAAATTATTTATATCTCATATATATTTTTAATATAAATATATATAATAGAGAGAGATATATGAAATGGAATACACCATTCATGGAGACTATAGGTTGTACTTACGCATGAATGTTGCTTTCGTTTTCTTATCGTATTGAACGGAAATAAGCGAATGACATATATATACACATATATATTATTCCAGTTGCATTATTATTTAATATATTTCATACTTATTAATAAAATATATATTTTTTATAATCATCTTTGAATGGTGAACATGGAAGATGAATCTCATCGCATCGTGGAGACGATAAGTCGTATGTACACACGTGTGATGATATCATTCCATATTGGTAAAGGGTAGGAAATTGGATGGAACATGAATTATAAATAAAAAATATTATGTCATATTTATTTTTTAAATCATTTATATTCATCTCCATACCTACACAAATAAATTATACATAAAAAACAGTTTACACCGCGCTGTGGAGAGGGTAAGCCATAGGTAAGCACGCATGGTGATATTGTTTTTTTCGGATGGTTAAAATAGGAATATGGTTGTCCAATAATCATAAAAAATCTCATCATATATTAGATGCTGGGTTTATTAATTTGGAATGGAAACAACCTAGAAATAGGAAGTAGAATAAGAAAATAACTTTGAAAAAAATGATAAAACAATTACCTCTTTTTCAGGCATCTCCTTTTGATTTGTACAAAAGGAATCATTAGGATGGTTTTTATCCAAAATTATTGCTATTAGAATTTAGTGAGGGATATTGGGATAGGAAATGGGTCACGAACCATCTCCCAGGGCCCATGTCGTGACTTCCCCAAGCCCACCTTTCAAAGGCCAGGGGCTGGTGACTAGAACCGAAAAAGCATATCCCTAATATGGGAAGGCATTGCCTTTTTACCATACAGACACACAGTTCAAGAACAAAACAAGAAGAAACTACATAGACTAGAATGGAACTTTATATAACCAAAAATTAAACTACTGTAGTAAAAAAGTGTACTAAAAGTAAATGGGCCAGAATACAAGCCCAACTAAAAAGTCTCAAGTTCAACTGAAAAGTACAAATACAAGTGAAAGGTACAAAATAGATCATGGATTGTCCACTGAGGATCCTACCTGAAGGGTAGGTACATCTCATGATTAGTAGTCCCTGCGTCACGTCACACTAAAAGGTCCAGTACCAAGTATTGTCCAGTCTTAGATTTAAGCATAGTCCAGTCCTAGATCCCTCAGCCTTGATCAACACTGTACGTCGTCTGCACAAGACACAACAAGGTGCTGGTGAAGCCAGTGTAGGAGTAAGTATAACGATACTCAGTAGGGACCCCAAGACCCTCGTAGGTCTCCTAGAGTTCGAAAAAGGAAAAACCACAAAGCACGAAGAAATAGACATCAAATCTACTTAGGTAAATTCTCATACATATACCTAAGTTATCAAGATATACTCATCTCACATAAGAGGGAAGAATACCACAAAGGTAACACCATGAAGAGAGAAGTACCACACATGTAACACCACAAACGTTGAAGTACTGCAGAGGTAACACCACGAAGGTAGAAGTACCACACAGGTAACACCACAAAGATAACACCAGGAAGGTAACACCACGAAGGTAGATTTACCACACAGGTAACAATACAAAGATATAAGTACCACACAGGTAACACCACAAAAATAGAAGTACCACACGTGTAACACCACGAAGATAACACCACGAAGGTAACACCACGAAGGCAGAAGTACCACACAGGTAATACCAAAAAGATATAAGTACCACACAGGTAACACCACAAGGATAGAAGTACCACACAAGTAACACCACAATGATAGTATTACCACATGGGTAATACCACGAAGATAGAAGTACCACACAGGTAACACCATGAAGATAGCACCATTAAGGTTGAAGTACCACACAGGTAACACCACAAAGGTAAAATTACCACACAGGTAACACCATGAAGAAAGTTTACCACACAGTTATAGTACCACATATCACAACCTCAATCAAAAGCACAAAGTGAAGATAGCTCACAAAGGGTCTCATCTCAAACCAGGTTTTCAGTGAGGTGTAGAAATACAAATGATTAGTCGTGAAGCTAGATCATCTTATTCTGCCAAGAGGCACTACTTATGACCATACGGAATTTGAAAAACACAGGATCGATAAGTACTAACCCCCGCAGTGATCCACATAGGATCCGACCCACCCATGGTCGATAGGTGACTAACCCCCGCTGACCCACACAGGATCGGTATGCGCTAACCCACACAGGATCAATGAGCGCTGACCCACACAGGATCTGACCAATACAAGATCAGTATGCGCTGACCCACATAGGATCGTTGAGCATTGGACCACATAGGATCTGGCCCACACGGGATCGGTATGTTCTAACCCACATAGGATCACTGAGCATTGAACTCCTTATGATCTATCCCCAACCTCCACCTCACTGCCAGCCACTGGATTACTCACACCTGGTGCACTCGAGTTCCGTGCAATCTTCCCTCGAGATATTGTCTGTACCTCGACCATCACTAAGCTCCATAAAGGAGTAACCCAAAGGACCACTATGTCGAAGGGTTCCAATGTGACAGACGGTGCGTCATTCAAATGCTCAGTCTGTGAGTTATAAGCATTTTAGCTCCAGGGGCCCGGTTGGATTTAGGTTCGATCCAACCCGACCGTACTCCAACTATCTCCAAAACTCAATAGGAGTAAACCAAAAAGGACCATCTCGATCCAAGGATCCCAACACTAAATATGGTTCATCAATCAGACATCATGTTCTCAAGATATGGCCCTTTATGTGATTCTGGGCCCGGTGGGGCCTAGGTCTGGTCCGTCCCGGTCGGACTGACCCTGACCGACCTGGTCTGGGCTGGGCCGCAATAGACTTGGGCCACTAGGCCGAGGTCTGGCATGGCCCGCAAGGGAGGCCCGACCAGAATAAGGTGGCCTGATGGGGCGGCGGTCCAGTCCGAGGGCGGCGACCTGCTCCGAGGGAGGAAGCCCGATCGAGGGCAGCTGCCCAGCTGAGGGTGGCGACCCGACCGAGGGTGGCAGCCTGGTCGAGGGTGGTGGCCCAACTGAGGGCGGGCGGCCCAGTCGGGAACTACAACCCGATTTGGTCCGATGCAGGGGTGTGTAACCCCCTGGTCTCCCGGATTCCCGAACGGCCCGGAGGCCATTCAGTTGGCGAAGCGGCGGCCCCGCAAGGGTGCCGATCTATTTCTACGGAACCTGTCGGTGGTGGGTTTGGCCTCCGTCATGGCTTAATTCATGGCTTCTGTTCACCGGCGGCATAGCGATCATGCCGCCTCCCTTCTCGTGGCTGGATGTCATGTCGGCTACCTCCTCCGTTTGTCGCGGTTGATTAGCTACGACTCTCCTCTTGTGGTGCGCGTCGACATGATCAAGGTATTCCATGGTGGTGCAAGGAAAGCTAGATAGAAGAGGGTTCGGGCCGGGTTCGTTAGGCCCACACCTTCTATGTTAGATCGTAATATGGAGGATGTTAAAGGAGTTCAATAAACAATTGAATTGAACACAATATTAACCCCAAAAAGATACCTCGCATCAACCTCCCACAAGGACGAATGAATCATGGGTCAACCAGTTTGTCAATTGACCCGCATTTTTCATGTAATTTCAAGAATGAGGAAGACGTAAGAAAAAATTCTCAAATGAAAATAACCCCTTACCTTGAAACATTGGAGAATCATTCGCTCTTGTTTGTGGACCGTGTTCTTATTTCCAGCTACCAACTCCCAAAGATTCCACTTACATGTCTCCCATTGGTGGTTCAGTGTCATCTGTCACCTCCGGATTGGTTGGCTTCATCTTCTAAGGGTATGGCGTCATGGTGTTTCTTCAGCAATTCGCTACTTGGTGAAGCTCTCCAATACCCCCTCCCTAGCTCCATATTTATAGGAGAGGGGGAGGGTAAGTAACGACACGAGGAGTTTATGGGGCTCATTAATTAGGAATATTCCTAATTTCCCCCAACATTGTTGTTACTCAGATTGGAGGGTCAAACCATTTATTGTCTTGACACATCGCCGCTTCCACCGTACCAATTCTCCATTGGAGGAATAGAATAAAGTTAAAATAATAAAGTTATTTTATTTATTCTATTAAAAAGTTCAAAAAACTAAATTTTTCTTCGGACCTACTACGGTCGAAGTGATGTCTCACTTAATCGAATTTTGGCACTGCAGATTCAACGGTGCCCTTGTATTTTTAATACGAGCAGTGCTCCAAAAGTAAGAAAATTCTGCTCACGTGTTTACTGAACGTACCCAAAAAAAGTATGGGAAAATAATAACAGTAACCCTCGACCCACGTCGGTCGAGGTTAGGCTCCTCCTAAGTGAAACATGCCCCAATGAACCCAATGGTACTCTCAGATTTTTAATCTGAGTTACCATTTAGAAGTTATGAATTTTTACACTAAAATAATTGTCACTTAATTATTATTTGTATGGCCAAAAACTAACTTTCACTAGTGGCCTACGCCGGACAAGGTTAGTATCTGTATAAAGAAAACATACCCTCACAGTTTCGGCGGTGGTCTCAAATTTTTAATCTGAGTTACCATTTTTTATTTATAAGCATTTCAAAAATAAAATAACTATACTTAATTATTTTATTTACGGTTATGCCATTTTTGGGTTTTCTCATCAGAGGCCTGCGCTGACCAAACTTAAGTCATGTCTTGGGTAAACCTGTCATCCTAAACACAAAGGTGCCCTAATATTTTTGATCCAAGTAAAAATTTAAGAGTTATTACACTTTTTAAGGAAAACTGCTTACACATGCTAATTTATGTTTAACAGAACTTAGACGGATCATTTCGGGCACTTTGGGCATCAGAATCATGCACCTTCAGATTTCATGGTCTCGAAATAATTCCATATAATTAAAAATATTATATGGAAATTCTGGGACATTAAATTATTTCCACCTTAGGGATTTACGTCCCTGAAAGCCAAAACATATACTAAAGAATTAAATGGGGGTACAGAGCATGAATCTGAGCCTCCTGCTCCCATGTGATCTCTTGGAGGTTCCCGTGATGCCAGCGAACGCGCACTAGAGGTATTGACCGCCCACAAAGGACTCACTTCTGTCGATCCTCAATCTCTAATAGAACCACTATAAACGTCACCCTGTCATTAAAGTCTAGCTCTTCGTGGTTGATGATGTGCCATGGGTCATGCACATTTCTCCTCGGCTGGGATACATGGAAGACTTTGTGCACCCTCTCCAACTGTGGTGGAATATCCAAGCAGTATGCTACATCTCCTATCCTCTGAAGCATAAAAAAGGACCAATAAAACTTGGTTATAACTTGTCACCTCGACCAAATCTTTGTAGTCCCCATCGAGGAGAGACTTGCAAGAATATATGGACCCCCTCCTAGAACTCCAAGGATATTTGTATCATGTCGGCATACGACTTCTGCCAACTCTATGCAGTCTTCACTTGCTGACAAGTGAGACATTGTGATACAAATTATACCACAGCTTTCTTCATCCCTGGCCACCGGTACTGATGCCGGAGGTCCTGGTACATCTTTACCACACTGGGATGTACCTCTAGAGGGGACTTATGGAACTCCCTCAACACCTCCTCCTGAAGCATCATGGGTACCATGTTACATTCTATGAAGAGGACGACATGCTCCCCACCTTCATAAAATCCATCAGGTGCCTACCCTGAGGATATCTGAGCATGTCAAGCCTCACAGTAAATTCCCCCAAGTTGCGCCTCCCTAACTTGTTGAATGATTGGGGGAGTGAAAATAATAGACTGGAGGTAAGAAACATCATCTCTATCCCTGAAGGATATCTACATCATGACTAGCTAATCAGACACCTCACTGAGTAGCTGTATGTCAGACCTCCTGCTGAGTGCATCTGCTACCATGTTCCCCTTCCAAGGAGTATAGACTATCTCAAAGTCATAGTCCTGTATGAACTCTAACCACTCATGTTGGGAACTGAAAATTCAAAACTCTTGCTTCCACAAGGGTAATGATGGCCGACTCCCAAGTGATCGGCCTCACCCTTTTATGTAAGAGTTTATCTTGTGCTGTCTGTGTTTCCTTTTTTTCCAACTAAGGAATACCCCATCCCAACGTTGTAGATAAACCAAAACCTTTTTTCCCAATACATTAATTCTATGTATGAACTATGGATGTCCAGTCATACCCAAACTAATGTCATAAGGCCTCGACGTTCTCACCAAGGGGTTCCAACCAAAACACTCTCCTCAAGGTTCAGATCACACAGTCAGCGTAAGTGTGATTATCGATTCTCCTCATAAAATGTATCTCAGACATGAGGGTCAAGTCAACAGCTTAACCAGAAACTCTAGGTCTTGAACAAGATCTATGGTAAGAAGGAATGATTAGTTTCTATGTCTATTAATATGGTAGCTAGTAGTAGACACAGACCATGCCTCTAACCATTCCTAGAGCCCTTGTGTCACACTCCTTGACCGCATGCAGCTACTCCCTTCCCCTGTCCTCCAGCTCCCTTGACCTAGTGGGGACCACATTGAGGTGGCGGTTGAAAAATATTGAAAAGTAAACCACCTCATGATGCTCTCCTAGCTCCACCCCCACATCTGTAGCCCTACAGATTTGTTTGTCCCTGTCACATCCTCTTCTCGAAACATTTTGCATGCCCAAGTCTCTGAGACTGGCACCAGTTTCCTTCATTCCCTATGATAATATTCACTGGTTGTATCCGCTCAGACAAAGGACATTCAACCAAAAATGATCTCTCTAACACCATAACATAGGTAGGAATTCATAGAGGAATAATGCTTGCTTGAATGTCTGTAAAGACTCCTCGCTCGGAAGTCTAAGCCCTAAAGCACTGATCGTATCATATTCATTGAGTACCATGAATGGTCGGTATGCCTTGATGAATACACTGCTATCGACATGTCATCTTTTTGACGATGTGGAAGCTCTAGGGAACTCTCAACCACCTCCTCAAGCCAGTCCTTAGCCACCTTCATGTTAGGCTCACCTTGGAACCTGAGGGGTATCTGATGCTGAAACACACGTAAGGAACTAAGCCTACATGGGTCCTCTACCGGTACCATCGGTTGTAACTGCTGACCAACGAGTAGTGATATAGCTGGCACACTACACTAAGGTACCATCTAAGGAAACAATCCATGTATCGAAGCCTCATTATCCTGCGGACCATCCTCATGGTCACGTACTAGAAAAGACCAGCATCTAGGATCACCATCTACTCTACTGGTGTCTCAACTTGGCGGAAAACTCTAGCCACTACCTCCAGCCAACCCTCATCCACCTGGGAATCTGACTCACCTCGAAACCTCAGAGGCCTCTATCGCTGGAACTCGTGAAATGTGCTCAGTTGGCATGCATCCTCTACTAGTGGGACTGGTGGCAACGCTCGTCCATTGGGTAGTGGTGCTGCTGGTACACCACCCGAAGGTGCTAACACTGTAAGAGGGCCCTGCACCAAGGCCTCATCGCTCGGTGGGCCGTCATCCTATACTCTCTCAGGAACCCTAGATGGCTATCTACATGGCTGCATTCTGATAATGAACAGGTTCACCATGGTCATTAAGTTATTCCCAGTGAGCTAACTCCAAATAAATCAAAAGAAAAACTTTTCAAAAACACACGCAATTAGAGTTTCCGTGTGCTATGTTGGAAATCATAATTCAGGGTCCTAGTGTATGGAAACGTTGGCCACCGCACCAACACTAGAATATCTAAACTGAAAACCACATTCATAACATTTAAAACTATTTTTTCACAAGAAAGATTAGGGTCCTAGTTCTTTGGTAGAACTGAACTCCTCTGATACCACTTTGTCATGACTCATCCCCTAAGGCACGTGTCGTGACTACCCCAAGCCTACCTTCCATAGCCCAGGGGCTGGCACCTAGAACCAGAAAGGTGTATCCCTAATATGGGAAGGCATTTCCTTTTTACTGTATAGACACACAGTTCAAGAACACAACAAGAAGCAACTTCATAGACTAGAACTCAACTAGATATAACCACAAAGTAAACTGATGTAGTAAAAAGAGTGTTGAAAGTAAAGGGTATGGAATACAAGACCAACTGAAAAAGTACAAGTACAAATGAAATGTACAAATACAACTGAAAGGTACAAAAAAGTTCATGGATTTTTCACCGAGGATCATACCTGAAGGGTAGGTACAACTCACGATCAGTAGTCCCTATGTCATGTCACACCCAAAGGTCCAGCTCCAAGCACTATCCAGTCCTGGATCTAGGAACCATCTAGTCCTAGCTCCCTCATCCTTGATCAATGTTGTACATCATCTGTACAAGACACAACAAGGTGCGGGCGAAGCCCGTGCAGAGGTGAGTATAACGATACTCAGTAGGGACATCAAGAACCTCATTGGTCTCCTAGAGTTTCACAAAGGAAAAAACACAAAGCAAAAAACAATAGACATCAAATCTACTTAGGTAAATGCCCATACATATACCTAAGTTATTAAGATATACTCATCTCACACAGGAGGGAAGAATACCACAAAGGTAACACCATGAAGGTAGAAGTACCACACAGGTAACACCACAAAGGTAGAAGTACCACACAGGTAACACCACGAAGGTAGAAGTACCACATAGGTAACACCACGAAGATAACACCACAAAGGTTACACCACTAAGGTAGAAGAACCTCATAGGTAACACCACAAAGATAGAAGTACCACACAAGTAACACCACAAAAATAAAATTACCACACGGGTAACACCATGAAGATAACACCACAAAGGTAAAACCACAAAGGTAGAAGTATCACATAGGTATCACCACAAAGATAGAAGAACAACACAGGTAACACCATGAGGATAGAAGTACCACACAGGTAACAGCACGACGATAGTAGTACCACACAGGTAATACCACAAAGATAGATGTACCGCACAGGTAACACCAAAAAGATCGAAATAGGAAGGTAGAAATACCATATAGATAAAACCATGAATGTTAGAGTACCACCAAGGTAACACCACGAAGATAGTTTACCACACAGGTATAGTACCACGTAGCATAACCTCAATAAAAAGCACAAAGTAAAGACAGATCACAAAGAGTCTTAGCTCAAACCTGGTTTTCAGTGAAGAATAGAAATACATATGATTGTTCGTGAGGCTAGATCTTCTTATTCTATCAAGAGGAACTACTTCTGACCATACGGAGTTTGACCCACACTGGATCAATAGGTACTAACCCCCAAAATAATCCACATAGGATCGAACCCTCCCATAGTAGACAGGTAACTAACCCCCACTGACCCACATAGGATCTGACCCACACAAGATCGGTATGCGCTAACCCACACATGATGGTTGAGCGCTAACCCACACAAGATCTGACCCACATAGGATTGGTATGCACTGACCCACACAGGATCGCTGCGCGCTGACCCACACAGGATCTGACCCACACAGGATTGGTATGCACTGACCCACACAGGATCTCTAAGCACTGACCCACATAGGATCTGACCCATATAGGATCGGTATGCGCTGAACCACATAGGATCATTAAGCACTGAACTCCGCATGATCTATCTCCAACCTCTGCCTCACTGCCATACACTAGATTCCTCACACCCGGTGCGCTCGAGTTCCATAGAATCCGTCCTCAAGATATTAGTTGTACCTAAATCATCACTAAGCTCCATAAAGGAGTAACCAAAAAGACTGACATGACGTAAGGGTTCCAACACAATAGACAGTGCTTCCATCAGACGCCCGGTCTGTGAGTTATAAGCGTTTTAGCTCCGGGGGCCCAGTTGGATTCGGGTTCAATCCAACATGGAGGTACTCTAACTATCTACAAAACTCAAGAGGAGTAAACAAAAAATGACCATCTCCATGAATCCCAACACTAAAAATGGTTGGTCAATTGGACGTCTGGTTCTCAAGATATGGCTCTTTATGTGATTTTGTGCCCAGTTGGGCCTGGGTCCAGTCCGACCCGGTCAGACTGATCCAGCCCGACCCGGTCTGGGATGGGTCGTGGTAGACTTCGCCCACTGGGCCGAGGTTTTTCACGACCCACAAAGGGGTGACCAGACCCATGTGGGGTGACGGCCGGCTGGGGCGGTGACCCAGTCCGGGGGCGGCGACCTACTCCGTGGGCGGTGGCTCAGCGAGGGCGGTGGCCCGACCGAGGGCAGCAGTCTAGTTCGGGCCAACGTGGGGGTGTGTAAACCCCCCCTGGTCTCTTAGATTCCCGAACGGCCCAGAGGCTATTCGGTTGGTGAAACGGTGGCACCGCGAGGGCACCACTCGGTCGCTGAGGAACCCACCGGAGGTGGGTTCGGCCTCCATCGTGGCTTCGGCCGCAACTTCCTTTCATCGGTGGTGCAAAAATCGCTCTACCTCCCTTCTCACGGTCATCCATCTTGTTGGTCACCTCCTCCATTCGTTGTGGATCTCCTATTGCTGCGCGCGTCGATGTGGTCGTAGTCTTCCAAGGTGGTGCAAGGAAATATAGATAGTTGAGGGTTTGGGTCGGGTTTGTTAGGCCCACACCCTATACGTTAGCTTAAAATATAGAGTATATTAAGGGAGTTCAATAAATAATTGAATTGAACACAAGATTAACCCCGAAAAGACACCCTGCATCAACCTCACGCAAAGAGAAATGAATCGCGGGTCAACCCATTAGTCGGTTGACTCGTGTTTTTTCGTGTAATTTCTTGAACAAGGAAGAGGGAACCAAAAATTATCAAATGAAAATAACCCCTACCTTGAAACATCATAGAATCGTTTATGCTTGTCGGTGGACTGTGATCTTAGTTCCCATGATTGGCTCCCAAAGACACCACTCGCATGTTTCCCATTGGTGGTTCAATGTCTTCCATCACCTCCCATTCGGTTGGCTTCGTCTTCTAAGGGTCTGGCATCACATCATTCCTTCAGAAATTCACTTCTTGGTGAAGCTCTCTGATACCCCTTCCCTAGCTCCATATTTATAAGAGACGGGGAGGGTAAGTAACAACGCGGGGAGTTAATGGGGATCATTAATTAGGAAGCTTCCTAATTCCCCCCGACATTGTTGTTAATCATATTGGAGGGTGCATCCATTTATTGGCTTGAAACATCACCAGTCCCACCTTACCGATTGTCTGTTGGAGGAATAAAATAAAGTTAAAATAATAAAGTTATTTTATTTATTCTGTTAAAAAGTTACAAATACAAACTTTTTCTCCAGACCTACTGCGGTCGAAGTGAAGTCTCCCTAATGCGAATCTCGGCACTGCGGATTCAACGGTGCCCTCAGATTTTTAATCCAAGCAATGGTTCAAAAGTTATAAAATGCCGCCCAAACGTTTACAGAATGTACCCCAAAAAACATTGGAAAAATAATAACATTCACCCTCGAACCATGTTAGTCGAGGTTAGGCTCTGGATAAGTGAAACACACCTCAATGAACCCAACCGTACTCTCGGATTTTTAATCTGAGTTACCGTTAAAAGTTATGAATTTTTAAAATTAAATAATTGTCACTTAATTATTTTTTTAACTTCTAAAAATTAACTTTCACTAGTGGACCGTGCCGGCCAAGGTTAGTATCTTCCAAAAGAAAACATACCCTCACGAGTTCATTATTGGTCTCTGATTTTTAATCCGAGTTAATGTTTTTGAGTTATAAGCATTTGAAAAATAAAACAACATTATTTAATTATTTTATTTACGGTTATCCCATTTTTGGGTTTTCTAACCGGAGGCCTGTGCTGACCAAACTTAAGTCGCGGCTAGAATAAACCCACCATCCTAAATGCAACGGTGCCCTCATATTTATAATTCGAGCAACTGTTTAATATTTATTCCACTTTTTTTGTAAAACTGCTTATGCGTGCTAGTCTATGCTTAACAAAACTTTGACGGATCATTCTGGGCGCTCTGGACCTCAAATTCACTCACCATCAGATTTCGTGATCTCAAAAAAAATCCATATAATTAAAAACAATTATACATATATTCCAGGACATTAAAAAATGTTCTAGGTATGTCTGACAAAAGGGATTTATATGTGTTAATTAAAGATAAGGATAAGTTCCCTTTTATAAAAGAGGGGAGGAGAACTTTAGGAAACTCCTAAAATATTAAATTAATATAAATTAATTTTTAATTAAAAATAGATCCAAATTGAGTTAATTATAGGATGATATGATTATTTGTCTAAATATAATCAAACATTGAATTTTAGACATATTTAGTTTATAAAATTAACCTTATTGTTTGGATTTAACCCATAGTTAAACAATTTAACTTTTACCATGAGAGCTTGTATTTTTATACAATATTATTAATATGGTTACTAAATAATTTCAAACAAACCCCAATTGGATCATTTATGAAATATTTAAAAATATAAAAGTTAGGTGGATGAAAATTTTGTTTTTATGAATTTTATAACATTTAATAAAATATTATTTATTTTAAAGTATCATTTGTTTCAATTTTGATACTATTCAAAATTTTCATTTAAAAAAATACAAAACCGATATTATAACTTATAACCAGTACTTAAAATATGTCACTAACAAGTCAAGGTTTATATAAAATTCATTTACTTTATTAATTAAGTCAAATTATATTTATTTTAATATTTTTAATATCATTAATTTGATATCTAAATTAATTTAACAATTACTACATCATTATTTTACAAAGACTTTTATTATGATATTTATCCCCTAAAAATTTAACATAAATTATCATTTTGAATATAAATTTCTTATATTAAAAATGAATAAATATATTTAAATTTATATTATTTATAACCCTATATAAAAAATGATTTAGTTAATAAATTTTTAATGTGACTCTTTTAACTCTTCTATGAAAAAAATATAATAAATGTCTTAATCTAACAGAAGTAGTTTAATGATGATCATATTTTTTACCGAAGGTTTTTTTGGGTGTAAAAACACAAATCCAATGAAATTATTACAGTGATTGGGTAATTTTATATTATTATAATATTATTTTTACCTTTAATTACCCTATTTACCTTTAACCCTGGTAAATAAAATTTAAACGTTACTATTCACTAAAAATTATTTTGATCCTATTAGATCAAATTTTTCATCCTGATTACAACCATGTATTTCCAGATTTTTGAAATTCAATTCCCAAAAGTGGAAAAATTGCATTTAATTCTAATCGTGAAAATATGGCTAGAAGGCGGGTAAAAGAGACGTTCAAAAGTTCAATAATTTTTTATATATAATTATATTGTAACAATGATTCCAGTGAACTAAATTGGATTAATATATGTATTATTTATCTAGTGTGACTTTAAAATCAATTTAATGTAAAAAAATTATTTAAAGGAAAAAGTCGGTTTTTAACTACTATGCAGTATTTTTCACTATTTGTCAAAAACTGAAACTTTTCAGAAAAATACAAAACTTTCACCCTAAGCTAATTTCAACATTATGAATTAAAAAATAAAGTTCATTTTATCATATTTAATTTCTAAATGTGTCTAAAATTACTTTCGTTATTATAAGCGGTTCATTCGAGGAAATTATGTTTTTACACATAGAAGGACATTACCGAAAATCATATCTTTCATTATAAATATGATTTATTTATATATAAAAATTGTAGAAAAAATTAATATTCATATAACTATGTTTAATTTATAAGTTATAATTATAAAATTTAATTAATTATATATATAGTTATTTCATTGAAACTTGGGGTTGCATGCATGGTATGCTAAGTCGGTGTTGCTTGTAGCACAATCCAAGTTGGTGTTGCGTATAGCACAAGACAAGTAGGTATTGTGTGTGAAAGGAATGTTTGATTTAGTGGTTTAACATATATATATCTATATATATACTTAACTATTTCTAGTGTCATGTGAAATAAAAAATATCAAAAAAGATTAATTAATTCGAAAAAAAATAATTCACTAAATCTCGCGGTGTTACAGATATCTTAAATGAATTTCAATTTTATAGAACCATTGAGATCCCATAAATGGATAAAATATATCATAAATTAATGTAAGATGGTGTATATTCTTAATCGTAACTTGGTTAAGCTTACAATACTCCACACATAGCTGAAGAGTTCCATCTTCCTTTTTCACACAAATAACTAGTGATTCCTATAGAGACATACTTGGCCAAATGAACCCTTTGCTTCCATGATCATTCAACTGGACATTCAATTACCTTAATTCTATTGGTTCCATCCAATAAGACTGAATTTAGATAGGACAAATCTCTTGTAAGAGATCAATTGTAAACTCTACTTCTCTTGTGGGTGGAAATCCTAAGAAATTATTAGTAAAAAATCATTAAGTTGATCAAAAATTGTTAGAAAACCACTATTATAAATATCATCCAACGATACCAAGGTAAAAAATTCCAAATGGTACAATATAGTTCTAACCACCAGTTCCAAAAATCTTGTTTCACCTACCTTTACATTCTGATCTTATCTAAAATGATGCTTGGTGTCATCATTAGTTTTTAAACTAACTCTTAAGGTATAACATTCGATGTGAGATTTAAATATTTTCCACCAAAACATATCCAATATTAAGTCATAGACATCCATATCAAGCATAGATAAATCCAATATTAATTCTTCCCTATCGATAGTTATATAACATATTTTTGACATAAAGGCTCGATATTTTCTTTTTCCAAGAGGATTTTGAAGTTTCAAAATGGAAGGAATCATCTCAACATACCAACCTAGAAGATTAATAGCATGAGAAATAATAAATGAATCTGATACAACTTCATCAAAAAAAGTTTACATAGGGGTAAAATTCAAAATAATCACACCTCCCATCATTTAAGGTCTATATTGATCATCCACACTAATTTTCATATCTCTATAAAATTTCTTACTCACTGTACTTTTCTATTTATTACCCTATTGATATTGAATTGGATGATGAATCATGATATTCCTAGAATCACCATGACTTTCTTAGTTCTTATTATGAGATCTATTCAACTACAATCGTCTTTTTGAACCATACAATTCTTAAGAAACATGTGGTGTATCCCTAGCACGTAACCTTGGACCACTGTGACAATAACATTGATGATGTCCCATCTGGTTGAAATTATTGCATACTCTAGGTGGTTTTGTAAAATCCTAAATCATATTCTCAAAATAACTATACTAAAATCATCTATACTTACTCTTTGGTTTAAGAGTATGATTCTATGATCCCACAGTCTTATTTTTCGTCATACTACCACATTGTAAATATGTTTCCCTCTTCCTCGTATTCCCAACATTAGAGTTCCCACCAGTTCCCATAAGAACCAACATGCTTCCTCAACCCACATTACCTGAGATATCTCTTTCTTTAATTATTTCTCTATTGAACATATCTATATAATCCATTATAAATATCATGGTAATATTTCATTGAATATTCATCCTCATCCCTGATTCAAAATGCACCCCTTTAACATTTCACTTGAAAACAAATTAGGTGAAAAGAGGAAACAATTCATGAATTTATCCACACACTCTGTCACTTAGATATTATCCTATTTTAAGCTAAAAAATATCATTGTTCAAGAAATTATTAAAGTGTGAGGATATAATTGTTTATTAAACAATTCTTTAAAATCCTTTCATGCAATTTTTTGGTATAACATAGATTAAAATGATAGATCCCACCATTGGCGTGCTATATTATCTAAAATACACATTTTCAATTTCACTTTCAACTCAAATATTGTGCCAAGGAAATCAAAGATTCAATTCATCTTATTTAGCCACACTTATGATTTTTCGAACTCTGAATCACCCTAAAAGATGGGTGGATTCTTCTTTTGGAATTAAAATAAATGATCCACTTTACTTGGTTTATCATTTCTCTTCACACTTTCAGTGATTTGAAAAGTATAGACTATACTCTGGACCAACTATCGGTTCACCTATGGCTCTAGTGAAACCACATTGGCATTAGCCTCTTCCGGTTGGTTTCTGCGATGAATACCAAGTACCATTTTCTTTAACCAAAATAAAACTCCACTTAAACTCACTCTCAAGAAACTAAAGTCTTAGAAATTTTAAATTTACCATATCATAGATATCACAAAAAGGATTTCCAAAATTCAACCTTTTCTTTTTTTAAATATTTTTTGGAAATTAAACCATGCTTTTGGAAAATCATACAATTTTCAATTATTTTCAAAAATAATCACTTTTCATGAAAACATAAATCATTACTCAAAATGAATTATGAACTCACAGTATGAAGTTATTACTATCAATGCATTTCAGGTTTGGAAAATCCTTTTTGTTGCTGCCATCCAACTCAAGTACTAAACCAGAATGATTTTCAACTCTAGGACGGAATACACTGATACCATTTGAACATCATGACCCTCATCATTGGATTCAGAAGTTATGGGTGTGCTACTAGGCCTTAGGTGACATCCCCAAGACACCAAACACTAGAAATAAATTACAATTGATTCATAAACAATTGGGGTATGTTTTTTCCTTAAAAATAAAACAACCAAACCATAAGAAAAAAACCAAACAACCCACTATACCTTGCATGAGTAATGAAATAAAACTCAAATAAAACCAAACCAAACTATATCGGAGTACAAAGAGGAAACCAAAACCAATAAAACTCAAATAAAACCAAGGCACCAACTCAGTAACTCCCAACCAGGTCTAAGCTCTAACTCAACAAGACATGCTTAAGGTATCATGATTCATCAATAAAGAACTAGGATACCTTTCCTTTACATGAGTCTTGATATATAATATCTTCAAATTCACCAAAGTTCCTATGCAGAGGGTGAGTATAAAACTCATTGGGATTTCCCGAACAACTTCCAAATTCATACAACTAGGATCAAGCATGTTATCACATTTATATAAAATAGATTAAATCAAATTAAATCTGTTTATATAAAATATAAAATATATTTCAAATCCAAAAAATTTTCCAAATAAAGAAACCAAACAATTCATTAAAACATTTCACAACCCATTTGGAATACCCATACCACACATCCATACATGCATGCCCATGAGACAGTTCCATACTCATGAACTATCTCTCTTCGACCTACCATGTCTTCACAAGGTAACCAATACCAAGTGACCTAATGGAACACACCCATTCCATGGGATCAGATCTATAGAAATGAAATCACGCCAACCGTGTATGGAAAATCTCATGCCAAGACATTTCAATAAAAAAATTATTAAAAAAATTATACAAATTTTTTTCATTTATCAAAAGCAAACTAAAATTTTAAAATCATCATTTTAAATCTTGAACCAAATACATTTTCTAAAAAACAAACCTATTACCACCATTTCACAAAACCATCACTAAAGAGGTTTTCTATAAAGCATCACACATCAATTTAACAATTCAATATATAAAATTCATTAAATTTGAAACCAATACTCTATATTCTAACCAAGAGGTGTCTATAGAGAAGCCACACACCTCACAAAAATCAAAAAAAACTAATAATGGTATAGAAATCCAAAACATCATCAGGAAACTTCTGTAAATATCTTTAGATCTCATTTTCATCCAGAATGACAGTCATAACACATCATCAGTGGCATCACAAAACATGGATCTATTCCTGTAGGAATGTTTACATGAACACAAGAGAGGGAAGAAGAATAAAACTAAGGGAAATGATAAAGAATGATCACTTACCAACAAATTCTACATCAACTCACCTAGGTTATCCTAGGAATTACTCCCAAATCAAAAGGAATGGCCTTCATAGCCTTGGGAGGAAGATGAATTCAGGTTATGACATGTATAGGGAATAAATGAGAGGCATGGGGGGTAAAATGGATTGGATCCATATTTTTTGGATAAAATTTTTAACTGTTCATTATTAGGGTGCACTGTTAGATAACTCATGTGCCAACCATGCACAAGACACTACCTCCAAAATATCTCCCATGATTTGATCACATGTTTATAAAAACTGTGATCTAACCAAGATATTCCCCTCTATCTATACTTTTACAATTTATCTTCGGTAGCCACATGGTTTGGACAAACTATGTATCCAACTATGATCCTCCCCACTACCCACTATTTCAGTTCTCCAGTTTCCTGGGTGGTGTTTCACAGTTTTTACTATCCATTCTCAAACTATGCACCTCTAGATAATATTCAAAAAAAATTAATTCTCCTATTACCCTCCCTAAATTTAACACAATTACATTATGTACATAAAAAATTTAAATGAAGGGTAAATTTCATGAAAATGGGGGGTACTACACATATTATATTATGGTTTTCATAAACTTGGTGTTTCCTGTAATGTGAGATATTAAAAAAATAAAAATAAATTATTTTATGATAAATATATTATAAAATAAAAAAGTGATAATAAAATCAGGTTATGATAAATAGTATATATATACTACCTCATATTGATAACTTTTTTTGAAAAACTGAATAGATCCCAATGTTTCTCTAAATTTGATCTACACTTAGTGTACAACCAACTATTTTTTAGGAAAGATGATATTCTAAAAAACTTTTAGGAGTCTTTACGGTCATTATGAATATGTTTTTATTCCCTTTGTTCCTAAAAATTAACTGTAAATTTTAATGGAATTGATGAATCATGTATTTCTATGGTACCTATACTCTTTCATTATGGTATTTGTGGATGTAATTCTAGTGTATTCTTGAACTCAAAAAAAATGATGAACATTTTGAGATTATTTTGATAATTTTTCAAGAGAACCTATTATATGAAAAATTCTATAAATGTTATTTCTAGACACAAGAAGTTTGTTTCTTGGAACATGTCATTTTTTGAGAAAGTAATATCAATAGATCATGTAATGATATAAATTTTTTGTCTCTTGTAAACCAATGAAGAATTTATTTAATATACACAACATTCTATGAATATTGGGTTTCTATCATCACTTTTTTTAGGATTTTTCATAACTAAAATCACATATGATTATGCCCACAAGAAAGGGAACTTCATTCCATTTGAATTTTTATTGTTAACTATCCATTTTGGATTATAAATAAAGGCTCACTTTCACACAAATTATTGGTTTTCTGGAACCTAGGAAGGGTTATTTGATTTATTTTGATGTATCTAGATCTAGACATAGTAGTTTTATCTTTCAAGAGATCATATAGTAGATTATTGATCACAATAGTTACGAATTCTTAAAACTAATTATATAACCAATGATATGTAATTGTTTGTGGTAGTGCATGCACTGGAAACATGGTGTCAATATCTTTTTTGTGAGAAATCTATTATGTTAATAGATCATACAATTCAAAAATACATATTTTTAAAATGATATTTAAACATGAGATACATAAGATGGATGAAATATCTCCAGATGTTTGACTTTGAATTAGTTTATACTTCTAGAAAAGATAATTATATGGATGATTTGTAAAGTAAAAAATTTATATATTCAACTAGAAATAAATAAGATCATAATTATTGGAAATTGATGAGTATGATTACTGGCATTAATTTTAATTTCACTAAGAAATATTAAGTTACAATTTTCTATCCAGTTACTATTATTCCTAAATTGGATGCACAAGTTAATAATTATCAAAGATTTAATTCTAGTTTCCTTAACATTATTTGAAAACATAATGGTAGGGATACCATGGATGAATATATACAAGATGGAAATACTATGTTTATTTTTTTGTGTTTAGGTAGTTATTCTGTAGTCTTATCAAGATAAATTCATTTCTTCTAAGCACCACTCAAAATATGGTTTTCATCCTATATGTTAGAATATATATGAGGCATTTCACACTCATTTCGGGTGGCATTTCATTAAAAGAAAATTATCAGAGTATGTTTTGAAATGACTCACTTATTAGCTAGTCAAGGATTATAATAATAAACAGCTAGTATGTTGCAATATTTACCAATCCCTGTCTATAAATGAGATAAAATTTCAATTTCTTTTGTAAAAAATATACCAAAAATGGTTTGGAAACATGATTCCATTTTGGTGATTGTGGATCAACTAAAAAATTTGGCTTACTTCATCCTAATTTGTGAATCTAATATAGGGGAAATTTATTCCACTTGTTTAAATATTATGAAAACATGGTGAGATTCATGAATAGACTTGGGAACAAAAAAAGGAAATAAATATCAGGATATTTTAAATTTATATGGAATTCCATTTTCAACCATCTCTAATAGATATACTCACTTTAAATTTAGTATTTGGTGATATTTAAGATAATAATTTGGTATCTAGTTGACCCTAAGCACAACATATCTACCGAAAATTTATGGGAAAATGAAAAAAAATGATCCAAATGTTGGAAAATATGTTCTAAGATTATTTTATTGATTTCAGAGGATCATAGGAATATTATATACCTTTAGTTTAGTTTTCATACAATAAAATCTTTCAAAACTCGATACATATGGCTCATTTTGAAGCATTGTATAGTCTCCCTTGCCAGTCTCCAATTTTTTAAGTAGAGACTTGAGAAATTTCCCTATTGTGGCCTAGACTTGTTCATGAGATGACTAATAAGATTTAGATAATCTAGAAATATATATTTATGGATCCGATTTGTTATAAATATTATGTGGATCATCTTCATCGGTTGTTATGATTTGATGTGGGATATCATGTGTTCTTGAATGTCTCTCCAAGGCTAGGGAATTGATGTTTAGGTAAGAAATGCAAATTGTCTCCTTGGTAAATTATCCCTTTTGAAATAATTTAATGAATAAGTGATATTGTTATCATTTGGATTTACCACCATGCTTTAGTATGGTTCATAATCTTTTCCATTTTCTAAAATAAGGGAGCACCAGCCTAATTATATCCTTGTGATTTGATAGAACCATGATGATCTTAAAAGGGATACTACATTAATTAATGCAATAATTCATATATTGGATAGAGAATATATGGTTTTTAGTGGAAAATTTATTCCATTGGTTTAAATATTATGAAAACATGGTGAGATTAAGGAATAAAATTGGGAACCAAAAAAGGGAATACTTGAATGATGGCCTGAACTTTTCAAAACCCCTAGAAATATCTAGCTTATTAAGGATAGAAATCCTAATGGAGTGGAGAATTTAAGACTCATATTTTTAGGTACGTTTCAATTTCATTTTGTATTTTGATGTTATATAATACTTGGGATGAGTTTCAGGAGTTTTTGGATGGTTTTAGTAATTTTTGGATGTGTTTCTAGGGGTGAAAAATTTGAGCTTGGTTAAGGGAAACCATGCACCTTATTTAGTTAATTTTATAAGAAGATTCCAAGAGTAACTTGGGAGGTGCAAATTTGGAACACTATTTTTTAAAACCATGTGGGAGACTATGAGAAACCATGAAGAATGAAATTTATTGGGATAGTAGTAATTCATGGTTGGATAATGGTGTTTCAAACTGTGCGTCTCCCTGGGTGATGTTAAATAGTATTCTCATTTTTGACACATATTTTAACAAACCATGTATACTAACCATGGGTCATGGATTAAATGATTTGAAAATTAGAGTTTAACTTAGTTTTACCCCAATTTCTCTCATTTTCTCCTCTTCACCTAGGCTCTAAAACTCATATGTTATATTCTACATTCTTGGTGGTTCCATTTATTCTGGTAATCGATTTTAATGGATCAAAGTTCATTAGATTTTCGGAATCAGAGGTATATTTCCCTTTTCTCTATTTCCCTTTATATATTCTTATATCCCTCAATAGGAATGTTAGATTTAATATCATATGGATATATCTATGATCTATGATCTGTTTTGATATGATTTTGTTTGGATATATTAATGGAATGTTGTTGTGACTCTAGACTTAAATATTTTGTAGTTCCATTATCTATTTTCTTCACTCACGAAGAGTTTGGTGACTTCCCTATCACACTATAATTTTTAAAATTGAAAGGATAGAATTTTTAATTTAATTTATTTTGATTTTTAATACAAACCCCTTATCATAAATTTGTTTTAAAATATTTTTATCCATGTATATAAGTAATTCATTCTTCTTGTTTGTTAAATGGTGTATTCCCCAAAGGAATTTTGTTGAATCATGGGAAAACATTATTTTAAATGGTTTAAGAATAGAATTTTTATTTTAATTATTTTTTGAAAAAAAAGTTTTTGTTTTTTAAGAAATAATTATGGAATATGGTCTTGGAATTCATGGTGGAATGTGTACATATTTCATTGTATATGGCCTTATTGAAACGAACTTGGTTCTCTATGAAGGATTGGAAAGGAAAATCATATTTTTTGCCTTATGATTACTTTTTGAAGGATGAGAAACCTCTGATGAGTATAGAACTATCATTCAACAAGAATGAGAGATAAAGAAATATGGATTGGTTAAGCCAAGTGAAAATAAATAATGAACTATGTAATTTAGTTCATTTTTTTTAACTATTTTTATTATGGTAAATTGTTTTGATATTCTCACCCTTTATTTTAAGTAAAATGTGATCTAACTTATATCAGATTCTATTAGTGTTTGTGGGATGTATGTTGGGGAAATCCTTATAGTTATGTTTACACACCCCCTACATATGTACTTTTTTGTCTATACAGATGTTATTCATTATGAAATGGGTAATATAAATGTCTTATTCTTCTCTAGTGTGGATACTTTATGTTAGTTCCTTGGGAAAGATTTTGAACTTAGATTTTATATTTTGGATTCATTAGAGTGATGCACCATAGGTGTTTCTATGTTGATACATCCTTTGGTTTCTTTGAGTCTTCTTGATGTACCGTATTGTTGCTACTCTGATATTATTGTTTTACCGATTTTCATCTCTGTTGTATTTTTTCACTCATGCATCATATAGTTAGTTTGGTTTTTTATGTATTATCTTGTTAGTATATGTTTTTTCTTCAATAAAAAACTTACCCCAATGTTTTTTAAGACCTTTATATTTATTTCTATCATTTGGAACCTTTAGGATGTCACTTATAGTCAGTGTCACCTCTGACCTAGCCCAATCACATTGGTTGGGAATTTATGTTACAATACATTTCCTAAAAGGAATCATATGCACAAATACCTATGGGAGAAGACTTAGCTACATATTCATGGACATAGGGTTGCAATGAATACCTATGTATCATGATGTTACTAATTATTATGCACTACTGAATCTTTTATATGAAGTCACCTCGGTGGTGTGGATACCAACGTCGCAATATAGACAAATCCTATGAACCTACTATTCTCATATACATATAAAAGTCATATATCTTATAAAAAATTCATCATAATAAGTATTTTTTATCATGAAGCTATGTAATTCATTATATCTAAAACATATCCTATGATATTTCTACCAAAATATTATAAACTTATCATATGGTACAATAACTTCATGGTGTGGAGTGAAGCATTTATACAAAGATCTTCAGACCTGGATTTTTTTTATTTTCTGGACATGGTTTTAAAAAACTCCTTCACATAGAAAACAACTATTCTAAACTTCATGAGGACTCTTCTATTGTTATTCAGGACTTAGTCAATTTTAATGAATTTGATAATGCTAAGAACTAAGTTTCATAGTGTGGAATACATCCATATTCAAATCTAATATCTCTATTAGTATCTATTTAGTGAAACATAAAACCATGTTAACATATAAAATTCTTTTTTTCCTTAGTTCTTGGAATAACTTCACACCTATCCTGCTATAAACATGCATATTACAGTGTGAATAGCTAATTTTCATCAAAATTCATCCAACTACTCTGCATTTCAATAAGTCAATAATATTTTTAAAATTATTTTTAAATACACCAATTTTTTCATACCAATAATTAAAGTCACTAAGAATTTTACTAAAAACATATGGATGAATTTCAAGTCTCAAATTTCCCCACAAATGAATAATTGATTTTCCTTAAAAAAATAACTTGAACAATGATTCCATAGGAAGATATAAATCAACTTGAGAAAAATCATATCCAATCATGTTAATATAACAAAGGGATAATTTAAAATCATTAAATTACAAAAAATAATTACTCCTTGGTATTTTTTGTTCCCTGTAATCAAACCCTCACTCAAATTCATATTTCTTTCCATTATCATCTCTCAACTTTTCCTAAAAAATCAATATCATCGGTGTGGTTTACCTTCCCCAAAACACCTCACTCATTACTCAAGATAAATGTAAATTGGAGGTATGCTAAATATAATGTTTACACACTCTTTCCATAATCTTTAAATAAATCTATATCTCCACTTAAATAATAAACCAAAAACATCATAAATTATTTTCATTTAGTTTATGATGATTCTGAGGCTTGGGGTAGGTGGGTTATGAGGAGAAAATGAACTTAGAGGCTTAAAAATAAGCTTGATATAATAATTAATGATATTTCATATAGATATAAACTAAGATAATATTTAAAGCTTCATTTTCCATCCATTGGATGAACCACTTTCTTCTCTTCATTCCTCATGGGTTCAAAAAATAAGAATACATATCATTGACAAAGTGGTTCTCTTTTTCTCCCAAATTTATTTCTTATCTATGAATTTTTTCAGTGAAATGTATATAAGGGAAGACCCCACACACTTTTAATTAAAACCAACATATCACCTTAATCCATACCTCAATATATTACTGACACTATTTTTTATAGTTAGTACAATAAGGGGGAATTGGGTTCTAGTAATAGGTTAACCCATGGTATCCCAATTTCTCACCTTTTTCATTTTTTTTATGTTATTCCTTTCAATTATAAAATTGTACAGAAATAAGTATAGAATAGTCACTATAGTTGTGAAACTTACTACCAAATAAAGAATTAACTCCCCTGTAATTATTCATGAAATTCTTATAAAATGATACCATGAAACACCCAACTCCATCCTTTAAATTTAAAATGAAAAATAGTGAAAATTAACTAAGAAAAAGTTATAGAGGATAGTTTGTCTTATAATAAATCTTCATATCAAAGTATTTCATGGTTTCTATGGTTTTAAAAAAGGATAAAATATAGTTTGTGTCTCAATATCAATGGGATTAAAAGGAGTAAATTGATGTCCGCAATTATATAATTGAGTTTCAAAATAATCATGCTTCAATTAAATAAGAAAGAAAGTTCTAGTAGTGATGTGTGTTTCATGTTCTCTAAAGAATTAGGCTATGTTAAAGAAAAGGAAAAATGTATTAGAATACCTCTCGATAATGGAATTTCAAGATTTGGGTAATAATTGAAGAAATGAATGATAAGAAATAATTCAATTAATAATAATTTTAGAATATTAAAACCTGAGATCAAATTTAATTCAATAATCATACTAGATTCAAAACTAAGAGTGAACAAGAAATTGATTTTTAATGAAATCCTCTTAAAAATATTAATTGTATTTCCATTGTTGTTGTGATATTATTTTGTAAATAGAAATAATCCAGTGAAAATATTATCCTATGATAATTAGTCCAAAACAAAAGTAAAGTTTATTCCAAGTAAGCTCAAGAATCCCCCCCCCAAACATAAAATCAAATAGTGTCCCCACTTTTTGAAATCAAGGAGGTGTATAAAAATAAAAACTACACAATGAAATAACACAAAACATTATAAAATAATGAAAAACTCTCTTGAGTACTATAGTCCTCTTTTGAAAACTTATTCTACAGTAAATTTGGAACTCTTATGCAGCGCTAAGAAAATTAGATAATACCTAAAATGACATCACTACACTTTGAAATTTTTAATTTCATAGAAAAAAAATCAAGGATCGTCAGTACAGAGTGTAGGGGAAAATTTTGATCCATGTACTCTAAAAATAAATTCAATATTGATAATTAATAATTTCAAAATGAGATGTAATTCATGGGTTCATCACAACATAAATATAACTCAAAAAATATAAAAATATTAGGGATCAAGGGGAAATCCTAAGACTCTGGTGGCCCATCACCTAGATCCCTATAGGTCTCCTCATCCCATGTGGGATTTTCAATTTCGATGGCTATATCAAAAACTCTAATAATCCCTGGAACTAATATAGGGGAAGATAAGGTATATTTTGGATACTTCTTTGAGGTGGGTAGTTCCCTAATCAAAATAGAGGTGTTTTTTTGAAATGTAGGATCAATGATCGGAAACTCTTGAACTATCTCTATGGAATTTAACATTACTTTTTAGTGGTTCTCAATGATGAAAATCTTTTATTCCACCCTATCTATGATGTCTATCACTGTCTCCACATATTCTATGCTCTCTAATTGAGTAATATCATCCTTATAATGGGAATGGGTTTTCTATTTCTCTAATACTCTCAAGGGATGTGGAAATGGGGAGGGTTTTCATGGATAAGAAAAGGGATGCACTGGAGTTTCTATAAATGATTTCCCATTCTCCTAAAATAGAACCCTATAGTTATTGATAATGAACTTGAGGGTAGTACAAAAATAATGAAACCACACCTCCACAGTTTTATGGAGTTGTGATTATTGTTCAAAGGCTCGTGGCTTCCATCCATTTAGTAATTGCAGGGGCTGTCCTGGACTCCAATTAAGTCCAATACTAATCCCTGGGTCTATAAATGACCTCCTCAACATAATCAAACTCATTGAATATTTTATACTTATCCCTAACTTTTTCTAATATCTCTATAATGAAAATAAGTTATATATCAATGAATTGTAATCCTTCCAAGGCACAAAGGGGTAGCGGAGAATAAAAAATGCTCAATCTCTTTTCCAAATGAGTGATAAAGTTACCAAACATCAATTTCCATCCCCAATTCATCACATTTTAGTTGAAATAAAATTTTAATTTTCATGGAATTTTGTAACACCCTGATATTTTAAAAGAAGAGCATTATGTTTGATAACGTCTTCAATAAGTAACATTGGGCTTAAACAACCCATGAAATATATAACCGTTATAACCGAACCGTTAAATTAGAGGGTATGAATTGTATTAACTATGCTATGAAATATATATATTTTCTAATCAGTATAAATTATTGATAAATTATTATAAAACAATTAATCAAATTTTAGTAAACTAACATTATTCTTGAAAATCATTTATTCTTCAAAAATAATTTTTATTTATTTTTGTGAGAAAATATTATAATTAATTTTTAGAAAATTTATAAAATGTATTTGATAAAATTAATTACTTTTTTAAATCATAATATCAAAATTAACAATGCATGAATTTTTTAGATTTTTTGGAAAATATTTATTTCTTAGTGAATATTGAAAATACATATTTTTTTAAAACTGCCATTTCTTTTCAATAAAGTAGGTACTTTAAAATACCTATTATATTTTTAATATTATTTAAAGTAACATATGTATTTTTTATTTATATTTAATCCACTTAATTACATATGAATCATATTTATATTGGATTTTAGTGTAAGTTTATTTTAGGGATTAAAAACGGTATTTTCTTAAAACTGTTTTAAAGTGCATAATGTTTATAAATGTTAATTAAATAAAATTATTCCAAATGAGGATTTTTTTTAAAATTAAATTTTCAGATTATATATCAATAAATACTAATTGAGATTCATAAAATGATTATTATTAGTCATATAGTTAATATAAAATCATCTTTTACATGAAAAATACACTTCTGGAAAACCCACATTTTCATCATGTTTACAAGTTATTTTTTTCATTTATATGAATTGAATTTGGTAAAATAAATTTCATATTTTTAATAATAATAATTTATATTATATAAAAAGTTTTACTTAATTTTTTACCAAAATTAACTATGAAAACCATAAAAATTAATAATCACGGTTAAGGTGAATATAGATTTACCATGGATTAAACTAAAAAGATAAGGGTCAAAATGAGAAAAAATATTGTTAAAACCAATTTTCCGACCATATTTTGACCTTATAATTTCTAATTCAAGATAATGGCCCATTTTTTAGCCTTTATTAATTTTAAATACATTGTTTCGCCTTTTTTATATTAAAAAATTACTAGTGGTCCACTCTCCTCACTTATAAAAGGCTACCTTGTATCCCCTCCTCTTTGCACCATAAAATACATTTGGATCATTAGAGACTTTAAGAAATTGATTCATAACTTCCCTCCCCATTTACTATATCCATTTTCATTTCAAATCCATCTTATGATGGATTTTGGTGCTTACCTAAGGAGGTTGTATGAAGAAGAGGTACCGTGCTTAACCAACCATTTTTATTTTATTTCTTCTTAAACCTATATAACATACTATTGAATTATGAATATATTATAAAAACTATCTCTCAAATACATATATGTTATTATGTTAATGTAATAACCAAAATACATCTCCAATTCCATTAAATTGGATACGAAATCATTATTTGTGTATACGGCGGACTATCACCTTGTGAACTGATGTCATTCGTTTTCCATAGTCACCTCTCATGGATTGATATAATGATGTATTTAAAGTATATATATATTATATTTTTAACATATTTAAACTTCTTAATTTATGATATCAAATATACCTTTTTACATTCCATTCCATGGGGGGATATGATAACCTCGCTCGTGTGTATAGTGGACAACCGTCTCGTGAAGTGGTGTGATTCATTTTTGAATAACCCATTATATTGAAGGTAATAAGGATAAATTTAATGAATATATCTGATATAAATGAAATAATTATGATATCAATTACATATTTATCATTTGAAAATTATAATATATCATTTTATATCCTATACTGAAAAATGATGCGTATGTGTGGACTATCGCCTCCATAAAGCAATGTGACTTTTTATTTCATCACTAAATCACATGTATGATATATATATATATAAGTATATTTAAGAAAATAATATATTATTAATTATATTATTATCATTATTTAAATATAAAATAATACATACCTTCTTTCCATAATGATCATTCAAAAATGGAATTGTTTTTCATGCGTACGTACGACCTACCATCTCCATGATTGTAACATAGTTCATTTTTAAGAACCATCATCCATGGTTGGTTTTAAAAGTATAATTTTTGTATAAATATGTTAAATATTAGATTATCATTATTCTAGAAATTTTTAATTAATGACCTCTTTGACCACAGTCAACACACAAAATCTTTATTGAAACAATAAACTGAACAACCTCAAAACACCTGACAAGGGCTAAATAGAATAAGTATTTAAATATTTCATCATAAAAGAAATAAAATAAATTATTTATGTATAAGAAACTAATCCTATAAAAGTTCATTAATAAATCAAATAGTTTATGTAATATTATTATATAGAAGTTAAATAACATGCAAGGAAATTTTATACTCAAGGTAAGGGTTTCTCGTCTCACTTTTATTTCTGTGAGACATATTTTATATTCACCACTTATTTACAGTTTATTGTGTGTATACTTACCATTTTATATTTAATATCACAAATAAATCATAAATAAACCTTATTTATGTTTCAATTTGAATTATTTAATCCAAGAGTATTTTTATTGAATGGAACCAATTGGAAAATAATTTCATGAGTCAATTTCCTTTCATTGGGTTATATCACTTCATCGTCATAGTTGATATTATCATATTATATGTGTATTGAAATTTGATTACATTATGTTTTATTTCAACATTTTATGTCGATTTAAATTTGATACCCATAATCAATTCATTTATTAATTGTCAAATTCAATGGTATGATTTTTATAAGGGTGATTCATCTCAAATTCTCTTTCTTTGAGAGATACATTTATGATATAAACCTATATTCATTTTTGTTGTGTATATACTTCACTTTTGAATTTTTATATCATGTATATCTTTTTTATCATGATATTTAATGTTTTATTTGCAGTGATTCTTGAATGGGGCTTATGATTGAAGAGTTACCAAAGTGGAAAAGGAATTATGTTACAATATCATTTCTTTCAGGATTAGTTATGTTTAAGGTCCCTTTGGAGAAAACAATATGCTCTTATTTACATGAACCACATCAATTTATTATCCACTATTTGGGAATGTTTTTAACATGTCTAATATTTATTTTCCCTATTATTGATTAAAGAAATATCAAAAAAGTCATTTGGATGTGATACTAATCTTGTATTTTTCTTTTAGATTTCAAATAATTATCTTTGATATCCATATTTTCTAAAATGTTTTTAAAATTTTTATTTTATAAAAATAATTGATTTACTAAAAACAATTTTCACAATGTATTTGACCTTATTTTAAATAGTTTTAAAAGTAAATTTCTTAACATTATCTAAATGGGTCAATTTTTTTCCCTTTTACAAAATGTTTTGAAAATAATGACTATTTTTAACATTATAAAAAACAGATTTTCTTAATCATGACCATTATTTTCCTTGAAGTTTCCCTTATATTTTTCCATGGTTTTAAAAAAAATATTTCCATAAAGTTTTTTGAATCTTCAGTTTTTAAAAGTTATTTTCAACATGAAAAGGATATTTTCCTCAATAAAAAATTAACGGCCTTTTAATGGTATTTATATTCATAAAAATAAATAACTCTTATTGTTAATAATGTGATAATAGATAATTTTATTAATGATACTGACCTCGTTATTTATCTAGAGAGATTAATATTGTTTTAAAGAGATTGACAGGGAACCCATTTCTTTTCCACGAATTAATCACATTTCAAATATATTGTTATGAAACTTATTTCTTTTCCATAGATTAATATTATTTAAAGGATATTTTTATGGAACCCATTTCATTTCCATGGGTTAATCATGTTTCAAGGAGGTTTTTATGAAACCTGTGTCTTTTCTATAGGTTAATCATGTTTCAAATATAATGTTATGGAACCCGTTTTATTTCCACTAGTTAATAAATTAATAATAAGAGTAATTATTTTTTTTATGAGTTTTTAATGAAATTAAAAATATATATACTTTATTTATGTTTCTTATACATTTTTATATTATAGGTTCTCCCAAATAGAATAGGGTGAACCTGATATAGCTTATACGATGGGTGTGTCCAGATAACACTATAATGCATTGGATAATGATTCTTGTATTTAGAGGAAAAAAGGAGATATTTACCAGAGGTTCTCTCCTATAGATTTAACATATCACCATTTATTCCTAAAACATGTTTAAAATGGGTTATGAAGATAATGTAGCAAGAAAAAAACACATTTTATATATGATTTCTATTAGTTTTAATTAGTCCCTTGTTCATGTTTAAAATCAAATGGCTCATGATTATTGATTTTGGTGACTATTTCCTTTATTAAAGTTCTTTTCTATGTTTTAATGTTTTATGATCCATGTATTGATGGTTATGATCTCTCTTATGTTATGTTCATGTACTTTTATTACGTCATCATACACTTATTCTCACCTTATTCTCATTAATGACATTCAATTATTAAGGATTATGTTTACACATACTCATCATTAGAGCTCATCCAAATTATGTTTCCTTTTTCATAGGTTATAAATAATTATATTGGATAAATTAGGTCAGTAAGGGTTTCATATGTATTATTATTATTCATTAATGTGAAATAAGAAAATCTAAGTTAAGTGGGGAAAATACTCTAATAAATACATGGGTATTGTTTATGTAATAGTTTTTTTTTTCTAATTCTATAAAACTCAAGATCTAATATTCCATTAGGTATTTCAACATTATAATATTTCCTTTTGATGTTATAATTCTTGGATGGAGAAAATTGGGTTAACTTCATCATCATCAAATCCAAAAATATAAATTTTATGATTTTATCACCAGATCTAGGAGTGTGGGTTTGGGGATGTTATTGTTGTTATTGGAGAAAGGTTTAGATAACTTTGGAGACTAAGTTGTTTTCATATGAGGTTATATTAAAATTTATATATACCATCATAGGTACATATTATTAAGTTTTATCATAAGTTCAATGTATTAGACACCCATTTTGAGGTATTAAGTGATGAGATCTTAAAGTGATTAATGACACTTTATGATATGTTTTATTGGGTAAAATTATATGTAAAACATTATTTAAATGTCAAGTATTACATTAAATTTTGTGGAAATAAGTTTTATGGAATTAATAAACTTTTTTATTTATATGATCTTGGGTTTTTTGGTAATTTTTAAACACTTGTTTTATCATATATATGGCCACGGGATTTAAATTAAATTGGTGACTAAGTGATTAATGTTATTTTTGAATGATATTGATATATTTTCTGGTCTTGTAAGTTGAAAAGTATGATATAACCAATAAGGTTAAAAAAGTTTTTAATTTTGATTTTATTACGGTTAATTTGGATATAGGGTAATTTATAGATGGAATGATTTAGTTTTAACTTTAGGTACTATTATTGAATTTTGGAGATTTTACTATTTCATCATATGAAGGTTTATTCATTTTGGGGATTATCTTACCATGTTCCAACCATTTGGTTTTAGTTAATTTCTAAATAAAAATTTAATATATTGATTATCCATTTTAATTTTATGTGGTCCATTAAAATATTATTTTCCTTATTTTTTCTTGAAAAATTCATCATGAATACTCATTATTTGGATTAAAAGATGAGATTGTGGTGAAAATCGATTAAAGGGGTGAATTTTAACTAATAAACTAAGTATATTTAATTATTCACTTATTTTATAATGTGAGTAATTACTTATCCCTAGAAAAATGATCTTGAAAAAAAAATTGTCATATTGCTATCCTTTATGATGATATCAATAATCTTTTTCAAACCTCTTTAGTTTATGGTTTTGTGGTTTTTGAATTTATTGTTATCATTAAATTCTATGTGATCTATGATCTCTATCACTCTCTAAAATTATTTGGACTTTACTCTTTTCTTCTATGTCAAAATACTCACATTCATTCCATGTTCTTCCATTTGGAAACATAATATGTGTTATTCAATATGACCTCCATACTTCCTTTTCTCTCTAATCCAGAGGATGTTTTATTAACCTTTTTTGTGATATAGGTTTTCGATAATATTATTATAAAATTTAAAACAATTTATTAACAAGGATGTAATTTATTTAAGGGGTGAGTATGTAACACCCTCTTATTTTAAAAGAAGATAATTATGTTTGATAACATCTTCAACACACAACACTGAGCTTAAAAAACCCATGAAATATATAACCATGATCACATAGTCATTAAATTGGTGGGTATAAATATTATTAGATAATTTATAATATATATATATATCCAAAATTAATATAAATTATTGAAAAATCCTATGTAAATTATCAATCAATTTTTTGAAAAGTATATTTATTCTTTGAACATATGTTTTCCTCAAAAATGATTTTTATTGATTTTTGTGAGAAAATATTATAATAATTTTTTAAAAACATATAAAATATATTTTATAACATTAAATTAATTTTATAAATCAAAATATCAAAATTAACATATGGCGATATTTTGAGATGTTTTGAAAAATATTGATTTTGTAGTGAATAGTGAAAAATATTGATTTTGTAAAACTATCATTTATTTTCAATAAATTAATTAATTTTAAAACAAAATAATGTTTTTAATTTTATTTAAATTAATTTATGTATTATTTATTTATATTTATTACACTTAATTACATTTGAATCATCTTTATATTGGATTTTTTTATAAGTTTATTTTTGGGTTTAAAAGGGGTTTTCTGAATAGTATTTTAAATTGTACAATTTTTCTCCATTTAAATTAATTAAAATTATCCTTAATGAGGACTATTTCAAGTAAAATTTATAAATTATATATCTGTTAATATTAATTTATATTCATATAATTATTATTATTATTCATATAGTTAACATAAAATCATTTGTTTTCTTAGAAAACAAGCTTCTTGAAAATCCTATTTTTCGTCGCATCTGTGGGTCTAATTTTAAAATAAAATTTTCCTATTATGAGAATTAAATATGTTAAAATGGATTTAATATTTTAAATTATAATAATTTATATTATATAATAAGGTTAAATTAATTTTTTTCTATAAGGAATAGTGAAAATAATAAAAATTAATTAACATGGTTAAGGTGAAAATGGGTTTACTGAGGGGTTAAACTAAAATGAAAAGGATAAAAATGACCTAAAAAATTTATAAGATATATTTTTTGGACATATTTGGACCTTATAATGTATAATGATCTATAATGGTCCATTTTTTAGCCTTGTGTGTTGTGAAAACGTGTGTATACATTTTTCTTTTCAAAAAATACAAGTGTTCGACTCACCTCACTAATAAAAGGGAACATTGTCTACTCCTCTATTCACACTTTAAAATCCATTTGGATCATCCAAGAACTTACCAATTTAATTCATAACTTCCCTTACCATTACCTATATCCCTTATTTTTATCATAAATCCATCCTATGAAGTCTTTTGCTTCTTACCTAAGGTGTACGTCTAAAGAAGAGGCATCAAGATTAACCATATGTTTTTATTTTATTTCTTCCTCCACCTCATTAAAATATTATAAAATTATTATTATATAATATAAAAATCATCTAACATACACTTATATTTTATTATGTTAATTTCATAACCTAAAAACATCTCTTATTTCATCAAATGGGATACAAATTACTCACTCGTGTGTAAGGAGGACTACCGCCTTGTGAACTGATGTCATTCATTTTCCATCATAGTCTCTCATGGATTGATATAAGTATTTATTTAATGTATATATATGATATTTTTAAAATATTTATACTTAATTATTTATTATATCACATATACCTTCTTAAATTCCATTATGTGGGGATATGATAATGTCGATCGTTTGTACAGCTGATTATCACCTCACAAAGTGATGTGATTCATTTTTCACTAATTCTTAACATGGAAGGTAATAAGGATATATTTAACGAATATATGTGATAGAAATTAAATAATTATGATATTTTTTATATATTTAAGATTATAAAAAAATAATCTATCATTTTATTTCTTACATGAAAAATGAAAATGTCGTTCGTGCATATGTGTGGACTACCATCTCGACAAAGTGATGTGACTCTTTTTTAGTTAGTAAATCAAATGGATGATATATATATATATATATAAGTATATTTAATTATTAAATATTATATTTATGATATAATTATTACTCTATAAATATAAAATAATACATACCTAATTTTCATAATGATCATTGAAAAATGGAAACGTTACACATTGGTACTTACAAATTACCATCATAATGATTGTAAAAAACATTATATTTCATAACCATCTTATATAATTGGTTTTAAAATTATAAATTATGTATAAATATGATAAATATTTAATTATTATAATTTTTTTGACGTTTAATTAATGAAATATTTGATCATGATCAACACACTGAAGCTGTTTTGAAACAATGAACCAAACATCTTGAAAACACATGATGTGGAATTTACTGATTAAGTATTTATATCTTTCATCTATAAAAAATAAAATAAATGATTTATTTATAAGTTATTATAACTTTAAAATTTTATTAATAAACAAAATAATTTATGTAATTTTTTTATAAATGATTCAATGTATAAATAAGAAAATTATGGACTTGAGGTAAGGGTTTCTCGCCACACTTTTATTTCTATGAGACATATTTCATATTCACCAATTATTTATATTTTTTGGTGTATATACTACCCATTTTTCAATTAATATTTTTAATCCATCATACATCATGGTATGTTTTGTTTCAATTTGAATTATTTAATCCAAGGGGATTTGAATTGAAAGTCGTTAAGTGGTAAACAATTTTATAACTCAATTTATTTTCATTGGCTTATAGTAATTCCTAAATGTATTTTATGTTATCAGATTATGTGTGTGATAAAATTTTATTATATTGGGTTTTATTTCCACTTGATTTATTTTTATAAACATTTTATAAACATAATTGATTCATTGATTAATTCTCAAAATCAATGGTATGATTTTTATTAGGGGGATTCATCTCAAATTTTATTTCTTTGAGAATTTGTTTATAGTATGAACCTACATTCATTTGTGATGTGTACATACTTACCTTTTGAATTTTTATGTCATTTTTATCCTTATAATCTTTATATTTAGATCTTTATTTTAAGTTATTCATTCATAGAGATTATTATTGAATAGTTACCAATGTGGCAAAGGATTTATGTTACAGTCTTCATTATTTTGGCATTTTTTATGTTTAAGGTTACTTTAGAGGATATAAAATTATATTATTTTATTAAATTAGAAATATTTCTTCTCCACTTGTTATGAATGTGTTTAATAAGTTTTATTTCCATTTACTCTCTAATTTATTAAATAATTATCAAGAAAGTTGTTTGTAATTGATACTGATCTTTTGTTTTTATTTTAGATCAAGAATAATTCAATTCCATATCCATGTTTTCTAATTTATTCAAAAAAATAATTTTCTAAAAATAAATGATTTAATGAAACTATTTTTACATGGTCCTTGACCTTCTTTAAAAAAACTAAAAGTATTTTTCTTAACATTTTTCAAATGGGGCACTTTTGACTCCCTTTTACAAAATGTTTTAAATATAATGGTTTTTAACATTATGAACTGAATATATTTCCCACCATCATATAAATTATTTTCATTGAATTTTCCTTTATATTTTTCCATGTTTGTTTTGAAATAAAATTATTTTCATATAATTTTGTAAATTTTTTTTCTTTATATGTTATTTTGAAAAGGAAAAGTTTATTTTCCTCAAATAAAATTTAATAAACATTTAATTTTATTTTAATTCATCAAAATCAACAACAATTATTTTTACTTATATTCTAGTGTTGATATTTTGTAATGATACCATCCTCATTCTTTCTCTAGATGGATTAAGATTATTTCAAATAGATTGACATGTAACATGTTTCTTCTCCATGTGTTAATCTTGTTTCAAAGATATTGTTATGGAACTCATTTCTTATCCATGGGTTAATAAAGTTTCAAATATATTTTTATAGAACCTATTTCTTTTCCTTGGGTTAACCATGTTTCAAAAATATTTGTTTGGAACCTGCTACTTTTCTAAGGGTGGATCATGTTTCAAAAATATTTTCATAGAATACATTTATTTTCCATGGTTTAATCAAGTTATGAAAGTAATAAATATTTTCTTCTATGAGTTTTACTATGAAATAAAAGCTCTATGTACTTTATTTATGGTTCTTGGACATTTTTATATGATGGGTGAACCCTGATAGTTTCAAATGAGCTAGATATAGCTTATATGATGGGTGTGCCAGGATAACACTCCAATACATTAGGTAATGTTCCTTTTCTTTATAGGAATTAAGGAGGAAGTTAAATTAGGGTTTCCCCTATGGATTTAAATAGGGCCCATTTATTTCTGAAATAGTTTTGAAATGGGTTATGAAGAAAATGATCCATGATACCAACACATTTTATATTTTCTTTCTATGTCTTTCAATGATTCCCTTGGTCAAGTTTGATATTATATGGCTCGTGAATATTGATTTTTATGACTCTTGACTTTGTTAAATCCCCTTTCCATGTTTTCTTATTTGATGATCCAATATTTATATGTATGATTTCTCTCATGTTATGCTCAAGCGCATTGATTATGTCATCATACCCTTATTCTCACTGATTACATTCAATTGTTAATGCCTATTTTTACCCTTACTAATCATTTTTTCTCACCCTTATTATGTTTCTTTTTCCCCAGGTTATCAATAACGATATTGAATGAATTATTTAAATAAGGGTTTCATATGGATGATGATAATGACTTAATATGAAATAATAAAATTTGGGTTAAGTTGGATAAATAGTCATTTAAAGACAAGGTTATTGTTTATGTAAGAGTTTTCCCTAATTCTATTAAACTCTAAAACTAAAATTTACTTGGGTATGAAAGTGATAAAATATTTCCTCTTGATTTTATAAGTTTTAGATGGAGAAAATTGGGTTATCATAATCATCATGAAATATAGAAATACAAGGTTTATGATTTTATAACTGGACCCAAGAGTGCGGGTTCATGGTTGTTATTTATGTTGAGTGTCATCCCATTGGAAATAGAGGACAAATATAAAAATTCTAGATAACTAAAGGCCCTATGAGAATCCCCTCTATCCAACCATGGATGGGAGAGGGATTAGTAAATGATCTAAATTAAAAGATCCCAAAACCATGTAATATTTTTGTCTAATGATAATGCTTACATCAGGGATCATCTTCTATCTCAACCCACTATTTCCATTACACACTCTTATTAAGTTCAAATATTAGTTTATCATATTCCTCATATTTCCATAAAATTTAAAATATAAACTTTCATCCCCAATCCAAACACTTTTAGGTAGACTCTATACTAATTTCCTCTCAACCAAAATTTGACCTTGTCTTGGGTTAGCACTAAGGTAGATAAAGTTTTTAAAAAACTCACTAAATGCATCCTCCTACACCTTTATATGGTGATATAGGTGAATGTCCTTAGTGGAACTCATAAAATATACCTATAAATTTATTTTATGAATCGCATCTTGGTAGATAGTTTTGTTGTTTTTGATAAGTTTTATCTAGTTTTTGGGAAGTCTTCCTTGATTCTTCTTCTCAATAAACTAAAGATTATGGGGATTATACTATTTTAAAAAATACTCCCCCTAGGAGGATTGAGAGCCTGAATGGGATGAGGATTAGGTTGTTGTTTATTTTTATGGACTAGTACAAGGTTCCATAGAGGCAGAGAGTGGTGCAGTTTGATGGCATTTTGATTTGGGTTTGGCTGGACACTTCGTGGCATGACTGGTGGAGGGATGCATGACAATGTGATTAGTTATGGGTTTATTATATAAATACTTTACATGATCTATGGTGATGGTACAAGTATAGAAGACATAGAATTATGGTTTTAAAGGGTAGTAAATAATGAAATAGATGGTTGTGATGTTTTTTGTTGAAATGAAATGAAATATCTGAGATGAAAAGGGAATGGGGGAAAAAGTAAGATGAAAAGAAAATATTGAATGAGGAGGTAAATATTTCCAAACTATGAGTAGAGTAAACAATCAATAGTTACTTGATACCTATAGGTGTGGTGAGTAATAAGTGAGTTAAGAGTCATGAATTCACATAAACTCAGGGAAAATAGAAGCTAAGAGGTCATGGAATAGATTTAAGATTAGTGGGAAAATTTTTAAATTCTTTGAATATGTCATAGTGCAGTGGTTAACCTCATTCTATAACCATTTAATGATAAAAGTAACAAATTTATTGACTCATCAATAAGAATTTTCACATCATGGTTCATGTATTTCACTACATGTTGGTTGGGGTGCATATTTAGGAGGTACTAAAACAGTTTTTATTAGAAGTGTCAAGGAATGAATCACTTCCATCACATTGCATATACATTTATCATTTATGAGATTTTTACTTATATACCTAGGTTATCACGAAATTAACACCCAATAAATTTCCAAATAATTCTGGATTAATTTTGATTCTTTCATCATGGAATGGAAGGAATCATGGGGCTATGAACTAAAATGACTGGTATTGCATCATAGAACAATGTCCTCATTCGCACCGTGACATGTATTGGTCAGTATAAATGTTGGTACTCATTAAATTTGTTAGTCTTTGAGTGGATATTAATGTAGTGGAAGAGTGTCCTCATATTCTTTAAACAAAAATTATTTTATCCTACTCTAAGAGAGTGCAAAAAAATTAAAAGGAAATTGTACCTGGGTTACCTCATAGTGAGTGATTCATTAAACATCAAGTGATACCCATGTCTATCAATTTATTTAATCAAAATTCTATGAATAAAAAATTCTTATTAGAAAGTTTCTATTTATAGATTTATCCTTTTACCATTATACTTGAATGAAGCCTCATTATCTCTTTATATCTCCACAACTTCATGTGGGAAGACTTTGAATGTCATGAATGGTCTTGACCAAAGTGACATTAATTTTCTTAGAAACAACTTCAAACGTTTTCTAAATAGTAATAACTTGTTTCCATGAAAAAATTTATAGTAAGATATTTTTTGGTCATGAAAAAGTTTAGTCTTTTCCTTCTAAATTTTTTCATTGGAATATGTATCCCTTACCAACCCCTCTTACTCACCCAGCTAGAAAAACCTTTTCCTTCCCACTTTTTGTGAATCTATATTGATCTTTATCATAACCCAGTAATATTGATGTTCAATATCTATTGGTAAATGATATGGTTTCCCTTATACTATAATGAATTTGGTTTTCAAAATTGGGGTTTTATAATCCATCTGTTATATACATAGTGCCTCATCTAATTTCTTAGTCTAATCTTTTCTACTTACATTAACTATCTTTTCCATAATTTGATTCAACTCTAAGTTGGTCCATTCCACTTATTCATTGTTTTGTGGGTGATGATGGGTTATTTTGTTATATCAAATTATATAATTTAAAATTATTCACCACATCAAATGGTTTTTGAAATGAGTTCTCAGATTAATTATGAGTAATTAAGGGATTTTGAACTGAGAAAATATGTTTTTATTGATAAAATGCATCACCAACATAGTTTTATTGATTGAAGTAGCTTCAAAATCTAGTAATTTGGAAACATAATCTATAAATACTAAGATTTACATGTTTATGAAGGAAGTTAGTAATGTTCCCATGAAATTTACACCACATACATCACAAAATTATAATTCAAGGATTAGGCTTCTTGGAATCTGATTTATTTTTCCAATAATTCCTATTCATTTAAAATTATCACAACTCTACCCAAATTATCTTACATCATAATGAAGAGTGTTCGAAAAGAGTCTTTATTAAATTATCTTGGTAGTTGTTTGATCAATCCCATGATCTCCTCCCATTGGTGAGGAATGGAAATGTTTTTATACTTTTACACACTATTGAATGAGGTTATAGCCAAATTTCATAGAAAGAAGAAGGTCATCCCAAAATTAATTAGCTACATCATCCAAAAATATATTCTTATAATGGTATGAAAAGTGAAGTTAAAGAGTCCAAATTTCTATATAATTGACTATATTATCAAACTATCCTATAAATCAACATATAAAAGTGTCTCATCTAAGATCTCATCGAGAATATACTTCTCTTTTTCTTATTCTACATGTGTAATTTTCTTACACTAATGGTGGTTTAACACCACATTATCTAATACTCTATTGTATTTTATGATAATTTAAAACTCTTACAATAATAGGATCCACTAAATATCTCTTGACTTGGAATCCTTCTCATTGAAAAAATATCTTAAAGCTTCATGGTTAGTGTACGTAATTACTTTGGATAGGATGAGAAAAAATATGTACTTGTGAAATGAAAAAACCACAATGAATAGATAATTATTTTAATTTTTATAGTTTATATTGGAAAAATTTATTGTGTGGATAGATTAATAAATGGTTTGAAAGATAAAATTGACTCACTATCCTAAAATATCTACTACATAAAAAAAATTTGTATCGCGCATCATCTAAAATTACACTTCAAAATTTGGAGATATTATGATATAGAACACCACTAGATTTTCGTTCAAAATAGTTAATTCCTCCTAACAAGATTGATCGATACTAAAACGGACATCCTTTTCTAATATATGTGTGAGTGACTGATCTATATTAAAAAAAATACTTGATAAAGTGGTTGTAAAATATAACATATCTAAGAAAAATCATAATCTCATTGACTATAGTCGGTTATGGAATCACATTTATCACTTTTATGCTTTCATGCTCAACCTCAATACCTTTTTTATATATTCCATACCCAAGTACTATACCTTCATGTGCTATTTAATAGAACTTTTCCCAATTAATCACTAAACATTTTTCCTCACACCTCTTCCGTACTAAGTCCATGTGACTCAATCATACCATTAAGAATATTCCATAAACATAGAACTAATCCTTAATTATCTCTAATAATTCATTCATAATGTCATGAAATATATATATCATTCACCTTTTAAAGGTCCTAAGTATATTTCACGTACCAAATGACATGAAATTATATGCAAATATTCCATATGAGTTGGTGAATGTAGTTTTTTCCTGATCAAGATGGATTTTGTTTTACCTTGAGTAAACATCAAGGAAAAAATTGAATTCAAACTTTATTAATCTCTCTAAATTTTGATCCATGAATGGGTATGGTTAGTAATATTTCTAGGTAGCTATATTCAACTTCTTATAATCCATACATACTCATCATCCCATAACTATTAAATTCAAAATCAACTATTTATCCTCATTCATCGCAACCGTTAATACCCATTCTTTGGAACAACTTTTAGTGTAATTACCCACTCACTATTTGAGATAGAAACTATTATTTCTATATAGAGATATTTTAGCAGCACTTTCTTGAACACTTCTTTCATGTATGGTGTAAGCCTTCATTCTCATTAGACAACTCTAAACTAAAAATCACTAGTAGAGTCTCCTTGTTACCCAAAAACAAGTATTGTAGCATACTTGATAGTGGATTCGTCCCCAATGTTAGTGGTCTGGGGATCGTATGAATGTAATATAGATAAGATTCCATGGATAGTGGTTCTATATATTCGATAAGTACTATTTTGGTGCATTCCTCCTTGTTAAAATAATCCTCTCACTTCACTACCATCTCATCCATTAGGTTTATCATCTTATCTTATTCATATTCTAGTAGGATAAACAATGATGCTTCATCTAGTACCTCTTATTCATTAGTGAAAATGTATTGACAATACAAACTCTTCACTAAGGAAGATAACACTAAAATATTCCATTTTTTATTTGAAAAAAATTCTATAAGAATTTTTTACATGATATAATTTGTGATATGGAATATATGAAAGGAATGATGATATAAATATTCTTGAACATATCCACGAACTTCTTATATTGTGCTTCCACTTTTCCTTATCAAATCCTCTCAAAAAATGGGGGAGGGGGTATATAGGGTGTCGGTACCTTGTATGATTCCACTTAATTTTCTTCTTTTTCAACCCAAGGTGTGGATCTAACTTCTATTTCTACTTCTCTTTTCTTTGTAATCTATCCATATTCAATTTCCCCATTAAATTTAGTGCTTTCGATTTCTAGTTAATTCATTTTCTCCCGACCTCTACCCTAATCTAGTGGATACATTTACACTATGTTCTCATATTCATAGGGTTTTATTTATTTCATATCACACAAAATTATAAATAATGAATATTTATCCACATTCCGAGTATGAGTTTCAATGTTACTGGGAAGTGTACCTTGTAATCGGTCTGAAATTGTTTGACCAATCCACTTGACTTGATGCTCGAGGTTTTAAGGGGAATTACTTTGATTTCTCATGTCTATTTCTGAGTTATTCGTCCTTTGATCTACCTTTTTATAAAAGTGGATAAAATATTCTAAATATTTTAGTGTTTTGTTAGGGTAGATGTGTACTTTCTAGGATAAAAATATGGATGGTGTGGTTATTGTAGTGGGTATTATTGAGATCTCATTAGAGGAAATATTGGGAATGGCCATTGGGGTTTTGGATGAGGTTCATATACAAGTGGATATAGATTTATAGGATATTTATTTCCTCCTTGTTTTTGGTTCCACCTCTAGTTTTTTAGTTGATGGTCTTGCACTAGGCTTGGTTGGTTAGTTTTATTTTGAATCTATTGCTTACCATGTTTGTAACTATAATAATTATAATCAAGGGGCCATTTATATTCTTTTCATGCCTATCACTCCTATAAATTATTAAACCCTCCTCACATCTCATGATAATTAATCTTCACTATTAGTTCTAGTGAAGATGAATGTTGTCCTGAAAATTAGGAAGTACCCAGCTTCTTAGTAAGGGCCTTCACTTGGGTAGCCAAACCAGTGGTCACATATACTTTTTGTATGCCTCTCCTCAGTGGTCCCCACTTTCTTTTCAAAAGGTTGTAATTATGAGAGATCTTTTATATGAAGTCTCAATGAACTTTTGGGGTATTCAACATTATCCCTCTTTCATCTAAAGCATCAATTGTGGCTCTAGCTATTCCTTGTAAGACATAATTAAACATATTCTTCTATATTCAGACATCAAGCCTTTTGTGTGGTAACTTCCTGGAGAGATCCTTAAATTTTTATCCAGAATCCCAAGAAAATTATCTAAAAATTTAAGATAAATGTTGGATGTTTCTCTGAAGCTTTCATTTCCACACAAGGGAAAGTACTTCTTCAGAAATATCTTCACAAACTCATCCCAAGTAGTGATATATCACACATACTAGCTCTTCATCCAATCCATAGCCTTATCATAGAGGGATAATGAGATAAACCAAAATTGTATAGAATCTTATGAGAAATTTTTTGTCTTACGTGTCTCAAATCACTAATAAATTAGAAATATTCACATGTGGGCCCTCGTTCTTGAGTCCACTAAACTGCCCCATGTTTTGAATCATCCAGATTAGATTGTGTTTGATATTAAATTTGATAACTTATGTGGGAGGCTGGATGATTTTTAGGGACTCCCCATGTATATATGGAAATTCATATTCTACGATGGTGTTCTCAAGATGAATCATTCATGCTTCATTTGTTTTGTTCCATATACAATAATAGGGTATTAAATCCATCAGGTATAGTGGGTTTGAAACTTTCTACCACATCTTGTCTACTTTATATGAATAGGTTCTTCTATATCTCTATTTCGTACTCAAGTAGATATCGAGAATACACATTACTTGATCGAGTTTTGGGATTCCTTATCATGCACTACATATCATGTAATGATAAAAATAACACCATAATACACATAAAAAGAATAAAAATGGAAAATATAAATGATAATATAAAGATAATGATTCAATAAACAAAATATTTGAACTCCAATGGTCACCATGCATCCCCAAAAATGGGAAAAAAACATGATGACTCCTTTATTGTTTCCAAATACTAGGATATTGGTAATTGTTTATAAATTTATATGAGTTTCATTATTCTTAACTACTATAAGGGTGTAGATAGTTGAAGTCTGAGGATGTCCCATGAAGAGACTATATTTTGATCCTTCAATAGTGGTTATTTCTGTTTTTGACTTGATATATTATTATTAATTATATCAATAAATATAAAAAGTAATTTTCTTTGTGATAAAAATAGTTTATTAAAGTTGGTATCTAGGATAAATTCCATAATATTTATCAAAAGGCTCTGCCTTTCTCACTCATGGTTTGGTTGAATTGATTGGTTTCAAATCAATTCTAAGATTACTAATTTTTTATGTCAAAATATATTGATTCTAGATAAACTAATTAATATCCCTTGGTTAAAGAAATCCACTAAACCTATATATATTAATATCGATGATTGAAGTGAAATAAAATTTTATGATAATAGTCATAGTTCAATTATCTCAACTAGGATGGATTTCCACCTTCTACAGTCCTCTTGATTAGATTTTTGACTAGAGAGAAGAATTAATTATGTTTTTAATCCAATTATTAACTAACAAAACCTTCTAATAATTAAATTAATAAAACATTATTAATCCCATCCTCTAAACCTTAACCCAACACCCTTAAGTGACTAGACACACATGAAAAAAAGAAAACTTCATCATATAAAAAAGAATTTACCTTAATAAGTGAACCAAGGAAAATAAAATCAAAATAAAATTAAAACATGATGAAAAATAAATTTAACTTATTTAGATTAATGATGAAATTTGAAAAAAAAAAGTTCTAGAATTAAAAAATTCCATAGAATACTTGGAAAGAAACTAGTGAAAGTATAAAATTTAATATAATTTTGAATACCCCATATATTCTACCAAAAATTATTTAAATATAATAATCTTTATCATGGTGGCACAAGTTTGTTATGGTGAAAACCTCTAATGTCCTCCAAGCATGCATTTATGATCACTTCTCTGAGAATGTTAGGGAAAGACCCATATCCTCATGATATGAACGAATATTTAATTTATTCAAACATTGAATCTCCCCCAAATATCATAGTGAAATATCCTCATGGGATTTGTTAAGATATCTTCTATTTTGATTTTGGACCAAGTATCTCACAACATGGTAGTATTGGAAATGGTATGAAACCCTAAATATCCTTCTCAGTGTTCAGTCTGGACTTCGTGTCACAACACACCCATTGTTTCATGGTGTAATTTTAATTTATTCTCTAGTGACTAAGAGTATACTCCTGCATACTCAAGGAGTTCCCACAAAATCATATGTGTCCTCAAATAACTCATAAACATAGATCCTTGTGGGAGAGAACATAGCCACATCTCCTTGACCTTGGGCTCATGAAATGAACCTCTGTATCATGGTGTGATTCATTCATACATACTTTAGAATCATTCTTATGAAGACACCTCAATGGTGAGACTACCTATGTCATGACCCATGAAAATACAATGAACCAACTATCCTCATATTCATGAAAAAGTCCAATATCTTATGAATAATACCTCATCTTATGAGTCTATATAGTATCATGATGAGAGTCATTGTGCTGCAGATATATCTTATGATATTTCTCCACAAATCTTACAAACATTCACCATGGTGGGATAAATTAATTTCAAGGTGTAAAGATTTATTATTAAGATATTTGGAATTTTTAATTTCTTGATTTTATGGACGTAGTGTGGAAACCTCTTTCGTGGTGTGAACCACACTTCTTCACTTTAGGATGACTCTTCCAAAGTTTTTTGAGACTTAACCAATTTCTTATTTTTTTCATCCACACAAAAAACTAAGTGCTATGACACTAAATACTTTTAGAATCAAATCTAATATATCTGTTATGATATCTTTTGTTTATTCATAGCTCCAAGGTCATGGTTGTTATTCTCATATTCATCAGTTATTAGAGTGAATACACACCAATCAATCAAAAAAATCATCTCACTCTATTAATAGATGTTTTTCTTCAAAATTATTCCAACTACTCATAAATTATTTAGGTCAACAATACTTCAAAATTTATTTACAATTACACCACTTTAGTCAATATTAATCTTTAAAAATAATAGAGAATTGTAATAAAAAAAATACATGAATTGAATGTATCAGGGGTTCCCAATGGGGGAGGGTCATAAAATAGTTTTATAAAAAATATAGATAATGGTTAGTATGGAGATTGATGTTAGTAAATTTTGAGGATTTCATTAGTTCAATAGATAAAAAACAAGTCTAACTTAGTGTGTGATGTAGTAAGGGATAACAGTTAGGACACATGATATTAGGGTCCCATATGATCCAATGAAAGTACCTTAATATTTATAAGAATATTAGGGGAGTTAACAATAATTTTAGTGTAGAGAACTAGGATAGGTACATGAAACATGATTTTGTTTCTCATATGGTTGAATTTTGGTGAATTTAGGGAAGTTTGAATGAACCAAATTCAATAAAACTTAATGAATTCTAAGCTACCTGGATTAGGAGTTTCATTTATTTATTATATTGATATATTATGGTCATCACCTATGTTTATTATATATTGTAAAGGTGTGTCTGGATGATTCGGTTGACCATAGGAGGGTAAACTCGACTGAAGTGAATGGGTCTTAGAGGAGAAAATTCCAAGAGATATATCATTAGGGTTATAAAAAAGTATTAGAGTTGTGTCTCTTATTTGAATATGGAGTACTAGTTTTAGGATTTATATTTCACTTTTACTTTGATATGTGTTATTATGGAGCACTGGGTCTCATTTATTGTGAGTCATATGATAGGAGTTTTGAACCGATGTTGGATTCTATTTCTTAAGGAGTGTAAAGAGGCAATGATTTTATGGAATTATTTCTATAAGTATTTTATATAGAGTTCCATTAATAAAAAATGAAGGAGTAAAATATATAGGAATTTATATCCCTTAAATAGGGGATCCTAATCATATGAGAGCTCAATATTTGATCAAATGATATTCTTTATTTCCCCCCAATATTTTTCCAAATCAGGAGAAGCAGACAAGGAATTTTTAGGATGCACTGCATCTAGTGATTTGGTATGAGATTTACCCATTTATGTTACTTATATATCTAGAGGTTCTGAAGAAATTATATATTATAGAGAGGATACATGTCCAATTAGGATAACCTTGATAGGGGAGTCATAAAAACTTCTTAAGGAATAGATCAATTGAGAGAGGGTCTTGCATAATGGGACAGTCAAGGTTTTAACCAATATGGAGTTATCCTTGATGGTCTTCATCACAATTTTTTTGGAGTTGGTGGCCACCATGAATCCACTAAGATTTAAATTCATGTGTTCTTCACATGTTGGGGGCATAGGAATCAGTTATTTAAATGCCTAGAAGTTCTCATAAGCCAATGAAACATAGGTGGGATGTTATCATTTCAGCTTTAGTTGTAGTTTACTTAGATTCTTTATCCGTGTAAAGGTTGATATGATTTTTTTCCTGTCAGGGTGATATATAGAAAATAGAGGATAACCCTATGGTGTTCCATATCTTCAGGGACATTGGACTGAGTGAATCCATGGAGTCGATCACTACCACATCCAGTGAGGGAGATAAAGAGGGTGTGGACAATTTCACACCATGGAGATATAAATTCCAAGTGGGTCATAGATTTTATTAGGTATCATCTTCTTATATTACACTTTAGATTTAAATTTATTTGATTTAGGAGCTTCGTACTCCATTATTTCACTTTCCTAGTTCTATTTATTAGGACTCAAAGTGGAGAATATTTTGGATTCCCCATATTTTGACTAAATGAGTAGGAGGTCATTCTAGTTTATTTGATGGGTTCCATGGTTATGAGATGATGATGGAAAAAATCAATCACTAATGGGTTTTTTTTATTTTTCATGTAACAATAAAAATTCATCCTTATAATGGAATATTTATATTTTGTGTGTGTATTCATCAATTAATTTGGGAATAAAGTGTAATTCAATGAAGTTTAAGTCCACAATGTTGTGTTTTTTAGTGAGATGAATCATGATATGGTTCATAGGATTTTTGAGCCTCCTTTTCACAATTTTTAGAGTTTTCATTTGGTTAAGTAAAGATACGGGTGCTGGAGTTTCCAAGATATATCAATAAGTTTCAAGATGTTTTTTATAAATATGTTTTTATTTATCCTCTCAAATTGATATTGAGTTTGTGATACAGTAATATCCTGGTGCCTCCTTGATTTTAATATATTCTTATCAAATGAAACAATATATGTTACAACATTTTAGGATTTGAATTGATGATTTGAGGCAGAAGGATTTCATCCAGCCTAGTGTGTCCTCATAGGGTGTTATTATGTTTTTCTCTAAGAAGGTGGGTAGTGGTATGTGGTTGTGTATAAACTACTAAAAATTGAATTTTGTGAAAATTAAGAACATTTATCCCCTTATGAGGATATATTATTTCTTCATTCAGTTACAGGGATCCATCTAGTTTTTGAGTAACAACATGTGGTTGGGTTATCATTAGATTAGGGTGAAGAAGAAGGATATCCCAAAGACTGCGTTTAGGTGTTTTTATGGGAACATAAAGTTCATGATTATGTTGTTAAATTTTATAAATACACTATATTTCTTCATGGTACTCATGAAATATTCATTTCATGAATTCTTGGATCAATTTATGGTAGTTTTCAACAATGATATTCTCATGTTCTTGAAGTTATGGGAATATCATACTGGGCATATTATGGATGTTTTACAAGTCCATCAACACCATCATCTCTATGGGAGGTTTTCTAAGTATAAGTATTGGATTTGTAAGGTACATTTTATTAGTAATGTTTTGTATCAATAAAGTGTATTAGAAGATACTTTGATGATCAATAAAATTGTTTATTTATAATTTATCAGAGTTTTGAGTCTGATTTATCTCATATTTCAACATTGTTGGTAAGATTACCCAAGAAGGACCAGTATTTCATATAGACTGATCAATGAAATTTAGTTTTTGACTACATTAATGAGAAGTTGATCTGTGTTCCAATTATTTAGATTCCATATGAGGGAGTTATTATCATGTTTTTCTACCATGATTCTCATTGTTGTTTTTTTAATATTTATGTGATAGAGGGTGGTAATATAATTTGGGTCTACATAGTTATATACAAATGAGCATAACTGTTCCACACATGGTATCAAGTTATTATAAGTGGTGCTTGTTCTAAAGATGTGGTGAAATTATAACATCATAAAATAATTTATGATCTTTATAGATCCCAAGAGATCTATTTATGTCTACCTTTGGTAGGACTTGAATATATTTTAGTGGAGGTGGATGGAGCTCTTTATAGACTTTGAATTTGAGATATCTAAAATCCTAGGTGTGTAGTGGTTGATGTACTTAGTACAAATTCATAAGGGGATACTATTTAGGAGTCCGTGGATTCTTGGAGAGTTATAGATGAGATTTTGATGTTTTATTTTGATTTGTAAGAGGTTTCTGGTAGAGTTTTCCTATAGAAAATTATTGTAAAATTATTATTATTATAATGGATGGAGGATTATTAGTGGATATAATCAAATATATATGTGATGTAGGATCATTTATTGCGTAGTAATGATCTTTAGGGATGGATAGAGGAATATCAATATCAATAGTTGTTTCAAGGGAGGTTGTTTATTCTGTCAAATATACAAGATATGATTTTTCATGAGTTTCATATATCACCATTATTAGTGTATCCTAGAACATATAAGGTGTATCATTCTATGAGGTTTTAGTTATAATGGTCTAAAATGAAGTTTTCCATAACATAGTTCATGCTGTGGTGATTGGTTTATCAAAAGGTGAAGGTAAAATATAGTGTTTCTTATGGTTTTTTACAGTGATTAAATGTCCCCGAGTGTAAGTGGGGAGATATTTTAATGGATTTTATCATCATTTTCCCTTAAACTCAAGGAAGATGTTATTTTATTTGGGTGATTGTAGATCAGTTGAAAAAGATATCTCATTTCATGGCAATCAAGGATTCAAGTGTTGTGAATTTTTTTGAAGAGGTGATATTTGGATAAGATAGTGTTTTTTCATTGGGTGTTAAGGACCAACTTCTCTGATCATGATACTTTTTACCAAATGAGCTTGGGGTGGTGTTTAACACACATTTAGATCTCATCTATTCCTTGAAACTACCTTTAATCCTTATATGGATGTTCAAATACGTCATATCATCTAGATACTGGAGGATATTTTGTGTGCCTACATTTTGGATTTTATAGAATCATGGGAAAATAACCTACCCATGGTTGATTTTTCCTATAATAATATCTGTTATTCCATTAGCGTGGCTCATTTTGATGAATTGTATGAGCAGACTTGTATATATCTATTATGTTGGACCGAGGTTGGATACTCAATGGTCCTTAGACTAGAAGAGGTGTAGATCATGACTTGTAATGTTTAAATTATTTGGGGGTTGATAAAGGAAGTTAAAGACCATAGTAAGTGTTATGTTGATCAAAGGAGGAGACATCTGGAGTTTAGATTTAGATATCATGTGTGTCTGAGGGTTTCCCATATTTATGGGAGTTGAGGTTTAGTTGGAACATTAATATTTCTCCCATATTTATTAGTCCTGTTGATGTGTTGCAGAGCATTGATGAGGTGAAAATCAGTTATTGCTTCCCTCATAGTTGAATTGGATCTTTTAATTTTTCCATGTATCAAAACTTCATTGATATCTTCATGATTACTCTCATTTCATTTATTAGGGAGAATTATGTGGTATCAATGGAGAAATAAATTGATATTTAGGAACATTGGTATAAGGTGTTACACAATCATATTATTCCCTTAGTTCTTGTCTTATAGAGTCATGGTGTTTTGGAGGAATGTATATGGGAATGTGAGTCACAAATATGTGCTCGGTACCCTGTTCTATTTTAAACCTTGTTTTCCTTAACATTTAGATGATCGTTTAGTGATGATTTAATTAATATTTTTTATTGATTATGTTTTGTTTCACTTTAGTGATCTATTTTTTCCTATTAGGGAGGTATCTACCAAATGGTAGTTTGTTTTAGTGGTTTTTATGGTCCTTCTAGGTTTGGTTTTTATTCTCAAGAAGGAGAATCATTTTAGAGGTGTCTAATATAATATATCGTCCTTCTAATACTATTACTTTTATTTTTTTTGGTGTTGGAGGTTTTGGGAGAAGGCTAAAGGAAGGGTGCTAAAGTTGGAACTAATATTTTATTATGAATGGAGGATTCACGATGTGTATAAGAGTGTTAATACATGAATGGTTAGCTGGAAGAGAGGTATTTTATGTATTCTAGTGTGTCATTTTATTAAGGGTTGATCTATGGAAAGGTTCTTGTGTCACAACATGAGATGTGAGCTTTGAGAGTTTAGTTCTACACTATCTAAAGTTGGAAGTTCGGTCACAACAAGGTGTGAAATTTTTTGAATATAATTTTGGAAATGTGAAAAAGATTATGTATTAGTAGAGAACATTATGAATTTCTTTTTTCACTCTTCTATTCATGACATAAGGATTATTAGTCAGGATATATAGACTCCCAAGTTTCTTACGTAGTGGTTAAGGGACCATAAATAAGGGTTGTTATTTTTTTGAGTTACCCTTATATATAATTTCCACGCAATATGAGGGGCTTCGGTTGTAGTGTGAATGGTTTTTAGGGAGTTGTTTAAATTTTCAATGAGTGGACATTAGGTAATGGTCATGTATAATAAGGTGTGAAGTTCTGGGTGGATTATTTTGTTATTCTTCCTTTTGAGGTATCATTTTTTCATGGTATGTTTTTTGTTTTGTGGATTGGTTTAAGGTCCTCATCGTGATTTTCAATGATTCATATTTAAAAGTGCAGTGATAGTCATTGCATTGTGATCTTCCTTGGACATATCAAGTTATGTGAGTTAAATTAGTTTTAAATGGGTATTTATAATATAGAATACATAATGATTTTAAAATATTCATTTGATTTATCCCCATCATGGAATGTCCATAATCTGTCATGTCATGATTCATAGAATTTATAGTTTATGTAGAAATGTAGAATACCATTAAAATTCTTATATATTATTCTATTTTTCTTTAAACACCAATAAACTAGAGGTACATCCTTAGAGACCTTTGAGTGGACTTTGGCTATATTTTGACTTTATTACAAAGATCAACCCCTTGTGATCCAAGGTAATTTATCTTCCATTATTTTGTGTTCTCTACCTATATTTATTTTTGGAGAGGTTGTAACAATAATTAATCTTCAGTTTTGTTTTCCTTGGGTCATGGATTTTATGGATGTTTATATGATCTTGGTTTTTTATCATTTATGGGTTTGATTATGGCCTTGTGACCATATTACGTTTTGTGTTATTATTCAACAATTATTGAAGATCAAATTTTGGGAGGGTATTCGAGATATCCATTATTTTTTTAAAATTATGAAATTATTATGATTTTTATTTCTTTAGGTGGATGGTAATGATTAACCAAATGAATAAAATGAAAGTAACTAAAGGAAATTGAAGGGTATTAGTGATTTCATGTGTGTTATATTATTATATTGTAGTTCATGTGATTAATAGTTGTTTGACATTTATGGTGAGAGTTTTCTACTTATTTGATATATATATATATATATATATATATTATATGATTAAATTGATGGAATCACCTTCCATAAATTTATAATCATTAAAATATGCCAATGAAATGGTTGTTTAAAAAGTGGAATTTCAATGATGATCTTTATGTTGTCCACAATTAATTTACAAAAAATAATTATTAAATAGAAGTATATTGGTGTGATTTGTTTCTATTTTTATCATGGATTATTACTATTAAAGTTTTTTCCATTATCGTGGGTAGTTTAGCCTTTGTTGGGGATTTTTTGGGTTAGTTTTTGGGTGTTGGCATGGGTTTTACAGTGGGTGTTGTGGATGTTTTTCCCCAATTTTAATCGGTACATGTGTTTTTTCATGTGGAAGTAGTGGATAGGTTGTTATATGGTATAGAATAGAGACATGGAGGGTTATGTGGAAATGATTTGGATTTCTGTTTTCAATGGTAGTTATAGGATTGTGTTTTTTCTGTGGATATTATGTACATGAGAGGAGTAGGATAAAATATATGTTATAGATACCTCTAGGTATGTAATATGGTTTGTAATAATGAATATAGTGATGATTATGGGATTTAATTTAATAATTAGTGGTTTTGAACATACTAATAATAGTGTAAATGAATGGGTAAGGTTTGGGGTAAATGTGGTTAATGGATAATAAATGGGTTAACATTAAATGTGGAAATGAATGTAATATATATGGTAAAATTGAATTTCTAGAAATGTAAAATGATATTTTTTAAAGGAAAATCCTGAATGTTGTTATAAATACTTTGTGTGAAAAGGTACATCTGGTTTTGAAATAGTTTTTGTAGTGTTTGTTAACTGGGGTAGTGGTAGTTCTATAATTGTGATTGGTATTTGTAATGATGTTTGGTATAAACCCTTTGGTTGGGATTTTTGTGTGACAATGATATATAATTTTATTTTATCATGATTTATTATGCACCAAAATTAAGTCACATAACCTTAATTCCATCAAAATGTTTTTTGTTCTAGTTTTTTCCCCAATATCTAGGCTGGAGAGTGAATAGATGGATGACTACTCCTTCTTCTCTAATATTCTATCTAGGAGTACTATGGGATCTGATTTCCCATGGTAGGTATATGACTATAAGATAAAATTTCATAAGATTATAATATGAAATATATTGACAGACTTGGTTATGTGATGTAATAATGATGATATGATGACCCGATAATTATGTGATAGATGAGGTTATACATTATGGGGGTCATTCATTATATTAGGAGGTCACAAGGTTGATGTTATTCGTATTCATGACACTATATAGTGATTTGGATGTGAAATGTGTCTATGATGAGGTATGTGGTTGTGATGTGGATATATGTTTATTGACATGGTAGGATATATGTGGTTGTGGTATGGGATATGATGTGTGATGTAACGATTATGGAAGGTATAGAAATAGAAGTCCTTTTTTTGGGTAATGAGAGTAAAAAAAGTAGATAAGTTGTTTTGGGGTACCTTATTTTTATATTCTTCAATACTATGTTATTATACATGTTGAAATAATGGGTGAGTGGGGCTTAGTGAGATTGGGTGATAGTTGACCTCGTAGAGGTGTGTGTTTGTTTTGCTACATGTTAATTATGGAAATAGTTTTCTTCTTCCACATTTTCATGAGAGGTATTATGTTGTATCCTACTGAGTTTACATATATGATGACTCACATATATAAATCTATTTTTTAGGTTTCCAAGAGGGATTCAGTGATCAAGCTGGGAATTTAACGCTTTAGGCCTATAGCTACTTTTAGATTCATTTTCATTGAAGTACCTTTGGAGTTTTATTTTTAGAAGATTTTTCTATAATACATTAAATGAGTTATGGGATATTGGTTTTCATTTTATACTATGGATATGATTGTTTGTTTTCTTTATATGCTTGTGGTATTATGCGGATAATGCCTCCCATTTTTTTGTATATCCTTGGTTATAGACGTTAACTTATAGACTATTATGGTAGGAGTTGGAGAGTCACACTTCTCTTTACTATAGGCCCATGAGTGGTTATCAGTAGTGGTGGGTCATTAAACTCACAATTATTTTTTTTAATAAATCCAATTAAAAAATAATATAAAAACTTTTCTTCAATAATAAATATTGAAAAACTTATATAAATTATCTAATCAAAAGAGATAATGCTTTGTTTGTTAATATTTATTGCAAACTACTTGTATTGATTATCACTTATGATAAATAGTTTGAAAAAATAAGTGGTGTTTCCTCTATTTTTGAAAACACACATAGAGTTAAGGTTTATATTTGATAGTAATTAATGAAAAATAATTGTTTCTTATTCTGTTTCAAAAAAAAAACAAAGTCTAGTTCGATGAAATTTATCAATTATGATAGAAACTTTGGGGAAACAGGTGTTAGTTATATTTATAAAGAACCCATTGAAATAATTTCTAGAAAACACTTTTTTAATAATAATTTTATGGAAGTTGGGAATAATGAAACATTATCATAAGTGATAAGGACTATTAATAGTTCTTAAAAAGTGTTGTTAAATAGTCCAATATAGAAGCACTAATCATGTGTGTTTAGTGCTGGAAGTAATTTTCAATATGTATTGTCAAATTTATGAATAAAATTACTTAGATAAATTTAATAACATTTAGTTTTTAATAAATAATATATAACACTTGTAAAAAATTTACAATGACTATCGTATCCCTTTGGTTAATTCAATCAACAAGAAGTGTTGGAGTAATTTTTTTTCATGGACTTTGATTATACCTAGTAGTATATGGGGTAAGATGAAGGAAAATTAAAAATTAAAAAATATATAAATGCTCAAAATAGAAATTTTCAGTGCTAAACATAACTGATAATATAATAACCCTTAAAATCCCACGACATTTATCATCACTAACAAAATTTCTAATAAAGAAACCCTTTATTAGTGCATCTTTTAGCATTGATGAACTTTAAAAAATATTTAATTCCTCCCACAACTATTATCAATTCCCTAACAACCCATTTATTAGTTCTCCCCACAACCTTCCCTCATACACATCCCATATTAACACTAATTTTCACTCTCTTTTTTAGTGATTTTAACACAATATTTGGCGTTTATCCCCTGCTCAGGCTTGAATTCAAACCCAAGACCTCTTCGTTCATCACACAATTCCTTCCACACTCCTCCATCATTATTTCTTTAATATTTCATGATATATCTTTTTATATATAAACACACAAAATTTATTTTCATATATATATTTATTTATATAATTATATACATTTATATAATTATTTTAAAATGCATTTTTAAAATATGTATGTATATTGTGAAGTTAGATATAAATTTTATACATATTACATATATATTTATTTCTATATAATTAAATATATATTTATACATATTTATATACACTAATAGGAAAGTGAACATTTGTGATGAGTTATTTGTGACGGACTAGATTTCATACCAAATAACCATATGTAATTACTTTTGGTGACAAAAATTATTATCAATCAAAAAAAATTACAAAGTTTTTTTTGCTATGGATTATACTTTCTGTCACTATTATCAATTTCAGTAGTATTGTTTAGATGGATTAGCTAATCCATCACATAAAACCACTGTCGACATTATTTTAACAATTGACAGTCTATCACTATTATTCCATCCCAAATAAGACTTTAATAAAAGAACACTTGAACCCCATCCCCCACCCTTCTCATTTCCTTACACGTGATGCCTGTTATCATCATTACGAACACCCCCCCCCCATTTCCTTTTCTCTTTCATGTAGCTCACACCCCTAACCATCACCATCACACACCCCTCTATTCCCTAGCATTTATTCCATACCCCCTAGTCATCGTCATCATACACACCTCTCGGTTACACCTAGTTATTTGATGATCAATATTTAAATCCCCCAAGTATGAACTCCTCTATCTCTATAATTGGTTCAATTGAATCCTAAATCAAAATATATAGTCTATTTATTTGTTTTATTTAGTATGTAGGGTTAGTGTAGGTTTATTCTTCCCTAAGTGGGTTTCGTGCATCGAAGATGCCAAGTTTCGACTCTGCATGGTTTGATTACACTTAATTTTAGGTAGTTTACACAACATTTAACGTTTAGATTTAATATATTTTCTCTATTTGTGTTATTCTTAGTTTATTTTGAGTTTAATAGATATTTTCAATCAAAATTAGGTTTGAATATAAATTATAGTGTAGTTTTTATGTAATTTGATATTACATTGAAATTAGATGTTTGTTTATAACTTTTTTAAATGATTTATTATTATAAGGTATATGTTGTTTGAGCCTCATATTATTATTGAATATATGATCTTGATATATTTTGAGTTGTGAATGTTTATAGATTTATGATTATATAATTTAAAATTTTTTATTTATTACCTGATTGATATATTTATTGATATGATTCTTTTTATTTCTAAACTATTATAAAGAATGACATGAATGTAATATTGGAATTTATTTTACATGTTCATGTTTCTTGATTATATAAATTATTTTAATGTTACATAAAAATTTTAAATGATATTTAATTTTTTAATATTTATTTATTTACATATATTAGAATATACACATGAATATATATTTATTTATTGACACACACATATTTATTTATAAATATTACTTTTTATAGGTATAACGAGATATATATATCAATATATTTTTACAAGGTAAATAAATAAGGATAATTTTGTATTTTAAATAAAATAAATAATAAATATTTATTTCCATGTTGTATATAAATTTAAAAATACATTTTTATGTAAATATGTTTAAATATATATTTGTACAATTGATTTATTATATATAAATATATGAAAATATGTATATATATAATTATAAAAAACACTATAATATGATAAATGGTAAAATTTAAAAACTATAAAATTCATATGAGTGTAAGACCTTAGAATATGATTATTCTTCACAGAAAAAAGACAAGAAGACCCCCTTAAATGAGGTATAAATTCCATAAAATGTTAAAAAAATTGAGGTACCCCAACGAAATACTCAATTTTAGAGTCCTTTTAATAATTTTATGGCCTTAAGAAAACATTGATTAAGGATCTCCCATATTAACATGTCATAGATTAACATGTCATAAATCATTTTGAATGATTTTATTTGATATTTGGTAGAGCCTAAACAGACTTCTAGGTCAAAATTTATGGTTATTTGAATTTTAAGTCATGTTTTCAACTTATCTTAAACCATTCATTAATTTATTGAATATTTATGTCATATAATTGTAATTAAATAATGATTACTCTATAATAATTAACGAATTAATAATTAATATTTATTTTAAATAATTTTATGAGCTATATTTTTTTAAATATATTATATATTAAGTGTAAATGCATATTTAGTCTTATATAAATCATATTTAATAAAATATATTATCTTTATATCAATATCAATATATTTATATATTAATACATGATTTTAATGATATATAATTTTTTTATGAAATACATTATTTATCAGTGTTAAAACTGTATTGAGCCCTAATAATGGGTGACCATTATTAGCATTTACAAAAAAAAACACTTTTATTATAGGTTTTTTAACTCTATTATAGGGAATGTTTTATTTAATTTTAGTTAGTAGTGATAAGGTCACCCCCTTTACCCACCCTTTTACCCAGTATTGATAAAGGTGTGAGTATCACATGATATGCAACGTAACAGTTCCCCACTTTTCCCTGGATAGCTGATGTCCACAATTACCAGAGTGGGTTCACCGATCATCCACACCCCCATTGACACCATGTTGGTCTCAGAGCCAACAATTACATGAAATCAGGTTTAGACCTTGATGCTAACTGGCTCGAACATCATCCCCTCCTAGATCATGATCACTACAAAATTGAAGCTGAGGCTTTTAGGGATGACCCCGTAGACAAAGGTCATGATGAATAAATTCAAATTTGAGAAGTTGTTATAGAGGTTATACTATTGTTAGCTTATCCCTAACTCTACTTCCACATGATCTTTGAGTTTTAAGGACTTCACCTTCAATCCTTTGCACACTCGTAGCTAATCACCATCAGTTCCATAACCTCAAGTTGAAGGTGTGGAGGTGAAAGAGGCATATAATATGAGGCCATCATGGGGATTGGGCGTGAGGTTGGGTGGGCTAGAGGTTGTAGGTCTGATAGAGTTAGCGGGTTGACAGCAGGTCATGTTTTTCAAAAAAACAAAAAATATTAAAAACTATTTCAAAATTGTTGTGAAAATAAAAAATTAAAAGAGTGAAATTATAATAGTAGATAATTATGATCATAATGTAAAATCATTATTTTTTTTAATGATTCTAGTGTCTCCCTTTAATTAGTAAAATATATCCATGGGGATTCACTAACCTTTTAGAGGAAGTATAGTAGGGTAGGTGGGAGATTGGTGGTGGTGCACAACCCACCCCCATTAAAGATTATAACCACCATCAGTTATTATCTAATAATCACCCTTCTGATGCACACCCTTACCAATTTCATGCCTGTTTTGATACTACCTAATTAAAAACCTTTTCTTAAATAACCCAGTGGGATAAAAAATGGAATAAGGAATAGAGTATGGTCACATAGACTCCACCAAAAAGTTTTATTACATAAATAAATTCCATGTTTTTCAATATATGCTTTCCTATATTTTTTACAATCTTTTAAAATATAACCATTGGTTGTTCCTTTGTAAATAAATTGGAAACTTTCCCACTAGATCAAACATATTTCATGTTGATATCTCTATTATTCATTAATAATTTTCTGAAGGATAAAATCTTAGTGGTATGTGTTTTTTCTGATCATTCATGATGAATATTTCCTTTAATTATGTGATGCACATAATATTATCTTCAGATAATATTGTTGGGATATAATCTATAGGCAATCCACTTTCTTGTTGAATCTTTTGAGTTATAGATCACAACCAAACACATTCTCAACATGCTTCATGTAATCCTATTACTTCTTCGTGATTTTAAGATATTGCAATGAGGGTCTAATTTTTTTTATCACTAAGATATGTCAGTACCTCCAAATGTGAACACATTTCTAGTTTGTGATTTCATATTATGTAGATTTGATAAATAAAATTTATCTGAAAAACCATCCACCCTATATTCAAATTTTTTCGAATATAATAAACCTTAATCAATATTTCCATAAATATAATGAAAAATATATTTAATTCTATTCCAATGTATTTGTTTAGGTTCTAAAAAAAATATTTCCAATAAAATTTTAGAAAAAGATATATCAGGATTAGTTTAATTAGATACGTACCTTATTTCTCTGATAGCATTGATGTATGGTACTTATGTACTGACCAACTCCTCATCTTCTTCATAAGGTTTAAATTGATCTATCTTGCTATTTAAATACCAAACAACCATTGAAGTACTTAATGAATTCACTTTATTCATATTAAATCATTTTATGAGCTTTTATGTGTAATTTGATTGATAAAAACACATACCGCATGGCATGTACTCACTTTTTAATATAATAGAATATATATGGTTTCTCCCAAGTCATTCATTTCAAATTCATCCTTTCAGTTTCTCATTACTTCATTGATCTCTCATGATTATATTTAAATCATTGATATAAATATAAAATATTCCCTATCTAGGTGTAGTTAGCTTAACAAAAAACACATGGTCATATGGGGTTCTTTACATACCCTTTATTTAACAAATATTCTATCTAAATATTATAAAACATATGCCTAGATTGTTTAATACTTATATAGATTTATACAATTTAATTGAATATATGTCTTTGGGTTTTGATTTCAATACTTTGATTATTTTGAGTCCTTTAGGGATTCTCATATGTATACTAATATCAAGTGTATCATATAAATAAGTTGTAACAACATCCACAAGATTCATATTATCCTTTTTATCTACCAAAAGTCTAAATAGGTATTGAAAATTAATAACATTCATAATAGGAGAATAAGTCTCATCATAATAAACTTTGGGTCTTTGAGAAAAACCATATATGACAAGATGATCCTTTTATCTTACAATCTCAATTTTATCATTAAATTTATACACAAAAACCCATTTATATCCAACAAACTTCACAACTTCTAGCGTGATCATGATATGTCTAAAGACCCCTTTCCTATTAATTGAATTTAATTTAACTTTAATTACATCTTTCCATTTATTCTAATCATGTCATTTTTTACATTCCATAACAGACCTTGGTTTGGGATATTAATTTTCTATATCATGTGATATAGAATATGAAAATATTTCATCAATATTTTCATATTACGTTTTTCCATAAATCACATGTAGTGGAATAATTAAGATATATTTCATTATTTTTGAAAAAATTGGGTTTTCTATATAATTTGAATTCTCTTTATGATTCACATCATGTGTCTCTTTAATAAAACATAAAGTATGCGCTTCTTCAAGAACACTTTCCTCTATAATGCGGTTTTTAATTATACTCATTCCCATTCCCTTCTGAGGATTTATATCCTTTGAGCCATTTTTTATTCCATGATTCAGGCATGTTTTGAACATTTATATAGAACCATTAGATAATGTTTTATTTGAGACATCAATTTTATCTAGTGAATTTATAGCTGGTATGTGTGATTTATTCAGGACCTTTTAATTAGTGAATGCAACATGCAACTAATTTTCCAATTATTGATAATGTAAAATATTTTTCACTTCTACCTCACACTATCATGACAGGAGGATCGAGAAAATATAACGTTTACACATCTTAGTAAATGTCCACTCATTATTTTATTTCTCCCCTAATACTATGAATAATTATTTATTAAAATGATATTCGGTAAAATGTATTATAAATAAATGATGATTTTGTGGTTCAAGATATCTTATGATGGATTGTGATTCATATCCTATGTATATTTCCAACCTCCTTTGGGGTCCCATATTTATACTTTTTGATGGAGAAATTGTTATATATACTACACAACTAAATATTCATAAGTGGGAGATGTTATGATCTTTAAAAAAATCTAATTAGAGTAGAGAGTGGTTAGGATATGCACTTGTTATTATTAGAATTAATTTTTAGTCATGAAATATTATGTGACCCCATATAGATATCAGTAATTTATTTCTCATCTCTAATGGTCTGGTAATAAGTTAGAGATGTTTTATTAGTGATTCAATTAAAAACATTTTCATATACACATGGTTGACTGGATTCTCCACAATAATCCCCATTTCCAAACAATAATCATTGAAAACTAGAAAGGTAAATTCTCCATCATTATTTAGCCTTGAATTCTTGATGATATAATCATGGAATTGTGCTCTCAATTTAACTATTTGAGTAAGAAATCATAAAAACAATACATTATGACTTGAGAGAAAACATGCATGTGACCATCTTCTAGATGCATCAATTAATACCATAAAATGTTAAAATGACCCACACGATGGATGAATTATTCCACATATATCCCCTTGAGATCATTTAAGAAAGTATGTCATTTTAGCCAAAATTTTAGCTGGATATGGTCTCACAATCAGCTTTCTAAGTGAATAAGCCTCACGTGAAATATTTCTTAGTGGGGAGACATTAAATACATTATTGAATGTCCATGATAACTTTTAATTATTTTTCTCATCTTTCCTAAACTAAGACAACCTAATCAGTCATTGCAAAAATTAATGATTTGTGATCCATTCATTTCTACCATATGTGTTTCAATTTCACTTATATATATATATATATGTGTTTAATTAAATCCAGATAATAATTTTTTAGTTTTTCTAGTACATGAATATTATCATATTTATTAGTGGAAATTCAAAATTTATTTTTCATTTCAATCATATAAAGTTTGTGTATCATACCCATGTCAGTATATATCATTGAAAATTAACAAGTTTATTTTAGAATTTGTGGAAAACTATGAATCTCTTATAATTTTTTTTACCCATTAGGTGAAAACAATTATTACCATTCCCTTATATTGGATCTACAGGACTTGATATAGTATTCACAATTGGTCTTGTCAGTTTAAGATCAGAAAAATATTTCATATTCTTAAGAATTATGTTCATTGTTTAACTATCTAGTATACAAATATCTATCTCGTTTACACAATCCACTTCAATGCTTCAAAGTAAAGAAAATAATATTATAGGAAACAAATTGTGAAATTCAAAATAATAAATCATCAAAAATATAAATAATATAGAACAAAACTTCATATCGCATATCATAACTACTGTAATCTTTCTGAATTATTTCAAACTATCATATCCTCAAATTAAAAGGTACAATTATCTACTTCGAGGTAAGTGAAATCATCATTTTATGGATTATGATTCTTAGTAAAATTTATAGCCTTTTATTTCCCCTACTAGGATGTATTAGGAAACTGTGGTTCATTCTTGTTTTCTTTTAGATATTCTTTATAGAGTTCATAATGATTCTCTGGGGTTCGACAAACTCTGGACCAATGTCCCTTAGAACCACACCATTAGTAAGAATCTTTATAATTCCTCAGATTTCTTGATATGATATTTCATTGATTTTGATATTAATTTCTAGCATTACCATGTTTATGACAATGTCCTCGGATGTGCATACTCAAAAATATATATCCACCACGAGAATCATGTCCCCGACTTCTTCCATGAATATTTTCATGAAATATAAAATATTCATCAGTAAATGATACTGTTGAACGAGTAGGACAAGACTAAATTTTTTAATTAAAATATCACTTTTATTCTCTAATACAATTAATGATGATATGACATCCACATATTTTGTAAACCCTCACAATAGACATTGTTGTTGTATGGTGATGCGAGATGTGTGAAATTTCTTATATATTTTCTCAAGAATATCGACATCTATAATCACAATACCATAATATTTTAACTATGATACAATTATTTACATAGAGAAATTGTAATCACTAAGCATTTTTATAGTCTTGGAAGAATAATCTATTCCATTCATCATGGGTTGTAGGAATAATAACCTCATTTTTATGATCATACCACTCTTTCAAACACTTCCATATTTTATATGGATCTCTTTCTATGATATAATCACATTTCAATCCCTCGTCGAGATGTATTATGAGAAATAACATTACCTTGTCTTTCTTTTTGGAGGTTTTGTGAATTATTTTCTTAATTGTTTCAATAAGATCCATCAATTCAAGAATCATTTTATCATCCATCATCCACATCATATAATTACTTCAAGTAATATCAACAGTGGTGAATTTGAGTTTCATAATATATGAAAAGATGATAACTAGGAGTGAGAGAGATAAAAAACATCATTATTATTCAAAATAAGAATACAATGATAATTTACATTTAGTTTAAAGAAAATAAAATGATATCATAAACATTAAATTAGGTTAATATTATCATTTAATTTTTTATATATATCCCACCTTAATTGATTATTAAAAAATTAATGTGGGTGTTTGAAATAAATAAATAAATACATCACATTACCTATTTATAACTTTCTTGTGTGTACTAATTTATTAATTAGACCATCCAATCAAGCAATGAAAAATAAATAAATTAAAATCATCTGAGAAGGAAGAAACCCAACCATTATAGAGGTAATTAAATAAAATACATTAATCGTCCAATAAAACAGTAAGTAAATATTTTTAAATAAATAAATAGAACCATTAAACAAATGATGAAAATATGGATAAATATAAAAACCAATAAATAATTAGAACCATCTTATCAGGTAGTATGAATGAGGTGTAAAACAAAAAAATATATCTTTCTCAATTATTGAGTGTTTATGTTGATAACGTGTTGTGAAAACAAAAATTAAAAAGAGTAAAGTTAGAATAATGGAGAAATATGAGGAGAAAGGAAAGATAGGTATTTTATTAATTCTTCTTGGGTCTCCCATATATTAGTAACACATATCCTCAAGGTTTCACTACACTTAAGAAATGAGATAGGGTTTGTGGTGGGATTTGTGCCGGTGGGATTTAGTAACCCTTTTGTGCCTTGTAAAACTTTGAAATATATTGAGGAATGTTTTTGGAGCCAATCACTGATAAAACATGTGATTTCAAGATCCGGTGAACCTAGAATTGATATTTTAAAACTATTAAATATATTAATATCACGTTCAAATATTGTTTTCAAAAATAATGTTTTTCCCACAAAAAAATTTCTTGAATTAAAAACATAAGACATGATTGAATCGGGAATGTGGGTTTTAACCTAGGCATGAACTAAAGTTGGTCAATTCCAGATGTTTGGTTAAGGTGGTCATTGGTGGTGAGTTTAAATGAAATAAATATATTAAATAAATTTTTTTATTATTAAATTACCAAAAAACATAATTTCACTATTTAAACATTCTTATAGAATTTCAGTAAGGTTGTCCTAATAAAACTCATAAATTTTTGTAGAGATTCAAAGTGTTCTTTGTTGGTGAATTGGAATTAGATGATGAAAGATAATCAAATTGAGGTGAATCAGTGGGAAGTGAATGAAATGAGATCCCCACATCACCAGTGAATGCATTATTCACCAATGATCAATAAAATATTGAGGTGGGGGTCATGAATTTCTGATTTCCTCCTTTTTGATTAAAATATTGTGGATGTATTTTTTTTTCTTTTGATCTGCGATAATTCTTCCTCACATGATCCTCAAATTTTACTGATTAAATTGGACTAGTATAATTCTTCCCCTATTACACAAGTAATCACCCCAGGTAATCCATGATCTATGATAAGTAGCTAATAACACTTGTAAAATGATAGATTCACGTTGTTTATGTGCTTCAACCCACTCCCCCTTTCTTTTTGATCTACATAGTTGGCTTATGGGGTCTTCGTTCGACTTTGTTAGCATGTTTCGAGAGTGATCAAACCCCCAGATTCATGTTAGAGTTGCATATGATGAATGTATTTGAAAATAAAGGATATATTAGGATATATTGTAGGTTATCGTTTATGCTACATGGATATGTGATCTTGATTGGTGATGGGATCTATATACAATGGCATCGAGTGTATAGGTGGCCAAAATCTAGCCACTGAAAATAGATCAGATGTGAACGAACCTAGATCCACACTCCCTGATGTGATTCAAGGTGGTATTAGGAAGAATCAGTCATGGAAGTAGAGGATATGGAATATTTAGGAAGAACCATGGTTTCTACAAAACAAATGACTACACGGTCTTCAGCCTAATGAGCAAACAACATGTAGTACCACCTAGTTGCAGTTGTTGGGGTTTTGGGGAAGATAAGGATTACATTTTTTATAGAAAGTAACACATGCTTATGACCCCCTTGGGTGGTTGAGAAGTTTCCTAGTTGCACACATCTAGTACCCCATGTGAGAGGACACTTTGTGTACTATAGAGTAAATGGCTATAGGCTGATACCCAAGAATGGCTAGGTACACGTCTAGGTACATAAGCATGACCCGAAAAACATGGGCATGACCAGGCACACATGGGAAGTCCCCGAGTGGATGAGACATGATGTGTGGGACTTGTGCACACTTTGTATGGTGAAATAGATAGAAATCCATTTTCGGAGGATAACATGGACATGTAGCGAAGCAAGACCACACGACATGTGGGTCCCATACATGTTGTGTAACTCCTTTTTATAAGAAACTTCCACCATTCATACCTCTTCATATGGACTCATATTTTGTCTTTCGAGTATCCTATACTATGAAGTCTTCCATGTAGGACATGATGGTATCATTCATAGTTCAATTTGAGATATGACATGGAATGTTTCGAGTGTGATGCTTATTTCGGTGACACTTGATGATGGAAGTGATCTAGAAGGATCATTAGAGATAGTTTGGGGTTGGAAACCACCATATAATACAAGGGTGTAGGTCCCTCATACTGAATTAATTGTTTTTAGTGGAACCCCCTATGGAACTAGGGCATGGGTCCTCTACCCACTGAGTGTAACCCTCTTATGGTATTAGGGATTCGGTCCTCCATGTATAGAGTGTCATCCCTATACCGTATTAGGGATTGGGTCCTCTATTTATACATTTTGAGTGGAGTATCCTATGGTACTAGGGAACAGTTCCTCTATCCTTTTATTGGAAACCCCCATGACACACAAGGGTGTGGTTCCTCTATCGATACCTACCGAGTGGCTCCCCCTTTAATGTTATGTTGTGAGTCTTCTATACTTTGTGGGGCATACCCCTGTTGTACCAGGGTGCGGGTCCTCTATCATTCCTCTAAATGGAATCACCTTATCATACTTGGGAATGATTCATCTTTCTATTGGATGTTGTGACTCATTGGGATGTGGTGTAATGGAGAGGTTTGGTTCCTCCCCATTAATTATTTGGACATACAAATGATATATTGGGAATCGATGATGGACTTTTGGATCTGTAGGAAGACTCATCACCATGGGATGGGCTATGAGATAGAGATTCACTTTCTCCATCATCTAAGTTTTTTTAATAATCATATATTTTTTTCATTTCTATCATAATTTGGGTTGAGCTGACTACTTCTATCATGTCTTCTATTACTCCATCTTCAGTTTTTGAGGCATCATACTAGGTATGTATATACTCACCCTTACATGGTATTTTCCCACACATGGCATGTATTATGTAGATGATAGATTGATCAACAATAATTTCATATTAATATAGGGATACTTGAGTGCATAGACCATATATGGTGGTTGGATATAGACATCAAGAGTCAGGATCTCTCATATTTAATTTATTCAAGTTGTTATTAGGTTGAGATATTTTTTTGGTTGGCCATGTATTTTTGCACTTTACATTTTGGTTTACACTATTGTACCATTTTGTATTACCTATAGGTTATTTCATGCATGGTATTCACACTAGATATTAATATATTTTATTATTATTCCTCTATATTTATTAATGGATATTGAGACCAAGTTGGCTAGAAAAGTTTCTTGGAAGTAAGAAATGGTTGTTTTTAAACTATTTTATTTTTTTGTCAAGGAAGATTGAGAGAGAAAAGAAATCACTTAACTTTTTATAAGTGGATGATAAGACTAATAATCATACTTAGGAATTTAGATTCTCAATTATTATTAAATACCATTTGATTTGGAAGGAAAGATGTTACTAGAAGATAGGAAAGTTACAATACATTCCTTGGAAATTATGTTGATTCTTTACTAGTATGTATTTAAAAAATATCCTAAGTGAATAGGAGAACTTTTGATGCAATCCTTATGAATTAAAGGGGGAGAAAATATGTTGTTGGATGGCTACAAATCAGCATTGTTAGTTCCAAAGCATATTTTAATGTGACATAGTTTCCCAATGTTTTCTAAACTTTTCGGGTCCATAATTTGAAGTTTGGATAGCATTTTGAAAAGTGTATTTCCTTGAAGGGATTATGAAAATATAAAGAAGGCATGAATTTCGTGAAGATGGTCTTTGTGATGTTTTTTTTACAAATGCATGAATATTATGACCGTGATCTTTGTGATTACATGAAATGGAGAATTGCGAGCACACAATAGTTTTATGGGAATCTTCACGCTAATGATGAGCATCGTGAATAGTGAAGGTGAGGAGCACCATGAGTGGAGTATCATGGTGGTGTGAAGTTTTGATAGAAGGCTTCATGATTATGAAGATCATCACAAACAAAAAATTTATTTGAAGCTTCTTGAAAATGGGAGCTTGGCAGATGAAAAGCGGGAGCTATATGAAATGGTGATGACATGGCCCTGAGGGTTATGGAGTTGGTATAACGCCTATAAATAGGCATCTATTTCCTTTATAAAATCAATGAGACTTAATGAAAATCTTAAGGATCTGGATTCCTAAAGGTGGTTCACAAATAAAGAATGTGAAGAAGTTTATAAAGGCTATAATCCAACTGAATGTTCTGAACATCACAAGTAGTGGTGAAGTTCAAAAAGTATAAGTGAGCTTTGTGAAGGAATTAGGTTCCAAGAATGTAGTTTTCTTCATGAAGGGTGTGAGCTTCGTGAAGGAACTTCCCAAAAGGCTATTTTAAATACCCAATTTATGTGAATAGAACTTTCATAGAGCATCAAAAACAGACTAAGGTATTATACTAAGTATCATTATGAAGTCTAGGAGGTTCTTACCAGATTCTGGGTAGGAAAGATAAGAATTGTTTTGAATGATCAAATTTATGGAAGTGGATCAAGAAGTGCCATAATATTGAATTACATGATTTTGTGCTAGAAGAAGCCAATGCACTTTGGATTGTTTTCATAGTGCTACATGAGTGTAACGGTAGATCCTACTCATTTTATTCCACACTAAAGGATTATTTTCTTGTTTATTGTGTGGTATTTGATTATTTCTATAACATACCAAGGACGTAGCTACTCTTTTTTAGCAAGGAACCTTTTAAATTCTTGTCTTCCTATGGATGTGTGTTTGGATTACGATCACCAAGAAAGAAGCTCTTTAACCGATGGTGAAGGTTTTAAAAAAAAATAAAGGAACATAAAAGAAAAATATATCATTGATTCGCCCCTCTCCCTCTCAATGATACTTAGATCCTGACTGAGCAACTTCATTTGGTATCAGATCCACAAGTTCCCATCGTTTATTCTTTGCCAAATTTTTGAAGAGAAGTTGTGATGGAGAATCTGAATTGCATGAGTAGTAAGGGGATTCAGATATTTGATGGGAAGATTTATCATATCAGGAAAGATAAAATTATTCCTTATCTTATGTCTCTTGGGAATAGAGTTCTTAAATCTACAACAGATGAATTTCCTGTTATTAATGACAAGGTTTATCTTACACCTATCGATAAGAAGAATATTGAGAATGATGTAAGAGCTAAAAATTCATTATTTTCATCACTTTCATAAAGTTAATTTTTAAGATTAAAAGGAATTGCCACAACTAAAGAAATCTGGGATAATCTAAAAAACACATATGATGGAAATAAAAAAGTGAAGAAAGAAAAATTACAATTATGTAGGCTTAAGTACGAATATTTGAAAATTGGTGAGTATGAAACTGTTGGGGACTTCTTTAACAGGTTAAATGACATTGCCAGCAAAATTAGATGTCTTGGAGAAAAATTGGAGGATTTTAAAGTTGTCTAAAATATCTTAAGAATTATTCCTAATAATTTTGATTCTAAATTTTCTTTATTGGAAGACAAAGACCGTGAAACATTACCTCTGGATGATTTTCATAGCACTCTCATCACTTATGAAATCATAAGGGAGAAAATTATGAAGAGATAAATAAAGATTGATAGATAAATTTACTTCAAATCATCCAAGAAAGAAAATTCTAAGAAGTATCTTGGTGAATGTGATATTGTTGAATCTGACTCTGAAAATGAGGTATGTAAATTTCTTGATGAAATGTTATCCTTATTTTCTAAAAATTTAGGAATAGTTTCATGAAAATAAAAAGGTAAACTTCCCTTAAATGTTTTGAATGTGGATTTATTGGAAACTATGTAGATAATTTCCCTCAAACAAATAAAGATTAAGAGATTGATTAAGAATAAAGAAGTCCAAGAAGTCCATGGGAGAAACAGAGTTACAAAGATAAATATTTTGGAAGAGGTAAAGATAAAATGTTCTTCAAATCCAAAAGAAGAATATTTTTTTCTAAATATGAAGAATATGAAGATAATGAATCTGAATATGAAAAATAGTTTTATTATAAAGCTAGATAAAATACCTTTATTACATTAGTGAACTTTAAAGATTTTGGGATCATCCATTCTGAAGAAGAAGAAGAAACTCAACTTGAATCTCATCTAAAAGATGAATTGAAAGAATGTATAATAAATATTAGAAGTTTTGAGAAGGAAAATAAGAATTTCATAAATTAAGTTTCTTTATCAAACAATAAATAAGGTTTTCCTGGTGAAAATTTCAAGATGGTAAAAGAGATTGATAATCTAAAGAGTTCTCTTGAACTTTAAAAGAATCATAATGAACATGTAGAAGTGAAGCAGAAGGAAAAAAGAAGAAGAGTTGGAACTTGTTCAAAAAAACTTTCTAAATCTAAAAAAAGGAAGGAAAGTTTCAAAAACTCTATCTCAGAAGCTAGTGAAAGTTTTAGTAAGGACGAACCAAAGAAGGATAAAAAGATTTACCTTCAAAGGTTGAGAAGAATTCTAGAGTTAGCTCTGAGAAAAAGAAAACTGAGAAAGTTATGTATGTGACCAAAGTTAACAATGATGGAAAATCCAAAGTTTCTGAAAAACCTAATACTGGAAAAATTTCAATTAAATATCGGTATGATAACTCTAGAAACAAATATGAGCTGAAGAATAAAGTTTCATTTGAAAACATAAGGGTTGATGGTCAACAAAGTTCTATTAAGAATGTTACAGAGATTCAAGTTCACAGCTCCGGTCAGTATGGATGTTTCAAAGGAAAATATTCTTTCTATGTATATTACGATTATTTTGGTGGATTCATACATACAAAAAATATGTTCTAGTTCAATAAAAAAATATCATTCCATAGGTTATGGAATAAAAGGATTGAGGGGGAGTCAATCCTCTCAAAAGAAGAAGTATGAGAAGGATGTTTAGATGAAATCTGATAAGGCTGGTGTAAATGTGTAGAATAGGTTCCAACCAATGAAAACTATTTTTGAAAGATGTTAATAGCCTAGAAATCTTGCTAAGGTTTTTCTTGTTTTGTTACCCACATAAAAAAGTATCATATCAATTCTCAGAAGCCGGAGGTGAATAATGAAAAGGAAGAATAAAAATAAATTATTGTTGAAACCGCATTGAAATCTATAAAATGAGAACGACCATGGATTCTTGATAGTGGTTTTTTATCTCATATTATAGGATACTTAAAGTTATTGAATATTTTGAAATAATTCAAAGAAGTAATGGTGATATTTGGAAATGATGAATCTATGAGGATCAAAGGTGTTGGATCAGCCATCATCAGGGAAGAAAAGATTAAATCCAATAAAACATTATATGTTGATGGGATGAAACACAATCTAGTGAGTGTTTCAAAACTTTGTGATGAGGGTAACAGTGTTATCTTTATAAAATATGGTTTTCTTATGAAAAGTTAATAATATGGAAAGATAGTTACAAGGGGCCAACAGATAAAAGGGAACTTATTCCAAGTTAGTGAAATACAAAACTCTTGTTACATGGGTATGGTGGATGAAAATTAGTTATGGAATAAAAATATGAAGAATATTTTTTAGAGACACATGAGAAAGTTATCAATGTGAGACAGTGTCTGAGATATTCCTGATATGTCAAGAAGAAGATATTAGTGTTGCAATATTTTGTAGAAAGGAAAAATCAAAAAATCAATGCATAATGGAGTTTATATTTGTTCAAAAACACCCCTGAAACTTATTCATTCCAATATCTACGGGCTGATGAGAAAATAATAAACCAATGATGATAATTACTTCATCACTTTCATTGATGAATTTACCCACATTACATGTATTATTTATATGAAACCTAATTCAGGTTCTCTGAAATTTTTTAAGAGTTTCTGGAGGAAGATAGAGATATAATGTGAGTATGCAGTGAAGAAGTTACGAACTGATAATGGTGGTGAGTATAATAATGAATAATTTGAATACTAATTTGAGAATCATGTAATTTGGAATGAGTTCAATTCACTATACAAACCTCAAAAAAATGTTGTTACTGAAAGAAAGAATAGAACTCTGGTGGAAATAAGGAGAACTGTGTTACTAGAACATTGTCTCTCTCATTATTATTTAAGGAAAGACATGATTACTACTATATATATTCAAAACTGATGTTATTATAAGAAAATTTTTGATATCACTCTATATGAAATATTTTTTTGAAGAATCCATGTTTGAAGCACTTAATAGTTTTTGGGAGTCCATTCACCATAAAGAAGAAAGGTGGAAACCGTGGAAGGTTTGAGCGAAGAAGAGATGATGGAATTTTTATTGGATATGCTTCAGAAGGAATAGGATATAGACGTTTCAAAAAATAAATAGGGAAAATTGTTGATTCGGATGATGAGAAAGTTGTTGAAAAAGTTGAAAAATAAAAGTAGTCTTATGTCTATATGGGAGTTAAGATAGATAAGAAATATTTTGTTAAAAATTCTGATAATGTTTCATATAGTGGTAATCTTACTCAAGAAGAAGAATCAGACTCAACAATTTCAAGGGATGAGGTTGAAATTAAAATATCTCATCCTAGGATGAGGAAGCAAGTAAAATATCATAACATTATTGGTGATCAACAACATAAGTTTCAATTAATAAGAATGTCAAAAGTTGTTACATGCACTTCTTTTTATTCAAAATTTGAGATGAATGATTTGAATGAAGCTTTTGAGCATCCAGAATGGGTTTAGTATATGAATTAATTTCATGATTAGAATAGAAAATAATTATACTTGGGAACTCATACCCAAGCCAGATAACAAAAATGATGTTGGTACAAAATGGGTTTTCTAGAACAAGATAAATGATGAAGGTAAAGTGATAATTATCAAAGAAATATTGGTTTTCAAGGGGTATTCACAAATTGAAGGTATTGATTTTGATGAAACCTTTTCTCTGGTGGTAAGGATAGAAACAATCAGAATCTTTCTTTCTATTACTGCACAATGAGGTTACAAGATCTTTCAAATGGATGTTAAATCTTCATTCTTGAATGGTGATATTGATAAGGATGTTTATATTGAAAAAACGTGTGGATTTGTTTTTGGGAAAGATTAAAGTTATGTGTGCAGGTAAAAGAAGGATTCGTACATGATAAAATAATATCTAAGGGTATGGTATTCAAAATTGGATACATTCTTAAGGAAGATGAATTTCATGAAAGTTAGGGTGGATAGAAATCTTTACTCAAGTAAAATCATGATATTTACCTCATTGTAACTATTTATGTTGATGACATTATCTTTGCTCTAAATGATGAAATATCTTGTGAATATCTTGCTGAAGAGATGAATAAGTTGCTTGATATGTCCATAATGGAAGAAATGAAATAGTTTCATGGGTTACAAATTTTATAGAAGGAGAATAACATTTTTCTTTCTCAATAAAATTATGCTTGGAAACTTTGGAAGAATATTGGCATGGAAAATTCGAAACCATTTTCCTCACCAATTTCAGTGGGAACCATGTTTTCTAGAGATATAAGAGGTAAAGAAGTTGATTAGAAAGAGTTTTGAGAGCTGATTGGAAGTCTGTTATATCTGATTACATCAAGACCTAACATTGTTTATGTTGTTACCTTTTGTTCAATATTTCAGAGTACTCTTAAAGAATCACATTTAATTGATGGAAAAAAGATTCTTATAAATTTCAGAGGCACAAAAAAATTGAATCAGGTATGATGGATCATAAAGTATTGATTTGTTTGGGTATTCATATGCTGATTTGGTAGGAAATGTTGATGGTAGAAGATCCACATCTCTTGGAGTTTTCTTTCTGGGGAAAATTTTTGTTAGTTGTCTTACAATGAAACAAAATTCAATAACTCTAAGCATGGATAAATATGAGTATGTTTATACCACTCTAGGTGTTACCCAACTTAATTGGATGAAAAATCAGTTGGAAGACTTACTTGTTGAAGTAAAGTTACCCTTGCTCTTGGGATGTGACAATCAAAGTGAAATCAATCTTACAAGGAATCCAGCACAACATTATGATACAAAATATTTTGACATAAAGTACCACTTCATCAAAGATAATGTGTATAATAATGAACTAAATCTATAGTATGTTTCTACATCAGAATAAGTTGCTGACATATTCAAAAAACCAATACCAAATGAACCATTATCTAAATTAAGGTTGAACATGGGCATCCAACCTCCTTCTCATCAAGGTTAAGTTATATGTTTCTATCCCTTCTCTCATATTACCTTTGGATAGTTTTGTCAAGTGGGACAATTATTTCATAAATTGGTCCTTATAGAAACATGCATAAATTTGGGGTTGTGGGTAAGCTATGAATCCAAAATGTTTGTGTGTGATCTATTTTAACTGTTTTTTAGAGTACTTATAGGGTTAAAAAGTTTAGTGGTGAGGATTATTTAGAGAAGTCTGTGGAGGAAAAATGAAGAGGTTTAACAGTCACTAATTTTTCACATTGGAAGAAAAATGAAGAGGTTTCATAGTCACTACATTTGGACAATGTGGTTTTTGCTATCAATAATTCTTGTTTCTTACAATGAGTTAGCTAGTGTAGGCTTAGAAATGTTGATATATAATCCATATCTTGAGTTTGAAAAGTTTAGTGATTTATAAATCTTGGTTGAAAAAAAATCCAAAGGGGTTATTTTTGGGACCAATTTTGTTCGAGAAGTTTCATGGAAGTAAGAAGTGGAAGTTTTCAGAGTGTTGACTTTTTTTATCAATGAAGATTGAGAAGAAAGGAAATCACTTAAATTTGTATAAATGGATGATCAAACTTATCTTCATACTCAATAATTCATATTCCCAATTATTAATAAAGTCCATTGGATTTTGAAGGAAATATGTTACCGGAACACAGGGAAGTTACAAAATTTCCCTTGGTAATTCTAACGATGCTTCGCTGGTTTGTATTTCACAAATATCATAATTTAATTGGAAAAATTGTGATGCAAGCCTTATGAATTAAAGGGGGGTAAAAGATGTTTCTAGATGACTATGAATCAGTATGGTTGGTTTTTCTTAATCATATTTTAAGGTGGCAGAGTTTCCCTATGTTTGCCAAATTTTTGGGGTCCAAAATTTGGATTTTGTATAGCATTGAGAAAAGTGTATTTCCTCGAAGGGATTCTGAAAATATGGAAAAGTCATGAGTTTCACGAATATGGGATTTGCGAAGTATGTTTCATGAAGTCATGAAGGTTATGACGGTGATCTATATGATTATGAGAAATAGAGCATTGCGAGTGCACGATGATTTTATGGAAAGATTTGCAAGAGCAACAGGCATCGTGAAAAACAAAGTTGATGAGCATCATGGTGGTGAAACGTTTTGACATAAGGCTCTGTGATTATGAAGAGAATCACAAATAGAAATTTTTTATGGAGCTTTGCAAAAAAGGGAGTATCGTGGCGGAAAAGTGGGATCTTTGAGAAATGGTGGTGACGTGGCCGAAAAGGTTCTGGAATTAGTGGAACGCATATAAATAGTATTATACCCCCTTTGTAAAAGTATTGATACTTAGTGAAAATCTTAAGGAACTAGATTTGAGAAGGTGGTTTTTGAAGGATGAATGAGAAGAATTTCATGAAGGCTAGTAGCCAACTGAACATTCTAAGCATTGTGAAGAGTAGTGAAGTTCCCAAAGGCTAAGCAAGCTTCACAAAAGAAGTAGGTTCTATGAAGGATGTTTTCTTTGTTAAGGGTGTGAGCTTTATGAAGGGAGATTCGTGAAGGAGATTCATGAAGGAGCTTTGCAAAAAGTAGTTTTGAATACCCAGTTTAAGTGAACAGAACATTCATAGTGCATCAAAAATAGATTTAGGTATTAGACTAAGAATCATTAAGAAGTCTAGGAGGTTCTTACAAACTTCTGGGTAGGAAAGAGAAGAATTGTTTTGAAAGATAAAATTTGTGGAAGTGGATCAAGAAGCACTGTAATATTGAATTACATTATTTTTTTCTATAAGATGCACACACACTTTTGTATTGTTTTCATAGTACTACACAAGTGTAAGGTAATATCATACTCATTGTATTCCACACCAAAGAATTATTTTCTATTTTATTGTATGGTATTTTATTATTTATTTACCATAACAAGGAAGTAACTAATATTTTTGGGTAGTGAACCTTGTAAATTATTTTATTCTTGTGTATGTGCATTTGGATTATGATCAGCAGAGAATAAGCTCTTTAACTGGAGGTGAAGGTTGTTTCAAAATTAATGGAACATAAAAGAAAAAGATATCACTAATTCACCCCTCCCCATCTCAGTGATACTTGTATCCTGACTGGGAAACTTTAATGTATATGGTTGGGTGCATTTTTATACGTAGATTAGGAAAAGGCCTCCCATTTTAATTATGCCTTTTGGGTGATTCTAACCATCCCCTGGCCTGTGGAGGTGAGCTTAGGGTTGTGAAGGCCCGATCATCCACCGTCCAGAAGGGCCTAGTGTGTTGGGTCATTACATAGTGGTATAAGAGTAGTTTATTCCTTGGTAAAATGTTTTTAATTTCCCCATTATTAGGATTGGTTGGAATTTATGGAAATAGATTCAAAGTTTCTCGAGTGAAGTTTTCAGTCTAGATAAATCGATGTTGGTGTGGTGGCCGATGTATCCATAAAACAGGACCCTGACTAAATGCTTGTAGAATAATCATACCAATACATTGGTTGTAAGGTTTAATTTTACTTTCATTATATAGAATTTAGTCATTTTAATTTCCTTCTTGAGTCACCTCCCCATATATATATGTGCTCATATGACCTTGGAACATCTTGATTACATTCATGGTTCCTCCATAAAGACATCCAATTAGGTTATCTATTCAGAATCATGATAAAGATCCAATGAGTGATGAGGCCTTAGTTCGGGGGCCATATCATGAAGTCTATCCTACAGGAAGTTGTCTAGTAGCACCCCCACCCACTTAGTACTAGATTGTACCAGTAAAGTAGGATGAGGATGGGCAGAGGCTTAGAACTCTCTGTGGGTTACATCACCAGAGGTCGTTGAGGTTATACGATGAGCTAGATCCCCATGTAGTGTAGGATTTCTTTGAGTTGGTGATCTGAGTTTTCATACTATTTTTGGACCCTAACTGATCATATGGTGTACTGGAAGCCAGAATTTTCTACAGAGTAGTAGGGAATAGGTGGAGTTTAGTCACTGGGATGCATGATGAGTTGAAAATCTCATGGTTCAACATCTATTAGCTATTTTGTGAGGATTACTACCCCATTTTCTTAAACTTAATGTAGAGTCATGAGATTTTATAGCTACAGTAAGGAGGGATTATAGTTTCTGATTATTCAATGAGGTTCACTGGCCTTACATGGTACTCTCTCGACATGGTTCAAGATGGTTACTTCTTTGTGATGGAGTTCAAGTAGGGTCTTCATAGAGACATATATGCTAATGTGGTACCCCTATGAATTACCACATATGTTGGAGTTCTAGAGAAGGAACTGGTGAAAATGATATTTCTATCTAATAGAATCCATACACCTAGATCTGGTAACAGATTACATGGGTCAGAGTCACTTATGGCAGCTAGAAGGTTCTAGTCAATTGGGTCTTAGCATAGGAGAACTGCTCATGGATAGACTCAACCATGTGTTCATGCATCACAGGGATTGTACAGTGGCACATGGCATCCTAGATAAGGTAAATGTTAAAAATATGATAGGTGAGGTCCCATGGAATATTATTTATTGACTTGATGTGCTGAGGAGGGTATAAAGATAGTGGATGGACAACCATAGTAGAGGTAACGTCATGATTTGGAATCTCCTAGGTGAGGCTAGGGGGACCCCAAGGAGGTGGTTATAGAAGAGGATCAAGTTTTTCTCCAGAGAGAGGAGGTAGTGGTTGTGGATGAAATTATGAGATACTTACACCACCACCACCAGGAGTACCACAATAGGCTCTAGGAGTTTGTGCTCAAGGCCATGGGAGGATGCTAGCTTTGGAGTCTTATGACCAGGCTGCACACGATATTATTAGAGTTATGATCAGTGTTTATTATACTCTTGATTTAGTATTATTAGACATAGGTGTGATTCATTCCTTCATATCCTTATTCATAGTGTGAGAGTGAGATCTCCTAATTGAGACTTTATCCTAGATGATTTGGATTGAGGTTCCTATAAGGAACTCTTCTTCGATATCGCTTTTCTAACAATAATGTGAGTTATCGCTTGGTGGGAAGAGTTTCTTGTGGGGAATATTGGTCTTCATGATGATACCTTATGGCATTATATTGGGTACGTACTATATATCCATGGTCTGATCCAAGATTGAATGTCACTCCATACTAATAAGATGACATTGGACATATGGGATGAGATTCTATTTTGTGGGAGATAGAGATATCATAGCAGAGTGAGTGGGTATTATGAAAATGAAGCTGAAACTCATTAGTTGGCATGTTTATCCCTTCGAATATTTGGATCTTCAGTCATATGGGTACCTTCAGTTGTGGAGAATTATATGGAAATCTTCCCCAAGGACGTTTCAGGACTACCTCTGACGCGGGAGATTGACCTTTTCATTACCTTTCACCCCAAGACCACATCAATATCTTCTACATCATATCATATGGACCCTTCTGATCTTCTATGTCTAATGGTGTAGTTATAGGAGCTTTGAGAGATGGGATTTATGAGACCTAGTGTATCCCCCTTGTTAGCTCCAATTTTGTTCATGAAAAAAGTGGAAGGGAGCTTATGTATTTGTTTTGGGTAAACATCATCTAAACTAGGCCATGATAAAGTAAAATTACCCCTTTACAAGGAATTAATACTTCTTTTATCAATTTTGAATCATGATATGGTTCTTGAAGATCGATATACGGTCCAAATACCCCTAGTTGAGGGTTCGCGAGACTTATATTCTGAAATTGAAATTCTAATGTATCTATGTATGCTATGAATTCTTGGAAATTCTATTCAGTTTTGTTGGAAAAAACCCTCAAGGAAATATTGAAGCATTTTTTTTGGTTGATTGTGTTTGTTGACAAAGAGGGTTTCCATTATCAGTTATGGAGTTCAATAGAAATTCTTAATAAGTTATGCTGACAGAGAACCATGACAAAGGAATGTATAATCTTGAGGCGGTACAAAAAAATAGATACAAGGTGACGTCTTTTTCTAGTGTTTTTCCAATTTTTGGGCCTCAAAAATTGGAAAATGGAGGAATGTGTTTTGGAAAAGGATTTTTCATGCAATATTAAAGGTATTTTGGAACTTTTTGCTCAAGGGATGTTTTAGGATCATAATGATGAAATATGGAAAAGTCATGAATCGCATGAAATATTTGGAAATGTGCACAAAAGATATTTTTTCATGAAAGAGGCTTCCGCACCCAATGCGACGTCAAATTGAATTTTGCATGCGCAAATGGGATCTTGCGTGACATGTCAAATATTCCATGTAGGGTTTGGTGATGCCTATAAATAATAGTTGACCCCCCTACTCATTCAACAAGATCAACACTTGTAGAGAATTTGGTCTCTGGATCGTGTAATATTTTTTAAGTAAAGGGAGTTGCATGAAATAATTGGAGTTTTGTGCAATATAAGGAATTTGTGTGTAAGATTTGAGTTGTATGTAAGATTTAAGTTTCATGCAAAAGGTGTTTTTTGAAAAGAATCACAGTCTTTCATGAAATGTATTAAAGTTTCACACAAGACGCAGTAAGGGTTTCATGAAATATTTTCAGTTTTCCAAGACATATGTGATAAAGAAGTATTAATCATTGGATAAAAGTGGTACATCAATAGAGAATCTACATACAATGGAGGATGAATTCATTTGAGAAAATGAAAATACATTCATGTCCATAAATTGTGAGTGGATATTCTGAAGAAGTAGTGAGAACACATTAGTTGAAAGAACAGTGAACTTCCAAATTGTGATTGGTTGTAAACCAGGAGGGATAGTGAGTCCACTCTGATCATTGTAAATAGAATTGTGATTTTAGTGGATTTGGTACATTACCACATTGTCATTGTATGCTCCTTGGACGAATCCCAGTTAGGGTGAACCAAGTAAAAAAAAATTAGTCTCGTGGATGATTTAATTTCCATTAAAACTTTGCTATGAGAAAGAGAGAGAATAGAGTTTTTTTACAATGAAACAAGATCATAAGGGGCAGTTTTTTTAATCTTTCATACCCTCATTCACACCCCCCCTCCTCAGGTTATATGACCTAATGGACCTAAAAATTAGTATCAGAGGGAAAGGTAAATATTAGTGTTTCTCTATAAATGGAGTCCATCAATTACAAAGGGATTCCAATATTAAATGGGAATGATTTTTATTTATGGAGGAATCAGATGAAACACTAATTTGGATCCTTCAGAATGGATGTCTTTACCGCAGTGATGCATGGTATTTTATCCAACATTGAAAGTGGTTCTTTATCAGAAGTTGAACGACAATAATTGGATGATGATGACAAAGGAATCAATTTTTTAGGGGATCCCTATCCAATAAATTATATTAAAGGTGATTTAATGTAAAACATCACATGCCATGTGGTAAAAGCTGTTGAATATATATGAAGGTGATTCAACGGTTAGAGAGGAAAAGTTGCAGGTTATGTGGAACAAGTATTAATATTTGAGAATAAACTCTACTGAGTCCATTGATTCATTATATAATAGGGTAAATGATTTAGTGGAATACATTAGTGGTCTTGGGGAATTCATTGAAGATATAAATATTATGAAGCATATCTTGAGGAAATGTTCACCTCGGTTCAATATGAAAGTTTCAGTATTGGAAGATAAAAATTAGAAAGAACTGACACTGGATAACTTGAATAGTACCCTTATATCATATGAAATGAGAAATGATGATAATGATGTTGTGGAAAATGGAAAATCTAAATAGGTGGCATTCAAGGCCATGAAGAATCTTACCATTGAATATTTCCAGGAATAAGAAGAGAAAGATGAATTGATGTCATTCCTTTCTTCAAATTTACAATGAGGAATAGGAAAGTTCAAGAAGAAACCTCCACTTAATTTATATGTGGAAAGGTTGGTCATATTTCAACAAGATTCGACAAGAAGTTCTAAGAATATGATGATGATGAATTTGAAATCCCTGTGAAGAAGTCTTCATCCAATGTGAAAGGAAAGAAAATTTTTAAGATAAATGTATTTTAGAAAAAGAATCTTCTTTCACAAGAATGTGACAGTTTAGAATAATCTAAGGTTGAAGAGATAGTTAACTATAATGATCATGAAGAAAATGATATAGTTGAAGTAGTAGTTGTCACCCAAAAAAGGGAATAAAGAGAAAATTATGAAGAAGAATTTGAAGGAAGTGTTGACTTGCAAGATGAATTATAATATGCTCTTGAAGAGATATATGTTTGGAGATCCAAAACAAAGAAATCCCACAAAGTGGTTCATGATGCCAAATTATTTATAAATCATGTAGGAAGAAGATATGTATGAGCTTGAGGAAGAAATTTAAAAATCAAATTCTTCGATGCCAGAGAGGTTAGAAAAGATTGATGAGTATAAGCTCAAAATTGGGGAGTAGAAGAGTGAAATTGATAGTTTTATTAACAACAGAAGGGTTAAAATAAAATGTATAGAATAATTTTTAGATGAAGTTTTCAGTATGAGAAAATAAAAGTTAAGGATCAAGAAAAAATAATGACTCCCAATGTGACATCAGGATTGTAGATCATTCAAATGATGGAAAAGTTGGAAGGGGTGGATAGAGGTCTAGTAGAACAGAAGAAACAATTAAATCCAGAAGATAAGGTTTGTATGGGGATAGATCAAAAATAGAAAGAAGTATTGGATGAATTCAGACTACAATCACCCACTCCAAGATCAAAAAATTGATTTGGGTATGAAGTACAATTATAAGATTCATAGAATCCAAAGGAATACTATCAATTTAGAAGTGAAATGTAGGAATATAGCCTACATCAGGTATTATTACTATGGAAAGATAGGACATTCACAAAATTTGTGTTCCATAGCTAGAAGATATCGAAGGGTACAAGAATAGTGGCAACCTAACAGAGCTTGATTTCCATGACCCAACCCAACGGGGCTCGTGCTACGACTCCCCAGGCCCGCCTCCAATAGGCCTCGAGCTAGCGTCTAACGTCGAGTAGGATATCACACACAAGGGAGTCATTATCCTAAGGTACCTGTACATATGCACCCATATACACATCCATGAAATAGTGCAGAGATATATAAAACTGAAAAGAAAATGCATGCATACATCTCTCCCAAACCAGAGTGCAACAACAGTACAAAAAGGAAAAAATAGGGCCCAGCAAAAGAAAACTGCAAAGGCATCCAACCTTCTCGGAAGAAGGGGTATGCTTCCAAAAGCACCACCAGAAAGCTCCTCATCACAGATCTGGTAAGACTCCATGGTCAGTCCCGCTCACTCAGCTCCGCCTACTCCGGGTCCTCCTAGGACACCATCGAAAGGCATGTGGTCTACACAAGACACAAACATGTGCAGGCAAAGCCTATGCAGGGGTGAGTATAAACATACTCAGTAGGCACCCCAAAAACCCAAAACCAAAGAGAGAAACTGGAATACAACAGTCCTCTCATCCTAGCCATAGGGAACCCAGACGAGAGAGAAACTCCATCTTGTGACCATCCTTGGCTAAACACAACTAGTTAGCTCAGCTCGGGTGTATTCACACACATACACCATGAGAAATCCAGATAAACTCAGCTCACGCACCAAGCCACATGAGGTACCGACCTCACCACCAGTAATGGTTCACATCCAGGAGAGCACACTCCATGATCATTTCCATCCCAAATAACACTCGTCTGAGAGATACACTCCATTGGGTCTCACATAAACATCTCAGACACTCACCCGAGAGATCACGCTCGTTGGGTATCATCATTGAGGAAACCTCGCTGAAACAACATAAACACCAAACTCCTCGGATAGGGGATCGCTCCTAGGGTCCTCTAGGAGAAACCAGAACCCACACTGGTATACGAAGATATCACAAATAGGGGATCACTCCCAGGGTCCACTGGGGGGTACCACAACCCGATCTGGCATTCGTAGATCTCACAGATAAGAGATCACTTCCAGGATCTGCTGGGGGATACCACAACCTGATCTGGTGCTCGACAGAAACACGTCACTCAGATAGAGGATTGTCATCCATGTAAAGGTGGTCATGATTATACCGGAACCCTATCTGGTATAACTCGTGATGTAGGGGATCGAACCGACGATGCACCAACCCTACAGAAACCCCGAGCTAAGTAGAGGATCATATAACCAATGATATCTCAACACTACTAAAAACCTCATGTTGAGTAGGGGATCTTATACCCGATGATTCCACAACCCTACTAACGACAGCCCACTGTGTAGGGAATCATATTACCGATGATGTCACAAACCCTACGGGGTTAACTTTCTAGATAGGGGATCACCACCCGTGGATAAGCGGTAACAACGATACCAAGAACCCGATCTAGGGAAACGATGCTAGAGGATCATGCTCTGGGCCCACCATAGGGATGCCACAACTCTAACAGATTAAACATCCCATCAAGAGGATCACAAACCTATAATAAGGTTGTGATGCCGCGTGAACCCTCGTAGGAACGAACCAAGGGAGTACCCTCAACCACTGCTGGTCCAAATGTCGCTAACCCGAGCGACTGGCCACAACGCCACCCCACGCAACTCCAAGGCCGATACCGAGGCCACCATCGCGATCCACGCGGGAAATCATGCAGGATAGGTTTTTTAATCTCTCTAAATGGACAACCAGTTAAAAGGATTTATTCACCGTACCTAGCCCGTGTGGGGCCAACACAACGATCCCAAAACTCATCAAGCGGATGATACCACTGCGATCCCCTCAGAAAAACACAGGGTATCGACTACTCGATCGTCCTAAACGGTCACCCGGTGAAAAAGGTATTATTTACTGAAACCAGCCCAAGTGGGGCCCATTCCTCAATCCCTGAACACATCTAATGGATCACACCATTGTGATCCTCTCGGAAAAACACAGAGGATCGGCTATTCATTTGCCAAAAACAGACTCCAAGTGAGAAAGTTGTGTTTCTCCGTAAATGCCCAAACCGAACCTCGTGGAGAATGCACCCCAAGCTCGGTCCCAACACCCAGAAACCATAAATAAATGTCTTCCATACCATCAGAGTCTCAACTCCACTGACAGAACGTCAATCAGATGCTCCGAGTAGAAGATACAATGACCCGAAGTCAAATAATAATAAAACATTATTATATTATTCAACATTTCTACAACCCAGACCATAATTCGGAACTTCAAAACCCCTGAACCCACCACAAAGGGTTCGCCTTATTACTAGAGTCATGTCACTATAGACGACACGCGAATCTGACCCATGGATTGCAAGAAACGAGGGTTATAAAACCCCTGTGTACAAAGAAAGGGTCGGCCTGACCTGAACCAGCTGGTCCGGCCGGGCTAGGCTGGCCCAAGCCAGCCGATCTGGCCACCACCGATGTTAGCCCACCCTGGTCGGCTTCCCTCTGCCGCGCAGTGACCCGCACTACTGTGCTTTTCCACGGACCACCGCGGGTCCGCGGGTGCCGGCACCGCCGCACCAGCGGAACTTCCGCGGACCGTCGGGGTCACCTGGTCGTCCGTTTTGTGATCTGTGACCTCTTGCATGACCCTCGGTACCCGATCTTCCCTCCTACAACAACAAAATGAAAAAAATTGAAGCAAAAACAAGATCAGGGAATTAAAACTCAAACCAACTACCTGTTGGCGGATCGCCGAAGCTTCGGGTGCAGAACGGCGCCTGCGACGCGCTGGAGCTCGATCCGCTGATGATCGGCGCTGAAACCAGACGCCCAGGGCTAGATTTGGCAAACAACTGTGGGAGAGGGGGAGGTTTTCGTCACCTTCATAGAGAGGGAATTGGGGGTATGATTGATTTTCTTTCTTTTTTTTAAATCAAAGGCTTCATTTAAACTCTCTGCCAACACGCCTCTGACCCGGCACCCAACACCGACTAAATTTATGTCGCACCTTGGGTAAATACGAAGTTTTGAACGCAATGGAGGACTCGGATTTTTTATCCAAGACTCCGTTCAGATGTTATTCGAGCCGACACTTGTAAATTAACTTTTCCATTTATTTACTAAAACGCCCTTGGTGGCTTTTCTCACAGCAGGCCCGCGCCCGTAAAGTTTACACCCCGCCTAGTGTAAACAGCACACTCCGGACACAATCGGGCCCTAAGATTCCCATTCTGAGCTACCTCTTAGGAGATAAAACACCCTCGCCATGTTCATAGTATAAAAAATACTTAATATTTTTATAAAATTAATCCCGGGCAAACCAGGCCTTGGAATCACACGCAGTCTTTGTGCCTAGCTCTGGAATTATTCATAAGAATATTCCAATGTCTGACAGGGCCCAAAACCTGAGTCACTACATCCTCCCCACCTTAGAACTTTTTATCCCCGAAAATCTCAATGCACAAAAAAAGCAACTGCACTATCAACTGGGTCTCCCACTCCAGCGATTCCACCAAACCCCCCCCCCCCCCCTGCCCAAACACATAAGTCAGAGGGACTCATCCACCACACCTCAACACTATCCGCTTTGGGCGGCACTAACTCGCCCGCACGGTTTTGATCGCGTCAAAAAATTGTGTCTCAGTGGGGGAAGTATCGCTCTTCCTCACACATTCAAAGCATTCCGAACAACACCCATATAGGGTCTTACCAATTCCTTGAACAAAACTTGAGAAAGCAACGAAAAGGGAAGATTACCGCTAAACAGTGTCTATCAAAATACTGTAGAAAGTAGAAAGGACATAAGGTGTACCTCTATCCATCCGCAGATCCTCTGGGTTAATAGACTCTAGTGAATGCATTTGTCCTCGCCCTCGGTCACCAACTCCCTGAGCTTGGAGTGGACCACATGTGGGTGGGGGTGGGGGCAACTAATACTGCCTACCACCTCATGCTGCTGCACCGGCTCTGTTTCCATGTACGCCGCCCTGCAGACCTTCTTGCTCGACATGTTGCCTCTGCCAAGGCGGTCTGTTGACCAGCACCCTCTCAGTATCATGATGGGTCAGAAAATCTCTAGAAAGATGTCCCTGACCGTCGCAAGCGTAACACCAATTCTCCTACGGCTGACCAAAACTGGGCTGCAAGCCCTATGAGCCCTGAGCCTCAGAGCCACCATCCTGGGGTTGCCTCCTGAAACGTCGACCACGTCCAGGCCCCTGAGTCTGTCGTCAGCTACCAGATGTCGATCCCACTGACGAAGTCTCAGCTCTCGTGCCCCCGAAACTAAAAGGAGGGGTCTTCTTGGCCAGAAATCTCTCCATAACAAGGTCCCTCTCCAGCACTCCAGCATAGGTGGGGAGACACAAGGAAACCACACCTTCCTGGATGTCCCTTCGTAGGCTCGGCTCGAAGGTCCAAGCCCTAAAGAACAGGCCTCAAACCATATTCAGGGCGTAGTGCGACGGGTCTGTAAACCTCGCTGAGTAATTTGACAGAGTCATTACCTCCTCCTACCGAAGATTCAAAAGCTCTTCAATCCGCACTAACCTAAGTGTCACCGGATAGAACTCTTCCCTAAAGAGATGCTCAAACTCTGACCACATGAGCATCTCCTCATCGTGAGACAGCGTCACCAAACTCCACCATTTCCCAGCCGAACCAAGCAGAGGGCTCACCGCTAGGACCACCATCTGATCTGAGGGTGTCCTCACCAGGAGGAAAACACAAGTGACTACTTCAAGCCAGTCATCTGCTACCTGAGGGTCTGGATCACCCCAGAACCTCAGAGTTCGCTACCTCTGGAACTCATGCAGTGCACTCAACCTGTGCGCAACCTCATCCTGCCCTTCTGGTACAACCAGCTGCTCGACAGGTGGTGGATCAAATGGAATACCACCTAGAGGTCTAGCCTTAGAACCTACGCCTTGGTCCACAGCCTCTAGACGAGGCAGATCATCACCACAATCCCACTGCAGAAATCTCACTGGCTTTTGTCGTGGAGGCATCCTGAAATACATTCAAGACGCACCATAATCAATGATTATATCTAGAGAGATGACTCAAGAACAACAAGGGAAACCAAAAAACCTAGTCCTATATGATGCATGTACTGTTATGTCCCTGGGACTAGGGGCCAAACATCCCGAGTCGAAAGGAATGTTATCAGAGTCCTAGTGAATGGATACGTTAGCCACTGCACCAACACTGGAGTCCCTAGCCTGAAAGTCGAACTCGAAACATCATAACACTGTCGCTATGCAACCCAAACCAAACTCATCGCTAGACCAACTACGCTCTGAGATCCCAAAGTTGGAACCTCCTCTAATACCACTCTGTCATGACCCAACCCAACGGGACTTGTGCCACAACTACCCAGGCCCACCTTTAATAGGCTAGGGGATGCCGTCTAGCACCGAGTAGGCTATCACACACAAGGGAGGCATTAGCCTAAGGTACCTGTACACACGCACCCACATACACCTCCATGAAACAGTGTAGAGATATATAACACTGAAAAGAAAATTTATGCATACATCTATCCCAAACCAGAGTGCAACAATAGTACAAAAAAAGAAAAATAGGGCCCACCAAAAGAAAACTGCAAAGGCGTCCAACCTACTCTGAAGAAGGGGTACGCTTCCAAAAGCACCACTGGAAAGCTCCTCGGCACAACTCCGGTAAGACTCCATGGTCAGTCCGGCTCACTCAGCTTCGCCTACTCTGAGTCCTCCTAGGACACCATCGAAAGTCATGTGGTCTGTATAAGACACAAACATGTGTGGGCAAAGCCCATGTAGGGGTCTGTATAACAATACTCAGTAGGTACCCCAAAAACCCAAAACCAAAGAGAGAAACTGGAAGACAACAGTCTGCTCATCCCATCCAGAGGGAACCCATATGAGAGAGAAACTCCATCTCATGACCATCCTCGGCTAAACACAACTACTCATCTCAACTTGGGTGTATGACCATACATACACCATGAGAAATGCAGATATACTCAGCTCACGCACCAAGCCACATGAGGTACCGACCTCACCACTAGCAACTGTTCACAACCAGGAGATCACACTCCACAATCACTGTCATCCCATATGACACTCGTCCAAGAGATACACTCCATCGGGTCTCACACAAACATCTCAGATGCTCATCCGAGAGATCACGCTCATCGGGTACCGTCACTGAGGAAACCTTACTGAAACAACATAAACACTAAACTCCTCGGATAGGGGATCTCTCTTAGGGTCCACTAGGGGATACTAGAACCCACACCAGTATACGAAGATCTCATAGATAAGGGATCACTCCCAGGGTCTGCTGGGGGATATCACAACCCGATCTGGCATTCATAGATCTCACAGATAGGGGATCACTCCCAGGATCCACTGGGGGATACCACAACCCGATCTGGCACTTGATACAAACACATCACTCAGATAGAGGATCGTCACCCATGTAAAGGTGGTCACGATGACTCTGTAACCCTATCTAGTATAACTCGCGATGTAGGCGATCGAACCGACGATGCACCAACCCTACAGAAACCTTGCACTGAGTAGGGGATCATCTAACCAACGATACCTCAACCCTACTAAAAACCTTATGCTGAGTATGTGATCATATACCTGACGATGCCACAACCCTACTGAGCATGGCCCACTGTGTAGGGGATCATATTCCTGATGATTCCACAAACCCTATGGGGTTAACCTGCTAGATAGGGGATCCCCGCCCGTGGATAAGCGGTCATAGCGATACCAAGAACCCGATCTTGGGAAACGATGCTAGAGGATCTCGCTCCAGGCCCACTGGAGAGATGACACAACTCTAATAGATTAAACATCCCATAGATAGAATCACAAAACTATACTAAGGTTGTGATGTCGCGCGAACCCTCGTAGGAACGAACCAAGGGAGTACCCTCAACCACTGTTGGTCCAAACATCACTAACCCGATCAACCCACCACAACACCACCCTGTGCACCTCTAAGGCTGATACCGAGTCCACCATCTTGATCCACGTGAAAAAACACACAGGATAGGCTGTTTACTCACCCGAAATAGACAACTGGTGAAAAAGGCACTATTCACCGTAGCTAGCCCATGCGGGGCTCACACAACGATCCTGAAACTTATCAATAGGATCATACCACTGCAAACCCCTCAGAAAAACAAACGGGATCGACTACTCGATCGTCCTAAATGGTCACCTAGTGAAAAAGGTACTATTCACCAAAACCATCCCAGGGGGGCCCACACCTCTATCCCTGAACACATCGAACGGATCACACCATTTCGATCCTCTCAAAAAACACACAGGATCGACTATTCATAGGCCAAAAATGGACTCCTAGTGAGAAAGTTCCGTCTCTCCGTAAATGCCCAAACCGACCCTAATGGGGCCTGCACCGCAAACTTTATCCCAACACCTGGAAACCATCAAGAAAAGTCCACCGTACCATCAGGGTCTCAACGCCACAGACGGCACATCAATCGGACGCTCGGGGTAGAAGATACAATGGCCTAAAGTCAAATAATAATAAAATATTGCTATTTTATTCGACGTGTCTAGCGTCCGGACCATAATCCCGAACATCGAAACCCCCAAACTCAACTCAAAGGGTTTTCCTTATTTCCAGGGCCGTGTCGCCGTAGAGGGCACGTGAATCCAACTCCTGGATTTCAAGAAACATGGGTTTTAAAAAACCCCGTGTACAAGGAGAAGGTCGGACCGGCCCGAACCGGCCGGTCCGGCCGGCGGCGACCTGCACCACCGCGCTCTGTCACAGACCACTGCGGGTCTGCCGGTGTCGGCGCTACCACACCAAAGCCGCACAGGTAGAACTTCCACAGACCGCCGGGGTCACCCCGGTGGTCCGTTTTGCGATCTGCGACCTCCTGTGCGACCCTCGAGACCCGATCTTCCCTTCTACGACACGAAACAAAGAAATTCGAAGCAAAAACAATATTGGATAATTAAAACTCAAACTGCCTACCTATTGGTGGATCACAGAAGCTTCGGGTGCAGAACGACACCTGCGACGCGCTGGAGCTCGATCCACTGACAATCGGCGCTTAAAATAGACGCATGGGGTTCGATTTGGAAAAGAACGGTGGGAGAGGGGGAGGGTTTCGTCCAGTAGAGAGGAAATTGGGGGGTGATTCATTTTCTTTGTTTATTTTAAATTAAAAGCTTCATTTAAACTCCCCGCCAACATGCCTCCGACCCAGTACCCAGCGTCGACTAAAATTATATCGCGCCTAGGGTAATCACGGCTTTCTGAACGCAATGACGAACTCGGATTTTTGATCTGAGACTCCGTTCAGAAGTTATTCGAGATGACGCTCGTAAATTAACTTTTCTATTTATTTACTAAAATTTCCCTAGTGGCTTTTCTCACAGTAGGCCCGCGCTCGCAAAGTTTACACCCCGCCTAGGGTAAACAGCACGCTCCAGATGCAACCGTGCCCTCATATTCCCATTACGAGCTACCACTTAGAAGATAACACACCCCCACCATGTTCATAGTATAAAAAATACTTAATATTTTTATAAAATTAATTCTGGGCACACCGGGCCTCGGAATCACACACCGTCTTCGCGCCTAGCTCTGGAATAACTCATAGGAATGTTCCAAAGATGGACAGGGCCCAAAAATCGAGTCTCCACATCGATACTCTAGAATATATTTTGAGGGATATTGTTTTTGGTTTGGAGGATTTGGGCACATGGCTAGATATTGTACATAAACTATTCAGAGGATTGTACTAAAGCAGAATCAAAGTAGTTACAAGCATAAAAACAAAGAATCAACAGTTCAGTTGAAAACACAAAATTGATTTGCATCTTTGTAAGATGAATCTGGTTTGTCATACTCCAAGGAAGATCAGGATTTTCAATATATATCAAGTGTGAAGACAAAAACATGGATAAAAAAGAAAAGAGTTGAGAAGTTAGTGGTTGTGAAAATTACCCTTAAATCATCAGATCATTATGGTGTATGGATCCTTGATAGTGGTTGTACATACCATAGGATAGGAAATAAGGATCATATTACAGGCACAAAATATGATAAAGGAGGAGTTGTAAAATTTTAAAATGATGAATTATTGAAGATAATTAGCTTGGGGAAGGCCATGTTTAAGGGAAAATAAATGATATGTGATGATGTCTTAGTAGTAGAAGGTCTCAGTCGCAACTTTCTCAGTGTTAGTCAACTATGTGACTTGGTGAATTATATATGATTTACTAAGAAGATGTGTGTCATCAAAGAAAAATATGGTGTAGTTTTTATATAGGAGAAAAAATAAAGGTAAATCTATATCTTGTATGTGGGAAAAATATATTTTCTTTTTTCCAGAGAGGATGGAAACAAGTTATAGCACAAATGACTTGGTCATCTATGTAAACCATCCTTGGAGGATCTGGTAAATTGTGATGCAGCTAGAGACCTCCCTATGCTATCATGTTATCATACTCATACATGTGATGCATTCCAACAAGGTAATATCATCAGAAAGACATACAAGGAAAAGGAAAATAAGTTAATAAGAGTGATTGAGTTGGTGCATGCAGATGTATGTGAACTGATCTCACCAAGATCCATTGATGGTAAGAGATATTACATTCTTTTTGTTGATGATTATAGCATAATGTAATGGGTATTTTTCATTTCTACAAAGTTTTGCGTGTTCATCTACATAAAGTATCACCGGAGGGAATCTAAAAGGATTCTTGGATAGAAAATCCTAAACATTCATACTGAAAATGGTACATAATTCACAAATAGTCAAGTGGAAGACTATATTTAGAATCACAGGATAAGTAATAAAGTTTCTATAGTGAGAACTCCTCAATAGAATGGAGTGGTTGAAAAGAGAAATCAAATCATCAAAAAAAATCCAGAATGTTGCTTATTGAAAAAGATCTACCCGATAAATTTTGTACAGAAGCGATCAGGACATCGGACTACATCTCTAACATGGATCTATTGTGTTCTAAGTAAATACTATATATGAGATGTGGTATGGAAATAATCCAACATTAAAATACTTTTGAATTTTTAGAAGAAATTTTTTTACTCAAAAAATTTAAAAAAAAATTGAAAATTCGAGTCACGTGGTGACGAGGGAATATTCCTTGGATACTCAATGAAAAAAAGCATATAAATTGCTTAATAAGAAGATGGGAAAAGTTTTTTAGAGAAATGATCTCACTGTAGTGGAAATTAAAGAGAATAATCAACAACATAGTGAATAGGTTCCTGATAAAAGTGATGAGGAGGTAAGAAACATAAGCAGAGAAGAAATGGAAGATGCTGATTCAGAAGAAGATACTAATGATGAGAAAGAAGACATCAAATATGTATCTGCAAAGAAGCCAAAGATTCAAGATAAAATTGAAAAAAAAATATAATTGGTGATCAAACAACACCCATTCAAACAAGAAGAATGAATTCATTATGACATGTATCTTTCATATCTTAGGTAGAGCCTAAATTGTTTTCCGATTCAACTAGATATGGAAACTGGGTTCAGGAAATGAATGATGAACAAGACTTGATTGAGAAGAATTAGACATGGTAGATTATTTTGGGGCCAAAAGATAAGTATGTCATCATGACTAAATGGGTATTTTGCAACAAGATGAATGAAGATGGCACGGTTATTCAAAACAAAGAATGACTAGTGTGAAAAGTTTACTCCCAAATAGGGGGTAACAATGCCAATGATACATTTTCACCTATTACAAGGCTAGAGACAATCAGATTATTCTTGCCTATTATAATGTAATAGAAATTCAATGTTTTCCAGATGGATGTCAAGTCTACATTTTTTAAATCAGTTCTGGAGGAATAATTGTATATTGATAATCCAGATGGTTTTCTCATTCATGAAGATGATAAAAAAGTTTTCAGTTGAATAAGGTTCTATTTGGGTTGAAGAAAGCACTAAGATCATGGTATTAAAGACTAGATCCGTACTTGAAGAATCTTGGATTTTATCATGGTGGATTTGATTACAATATTTATATCAATAATGATAGTGATAAATGGATGATTTTTCTGGTTTTTTTAGTGAAAAAATATTTGGTGGATTAGATAAAACAAAATTCAGACAGTTTTCCGAATTCCTGAAAACTGATTTTGAAATGTCAATGATTGGTGAGTTGATGTTTTTCCTTGGTTTATAGGTGAAATAAGGAAGGAATGACACTTTCATTTCAAAATAGAAATATGGAAATGAGGTTCTGATAATATTTGGAATGAAAAATTATAAGGATATGAAAATTATAGTTTCTACGTGGACAAAACTATCAAAATATGATGATGGAAATGTATTTAATATCCCTGAATAAAGGAAAATCATTAGAATCTTACAATACTTGATAGTGAAAATACCTGATATTTTTTTCCACGTGACAAGAAATAAGATTTCCAAGCAATCCCATAGAAATACATTTGATTTCAGTGAAAGTAATAATTCAGTATATCAAGGGAACGATGGATTTTGGTTTGATGTACAATGAAAAAAATTCAGAAGGAGTTATTGGGATATACAGATTAAGATTGTGCTAGATCAGTAGATGATAGAAATTCAATGTCAGGTGGTGAATTCTAACTTGGTGGATTGTCTATTTCTTGGATAAAAAAGAAAAAATATTACATTTTATTGATCAACACAAAAGCTAAGTATATTGCAACCACTCAAGAATGCACATAGTTATTTCAGATGAAGTAGTAGCTTAATGATATGGGAGTTGATGTGAAGTATTTGATCAAAATACATTGAGATAATTCAAGTTCTTTTAATATTAGAAAAAGTCTAGTCCAACAATTATGGACAAATAACGTTGAAATCAAATATCATTTTATCAAGGAGAAGATGGAGCAAGGTCTTGTAAAGTTGAAGTATGTTCCTACAGATCTAAAGGTTTCAGATATTCTAACAAAGGCCTTACCAAAAGAATAATTTGAGAGGCGTTGACTAGATCTGGGAGTCCAGTTGACTACCCTAACTTGAAAAATTGTGGATGTGAGCCCCCCCCCCCCCTTGAGGTATGGTGTGTTTTTACCTAATGTACTGATATGTGTTCTTTACCTTGTTACATAACTCAAAGGAGTGACCTTTGGGTTCATTGACAAAGGGGGGGACATTTTGGCTATTCAAAGGGATAAATTTTCTTAATCAAGACAGAAGGAGAAGCTAACAGGTGGAGCAATGAGATAGGGGAGCCGAAAATATAGGAGATAAGGGGAGCAGCAAGATAGGGGGACTATTAAATTTGATGATGCTATAATTGATCAATCAAAGGATATATATCACGAAATATGTTCTTTGTGATGAAATCAGTTGTTTGGTTTAACGAATTGATATTAGGGTTGAATTGATTCATTAATGAACTTTGTATATTACTCTCATTTCTCACGCTGGGAATTTCTCAAGTGGGCATAGAGTATGTGTCGAGTAAGTATTTGATTACTATCTAAATTGCATGAAGATGATGGTGTTGGAATATGGAAGAATCTTTAATGAGGAATCAAATTAAGTAGTGTTGTCAACAAATTCAAAGGGGGATTTTTGGGAAAAAATACCTCAAGGAAACATTAAATCATTTTTAGGTTGATTGTGTTTGTTGACAAAGAGGGTTTCCATCATCAGTTATGGAGTTCCAAGGATATTATTGAAAATCTATGTTAATGAAGAACCTTTAAAAAGGAACGAATGATCTAGAGGTGGTAAAAAAAAGAATAGATACAAGGTGGCTCTATTTTCTAGTGTTTTCCAAATATTTGGGCCTCAAAATCGAAAAATTGTGGAATGTATTTTTAGAAAAGGATATTTTTTATAGGATGAATGTTATTTTGAAATGTTTTGGGAAAGGTATTTTTCATGATAAAAATATTAAAATATGGAAAATGCATGAATCGCGCAAATATTTTTAAATGTGCATGAAAGATGAGTTTGCACGAAAGAGGATTTCACACCCAATGTGACGTAAAATTGGATTTTACGCACTCAGAGGGGATCTTGTATGTTGTGTCAAATCTTCCATGAAATATTTAGTGATGCCTATAAATAATTTGTGACCCCTTTCATTTAACAAGTTCAACAATTATAGAGAATCTGGGCTCGGAATCATGTAATATTTTTAAGTAAAGGGAGTTATGCGAAAGAATTGGAGTTGCATGCATTCTAAAGAAGTTGCCAATATGATTTTAGTTTCATGAAAGATTGAAGTTATTCACAAAAGGTTTTTATCAACAATATTTCAGTATTGTGTTCATGGCATTAAAGTTTCAAACAAGACACATTAAGGGTTTCACAAAAGATTTGCAGTTTCCCGGTGCATCTATGGTAAAGTAATATTCATTGGTAAATTAAAGTGGTACATCAATATAACATCTACATAAAATATAGTATTCATTCATTTGAGATAGTTAAATGACCTATAGGCCTATAATCTATGAGTGGATCTTCTAAAGAAGCAGTGAGCACACTTCAATTGAGAGAGAAGTGAGATTTCAAATTGAGATTGGTTTTAAACCAGGAGGGACAGTGAGTCCACTTTGAATATTTTAAACAGTGGTTCACTTTTAGTGGATTTGGTACGTTTGAAAATTTTCATTATATTCTCCTCATATATAGCCCAGTGAAGATGAACCATGTAAAAAATTTTATGTCTCATGCATGCTTTAATTTCTATTCATACTTTTCTATGAAAAAGAGATAGAAAATAGTTTTTTTTACAATGAAACAAGATCAAAAGGGGTAGTTGTTTTAATCTATCATATCATGATTCAACCCCTTCTCAAGATATTTATCCTAGTGGACCTAAAGTGTGAATAATTTCCCCACTATGTTTATGGATTTTATTAAAGGGATCTTCCATCCATACTTGGACTAATTTGTTTTCGTCTTTAGTGATGACATACTTATCTAGTCTATATCATAGGAGGAAGATGAATAAAACTTAGGTATGGTCCTAGACTTACTCCAGGAGCACTATAATTATACTAATCTCTTGAAGTTCTAGTTTTAAATCTGAAAGGTTCAATTTTTAAGGAATTTCATTTTTGAGTATCGATTAGTTGTGGACCCAACAAATATTAATGTAGTGCTTTCTTGAGAGACACCAAATATAGTGTTAGAGGTGAAGATTTTTCTTTCCATAGAAGAGTACTGCATGAGGTTTTTGTAAGACTTGTCTAGGATTTTTTCCCCTTTGAACTCACTGAGGTGGAAAGGGAAGTTGTTTATCTATACCGAGCATTTTTAGACATCCTTAGATCAGTTAAATATGAGTATGACCAGTGCTCCTATGTTGAGACTGCCAGAGGAGGGCGTGGAGTACATAGTATATTGTGATGCCTCTGGAGTTGTTCTTGGTTGTGTGTTGATGAAGAGGTAGACAGTGATTACATATAGTTCATGGAAGTTGGGAACCCATGAGTAGTACTATGTGACCACAACCTAGAGTTGGAAGTGGTAGTATTTTCTTTGAGGACATGAAGGCAATATCTTCTAAGAGAGGGAATTTTTGTTTACTCATACCATTATAGTCTTGAGTATATCTTCTCATAGAGAGATATGGACTTATGAAAAATATACTGGTTAGAGTTCCTGAAGGAATATGACTTCAATATAGTCTATACTCCTAGGAACGGTAACATGGTGGTTGATTTCATTAGATGGAAGTCTCATTCAATCTTGATAGAGGGGGTGTCTCATCAGTTGGATTATTTATAGCAAACTCTGGTGGAGAAGATGGGTTAAGTTTATCTTTAGTTGATGGTGTTTAATCCTCTTATTATCCAGTGTGTGAGGGAGTATTAGTTGGGAGACCTTTACTAAGAGGTTCTCCATGACCTGATATCTTTAGAAGATTCACTAGACATATTGTATGAAGGAGGGTAGTATGTCATTATTTTATAAGGATAGATGATGGTTCTAACCACGATCTGAGAGTAGGTGTTGAGGTAGTTTCACACATCTCATTTATCTTTACATCCCAGTGTAGAGAATATGTATAGAGACTCGAAAAAGAAGTTTTGGGGGGGATCTCATGAGGCATAGGGTTTCTGAGTTCATCTATTGGGGTATCATATGTTAGTAGGTTAATGCTGAAAACTAGGTTCTAGAAGGATTGACACAACCTCTTGAGGTCCTAAAGTGGAAATAGAAAGACATATCTATGGAAATTGTGACAAGTATTCCACATAAAGTGTGATGCCATGATGCCATATGGGTTATAGTTGACCAAATTACGGAGTCGACACACTTACTTTACATTAGGGAGAAAAGTTTAGTGAATATTCTTAGACATTTGTATGTGTCATAGATCTTCTTGACCCATGTGGTTCCCTCGATGATTATCTCTGACCAAGACGCATGGTTTATTTCATGATTGTGGTGAGTCTTGTAAGAGGAAGTTGGGACCTATTTGGAGATGATTTTGAAATTTCACCCCCAGAAATATGGTAAGACTGAGCACACTATCTAGGTGTTAAAGGATATACTGAGGAATTATGTTTTGGTATTTGGTCAGAACTATAGGAACACATGCCATTGGTAGAGTTTTCTTATAATAATTGTAATAACTCTATGATCATTAGGACACATTTCAAGAAATTGTATGATACACCTTGCAGGTCACACATGTTCTTAACTGAGATTGGAAAGACATATCTTGTTGGTCTTAAGAGATTGTAGGTGATGAAGGAGTAGGACTAAGTGACCTCCATGATAATAAGGATATCCTAGAGCTGACAGAAATCTTACACACATCAACATTATAGTCCTTTAGAGTTATAATAGGAAGACTATGTTTCCCTAAGAGTCTCCCCATAATGAGTATTACGGAGGTTTGAATAGGGAGTCTAGATAACCCTGAGTTTTATTAGGCTATTTGATATACTACAGAGGGTTTGTGAGGTTTATTACTACATATACTTTCTCCCACAGTTGGATCAAATGCACGATGCCTTCCATGTGTCGCAAATAAAGAGATATGTGCATGATCCTACACACGTTATTGACTGGGGTGCGCTGAAAATAGAGGATAGATACACCTTCACAGAGTAACTAATAGAAATAGAGGATCATCATGATAGAATCCTATTTTTACTAACCATTATTTTGGTTCATGTGTTGTGAAAGTATGGGAGCATGCAGGAGAGCTCCTGGTAGAAAGAGACCTAGAAGTGGGCTCAATATCCCCAACTTTTTATTTATTTTTTTCTTTTTGGGGATGAAAAGAATTGAAGGGGGAATAATGTAGTCGCCCTTTTATACTTTTTAAGGCTTTAAAATATATTATGGAATATTTTTATATTCATATACTGAGATGACATGAGATTTTTAGGCCTGATGAGCTCAGAATTGATATTAAAAAAACTAAATATATTAATATCACATGCACACAAGTTTTTTTTATAAATAATGGTTTATCTCAATGAAAAAGTCTCATATGAGAAATATGAGACCATGGTTGAATATAAAATTCATTATTTAACCTATGCATGACCTAAATTGGTTTGACACCAGATGTTTGGTTAAGGTATTCATTAGCGATGCATTTAAATAAGTTAAATATTTTATTTTATAATTGAAAGCCTAAAAACCCTATTCTAATCTATTTAAATGTTGTTATATAATTTTAGTAGGGTTATTCACATAAATTTTCGATATTTTAGAGGATATAAAAATTTTTCATCATTGGAGAATCAGAATCAGTTGAAGAACGATGATCATATTGAGGTGGATCAACGAGCAGGGAACACAGCGGGATCCCCACATCACTGGAGAATGAATTCTTCAAAAAAAAATTGATCCAATCTTGAGGTAGGGATCTTAAATTGTGTATTTTCACCCTATTGATTAAAATATTGAGCATGGATTTTATCTACTTTTTATAAATGATAATTTTTCCTCCCATGAGCCTTGTATTTTATTGATTAAATTGAACTAGAATAATTCATCCCATGTTGCACATGTAATCACCCCCGGTAATCCTTGATCTATAAACATTTACCAAGTACTCTTTTCTAATGTTATATTCACTTTTTTTATGTTCTTAATCCCCATCCATTATTTTTTATCAGCATCATTGGCCTACATGGTTGCGATTCCACTTTTCTGGGTGGTTTCTAGTGCGAAAAAACCATTGGATTCACGATAGATGCATGTATTGTTGGGTCGGAACAAACGAGGAAAAGATGGAAAGAGGGGGGTGAATTGCCTTTTAAAAAATTGATTAACAATTAAAAAACAAAGTAAAAATGCAGCGGAAATAAAGAGGCAATCACACAAGAAATTGATAACGGAGTTCGGCCAAAACCCGGCCTACGTCTCCGCTCCCAACTCAACCGTTGAGAGATTCCTACCGCTTGCTTTTCAATGGTTTTAGCAAGAAACCCACTAGGCCTTGAGGTAGCACTAGGACCTATTACAGCTTGCTTTTGTGGTTTAGCAAGAACCCACTTGCTTTTGATGGTTTAGCAAGAACCAACTATCCTTCTTACAGGTGAAGGATAGCTCACCTATGTCTCAAGCTATTTAAAGGAAAGCTTGGCAACCTTGTCACACCTTAGTGGTGATGTGAAACCCAAAGAAAAGAGGGGATGAGAAAATTGGGAGTTTGTAGGCACAAACTCAAAGTTAAGCTCAAAATAAATAAAACACGAAAAACCGTGATTGGGAAGACTTGGGCGCCAATTGGATGATGGAGTTGATGTAGCGTGCTTTCCCAAGCTTCTTGAGTGGTGCTCTTGGATGTGGAAATGGATGGAGCACTTGGGGTTCTCTTGGAACAATCCGCCGGAGCTTCGCCAAAATGATCAACAATGTGTCCGGTGGCTTGGGGTGACATTCCGGGGCTTCCTAGGCCTTTATTTATAGGCTAGGAACCTTCAAGTATCCGTTGGAGGGCTTTGGAGCCGTTGGAAAAGGCCTCGGAGCCGTTGGAGGCCAAAAAGGAGTTGACTGGTCAAAGCCAACGGCTAGTTTGACTGGTCTACCGGCTGGCCGGTGCAGGGCCACCGGCTGGCCGGTGCCTTGGCAGAGGAGGAGAAATCTGATCCAGGCTCCACCGGCTGACCGGTGCCAGATCCACCGGCTGGCCGGTGGTCAGACAGTAGCTGACACTATTTGGAGAGGGTGCCACCGGCTGGCCGGTGCTGAGGCCACCGGCTGGCCGGTGGGAAGGCAGTGGCTCCCTCTTGAGTGCAGGTTCCACCGGCTGGCCGGTGGTCAAGCCACCGGCTGACCGGTGGAGCCTGGCAGTGGGCACTGCCTCTGCCAGGTCCACCGGCTGGCCGGTGCTATCACACCGGTTGGCCGGTGTACTGAATTTCAGTCCACTTGAAGTCCATTCTTGGGCCAACTTCTTGGCAACCTTGTGCCTATCATCCACAACACTTAAACACAATGTTAAACACATATTAAAGTGATTGTGATCATGAAAATCAAAGAGTGTGGGGTACAACATGTATAATGAACAGATTTAAAAATAAAGGATGAATCAGAAGGGATCATTGGTTTTGGGTTATTTTATGTGGATTTATGATCCGGAGTGGTGATAGGATCGAGTAGAAATGACGTTAGGCATACGGGTGGCTAGAATCTGGCCACCGAAAACGGATCAAGCATAAACGGCATTGGATCCACACTCTAGGGAGATATTCAAGGTGAAATTAGGTGGGATCAATGGCATAAGTGTAAAATTTGAAATCCACATGTAGAACCAGATTTTATGTAGAAAACCTAATTACTTGGTGTGTAGTATAATGAACACATGCCATGTAGTACCCCTGGCTACAACGACTAGGGTTGCAGGGAAGATAAGGATCACATGTCATGTGACAGGTCCCACATGCCATGTGACCCTCCCCAAGGGGCTGATCCATGTACCAAATGCATAATTATAGGACATCATTCAAGAGGATGCATCATATAATAAAGAGTACACTAGTACAGTTTTATTCCCAGTCACAGCCAGGTATACAAACATGGCCTGATGAACACAGGCATGACTAGGAGCACACAGGCAGGCCCCGAGTGGATGAGACACACCATGTGGGCCATGTACATACTATTTATTGTGACATGACCACCAATATGGGTCTATATGAGAACACATCTAGCAAACAGAGTAGGACCACACACCATGTGGTCCCCATAAATGTTATATACCCCCTTTCTCTATGAAACTTCCATCTTTCATTCCTCCTTCAACTCAACTCAGATTTTGGACCACAAGTAGCCTATCATGAGTATTTTCCATGTATCATTTAATGGTAGCCTTCATAGTGGATGTCAATATATGACATGGAATTTTATGACTATGACTCTTGGTCATGCGATGCTTGATGATGGGAGTGATAAATAAGGATCGTCAAAGATAGGTCATGGTTGGTAACCCCCATTCATACCAAGGCACGGGTCCCCCATACCCCATCCATTGGTTTGAGTGGCATATCCCTATGGCACTGGGGTGTAGGTCCTCTACACCCTGAGTGAAACCCCCTATGGAATTAGGGAACGGGTCCTCCATGGATATAGTTCCAACCCTACCCTATTTGGGAATGGGTCCTCTATTTATACTTATCGAGTGGCACCCCCTATGGTACTAGTGTACGAGATCTATGCCCTTTGAGTGGAAATACCCCTGGAAAATAAGTGCATAGGTCCTCTTCCAATTCCTACCAAGTGGAACCCCCTATCATGTTAGGATGTTGGTCCTCTATAATTTGAGAGGCATCCATCAGTCATACTGGGGTGTGGGTCCTTTATCCTTCCTCCAGGTGGAATCCTCCTATCCTAAAAGGGAATGAGTTGTATTTATATTATAGATTTCACCCCCTCGGGTTATGTTGAAGTGGCGAGGTGTGGGTCCTCCTCATGACTTCTTCGAACAGACACATTAGATGTCGAACATTGATGATAGACCTTTGAGTTGTAGGAAGACTCATCATCCTAGGATAGGTTGAGAGATAGAGATCCCCTTTCTCTCTTATCTAGGTTTCTTTTATGAGAATATATATTATTGGGTTTCATTTCCCTATTGATTTGGGTTGATATTACTACTAATATCATGTCTTATATTTCTCTCTCTTCAGTTTTCAGGGCATCCTATGGGGTATGTATATGCTCACCCCTTCATGGGATTTTCCCACATATGTCATGTCTTTTATAGATTATTGATAGATTGGCAGTGATTTTGGAGGATAATAGGGATACTCGAGTGTATAGACCGCATACGGTGGTCCTACATGGAGATCAAGAGTTGGGATCTCTTATCTTTATTCCATTTGTTACTAGGTTGGAATATATTTTCTTATTGGGTGTGTATTTTTTCCATTTACATTTCAATTTACACCATCATACCCTTTTTCACACCGTATCGGTTATTTCATGCATGGAATTCACTCTAGATGTTACTATCTTCTACTATTATTCCTCTACATTTCTGTATGAAGATATTTGGGTGTATGCATATAGGTACATTAGGAAAAGACCTACCATTTTAGTTATACCTTCTCAGTTCTTGTCTCCATCCCTTAGGCTATGGAGGCAGCCTTTGGGTTGTGGTGGTATAGTCTTCCACTAGCCAGGTAGGCCCTGGTGGGTTTGGTTTGTTAAATGGGTATCCCACCCCTATTGAAGACTGCAACAGCCTTCAATGGCTGCCTAACAAATATCATTTTTTTAGTTTAAAATATTAAAATATAAAACATCGTTAAATAAATTAAAATAATTATTAAATAAAAAAAATCATGAAATGATTTATGATATCTATATATTCAATGGTTTTTAGAAACCACGCCTAAATGATTTTATGAGGTATAAACCATCAAAAAAATATGTTTTTAGGTATTTTTTAATTTATACCCCACCTAAGTCAAAAGAAAATTTATTTTTCATGTGATCTTACATGATAATGCACATCACTCCTTCATACATTATAATGATTTAATATCCTCATGCAAACACATACAACACTTATTCCCAGAGTTCTTGATTTATCCATGCATTATGTCATCAGAATCCATGTTGGCCATACTATTTTGCCGAAAACTAAATGTTCCCATAAGCAATGATCCTCATCATCCATGTGATGTCATGTTTAATCTCAATCAAATACATGGAATCCACACTGCTAGAAATTTACCTTTTATTAGTACTCAATATAGGATTTTTCAATGCTAAAAAGTACATAAATTATAAGAACCTTTAAAATATGATCGCTTTTATCAACATTTTTATAGCGTAGATAAATGGTGGGTTTGTCAACACTCACCCACCTAAACCCCCACCCCTATAAATGCTCACCCCCCCTTTTGTTTTCACTCACCCACTTCCATCATTCATGCTCACCCGTGTGCACCCTTATTCGAACCTAAGACCTCTATGTGCAAACTAAATGTCTTTACAAATATTCTGTATTATTTTTATCTATATTTCTGGGAATTTATATTTATTAATATATATTTACAAACATTTTTTATATAAATTTATATATATATATATAGTTATTTCAAAAATTATTTATAAAATATATTTGTGTGTGTGTGTTTATATATATATAATATTTATTTATTTATTTAAATATATTCTATATTAATATTCATTTACATATATTATAATATATATATATATATATATTTATTTATTTATTAATACACACAAACTTATAAATTTATATATAAATTTTATTTATACATTTTTATAGGTATATACATATTCATATTCATACACTATTATAAGGTAAATAAAATGATTAGATATTTTATAAATACAATGGATAATAATTATTTCCACATGGTTTATATATTTAAAAAAATATTTTATATATAAATATGTCTAAATATTTATTTTACAAAGAAATTTTTATATGAAAATATGTATATATATATATATATATATATATAATTATCAATAATAGTACAATATGAAAAATGATACACTTTATAAAAAATAATATCTATATGAAAGTAAAAACTGGGAATAAATTCAGTATTTGAAAAATAACAAGAAGGCCCTTTTAAATAAACCTAAAATTCCATTGAATATTAAAAAAATAGGGAATCTCAACTTAAAACTTTGTTTTCAAACCTATCCTATCTTTGTTGACCAAGAGAAAATAAGGATGATGGTGCCCATATGTTTCAATGGTTTATATTTCTTCAAATCCTTTTATTTGACATCTAGTGGAGCTTAAATGCGAAATCATATCAAAATTTGTGTGTGATTGAAGTTAAAGTCATGTTTTTAACTCATAATAAGAGATTAATTAATTTATTAATTTTTTTATCATTAAAATTTTCTTAAATTTAATTTACTCAATACTAATTGTAATATTATTAATTACTATTAATTTTAAATTATTTTGTAAACCATTTTTACTATATATATATAATAAATTAAGTGCGGATACTTATTTAGTATTATATAAATAATATTTAATCACATTTATTAATAGAAATATATTTTTATATTAAAATATTATTTTTAAAAAAATTTATAATTTTATTTATTTTATCAAGGTTAAAAGATTACTGACAAATGGTGTCTATGTCAGAGCTAAAAAAATCAAGGATGAAAGGTGACTTTTATCAGTGTTAAAAAAAGAACTGAAAAAGAATTCATTTTATCAATGATTTTCTTAGCACTTATAAAAGACATATTTTTCTGGTGATTTGTGATTGCATTGGAAAAAGTGAATTATTAATAAAGTGAAATATATAGTAGTGTAATTTTTAAGTCATTTGGATTGCCTGCTTAGTTGACAAGAAACATGGAAAAAATTGTTCTGAAATGAAATTTTATTAAACATCTTCAATTAGGGTAGTGGTAAACCTTGTTGCATGAATATACCAATTTAAAATTACTAAAGATAAAAAATAAGTAATCGTAATTATTAAATCAAACAAAGATATCAAGGAAATAATTACTTTCAACTAAGATCATGTAAATGTCACAAAATCATATATATATATATATATATATATATATTAACAATTTTTCCTCATGGGATGATCATATACAATGCTATCCAAAATAAAAAAGGAAATGAGATTACTAAAAAACTGGGTTTGAATCCCCAACCAGTCTCATCTCCCACTCCATTAATCCACCCAATTAATCCATCAGTAATAAGTCCCTTTCCTTTATTGGCATTCATAATCCTAAAATATATAAGGGCATCAAGATAATTGTGTAGGGTGTTAGTACAACTTAGCGTGTCATAACCAATGATGCCCCTAAATAAATCCAAAATATATATTTTCATACACAATTTGTTATTATAACAATTAATAATAAATAAAAATAATATAATAATACACACAAGTGGTGTATATAGGGGTTGAGCATAACAAGCCCAATAGGATCTCACCATGTAATCTTTGTGAAACCTAAATAAAACAAACCATATTCCTCTAGTTTGAAATATGATTTATAAAAATAACTTTTCATTATGGTAAAGAAAGTAATAATAGTATATTTTATTTCTAAAGAAGTTATAAATTAAAATCAGTGAACAAGTCCAATTTAAAAGTGGAAGATTGTAAAATAAAAAACCAGTGTACAAAGTACCAAAAAATAATCATGGGAATATCCATATGGAGCTAGGGTAGATTAATATAAAGACACCATAAAAACATATCCAAAAGTTCTCAAGATCCACTAGATAGATTCTCTTTATTTCCTAGCACGCACTAACATTGGACAAAACTATAAAGATAGAGATTTACACTATCTACAAATTACGTGTACTAGAGTACACTCATATTAGGGGGGACTGTAAATATTGATATATATATTATCCATGACTTACCATGAACTAATCTGCACTCGTATTAGGAAGGACTAATTATATCCACTTGGAAGGTTGTATCCCTTAATACTAGCGCGATATGAGTCTTGGTCCCCACTAAATACTTAAGGATTCCCATGTGTATCATTCCATTTCAATTTTTAAGAATAATTCATGTTTAAATTATAGAACTCCTTTATTTTATAGATTTTGTTACAATTGAGTCACCCAATTAACAAAATCCAAAAACATCTTAAACCAAGGGTTTTATTATGAAACCATTAATATAATTTATTATACATTTAAGCTAACCATTCCATAATACATATTTGATTATTTAATATAAGACTATGCTATATGTTTCTAATGGAATAGGTGAAGTTCTAAGTTTCCAAATGGGGACTTAATCCTTGAAAATTCAATAAGAACTAGATAAAAAATAATAATAATTCATAAGAGTTCCATACATGAAAGACTCACAAATCTCTTTAAAAAATTCATTGTCATTATTTTGATAATAACATTGTGTGTGACATAAGAAACCAACGAAAACATTAACCTTGTAGCAAAAACTTCTATAAAAAACTTTTATAAACCAAATAAGGTCCCAATTATAAATACTACAAGCCTTCACAAGAAAAAAAACACATTATTACAAAAAAATTACAAAACATCAATAAAATCATGGTTCATCATATACGATAAGGCATATAGAGTCACATAAATTTAAGTCTGATCGACCATTTTTAATGGGTGTTATAACCACAATTACATCCCTTATCACCTATAAAACATTAGAAAAAAATTAGTAACCAAAAAATATGATAATATGATAATCTAGTTTTTAGAAGGTATTCACTTACTAATAACCCATTAAGCAACAACACCATATCTAATGAAGTGCAGATGGTACGTAAGATACTCCTCTTTCCTAAACTGACTATATTCCTAAATGTTTTGGGAATTTCTCCTTAACATGGTGAAACCCAATCACCTATGAAATATATATTTAGAGGAATAATGGGAATAGGAATGGAATAAAAGTAGATATAAGAAGAATGGAAGGAAATATGAAAGAATATAAGATATGAGAACTTACCTAAAAGATATTGAAGAGTAAGATCCTATAAGGAAATTGAGACCACTCTCCTACTCTCTATTGTATTTATTGAACCAAATGAGGAGAAAGAGGGGGATTTCACCACTTTTACATGGAATTAACTTTTAAATAAAAAAAATTAAACAAAAACAAAAACAAAAGCAATATAATTATTATCATGGTTAAATGAAATTATAGAAGTATCTAAAACACTTAAGAATAACAACCCATAACCCACTTTAATTACAAATTTTATAACACAAGTATTTTTATTCTGTGATAATATATTTTAATATTATTGATTGAATATAAGGTTAATAATTGAAATAAAAATTCCATTTTAAATTCATATATGTTATAATGAAATATAATTTTAGAATATAAAACATTTTCAATGAATTACTTAGACATGAAAAACACCCAATAATCAATCTAAAAATGATATAATAATGTATTGTAGAATGCCTCCGAAGGTCGGTAGATGAAAAGTGATATTTTGGGTTGAATAATAGGGGTGTATAGTTAGCTCACATAGATACACAAATCATCTCTAACTGTGTGATACTCACTGTCTCACCAATGCTACTTTGCACAATCGACTCGCATGGTTACTCCTAAACATGGTCAAACCGTGTAGGGATTTCACCCTAAGTATGATTGAATATCATGATTAATCCTAATTAGACACTAATAGTGCACTAATGAATGAATGATATTCACACCATGTAAGATAAGGGAACACAATTTCTACTAAACTGGGCTAAACATGTGGTAACTGTGAAACATAGAAAATTTAAATAAAATTAAAATTTCAAATTATTTAAACATCAAAATCCTTATTACTATAATTAATTATTAAAAAAGAAAAGTTAGAGTGTTATAATTATCCTCAACATAACTTTTTCAGCCCCTTGGAATCCCCCTTGGGTGTTACATTTTGAAATCACAAACGAATTTGGGTAAAAAGATCTACTGAATTGAAAAAATTATTATAGAAAAAAATTAGGTTTAATTTAATAAAATATATCGAATATAAATAAAATTGTAAATATTCTATTTAAAAAAGATTTATGAAATTAAAAATAGGATGATAAAAGTGGGTACTCCCCAATATAATGAATTTCCATGTTATTTAGGAAGTATAATATTATAGATCATGGGGGAAATCCCCACCATAATGAAACATCATATAGTAGACGCATAATACCCATTATCCAATTATCATCACTTTTTAATCATCAAAGGATAAAATTATAAAAACACAACTTTCCCTAAAAATATATATGTAATTGTTAAAAAGTACTCTTCTTATTAAGAAATACATAATTAAAATATTACTATTATTTATAACATAAAAAAATTTATAATCCATAGTTTTAATGAAAAAATACATATAAAAAATCCCAATGTGTCCTACTATACAATAAATTTCCCACCAAAAAAGATAAAATTGACTAGTATTTCATAAAAATTAATTTTAGAGGGCTTCTAGTAATTTATTGACCACAAAATAAAATAAGGTAAGTGGTTCCCCTATACCATACATGATAATGCTCATTAAAATCTTAAAGTTGACCACTTTTGAAGCCGAAGTGGACACCCAAATAAAAATTTATGACCCTTTAAAGTTAATACTATATTCCCAACTTCTCTTTAGACATTTAAGTTATACATATACATAACCAATGTTTAGGGTATTTCCTTGGGAAAAAATGGGGTTAAAATCAATATTTTAGGTGATTTGAAATATCTAAAGTTAGTTTTTATGGTAAACAAACTTTGCACCAACCGTGGAGGCTATAATAAACCATTTTTAGATATTAATGGTTTTATCACATGATTTTAAAAACTATGCAGAAACCATGAATGTGGATTTTTCCCAACATACAGGTTTTTTTATAGGAACCATACACACATAGCATAGACTATGTAGGATTTCTTAAAAAATGGTTCAACCTTGTAAATGCCCTAGTTTGAGACCCATTCTCTATATTTTCAACCCAAGAAATTTTACACACTAAAATACTCTTATTAAAGTCATATTTAAGCATATAGAAACAATTTTAAATGAGTTTTACTCTTTTAAACACCATTGTATTCATGAAATATTCTAACAAACATTAGTTTAACATTTACTCATTTACTCAACATGTTAAAATCACAATTATCTTTCAAATATCACCAAACCCAATTATAATATGACCATTAAGGTATATTTTACATGGATAGAAATCAAATTACATGTTTCAAATTGATGTTTCCAAAACCAACAAACAAAACCTAAACCGCATTAAACTAATTTATAAAAAAAATCACTTTATATTTCCAACCAAACATTCCTGAGCATAGAGTTTCAATACAAACTAAAACATGTAAATTAAATAACCTTCAATCAATTCAATTAGGCACAACTTAAGAAAATACGAATTCAAAATACCCACTCTCCCCACTTTTTTTGTAAAATTTTCTCTCAACCAACTCATTCAAAACAAACACTTCATAACATAAATCAACAAACCAAACATTCCCTTAAGATTAAATTTCAGCCCCTACAAAGGACTATAAACACAAATGATTTTTTAAAAGACACAAGTTTGAAAAATATTTAAACACAACCCATTTTCAATAATAAAACCAAATTATCATCCATTTAACCCATTCAAAACTAAACATAAATCTATTATAATAAATCTATATCAATAAGTAAATTCAGGAATGAATTATCATCAACAAAATTTCATAGATCATTTTAAGAAATCCAGTAACAAAAAATAAACATATATATAATTAATTCTTTCTAATAATATAAAAATATATTTTAAATTATAAAACATTCTTATTTTACCTCAAAAACTACCAAGATAAATTAAATTAATCAACAACAATCAAGGCCCCCTTCTTTACAACAGTTTTCATACATTATAGAGATTTTAACTAACAAATTCAAGTTCCCATTACATTAAAATGTAAATGTTTTCATAATATAAAAATAGAACCACATTTACTATATAGTAAAACCAAATTCAAGACAACTCAATAATCACCTTAAAACATTCAAATAACTTGTTATCTAAACATCCCCTTCTGCATACTCTTGGTTAAGTAACATAAAATTAATAATTCCTTAAAATAAATTTCAAAGATCAGTTATTAAATTATCAAATTTGAAAATAAAAATAGATTATAATGGAAATACCTCAATAATGACCAGAATTAAACATATAATTGTAATGATTTTTTATTCAAAACTACTTTAAACAACTAAGAGGAACATGAATTTGAAATAAATTCAGTGGAAATTATACTAACTAATCATCAAGAACTCAATTATTCAAACTTATATCATTAAATATTATAATACATAAAGCACACTAACCCATAAAATGGAATTTAAACCTCTATCCTCTTAGATTTCCATAGAAATAACCATTTGACTAAAGTTATACGATTATTCTCATGAATTTTAAATTAACTTAAGCTCTATTCCAATTGATGGAATCCCAAACATAAGAGATTAACTTACTAAATTAAATAAAAACTACATAAAATATGATTACAAGCCAAAATACCCCAACTAAAATACCCAATAAGAATACAATTCATAAGTAAATTCCTTTTGATAAGGTAAAAACACTTAAAAAGTTCTAATAATTCTTAAAGAAACACAAATAAGATGTATTCTAATAATTTTAACTAAGATACAAGGGTTTCAATCTAATTTTTAAATTACTAAATCAAACCCATGAAAATTTCTATGTTTTAAAGTGACAATAACACAAATAATTTTCTTTTAAGAATCAGGTTTCAAAGGTTTAAACACATTAAAAAAATTTAAAATAATTGGGGATCTAATCCTTTATAACCAAAATCTATTAAATCCTTATTTAAAATCCAAAAAAAATTATTTCATGTAAATCCAATTTCTTTTAATTCATTACAAAAACACTTTTTATTCTAAATTTTTAAAATATATTCATTATAATTTCCTAAAATAATCAATATAAATAAAATTTTTCACAATCACACACCAAAACAAATCATTATAATATAATCAACAAATCACTATCCACATATCAATATGAAATCAAATAAAAGTAATAAAAGCATGTCAAAATGCACTAAGTAATATATATTCATTTGGTGCACCACCAATAACCATTCAGAATACATTGAATGTTTATTAGGGTTGTTAGATCATTCATTATGTGTCATTTTTAGAAAATAGAAATATGAAATAACAATGCTTACCTTAAACTTAATCATTATGGATACCTCATCATGTAGAGAAGGAAACCTAGTGAAGTGTTTACTGAAACCACTCAATCTTGAACTTCCCTAGTAACCTAAGATTATAACATAAATAGGTTGATTGGGAATTTTTATAGTTTACTTCCCATGTTCTAACAATCCTAATGCCACCTACCACTGGCCTAATTTATCACTCATGATTTGATACAATTTTTTCACATACTTCCTACATACATCGTCACTATTACCGATCCTACATGCAATAAATCCAAAAGTGCACTCCTAATCACCATGGGATGGCAACTTGTTCCTAGGTAATCATACATAAATGTGAGCATTTTACCCTTTATAATAAATAATGAATAAAATTCACAAAAAAATAATAAAATAAACTAAACATTTTTAACACCATCAAAGATATTATATAATCAATGAATGAACATGTTCCATAAAGAGGAAAACCTATATAAGAATCAAAATTATAAAAGTAAAAATCCAGAAACTTACTATGTGCCACATGAACCCTTCACATGCCACCACCTCCATTTCTTAAATCCTGATCTAATGGTCTAATTATTATTGAAATAAAACTCCTATATAAACTTATAAAACATTTCAAGAGAATAAAATGAGTCCAATATACACCCAAGGAGTGTATATAGGGTGTAAACATAACAAGACCATTAGGATCTCTCTAAGTACTCTATCCTAAACCCATATAAAAAAAATAGCTCTCTAGTTTGAAATATTATATATAAAATTAACTTTTAATCAATTTAAATAAAGTAACAATACTACAATGTCTTTAAACAAGTTTGAAATGGAATGTGATACACAATTTCTGTTAAAAAGTGGAAGCATGTAAAATAAGTAGTAGTGTAAAAAGTATTAAACAATCATCATGGGAATAAACATAGGGTTTGGGGGTAGATAAACCAAAAGATTCCATAAATACATATAAAAAATATAAGATCCACTAATAAGAATCACTTCATACCCTAGTGTGCACTCATGTTGGGAAGAAATATAAAGATATAGTTTTCCAGTGGATAATCCATACAATGTGATAGCATGTTCTTGTATTAGGAAACACTATAAAGATAGATATATCCACTATCCATGTATTACCATGTGTTAGTGTGTGATATTTTCAACAAGGGATAACTATTTCCACTATAAAGAGAATATCCTTTAGTCCTAGCATGCTACGAGTTTAGTTCCATAATTAAGTACCCATGGATTCTTATAAGTCTCCTTCCATTTCAATTTTCACTATGAATTCATGGATAAATAATCAAAATAATTAATTCAATTGATTTTAATTCAAGTGAGCAACAAAATTATCACAATACAAACACCTCTTAAACTAAGGTTTTTATAATGGAACCATTTTTATAATTCATTATAGTTTAAATCTAACCATTCCATTAATAATATTTGATTATTTGATAAAATACTATGTTATATGTTTCTAATGGAATAATTTTTGTTCCATGTGACCAAACGAGTCCCTAATACTTGAAAATTTTAATAAAATCTCGATAAAAAATCATTATAATATATTAAAATTCAATCCATGAATGCCTCTCTAATGAATTATAGTTTGAATTCTGAAAAACACTTGGTGTGAAACTTATGAAACCAAGGAAAATATATAATTTTTAGGAAAAACATCATTAAAAAATTTTGAGAAACCAAACAAGATCATAATTTTAAATACTAGAAGTACTTCTAGAAAATAAAACACCAATTTTTATGCTAAAAACATTTTAGAAAACATTAATGAAATAACAGTTCATCAAATACGGGAAGGCACGTAGTCACCCACATTTATGGGAGTTAAACCATTTTTAATGGGTGTTATAATCATAACACCACCCTTTATTAACTATAAAACCATAAATATAATTTTATGAACCTAAAAACTCAATAATACAACAATATAATTTTTTATTGAGAATTAATCGACAATATTGCATCTAATGGAGTGTGTATGATTCATGGGAGACTCTTCTTTAAAAAACTGACCAAAACCCTCTACGTTTTGGGTGTTTCACCTTAACATGTGAAAAACCATCACCCATGAACCCTATATTTATATTAATCATGATAAGAGGATTGTAATAGAAGAGTAGGTTTTACCTCACTCTCTTAGATTTGTTTTAATGATCATAAAAAACTTTTGGTGTTCTAACCTTTTAAAATAAGTGTTTTTCAATATTTATGTTTATTCATGATGGTAGGTTGTCTATGAAAAAATGGATTTAAAGTGAATGAAGAAGACTACTATAGGATCATACATAGTTTGTTACCACATGATACTTGGTGGGATGTTATCGACCAACTGGTGGTAGTGGACAGAGTCACTTACTACTAGATGTCCATCAGCTACCTGGTGGAGTTTCATTGATTAGTCAGTGGAAATAGAAAGAAGAAACAAACCTACATGTAGATAATCATATACTCCATGGTATCCAGTGGATAATAAGTGGATTCTATAGTAGCCAAGATTCCTTTAACCAGCTAGCTGGCGAGCCTGTGGAATCTAGCAGCTAGCCATTGGTGTTGTGTCCTTATGTCAAAGGGTGTATTGATGAAAATATTCAATGGATCCCTGGACCCCATCACACCTCAAACATGAACATTGGACTCCAAGAGGCTATAAATACCACTAATGGGAATCTTGGAAAGCTACTTTAGCAATAAATTGTAAACCTCAATGATCTATATCAAATGATAATGGGCATCATCTTCAAAATTGCTTCCTATTGAAATCTACTTGTATTTCTTTCATTAATCTCTTTGATCTCCAATAATTCTCTCTCTCCCTCTCTGTATAATTCTCTAAATCTCAAATTCTCTATCTTTTTATAAAATTTGGATATTTTCTTTAAATTAATTTCACCTAAAAAATATATATTTTTCTCTTTCCTCGAGTTCTTAGTAAAACCACTAAAACCAAGGCCTTTCTCTTTGAGTACATGGAAATATTCTAAAACCAAGTTCATTTTCCAAGTTTTTGGACTACCGTTAAAGTCAAGGGTTTGTGTTATTTTTAGGTTTCTTCGATAATTCTAATTTTAATGACTATATATTCATGAATCCTCAATCCATTGATGAGGGAGACATAGGGAATCATAATTGAGGTATTGTAGAACATCCTTAATAAATTTTGTTCCTTGTTTACTTTCCACATATTTTATTTATTAATTTTTTTCATTAAATAAATAAATAAATTGTATATTTCATCATTCTCATAATCCTTTATAAGTGAGTCTCCCACTTAATTAATATTGTTTTAACTATACTTATTGTTTTGAATTTAAAAAATTATTTTCAATTATATGGTGCTTACTTTGATTATTTTAATTTTTTACTCAATTTATTTTTTATATTTATTCTTATATTTTAATTTTCAAAAGGGAATTTATCCCCCTATTATTTCCATCTTAATCTAACCAATAATTGGTATCAATGGAGATATATTTTAGAAATATTATTATCAAAAAAAACAATAGACCTTGTTTTCCAAATTTTTTTGCAAAAACATAATTTATTTCAAGAAATGTTCTTTAAAGAATGGATTCTACCTCTCACACCCAAGGTAATACCATAGGAAATGCAAGTGGCCATGCACCTTTATTTGATTTAATAGAAAATAGTTATTAGAAAACTCACATTTCTGATTTTTTGGAATCATAAGTTGTACTTTTCAGAAAATTTTCATGCATGGTTACACACAAACTAAAGAATCGAAAGAAAAAAAGGAATCCTCATGATATTATCACTTTTCACTAAATAAAAAATCCAAAAATTCTCTTCATTTTGATTTAGAATGAAATGGTTTTAATCATGTTTCTATTGGTAAAATTACCCATGAAATTTCTAAATTACATGAAGTTGCTCATGAAGGTGCTAATAAACTTAAAGATACTAGACTTGACATATATGTAGAAGATTTTTAAAGTGTTAGTATGAATTCTATGGAATCAATTTGTGATATTTTTACTCATTTTACTGACAATTGAAATGAAAGAAAATCTCTTGGTGATTATCATTCTATAGAAAATCTTGTGAAGAATATACTTTGGGTTTTTCCAAGTTCTTGGGAACCCAATGTAATAGTGATACAAGAAGAAAAATATATTATGAAACTACCAGTTAAAGAACACATTGGTCCTCACATGACCTATGAGATCACCATTAAGTAAAAATCTAAAAAAATATAAATGGAAGTGAAGGAAATTAAAATAATTTCTTTAAATGAAACTGATGATGACACTTATAGAAGTGAAATTGACATATAATATCTAGCCGATAAAGCAACCAAATACATGATGATGAAGAAATCATTTCCCCATGCTAAATTGTAAAATCAATTAAAAGAATTTGAGGTAACTTTTTATCATTGCTACAAAAAGGGGAACATCAATCCACATTACCCCTTTCTCCAAAAGTAAAATGCTACTAGAAAATTGATTTTTTGTGAAGGGTTGTTTGTAACGGAATAAAATCATGTCACAAAAATTCTACAGAATTGACTTATCCATAATGAATGAGATCATCCATCGCAAATAGTCTTTCTATTAAGGTTTTGATGATAGATAAACTCATCTATCGCAAAAGGTTTTAACTCTCTTGTGAGTGTGGCGATGAGAATATCCTATTTGTAATAGATTTTTTATTCTTTCACAAATAGTTAATTTTCACAAGGTTGTTTGAGATGGAATGCAACATCCTTCATAAATAACCTAATTTGATAATGGGAATTTGCGATGCAATTTTCATCACAAAAATTCTATTGTAATAAAAAAACATTATAAATATGTGTAGCCCCCCCTTCTGTCCTCATAGTCTACCTATAAGCCTTCTGTTACTCTCGAAAAATGTTATGTTTTCATATTTGACCTTCATCTCAATAGACTCAAGATCATTTCTACAAATATTTTGTCAAAGTATCAATTTTAAGTTATTTTTGTAAACATTATTTATAATTCTCAATATTTTTTTATTTAATTGTTTTGTAATTTATACAGCTTGTTGGTTATTAAAATTTATTAAATTAGAATTTCATATAGTATAAATTAGTATAGTTTAATACAAATATAAATAATTTGTTATAAAATATTATAAATTAATATTAAATTTATCTAAATTAATAAAAAAATATTATGAATTAGTAAAAATTAATAAAAATTATTTTAAATAAATATAAATTAAAAAAACAGTATAGATTGATGTAAATTAATGAGAATTATTAAAAATTATTATAAAATTACTATACATTGATATAATTTAGTTTAAATTCATATAAAGTTCTATAAATTTGTTTAAATTCAATGAAATTGTTTTAAATAAATATATATTAATATTAAGTGACATAATTTACTAAAAAATAGTATAAATTAATAACAATAAATATATATTAGTATAGATTGATAAAAAATAAAAAAAATATTATATATTCATATAAATTAGTATAAATTGATATAATTTATTATAAATTGATATAAAATATAATTATTAATTATTAGTTCATATTAATTCCTCAAAAATAAGTATAAATTATAGTAATTTATTATTAATTAACATTATTTATATAAATTACTATAAGTTTCCATAATTTAATAAAAATTAGCTTAAATTCATAAAACTTTGTACAAAAACATATAAATTTGTATAATATATTAAAATATACGATAAATTGATATAATTTAGAATAAATTTCTATAAATTAGTATTGATTCATCACAAATTAGTATAAATTAATATAAAGTAGTACAAATTAGTAACATTTAATATAAATTAATATATATTACAATAAATTTGTATTAATTCTGCACAAATTAGTATAAATTAATATAATTTACTATAATTTTTTATAATTTAGTATAGATTAATATAAATTAATATAAAACAAAAAAAAAGTATTAATTCATAAAAAATATTATAAATTAATATAACTTAGTATCATTTAGTATAAATTAATAAAAAATGATATAAATAAGTATAAATTAAAAATAGTTATTATAAATTAATATAATTAGTTATAAATTAATATATATTACTATAAATTAGTATTAATTTTTATGAAATTAATATAAATTAGTATAATTTACTATAAAATGATATAATTTATATAAATTAGTATTAATTCGTCAAAAATTGGTATAAATTAATATAAAGTAGTATAAAGTAGTATCATTTAGTATAAATTAGTATTAATTCCTCAAAAATTATTATAAATTAGAATATGTTTTTATAAATTGATATATTTTAGTATAAATTAATATAAATTACAATAAATTAATAAAAATTAGAAAAAATCATTAAAATTAGAATGAATTAATATAAACTAGAATCATTTATTTTAAACTTATATAAAATTCTCTTTAGAATTTTTTTAGTTATTTGTGATGAAATTGGTATTATATTGTGAATAATTATAGAAAATACACTTTTTAATGGACTACAAATTTCTTCGCATATACTCTTTTTATGAAGGAATCAATATTCTTTCACAAATTTCTTTGATAAAATATTTATTACCATAAAAAATAATTTGTTGAAAATAGTATATCCACGGGGTTAATTGTGATACTCCATTGCAAATAATAGTATTTGGGATGCTTTTTCCAAAAAGCAACTATTTTTAATATATTTATTCCAAAAGTAGGTTTTTATGATGGAAATCCATCACAAAAATTAATTTTCTACAGTGAAAGAAGAAAAGTAAGAAATCCCTTGATGTTTCTACTTGGAGTTTAAGTGATGATTTCCAATACTCTTTCAACTCAAGTTATATAATTTCCAAATGTAATGGACAAAATTGATGTGTGTGTTGAAGTTTAATCTTCCAATTTTTACACTTCTAATTATTCACCCCCTTCTTGTTCTTCAAGCCAATTAGATTATTATGAATTGTATAACATGTTTTATAAACTCACCACAAAATTCAATGATCTATAAAGGAATTATAATAAATTTATTTTTGAAAATAATCACCTTTTTAAAGAAAATGATGGATTATATTTGAAATTAAAAGATCAACCAAATGTAGATAAACTTTAATAAACTATTAAGTATTTGGAGAATTATCTTGCTAAGTTCACCCATGGTAAACAAAATTTAAATAAAATTCTTGGTTCTCAATGACATGAAAACAATTGTTTTGGTTTTGGTTTTAAAGATAATTTCGGTTTTTGTTATCATTTTCATTTTGTATTTTTCGTTTTGGTTGGCCTAAGTCAATTTATCTCCCGTATAATACTTTTTTTGGAATTATTATAGAAAATCACATAATAAATAATTATGGATTCTTAAATCTCTTTTGGATAAAATAAGTGGAACCAAATTTTGGGTAACAAAATATTTATTTTCATAATTATTTGTTTAGAAAATTATCTCAAGAGAAATACCCAAGGAGATAAATAATACTTTGATAGTGGGTGATCAAGGAACATGTGCAGTGACAACTACAAGTTCAGTCATCTTGAGAATCTTGATGGAAGACATGTCACTTTTGGTGATTATTCAAGGGGATATATGATTGGTATAGGAAAAATTCGTTTTTCAAAAAACATAAATTATTAATGATTTTTATATGTTAAAGTTTTAAAACATAAATTTTTAAGAATTGGTCAATTATGTGATAATGGTTTTAAATAAACTTTCAAAAATGATTTTTGTAAAGTCTTTGATTCCAAAATAAAACATTTATTTTTAGCTTCTTGTTTACAAAATTTTTATATTATTGATTTAAAAACTAATTAAATTAAAAATGTTAAATGTTTAAGTGCACAATATAGTGAGTCATTGATTTATCATAGGAACCATCATCATTATAGTACACACATACTTTTCAAACTCAATAAAAATCATCTAGTATGAGATTTATGGCATCCCACCTTTTTATTACATAACGTTTTATTTCATTTTACAAATAGAGGATCTTTAATGTCTAGTGCCTTGGAAAAATGGTACATAATAAATTAAAAAATTAAAAAAATATTTTAATCCCCTTGAATATATTCTTCAAAATTTCATCCTATGTGAAATTACTACACCTCATAACCTGGAGACATACATCAAAGGAAAGGGTGAAGAGAAGGCCCACTAAGGAAAACAAGTGAAACAGTTTACATGTGAACTTGAGCAATATCAATAAGAACGTGGGGATAAATAGGAACATCATAATAATAATAAATTGAAACATAACATAATAATGTGTCTAAAACATTTAATATAGACATTAATAAGCATATCACTAATGTCTTTCCCCAAGGTATCATAAAAATTAACAAGGTTATTCACCAAGGTATCGTAAAACTTGTCGTCTCTTTAGATTAATTTCCTTACCCAATGCATTGGAGCACTATAAAGGAAAACACTTAATGTTTGTGACACACATAGATAATAATCAAATATTTCATAAACAACCCAAAGATAATAAAATAAATGGGTTTTAAATCAGAATCGTGATGTTTTAAAATGAACTTAAAAACAAGATCATTATGTCATTTATAACCCATGGAAAGGGAATGAAGGGTTTATGTATGTAAATTCTAGAATAAGATATATAATTTTTATGTATTGATGAATACACATATAAATTAAATAGTTTTGGGTATTCACATAAATAAAATTATAGAATTTATTGATTAAAAGATAGAGATTTTGAGACGAATATTCTATAGCATAACATCTATATAACATGGTTTTAGAAAACATTAAAAAAAGAGGGGAAAAGGGTAAAACACTAATAAATAACTCATAATATAGTATATTGATATAATAAAAAATAAATAATATCATGGAATTGATATTAGAATGACATTCCACAAGAAAAAGAAACTTGAAAGAAAAGATAAGATACGATTTCTTTTACGAAAATTCGGCAGCCTAAAAGCGTCACTTAAAAACTTAGAAAATGAATTTATGAGAGAGAGAAATGCATCTAATAATATGTATGTCAAAATGAAAATAAGAGGGATACATAATATCATACCCCAACATATGAAATTATAAATTCAAAGACATAACATAACAGAAGTGTTGACTAAAAAGGAGGGTGAAAAGTTCCCTTACTTTGAAGAGTAACTTCAAAAACTCTAAGGATGGGAACTTGGGGGGATTAAGGGCACCTTGGTAGAACTCCTTGGGAGGTAAAAATACCAAATATTTGTTTATGAGTAATTTTTAATGAAATGAATGAAGGAATGGGTTGGTATATATAGCAAAAATGAGGGAATATTTTATTAGTTTTCAAGGGACACCTCATTAGTGGTATTTGCAAAACCATGAGATTTTCCATCATATTTTCCCATGGTTTAGGCCCCATGGGACACCTCATAACATATTTTACTATACCCAAGTCTACCAGTATTATTAAATCATGATTACATCGTTAATGATTTCATTAAGCACACTGAAACTCAAAACTGTATTTTTTACTATTCACCGAAAAACAAAACATTTTATAAAAATTTCATAAATTCAACCTAACCTATTATTGATTTTGTAAATTCAAAAATGAACTCCATTTTATGAAAACAATTTTTTAATTATGATATATTTAATTTTTAAGTAAAATCACTATTTACCCAAAAAAATATTAATAATTAACTAATAATTTTTTAAACAGTTATTTACTTGTGCTATTATATCACATTACCATTAAACATTCCTAGATTATATTTATAATTTCTTAAGTGAGTTTACTATTCCATTGGTCACATTACTATCCATAAGGGTAATATTACTATTCATAATTTACTATTCACTAAAAAATTAAGTTGATCTTATTAGAATCTAAATTTCTTACTGATCACAACTATAGAAGACAATTTTTTGAAAATAATTTCACATTAATAATTATTTAAAGTATAAAAAATATCTTAAAATACCTTTTTTCCAATATTCATCAATAAAATGGAACTTCTTTAAATTCATCCTATATTTATTTTAACATTTTAAATTCATAAATTTTACCATAAGAAGAAATAAAAATTTTATTTATACAAAAGGATTACACAAATTAACTAAGGCCTCATTATATATCCCCTTATAACACCTACATAGGACCTAAGAGTGAGGTGTGAAATGGTGATAGAATCTTGGGGCGGCTCGGACAACATTGCTCGAGTGGTGATTTATATCAACTTGAACTTCTCTCAAAGGCAATTAGATTCAAGCTTAATATGTTGAAGCTTTGATTGAGATTCATCCAGAGCAAATCCTAGGGATTATACCTCCTTCCCAAGCTCCGACAGATGGGATTTGTATGTACCGAGTCTACTGGATGAGGCCATAAACTCTTATTTCTATATTAATTAATCATGATCATTTGTATTTATAAACAATAATCATAACTTTATGAGTATAGTTTCCAATGGTTATATTGACCAATGGTCAAATAACAGTCAAAACCCAATAGTCTCATTTTAATTATACACACTTTATTTATAAAAGGATATAGTTTTGTTGAGTACAAAATAAAAAAACACACAAATTTAGGAAACAAAAATTATTCCAATGTTCGGGTCGTTATATTCTTCCCCCCTTAAGAAATTCCGTCCCCAAAATTTCAACTCTTACCCTCTGAAGAGAAAAGGTATGGGTACATTTACCTCATATACTCCTCTGGTTCCCATGTGGCTTCTTCACATTTTTGGTTCCTCCACAACACCTTAACACGGTGGGTAGTCTTGTTGCATAAAACCTTGTATCTATGATCCAAGATCTCCACCGGCTGCTCCTCATAAGAGAGGTCAAGTTCTAGTTATACCACCTCTGAATTTAGAACATGTGAAGGGTCAGGTATGTACTTACTCAAGAGGGATATGTGGAAGACATCATGAACTTGTGCAAGATTTGGAGGAAGTGCAAGCTGATATGCCACTGCTCCTACGTGATCAAGGATTTCATAGGGGCCAATGTAACTATGTATGATCTTACCTTTCCTCCCAAACCTCACGACTCTCTTACAAGGTTAAATTAAAATAAAGACTTTGTCACCAACATTGAACTCCAATTCCGTTCAACTTTTTTCGGCATAGCTCTTTTGATGACTCTGAGCATCCTGAATGTGTTGTTCGATGGCATGAACCTTTTCTGTCATCTCTTGAAAAATATTAGGTCCAAGAAGCTTTATCTCACAAGATTCATCCCAAAAATTACAATTTCTATATCTCTTATCATAAAGAGATTCATAGGGTTCCATTTTAACGTACAAATAGAAAGTATTATTGTAAGAGAACTCAACTAATGGGATATGTTGATCCCGTCCACTCTTAAATTCTGTTGAGCATGTTCTCAACATGTCCTCGAGTGTTTGAATAGTCCTTACAGATTGGCCATTAGTTTGGGGGTGATATTCTGCACTAAAATTCAATTTGATACTCATAGCATTTTAGATAATTATCTAGAATTTTGATGTGAACCTTGGATCACAATCAGATATGATAGAAAGTGGTACTCCATGAAGCCTCAAAACTTCCTTCACGTAAATCTTAGCAAATTGATCAAGATATAAATCATCCAGAGTAGAGATAAAATGGGCAGTATTGGTTAGACGGTTCACAATAACCCATATCGTATTGTTTTCTTTGGAAGTTCTCAGGAGACCAGTGAAAAAGTCCATAGTGATATTGTCCCACTTCCATGATGGTATGGTAGTGGTTGTAATACAACTTTAGGAATTTTTCGCTCTGCCTTTACTTGTTGACATACTAGGTACCTTATAGTATAGTCAACAATCTCCCTTTTTATATTATCCCACCAATAATGATCATGAAGGTCCCAATACATTTTCATGCTTCCAGGATGTATAGATAAATAAGAATGATGAGCTTCATCCATCAGCTCCTTATTTATTTTCAGAATAGACGGAACACATTGTCTTGTACGAAATTTCAGTACACCTTCTGGATCAATATTGAACTCATGAAACTTCCAATCATTCACAGCCTCAAACTTATTCTATAAAAAAGGATATTATTTTTGAGATTTATTTATCTTCTCTTGTAATGACAATTGAGAAATCATTTGGGTTAGGGTTGATGATGTCTCTTCCCTTAAAATTCCCATGTCAAGCTTTATTGGGTCATTGATCAAAGGATCACTTTGAATCCTCATCATGGATAGAACAATTGGTTCTTTCATACTTAATGCATCAACGACTTTGTTTACTCATTTGGGATGATAATAAATTAAAAAATAATAGTATTCAAGAAGTTCCAACCATCTCCTCTATCTCATGTTCAATTCATTTTGTGTGAAAATATACTTCAAACTTTGATGGTCTATGTATATATCACATTTCTCCCCATAATGATAGTGCATCCACATCTTCAGAGAAAAAATGACCGCATCCATATCTAGATCATATGTAGGATAGTTCTTCTCATGAGTCTTTAACTGTCAATATGAATAAACAATCACCTTTTCATTTTTCATGAGGACACACCCAATCCCTTTTAGAGATTCATCACTAAAAATAATTAATCCTTCTTCACTTGAGGGTATAGTTAACATGGTTGCAGTAACCAATATCTTCTTCAGCACTTGTAAACATTCCTCACACTCCTTTAACCAGATAAACTTGATCCCTTTTGGAGTTAACTTGGTTAATGGATTAGAAAGTCATGAAATGTTTTCACGAACCTCCTATAATATCCCATTAATCCAAGGAAACTAAGAATCTCAATTATTATTGTAGACTAAGGCCAATTTTATACAACCTTTTTCTTTGCATGGTCTTCTATGATTCTTTCATTGGTTACAATGTGCCCCAAGAAAGAAACATGTTCTAACCAAAATTCACATTTTTGAAACATTCCAAAAAGCCTCTCCTTCTATAGATTTTGGAAAATAAACTTTAGATGATCCTTATACTCCTCATGAATTTTTCAATATATCAGAATATCATCAATAAAAACTACCAAAAAGTTATCAAGGTAGTCTTTAAAGAATCTATTCTTAAAATCCATACAAATAGTAGGATAATTATTCAAGACAAAGAGCATAACAACAAACTCATAATGCCCTTATCTTGATCGAAAGGAAATTTTTGGAACATCTTCTTTCTTTACCCTCAATTTATGATAACCATATCGAAGATTAATCTTAGAGAATAATTGAGACCCGTGAAGTTAGTCAAATAAGTAAAAAATTATTATAAGAGGGTTTTTCTTCTTTACTATGATCTCATTCTTTTCTCTATAATAAATACATAGCCGCATTGATCCATACTTCTTCTTTACAAAGAGAATAAGTTCTACCCAAGGAGGAACCCTTGATCTGATAAACCCCTTCTCCAAAAGATCTTGGAGTTGTTTATTTATCTCCTCTAGCTCCACATTTTCCATCTTATATGGGTTCTTTGATATAGGATGAGATCTGGGTATGATTTCAATAGAGAACTCTACCTCTCTTTCTGGGGGAGGTCTGGGTAACTCCTCAAGAAATACATCAACGTATTTCTTGAGGATGGGGAAATTTTCTATCCTTATACTCTCATTTCCTTCTTTTTCTTCACCAATCAACTCCATGAAGAAGTATATAAGAGGTTATTCTATACAAAGATCAGGTTGAGATATCTCTCATTGTAAGATAACCATAGGTTTTCCATTCAAGACTATTTATATTTTCTTGCTTCTGCATTTGATCTTAGCATTAAACATTGAGATCCAGTCCATCCCTAGTATAATGTTGAATTCCAGCGTGGTAATTACTACTAGATTTGTGATAAGATTGTGTGGACTAAAGTAAATACTAGAGTTTATAAACACTAATGATACTTGGATAATCCCACAAGGACTCTTGACTGGTAACCCTACATTTAGAAATTCAGGGTTTGATTCTAAATTCTTTGCAAACTTGGAGGAAATAAAGGAATGTATAGAACTAGAATCAAAAAAAGTAATTTATAGCTTTGAGAGAACAAAAAGAGTAACTTCCACCACATAATGTTTTGCTTCAACTTCATCCATAGTGATATAAAAATCACTACCTTGTTCCCTTGGTCCTTGCTGAGGCTGATGGTGACTCCCCTCTACTGCCCTAGGATTTGGACAGTGATTGGAAAAGCTCCCATGTTTTCCACACTTATAGAATTGGACTTCAGGTAGGGAATGTACCATATTCCCTTTTTCATTGGTGTTTATAATTTTATGCTTCACCACACTATGAAAATTTTGAGCAATATGGCCATCTCTTCCACAATTGTAGCACTTACCATTCTTGAGAAGGTAGTTCCCTAGATGCTTCTTCCCACACTTATTACATGTCGGACATTGCAATTTCTTGCCTCATATTCCCTAATAAAATAATCTCCCTATGCTTGGATACATTTATCTCTTCTTTTCATTGGATTTATGAGACCACTGCGTCTCACCGAACTCCATTTTGACTTTCATAGAACTCTGCACGATCTTTTCATAGCTATCATAATCTCGGCTGGCTAGATTCTTCTGCAGATTAGGTCTTAGTCCACCAAAGAATCTATAAACCTTCCCATTAAGATCCATGACAAATATTGAGGTGTAACAAGAAAGTCTTGTGAATTTAATCTCACAGCTTCCAACATATTCATTCTCCTCCTACTTCAGCTCAAGAAAATCCTTCTCCGTTTTTATTCTCATCGAACGAGGTAAATAATTATTGAATAAGATCCATGTGAACTCTTCCCACTCCATAGATTCAACCTCCACTCTTGGACTCATGTTTTTAATCAGTTCCCACCACTGATCAGCTTCTCCCTCTAAGCGATAAATATCCAGGGTGACCTTCTCTTACTCTAAATAGTAGAGCATAGAAAATATCTTCTCAATAGATCTGATCAACTTTTCAACAATCAATGGGTCGGTAGATCCACTGAAGGTTGGTGGTTATTGATGTATAAATGACTCAACATAATTTTGTTCCTTTCAGGGTGAAATAAGTCTATTAACTTGATTTAATTTATTTTCCATAACTTGAGTTAGTTCTTTCATCATTCTCATGAAAGTTTCCATTTCGGCTTCCATCAGAGGGCCATCAGTGCATGGTCCATTGTAGTCAACATTTTCAAGGTTCCTCCTATTACCCACCATTTTCTAAAATAATAAAAACTTAGTGACAAACTTATTTCATTTAAAAATATTTTAACTATAAAATATTTTTATGTCTTAGAACATTATGCTTAAACATATTATTCTTTGACAACAATTATATTTATCTATAAATCATTCATAATGATTCATAAAATTCTTGTGATTAACCAAAGATATCCCCCAGTAGTGTCAAAATATGGGTGAAAAAAGGACCATTGTCATGTACCAGGATACCCTAGGTCAAGCCTAAAACTCCTTTTAAGAGTTTTCACTCCTACGTACATCTGTACGAGACCTACACCCACTTGTTCGTATCCAGGTTGGGATTTATTTGTTTGGAAACCACTTAATTAATATTTCACCAAAATACCAATAATTTTTCATATATTTAAAATTTTCTATAAGGTTCTTCCAAAAAAATTATATCCTATTTTCCACAAATAACTAAACTATCTTTTGAGACCAACTATGGAATCCCTCCTTTTTATTACATAACTTTTCATTTCATTTTAAAAATAGAGGATCTTTAAAGTATATTGTCCTGGATAAATGGTACATAATACATGAAAACATAAAACATTATTTTAATACCATTTAAAATATTCTTGAAAATCTCATTCTAAGTAAAATTACTCCACCTCATTACATGGATACATACATCAAAGGAAAGGGTGAGCAGAAGGCCTAGTAATGAAAACAAGTGAAATAATTTACATGTGAACTTGAGCGATATCAATAGGAACATGGCGATAAAGAGGCATATCATAATAATAATAACCTGAAACATAACATGAAAATGGGGATACAAATTTAATTTATACATTCATAATCATGTCACCAAGGTACATCCCCAAGGTGTCATAAAAGTTACCAAGGTATCATAAAACTTGTCATCTCTACAGATTAATAACTTTACCCAATGCATTAGAGTGCTATCAGAGAAAACCATTAATATGTATTTATTTTCATGTGATCCAAATTTATAATAATCAAAAATTTCACAAATAACCCAAATAGAATAAAATAAAATGGTTTTATATCAAAATCGTGGCGTTTTAAAAGGTTCTTAAAAACAAGATCATTATGTCATCTATAACCCATAGAAAGGGAATGAGGGATTTAGGTATGTCAATTCCAGAATAAAATATATCATTTTTATTTCTTCATGAATAACCCTAGAAATGAAATAGGTTTCGGTATTCACATAAATAAAATAAGAGAATTTCTTGAGAAAAAGAGAGATTTTGAGACGAAAATTTTGCAGCATAACGACTATATAACAAGGTTTTAGAAAACATTAAAAAGAGAGGGGAAAAGGGTCACCCACTAATAAATAACTCATAATACAGTATAGGGACATAATAAAAAATAAATAATATAATGGTAGGATATTTTAATGGCATACTACATGAAAAGGAAACTTAAAAGAAAATAGAAGATGTGATTTCCTTTATGAAAAATCGGCAACTTAACGACGTCACTTCAAAACTCGAAAATGAACTGATGAGAGAAAAAAGGTTATATCATTATATGGAAATAAAAAGGACAATAATAAGGATGTATAATATCATACCCCAACATATTAAAATAGAAATTAAAATACATAACATAAAATAATTGTTGACTAAAAAGGAGGGTGAAAGGTACCCTTAACTTGAAGAGTAACTTCAAAAACTCGATGGTTGGGACCTTAGGGGTTTAGGGCACCTTTGGAGTACTCCTTGGGAGGTAAAAATATCATATATTTATTGAGGAGGAATTTTTAATGAATGTAATTAAATAATGGTTTGGTATTTATAGAAAAATTGAGGGAATGTTTTTTTAATTTCCAAGGGACACCTTATTAGTGGTATTTGCAAAACCATGGGCTTGCCCATGGTATTTGCCCATGGTTTTGGCCACTTGTGACACCTCATAACATATTTTTTTGTACTAAATTTGACCAGAATTATTAAATCATTATTACATCATTAATGTTGACATTAAACACACCGATACTCAAAACTATATTGTTTACTATTCACCAAAAAACAAAACATTTTATAAAAATCTCATAAATTAACCCTAACATAATATCGATGTTATGAATTCAAAAATGAACTCCATTTTATGAAAATTATTTTCTAATTATGAGATATTTAATTTTTAATTAAAATCACTATTTACCCATAAAAATACTAATACTTAACTAATAATTTCCAAAACATTTATTTATTTATGCTATATCACATTACAATTCAAGATGCCTAAATTATATTTATACTTTCTTAAGTGAGATTACTATTCCATTTGTCACATTACTATTCATAAAGGTAATATTACTATTCATAATTTACTCTTACCCAAAAATTAAGTTGATCATATTAAAATCTAAATTTCTTACAGATCACAACTATAGAAGAACATTTTTTTATAATAATTTCACATTATTAATTATTTAAAGTATAAATAAATATTTTAAAATACCTTTTTTCCTATATTCATGAATAATATAAAACTTCTTTAAATTCATTCTATATTTATTTTGACATTTTAAATTCAAAAAATTTACCATAATAAGAAATAAAAATTTTGTTTATATAAAAGGATTACAAAATGTAAATAAGGTATCTTAACATAGCCCCTTATAGGACCTACATAGGAACAAGAGTATGGTGTACAATGGTGATAGAATATTAGGGAAGCTTGGAAAACATTACCCAAGTGGTGATTTCATTCAACTTGAACTTCTCTCGAAGGTGATTACATTCAAGCTTAAGATGTTGAAGCTTAGCATGAGCTTGGTCCAGAGCAAAGCCCAATGATGCTAACTCCTTCTCAAGATCTAACAGATGGGCTTCGTATGGTCTGAGTCTACTATATGAGGCCATTATCTCTTCTTTCTGTACTAATTAACCATGATCATTTGTATTTATAAACAATAATCATAATGTTAAGAGTATAGCTTCCAACAATCATATTGACCAATGTTCATGTAACAGTCAAAACCCAACGGTCTTATTTTAATTATACTCACATTATTTATAAAAGGATATAGTTCTGTTGAGTACAAAATAAAATAACACATAAATTGAGGAAACAAATATTATTCAAAAGTTAGGGTTGTTATTACATTTACCTAAATTTCATTTCAAAAATAAAATTGTTTGTGAACCTTGTTATCTTGGTAAGCAACACAAAACGTTGTTTAAATCTAAAAATTAATTATCCACCTATAATTCCCTTGAGCTTATTAATATTGATATTTTTGGACTAACTCGATTTTCTAGTATATGAGGTAAATCTTACACTTTGGAAATTATCAATTATTATACAAGATTAATATGGGTTTATTTCTTGTATCATAAAAATGAGTATTTTAAAGCCTTTATTAAATATTCTAATAAGGTAAAAAATAAAAAGGATATAATATCATATTCATTCAAAGTGATCGTAAGAGAGAGTTTGATAGTAAATATTTTAATAAACTATGTACTTCATAAGGTTATCATCATTATTTTTTAGTTCCAAAGACTTCAAACAAAAATGGTGTTGTTGAGAGAAGAAATCAAACTCTTCATGAATTTTATAGAACTATCTTAAAAGAATTTAATATCCTTCAATATTTTTCGGCTGAGGTGGTTAATAATTCTTTTTATACCATGAACCATGTTCTTAGAAGACCCTTCCATAAAAATACACCCTATGAACTTTATAAAAATGAAATTTCTAAAGTTATCATTTTAAAAGTGTTTGGATGTAAATACTATATTCTTAACATTTAAGAAAACCTAGGAAAATTTTACCCCAAATATGATGAAGGTATTTTTCTTTGGTACCCAAAATAAAGTAAATAATATTGAGTCTTTAATAAAAGCACCACAACATTATAAAAATAAATTAAAATCAAATTTTATGATACTTTTTCTTTTATATTATTCCCATATTGACGATGTTGAGGTTGAAATAGATAATTAGACCTTAAATAATCAACCTAGTTCTAAGTAAATTGAAGTTATAGAAGAACTATCATCCATCCCTTTACCCAAGGAATTGGTAAAATATAAATACCATCTATTAGAAAATGATTTCGGTGATTTGAAATAGGGTACTCATACTAGAAGGTCGGTTTTAAAGGAGGATGAATGTCGTGATATTTTTTCCACCTAGAACCCTTAAATATTGATGATGTCATTAATGATGAAATTTTTTATTCTTGTAATGAATAGGGAATTAAATTAATTTCAAATGAATAATGTTTGGAAAAATGTTGAAATACGCGATGATCATCCCACTATTGGTAATAAATGGGGTTTTAGAAATAAATTAGATGATAAAGGTAACATCACTCGAAACAAGGACAAGCTCATAGCCAAAGTCTATAAACAAGAATAATTCATGGATTATGGTAAGACCGTTTCACATATTTTTAGGCTTGAATCAATTAGAATCCTATTATAACTCATAACTCATTTTAATTTTAAACCTTTTCAAATGGATGCAAAAAGGTATTTTTAATTCTTTTATTTTTGAAATGGATTTTGTTGAACAACCACCCAATTTTAAAATTTTAAAATTTAAAAAAAACATGTTTTTAAACTAAAAAAAAAATTTTATGGTTTAACATAATCCATTCAGGCATGGTATGAACATTTGACTAAATTTCATTTATTAAATTATTTTAACATGGTAAAATCCTATTAGGGTTTCTTTTTAAAATCTACTCCAAAAGATTTATTAATTTTAAAAAAAATTGATGATGTTATTTTAAGTTATAATAAATAATATATTTATAAATATTTTTCTTATTTGATGATAAAAAAATTAAAATGAATTTTATTGGAAAAATTATATTTTTTCTTGATTTTAAAAATTACCAAAATAAAGATAGAATTTTTCTATGTTAATGAAATTACAATAATAAACTTTTAAAATATTTTGACATTGATCATGTAAATCAAATAAGTACACCTATGAGTACTTCTTGTAAGCTAATGTTGGATAAAGTTGGTAAACTAGTTTGAAAAAAGCTTTATAGAGGTATGATTAGGAGTCTTCTTTACCTTACAGTGACCTAACCAAACAACATTTTTAGTGTATTCATCTATGATTATTCTTAATAAAATCCTATAGAATCACATTTTAAAGCTCTTAGAAAATTTTTAGTTATTTAAAAGGTTATAAAAATCTTGGTTTATTTTATCTAAAAGACACATATTTTTACCTTATAAGTTCTTCTAATATTGATTTTTGAGGATGAAAACTAGATAAGAAAAGTACAAGTGGGACTCATCACCTACTTGTAAAGTCTCTTCTTTCGTGAGTAGTAATAACCAAAAATCAGTTTTTCTTTCTATGACTAAATAAGAATATATAACCACTAGGAGTTTCCACACACAAATTATTTGGATGAAATAGACTCTCATCGATTAGGGGCTAGATTTAAAAAAACATTCCCTATTAATTGCGATAATAGTAGTGCCATTAGTATTCAAAAAAGTTTATATCTTGGGAGATCACTTAGACACCAATTTTTTGGAGATCACTTCTAAAAAGATTCCATCATTCTTGATTTCATTATCAATAATATACAATTAATCAATATATTTATAAAGGCTCTTACTCTAGTTTGTTTGGATTTAATTAAGGGTGGGTTAGGTATTGTATAGTTGTGACACTTATTCTTTAACATTGGTATGATTGAGTTGTTTTAAATGTTTTAAATATTTTATTTTCTTAAAATTTTATATTTGAAAAAGTTGGTTTTTTAATATTTTTGACTATTAATTTTGATAAATTAAAGTGAGTGTGATCTTACAAGAAAATAAATTCTTTTATGGATACAAACAAGTGGATGTGGTTTAGGAATAGATGCACCTGGAGGTTATAACCTTGAAAAGGGTTAGTTTGATTTTTAATCTAATATTCACCCCAAGTACAAGTATTGGGACTTTAAGGCACACGTGGTTTGACACTCCTAGGGAATATGATTTGGATAATTAATGAAACCTTTATAAACCATAATGATGGATTGTAAATAATTTCATGATCTGAAAATATTTCATGTTTTTTATTTATGTTTTAAATTTAATTTTTTAATGGTTCCCAATATTTTTTAATGCATCTATTTCAGGGGATCTTTTATTAATAATACTGGAATTTTCCTAGAGGAGACACACTTTTTTATAAAAAACATGAGATTATTGAAAATATATTTTATACTTCAAAATTTTATCTCAATATTGAGAATTCTCACACTAATATAGAAATCACCTGTGTAAATGCTAAAAATGGGATTTTTTGGTGCTAAAAAGTGATGAAAATCTAAGCACCCTAAAAAATGATCAACCTTTATTAGTGCTAAAAAAAGTGTTGATAAAGTCCCCCTTTATCAATGATAAAATAAATCACTCTTAAAGGTGGACTTTATAAGTGCTTTATTTTATCATTGGTAAAGGTGGTATTTTTCATCCTTTTATTTCAACGCTGATAAAGGTTACAGTTACTACTACAGACCTACAGCCCTGAAGCAGCCCTAACAAAAAACCAGAAGTTAGAAGCATGGAAAAAATAGTTTAAATATTACCATTAATAAAAACTGGAATACAAATATTACATTTCCCCATAATTTCAATTCAAAATTTACATTATTTAATTTCATAAAAAATATTTATATTGATTTAATATTTACAATTAATCAAAAAAATTACAACCCAATACAAAAAAAACTCTTATAGAACAATTTTTCCAATGATTAACCAAAATAATACAAAATCATGTCCCTTTAATAAAACCAATGTTTATTTTAGTAATAGTACCTAAAAATAAAAAATATATTTTAGTGTTATATACTCTACATGTGAAAAATTATATTAATTACTGAATATATTAATAATATTATTGGTTTTACGATTAATTATTTTATAAAAGGTTATATTGTTAATTATATTATAAATTATTAATTATAATATAAATTAACAATTATATTATTAATTATAATATTAATTGATAATTATATTATTAATTATGATTTAAATTTTTAATTAATTATCTATATAAATTATATTGTTAATTACTAAATATATTAATGATATTGTTAGTAATTAATTATATTAATTACTTAAATAGTTTTTAACAATTATATTATTAATTAAGGATATTTTAAATACATTATTGATTATTAATTATATTATTAAATCTATTATCAGTTATTAATTATCCTAATTACTTGACAAAACTTACTTTGAGTTATACCGGCCACATTATGTATCAAATTGATATACGGTCGATTCCTACACTTAAAAATGAATCATTAATAAATTTCTTAAAATATCTAGATAATCATAGCTAAATTTCTCAGTTTTTTCTATGTGAATCATGTTTTAGTCTAAAATGACACTTTTATAATAATAAAAATCACTTTAAATATTACAAGACATATCATGTGTCAAATTGATGTGAGGTCGATTCTTAAAAACCACAAATGAAATATGGATTTTTATATAGAAATATCAGGACGATACAATCATGTTTTCTTGGTTTTTGAAATTAGAATCATGTTTTAGAATAAAATGACACTTATATTTAAAACATGCACTTTGATTCATATCAGTCATGTTGTGTGTAAGATTGACATGTGGTCTATTCCTATATATGAAAAATTAATTATGGATAATTTTTCTAAAGTATCCATACAATCCAAGCTCATTTTCATAGTTTTGGATATGTGACAAGCATTTTAGAGTAAAATGATACTTTTTAATGTGAAAACATTCACTTTGAGTCATATCAATGATATCATGTGTCAGATTAATGTGTATTTAATTCATATACATCAAAAATAAACTATTTAACTTTTTATTAAATTATCAAGGCAATAGGATCTCGTTTTATTGGTTTTGACTTTGTGATATGTGTTTTAGAGTAAAATGACACTTTCAATGTGAAAAAACGTACATTGAGCCATACTGACCATGTCATGTGTCATATTGACATGATGTAGATTACTACATGTCAAAACAATATTATGGATAATTTCCCTAATGTATAAAGACAATCAAAGCTCATTCTCTTAGTTTTAGTTGTGGGAATCATGTTTTAGACTACAATGACACTTTTATATTGAAAACGTAATTTAAGTTATACTAGCCATGTCGTTTGTTGTATTGACATGTTGTCAATTCATACACATTAAAAATTAATTATGGATTGTTATCCTAAAATATCAAGACAATTAGACCTTATGTTCTTAGTCTTGGCTATGGAAATTGTGTTTTAGACTAAAATGACACTTAAAGTTAAAACACGCACTTTAAGTCATACAAGACACTTCATGTGTTGGATTGATGTGTGGTAAATTCCTACAAATCAAAAATTCATTATATATAATTTTCCTAAAATATCAAGACAATATGATATCATTTACTCAATTGTCTATGTGACGCATGTTTTAAAGTAAAATGACAGTTTTTAAATGTGAAAACAGGCATTTGAGTCATGATGGCCACATCGTGTATTGAATTGACATGAGGTCAATTAATACATGTCACAAATTATTTATTGATCGTTTTACTAAAGTATCAAGATAATCCAATATCATTTTCTCTATTTTGTCTATGGGATGCGTGTTTTAGAGTAAAAAATATACTTTTAATGTGAAAATGCACAATTTGGGACGTACCAGACACATCATGTGTCATATTGACAGGAGTTAAATTCCTAAACATCCAAAATTAACGGCTAGTTTTAATAGTATGGTAATTGAGGGTAAAAATGATATTATTATTACCCTAACACATGTCCTAATTCTATTGGACAAGTGTAATTCGACCAAAAACAACCTTAGGAATAACATATGACCATTTAGGCCCACTTGGATTAGATTAGGACATTTATTATTAATTTATTTAAAGAAGGGTTAAAATAGTTAAAATCAAAGTTTAATAAGTAAATCATTTTTAATATGGTGTTATACATAAGCTAAATTCGACTATAAATATTCATTATAAATATAAAACGATTTCCTACATAATGGTATTTTATTTGTAATTTTTAGACATTAAATAATTTAACTTATTTATGACACAACGATGATGCATTAATTATCTTATTAATGAAATATTGACATAATTGATGTTATAAATACCCAAATAAATATAATTTGAGACTTTTTATGAATTACACTAATTTTATAGGTTACTATGAAATTTTATTATTGATTTAATTAACCTTGTTCGAACTTATCATTCTGTTATGATTTTCACAAAAATCAATTACTAAATAGTGTCAAAATTGACATAAAATAGTTTTTAAAAGAAATATTATATTATTAATTGTTATTTTATTACTAAAAATCTAAGGTTTGGCAAAATGACTTAGATAAGGTTATTTATATTAATAATAAACAACTTGGGGTTCGTTTGGCTTGATATAATATGTTTATTAACCTTATAGTATAAGAACACAAGAAGACATGGTAAAATTAAAATTATTTAACTTAATGTTAAATCTACAAGATAAGGTTAAAATAGGAACCTAAACTTGTCTAAATTATATTGTATGAGAATATTTCAACCCATACCCACCTTATCCTCTAAATAAAGCAATTTGGAGCTATTTAAAACCGAACTTGACTTTATAATAAAATAATATTTTTAGTTATTCCAAAGGTGCCCCTCTCCTCCCTTATAAAAGGTCACCTCCTCCCTCTCTTCCTCACACCACTTTGAGCCTTCAATCTCGGCCAAGCCCTGCCAATTTCTTCTCTCCACTTCCCTAGAAACATCCTATAGGTTCTGGTCTTCTTCAAAGACTCATTTTAGTGACATAAAAGGAGGTCTCAAAGAAGTACTTCAAAGAAGAGGTAATGTCCGTTACCGATTCTTTCATCTTTATTTCTTATTCCACTTCTTCTTCTTTAGTTGTTTCATTATGAAGTAATAACATCAGTATCACTCATATACTGATATGTTATTATAAGTATGAAACAACCCTATTTCACCATCTATCCATCCTACGGAAAAAGAAATCACCGCGCGTGCGTACGTACGGAATACCGTCTCCACGCCGTGGTGTAATCTATTTTCCACCACCACCTTACTTGGATGGGTATAATGGTATAAATAATGACTATATATGACTATTATAAAGTGATAATGATTCTTAAATAGTATACATACACTCCAATACAATTCCACGATCATAGGAACGATATCATCACTCGTGCGTACGTACGGAATACTGTCTCAATGATGTGATGCGACTCATTCTACATGATATTCATTTCATAATGATTATATAAATGAATTGAATGAATGAATATGATATATATTACACTAATACCATTCTGTAAATTAGGTATCTATAACCTAAAGATAAGAATAATAATTTATTCGACAAAACACGCATAAGAACAAAAAGTTATAAACACCCGAATGACAAGTAGCAATTAAATATTACTACTAAGAAGCTAAGAATATGACCAAATATGATATCATAAAAATATGTATGATTCTGGAATAAGTCAATAACATTATTTAAATCATTATACAGGAGGTTCGGACACGTACAAAGCATATCGGACCTAAGGTAAGGGAAAATATCACAATCTCATTTTTATCCGAGATTGTTTACACTTTTGTATTTACTGGGGTGTATTTTATCATCCACATCCATGTTTCCTCAATATGTAATATTATTTCCATCCACTTCCAATTTTTTAAATCCAATTTTACCCTTCGGTGAGTTTTTAGTAAAAGATATGAAAGGAATCTTTTGTCATTTTTCATACGAGGTACTTTTTGACTTTTCCGACAAAAGTACGAGAATAATGTTTTTTTTAACTTATATGGCATGAATGTATTTTTAAAACATTATTTCCAAGAAGATTCCTTTACAAGTTATCAAGTTTATTTTTAATCTACTTCTTTTAGTTTATAATTGTATGACATGTTAAGAAAGGAAAAGTGTTTTTGAAGTAGAAAGGATATTTTCCTCAAGAATGGAGTTCAAGTGTTTTATCAAAATTATTTTCCATCTAAGATAATATAGGGTTCTGTTTCTATCCCTATTATTACATTTATTTTATTATGTTGTGATGGAATTATTTTTATGAATTCCTTTATCCTATATGAATTGTTTTATGATGTCATGATGTTTAAGATTCCCATTTTTATTACATGGGTTATGAAATGATGTATGATTTATGATTTTGTGGCACACATAAGAATGGTATCATTATGAGATGGGTGGGACCTATATCTCCCTCCAATGCATTGGGTAAAGATTTTATATCTCAGGAGATAGACATGGCTGGAACGGTAGGTTATACCGGTTCAGTGAAACAGGACTGAAACGAGGGTGACTCGGTTCAGAAATGGACTTTTTCCACTAAGATAGTCTTGGAAATGAGTCTTGACTAATAGGAAATGATTCTATATGATTATGTGTTTATGCCACAAAGTTTCATGTTTTAAGTTATGATTATTGGGATTTCATTTCACTACTATGATTTATCCCATGTTATGAAATTATGCTCCCTTTTGCAGGTTAAGATTTCCAAAATGTTATGTTCTTATGAATATGATGTGATTGATATTTCTTTTGTTTACCCTTACTGATCATTTGAGATCACCCTTTTGTATGATTTATTTCCCCAGGTCAGGAAGAAGGTTATTAAGTAGAATATGCCAAAAAGGGACTCTAGATATGATGAAATAAATGGGAGGCAAAGTAGATTCTTTATGAACCAGTTGTTTATGTTTCCCAGTTTCTAAAGACACTATACCTATACGGTCCTTTCTTGGTTTTGTTATATGTTGTAATAAGTGTGCTTCAATTCTGAAGTAATAACAATGTATGTAAAGTTTGGGTCGTTATAGTTGGTATCAGAGGAAAGGTATAGTCAACCTTTGGAAACTATGATGTGAAAGCCTTAGTAAGAACCCTAAGGATAAGTCTAAGCATAGAACACAATCATAGTGTTTTAGAAATGTCCATTAATAACCTAGGATAAGACCTTAAGTGTGAAATTTTATTCTTGATTATGTGGTTTTCCTATTATAATTAGTGTTGCTCACACTATTCTTCTTGGTTTTAGTCAATGGCTGGAACCTGAAGGAACCGTGTTAATGTGGAATGCGACGGGCCATGCAATGATTGTCCCCCTGAGCAACCAAACGTTATGGGAGCTGGAATGAAAAATCTTGTAGCCATGATCACACAACTTTCTCAAGCTATGAATCATGCAGGACTTCCAAACGAGCAAAGGAAAGAGCAACATTCTGTTGAATCCTTCATGAGACAGCGTCCACCTTAATTCAGTAGGTCTACTGATCCATTAGTTGCTGAACAATGGATTAGTACTACTGAAAAGATATTTTCAGTTCTTCAATGTTCTGAGCATGATAAAGTCATCTTAGCAGTATATCGTTTGGAAGGTGATGCTGATCAATGGTTGAATCTTATTATGAATACGAGGCAAAGGGATGAAATTGAGTCCATGGAATGGGACGAGTTCAAGAACTTATTTTTCAATAAGTACTTCCCTCGTATTCTCCGAACAAATATGGAGAAAGAGTTTCTTGAACTGAAGCAAAAGGATGATGAATCTGTTGGTACCTATGAAGCAAATTTTACAAGACTTTCAAGGTACGCTTCTGGTATTATTATCCAACCTGAGAGTAAGATCGATCGATTCTTTAGTGGCTTAAAACCAAGTCTTCGAAGGGCCTTATCCATAAGGGACTTAAATAGCTACGAGGAAATCGTTCGATGTGCTCTCAAAGTTGAGATGGAGATTGGAGTAACTCATCAGTCATATGGGTTTGATAAGAAGAGGAAAATGGAATTCAAAGGAAAATCTAAAGAGAACACTGAAAAGAAGATGAGCTTTCCCTTATGCTCAAAGTGTGGAATGAAACATGGAGGGAGTTTTCTTAAAGGGACAAGTAAATGTTTCAAATGTGGAAAGGAAGGTCATCGGGAATTTGAATGTCGCGATGATGGGAAGAAGATGTCTAATGATGTAAACAAAGGAATGGATACACAGAATGAACCTACTACACTTCAATGTTTCAAGCGCAAGGAGATGGGACATTATGCCAATAAATGCCCTAATCCAAGGGTTGATGATGATGGTCTACGTCAACAAACTCTTAAGGCTAAAGAAAAAGGAAAGTCACATGAAATTTCTATCAGCGATGTGGAGTACGATAACGATGTGGTGAAAGGTACACTTACCATCCACTCTAAAGTAGCAAATGTTTTATTTGATTCTGGATCCACCCACTCCTTTATTTCTGAAAAATTTTCTAAGGGTATCACCATATTACCTCAATAATTAGATGTTGAGTTAGCTGTGACAACACCTAATGGCACAACAGACGCATCAAAAGTTTATAATTCTTCTCCGATTGAAGTTTGTGGGAAAGTTCTTCCTGCAAATCTTGTGATCCTTCCTATAGTGGAATTTGATGTGATTCTTGGCATGGATTGGCTTTCTCTACATGGATCTCATATCAATTGCCAAAGAAGGGAAGTCACATTTCATATTCCAGATCAATCTATGATCGTCTATCGATGCAAGGATGAACATAACCTTCCAGTGTAAATTTCTTCAATTTTATGAGTATTGATTCCACTAAATGAAGGTTATTTATCTCAAATGGTTGGTGAGAAACTCATGATTAAGAATATTCCCATTGTACGGGAGTTTGATGATGTCTTTCCGGAGGAATTACCGGGTCTTCCACCGAATTGTGAAGTTGGGTTTTCAATAGAACTCGTACCGGGTGCTTTGCCTATTTCAAAGACACCTTATAGAATGGCCCCAATTGAGTTGCAGGAATTGAAGAAGAAACTCCAAGAGAATCTTGATAAGGGGTTCATACGCCCTAGTGTGTCACCTTGGGGAGAACCTGTTCTGTTTGTTAAGAAGAAAGATGGATCAATGAGACTCTGCATTGATTATCGAGAACATATCAAGATCACTATCAAGAACAAATATCATCTCCCGTGCATTGATGACCTATTTGACCAACTACGTGGAGCTCAATACTTTTCCAAGATTGATCTTTGTTCAGGGTATCATCAATTAAGGGTCAAAAGGGAGGATATACCAAAGACAGCTTTCCGTACAAGGTATGGACACTATGAATTTATAGTGATGCCATTTGGTCTTACTAATGCCCCTGCTATCTTCATGGATCTAATGAATAGAATCTTTAAAGACTATCTTGATCAGTTTGTGGTAGTCTTTATAGACGATATTCTTGTCTATTAAAATATAAAGGAAGAACATGAAGATCACTTGAGAATTATATTAAAGACCCTGAGAAAGGAGAAGCTTTATGCCAAATTTACCAAGTGTGAATTTTGGCTTCAAAAATTTGAATTTTTGGGTCACATAATCTCAAAAGAGGGGATATCTGTGGATCCAGAAAAAACAGAGGTTATAGAAAGATGGTCGAGACAAACAACAGTGACTGAGATCCGAAGTTTTCTTGGTTTGGCTGGATATTATCGACGTTTTGTGAAATATTTTTCATGATTATCTAATCCACTCACCAAGTTGACTCGGAAAGGAGTTAAGTTTGTTTGGATGGAGGAATGTGAAGATAATTTCAAGGAGTTGAAAAGAAGGTTATCCAGTGCACCTGTGCTCACACTACCTTGTAGTGGAGAAAGGTTTGTGATCTATAGTGATGCATCCAAGAAGGGATTGGGGTGTGTTCTTATGAAAAATGATATGGTGATAGCTTATGCCTCACGACAGTTGAAAATCCATGAGAAAAATTACCCAACACATGATTTGGAGTTATCTGCGGTAATATTTTCATTAAAGATTTGGAGGCATTACCTTTATGGTGAAAGGTGTGATATTTATACTGATCATAAAAGTTTAAAGTATATTTTCACACAAAAGGAGCTGAATATGTGCCAAAGAAGATGGTTGGAGCTGATTAAGGATTATGACTACTCAATCCATTACCACCCTGGGAAAGCAAACAAGGTGGCAGATGCATTAAGTCGACAAGACCATGCTAGTTTATCCATGATGAGGATCACAAAAGATCCAATATTTATGGATTTACAAAGGATGGATCTTGGAATTATAATGAAAGGGGAAAATCGTATCTTTCTCAAATTAATGTTCAACCATCTATACATGTGAAGATTAAAGAGTCACAAAAAGAAGATGTCGAGTTACAAAAGAAGGTGAGAAATGTTCCTGAATTCAACCTTGATTGTGATAGGATAATAAAGTTCACGAATTGGGTTTGTGTTCCTCCCATCCCCGAATTAAAGAAAGAGCTGCTGGATGAGGCACATAGTTCTTCATTCTCTATTCATCCTAGAAGCACGAAGATGTATAGGGACCTGAAAGGGTACTTCTGGTGGGATGGCATGAAAAGAGATGTTTCTAAATATGTCTCTCGATACTTGGTTTTTCAACAAGTTAAAGCTGAGAGACAAAAGTCTAAGGGGATGTTACAACCATTACCCATACCCGAATGGAAATGGGAAAACATCACTATGGACTTTGTCACAGGACTTCCTAAAACATCCAAAGGCAATAATGTTATCTGGGTCATAGTTGATCGTCTTACAAATTCTGCACACTTCATTGCTATTAGAGAGGATTTATCTCTGGATCAGCTTGCCAGGATATATGTAAAGGAAGTGGTAAGATTGTATGGAGTACCACTTTCTATTATATCTGATCAGGGTCCGAGATTTACCTCGAAGTTCTGGTGAAGTCTTCAGCATACTTTGGATACAGAGTTCAGTTTCAGCCCTGCTTATCAACCTCAGATAGACAGTCAGTCTGAGAGAACAATTCAAACTCTAGAAGATATGTTAAGAGATTTCTCTATAGATTTCAAAGGTGGTTGGGATCAACACCTACCTTTGGTGGAATTTTCTTATAATAATAGCTTTCACTCCAGTATTCAGATGGCTCCTTATGAAGCTCTCTATGGAAAGAAATGCAGGACTCCAACTTGCTGGGATGAAGTGAGGGAAAGAAAGCTATTAGGACCTGATCTCGTTGATGAAATGGCAGAAAAGGTCAGATCTATTCAACAACACATAAGAGCAGCTCAGATTCGACAGAAAAGTTATGTCGACAACCGAAGAAAAGACCTAGAGTTTGAAGTGGGTGATAAAGTGTTCTTACGAATATCTCCCTGTAAGAGGGTTATGATATTTGGAAAGAAGGGGAAGTTGAGCCCTAGATATATCGGTCCTTTCGAAATACTGGAGCGTGTCGGGAAGGTAGCATACCGATTGGTGCTTCCACCGAATCTCTCTCAATTTCACGATGTGTTCCATGTATCTCACTTGAGAAAGTACATACCTGATCCTTCACCTGTACTCAGCTCAGAAGTTGTACCGCTGGAGCAAGATCTTTCTTATGAAGAACAACCGATAGAGATTCTGGATCGTAGCGACAAAGTCCTACGAAACAATACCACTCGATTGGTGAAAGTTTTATGGAGGAACCACCAATTAGAAGAAGCTACATGGGATCTTGAGGATATGATGAGGGAGAGGTATCCTCATCTGTTTGTTACAAAGTGACGAATTTCGAGGGTGAAATTCATTTTAAGGGGGGTAGAATGTAACACCCAAGACTTTTATGTTATATAAATCATCAAAGGAATCTTTTTCTACACACAACACTTTCTTGGCTTGCTTTACATGAAATCGCGAGTTTCCTCAATAGCTTGCGTCGTACGCAATATCGAGTTTCACTAAACAACGATATACTATTAAAACTAGCCGTTATGAATAGTAATAACCACTTTTTAAAATTTTGTAAATTTTATTTTTCAAAATGGAATTCATTTTTGGATTCGTAATATCTAAATTAGCCTAGGGTGAAATTTTGGTATTTTTCTGAAAACTTTCAATTTTTGATGAATAGTGAAACTACTAAGTGGTAGTTAAAAAAACTGAATTTTTCATAAAACTTAATTTTACCGCTTCTGTGAGTGGAATTTCAAAAATCCGAGAGACACAGTTGATGTCAGTAGGTAAAATGTGGTTCAATGAGTTGAAAATAATTTTTTGGTGAATAGTAACTTTTTACTTTTTTTTACCACGGTTAAAAGTAAATAGGGTAATTAAGGGTAAAAATAATATTATTATTACCCTAACACATGTCCTAATTCTATTGGACAAGTGTAATTCGACCAAAAACAACCTTAAGAATAAAATATGACCATTTAGGCCCACTTGGATTAGATTAGGACATTTATTATTAATTTATTTAAAGAAGGGTTAAAATAGTTAAAATCAACGTTTAATAAGTAAATCATTTTTAATATGGTGTTATACATAAGATAAATTCGACTATAAATATTCATTAGAAATCTAAAACGATTTCCTACATAACGGTATTTTATTTTTAATTTTTAGACATTAAATAATTTAATTTATTTATGACACAACGATGATTCATTAATTATCTTATAAATGAAATATTGACATAATTGATGTTATAAATACCCAAATAAATATAATTTGAGACTTTTTATGAATTAAACTAATTTTCTAGGTTATTATGACATGTTAGTATTGATGTAATTAACCTTGTTCTAACTTATAATTCTGTTAGGATTTTCAAAAAAATCAATTACTAAATAGTGTCAAAATTGACATAAAATAGTTTATAAAAAAAATATTATATTATTAATTGTTATTTTATTACTAAAAATCTAAGGTTCGGCCAAATGACTTAGATAATGTTATGTATATTAATAATAAACAACCAGGGGTTCGTTTGGCTTGATATAGTATGTTTATTAACCTTATAGTATAAGAACACAAGAAGACACGGTAAAAGTAAAATTATTTAACTTAATGTTAAATCTACATGATAAGGTTAAAATAGGAACCTAAACTTGTCTAAATTCTATTGGATGAGAGGATTTAGACCCATCCCCACCTTAGACTAGAAATAAATCAATTTTGAGCTATTTAAAACAGAACTTGACTTTATAATAAAATAATATTTTTAGTTATTCCAAAGGTGCCCCTCTCCTCCCTTATAAAAGGTCACCTCCTCCATCTCTTCCTCACACCACTTTGAGCCTTAAAGCTCGGCCCAAACCTGCCAATTTCTTCTCTCCACTTCCCTAAAAACATCATATGGGTTTTGTTCTTCTTCAAAGACCCATTTTAGTGCCCTAAAAGGAGGTCTCAAAGAAGCACTTCAAAGAAGAGGTAATGTCCGTTACCGATTCTTTCGTCTTTATTTCTTCTTCCACTTCTTCTTCTTTAGTTGTTTTATTATGAAGTAATAACATCAGTATCACTCATATACTGATATGTTATTATAGGTATGAAACAACCCTATTTCACCATCTATCCATCCTACGAAAAAAGAAATCACCACGCGTGCGTACGTATAGAATACCGTCTCCACGCCATGGTGTAATCTATTTTCCACCACCACCTTACTTGGATGGGTATAATGGTGTAAATAATGACTATATATGACTATTATAAAGTGATACTGATTCTGAAATAGTATACATACACTCCAATACAATTCCATGATCATAGGAACGATATCATCACTCGTGCGTACGTACGGAATACCGTCTCCACGATGTGATGCGACTCGTTCTACATGATCTTAATTTCATAATGATTATATAAATGAATTGAATGAATGAATATGATATATATTACACTAATACCATTCTGGAAATTAGGTATCTATAACCTAAAGAGAATAATAACAATTTATTCGACAAAACACGCATAAGAACAAAATGTTATAAACACCCGAATAACAAGTAGCAATGAAATATTACTACTAAGAAGCTAAGAATATGACCAAATATGATATCATAAAAATATGTATGATTCTGGAATAAGTCACTAACATTATTTAAATCATTATACAGGAGGTTCGGACACGTACAAAGCATATCGGACCTAAGGTAAGGGAAAATATCACAATCTCATTTTTATCCGAGATTGTTTATACTTTGGTATTTACTGGGGTATATTTTATCATCCACATCCATGTTTCCTCAATATGTAATATTATTTCCATCCACTTACAATTTTTTAAATCCAATTTTACCCTTCGGTGAGTTTTTAGTAAAAGATATGAAAGGAATCTTTTGTCGTTTTTCATACGAGGTACTTTTTGACTTTTCCGACAAAAGTACGAGAATAATGTTTTTTTAACTTATACGGCATGAATGGATTTTTAAAACATTATTTCCAAGAATATTCCTTTACAGGTTATCAAGTTTATTTTTAATCAACTTCTTTTAGTTTATAATTGTATGACATGTTAAGAAAGGAAAAGTGTTTTTGAAGTAGAAAGGATATTTTCCTCAAGAATGGAGTTCAAGTGTTTTATCAAAATTATTTTTCATCTAAGATAATATAGGGTTCTGTTTATATCCTTATTATTACATTGATTTGATTATGTTATGATGAAATTATTTTTATGAATTCCTTTATCCTATAGAATTGTTTTATGATGTCGTGATGTTTAAGATTCCCATTTTTATTACATGGGTTATGCAATGATGTATGATTTATGATTTTGTGGCACACATAAGAATGGTATCATTATGAGATGGGTGGGACCTATATCTCCCTCCAATGCATTGGGTAAAGATTTTATATCTCATGAGATAGACATGGCTGGAACGGTAGGTTATACCGATTTAGTGAAACAGGACTGAAACGAGGGTGACTCGGTTCAGAAATGGACTTTGTCCACTAAGATAGTCTTGGCAATGAGTCTTGACTAATAAGAAATGATTCTCTATGATTATGTGTGTATGCCACAAAGTTTCATGTTTTAAGTTATGATTATTGGGATTTCATTTCACTACTATGATTTATCCCATGTTATGAAATTATGATCCCTTTTGCAGGTTAAGATTTCCAAAATGTTATGTTCTTATGAATATGATGTGATTGATATTTATTTTGTTTACCCTTACTGAGCATTTGAGCTCACCCTTTTGTATGTTTTATTTCCCCAGGTCAGGAAGATTTTTATTAAGTAGAATATTCCAAAAAGGGACTCTAGATATGATGAAATAAATGGGAGGCAAAGTAGATGCTTTATGAACTAGTTGTTTATGTTTCCCGGTTTCTAAAGACACTATACCTATACGGTCCTTTCTTGGTTTTGTTATATGTTTTAATAAGTGTGCTTCAATTCTGAAGTAATAACAATGTATGTAAAGTTTGGGTCGTTATACATAGTGCATATTATCTTTTTTAATCCACATACTTCTCCTCTCTCTGAGACCCTAGGGAAACATTACGATATTTTTGAGTGCTTTATTCCCTTATATACATATCAATCAAGCATCTAATACTCAGTGAGTTGTTTTTCTTTTTTCCCCTTGCTATTTTGATTTTACTATATTATAGTGGGGGGAAATCTTGACCATGGTTGTTTTTAGATTTGATATTGACCTTGTGTGATATAGGTTATTCTTACGGTCGTATTCACCTTCATTATTTTTGGAGTTACCTATTGGAATAATTGTTTCAATCACCGAATAAAGGTATATGATCTAGAACCAAACTTTATGGTCTGTTTCTAATTGTTTAAGTATGTGCAATATTATGCAATTGTTCTGACATAACATGAATGTTAATTTAACATAATAATTGCGATGGTAAATCATGTGTTAGAATATAGTTTGGATCCCTTTATATCCAATGGTGTTCTAACCTAGCCTGAGGCTTCCTATAAGGTGAGCCTACCCTTGAATAATAATGAACTGACTAATGGATTAAAGTGTGTTTTAGCATGACATGGGACCTCTAGTTATTTATTATGATAGATTCAACTTGGAAAATGGATTACTTAATTATTGGAATGAAAGGATTTGATTTGATATGATATGGTAGTGTTCACTGGAATGGTAATGGTTTAAGAACAACTTGATAAATAAAGGGGTTAATTGAAAGATAAAAGTTAATGTTCTGAATTTACCCATTGTGTCTTATGATGTTATATCTATTATTATTTCTAATATATATTGTGTTGTGATTCATGTTTTAAGGTTTATAGGTTGTGTCCCTATTCTGCTAAAATTATTATATAAAGGTCATTTCTCGGTGATGCTGAAATACTTATATAAAGGATGTGGCCTAGTTATGTTGTAAATAGGGTGTGTCCTAATTATGTAGAATCATTATATAAAGGTTTTATCTTGGTTATGATGTAATGCTTATAAGGATTCTCCCAGTTATGATAAAATGCTTATAAGGCTTGACCCAGTTATGTGATTATGCTATGTTTTGGATTTATGGTTTCCATGGTTGTGTTATATGCTCAGAGATATTATGGAATGGTGTCTAATCAGGTTGTTTGATGTATTTTACTAATTGATTAATTAATACACCTATTTAGAACATTATTATAAGAACTTATTTATCAGACTTGTTTTTTTAGACATAGTGGTGTTGACCTACTAAGTTTTACTCATACCATATTCGGGATGCCATTTGGAACTCAGGAAAATTATATGAATTCAGGTTTGTATAAGGGAAAGGGACCTTGTAGTTGATTTTTTTCTTGTTGATGGGTTAAATCTTGGAGACGAGACATTCTAGGGATTCAGGACTGGGGTATTTTTAGTTTATTTGTGTGAACATGGTCTTTTATTAATACTAATTTCATTTTAAAAATTTGATACATTCCATCCTATCATTACAATATTATTTTATTATTATTGCATTATTTAGTTGAATTTTATAATTTTCTTCATATTTTACCTTCGATTTGTATGATGGAATATTTTTTTATTTCTATCACTCTGATATTTGATTATTTTCATTGTATTATGATTTTGTATCAAAAATATATTTACATACAATGTTACTTGATTCTTAAGAAGTAAATATGGGTTGAATATCTACAGTCCATTTCCTTCAATCTTGCCTTTACACCTTGGAAGGGAAATGATGTCATCAATTCTCTGAGCTTGAGGGCTTAGACATAGGAATTTCAGGAGGCTAGTAGTAAATGGAATCTTATGGATATATTTTTTTAGATGCACATCGAGGTGTAAGACCATCATGGAAATTTAATCCTTTCATCATTGTCAATGAACTATTCACTTTTATAGAATTTGAAGATGATGTAGCTTTTAGATCCCAAGGCATTTGTTCTATGGGAAGGTATTTCTAGTGAGGACTCACCTCCTGATTGGACTATCAATGATGAAAACATCATGTGTATAAATGAGTGTATCTGGGTTCTCACAGATATCAGAGAGGATATGATGCATGAGTCTCATGCTTCATAGTGGGAAGTTCAACCAAGTATCTCTATGATGTATCATGATATGGGCCAATAGTATTGGTGTCCACAGTTTAAATGTCATATAGAAGGTTTTATCACTAGGTATTACACCTATCAATGGGTATAGCCAGAGTACTAGTAACCTACTAAATTATTACAGGTGTTACCAGTCCTTGAATGGAAATGGGGGGTTGTTGTGATAGATTTTTTCATTGTCTTTACAAGGTCGCCTCGAGGTAGCGACACATTTTGGGTAGTCATGGATCGAGTGATGAAATTATCCCACTTCCTTCCCATCCAGTAGACTTCCTCAATTGATGAGATGAAAATATTTTATGTCTGTTTGATTATACAGCTACACGGAGTACCTCATACTACCATTTTATGTAGAGAATATTGTTTTACATCTAGGTTCTGGTAGGGGTTACATAGATATATGTATACATAGGTGCTTCTGATCATATATTTCCATCCTTAGACAGATGGGTGGTTATAACAAATAGGACATGATCTGAGCATGTGTACTTGATTTTGATGGTTCTTGGGAGAAGAATATCCCTCTCATTGATTTCGACTATAATAATATCTATTAGAAGATGATTTAGGTGGATCCTTATGAGTACCTATACGGTAGTCCATGTTGTTCAACCCTGTGCTAGTTATTGGTAGGAGAGGAAGTGTTGTTGGGTCCTCATCTTATTTAGGAGACTTAGGAGTTGGTTCAGATGATCAAGATGTGAATATCTACTACTCAGTCTAGAGAGAAATATTTTGTTGATCACCATTGATAAACTATGTATTTTGAGGTCAGGAATCATGTTTTCTTACTGGTGTCATCCAGATATGGGTATAGAAGAATATAGAGAAAGGGAAGTTGTCATGTCACTTTTTCAGTCTATTTAAGATCTTAGAGAGAGTCAGTCCAGTGGATTATTAGTTGTTATTAACATATAATTACTGTTCCATGTATGATTTCTTCCATATCTCACAACTTTACTATTATCAATTCGACATGTCTCATAATTTTGACCCCGAAGATGTTGATCTATATATTGATGCTTCTTTTTAGAAGTATCCTATACGCATCGTCTACCAGATCATGAAGACTCTTTGATGTTGGTATGTCCTTTTAGTATGGGTGTTATGGTAGTACATCCAGGTATAGGACAAGGCTTGGGAGTAAAAGATCGACATATGTTCACAGTGGAAAAAGTCTTTATCATATAGCATTTTACTAACCCTAAAAGGGTAACTCTGGGATGAGTTCCTTTAATGGTGTAAGACTACAAGAAAGCGGTTTTTTCCTTTAGGTTTTGATCCTTTTAATTTTCGATTGAAACACTTATAAAGTTATATTTTCATATTAGACCATAAATTCAGGCATGTGGTTCAGTTAGGTTATTTTCTAGAAGAAGGAAATATGGGGCTGAAGGAAGGTTGTATGCCAATTACATGACATGTAATTGGAATACATGGTGTGTAACCATGAAACGATGTGTGATGGCCTGGTCGGGACCTTTCATATTGTGTAGAGGGTTTTTCCATGGGGAAATCTCCCAAAAATTACATTATTTATAAATCATTAAACTTTGTGTAATTTCCTAACTTTAGTTTTTAAAGTAGGAGGTAGGGCCTCCCTTTTTCAGAAAAAACATCGCCACTCCCTTCTCTATCTCACTAGAGCTCCCAAGGAAGCCTAAATCTAGGATTTAGTGTCATTTCCCAATAAAACCTCCAATTTGAGATTAGTAAATCTAGTTGGATATCCACCGGTTCATTCTTAAATACTTTGGATCAGTTTTTTGTTTTTATTTTCCTCGATGACACTATCTTGATATAGGATCACATACCCTATTTTTAGGGTGTTCATATGTTTTTCTATTTTCTTCTGATCCAGACCAAAATAAAGGTCATTATTGGATAAGGATATTTATACGGATATATAGTTGGTGGTCTTGTATATATCCATTAAATTATTTTTGTTTCATAATATGTGATATATGTCGCACACCGGTTTCACCAAGTGTTTACCCTAAATTGAATCTGTTATAGAATTGTTTTTCTAACTGATAACCTAATGACCTTCTTAGTTCACTTCTATTTTCACCACCACTTGAGGTGTAATGATCATTTTCCTTTGATAATATAAATTTCTTAATTGGAAAACCATCATTTAAATGGTTTTTGTGTGACTCTAAGTGAGATTATTATAATGAATTGAATTGATTGTGAGTGGTATGACCACATCACTTGACTAAAAGGAACAATGTTTATGAATTTGTTAGAATGAAGGTCAATAGTGGTAAATCCTATTTTATTATTAAATAATTATAAATTATAATGGGCATAGAGACCCTTGATAATTATGGTAAATGGGCATAATGACCCTTATGAATGTTATATCTAAATGGGCATAGAATCCCTTCCTGTTAATATGCCACCTGGGTATGATGACTCTTTATACATATGTGATAAGGGAATGGAGACCATATATATATATATATGATACATTCATGGTGAACCTATACTGTGATACTGGGCTTGGCATCCCTTATTTCTGTGATACTAGGCATGGAAACCCTATATTGTGATACTAGGAATGGTGTCCTTTGATACTGTGATATTGGGAATTGTGTCCCTTGATACTTTTTCAAATATTTTCTGGCATGGTCTGAAGTAGGTAGTGTTATCCTAGTTTTCCTTTAGGAACTAGAGTTATCCCATTTATAGTTATTGTTATAATTTTTCATTATTTTATCTGCAAACTTCCATGTTGTGTACATAGAATGGATATTTATAAACTTCATTTTTGGTAGCCTACTGAATTTATCTCACACCCTATATATTCTGCTGATGGTACTCGGGAATACTACATGTGTGTATGTGTAGATAAGGGAAATAATCATCTTATAGATGTGTGACTTCTTGCATGACTTAGGATGGGATCTTGGTAGTAGATGACCAAGTGAGAGTTCAGGCTGCTTGTATACATTTTGATATTTTGTTCCTTTTGTATAGCATGTACAACTTTGAATTATTTCTCCCATGCATACTGTTTTTCCCTATTTCGCAGCGTCATTACATTATCATCTTTTTTATATGGTTCAGTTTAATACTTCTAGTTTTTATTTATTGCTTGGCTATTTATATCTTACTTCTGCTATAGTGGGTTACTGGTCATATTTTTTATATGTTCTCCTATATCTTTTCCATTATTAATATGATTATTATATTTAGATATCTATTGATTATACCACTATACTACTCTTACCATAGGGAATATTGTCCCCATGGACACACCCAAGGCCCTCACTACTGGTTGGTAACCTCTGGTGTACGGGGAGGTGTTCTTGAGGCAATGAGGCATGCCGGCTTGGGGCACCGTTTAAGTGGAATCTGGGTCAGTATGTCAAATTTATAGTCTTACCAATACATTATCTACATTCCTATTTCTAATCATCAGCCTTTAGAACACGGGGATTCATGCTTGAGGTTTAGTAACCAACCGGATTTTTTCATGTGAGATAAAGCTTGATCGGGGATGTTACAAAGTGGTATCAGATGATTAGGTTGTTCTTTCCTATTTCTTTACTATTTCAGAATGGTAAAAATGATACTAAGGTATTTTGAGACTCGGTAATTATATTGTTCATGGGAGTAGATAACTCATGTCTAGGGGAAAATCAGATTTCCCGGGGATGGGATTGTTGTTCATGGTGTTCGTTTGTTATAGTTGATGTTATTTTACCTTGGTTGATTCACATGATGTGTTATGTTATTGTTTATTTATATTTATTCTCATTTCCTGGTATGTCATGATATGATTATTCATGCATCATTATAGTCACATAGGGATATATCTTGACATGCATTTTTCATGTTAAGGACATATTTATTGCATCTGATAAATTTTCTTATATGAAATATAAAATGAGATACCTTTTAAATCGCACAAATGAAATCAATAAACTATTATGTCATGATTTTTCAACTTTAATACAATTTTAGTGAGACCCTGATCCAATGGTTCATTGTTTTTTCCACTTTTTTATGTACACCTTTTTGTTATCCAGTCTTCTAAGAAGTGTGTTTGTCTTGTAGAGAAAATGTATCCCTATCATATTTTAATTGAGTGTCAGTATAGAGGAAATCAGTAGGATCCTAACACAATTGAACCAAAGATTCCTATATCTCATAAAGATCATATTGATTTTCATCTTCATGATAAATTTCTGAGATTCATGCAATCTATAGAGAGGATGACTTTTTGCACCATGCCTTTGATGTCTGAGCTGACAAGAGAGTTTCAGCTATAGCATCCACCTATGTTCACTGGAAAGGGAGGCCCCCTTGTAGCTATGTTATAGATTGATTCATCACAGATGATCCTCAAGAACATTGAGACACCCGCATATAGGAGGGTGAATCATTCTTCATACATGATTCATAGACCTATCAAGCATTGAGAGGATATTATAGATCAATCTGTGTAGCAAGAGGAGTTATCCTAAAAAGGAATTTAAGGAAAATTTTCTAAGACTCTTATATCCCAATACATTAAGGGGTTATAAGGATCATGAGTTCATGAATCTTACATATGAGGGTGTGTTAGTAATGGACTATATTGGATACTTCACCAACTTTCATCCATTCATTCCATATTTAGCTACTGATGATATATATGGGGATATATGTTTTCAGGATGGGATCTATTATGATCTTAGATCAGGGGTGAACATCTTTCTCTTGAGTAGATTTCAAAAATAATGAATCGGGATCTCATTACAGTGGAAATATGAGAAAGTCCCCAAGTAGTGGCTAGGGTACTTCAGCAGGGAAAACTGGGAGCTCTTATTCTAGTGGGAAGAAGCACCACTATGACAGTTATCACCAAGAAAATAGTAGTAAGAGAAGCCAAGGTACTGTGAATCCATATCAAGATCATGTTATGTTGTAGTTTTATTAGTGTTGTAAGTTTATACACAAGTAAACTTGGTATCTGTACTCTACTATAGAGTGTCGTAATTGTGGTATGTTGGTCAACCTAAAAGGTTTTATAGGGGCATGCAGTAGAAATGTAGTGGTAGGGGATTAAGATAGGTACTAGATTTAGAATAAGGACACAATTATCCCTTAGAAAAGTGGTTGTGAGAGTTCCATGGGATATTCTGATCAAGGTCAGGGATGTGGTACCCCAGTGCAGGAATGGAAATACTAGGTAGAGGTAATGTCATAGGGGAGTTGGCCTGGAGCCCAGGGTAGAGGTGTAAGTCAGTTGTACACTATGTAGCATACTCTATCCAGCTTAGATGTAGGACTACCATTATAGTTATGATTCTTGTTTCATCTACCTTAGCATGTGTTTTGTTTGACACAAAAGCATCATATTCCTTCATATATTCTATTTTTTTCAAATGGTTGGGGTATGGTTTGGGAATATTTGGATGGTGTCTTGACCATCGATACATTGTTGGGAGATTGGTTATAGAATATCAAACATTTAAGGGAATGTTGTTTATAAATTAGTGGTTACTATTTATTTTGGGAATTGTTTGTACCAGAAATGATAGTTTTAGATTTTATTCTAGCTATTTATTGGCTAGTTATAAACCAGACTCATATAAGCTATTATAAAAGGAGAGTTTCATTTCTATACCATGAAGGAGGTAACTATTTTTTCTCAGGTTCAAGGAATATTAGGATGGTTATATAATACTAATTCAGTGCAGATTATATTGTCTCATGGCTCATATAGTAAGCCTTACTCTATATTATGGTGGAATGAAACATGATAATTTTCTGCCAGTGGTAGACCATTCTTAAGACTCATTTCTTGATAGGTTTTAAATCTTACCACCTAAGCGGGAGACCAAGTCCATGATCAAGTTGGTTTTGAGAGCATAGAAAGTTTCTATTCCTCCTTATAGGATGGCACTAATGTAGCTTCGTTAATTAAATGTTTTGGTGGAAGATATGGAAGCTAAAGGTTTCACATGGACTAGAATATCTCCATGGGGTTCTCTAGTTCTTTTCTCAAAGAAGGATTCTTGGAATTTCTATTTGTGTGTAGACTATTGAAGATTAAACCAGATGATGGTCCAGAACCAGTATCTTTTTATATACATCGATGATATCTTCAAACAAATGAGTGGTGCTAAGATATTCTCCAATATCGAATTGAGTTCAGGGTACCACCAATTGAGGATGAGACCATTGTACATACCTCACTGCTTTTAGGACTACGTATGGCTTGTATGAGTTCGTAGTGATGTCATTTGGTTTGACAAACACACCAGTGGTATTCATATCCTTTATGAATAAGATATTCCATCATATTATGGATCTATTTGTGGTGGTTTTAGTTGATGAAATACTAGTGTACTCTCAGTCTTCAAATGTTCATACCCAATATCTTGACATTGTTTTGAGTACATTTAGAGAGAATCGTCTTTACACCAAGCTATCAAAATATAGTTTCTATATTGATAAATTGATCTTATTGGGTCATGTCATCTCAGATGTTGGTGTGTCAGTGGACCCAGTGAAGGTAGTATCCATGGTATCTTTAGAGCATCCAAATAATTCCTTTAATATTATGATTTTTATTAGTTTATCATGTTATTACTAATGCTTCATCGATGAATTTTCCTTTCTAGAAACATCAATGTATAGGATAACCATGAAATGTGTGAAGTTTGTTTGGTAAAATTATTATGAGAGAGTTTTTCAAAATCTGGGGAGAAGGATGACCTCATAACTATTCCTCACTTTGCCTTTACTGAGAAAGGAGTATATGGTGTATTGTGACACATCCAGAGTTGGAGTCAAAGTAGTCCTAATGTATGAGGACTGATTGGTTGCTTATGGATCTAGACAACTGAGACCGCATGAGAGTAATTATCCTACGCATGATCTAGAGTTACCTGAACTGGTACAAGCCTTGAGATGCTGGATACACTATATTTTGGGTGAGATATTTCTGGTGTAAATAAACAACAAGGACAATGGTACTTATTTTCTCAGTGGGGCATGAATCAATGGAAGAGGAGGTGGGTTAAGTATCTGTAGTCTTTTTTACTTCAAGTTGGATAATACACCAGGTAAGGTAAATGTCATTGTTGACTCATTGAGCTAAAAGATTCATACAAAGGTAGTGTGGGAGTCTTCTGATGAGTTTAGGATGATGTAACTCTTTGTAAACGTGCATATAGATGTTCAAGAGTACTAGAGATGATTTTATTTGACTTTGACATCTATTATACCCGTTCTTCTTGATCAGATCAAGACTGCGAAACTATCTGATTTAGAGGTCTTATCCCTACAGGAAAACATATATAGTAGGGATCCACCAGTATAATGTTCTCTTGGATGTGGAAATTATATTATTTTTCATGGTTGATTATGGGTTCCTATGAACTTGTGAAAGGATATGATGAAAGATTTTCATTCTTCTAGATAGGAGGTAGATCATGGTTTAAAAAATATGTATCATGATCCTTGTAGACAGTACTAGTGTCCATGGATGAAGAAGAAGGTAGATGGATTCGTGGGAGATATATTTAACCTATTAGTAGGTGAACGCTGAGAATTAGAGGCATGTTGTGTTGTTACAACCTCATCCCATTACAGAATGGAAATGGGATGATGTCACATTATTTTTTGTGATAGGATTACCTAGGACACTATGTAATAATTATGTAGTATAGGTGATCATAGATAAACTTTTTAAGGTATCCCACTTCTTTCATATTAGGGATACCTTCACTGCTGAAGATCTAGGTATTCTTTACATGTAGGGGATAGTTTGATTGTATGATGTTCCAAGGAGTTTCATTTTTGATTGAGATCCTTGTTTCATGTCTTAGTTCTAGTATGATCTTTAGAAGGCTCTGGGAATATAGGTTCTTCTGAGTATGACATATTGTCCATATACTATCTCCCATTCTGAATGGACTATCCAGGTTTTGTAGGATATGTTATGATCTTGTGTTTTGGATTTTAGTGTTTTATGGGAGTGGGATTTACCAATCATAGATTTCTCATATAATAATGGTTTCCATGAATTTATCCATAAGAAACCTTTCAAATAATTGTTTGGAAGTCCATTTCATTCTCCTATTTATTAGTTAGAGGCTAGTGAGTGAGCACTTGTTGGATCTAGTCTCCTACATGAGACGTTTGAGCTAGTTCAGTTGATTAGGAGGTGGTTGGTGACCCCATAGAGAATTTGAAAATCTTATTATGAACATCAGAGACAACCACTAGAGTTTTAGGTATGTCATAATGTTTTCCTTTGGGTGTCTCCAAGGTTGGAGAAATGTCATATCCTAAAATAGGGAAAGCTAGAGCCTAGTTTTATTAGTCTGTTTGAGATAGTGGAAAAGTTCAGTCCAATGGAACACTGATTGTCCCTTCCATAATTCTAAAGTTCCATGGATGAAAAGTTTCATGTGATTAATCTTCTTAGATATCATCTCGTCCTTTATCGTGTGGTATATTTTTAGAACATTGATCTTGGTGTATATATGTCCTTTGAGGATAATCCAACATGGATTTTGGACTATATTGGGAAGTATCTCTAGGAAAAGATCGTACCACTAGTTCAAGTGTAGTTACAACATGGGTGTGTTCAATAGGATACTTGGGAGGGGGAGTCTGATATGTGATTATATTGGCCAAACCTATTCACTAAAACCCATAGTGATGTTTTAATCCACTTATGGATGATCTATTATATAGTGGGGTGGTTGTAAGATCCCATATTTTTTCAGGTATCTCTCTATTTGATTTTTGGTTGAACCTATTTCAGTTTGGTTTTCCTTCTTCTTTAAACATTGGTGGATGAGCCCGTTTTTGGGGATGAAGATAATTTTTTGGGGTAAATAGACTAAAGTTCGTTTAATTATGTTTTTTTAAATTAATGTAGTTTAGATATTAATATGTCAATGGATTATGAGGGTTATCTGTGAGTTTGGAAGGTTTTGGAGGTGGTTTATGATTTTATGTAGAAATGGAGATGAGAGATGTCTGCAGGATATTTACACATCATGAACATGTTAAACAACATGTAACTATCACCAATTAGATGTTGTGAACTAGTTCTAGGCATGAAGCTTCTTGCATACATGTGTTGTGGACCTACCAAGAATTAGTGGTACATTCTAGAGAAATTTTGGTAGTAAGAGGAGTTATCCTAGAAGGAATTTTAGGTGTAGTTTTTGAGACATTCTATCCTAATAAATTTAGGGATAATAAGTCTCATGAGTCCATTTGTCTAACATATAAGGGCATGTCAATGATGGTCTACGCTGGATGTTTCACTAACTTGTAGATATTTTCACCATCTTTATCTACTGATGAGATCTCCAGGGTGGCACATTTTCTAGTTGGTATTTTCTATGAGATTAAAACATAGGTGAACATATTTCTCTTGTGTATATTTTTATACATGATGAATCATTCTCTCATCATAGAGGGAAATATGATTGAGTCCTTGAGCAGTGGTCAGACTGTTTTAGTAGGGTGAACTAGGAGATCGTGTTCTATGGAAAGAAGCTCCACTATGAAATATATAACCAAGGAAATAGTGGGTAGATTATCAAAGTTAGTGGGTAGCCATCTCAGGACTATGTTTTGTTTAACTACTATCTGTGAGGAAGGTTTGTCCATAAGAAGCCTCAGTGACTGTAACTTGATTTGGAGTTTCGTGATTTTTGTTGACTAGGACACCTGGAGAGGATTTATAGGTGCATATAGAAAAATAGAAGTGGCATGGGATAAATATAGGTACCAGAGTCTGGGAAGGACATATTTACCCCTCAGTATATGGGTAGCTAAAGTTCCAATAGATTTTTAGGTCAAGGCAGGGGATGTGGTACCCCATTCTAGGAGCAGAAATACGAAGCAGAGTAAATAGCATAGGGGATTCAGATTCGAGCCTATGGTAGAGGGGTAAGTTATCTACATTCTATATAGTCTACTCTGGCCATTTTGGATGTGGGAGTTCTACCATTAGATGTAAAATTCTTGTATCATCTACCATAACATGCATTTTTTTTATATAGAAACATCGCATTCGTTTATATCTACTCTTTTTGAAAATAGTTGGGGCTTGATTATTGAATTTTTAGAATGTGACTTTTACATTGATATGCCATTGGGATTAAGGTCATAGAATATAAAATTTTTCTTCAAGGCATGATTTCTAGAAATTGGTGGTTACCATTTCTTTTGGGAACTATTTTTGATAAAAATGGTAGGTTTTGATTTGATTCTTTGTATGGATTGGATATTTCTATACTAGGATCACATCTACTATTTTTTTAATAGATTTTCCTTTTTATATCCAAAAGGAGTAATATATTTTTAATAGGATGAGTGGGATATTCAGGTTTGTCATGAATGACCAATTCAATGAAGATTGGATTGTCTCACATCTCATATAGCAATCCTTACTCCAGATGATGGTGGAATTCTCTGGGATACTTTTAATTTAGTGGTAGATTATTATTAGGATGTCTTTCCTGATGGGTTTCACAACTTACCATCTAAGCGGGAGATCATGTTCATGATTGAGTTAGTGTCGGTAGTAGAGAAAGTTTTTATTCTTCCTTATAGTATGGAACTAGTAGAGCTTCAAGAATTGAAAGTGCAATCAGATGTTTTAGAAGATAAAGGTTTCTTAAATCCTAGTATATTACCATGTGGTTATCTATTTCTATATTTCTAAAAAAATATTATGGGACTTTTTACTTGTGTGTGGACTATCATAGATTAAACCAGATAACGGTCAATAACCAGGGTCCCCTTCCGCACATCAATGATCTCTTTGACTATATAAGGGGTTATAAGATATTTTCCAAGATTCACTTGATTTTAGGGTACCACTGGTTGAGGGTGAGACCATCAGACATACCTCATGGATTTTATGAGTTTTTAGTGATTTTGTTTCATTTGAAAAATGCACCGGTGGTCTTCATGAACTTGATGAATTGGATCTTCCAATAGATTTGTGATGGTTTTCATTTATGAAATATTAGTGTACTCCCACTCAGAATATGATCAAGGGAAACATCATGACATCATATTGATTAAAATGAGACATTATTAGTTTTATTCCAAGATAACAAAATGTACTTTCTAGATAGATAAAGTGTACATCTTGGGTCATTTCATCTCAATGGAAGGAGTGTTAGTGGAACCAAGGAAGGTTACAACTGTGGTATCTTAGGAATATCCTAATAATTTATTAAATATTAGAATTTTTCTTGGATAATAAGTTTATTAACAATGATTAATCAATTACTTTTCCGTAATATCATCATTGGTATTAGGTCAGACCAAGATAGGGGTGAATTTTGTTTGGATAGATGCTTGTGAGATAGTTTTTTAGGAGCTAAAGGGAAGGTCAGCCTCAAAACCAATCCACACAATACTTGTGCTGGTTAAGGTATATACCATAAACTGTGATTCTGATTAGCCAATAAAAATATATATTTTAATTGCATTATAATGGTATTAAATGTTCCTTTTTTATCTTATGGTCCTGAGTTAGTGGATTTTAATTTTGAATATCCATTCTCATCATTTGTGCACTTCATACCTAATGTACACCAATTTAGGCCCAATGATTACTATGATTTTATGGAATGTAATTATCCATATTTTAATTTTATATTTTGGGAAATATATCTACACTTCAATATGAACATTTTTCATTCAGGGATCAATGTAGGATTCATAAAGGATAATGGGGATATTTGGTGATGAAAGGAAACAATTCTGGGGAAGGCAGATTGGACACCATCCCACTGATGAGAATGTGGAGCCCAAATTACAGAACCAAGAAATCCAAAATTTAGTGGGATGATATAATAAATATATAGGAACATATAATTCCTTAGGAGTCAGTACTAATTATGCATCCATTGTGCTTATTTAGGTGGCCCAAGTTAGAGATAAAATTCTGGGCCATATTCTGCGGCCCAGAAAAACATCTCACCAATTTAATCATATCTCAGCAACCACAAATTCATTTAGGATGATATTTTACAGAGAGATATTAGAAATCCTGAGAGTTACTTTTTTCTTCTATGGAACACTCTAATTCGGACATATAGAAGGACATCTAGGCGCGTCCGTTTGGTGGATGCATGTTGGATTCCACTTCAAGTCAAGGATAAAGAAGTCCACTCTCTCTTACATTCCACCACCCTAGGCCTACCATAATCTAGTGGGATGCTTTTTTACCATTTGAGGATCAACCCAAGGCTCCCAAAATTTCTATTTAAGTCAGTTTTTTCAGTATTTAATCATCTTTTGAGCTTCCTTTCGTTGTAATGTTATGTTGCGATTTTGTTGTCTCAAGTTTTTGTTTCACATGTATGTTGTTCAATTTACTTTAGTTTATTAATAAAAGTGTTTCTTCTCCTCTTATTCTGTTGGTATTCATATCACTTTGATACTGCTGGTTCAAGGTTTGAACTTTTTCACACCAACCCTTGTGAGATAATCACACAACGGTGGAGTGATCGTTATTTCATTTTTTTTACTTCTTAAATTCCTCCCTCATGAGTCTACTTCCCACTTCCATTAAAACCATAGGACCAATGGAGGGAAGACCCACTTATGGTTTTATCCAATAGAGTATAAAGGGGATGGATTGGATGTTATTTCTCACTCCATTAATGGATAATAACTTCTTTTAAATGAGATTTTTATTTGATGATTTTAAAACCTCTTCATCCTTATTGAATTTAAGGTCACACACTTCAAGTGATAATACGAACCTTTACATTGGAGTGCTCAAAAATTTAATCCTTCAAGTGTATAGGTGATTAGTATTAGGGTGTGTAGGCATTAAAATAGTGAGTGATGATTTTTTTATCTCCTTAAATGAACCCATCTCAAACATAATAAATTGAAATATTAAAAAAAATGCATCTAATACACCCCTTGTAATAACCTAGGATCAACCCTTTGAATAATTCAAATTAACTTAAGACTTTTATTTTTCACATAAACCCATATAAAATCAACCCAAAGTTGTGCACTTAATATCCAAAAACATTCCATAGAATGTACGTGTCTGTAAGTTACTTCTTAGGTCTTTGAGGAATCGACAACCCAAGATAAACTACAAGCGACTTCTTAACCCTAAAATCTTGGTTAAATTTGAGCGAGACCAAATTTTGGCATCGTTTCCAGGGACCTAAGTAGGTTATCTTAGAAACTAGCTTCTATTTATCACCCCACTTATTTAATATCATCCCCAATTTCATTCCTATGGAAAAACCTTTTGAACAAATCCAAACATGGGGAACCTCTCCTTACTTTGATCACTCCACACCAAGTGTGATGTACAATGAACATCCTAGTTTCTACTGGTGGGAGAATCAACAACCTATTGAGCCATAATATTTTAACTCCTATTATCCACAAAATATTCCAACCTATTATGAGTTCCAATCCCAACAAGTCCAATCAGAACATCCTCATGTCGAATTCCAAAAACTTAATTATCTTCTTGGAATATACCATTTGTCTCAACCCCTTTCCCATATTGATCCACATCCATTAATTGAGAAATTATTTCAACAAATGGAAATAATTACTTCTGAAGTTTCATCCTTGAGATTATAACTAAAAAGCATTGAAAAATTTATAGAACCCATTTCCGTTCAGGTTATCCATTCCTCATCATTCATAGAGGAATCTTGTTACACACAAACATCTCATGAAAATGATAACGAAATTTCCTTTGAACCTAGGATACCTGAAGAAAATGAATTAATATTTTATGGGTGTTTAAATCAATAGAAAACTGATTTTTTATATTCAAAAGAGGGAAATTTGACATCATGGATTGAGTCTCATGAATATAACTCCATTGATGATTTTTCAAAAACACAAATCACTGATCCATTAAAATAAATCACAAACTTTCAGTCTATACCCATTCTGGACACTTATCTTTCCAATTTTGTGGTTTAATCTTCTATTTAAAAAGAACCAATTTTGTTGTGAGATTTAGAAAATGAAACTAAGTTAGATTAAAAATATCAACTTATGTCTAAATATCCTTTCCAACCTGAGCTCAAAATTATTGTCCTTCCCTCCCCGCTAAAGAATCCCTTAATAATATATAATCTTGAACTTTAAATTGTAATTCATTATTACCTTGAAACAAAAAAAGTTTTAATGATCATTGATGTCTTAGGAAAGACTACAGAGGAAACTCGATCAACCATTTCTGATATTCATTGGATTTTACCACTCATTTTAGAACATAGGTTTGTGCATGAAAAAAATTCTAAAAATAGAATGAATCTCAACCTAGTATAAGTGGTGAAACATGTGGTCCTTAAAATGTTGAAAGTTGGTTTTGGATAATTTGGTGGGTTCCAATCGAGCTAGCGACATTAAAAAAAGCGATGCATGGGAGGAAACCCGTGGTTTTCAAGTTTCCAATAATTTTTTTTGTTTTAGTCAACATTATATTTTAAATAGTATTAATGAATCCTTTTGATATTTAAAAATAAAAAAATAGATTGTTGCCTTATTCTTCTATTTTGAGTATGGATGGGTATGAAAGGGGAGTGTTATATTCATCTGTGTCGTGTGCTGTGATCCTTGAGTAATACCTTACCCAGAAATTTAAAAAGAAGAAAATGTATCATCATTTCATTTTATTTTTTATGTGTTTGTAGGTTAAAATAAAAAAATATAATAATAATAATAAAATTAAAATTCCACATCGTTGGTCGTGGGGAAAACCCCGTCACAATCGGCGAAGCCACGGGGACACGAACCCGGGACAGAAGGGAGACAGGGGCGCATGCTAACCACTGACCTACGACTTATAGTGCTTTCTTATTCTATAATTTTTGTATATATACTTATATTTTACTTTTTTTAATTATATGAATAAATATATATCTATATATATATAGCTTTTTTTTCTTCAACTAGGGAATTCTCAGAGTGATATGGAGATCAAGAGATTAAAAGGGAGCAGTAATAATTTCAACTTCAACCACCTGGTCACTTCATTCCATGACCCTCATTTTCAATTTCCTTTTAAAACTCCCATTCTCTACCTCTACATCCTTCTAAATTTTTTTTCTTTATACATTGGGGATAGTGTTATTTTAAGTTGGGGGGAGATAAAAAAAAATTCTTTTGTGTCAAAAAATGAATGATTTGAAAAAATGTGTACCTTAATGGAAGGAAAAAATTCTTTAACCTTGAACATGATAATAGACATTGTACACTTTAAAAATGAATATCAAATAATTTATCATGCCCTAATTTTGATTTTAATCCATGTATATTTCATGAGCATAGATTTTGGAAATTGTGGCTGTCAAATGTGATATTTCATTGTTTATATTTTCATCCAAATAAAAAAAGAATCACAATGCACGTCCTTTGGATAGCGGGGTATTAGTTTGATTTCATCGGGTCCCCCAAATAAATAGCATAGGTTTGGTGATCATTTTAGTTTTAATATGAGTATTCAAAAAAACAATAAATGTGTGCATAGAGCAATGAAATGACCAAATGTGTGTCTTTCGACACATGGGGATCATGACTCCATAGTTGTTTGACCAAGAGTTAGTAATTGTATCTCTATTTATGGTAATTTGACTTTTTTTATTGAGTTAACTCGAGATGATTCCTGAGTATGTGGGCTTCACTTGGTGCCCTAAGGTCTTTGAGTCTTGGAGTCATCGGCAAAGTCTCACTACAGGGGTTGACTCTTTTCAGTGGAATATAAATTACCATGGAAAAATTACAAAACAAAAACAAAAAAAACAAAAAAATAAAATAAAAATTTTTGAATACTCATCTTAATATTGAAATATGATTCCACCTAGCGCTTCCATCATTTCCCCCTTGAATAAATATGAACCCCCATGTCTATTGTGATGCACAACACATCATCACTCTTAATTGATATTAGATGAAATATTGTTGTGAATTCGAACAAAATAATGGGCTTGGGATTGGGATCTAATTATGAAACTATCTTGTATTAAAATATTTTTATGGGATTCATTATTGTTTGGTATAAGGGTTTTTGGTGATCATTGTGTATTAAAATATTTTTGGAAAAGGGAATTCGAATTTCATATTGTTGAGATACATTTTGCTCAGAACTAGAAAATCTCAAGTTGGGGGTGTGATTAGCCAATAAAAATATATATTTTAATTACATTTTAATGGTATTAAATGTTCATTTTTTATCTTATGGGCCTGAGTTAGTTGATTTTAATTTTGAACATCCATTCTCATCATTTGTGCACTTCATGCCTAATGTACACCAATTTAGGGACAATAATTCATTTGATTTTAAGGAATGTAATTATCCATAATTTAATTTTATATTTTTGTAAATATATCTACACATCAATATGAACATTTTTTATTCAGGGATCAATGGAAGATTCATAAAGGATGATGGGGATATTTGGCGATGAAAGGAAACAATTCTGGAGAAGGAAGATTAGACACTAGCCAACTGATGAGAATGTGGGGCCCACATTACAGACCCACTTAATCCCAAATTTCATGGTATGATATAATAAATATATAGGAACATATAATAATTCCGGATTTAGTGCTAATTCGGCCACCGTTGTGGTTATTTTGGTGGCACAATTTAGAGATAAAATTCTGGACTAGATTTTGCAGCCCAGAAAAACAGACCACCAATTTAATCATATCTCGGCAACCACAAATTCATTTGGGCTGAAAGTTTGCAGATAGATAGGAAACATCCGTAGAGTAACTTTTTTCTTCTATGGACCACTATAATTCTGCCATATAGAAGTCCATATAGGCATGTCTGTTCGGTGGATGCAAGTTGGATGCCACTTCAAGTCAAGGATAAAGAAGTCCACTCTCTCTTACTTTCCACCACCCTAGGCCTACCATAATCAATTGGGATGCTTTTTAATGTTGTAGTATCTACCCAAGGCTACCAAAATTCCTATTTAAGGTAGTGTTTTTTAAGTATTTAATCATCTTTTGGGATTCCTTTCATTGTAATGTTATGCTGCGATTTTGTTGTCTCAAGTTTGTCTTTCACATGTAAGTTGTTCAATTCACGTTAGTTTCTTAATAAAAGTTATTATTCTCCTCTTATTTTGTTTTTCTTCATATCACTTTGATACCTTTGGGTCAAGGTGTGAACTTTTTTACACCAACCCTTGTGAGATTATCACACAACGGTGGAGTGATCATTATTTCACTGTTTTTTTACTTTTCCAATTCCTCCCTCATGAGTCTACTTCCCACTTCCATTGAAACCATAGGATAAATGGAGGGATATCCCACTTATGGGTTGATCCAAGGGAGTAGAAAGTGTCTGTATTGGATTTTATTTCTCACTCCATTAATGGATAATCACTTCTTTTAAATGATATTTTTATTTGATGATTTTAAAACCTCTTCATCCATATTGAATTTAAGGTCACGCACTTCAAGTGATAATACGAACCTTTACCTTGGAGTGCTCAAAAATTTAATACTTCATGTGTATAGTTTATTAATATTAGAGTGTGTAGTCATTAAACTAGTAAGTGATGATTTTTTTTGATCTCTTTAAATGAACCCATCTCAAATATATGAAATTGAAATATTTAAAAAAAAGAATGCATCCAATCCACCCCTTGTAATAACCTAGGATCAACCCTTCTCAAAATTTGAATTCACTTAATACTTTTAGTGTTCACTTAAACCCATCTTAAACCAACCCAAATTTGTCCACTTAATAGCCAAAAATATTCTATAGAATGTATGTGTCTGTAGGTTACTTCTTAGGTCTCTGAGGAATCCACAACCCAAGCTAAACTTCAAGTGACTGCTTAACCCTAAAATCATGGGTAAATTTGTTCTAGACCAGATTCATGTGGATTTGGGATCATATAAGTCCATATTCCAAATTATAGAGTGGTTTCTTATAGATTCAGATAGTTGATACTGCAAGGGAGGAATTATCCTACTCAAAATATGGAGTCATCTATGGTGGTACATGCCTTATTATGTTAGAGACACTATCTTTTGGGAGATATTTTCATGGTGTACATGGACCATTGGAGTCTCAGGTGCATCTTTTCTCCTCAGAACCTAAACCATAGGAAAAGTAGGTGGGTCGAGTATCTATAGTCTTTCAAATTCGAATTGGATTATACACTGGGTAAGGAAAACATATATGATGATTCCTTGATCCACATGACTTTAATAGAGGTAGTGTGGGAGTCTTTTGATGAGCGGCAGATGATGTAACCCATTGTAGACATACATATAGTAGTTCAAGAGTCCAAAGGATAAGTGGCTATAACTTCGACATTTGTTATACTCATACTTCTTGACCAGATCAAGACCAAGAAGCCATATGATCTAGAGTACTTAGATCTATAGGATATTATATATTTTATGGATAAACCATTAGGATGGTATCTTGGTATTTATAATTATCTTATTTTTTATGGCTGAGTATGGGTTCCTATAGACGTTCATGAGAAGACGAGTAGAGAGTTTCATACATTTAGATGGGTGGTACATCCTATTTTGAAAAATATGTATTGTGATATATATATATATAGTACTAGTGTCCATAGATGAAGAATGAGATAGCGAGATTTGTGGTGATATGTTTCACCAATCCGTAGGTGAAAGATGGTCATTATAGGACTTATGAGTTGTTGCGGCCTCTTCCCATTACGAAATAGAAATGGGATGATGTTACAATATATTTTATGATGGGATTACCAAGGACACCATGTAATAATGATATAGTATGGGTGGTCATAGATCAACTGTCGAAGGTATCCCACTTCTTTTCTATCAGGGAGACTTTCACTGTTGATGATATGGATTATCTTTATATGTAGGATATAGTCTGATAGCATGGTGTTACAAGGAGCATCATTTTTATATAGATACTTATTTCACATCTCAGTTAGTTCAGGTTCTTTATAAGGTTCAGGGATCATAGGTTATTCTGATTATGGCCTATCATCTGTAGATTGATGATAAATTTTAAAGGACTATTCAAATTTTTGAGGATATGTTACGAGACAATGTTATGGATTTTCATGGTTCACGGGAGTAGCATTTAGTAATCATGGATTTACCTTATAATAAAATTTTCTAGGCATCGATATAGATGGAACCTTTAGAGGATTTTTATGGAAGGTTGTGTTGTTCACGTATTTTTTGGTTACAGGTGGGTGAGTCAGTGCTTGTTGTACATTGTATGATGAATGAGATGTCTAAGCGGGTTTAGTTGATAAAGGGTTGGTTGGTGGTCTTGTAGAGTAGATAGAAATATTATGTTGACCATTGGAGATAACCACTTGAGTTTGAGGTTTATTTTTGTGTTTTTATTCAGGAGTCTCCTAGATTGGGAAAACATCAGATTAGGAAACAAGTAAAGCCAACACCTGGGTTTATCAGACCATTTGAGATATTGAAAAAATACGAACTAGTGGCATACATTTTATCCCATTTACAGCGCTATAGTGTCATGCATGACATTTTTCATATGTTATGTCTTTGGAGTTATCATCCGAACCCTTATCATATAGTAGACATTTATGGCATTGATCTTGATGTATATACACCCTTTAAGGGGAATTCAATATTAATTATATATTGTAATGAGAATTATAGCTGAGTAAATACCATACTTATAGCTCTAGTTTAATGGTAGAATGTGTGTGTTCTAGAGAAGGCCTAGGAGAGAGAATTTTTATGTGATCACAATGGACAAACATGTTCACTAATACCCATATTGATGTTTGGAATATCTCAGGGGTGAGCCTTTATATAGTTGGGAGGATGTAAGATCCCCTCTATTCCTAGGTACTCCCCTCATTGATCTTTGGTTGAACCTATTTTAGTTTGGTTTTCTGTCTTCTTTAAACCTTGGTGGTTGAGTTCCTTTTGGGGGGATAAGAATCATTTTCTGGGTAAAATGACCTAAAGTTCAGAGAAGTATGTTTTTTTTATTTAATGGAGTCTGTGTTTAAATGTTTCAATGGATTTTGAGGGTTCTCCATGATTTTGTAAGGTTTTGGAGGTGGTTCAATATTTTCTAAAGAAACTAGGATGAGAGATGTCTATAGAAAAATTACACACCATGAAGATGTTACACGACCTATAATTGTCACCAAGAAGATTTCATGAATTCCTTCTGGGCGTGAAATGAATACATCTCATGAAACTGGTTTACATCGTGTAATATTTGATTGGGGTTATTTTAACCCAAGATGACATGTTTTTCAGCATACCACATGAATCAAGATATTCAGGATGATAAAGGGTTTCACACCATTAATTTTTTATGGCCATTGGTTTTAAAACCCATAGAATATATAATATGTTTCTCATCTATGTACAGGTCCTCTGTCTTGGACCCTAGGAAAACTCTTAGTGATCATAGAGTTCTTTATTCACTTCTGGATGTCTCAATTGAGTGTCTTATCCCTAGGGATTTTTTTCTTTGGTTTTCCCCTCTCTTTCTCTTGTTCTGTGTTTTAGTATTGTAATATCTTGACCATGGTTGTTTTGGGTTTTGATCTCAATATCGTGTGATCTAGGTTATTCTTTTAATCTTTTTCACCTTCATTCTTAATGGTGTTACCTATTGAAAGCATTGTTTTAATCGCTTGGTAATGGTTGGTGGTTCAAAATAAATCCATATGATCTATTTCTAATTTAATTAGTATGTCTAGTATTGTGAAATTGTGTCGAAATAACATGAATATTAATTCAAAATAATAACGGTTATGGAAAATCATGTGTTAGACTACACTTTGGATCCCTTTGGATCCAATGGTGCTTTGACCTGGCTTGCAGCTACCCATAGGGTGAGCCTACCCTTGAAAAATAAATAACTGACTAATGGATTAAAGTATGTTTTAGCATGACATGAGACCTTAGGTGATTGTTTGAAATATATTCACCTAGGAAAATGTCTCACCTGATTAATGGAATGACTCGAAATGATTTGATATGATATGGTTGTGTACATTGGCTTAGTAATGGATAAAAACAAACTTGATAAATGAAAGGGGTAACTGAAAAATAAAGGGTAATTGGTATGTTTCTTTTAGAAAATTGAAAAAAGTGGATCATGCCATCAGCATACAGTAGATGAGTAGGAGATGCCAAATTATTGAAGCCTGTATAGTTTTGAGCATTCCTTGGTAGAATTTGTCTGGTTAATCACACTATTGTTTCCAAACTGGTTTATTCATTTATGATTTAAAAATAGACCGCTTCTTTTCTCACTCATCTCAACATCAACATAAAGAATTATGTATGGAGTTGTAGCATTCTTGAAACGAAATTAATCATTTTTTCTTGGAATAAATGTTGAAAACCTATCAATAAGGGAGGACTGGGAATCAAAAACATCAAATTTTTCAATGGGGCTCTTCATGCCATGTTCACTAGGAACCTACTTAGCAGTGACTTGGAGGATCTCAATTTTCTCCGAGGTAGATTCATTGATAAATTAAAAAAGTGTCATCAACATTTATATGGTCTCTTCTCTTTGGTCATCCATAAAATCTTCTTATGCTAACATTATGTCTCATTCAAGATGGATTGCTTACAGGGAATATTCTTTGAATTTTTGGCTTGAGAACTGGATGGGCTCACCTCTTATTGATTCCATGGATCCACAACATATTTCTATGGATAGAGATGTTTCTATCCAAGATTTATTAACTCTTTATAACATGGAGATGTTTGAGAATCACAAAAATATCCTCAGAAATTATATTTTTTCCCTTAGCAAAGATATTATAATTTGGGAGACTACTCAAAATGGCATACTTAATGAAAACATTTATTACCACTCCAACATTGATTACAATGATGATTTTTCATGGCCCAAAAGTTATGACAGGCCTTGGATCAAGCCTTCCAGGATGACCCTAATTTGAAGGATTTCCCACCATAAATTACCTACTGACAGTTTATTACAATCACATGGCATTGTTTTATGTTCCAGATGTAGGTTATGAAACCAACATAGAGAGGATATCATGCTTCTATTCCTTTCTTGTGCTACTACCTCACCTTTATGGCATAAGCTATCAGATATTTTTGAAGTTAAAATTCTTGAAATCCTTAATTTAGCATCTCGGCTTCAGTACTATACCACAATACATCTTTCACCTCATCTCAAGAAGCTCCTCATATATGCTGCTGCTAGAATCATTCACATATTATGGTCTGGTTGTAATGGAAACATGCATGGTCAGTCTCGTTTTCTCATTCAATCTTCCCTATCTCTCCTAATCTCATCAGCCAAGGAGGCCAACAAGCATCGGCTAGGTCACTGCTATAATACTGTGTAGGATTTCATGATCCTTCATAAAATTGGAGTTCCTAGAAAATTTAAACACAGAAGGGTATTTTTGAAGTATTATGGAAGGTCCCTCTTCAAAACTAGATCAAAATCAATGTTGATGGAGCATCAAAAGGTAACCCAGGATCTAAATAATGTGGAACTATTTTTAGATATCACACCAGTAAATTCCCTGGATATTTTTCTGGAACATGTGGTATCTCTTCCCCTCTTGAGACTGAAATGATCAGTGTCATTCATTCAGTTCACTTTACTCACCTTAAAGGAATGGATAACCTCTTGTTTGAAAGTGACTCAACCATGTTGGTCCAAGCTATTTGAAATGGTGTGATCTATCTGTCTTGGAATCTCACTGTCAAATGGATGAACTATCTCAAATCCATCTTAAGTTGCAACTACATCGTCAATCATGTGTATTAGAAAGTTAACTTAGTGTAGTATGGGCTTTCCAAGAAGGGAATCAACATGTATCTCACTTGGCTTAATGATCTTCCTTTTGAACTATTCCCTCTTTATGAGAAATACTATAATAAAATTACATCTTTTAGACTCATGTAATTTGTCTTATTTCAATAAATTTATCTTAGCCTCTTGTCCAAGACATCCTCCTTAAAAAAATAAAGGGTAATTGGATGAATTGACCCATTGTGGATTATGATTTTATATATGTTATTCTTGTTTTTATATCTTGTGTTGTGATTCATGCTATAATGATTATAGGGATCATCCCTGTTATACTGAAATGATTATATAAATGGATTTTCCCAATAATTCAGAAATTATTATATAAAGGCATTGAACCGATTATGTTGTAATGATTATAGGTCTTGGCCTGGTTATGCTGAAATTATTAAATAAAGGGATTAGTATGGTTATTCTATATTTGTTATTGGCATTGTCCCGGTTATGTTGAAATGATTACTAGGGTTAACCTAGTTATGTTATTATTCTATGGTTTGTAGTTATGGTTGGCATGGTTGTGCTACATGCTCAAAGATATTCTTCCATGGTGTCAAAGCTGGTTATTTGATGTATTGTACTAATTGACTAATTAATACATTTGTTTATCATTATATTGCATGTATTTATTTGTTATACTAGTTTTGTTTATACATGGTGGTGTCGATCTGCTAATTTTTACTCACACCCAACTCAGACCATTATTTGGTACCTAAGTAGATTACATGGATGTGGGTTTGGGTAAGGGAGAGTGACTTTATAGTTTATTTTTTCCTGTTGGATAGGTTAGAGCTCAGAGATGGGACTAGTTAGGGATTCAAAACTAGGGTATTTTGAGTTAATTTGTGTCATCATGGTATTTTGTCTATATTACTTTCTTTTTTAGATTTAGATACATTCCATCCTATCATTACATTATCATTTTATTATTATTGGATTATTTTGTTGACTTTAATTATTTTATTCATCTTTTACCTACTAGTTTTATGTTGTATTGTTTCTACTATTTTTGTTACTTCGATATTTTTTTATTTCCACTGTATTCTAGCTCTGTATGAGGGAGTATTGTATCTGAACTATATTCTCTACACCCCCACTACCAGCGGATGGCCTCTAGCATAAGGGGAGGCATTCTTGGGGTCCAGTAACCATACATGAGAGAGATCTGGATCTGGGGATGATATAAAGTGGTATCAGAGGAGCAGGTTGTTCTTTTCAATTGATTTTCTATTAGGGAAAGGTAAAAAGGATACAAGGATGCATAGGGACTTGGTAGTGAGCATGTGAATGGAAGTATATAACCCATGTTTGGGGAAATATGAGTTCTCAAGGATGGTGTTGTTGTTCCTAATGTTTATTTGTTATGATTGATGTTGTTTATCCTTGAGTGATTTACATGTTGTGTCATGTTATTGTTTATTGAGATTTATACTTGTGTCCTGGTATGGAAGGATATGAGTATTCATGCATCATGATAGGAAAATGGTGACATATCTTTTTATATGTTTTTCATGTAAGGGAAATATTTATTGCATGTGATATGTTTTCTTGTATGAAATTTCAAATGTGATACTTGTTATATCTAATAAATGAAATAAAATTACTATTATGCCATTATAATTCCCTAGTAAGAAAAGTTTAGAGAGACCATGAGCTTTTGGTTCTATGTTTTTCTCACATTTTGATGTTGACCTTGTTGTTATCCAGTGTTCTAAGGAGTGATTTTGTCTTGTAGAGAAAATACCTCCTTGTAATCTTCAAATTGAGAGGCGGAGAGTAGAAATTAGCATCCTCCTAACATAGCTAAATCAGAGATCTCTATAGCACCTGAGGATCAAATGGATGTTAAACTTCACAAAACATTCATGAGGTTTATGCAATCCATGGAGAGGGAGACTTTTCGGTTTGTGACTTAGATGTCTAAGCTGAAGAGAGAGTTTCAGCTATCGCATCCTCCTGTGTTCATTAGGGAGGAGGGCCCTAAGGAATCTGATTTTTGGATTGATTCAATCTATAAAATAATCAAGAAGCATGATAAACCCATATATAGGAGGTTGAATCTTGTAGAATACATGTTTCATGGACCTTCCAAGCATTGGTGGGAAATTCTAGAGGAATATAGGAAGAAAGAGGAGTTATCCTGGAAGGATTTAGTAGTGAAGTTCCTAAAAATACTCTATCTAGAGATGTTTATGGATGATATCATTCTAGAGTTCATTAATCCAACATGACAGGTAATTTCATTGATGGAATACATTTGAGGCTTCACTAACTTGCAACACTTTACGCCATCTTTAACTGCTAATGATATATCCATGGTGAGACTTTTTTAGGAGTGAATTTGGTATGATATTAGATAATAAGTGAATTTATTTCTCTTGAGTGTCTTTTTGGATGTGATGAATCAAGATCTCGACATGGAGGGAAATTAGAGAGAGGACCAGAGCAGTAACCAGCTATTTTAGTAAGGTTAACTGGGAGATCTTCTTCTGGTTTCAAGATGAACTATTATGATAGTTATGACCATGGAAATAGTGGTATGAGAATCCAGGGAAGTGAGAATCTATATAAGGGTCATTTTTTATTGAAATACTATCAGTGAGGCATGTTTTTTTATAGGTGGCCTTAGCACTTGTACCCTTCTTTGGAGTCTCACTCTTGCAATAGGTTCGGCTACCTATAATGGTTTTATAGGGGAACAAGGAAATAGAGAAATGTAAGGGGATCAGAGTAGGTACCAGAGTTTGGTAAGAACAAAATCACCCCTTAGCAGACTAGTAGTTGGTGTTTCACTTGACATTCTAGTTGAGTTAGGGGATGTGGTACCCCAACGCAAAAGTGGAAATACTAGGTAGAGGGAACAACATAGTGGAGTTATACTTGAGCCTAGGGAAGAAAGTTAAGTTAGTTGCATGTTATGTAGTGTACTCCATCCAGCTTGGATGTGGGACCTTCAATCAATAGAGGTAAAATTATTGTATCATCTACCTTATCTTGCATTTTTTTGATATAGAATAATTATATTCCTTTATAAATACTCTTTTTTAAAATATTTGGGGCTTGGTTGTGGAAAGTTTGGATGGTTTCTTGACCATCGATAAACTATTGGGAGTACGTTCAAAGAATATCAAATGTTGTGAGGTATATTCTCTAAAAATAGGTGGTTACCATTTATTTTGGGAACTATTTATGTTGGAAATGATGGGTTCAGTTTTATTAATTGTATGGGTTGGATAGTTCTATTTTAGGATCATATCGATTGTTATCAGAGGAGAGTTAATTTTTTGTCTCCAGGAGGAGAAATCTATTTTTACTAGGGTGAGTGGTATATTTAGGTCAGTTTTTTAAGACCAATTCAGTATATATTAGATTATCTCATGTCTCATATAGTAATCATTTCTCCAGATGTATTTGGAATACTGCAATATACTTTTCCTCAAATGATACTCCATTTTCAGTATGTCTTTCCTAAGGATATTTACGACTTACCAGCCAAAAAATAGATAGAGTTCATGATTGAGTTAATTCCTAGAGAACATCCAGTTTCTATTCCACCATATAGTATGGTTCTAGTAAATATTTGGGAATTAAATGTTCAGTTTGAATATCTGGAAGCTAAAGGTTTCATATATCCTAGTACGTCACTATGGGGATCTCTAGTTCTTTAACCAATAAGTCTTATGGGACTTTACTCTTTTGTGTTTATTATCAGATATTGAACCTGATAATGGTCAAGAACTAGTATCCCCTTCCACATATCAATGATCTCTTTGACCAGCTGAGAGGTGATAAGATCTTCTCTAAGATCAACTTGATGTCAGGGTGCAACCTATTGAGGGTGATACCATCGAACATACATCAAAATTCTTTTAGGATCGGGTATGGATTGTATGAGTTCATAGTGATGCCATTTGGTTTAACGAATGCACTGGAGGTATTCATGGCCTAGATAAATTAGATATTCCATCCTTTTGGGGTTTATTTGGGGTGATTTTCATTTGATAATATCTTAGTTTACTCCCATTCAGCAAACACTCATGCCCAACATCTTTACATAATCTTGGTATATTTAGAGAGCATCGAATTTACACCAAGATAACTAAATGTAGTTTAGGCATTGATAAAGTGAACTTATTGGGTCATGTAATCTCAATGTTTTGAGTGTAAATGGACCTAAGGAAGGATTAATCTATGGTATCTTGGGATTATCCCAATAATTTCAATGAGATTAGGCATTTTCTTGGTCTAAGATATTATTATCGGTTTTTCATCTAATACTTTTCTATATATAAGAACTGGGGTCTAGGGTGACCAAGGAAGGGGTGAAGTTTGTTTGGATAGATGTATGCAACAGATTTTTTTAGGATCTGAAGATCAGGCTGAACTCTGCACCGATACTCACTTTACCTATTCTGGGTAAGGCATGTATCATGTAATGTGTTACATCCAAATTTAGATTCAGAGTAATACCGATGCAGAAGGATCAGTTGGTTTCTTATGGATATAGAAAGATTATACTGCATGATAGGAATTATTTTAATCACAATATAGAGTTAGTTGTGGTGGTATATTCCTTAAGATAATAGAGACACTATCTTTTGGGTGAAAGTTTTTTGGTGTACACAGACCACAATATCCTCAGGTATATATTTTCTCAGTGGGGCCTGAAGAATCGTTAGAGGAGGTGGGTCGAGTATCTGTAGTAATTTGACATTGAGTTGGATTATACATCATTCAAGGGAAACATCATTTATAATTCCTTGATATAAAAGATTTAGATAGAGGTAGTGTGGGAGTCTTATAAAGAGTGGCAGATGATGGAACTCTTTGAAGACATGCATCTAGATGTTCCGGAGTCCCAAAGAGGAGTGACTCAGAATTAGACATCTATTATACCCATTCTTCTTGACAAGATAAATTCCAAGAATCTATATAATCTAGAATTCTAATATCTTAGAGACAAAATATATGGTGGGGATCTACCATGAGGATAATCTTTTGGTAGAGGTATTTTAACTATTTTCTATGGATGATTATGGGTCCTATAGACTTGAAAAAGGATCTAATGAGAGAGATTCAAGATTCTATAGGGGAGGTACATCCTAGTATGACAAATATGTATCTTGATCTCCATAGATATTACTAGTTTCCATGGATGAAGAATGAGGAAGTGAGGTTTGTGGTGAGATGTTTCACTTTTCAGTAGGTGTATGTTGAGCATCGGATGCCTACTGGCTTATTGTAGCCTCTTCCCATTATAAAATGTAAATGGGATGATGTCACTATGAATTCTGTTATGGGATTAAACTATACACATCATAATAATGATGCATTATGGGTGATCATAGATAGACTTTTGAAGGTATACCACTTCTTTTCTATTAGGGATACATTCACTGTTGATGATATCGTTAGTCATTACATGCAGGAGATAGTCTGTTTACATGATTTTATGAGGAGTATCATTTATAATAGAGATCCTCATTTCATGTATTGGTTTTTTAAATTTCTTCATAAGCCACTAGGATCATAGTTTCTTCTGATTATGAACAATCATCCACAAACTAACGGTCAATCTTAATAGACTATTTAGATTCTGGTGGATAGGTTACGAGCATGTGTTTTGAATTTTTTTGGTTCATTAGATCATCATTTATCACTCATGGAGTTCTATTATAAGAAAAAATTCTATATATATATAAAAATGGAGCCTTTCAAGGATTTATATGGAAGGTCATGCCATTCATATCTTTATCAGTTAGGGGTAGGTGATTCAATGCTTGTTGAACCTAGTCTCGTGTAGGATACATTTGAGCATGTTCAATTGATCAGAAGGTGGTTGGTGACCATGAAGACTATTAAGAAATATTATGCCGACCATCAAAGATTACCTCTATATTTTTTTGGTTCATCATGTTTTCCTTTAGGTTCCACCTTGACTGGGGAAAGGTTGTATCAAAAAATAGGGAAATCTATCACCCAGGTTTGTCGGGTTGTTTGAGATAGTGGAAAAGTTCAGTCCAATGACATACTAATTATCCCTTCTATAGCACTATAGTTTCATGCATGAAATGTTTTACATGTTAAATCTTTGGATATATCATCCTGAACCTTCTCATATCGTAGAAGTTGATGACGCCTAGCTTGGTGTAGATGCGACCTTTGAGAAGAATCTAATATAGATTGTGGACCATAGTGAGAAGTATCTCTGGGGAAAGACAATACCTATAGTTCTAATTTAGTGGAATCATGGGTGTTTTTAGGAATAGACCTAGGAGAAGGAGTCTGATATATGAGAAAAGTGGGAATACTTTTTCTCTGAAACCCACAGTGATGTTTAAAGAAGCTCAGGGACAAGATATTATATAGTTTGGAGGTTGTAAGTTCTCATATTTTTTAGGTATGTTCCTATTTTATTTGTGGTTGAAACACATTTAGTTGTGTTATCCTTATTCTTTAAACCTTGGTGGTTGAGTCCCTTTTTGGAAAATGGAGAGATTTTTCTAGGGAATATGGCCTAAAGTTTGGGGAAGTATGTTTTTTTATTTAATAGAGCCCAGTTATAAATGTGTCAAGGTATTTTGAGGTTTCTCAATGAGTTTGGAAGGTTTCAGATGTGGTTTGGTATTTTTTATAGAAATTGTGATGATAGCTATCTATGGAAAATTTTCATGCCCTGAACATATTACACGATGTGTAAATGTCTCCAGGAAGATTTCATGAACTAGTTCAGGATGTGAATCTTGTTGCATACAGGCTTCTTGGACCTTTCAAGTATTGGTGGGACATTCTAGAGAAAGTTGGGAAGCAAGAGGAGTTATCCTAGAAGGAATTATAGGGGAATTCCTTAATCCAATTCTATATTGATATTTTGATGGGTGACAAAGATTTCAAGTTCATGCATATGAAATGGTAGGGAATTTAAGTGATGGAATATGCAAGAAGCTTCACTGACTTGCAGTGATTTTCACCATCTTTAGCTTCTGATGATATCTCTAAGGAGAGATGTTTTTTGGATGGTATTTGAAACAATATTAGATCACTTGTGAACATATTTATCTTGAGTAGAGTTTCATATTTGATGAATTTGGATTCTATTACTAAGTAAAATATGAGAGAGTCCTTAATAAGTCACCAGGCTATTTCAGCAAGAAAAATTGGGAGCTCTTTTTTGGGTGGAAAGAAGTGCTACTAAGATAGTTATCACTAAGGAAATAGAAGGAATAGTAGCCATAGAAGTGGGAAGTGATATCAAGACTGTGTTATGTTGTAGTGCTATCAGTGCGGAATGTTTGGCCATAAGCATCCTTAGTTTCTATACCCTGCTTTGGATTTTTATGATTGCGGTAGTTTTGTCCACATACAGAGGTTTTTTATTGTCATGTGGTAACAAATCTGTGAAAGGGGATTAGGATAGGGACTAGATTTTGGGAAGGAAAAATATACCACTCAGCAGACTGGTGGTTGGAGTTCCACTAGATGTTTAGTTTGAGTTAAGGTATGTGGTACCCCATCATAGGAGCAGTAATACCAAGTTGGGTAATGGAACAAGGGAGGCATACTAGAGCCCATGGTATAGAGGTAAGTTAGTTATATGTTATATAGTCTACTCCGTCCATCTTGGATGCAAGACCTTCTATCGTCATAGGTATGATTCTTGTATCATCTACCTTAACTTTCATTTAGTTTGATATAATAGAATCACATTCCTTTATAAATTTTCTTTTTGAGAATAGTAGTTGCCTTTTTTGGAATTTTTTGATGGTGTCTTGACCACTGATAACACATTGGGAGTACGGTTAGAGAATATAAAATGTTGCAAGGAATCCTCTCAAGAAATTGGTGGTTACCATTTATTTTGGTAATCTTTTTTGCTATAAATGATAGGCTTAGATTTAATTCTTGGTATGGATTGGATAGTTCTATCCCAAGATCATATCGATTGTTATCGGAGTATATTTACCTTTCTATCTCTATAAAGAGGTAGATATTTTCACTATGATGAGTGGGATCTTTAGGATGGTCTTATAGGACCAATTCAGTGTATATTAGATTGTATCACATATCAGATAGAAATTATTTCTCTAAATGTTGGTGGAATGTAGTGGGATACTTTTCCTCTAATGGTAGACCATTTTTAGGATGTATTTATTGAAAAAAAATTATTTCTTTCCACCCAAGTGGGATATCGAGTCCATGATCGAGTTAGTGCCGAGAGTAAATCCAAATTTTATTCCACCCTATAGAATGGCACCAGTAGAGATTTGGGGAATAAAATTTCAGTTGTAAGAGATAGAAGGCAAAGGTTTCATAAGGCTTAGTACTTCACCATGGGGTTCTCAAGTTATTTTCACCGTGAAGGATTATGGGACTTTGCACTTGTGTGGGGACTATCAGTGATTGAACTAGATGAAGGTCAAGAACCAGTATCCCCTTCCATATATCGAAGATATATTAGAATAACTGAGTGGTGCTAAGTTATTCTCTAAAATCAACTTTATATCTGGGTACCACCCACTGAGGGTGAGTCCATTATACATACTTTAGACTTATTTTAAGATAAGGTATGTCTTGTATGAGTTTGCAGTGATGTCTTTTGGTTTGATGATTGTGCCGATGGTATTAATTGACTTGGTGAATTGGATCTTACATCCTTTTTTGGATTGATTTGTGGTGGGTTTTTTTGGGTGAAATGTTAGTTTAATCCTATTCAATATATGATCATGACCAACATATTGACATCATCTTGACTACATTGAAAGAGAATCATCTGTATGCCAAAAAATATAAATACAGTTTCTGGATCAATAAAGTTCACTTCTTAGGTTATGTTATCTCATAGTCTAGAGTGTCAGTGGACCCAAGGAAGGTTGAAACCATGTTATCTTGGGAGTATCTTGATAATTTCTTCGATATTAAGAGTTTTCTTGGTTTAGTGGGTTATTACCGGAACTTCATCCCTGGATTTTCTTATCTGGAAGAATTGATTTTTGGGATGACCAATAAAGGGATGAGGTTTGTTTTATTGAATGGTTTTGAGGGAGTTTTTTAGAAGCCATAGATAATGAAATCATCAGAACCAATCCCCACATTACTTGTGTCAAGTAATTTATATACAATGTACTATGATGCATCCTGAGTTGGACTCAGAGTAGTCCTGATGTAGCAGGACCGAGTGGTTTCTTATAGATCTAGATAGTTGAGACAATATGAGAGGAATTATCCTACTCAAGATATATATTTAGATGTGGTGGTAAATTCCTTGATATGATGGAGACACTAAATTTTGGTCAAAATGTTTGTGGTGTACACATACCACAAGAGCCTCATGTATATATTTTCTTAGCGGGACTTGAACCATCGGTAGAGTAGGTGGGTTGACTATCTATAGTATTTTGAATTAAATTTGTATTATACTCTAGGAAAGGTCAATTTCGTTGTCAATTCCTTGAGCCATAATACATAGATATAGGTAGTGTGGGAGTCTTGTGATGAGAGGTGGATGATGGAAGTCTTTTTAGACAAGCATCTAGATATTCAACAGTTCCTATGGATGAGTGGCTTAGATGTTGATATATGTTATACCTATGCTTCTTGACTGGATCAAGACAAATAATCCATATGATATAGATTTCATAGTTATAAGTGAAATAATATATGGTGGGGAGTCACCATTAGGATGGTATCTTAGAATAATAAGTTCCCTTTTTTTATTTAGTTGAGTATGTGTTCCAATGAACTTGTGTAAGGATATAATGAGAGAGTTTCATGATTTAGGGTGGGTGGTTAATCCTAGTTTGGAAAATATGTATCATGATCTTGATGAAAATTATTGGTGTATGGGGATAAAGAATGAGTTAGTGGAAATTTTGGAGAAATTTTTCATCTGTCATCAGGGGAAAGATAAGCATCAAAGGCTTGTTGAGATGTTGTATCCTATACCCATTTCAGAATGGAAATGGGATAATTTCACTATGGATTTTGTGATACCCAAGAATATCAGGATTCAGGATAGCCTGATCCCATTAAAATCAATTAAAAATTAAAGAGTACAAAGAGTGTTCAAATAGACGATCTACAAAGGAGAGTATAGCACTCACCATGATAATCAACCTGAACAAGGCTACTAAAAAACATAGGTGATATGAAAGACCAACTCAAACTCACCTCTGCAATTTCCCTCTTAGATAGAGCATCTGCAACTTGATTAGACTCACGGTAGACATGAAGAACTTCAAGGGAAAGCGTCTCTGCAAGTCGGATGCCATCAACCCAAGCCGGTAACATCTTCCAGGGCACGTTCCTTGATCAGTCTCTAAGGATCTGAACTGCAACAGACGAATCTGACTCAAGCCATAAGTCATGCCAGCCATATTGGATAGCATATCTAATTGCCTTTATCATATCCCAGAGCTCCGCCTCAATTTCAAATCCATTTCCAATGAAGTGGAAAAAACATCCTTTGACGAAACCTCTGTGATTACGGAAGACACCATCACATACGGAGGGTCCAGAAGCACCAGCAACCGCTCCGTCAATATTAACCTTCAACCATTGGGAAATGGGTGGAATCCATTGAACATATTTCATCGTCAATGGTTTCCTTTACCTGCCAATAACACCAAGAGGTCTCAACAGCAGAAGATCATAAATGTCATTATTTATAGTTTCGGTGTGAATCCTGGAGGTAGTGTGGACCGCATGATGAATGGCCATAATACCAGCATGAACCGAGGGTGTAGTATTGCTGAACATCAAGGCATTTATTGACTTCCATAAGAAGGAAATCAAGAAGGTCGTGGCTGCCAATAAAAGGCCATGAACCTGCTCGCTGCACTTGGCCTGGAAGATGGAGTGTAGAAGCTCCCCAACTGAAGTAGAATCAAGGCAGTAATGAAAGATTCCCTGGATGTAGTCCCATAATCTGCAAGCAAATTTATAGGAGACAAAAATATGGGAGGTTGTTTCATCCGCCTCCACATAGAAAACACAAGTTGATTCCAGATGAAAACCAACACGCTGCAACATGTCCTGCGGTGGAAGATTACCTTTCTAGATTCTTCAAATTAGCACCAAAGAGGCTGGGGGAATGAAAGCTTTGTTAAAAGTTGTTACCCAAACTAGAGGTGTCAAAGGGAAACCACATATAGACCGGTAGTACTCTTTAATATTGAATATACCATTCAAGTTCCTCATCCATACCAACGTGTCACAGTCACTATAACAGTAAATCAAAATTTTAGTGTCAATCTGACTAGGAACTGCTTCATAGCTTGATGAGTTTTTAAAGTCAGCAATGGTTTTCCGCTGTAGAAGAGGAGGAATAACTGCAACATCACAAATTGGTTGATATATCCAGGAGGTAGTCCATAAGTTGAGTAGGGAATGCTTACATACAATCCATTTCGAGCTGGCCATCAACTCAGTGTAATCCTGCTCTAAATCAGGCCAAACAGATGAGTAGAGATAATTGGAGTATCCAGTATGGAGTTTCTCAGAAAATCGAGTTTTAAGAAATTCCATGGAGTCATCTGACTTTTATATTAGATTCTAGGTAATCTTACTAATCAAAGTGTCATTGAATAGCCTTATATCTTTGACACCCAGTCCACCCATTTGAATTGGCTTCACACAATCTTTCCACGCAACGGTGACCATCTTCCTCTCATGAATCGAGCCAGTCCAAATAAAGTTTCTAACTATATAGTTAAGCTCCTTAATAAGGGTATGAGGCCATCGATACAAGGAAAAGGAATAGACAAACATCGAATTAATCACAGAATTGACCAAGAAAATCCTCCCTGCCTATGACATGTTTTTCCCCTTCCAACATGCTAATTGGTTTGTGATTTTCAGAGCAATGTTTTCTAGATAGCATCTTTTAACCATGTCCCAAAAGAGAGGCACCCCAAGATAAATGAAATGAATAATACCCCTTTTGACACCAAGTTTCACGACAACTCTATTTTGCTTCGAGGCAATAAGTCATTCACCAAACATAACCGAGGACTTCCCCTAGTTAATGACATGTCCAGCAACCTCTTCATAATGTGAAAAAATGTCTTTTATGGAAGAGATGGTTCCTTTATCAGCTTTCCCAAATAGCAAAATGTCTTCAGCATAGAGAAGGTGTGAGGGAGAATAAAGTCATCCAAATTTCATCCTATGATACCATCCAAAGTTTTCAAGATCTGTAAGGCACCAGCTTATGTAGTCCTCTGCAATAGAAAAAGGCATCCCAGATAGAGGGTCACCTTGCCTGACCCCTCTTGAACATTGGAAGAAGCCCCTGGGAGATTCATTAATGAGAATTGAGAGTCTGGCACTGGAAATAATGGATCCAATCAGATCAACAACTCTTTGTGAGAACCCATGCATTTTAAGAATGGTAAAAAGAAAGTTACATCGGATAGTGTCAAAATCTTTGGATATATCAATCTTCAGATCCATGTTACCATCCTTCGACCGTCTTTTCATGGCATTGACACAATCAGAAGTAGTGAAAATACAACTCTGAATATTCCGACCTGGGACAAAACCATATTGGTTTTTTGAAATGAGGTCTTTTCCAAGACATCCCAACCGATAAGTCATGATCTTACTAATCATCTTTGGTAAGGTGTTACCAATAGCAATAGGTTTGAAATCTTTGATATCAATGGAATTCTCTTTCTTAGGAATCAAAGAAAAAAAATCGAGTTCATACCAAAAGGCATGTAAGATGATCTAAAAAATTCATTTATAGCATTCTCTACCTCAATATTTATAATGTCTCAGTAGAACATGAAAAATTTATTCGTGAAACCATCTAGGCCTGCCACACTGTCAATGTTTAATGAGAATAAGGCATCATGTATCTCTTTTTCCGTGGGAATGTCAACATGATTTTTGTTTTGATCATCCTGAATTGATGGACCAAAACAATGAATGATTCTATCAGAGTTGTACTCATCATGATATGAATAAAGCTTCTCAAAGTAACTTATAGAAGCATTTGCAATATCATTTTCAAATGAAATGATGTTATCCTCAATACTCAAGGCTTGAAGACTTCTATTGACCCTTTTCTCCCTATTCATACAATGAAACAGCCATGAATTCCTGTCCCCATCTTTCAACCATCTAATATTAAACTGATTTCGTGCCAGATTTTCCTTCAAATCCAAAAGTTTATCCAGATTTGATACAGCCTGAATCTCATCCTATGCTGGAAAATCCTGATGTATATTATTTTTCTGACAATTTGATAGAGCAATTTCATCCTCTTTGATGTCATTTTCAATGGATGAAAAATATTCTTTACTCCACTTTTTCAGCCTTTCCTTGACCATTTTTAATTTTCAATAATGAATATGAGAGGGGCTACCCATGCAGTCAGTTTTCCAAGCCTCCAGAACAACTTCTCTACCACCTAGAATAACAATCCAAGCATTATTGAACTTAAAGGGGAGAGGCACTGCCCTCGCAGAGTGGAAGCAAAGCTCAATAAGAATAGGATTATGATCAAAATGTAATCTCGGAAGAGTTCTCCCAGAAACATCAATTTCAGCATTCCTATCATCAACTTGAATAAAACATCTGTCCAATTTGCTTTCCTGCCCCCCATTAATAGTGAAACGGCTCCATGTGAACTCGGCTCTAGAAATGGGTACCTCAGAGAGGCCGCACTTATCAATACAAGAAGAAAAGTCAACAGTTGCGACACGACAAAATGCGTCACCTGTTTTTTCATCAGGCTTTAAGATAGTATTGAAATCACCAAGTAAGACCTAGCTATTTAACATACTCTCTAAAGAATCAATTAGGTTTCTCCACAAGGAACATCTTCTAGTGTATAGATTGAAATCATACACAAAATTCACAGAAACTGGGGTACCACCAGAACAGCATGTGAGGGTAATCGATTGTAGATCATTTCTTATCAAATTAATGGAGACACTGTCATGCTTGAGCACCCATAAGGTTTTAGAGCTGCTATCAATTTGGTTGTTTGCAAAAAAGGTGTAGCCCAGAGTCGCCCATTTGGTTTTAAAACATCATCCTTGGTTCAGAAACACCAATTATTAAAGGTTTGTTGGTCATAAAAAATGTCTAAGGGATCTGACTTGGGAGGATTCACAATCCCTTGACAATTGCAATACAGAATCTTTATTTTTTTTATCTGAGCCTAGTGTTAGGCCGATCATTTCATTGCACCATATCTATATTAGGGGATATAAAATAATTGTCAATAGAACTTCCAGACATGTGGCCATCTAATGCTGGATCGTCCTCCTCTTCAGTGGGCTCATCGCCGGTGAGCAGGGAGAACTTGTTTCCAGATTCAATTGGGGCAGCAAGAAGATTGGCAGGAAGAACCCTTTTTGCAACCTTCTCCACATGTAAAAACTCAGGAGTCTCAATTGAGTTAACATCATCAGTTTTAACACTAGAGTGACCTGCATCAACCATCTCAGGAAACTGCTTCCCAGAGCCTGACAGATTTCCCACAGGAGTTGTACCAAATTCCTGCTCTATATCATCATCAGTGTTTATAGTCAGAACCTGAATAGGAGCTGGAAACGGATCATTCACCGGGGCAGCAGGATCTGTACCCAATTCATGCACTGTATCATCATCAATGTTTGTAATTGGGACCTGGACAGGGGTGAGATTAGCTCACTCACTAGGACAGTAGGCTCAACAGGCTGCTCCCATGCATTGATCTCCCGAGTTGCATGAGCAGTCCCTTCAGTGATTGAATTCCAATCATTTCCCCCAACCTCAGTGTCAGGGACATTGTGGATTTCCTTAGAGCGAGAAGGCTCAGAGGTATTAGATGGAGCTGTCTTTTTTCCCTTACCTCCCCTAAAATTATCTTCATCATGACCTCGGATCTTACAGAGGTTTCATAATTTATTCTTGTTGAAATACGAGGCAACATGTCTAAAAAAATGACAATTCAAGTAGAACTTGGTATTTCTTTCATATATAATTCCGAGGGCGAGCCTTTCATCCTTTGTAGTTAGCACCACCTCCTCCACTAGTGTAGAAGACATATCCACTTCCACAAGGATTCTAGCATAGTCACCAAATGTGGGGTTTTCAGTCTATCTATCTAGCCTAATTGGATTCCCAACCGATGAGGCAATGTCCCAAGGAACTTGAGGATGCCAATACATCCAATTCATATTGCAAATCTGTATCCATGTTTGTGCAAATGTGTTCTTAACAGAATTGGATCAAAATTATTATCCCATTCATGAATCCATATGAAGCCAGGTTTAATGGATACAGAACCAAAACTCCAAGCACTTCGTTTACACTCATTTGAGGGAAAGATAATGTGATAGAACCCACAACCCATCGCCATCATCTTCCATTCATCAAAGCCCCATATCTCAGCAATCCTAGTAGTAAGCTCACTGAACTTCCATGGCTTCACCCCCTTTGGTATGACAACCTGAGAAATTATTGAGAACTTACACATTTGTATTCTTTCTTTAACAACATTTTGATTCGCCGAGACATGCGCAATTCTCCCTTTCCGGATAATTCTTCCAGCAGAGGAAGATTCACATTCAAGGAAGGATACACTCCCCGTACTTTTGACAGCATCCACAAATCTCTTTTTATGTCCATCATTCCGACGATTCTCAGAGGGATTTTTTTCATAGCGACTAAAGAGCTCCTTGTGGCCAAAGCAATCATGAATGATCAGGGATTGACATTAAAATTTATCCCACTTCTTTCCTATTAGGGATACCTTCACTATTGATTTTATGGGTAGTCTATGTGAAGAATATAGTCTAGTTACACTGTGTTCTGAGGAGTATCATTTTTTATAGAGATTCTCATTTCACATATTGGTTCTAGAATGGTATTTATAGGGCTTTATAATCATAGGTTCTTTTGAGTATGTCCTATCATCCATGAACTAATGGTCAATATAAATGGATTATTTAGATTCTGGAGTATATCTTATGAGCCTGTGATTTGGATTTCTATGGTTAATGGGAGTAGAATTTAGCATTCAGAGAGTTCTATTATAATAATAAATTCTAGGAATTGATCAATGTGGAACCTTTAAAGTATTTTTATGGAAGGTTGTTATTTTCTCCTCTTGTTCATTGGAGGCAAGTGAGTCATCACTTGTTGGATTTACTCTCATGAAGGAGACATCTATGTCGGTTTAATTGATCAAGAGGTGGTTTGTGACCATGAAGAGTAGGACAAAAATCTTTTTTTGACCACCATATATGACCTATGGAGTTTTAGGTTGGTCATTGTGCCTTCCTTTAGGTATCTCCCAGGTTGGGGAAACACCGTATCAGTAAATAGGTAAAGATAACACCTAGTTTTTTCAGTTTGTTTGAGTTAATAGAAAAGGATTGTCTAGTGAAATACTGATTATCCCTTCCACAGTGCTACGGTTTCATGCATGATGTGTTTCATATGTTGTAGCTTCTAATATATCATCAGGACCCCTATCATGTGGTAGATGTTTATGATGTCGATCTTTATGTAGATGAATCCTTTGACAAGAATCTGATATGGATTGTGGACCATAGTGAGAATTATCTCTAGGTAAATAACATACCTCTAGTTTGAGTGTAGTAGAAGAATGGGTGTGTTCAAAAGGAGATCTGGGAGAGGGATTTTGATATGTGAGACTTGCTTTTCGATACCTCAGTGATGTTAGAATCATCTCAAGGAGGATTTGTTATATGGTGGGGTGGTTTGTGATCCCATGTTTTTTTAAGTGCATCCCTTTTTGATATTTGATTGAATCTATTTTAGTTGGTTTTTACTTCTTCTTTTAACCTTTTTGGTCAATTCCATTTTTGGGGGATACAAAAAAATTTCTAGTGAAAATGACATTAATTTTGAGGAAGTATGTTTGTTATAATTAATAGATTTTAGGTATAAACATGTTGAGGTCTTCTGAGGGTTCCCCATGAGTTTGGAAGGTTTTGGTGGTTGTTCCATATTTTCTATCGATACTTGGATGAGAGTTATATGTATGACATTTACAAGTCATGAAAATGTTACAAAACATGTAATTATGTCCAAGAATATGTCATTAACTGGTTTAGGTCATGAAATGAGTACACACCATGAAACTAGTTCACATCATGTAATGTTCGATCTGGGTTATTTTAACCTAAGGTGATGCATTTTTCAGAATACCTCATGAATCAATATATGCATGACTTGAAAGGTTTTTATGCTGAAAATTTCTCATGTCCAGGGTTTTTAAAATCCACAGCATATATGATATTTTTATCATTCACGTTCTGAACCTCTCTATCGAGCCCTAGGGAAACTCTAGGCAATTTTAGAGTGTGTTCTTCCCTTTTGAACATCTCGATCAAGTGCATGATCAATGGTGGGTTGTTTTTATTTGGTTTTCCATTATCTTCTGTTTAGTCTCTATTTTAGGGTTGGAATCTATTAACCTTGTTTGTTTTGGGATTTGACCTTGATATTGTGTGATCTAGGTTCTTCTTGTGATCCTCTACACCATTATTCTTATGTAATTACATGTTGTGTGATTGCAATGACATAAAAAGTGTATTAATTTAACATAATAAGGGTGATGGTAAATTGTGTGTTAGACTACACTTTGGATCCCTTTGATTCTAATGGTGTTGCGACCTAGCTTGTGGCTACCCATAGGGTGAGCCTTTTCTTGAACAATGATGAACTAACTAATGGATTAATGTATACTTTATCATGACATGAGACCTTAGGTGATTTATTGTGATAGACTCACATTGGAAAATAGATTACTTGATTATTGGAATGACTATAAATGATTTGATATGAGACGGTTGCATGCACTGGCATGGTAATGGTTTAATACCAACTTAATAAATTAAAGGGGTAATTAGATTAATTGACCCCTTGTGTCTTATAATGTTATATGTGTTATTCTTGCTGCTATATCTTGTGTTTTGATTCATTCTGTAATGATTATAGGGATTAGCCTATTTATGATGAAATAATTATATAAATGCATCAATGATGCTGAAAAGATTATATAAAGGGATTGATCAAGTTATACTATAATTCTTATAGGTATTGGCCTGGTTTTGCTGAAATGGTTATATAAAGGGCTTGTCCTGGTTGTGTTGTAATGCTTATAGGGCTTGGCTCAGCTATACTAAAATTATTATAAAGCTTGTCCAGGTTATTTGATTATTCCATGGTTTTTTGTTATAGATGGCATGGTTGTGCTACATGATCAGAGATATTCTATAATGGTTTCAAAAAAATTAATTTTATGTATTGTATTAATTTATTAATTAATAAACCTATTTATCTCTTTATTACATGCACATATTTATTAGACTGGTTTTGTTTAGACATGATGGTGTCGAACTAATATGTTTTACTCACAACCTATTTGGTTTTCCATTTGGTACCCAAGAATATTATATGGATTCAGGTTTGGATAAGGGAAAGGGAACTTGTAGGTAATTGTTTCTTGTGGGATGGGTTGGATCATAGAGATAGGAATGACCAGGGATTTGGGGCTGGGGTCTTTTGCATTTATTTGTGTCAGCATGGTCTTTTATCTATATTACTTTCTATTTTACATTTAGTTCCATTCCAACCTATTATTACATTATCATTTTACTATTATTGGATTATTTAGTTTACTTTCATTAGTTGGTTTATCTTTTACCTTCCAATTGTATGTTGTACTATTTTTTTAATTTCAATTATACTGATTTTTATTTATTTTCACTATATTGAAACTCGGAGGGATTATAGTCTCCCACTATATTCTCTACACCCCCACTTCTAGTCATTAGAATATGGAAATTGAGAAGGTATGATCAAGGTCCAGTAACTAACCTCATTTTTTCACATGAATGAGATCTAGATCAAGGGACGTTACATGATTTTGATCCCTATAGATCAAAAATGAATTATGGATCATTTTCCTAAAGTATTAAGACAACAAAAGATTGTTTTCTTAGTTTTTTATATATGAATCAGGTTTTAGACTAAAATGAAACTTTTATATTGAAAACATGCACATTGCTTCATATCAACCACCTGATGTGTTAGATTGATGTGCACTCAATTCCAACACACACAAAAATTATAGATCATTTTCATAAAGTATCAAGAAAATGTAATCTTTTTTTATATTTTTGATATTTGATGCATGTTTTAGATTAAAATACCAGTTTTTAATGTGAAAACTTTCACATTGCATTATACTAGCCAAATTATGTGTCAAGATGACTCGTAGTCGATTATCACACATAAAAATGAATTATGTATCGTTAAAAAATATAATAATGTTAGATTCAACTATAAACCAAATAAAATGTAATGAACTACCAATAATATATATTCATAATGAAAAAAAAATATTATAAATCAAGTAATCACCATGTAGAGATCAACCAACCTCTTGGTTAATAAATGAAATCATTATTGTATCTTTCATTTCCCAATCTTTGTTTTAATCAAAAATGAAAGTGAAGGAATCATTATTTCTTCCCCATTATAGAGGTGGAAGTGATTGTAACAAGTCCCAAACCATTTTTACAAACAAATAAAAAGAAAATAAGACACAAAATGAAAATGATGATTCTATGATCATGGAAGTACCTTCCCCGTATAAGGGTCACTAGTATCAAATAACCTTCATAAAATAAAATAAGGCTTCCATTGAAACCCCTCTCATTATGGGTAAGGTTTATTCATTGAGAAATTCTCATCCTTTTCAGCCTAAAGTTCTTGGACATAATGGTACACTATCTTGAATACAGTACTAAAAACCAAGAAATAAAAGGCCCAAACCTTTCTTAAAATGATGGAAAACAACCCTAAGGTAATCATTGATGAAATTCCATGGGTGAACTGTATCCCATAAGTTGGTAATATGTATTCATAATTGTGGGTATATTGACCCTAGACCCATTTACCTCTCACCATTATCTCTTCTATATCCTTGATGTTCAATCTCTCATAAGTACAAGCAACTTCATACATGTTACTAGCTCTACCATAATCTGTAGATCATAACCCTCCATGGTACTTCTCATTGAGAAGTATCTTAGATATTTATTTCTTTTTAGGGTCATCATTGAAAGTTTTTTCAGTTTTTAGAAACTCATCACAGCCCCCGAATGATGGAAATCAGTGAAAAGTTGAAAATAAATTCTTAGTTAATTAGAAAATTTGTATATACCCTTTAGAAGAATTTAAAAAATATTGTAACAACATGAAGATTGATGTACTCTCATGATATGAAGGTTTATTAAATGTATGTGGAAGTTTGAATTTATTTTGGACTAAATCCATAGAATAAACAAGTATATTTGAATTTGTATCACTTATTTCAAGAGGTTGTTCCCTTAATATTCTGGCACGGCTCTCTACTGTCAACTTCAACATATTCTAAAATGATTTCCCTTCAAGATATGAATTATTATCGAGATTCTTTTATCAATGTTCCTAGAGATTCCTTAAATAATTATCATGTTCATATCCCTAGTAAGAAAATATAATAAAGGGGTTGACTAGTGTTTTTAGGTGTAGAGGTCCTCAAATGTTTTACAACAATGAGGTACTAAAGTTGCAACAACCTCAATCAAAACATTCATTCTATTTTCATCAGGAAAAGGAACCACAAGTAGGGGAATATCATCAACTCTATATCCTCACTCAAGATGGGAAGAAAAAAAATTTTGAGGTTCAAATTCCTTTGGAATGATTGGAGGATCAAATATAGAAAAAAATTGATGGAAATTGTGAATGTAGGATTAGAATAAAAATATTACCAATATATTTCCAATACAACATGAAATTAATTTTAGGGAAAATAATATCTCAGTATTATGATATTAATACTTCATATCCCAAATGTATCTCTATGGTCATAGCCTTCACTAGATCAGAAACATAATAGGTATTCACCTTAACAAGATGTTAGTAAAAATTTTGGCATCACGTACTCTTACCACTAATCTCTAGACCAATAAATTTTATCTTTTGAGTAAGTAGACTTTATACAGTCTTGGTAGTACTAAGAAAATATAAACAAACAAATAGTTAATAACTAAATTAAATCATAATTTCCTTCAAAAATACCTATTCAAGGGTACTATTTTATTGATGGTGTATGATATATTTCATAAATTTACAAACCTAATATACACAATCATTATCATTATTTTATTTTGGACACCAAATAAACATTGAATAAAAAATGTAAATTTTTTTGAAATATATTTTGATAGCTAAATCTTACTATTTATACATTAATTTTTCTCCATTTGAAGAAATCCACAGGCTTCTTGTATTTAGTCACCGGATTCATACCATGATTTATACGATATTTATAAATTTCCAAATTATAAAAAAATATTATTAAAATATAAACCGGAAGGAATAATTTGAAGTTTATCTGTAAAATGTTGGTTATAGTGCATTAAAAATTCACAATGTACATCATGTGTCATATATTTATTTTAAATACATGATGTGGAACCAAAAAACATTCAGGGTATCCAAATTGTGTGTAATGATCATCCAATAATTCCTAAATAAAAAAACAAATAAGTAATGAAAAAAAATATTATATGATTATATTATAGAGTTTACCCCTGCATTGTAGGAATCAAGAAGATTTTTTCATCTATTGTTTTATTTAGAAATGTTTCTCTTTATTTATATTTTTTTATCAATTTATTCCATTTTTAAATTAAATTATAGCATAGAAATGATAGTGGGATTAATGAGGCCAAATTTTTCTTCACAAAGTTTTCTCTTTATATTGTATAAATATATACTCCTATAAAAAATATGAATAGTTATTAATTGTAATGAACAAAGTAGATCTTTTTTTTTGAAAAAATAGACCATTAAAATGTATATCCTGTATGTATTCACAACTGATACTCCCAACCATTCAAACTTAATAATTTCATTTATACTCTCGAGACCAATCATATCTATAATGGCCTCTCCAAATATTTCTACTTTATATTAAATGTATGAAATATTGTTATATTTTAATTTTTTACCCACATGTACTTGCAATGTTGATATATGAGGAAGTATAACTGTTCGGGTGATGGTATTCTTGAAAGGTCCTTTTTATTTCTTGGTAGGTCCACTAGATTGTCTTGATTTGTCCTTATGTTTCCCCGTTATTTTTTCCATATTTAATATCATACCTCTTTTTAGACCATTTTTCATTACCTGTGAAAGTATTTTCATTTGAAAAAATATATAAAGGACATACCTCATTATCATCATGTATATTTATAATATTAAACATATGTGATACAAAAGGCCCAGTAGCATTATCAATCGTGTTGACATCTAGATCATCAAGTGGAACATAAATCTTGACACTTAGCTCATGATATACATCAATACCCAATATCATGTGATGTTTTAGGAGTTATTTATTATGTAACATGTCTCCTTGAATATTTTACACTATACCCCTCACAACTAAGTGATGGTTGGGTGTTTATAGATATAAATAACATATAATTTCACCCAGTAGAATTTTAGTAACATAAAGTTATCAATACTTTTTTATTCACATTTAACAGAAATAGTTATGAAAAAATTGATTACCTTAAGTAAGGTAGGTGGTTGAAGGGAATGGATATACTCAAATATAATAGAGTCAGGTGGCTCTTTATGTACTGATGGTTGTTATACTATTGGTTTTCTTTGAAACTTTTTCATATACTGGTTTTCCAAACCAGACTAAATAATGATATATTTTAAACCATATATTTTTTCCAACATTCCTTGAATAATCTCAAATGTATCTCTATAAAACTTTTTATTCTCAAAATACAATCAAAGTGGCAATCCAAAATTTGTTCCTCTAATTCAGCCATGTTGTTTGAGCCACTTAAAAATTATTAAAATTAGTTTTTCTTCAGGTATAGTTGATAAATATTCTTGAGTTTAAATGTAATAAAAAAATACGAATATAAATAGATAATTTTATATAATGTTGTTATAAAGGAAAAAAATTACTATTATGTAATACAAACATATGATTCCCATACTTGTTTTGTGTTTTCATCTACTAGTTTTCCATCGTTATTTACATGAGACTCCTTCTATATCATATTAAATGGGATGGAAGTATCTTTGGATTCTAATTCATCAATTTTTATACAAACAATTTAATATATATTATTTAATATAACATAAAACTTTTACTATATATTAACAATACATGATATTTTCTTCTCAAATGAATTGTTCCCCATCTTTGCTTTATGGTAAAGGTATATTGGTTTTGATGCATGTTGCTTATTTTCATCAATCCGTTTCTGTTTCATAAATTAATAATTTTTAATCAAATTAGATAAGATAAATAATTTAAAATAAAATATTATTGATTACAATGCACAAGAAATGATTCATTATCACTATGAATAGTGAATTATTTCCATGTTTCATAGTTTATAAAGTGTACATACATAGCTGCTGGGTGGGGGTTTAATTTTCCCTTATTATCCCTAAGATTTATCCTTGTTAGAAGTGTCCATAAGTATCTATGATCCTTTTGGGAAACCATTAATAAAAATTTACTATGGATATCATCTAATATAAATTAACTCTCAAAGGGATAATGAATAGTAAATCAACATTTCATTATAATTTTTTGGTAAAATAAAGAATGTATATCATAACATTACCATAATATCTTTAAAAGGTGTTATCTTCAATGCAGTCATAAAATTGTTTCATTCATGTATATATATATATATCAATTAGCACATGCATTTGAGTTATGACCCCTATTTAACTAATGAACATTGACTTATTGGGGTCAATAAGTTAGTTGCATTGATTCTATCCAACCTCAAATTTTATATCTTTTCTTATTACCTTGATAACTTTAGTTAACATAGAGATGTTATGATGCTCTTGTTATTTTCCATACATATGATGTTTATCCCCTAACAATTCCTTAGTTTTAGTATAGATTGTGTGTTATTGCTCAGAGTTGGAAACATCAACTAGTGGGGAATTCATTATCTACATGAGTATAACATTTAATTTATATTACATAAATATAGTAAAAACACATAATATTATGAATAATATCATAGTATATTAAAAACACATTAACCAATTCATTGAACTCCCTTTTTTATCTAAAGGTTAAATAGATGTGGATCCTTTATCAGGTATCCAAATCATCTCCTTATCATACCATCTAAAATACAAGACACTATCTACATTGGGACAACTATGAAATGATTATGATATCTTAATGAAAGGTTCATATTTAATTTAATTTTCAACTATCCTTGTACTTGTTTTAGTATCCAATAGAAAAATTGACCGATTCCAATTTTCAAGATCTAAGATATAAAATACATGCACTGCTTGTGATTCCATTATGAATGGTTCATCCTTATACCCTTCCACACTGAAATTAACCATCACAAGTCCCAATTCACCAGCTTTAATTACACTCCTATTTTCAACCCATTTTCATTGAAAAATCATCACTTGAATTTTGGAATAATCAAACTTTTATATTTTTTTTGATGATTCCAAAGTATGATATATTCACATAAATTGGATTTCTATCCATGGAGCTCAATATGTGCATCACTTCTTACACAATCATAACTCCAACGTTTTGTACCATCCTTAGTTCATGTTATTATTTTGTATTCAACATTTTACTAGTAATTAAGTAACCATTATAAGATTATACATTTACATTTGGTCATCTGGCAAGCCATCGAATTCATTTAGAAATTGAATTCATATTTGTAGATAAATTCTTATAAATATGATCTTGAAACCATCCTATAAACTATTGATTATCTGTATTCGATATCAATCTTTCATCCCTTTATGGATTAAAATTTCTAAGAATTACTTTTTGGGATTCAATATATGGAGAAACATCTATAATATTATGTAAAATGTAATGGTGATCTTTCTCCTGATCTATATTTTTAATTGTAACAACATCTCTTCCAGAAATCACTTTACCCATATGGTGTCCACTATGATGAGATTTTGGGAGACTAATGTAATCAAAATCTGATAAGTAGTTAGTATATAATTAAATAGCTTCTTCAATAATATATCACTCTATAAAACAACCATATGGATGACTTTTATTCTTAATACACCCTTTCAAAATATTCATATATTGTTCAATGGGGCACATCCATCTGTAATGAACATGACCAAATAGTTTAATATCTCTAACCAAGTGAACCATTAGGTGGACCATCATATCAAATAATGAAGGCAATAAGAGCATCTCTAATTTATAAAAGATGACTATAATTTCCTTATTCATGATTGGAAACTTCATTAAGTCTATAGTTTTATCGAATATAGATTTTAAAAGGAATAAAAGTCTAGTTAATATATCTTATTCATTTTTAGGTAAAATGAAATATAAAGCGATATACATTCAATATTTGATCAAAACATGATAGTCAAGTGATTTTAGACCCTATAACTTCAAATTATTAAATGACATAACTTTATTGACATTTTATGAATACCCTTACAGAACATTTACACTATTCTAAAAGTTAAAAAATTGAAAAATGTATTGTCTTCATAGACTGTAAGATGATAGAGAAATAAAATTACATATTTCAACCTTCACTGGTGCCAAGTCTTCCCTTATCCCCATTTTAATCAAGTCTAACATAGCCTTAATGCCATCTTTTTTTCTGGTGCATTTAGTAACACGCCAATAACACTATCACATATATATTTTTCTATGTGAATCACATCAAAAAAAATGTCTGACATATAAATATTTCTATTATGGTCATAAAAAAATGGAGCCCTTTTTTAAACCTAATTTCATAAGGTATTTCAAAAAAAATTACTAAAAACAATGCCAATATATTTTACTTTCTTGAATAGTTGATCACTTGTTAGTAGAGATAGTGTCGTGCCTTATTTTTATTTCCATCAAGTAATGTCATATGTGATTGATATTTATGTCATTGGGGTAAAAATTTACGATTTCATAAAAATAGAGTCTTCCTTTCATATTATATCCTGAAAATTTTTCATAAGAAAGAACGTCATTTATCACCCCGTACAACATGGAACTCAATATGAACACTTCACTTCTATGAGAATCACACAATACAACACATGTATCCCATGTCAATTTTAGATCTTCGATCAGTGAATCCAAATAGACATCAATATCATTACCAATTTGTTTTCATCTAGATATAATTAGAGACAACATAATGTATTTTCAGTTCATGCATAACCATGGTGGAAAGTTATAATTTACCAAAATAACTAGCTATGTACTGTAAGTGCTACTTTGTACACCAAAATGATTTATTCCATTTATAGATAATGCAAGATGGAGGTTTCTCATCTTGTTTCCAAGTTCAGGATACTCGAAATCAATTTTATTCTACTGAGGAGAGTCTACTAGGTGATATAGTTTCACATCTTCAATTATTATATATGTGTATCATGTTAATTGTATTTAGTTTCATAAAATCCATATAGTCATTTAAACCTTGAAATTATAGGAAAATACTATGCAAATTTCAGCACATGAGCATCATCCCAGTTGGTGAGGTATCTCTAAGTGAATCCACGACACCTGGATTTGAAATTAGGTGGAGGCATAATTATGGGGTAATGTAGTAGGAACTGTAGCAGTACTATGTAGGTATTGTAGCAGTAACTGTAGTAGGTACTATAGTAGTTACTATAGCAGTTACTGTATTAGGTGTTGTTTGGTACTGTAGTAGTTGGAACTTTTCACCTTGGGCCACTGGTTTGGGCATGGAGTCATTAAGGCCTTTGGGCCCCCCAGGATTTTGGGTCAGTAAGGATTTTGGGCCACCTTTAAGGCCTTCAGGTCACCTCAAGGCCTTTGGGTCACATGATCAATGTTGTTTCCCCAGACATACTCTAAAGAAAGAAGCAGCCCCATAGGAGGATTTAGAGTAGGCACACCCACCAGAGCAGAACCAACAGATTTGGAAGAATTAGAGGGTATGGAAACGCCATTGGGACAATCCAAGGCTTGCATAGGAAGCTTAGCCAGACCATCATGTAAAGGTGGAGAGCTACCATCACGATGCAGATGCTGGGGAGGGGCAGTTACTTATTGTTATAGTCTAGTTGAATTCCCTAAAACCTTTGGGTCATGTAATGTCTCTTAAGCCTATGGTACATGTAATATCTAATCCTACATGCCTTGTAAGTGTTCCCCCTCATCCCTTGAAAGGGGGGTTATAAAAATCAATAAAAAATGAAGGCCTTCTGGCCATTCAGGCTATACAAATTTCAAAGGACTTGATTCATCTTTCTTGTATCAATTTTCACAACACCTAGTTCATTTTATGAGTGATTCATGGTCCTTGAGAAATAATATACAATCATTTGGATAGACATGTATTTTTTTAGAGAATATACTCATTGAATACAGCAGTTATTTATCACTGTATGTTCTATAAGTAAGGTCATTTTCTTCTTGTAGCATATCATTTAGGAGACTATGTAGTTCTATAAAGTTGGTGTCGCTCCATCCACTTCCATATTTTGAATTATATAACTTTAATATAGATGATAATTTTGTATATTTGGTACAACTAGTATCCAATTGTTTCTTTTAATAATAATTTAAAATCTCAAATAACTTTGGATGATTTTGAAGTCCATATTCAATTTCCCTTTTCATTTATTACATATTATCTTCATCATTATTTTCACTGGTATTCATATAAAATGATCCATAAATCGTAGTATAATCCCATTCAGTATGTACATTCATTTTTTCCTATGTTTAGCCTAACATTTATTGCTTCTTTCTATTTTGTGACAAATCAAATGTTCTTCCAAATCTTCTGGATGAATTCTTGTTGAATAACAAAAATATAAACATGTACAAATGATTTTAGAGTGGTCTTATGCAATCTCTAGTTGTAACTTGAGGAATTATTTAACTCTATACTCATACTCCTTTGTCATACTATTAGAATCCATCCATTTTTTAGTCATATCCATCCTATTTGGTTCAAAAATATTCATTTTGTACCAAAAATAAATTAATAAACATAAGGTATGAAAACAATGTATATATACATTTATATATAAACAAAGTATCAGAATTTGGGTGTCAATATATAAGTAGGTATATGTGTGTGTCTAAATGTATTTTTGTATAAATATATAAATCATATGTTTTAAATAAGGATAAAATCTTCAAAATCAAAGGTGAAAGTTATTGATAATTCTGAGATATTTAATTATTTTCCTAAGAAAGAAGTCATACTCACATTGAAAACTCAATGAAGAAATGGAAACAAAAGTTTTAATGACAAAAAGGATAGACTTTTTTTATATCCATGTCTGGATAAACCTATTATGACCTAAACTTGGGAGATCTTGACTGAAATATCCAACTGTCTTTTATGTATTCACATATTATTTATTTTAGGAATGTTTACATTTAGTTGAACAATTTTCTTTCCTTTCTTCCAAAACAATTTAATTGATGTTTTCTCTTCCATTAATTTATTTGAATATGGTTGATTAAAATTTTATTGCAAGTTAAATTCTATTTGAGAATTAAAAATAGAAGAATAATAGTTTCAATTATTTACAAACTATTCTAATTTCTCAACACCCAATTGAGGTTGTAAGAATAGTTAGTATTCAATTTCACTCTTCTAATCGATAATCGTTGACAACTTAATCAATCTTAATGAAGGAAATATAATTCTCACTATGATTATAGAAAATAATATCTTTAATTTTTACCATATTAGTGCTTTGTTTTTAATTATGTATTAATTATAAAAAATCAATTATTGAAAGAAATATCTTTTAAAATTGAGAAAAGGAACCACGTAGCATGAACATGTTTAAGGTTACTACTCTAAATCTAGTTCTTACTTTCCTCAAAAGATGAATTTTTACCTTTTCAACCCTCTATCACTCTTTTACTTGTTTTTCATTCTTCAAAACCCAATATTTCTACACTAATTTTCCAATAAAAATCACCATTTTAATTAAACCATAAATCTATTTTCTATAAAACTAATTCTATTAATTTTGAATCAATTAATATTTTAAGTATAAAAGAACTCATTTAACAACCTCCTTGAGAGAAAAAAATATGATAGCTATATTAAATTCATAAGTAATAAATATTTTGATAACTACTTGGTGATAAAATTCACAGTATCTAATTGGTATCATTATTTGGGGGGTTACCAAGAGGTTCACTATTTTTCATATTTTGATTCAAATATTTTTTAAAATCCATCTTATTACATTAAATTTCTAATTGAAAACTATTTTTATATGTAAAATAACATTCCAAATCACCCACACACTAATTTAGAGTAGTTTCACCCTAAAATTAATAATAATTTTCATAATAGAGTAAAAAAATATGGGAGGGAGAGATTCTAAAATTTTAGAGGAGTTTTAAGGCCAAAATTTGTGAATATAAAGAAGAAACATCCACTATTTGACATGAAAAATTAAAAACACCCAAACTTGAGTTTGAAAACCCTTTGGAAATCATGGTCAAATAAAGAACCATAAAAGAAAATAATTTCCAAACAAAGAACCATGAAGAAATTAGCAGTATTAAACCATGGTAAATCAAGATCAACTAAAAAGGGGGATTCAGATAAGGATATTTCATATATAAATTATAGGGGAAGAATAATTAAAAAACCTAAAACAATGCAATATTGACTAAAAAATGAGTAAAAATAATCACTTGCCTTTGGTTTTTGGAGGGTCGATTAATTTGAGAAGATTGAGGGGGAGTAGCGATGGATGTTGAGTTCTATGAGATATTGAATAGAGCGAGAAAGTGGGGTTCTGTTAGGATTGATTTTAAAAGACCATAAAAGGTGTTATTAGCTATTTCTAAGAAGTTCTCATAAATATAGGTTTTGTTAATGCTAAAATGAAAAGTGGTGATAAAACATATCTTTATCATCTCTAAATATTTATCATTGATAAATATTTGTTTTATCATCTCTAATGATTCAATGCTGATAAAGACTAGTTTTATTAGTGTTTTTTATTTTAGAACTGACAAAACCTATCTTTATGAGTTATTTTTTAGGTGCTGATAAATCCTTTTTAAAATAAATTACAAAAAAATTAAGTAAATATATATTTTAAAAAGGAATATATTATTAAAAAAATAAAAAAATAATTAACATTATTAATGATTAAATAATCTTAAAGGCATGAATCCTAAAACTGATTGAAATTTAATAATTAAAAATGAATATATATCAAAAAAATTAAAAAAATATTAAATTTTATAAATTATATAAATTATTAAACAAAAATTAATTCAATGAAAATTAATACATATTAATTATGTATATTATAACCATATTATAAACATTAAATGTTAATGAATAAATATATACAAATAAATATTAAAAGGAATATATTATAAAAAAAATTAAAAAATTAATTAACATTATTAGTGAACAAATAATATTAAATAATAATTAATAAGTGAATGTTAAAAAATAGTTAAATTTTCTAGGAAAATCATCCATGTATTTGGAGACAAAATCTATGACTCCAAAGTTATTATTAAAAATATGACATACAAGAGGGGGAATGATTCATAATACAGATATGCCCACATGAGAAGGATATATCAAGCACAGGGAGTCAGTTCTTTCAAGTTTATATAGTTCCCACATTCTTTGTATATCATCCTATACTCTTTGAGTGTCTACCCCTTCACCATGTCTTGACCCATTTTGGGGGTTCACCTTCTATATCTGATGAAGATTTAGAAGAGATATTCATAATAGTGGAGATCCTAAATATACAAGAGAGATTCTGAAAGTCCATATTTGTATTGGATCGAAAGTCATATTCAATTTTGATCGCTAAAAACTTATGTATTGTCAAATAATCATTGAGACTGAATACTTCCATCTCTATAATTGTGTAGGTGACTTCAAGTTGTGAGTAATACTAGATATTCTCTTCATTACTAAGGCCATCAATGGGTATTTCACATTATTGATCTTATGGAGTTATAAAGATGATATTTTTAGCTCGTGCAACATCACAATCTTCATCAGAGACCTTACCAAAAAGGTCATAAGAACTTTTCATCAACTCAATAAAATATGATGAAAAATACCAATCTATATTCATGATGTTTTGGAGCTCCATCTATAGAGGAATTACATGTATAGGATAGTCACCAAGGTCAGCCTGCACTTGCGTTAAAGTATTTGGAACCTGCATAGAAGGAGATGCTAATGATTTGGATTTTTGAGGGACAACCAACTAAAATCCCTCTTTATCCACCAGTATTTGTTTACCTTTGGGAAAAGACCCATGAAAAAACTTTTCATCATCTAATCTAGATACCTCTAGCCTCGAAGCTAAGATAGTCCCACAGTCATTGGGAAGCCCCTTTGTTATTGTAGCTATTGACACTCCCTATTTAATAAAGGAATTCAAAAAGATTATAAAGAGTACATTGGATATATTAAGTATCAAGGGATCTTAAGAGAATCTAAGAGATTTGTCCAAATGGACCTACATGGCACACCTGTGCTCCAAGATGTCGGTGTTGGTCCAACTAGTGTAGCCCAAAAGATGCACCCCCCCCCCCCCCACACACCAAAGTCCTGTGCTGGGGACCTATGTGTACATGTTATTCCTACACCACTATATAGGAGACCTACGATGCAGACCAACACAGAAGACCTATACCGATGACTCCATTCTAACAGGTCCCCTCTTTGCCTATAAATAGTACCCTAGGGATCCTCATTTAAAAAAAAAAGGAAAACATGGAAGAACCCCCCCCCCCCAAAAAAATATCTCATTGTATCCTAGGACCCCCATAATTACTCAATTATCTCTTTAAAATAAGAGATAAGAGATAATTAAATGGGAAAAGTGAGATCAAGGTCCCTTCATGGTCTGAAATACAATACACCTATTCAGGGATCCTTATTTTATAAGAAGAAGTCAACCGTGTGAGGTCCCTCTCCCCAGTCATGGACTTGTGAAAGACTCTTTCAAGGACACCAGAGGATACCCAAGGTGCTTAGGTTAAGTCCTTACCCAAATTATCTCCCCTAGTAGTCCATTTCCCAAGGCATGTTCAGACAGCATATCCCTTCTTACCCTGCATGAATCACTTTCAGTTCCTCCTAGGACTTAAAAGGTACACCTGCATAACACACCTACATTGGGCACCTATGCCTAGGACCTACACAGGCCATCCTTTAATCTCTCCTAAAATCCGTCCATAGAAGGGACTATTTTTCATTGGATTCCTTGTCTAAAAGGGACCAGGTTGAATCCTCTGCCAAGACCTCCAGATTTAGAAAACCTTAGGGAAAGGTACATCAACATGTCCCCCATTTGGATTTGGATTTCTACGGTCAGAGGTTTCCCACACTTGTCCTACCAGAGGGTAAGGATCCCTGGGACGTCTATATATTTGGATATTTATGGTCATGTGGGCCCTTACCCCAGGGACAGTGTTGAAGGGTTCCTGTTCTCAGGTTCCAAGGATAGGACTATGTATCTTCCTTATCGTCTCTGAGACCTAGATCCCCAGGTCTGTAGTAGGGAATATGATTATTATGCTTTCATTTCCTTTTAACATGGAATAACATCTTCCTCCCTCACAACACGACCAATTTTAGGGAAACCATCCTAGTGTAAGCCCATATCCTTTCATGTAAGAGGTTGCAGTATTTCTCCTCTAAACATAATTCACCTTCATTCCATTATTAAATTGGATTCATTTCCAATGTAAATTTAAGAGAGGGAAGTGTCATAGACATGTCCTCTTCTATCAGAGCCTCGACCACTTACACGGTCACCTCAACCTCTTCTGTTTTCATCCTTCTCCTCTTCCACCATTGAAATAAGGAAAGTGTGAGTTTTGTTAAATATTTCAAATCCTCTTTTTTCTCACACTAGTCATGAATCACATGGGCTTAAAGGTTTGTGATGATCAAAACCACCACACAATCCACCTGAAGGAATAAATTACAAGAACATTGATTCCCACAATAATTGGGATATGTAGGAAGCCTTATCAAGGTCGAGATCTATATAATCTCATACATGAAATGAGAAATCATGCCCCCCCCCCTCAAATGGACCTCCTCCTAGGTGTAAGACCCAAATTGGATTGAACTATGATAACTCTAATTCCTTATTTAACCAGGATATGTAGGAATCTCACTTAGGGCCCAAGATCAAGAGGAATCTTCCTCAGGAGTAATCCCCAATAATAATTCCCTTAACCAGGATATCCTCCTCAGAATTAAACCCCGAGTTAATACCCCCAAATATCCATGAGTTAAGACATCCCTTATGGACCCTGTTATAAGGTCATCCACTTCAGAAGTAAGCCCCAACATATTTATCTCATAGGACCATACTCTACTATGAGACTCACCAAACTACATGGGCATTGATTCACATCTAAATGAGATACATAAGAAGTCTCCTAGAGGTTCAAACCCAACACTTCAAATCAACCCTTTTCTCTCTGAACCATATCCCAGAAGAGTCTAATTCAACTTGGAAACTCATATCCTATTCATGTTCCTTGGGCTATATTGGTATAAGTCCCATACCAAACATTAAATAAGAATATTCTACCTAGACATCCTTTCCACGTAACCTTAAACTTTATGGTTAGATCCTTATCACATGAACTTAAAAGGTATAATTTCTCCCATTAAGCGGCACATAACTATGTGGGTTCTGATTCCTTTCACAAGGATACATAGGAATCCCATTTATGGGTTCGATCATGAAATCATAACAACTTCCACCTCATGAGATACTGATAAACTCGAGAGTGACATTCACTGACTTAGATGACCATAAACTCTAGAGTGGCCCCACTATGTGGATAGAAACCCATCATCATCATAATAATGACCAAATAATATCTAATTAGTATATGATAAGATACCATTTATGGATAACCTCAAATACATATAGATATCTCCATTGATGAAGAACCTCAGATACATACATATGATTATGAATTTCATACATGCTAAAAATTGATTGCTAATATTGAGATTTCCTACTTCATACTTGGTAATTTAATGAAGGATTCATGAGAATAACTTATATCTATAATAGAGTCCCGAAGTGGGAAATAATTCCCCTAAAAGGGTGTGATGATCCCTACCTCCCATCCTCTCAACCAATGTGAATTCTTAAGAATCGTAGGTCAACAATCTTAATGAATGTATACCTTTGGAAAGTAGGTCCCTTTGGATATAGAACCCTTGGGTGTTTCTGATTCCATGAATATACCTATTAGAAGCTATTTGGAACAGTGATTCTCTATCTCAAACAAAGTCCCCAATTTTTTAAGGAAACAAAAAATGGTGAACCCGACATCAATAAATTAACTGTAAAACTTCCCTCAATAAATGGGAACTACTGAAAATTACTCAATGAATCATTATGTTTCTCAATGAAATCACATTTTTGTAAGAAACAAAAAATGGTGAACCTGTCATGAATGACTTAACAATGAAATTTCCTTCAATAAAAGGGATATACTGACCAGTCTCGAATGGACCATTATTTTTCTCAATGAAATCAAATTTCCTTCAGAAATAAAAAATGGTGAACCCGATGTGAATGACTTAACTATGAAATTTCCTTCAATAAAATGTATGTACTGACCAGTCTTCTTTAGAACATTTTGTTTCTCAATGAAATCAAATTTATAAGGGAAAAAATAGTTAACCCAACCTAAATACTTAACAAAGATGATAGTTTTACCCATCTATCATGCCCCTATCAATTGATAAAATAGGTATAAACAAGGAAATTATTCATGAATGTGTTCATCCAAAAGGATTTTTCCTTAACAAGGTTCTTGTTCAAATGTATATCACATATACAATAACTCCTTTTCATAACTCCATTAAATCAAATGGATTCCATCAAGTTTACACCACTGAATTCCCTGGATGCTACTCAGGTCGGATCCTCATCTGCACGAAGGATGTTATCACCAACTTAGAATCTGCAACATTGGGTCTCTGATGAACTGGTTTGAGGATACCGTCAACCCAGCACCATCCCAACCTTGTAGGCTACCTGATAGGCCCACCAGATCAACAACCACCATCTATCATCCAATCAATGTTGAGCGGTGGTCTATAAGCAGACAGAACCAACCGCTATCTTAAACCATTTTGGGAGTTTATCCCTAGAACAAAACAACCAGTCCATACAATATTTTAGTTAGGTCAACTAGGAAGACACGTATGGCCACATACTGAAGTCACAAGGGTACTTACCAAGGGATCCTACCAAAAATCTCTACAACCAACACCATGTAGCAGCAAACCCTCAACATGATGAGGGTGTCTCCTTCGACTACCTTGACCAGGTTCTTCAAACTGGGGCATGCAATATGGCCTTCCGGGGATGAAAACCAACCAAAATGTAGAATTATCCTAACATTTCACCTTATTTAGAATCCTACTAAATGAGTTTTGTGTCAAATAGTGAGTGGGAACATACTCCCATCTACCTTCATCCCGCCTGCGAGTAGACTCATCTGGCAGCAACCAACCAATCCCTCAGTTCAAATCTAGTGGAGTATATTGGGCAGGTATATACCATTACCTAGAGTCATCAAGCCTACTATCATACTCATCTAGCATCATTCAAAGAATCTTTCCAACCAAATACAGTGGAAACCCACAAGCAGGAACATACACCTACCTACACCCACCAAGCCTGCCAACAACCGCATCTTGCAGTACCTAGAGGAGTTAGTCAGAATGTCCCAATGATAAGCAGAGGGAAGACTCAAATCTATTCCTCCACACACAAGTACTTTTAGTATCCACTGGTAAGAAAGGGATGAAAGGATAAGGCACATATACCTACTCTAGATACGGAATGGACGTATATCGCCATTCTAGTCACTGAAGTCACTAGACACATTCTTGAAATGGTGAAAGGGAATATGAAAACTCCTACCTATATCCTAGAAACATTCCAAAATATCATAACAGTTACTACAGTAGTACCTAATGGATGAACACGTGACTCTATCCCCACAAGTGGGGTCTCTCATCAACATTTCACCCCGGTTCAAATACATACCTCTGTTCCCGTCCAGGAGGGTCATGGTGCGCACTCCCCCATATCATACGGACAACCATATCGGGAACATACACTCGTTCCAAATAGAGATAATCAATCTATCCTGATGGACACTCCAAGGTAGGTATATACACCTAACCATGACAACTAATTCTCCCAGTAAGTGGCCCCAACTAGTAGTAATAAGGTGTCTAATAAGTCATTCTATCAAACACAATTGGAAAATCAAAAGCCAATTTGTGATATGGATCTGCTCAATGCTAGAGTTCTTAAATCCCTCAGACATATATCTATTGTAGCTCAAGATACTGTCCTCACATTACCAAATGATGGGAGCAGTAGTAATAATTCTGAAGTTCCTCATCAGACACTTCCTCGTGAAGTCTTGATTCATGATAATTCGGTCAATCTCGAGAGCATATCTCTTGATGAGATCCATGAAAACCCTCCATGTGGCCAGAAGACTAAGAATCAAGAGGATCCAACCCTTACATTAATCCACTATAATGGTCCTCCCAATGATTTCATTCACTGCAAAAGTTCTCTTCACAATAGTGATTCACATTGTCAATAGAATTATCCAACTGACAATGTAGTTATGAGAAATCCCTATTATCTTGAGGCACTTTAAAACACAAGGCCAGTCATGTCTGATGCCTTTTCACTGGTAGGTGAAATCGTTTCTCAATTATAATACAGCCCAAGGCGACAGTCATTCTCTGATCCACCCTTGGGTCATTTATCTTCCAATGTAATAGAGAAACTACATATTGATCATGATGATTCTAATAAAATGGAAGGGAAACACCAAATTTTGTCCAATAGGGTAAAATAGCCTCTAGAAAAATATGAATAGGATATGTTAAACATAAGGAAAAAACTATCTAAATATGAAATACTTGTCATGTTCTGGCCTTTGGATAATCCATGATATAGAATTCCAGAAATATTGGAAGAAGATTGTATGCATGACATCCACCTCAACATGTGGAAAACTTCCCATCACCTAAAATAAAAGACATTACCTTATGAGGATTATCCAAGTCGTGTCAATGAAATAGAAGGGTTACAATTCCAAATTTACTTGGCATATCTCCTAGCTTCCTGACATCCAAAGATCCAAAAGCAATAGGGATCCCTTCAACGTGCATTCCTCAATGCATTAATGAGGTTGTGATGATTGATCACAGATACCTTATCTAGTGTTCATATCAAAGGATAGGGGGCACATAGAGAATTTCATTTCACTACACTCAAAATCTAGCAAAGACTACCAAAAGTAGTCTCATGCAATGTTATTTCCCCAGGCCGACTACAACAAATAGATTCTATTCATGACCAAAGATATGCTCAATGAGAATAGGCCTCAACCAACTTTCACCAAAGTCAAGCCTGAAGAGATCAAGATATTGATATAATTTTCCATCAAGCATCTGATAATATTGATAAGGCCTCCCATTTAAGGAATTTCAACTATTATATTGCACAAATGTCATAAATAGCACAACATTCTTCCGAAATGGGTGATTTAAGTGAGTGTCAAATAATGCACCCAACCCATGTTCAAATAATATTCTGTAAAATCATAAGAGCAGTTGTGATGATATCATCTATAATAGTTCAGGATCCACCCTAGCACATAGGGATGGGGGATTTTTTAACCCAACCCTTAGAGCCAAAAAACAAAGACTGGGGGTTAAGAAAGAGGAACATGAATAGCCCCATCCCTTAGGTTTGGGGGATTTTTCACATCATAAATCCCCTCCTTAGAAAGAATCGGTTTTCTCATGATTAGGGAAAAGGATACAAAATTAATGCATAACTGAATTGTTAAGGTATTCCCTTAATGTTATTATCCACCAAATGGTTCCCAGAGAACCAATAAATAGGAGGAAAAGGTATCATGGAGGACACCGAAGAATGTGATCTCACTGATATACCGACATAATGACATCAATGCATTATGAATCGGTTAATGTTATCAATTTTTCATTAAAGATCCTACAGAACATGAGTCCAATTATAAGGAGTTAGGATAGGAAGTTCCTATTCATGATGGGGTCTATTCTGAAATAAATTAAGGAGGTGTGTGCACTCGAAATCAGAGGATTACCCAAAATTTAGGTATTCCCTCAAATAATCAACCTCTACCTCCTCGAAAAGTACCTAATAAGTGAAAAGGTAAGGTTTATACCATGCCTCACCTTCCCCTTAGAGAAGTTCAATCTCTCTCATTATAGGAGAGGTTTTTTCAATAATAGAAGGAGATGAAGGAGTTGATAAGACACAAGGTATAGTTACTCCAAAGTAGCATTCCTGCCAGATATGCTCCACAAGTAGATCCTCAACTTGCACTTATAGTGGGATCACCTCGAAAAAGAGGGTTTGATGCAATCATTGATTATATAATGAATTCCCTGCATTGCAGGTACATATAGATCTGGGTCAAGTACATCCTTACAGTCCTACCCCTATGGGTTACCCATTACATATACCAGCAGTGCCGCTACTAATAGTCCTTTCAGTCACTGCACCAGTTCAGGATCTAACCCCAACACCTGTTTAGGTCCCAGCTCAGCCAGATTTTTCTTAAATTCTTATGAACTCCATTGAGTCATTGACAATTTGATTGGAGGCTATGGAAGGATGGATCACACTAGTTCATCTGTAAAGGAATGGTTACACCGAATGGGTAAATCTAACTCCTCCCCCACCAAACTTTGAAAATCCTACATTTTTAATTTTTAATATCTCGGGAGATCTAGAGTAGCCCTTGATGTGTTTTGTCTCTCATTGAAATCCCATGATGAGAACTACTAAACAAAAATAGGCAATAAAACTCAGATGCTTCATGCAATCATTTTAGAGACTATCCTTTTCATGGTACACAAGTTTGCAGTCTTGATAAATCACCAGATGGGAAGATCTCTGTCAGAAGTTCCTCTTCTAGTTTAACTCAACACTGTATAAGACAATAGTCTTCGATCTCAAGAACTACAAGCAATGGTAGAATGAAAGAGTCGTGTATTTTATTACTTGTTGGAAAGGATTAACATACTCCTTGAATCTACATATCCCTCAAGAATAGTTGTTCTCCATTTGCGTAGAGAATCTCTATGATGTGTTTCACACACCATTAATCTCTATGAAATACACAGGAGGGTTTTGGGACCTTTCTTCAATTACTCAATAGGTAGAAAATTTCATCATAGAGACTAAATCCAAGTCTCAAATAATTCCATCAACTCCGGGGAGAAGAGAAGAAAAAGTAGAGGTTTCTATAGTTACACATAAGTAGGCCCCTATACCCACTACTACCTCAAAGCCTACACCATACCATATGGCTCCACCTCCCAAGAATCAACAATAATGACCACTTCATTAAGATGATCAAAAAGAAACAATATGGATATAGTTTTAGGATTTTAAAACCAAGTTCTATTCTTTTTGAAATGACCAGGTCCCTGGCTACTTCGTCTCGGCTTTGGAAAACAACTTAGTTCAGTTACCAAAGCCCAATAATACTAAAAAATAAGGATATGAGGACCTCCCAAACTATTTTCCCTTCCATTAAATGTTAGGTAACCCCATCTGGGAATGTTTTTTTTTCAAATACATCATATAAAAGATGGTAGGTTATGGGCAAGTGAAAATGAAAAATTCACCATCCTAGGTAGAATGTGTTACTGCTACCAATCTAGAGGAGTAAGGTGGATGGAAAGAATTAAAAATAAATAATTCACAAAATTTAGGTGATTAGATGTTCAAGAAAACAATCAACCAAACTCATATTATTCTATGAACATAGTTGAAATAACAGACTGTGCTTCCGGCCACTTTCGCTGCAACAAAGCCAACTTCATCAAGATCCCAATCCTATGGGGGCCAATCCTCAAAGAAGTGACATGGATAGAAGGATATAAATAAATAAGAATAATATGTTCTTGTGTCAAGGACAAAGTTTTCCTTTACCTTAGTGGATTTCATGTCAAACATCACAAAAGCATGGGCATCACCCCGCCAAATGGCACAACAAGAGTTGACCTATCATGTATAATCTTCATCAGATGAGGAGTTGATCTTAGGATATGTTAATGTTATTCACTTAATAGATTCATATGATCATGATGTGTCAAAACCCCCTCCACTCAAATTGTACCCCTCCTGGGCTAGAAATGGGAGAAGAGAAATAGTGACCCTCGCGCCCCACCTCCAGTAGGCCCCAAGTAGGTGACTAGCACCGAGGGTATGGTAAACACACAGATGGGAGGCATTACCCTCTAAGAGAATACATGAAAAAGATAGAGATAATATAGACACCAACCAACACCTACTCAGACTACAATATAAAATAAAACCCAAGTAGACATATGTAATGTCAATAAATGACTACTATATCTAAAAAGAAAAATTTCAAGAACCAAAAGGAAGTAAAACGACAGCGACCAAAAAGCCCAAACAACTCCTGAAAAACCTTGAGATATTTGTAACCAACCTGATCTCCAACCTTCTACAACTATCCTGAACAAAAGATTATATATTTAGGGTTAGTAAAACATTATACTCAGTAAGATCCTCATCGGATCCTATCGTTCAAAAGTAAAGAAAGCATGCTAAAGTACGGTGAACAACAAGTGAAACTAACTGATCACCTAAATAGGTATACTATGTTCACAGCCTAACTATAGATAATCTCACCAAGTATCACATACAAGAGAATATAATATAATAAAGAATATCAAGGGTACCCTGCTACCACTTTCTCACTAGTTTGTCACTTTACCCCCAACGTCGCACGTCCTGAGCACCCCTCTCTAAAAAGGCTTTCCCAAAGACACCTAGGAGAAGAACCAAAACATTAACCTTGTGAAAATCACCAGCATAACAACATAACCAAAAGTAACAAGGTAGTTTTGGGGATCCAACGCATCCCATATAATGTGTATCAAACCTTGGGTATTATACCTTAATCCATTATATCCCATACACTGAGTAAGGATCCTCAAGACATCACATCCTATACACGTCATACCTATAGTAGTCCATAGAAAACTATATCCAAAATACATGTGTATGAAATAATCACAATCCATTATATCCCTCTACGCACATATATGGGAAAAACTAAATGTCGTACATACCGGCACATGTAACAATGGGTATTATTTCTTCTTGATTTTCTAGATAATCGGATATATATGATTTTATTGTTTAGTATATCGTTATTTATGGAAATTGGTAAAGAAAATAAAGCCGAGATTAATTGTAAATTGATTGGATAAAGGATTAAAGGGGCATTTCAATGAATACAATTTTTGTTGTTGTTATTTGATGATAATCAAATGAATGCAATTATGCATGTTTAATTGAATCAGTTAATTCAAGATGGAATAAAGAATTGGTTTTACGTTAAATTCAATGCCTTATGGGGACTGAGTTGCCCGTTTTCGTGTGAATTCCAAGTACCTTATGATTTGTATACGTGAGAGCTCGTTGTGTGTGAAGGTTGAATGCCTTGTTTAGGTCTAAGATACTTGTTGCTATGTTTTTTTCATACTACTTGTGTTGTGAAGTGAGTCTAGGATGGATGAGACTAGATGGTTGTTTTGGTATGTTGGGTGGGGAGTCTGAGTGGTTGTGGAAATAGTTGATGTCTAGAGTGGTGATATGAATCGGTTTATGCATATGGGTGTTGGGGAGGACACCATAGGTGATGGAATGGGTTGAAGCTAGGCTTACCTATTAACATAAAAGTTGTGTGCATGTTGAATCTATTTTTTATTTACCTTATTTACTCTCCCCACTGATTGAGGCAGATGGTCTCACTTACCCTCCTTCCAAAAGAGGTGAAGATGTGTAATGTATTCCATAGGCTTTCTTTTTTTAGATTATTGAGGATGGATGGGTCTATACTTCTGCTATAGGTGGAAAAGACTCAAAGGGTAGTTCATCTACTCACCATGTTGATCCCCTTGGGTTTGGTAGCCTAGAATTTTTTTCTTAGAATACCTGGAAATATGGAAAGTGGTAAGGTTGTTAAATAAATGAATAAATGATGTTTAGACCATGGGTTTGGGTCTTGCTGGGATGCAATGTTGAGGTTATAATTCTGAGAAGTTGTGGACTCAGTTTGGTTATGACTGGAGGGTATAGAGCTTTGTTGTGATGCTAATGAAATGTAATATAGAAAATGATAATGGTTAATTAATTAATTAACATAAAGTGAAAATGATAAAAATGTAAAATGTAACTTAATGTAGATCTTTAAATGGATATGTGCTAATAGAATATCTAGTCTTAGTAGTGGCATCTAGGAGTCTGAGATATGTTATTTGCATTTGAGTATAAGAATATGTCATGTCCATAGTGTGGTTGTGAGCTATATTATATCATGTACTTTTGTGTTTCTATAGGCTACCCCACCCTATCGATTAGTGGAACTGACACCCCAGGGATTCTGATCCTTGGGGGGTGTTTTCCCAAACATCCCGATTGGAGGATGGATGGCTGAATACCCCCTTTGGCCTCGTTCTCTTCTCTTGGAAGTTACTGTTGGGTGGAGAGTGATGGCAAGAGGGGGGGGGGTGAATTGCATTTTAAAAAATAATTAACAATTTAAAAACAAAGTTAAAAGTGCAGCGGAAATAAAAGGGGCAAGACACAAAACTTGATAACGGAGTTCGGCTTAAACCAAAGCCTACGTCTCCGCTCCCAACTCAACCGTTGAGAGATTTACTACCGCTTTCTTTTCAATGGTTTTAGCAAGAAACCCACTAGACTTTAAGGTAGTCTAGAACCTATTACAGCTTGCTTTTAATGGTTGAGCAAGAACCCACTAGCCTTCTTACAGGTGAAGGCTAGCTCACCTATGACACAAGCCTTTTAAAGGGAAGGCTTGACTAACCTCTTCACACCTTGAAGGTGGTGTGAAAACCCAAACAAAGAGAGGATGAGAGAAAGAGGGGTTTGTAGGCACAAACCCAAATTGATGCTCAAAATGATAAAACAAGAAAAACCGTAAGAGGAGAAGCCTTGGGCGCCAATGGATTGATTGGAGTTGATGAAGAGTGCTCCCAAGCTTCTATGGTGGTGCTCCTTGGTTGTGGAAGTGAGTTGGAGCAATTGGGGATTCTTGAAGGAATGCGCCGGAGGTTTGCCAAATGATCGAACAATGTTCTCATGGGCTACCGTACGTTACCGGGGCTTCCTAGTCCTTTATTTATAGAGGGGGAACCCTCAAATGGCCTTTGGGGGGCTTCGGAGCCGTTGGAGAGGCCTTCGGAGCCGTTGGGAGTCAAGTGGAAAAGTATGGTCAAAGCCCAACGGCTAGTTTGACTGGCTCCACCGGCTGACCGGTGCTTGGCCACCGGTTGTCCGGTGCTTTGGAAATGGGAGAGGTTTTCTGCCCAGGCTCCACCGGCTGGCCGGTGAGGATGGCACCGGTTGGCCGGTGAGGAGACAGTAGCTGACCCTTCTGTCTGGGTTCCACCGGCTGGCCGGTGATGGGACACCGGTTGGCCAGTGGTCTGGACAGAAAGGATGCCTTCTATCCAGGCTCCATCGGCTGGCCAGTGGTCATCCACCGGTTGGCCGGTGGACTGAAAATCAGTCCACTATCAGTCCTTCTTGGCCCAATTCCTTGGAAACCTTTTTCCTATCAACAAAAACACTTAAAACAAGATTAGATAAGAAAGAGAGTGATTGTGATCATGAAAATTAAACCACGAGGGGTACGAGAGGTACAACAATCTCCCCCTATTTTGATGATCACAATCACCAAAACAAGCAATGTAAAAGACTGAAATGAAAGGCATGCTTTAAAGGATAAATTGAAATGTAAATCATGAGAGAAAGATTTCTCCCGCAATCAACCAAGAATTTCTCCCCCTTTGTGATTATCAAAATAGCACGGGGCATAAAACTTGATTGAGGGAAACTTTGAAAAACAAGATAGAGTTTTTAAATCAATTGAAATTTTTGAAATTTGAATTGAAAGTTTTGAATTGAAAGTTTTGAATTGAAGGTTTTGAAAAGAAAGTTTTGAATTGAAAGTTTTGAATTGAAAGTTTTGAAAATAAAGCAAAAAGGCTTAAACAATCCTAACTCCCCCTAAATAAAAACAACAAATCACCGGGGAGAGGATTTTAGAACCGAGACAAATTTTGGTCCGGTGAGACTCGCTAAAAGGGATTTTTCAATCCATACTTGTCTAGTGGAGGGTCTTCTCCTATAAAATTCATCATTAAAGGAAATAGTTTTGGGCCTTCCATACCGGGCATTTTTGCAATTGCACTCATAAATTAAGTGCCCGGGTTTTTTACAATAGTTTCAAAATTTATATTGGGAGCTCCCCCTTACAAAAATAGTTGGAGCATGGGAAGAGGAAGCTTGCTTGGAATATCCAAGCCCTTGGGTGGTTCTAGATTTGCATTGGGAACCAAGGAGCTTCGAAAGGTTATGTTCACCTTCGGTGAACTTAGCTAGGGATTCCCTTAAATCCTTGATTGTTGATTCCATAGAATCAACATCGGGAAGGTTTTGGATCTTGAGGGACAACTCCTCCTTTTCTTTGAGAAGTTGTTCCTTTTCGGAAGAAAGTTTTTTGAAATTCTTTTTTAAAGCAACAAATTTGGAAGAAAGTTCGTGAAAACCTTCCTCCAATTGATCTCTAGCATGTTGGAGATCCTCGTAAGATAAATGATTGAGAGAATTTGAAGAACAAGAGGATGAAGAGTCGAAAGAGGTTACCTCATGAAATGCCATTAGACATTTTTTACCGTCGTCACTTGAGGAGGAGGAGGAGGAGGAGGATATGGAGCTATCACTCCATGTGGCCTTGAATTCCTTCTTCTTTTCCTTTTGCTTGGCCTTTTTCTTGTTGAGTGGACAATCAGGCTTGTAATGGCCTTTCTTGCCACACCCGTAGCATGTTACCTCGGGCTCGGATTTTTCGTTGGATTGAGCCTTGCGGGATTTCTTCTTCTTGTGCTTCTTCATGAATTTGTGCATCTTCCGGGCAAGGTTCTCCATTTCTGAATCGCCACTTGAAGAGGAAGAAGATGAGGAGGAGGAGCTTTCTTCTTTTTGAACTTTGAAGGCGATGTTCTTTGGAACTTTGATCGGTTTGCCTTCCTTTTCAGCTTGCCTCCTCATGGTGATCTCGTAGGTCATGAGGGATCTGATGAGCTCTTCGACCGGCATGTTCTTGATGTCTTTTGCTTCTTGGATTGTCGTGACTTTCGGTGCCCATGTGCTTGGTAGGATCCAAAGGATCTTCTTGACCATCATTTCTGCAGAAACATCATCTCCAAGAGATTTTCTTCCATTGCAAACGTCAGTAAAACGAGTAAACATATCAGTAATATTTTCAGATGGATGCATGGTAAAAGACTCAAAATCTTGACAGTACATGTCTAATCGAGTATCCTTGACTTTGTTGGTCCCCTCATGGGTAACCTCCAGAAGTTTCCAGATTTCATGTGATGAGGTGCATGTGGAAACTCGATTGAATTCATTACGATCAAGGCCGCAATGAAGAGCGTTCATGGCTTTGCCATCAAGCTCGAAATTTTTAATATCGGCTTGGGTCCATTTGGATTCATCGGGAGAAGAGATATAGTAACCATGCATGACAATTTTATAAATAGGATAACCTATACTTCTAAGAAAAGTTGTCATGCGGGTTTTCCAATAAGTATAGTCGGTTCCATCAAAAAATTGAGCACGACCCAAAGAATAGCCTTCGGGGGCGAAAGAAGTTGAAGCCATCACAAAGGATCTTGAATTTGAAACCGGTTAGGGTATTACTCAAACCTCCCTTTGATACCAATTGTTGGGTGGAGAGTGATGTCAAGAGGGGGGGTGAATTTCCTTTTAAAAAATAAATAACAATATAAAAACAAAGTTAAAAGTGCTGCGGAAATAAAAGAGGCAAGACACAAAACTTGATAACGGAGTTTGGCTTAAACCAAAGCCTACGTCTCCGCTCCCAACTCAACCATTGAGATATTTACTACTGCTTGCTTTTCAATGGTTTTAGCAAGAAACCCACTAGACTTTAAGGTAGTCTAGAACCTATTACAGCTTGCTTTTAATGGTTGAGCAAGAACCCACTAGCCTTCTTACAGGTGAAGGCTAGCTCACCTATGACACAAGCCTTTTAAAGGGAAGGCTTGACTAACCTCTTCACACCTTGAAGGTGGTGTGAAAACCCAAACAAATAGAGGATGAGAGAAAGAGGGGTTTGTAGGCACAAACCCAAATTGATGCTCAAAATGATAAAACAAGAAAAACCGTAAGAGGAGAAGCCTTGGGCGCCAATGGATTGATTGGAGTTGATGAAGAGCGCTCCCAAGCTTCTATGGTGGTGCTCCTTGGTTGTGGAAGTGAGTTGGAGAAATTGGGGATTCTTGAAGGAATGCGCCGGAGGTTCGCCAAATGATCGAACAATATTCCCGTGGGCTACCGTACGTTACCGGGGCTTCCTAGTCCTTTATTTATAGAGGGGGGACCCTCAAATGGCCTTTGGGGGGCTTCGGAGCCGTTGGTGAGACCTTTGAAGCCGTTGGGAGTCAAGTGGACAAGTCTGGTCAAAGCCCAACGGCTAGTTTGACTGGCTCCACCGGCTGACCGGTGCTTGGCCACCGGTTGGCCGGTGCTTTGGAAATGGGAGAGGTTTTCTGCCCAGGCTCCACCGGCTGGCCGGTGAGGAGGCCACCGGTTGGCCGGTGAGGAGACAGTAGCTGACCCTTCTGTCTGGGTTCCACCGGCTGGCCGGTGATGGGACACCGGTTGGCCGGTGGTCTGGACAGAAAGGATTCCTTCTGTCCAGGCTCTATCGGCTGGCCGGTGGTCATCCACCGGTTGGCCGGTGGACTGAAAATCAGTCCACTTTCAGTCCTTCTTGGCCCAATTCCTTGGAAACCTTTTGCCTATCAACAAAAACACTTAAAACAAGATTAGATAAAAAAGAGAGTGATTGTGATCATGAAAATTAAACCACGAGGGGTACGAGAGGTACAACAATCTCCCCCTATTTTGATGATCACAATCACCAAAACAAGCAATGTAAAAGACTGAAATGAAAGGCATTCTTTAAAGGATAAATTGAAATGTAAATCATGAGAGAAATATTTCTCCCGCAATCAACCAAGAATTTCTCCCCCTTTGTGATTATCAAAATAGCACGGGGCATAAAACTTGATTGAGGGAAACGTTGAAAAACAAGATAGAGTTTTTAAATCAATTGAAATTTTTGAAATTTGAATTGAAAGTTATGAATTGAAAGTTTTGAATTGAAGGTTTTGAAAAGAAAGTTTTGAATTGAAAGTTTTGAATTGAAAGTTTTGAAAATAAAGCAAAAAGGCTTAAACAATCCTAACTCCCCCTAAATAAAAACAACAAATCACTAGGGAGAGGATTTTAGAACCGAGACAAATTTTGGTCCGGTGAGACTTGCTAAAAGGGATTTTTCAATCCATACTTGTCTAGTGGCGGGTCTTCTCCTATAAAATTCATCATTAAAGGAAATAGTTTTGGGCCTTCCATACCGGGCATTTTTGCAATTGCACTCATAAATTAAGTGCCTGAGTTTTTTACAATAGTTGCAAAATTTATATTGGGAGCTCCCCCTTACAAAAATAGTTGGAGCATGGGAAGAGGAAGCTTGCTTGGAATATCCAAGCCCTTGGGTGGTTCTAGATATGCATTGGGAACCAAGGAGCTTCGAAAGGTTACGTTCACCTTCGGTGAACTTAGATAGGGATTCCCTTAAATCCTTGATTGTTGATTCCATAGAATCAACATCGAGAAGGTTTCGGATCTTGAGGGACAACTCCTCCTTTTCTTTGAGAAGTTGTTCCTTTTCGGAAGAAAGTTTTTTGAAATTCTTTTTTAAAGCAACAAATTTGGAAGAAAGTTCGTGAAAACCTTCCTCCAATTGATCTCTAGCATGTTAGAGATCCTCGTAAGATAAATGATTGAGAGAATTTGAAGAACAAGAGGATGAAGAGTCGGAAGAGGTTACCTCATGAAATTCCATTAGACATTTTTTACCGTCGTCACTTGAGGAGGAGGAGGAGGAGGATGTGGAGCTATCACTCCATGTGGCCTTGAATGCCTTCTTCTTTTCCTTTTGCTTGGCCGTTTTCTTGTTGAGTGGACAATCGGGCTTGTAATGGCCTTTCTTGCCACACCCGTAGCATGTTACCTCAGGCTCGGATTTTTCGTTGGATTGAGCCTTGTGGGATTTCTTCTTCTTGTGATTCTTCATGAATTTGTGCATCTTGCGGGCAAGGTTCTCCATTTCTGAATCGCCGCTTGAAGAGGAAGAATATGAGGAGGAGGAGCTTTCTTCTTTTTGAACTTTGAAGGCGATGTTCTTTGGAACTTTGATCGGTTTGCCTTCCTTTTCAGCTTGCCTTCTCATGGTGATCTCGTAGGTCATGAGGGATCCGATGAGCTCTTCGACCGGCATTTTCTTGATGTCTTTTGCTTCTTGGATTGTCATGACTCTCGGTGCCCATGTGCTTGGTAGGATCCAAAGGATCTTCTTGACCATCATTTCTGCAGAAACATCATCTCCAAGAGATTTTCTTCCATTGCAAACGTCAGTAAAATGAGTAAACATATCAGTAATATTTTCAGATGGATGCATGGTAAAAGACTCAAAATCTTGACAGTACATGTCCAATCGAGTATCCTTGACTTTGTTGGTCTCCTCATGGGTAACCTCCAGAAGTTTCCAGATTTCATGTGATGAGGTGCATGTGGAAACTCGATTGAATTCATTAAGATCAAGGCCGCAATGAAGAGAATTCATGGCTTTTCCATCAAGCTCGAAATTTTTAATATCGGCTTGGGTCCATTTGTATTCATCGGGAGAAGAGAGAGAGTAACCATGCATGACAATTTTATAAATAGGATAACCTATACTTCTAAGAAAAGTGGTCATGCGGGTTTTCCAATAAGTATAGTCGGTTCCATCAAAAAATGGAGCACGACCCAAAGAATAGCCTTCGGGGGCGAAAGAAGTTGAAGCCATCACAAAGGATCTTGAATTTGAAACCGGTTAGGGTATTACTCAAACCTCCCTTTGATACCAACTGTTGGGTGGAGAGTGATGGAAAGAGGGGGGGGTGAATTGCCTTTTAAAAAATAATTAACAATTTAAAAACAAAGTTAAAAGTGCAGCAGAAATAAAAGAGGCAAGACACAAAACTTGATAACGGAGTTCGTCTTAAACCAAAGCCTACGTCTCCGCTCCCAACTCAACCGTTGAGAGATTTACTACAGCTTGCTTTTCAATGGTTTTAGCAAGAAACCCACTAGACTTTAAGGTAGTCTAGAACCTATTACAGCTTGCTTTTAATGGTTGAGCAAGAACCCACTAGCCTTCTTACAGGTGAAGGCTAGCTCACCTATGACACAAGCCTTTTAAAGGGAAGGCTTGACTAACCTCTTCACACCTTGAAGGTGGTGTGAAAACCCAAACAAAGAGAGGATGAGAGAAAGAGGGGTTTGTAGGCACAAACCCAAATTGATGCTCAAAATGATAAAACAAGAAAAACCGTAAGAGGAGAAGCCTTGGGTGCCAATGGATTGATTGGAGTTGATGAAGAGCGCTCCCAAGCTTCTATGGTGGTGCTCCTTGGTTGTGGAAGTGAGTTGGAGAAATTGGGGATTCTTGAAGGAATGCGCCGGAGGTTCGCCAAATGATCGAACAATGTTCCCATGGGCTACCGTACGTTACCGGGGCTTCCTAGTCCTTTATTTATAGAGGGGGAACCCTCAAATGGCCTTTGGGGGGCTTCGGAGCCGTTGGAGAGGCCTTCGGAGCCGTTGGGAGTCAAGTTGACAAGTCTGGTCAAAGCCCAACGGCTAGTTTGACTGGATCCACCAGCTGACCGGTGATTGGCCACCGGTTGGCCGGTGATTTGGAAATGGGAGAGGTTTTCTGCCCAGGCTCCACCGGCTGGCCGGTGAGGAGGCCACCGGTTGGCCGGTGAGGAGACAGTAGCTGACCCTTCTGTCTGGGTTCCACCGGCTGGCCGGTGATGGGACACCGGTTGGCCGGTGGTCTGGACAGAAAGGATGCCTTCTGTCCATGCTCCATCGGCTGGCCAGTGGTCATCCACCGGTTGGCCGGTGGACTGAAAATCAGTCCACTTTCAGTCCTTCTTGGCCCAATTCCTTGGCAACCTTTTGCCAATCAACAAAAACACTTAAAACAAGATTAGATAAAAAAGAGAGTTATTGTGATCATGAAAATTAAACCACGAGGGGTACGAGAGGTACAACAGTTACTTGTGCTGGTATTAATGGTGGTTAGTTTTTCCTATATGTGTATAGAGAGATGTAATGGATTTTGGTTATTTCACACACATGTATTCTGGATATAGTTTCTTATGGACTACTATAGGTATAACATGTATAGGTTGTGATGTATTGGGGATCCTTACTCTATGTATGGTTTGTAATGTCTTGAGGTATAATACATGATGTTTGATACACGTTATAAATTTCATTTTGTGGTGCTTCAACCATGTTTCTTCAATCTATCCTTTTTAGAGAGAAATTCTCAAGACATGCAACATTGGGGAAGAGCAGCAAACTAGTGGGAAAGTGGTAGTGGGGTACTCTTGATATTATATAATATATTATATTCTCTAATATTAAATACTTTTTTAGAGTATCCATGGTGAGATTGGGAACTTAGTATACCTATATAGGTGATGAGTAAGTTTCACTTATTGTTCATTGTGCTTTAGCATGCTTTCTTTACTTTTGCATGAGGGGCTCCGAGCAGAATCCTATTGAGTATACTGTTATACTCACCCTAAGTATATAAACTATTTTTTAAGTTAGTTGAAGTAGGTTGGAGATTAGGTTGGTTAATACTAGCTCAGGGTTTTACAGGAGTTGTTCGGGCTTTGTAGTCTCTTTCATTTTACTTCTTTTTGGTACTTGAAATTTTACTTTTTAGTTGTAATAGTCTTTGCGTGACATTAATATGTGTACTTGGGTTTTATTTTATATTTTTGTCTGAGCAGGAGTTTTTTGGTTACTATAACATCTCTCTCTTTATCATGTGTTCTCTTAGAAGGTAATGCATTTCATCTGTGTGTTTACCATACTCTCAGTTCTAGTCACCAACTTGAGGCCTACATGAGGTGGGATGTGGGGGGTCACTATCTCTATTCTCCCATTTCCAGACCAGGAGGGGTACACTTTTAGGGGAGGGGGCTATTATAGAGTGTTATCATAGGCTCTTTTTGAGGGATAGGATAGATTTTGGAGTTAGGCAAGGGTGAGGTTTCATGGGTTGGAAGGGTAATGGTGTCAGCTATGTTTACCGAGCATTATAAACTCGGAAGGCAAGCTGAGACATATATATTTAGGGATCCCTATGATCTAATTCACGGACCTACAAGCTTATAATGGCTACCAAATGAGATAATACATATTATAGGGTATAGACCTAGTAAAAAATCATGCATAATTTTTCTTTGTGCCTATTTTTGTATGGGTATACATTGGGATAGGTTAACCTAAAATTAATAAAAAAATAATTAATTAATGTTAAAGTCTTCCATATTCTATTTTTAGGAGCTCTAATTTTTTTTCCTTTTGTAGGTATGGATTTAGGTCAAAGTCCTTGTTAGGTTCGTGCAGAAGATGTTCAGTAGGTTGCACCTTCATTTCTCTGCTGAGTACAGGTTGACAACGATGACACTTGGAGGAGGAAACTCTAAGAGTTTCAGTGCCAGAGTCTAAATAAGTATGAGGGATTTGTTTCATATGCAGTCATAGAAGTCTGGTTGGAGGAGGTTGAGATAGATTTTATTTTGATCTGTGCTCCGAAATAGCATTAGGTATCATTGGTTATGACGATGCTATGAGGGGAATAGATGCAGTGGTGGTTCTTGTTCCTTGGGGATCATGATGACTTGGTAGTCTTATTGGATAAGTTCCAAGAGAAATTCAAAGCTGAGTTTCTTTATTCGACCATGAAGGCATCTAGTCTCTAAGAGCTTATTACCCTTTGGTAGGGGAGCTCTAATGTGTGAGATTTTGGGATCCATTTTTGGAACCTTCGGTGATATGATTCGGACCTGTTGTCGGATGAGGAGGCTAGGGTGAGGCATTTCAAGGAGGCTTTGAATCTATAGATCTAGTGTTAGGTCACCCTATTTATGCTAAGGACATATATCAAGGTGATGGTGAGGGAATAGGTCATCGATAGGATGTTATAAAGAACTGTATCCTCATGAGAGTGGAGTTGTCAAGATTCCACACGAAGCAGAGCTATGTTCTGGGGTTCCTGGTATTCAGGGTATAAGTGTTTCTGTTCAGCAGGGGGTATGTCCCGACCCTCAATAACTCATTTCCCAAATGGAAATAGCTCTGGAGCCTATGATAAGGGATCGGGTGCTTATTTTTCTTGTGGAGGTTTAGGTCATTAGTGGCATGAGTTCCCGACCATTATGATTAGTCAGTGTGTGACGGGTGTTTCACTCCAGGTTCCTCCATTGAGGCAATTATAATCGAGTCAACATTAGCATGTTGCACCAGCTTTGGATCAATATAGAGTATATGGGTAGGTAGAGGATATCCCCAGGATACTCCACATCCTCAAATAGTAGAGTGCGGCCATGGAGGTGTTTGTTAGTATGGTTAGAGAGTACGTGGAGAAGGTCGGGGTCAGCTTCATGTGTTAGTATTTCTAGTGCCAGGAAATCCAAACGTCATTCGAGGTACCATTTTCTTGTTTTATAATTGGGTGAATACCTTGTTTTATTTATGAGAAACACTCTCTTCATATAACCTACCATTTTCCATGACTTAGTACTTGACGTAGATAGGCTTCTATTGCCCTTGGCATTGACTATGCTAGTTGGTGGTTGAGATGACTTGTTCGATGTATGTAGAGACTGTGATATAGTGATAGGGCAGCACCACTCTTGGGGAGATTTACTATGTTTAAAAATACAACCATATGATGTCATCCTTGATATGGAATGGTTTTATTAGGTGTAGTCTATCATGGATTTCTTCCTGAGGTATGTGGTTTTCTTCGATGCTGATAGAGATCCAGCAGTGCTTTTCAATGAGAAATACCCTCGGATGGGTCATAGGTGTGTTCTTTCCTTATCATCATTGATGGATGAGGTGATATTGAGTTCATTGGAGGTTTAGTAGTCAGTGTTTTCCAGGGTCATGGAAGAGTGCCATGATGCCTTTCCAGGAAAACTTGTAGCATTACCCCCTTGACGAGAGATCAAGTTTGGGGTCAAGCTACAGCTAGGAGTGTCTCATATCTCGATGTCTCCGTATTTTATGGAACCTTCTTAGTTTCAAGAGCTACAAATAAATCTCTATGGTCTGTTACAGTGCTCTTTCATTTTTCCAAGCATGTCACCATGGGATGCACCAGTTTTTTCTGTGAAGAAGGCTGACAGCAGTTTGCGGTTGTGTGTCGATTATCATTACTTAAACTAAGTGATAATGAAGAACAACATTCCTATTTCACAAATTAATTATTTTTTTGATAAAATTAAGGGTGAAAGTTGGTTATCAAAGATAAATTTATGGTTAGGATATCATCAAATGCATGTGAAGGGTGACGATATCATGAAGACTTATTTCTATTGTCATCATGGGCATTACAAGTTCATTGTGATGTCGTTCGATGTGATGAATGCTCTAGATATGTTCATGGGATTAATGAATGTTGTGTTCCATGAGTTCTTGTATAAGTTTATAGTGGTATTAATCTATGAAATCCTTATTTAATCTACACCTGAGGAGGAGCATGTAGAACATCTACATGTTGTTTTGGGAGTTCTTCATCAACAACAGCTCTTTAGGAAGTTTTGGAAGTGCGATTTTTGGGCTCGATAAGTCTATTTCTTGGAAACTGTTGTATCCCAGAAAGGAGTAGTTGTGGATATATCAACAACTGAAGCATTTGTATCTTGGGAATCCCCTAATACATTGGTAGAGTTGAGAAGTTTTCTTGGTCTCTCAAGCTATTATAGGAGGTTCATAGCTGATTTCTCTTAGGTTGCGACTACTCTGATAGCATTTACCAGGAAGGATCAGGCATTAATGGGGACTTATCAGTTTTAGGTAGCTTTCATGTATTTGAAAGAGATTTTTTTCAGTGCTATGGTTTTTTTCTACCAGGAGAACGAGTTCAGATTGAGATTTTATGTGATTCTTCGTGTATGGGGTTAAGTTGTGTATTTATGTAGTAGAGATTAGTTATTTCTTATAGGTCTTGGTAGTTTATCCCCCATTAATGTAACTATGTCACCCATGATCTCGAGTTTGTGGCAGTGGTGTTTTCCTTGAAGTTTTGGATACATTACCTCATTGGAGATCTTTTTTTGGTTTGCACTGATCATTAGAGCCTGAGGTACGTTTTCTCCCAGCATTACTTGAACTTGTGATAGTGTTGGTGGATGGAGTTCTTATAGGATTACGACTTAAAATTTTCATATACACCTAGAAAGGGGAATTTTGTGCTTGATGTATTGATCACGAAGTCATGTAGTGATGTAGTGCATGAATCTAGTGATTCCTAGAGGGTTATAGAATATCTTTTAGTGTTGTATCTTGATATGGGAGAAGCTAGGGGCAGAGGTTGTATTTTTTATTTGATTGTGAAATAATCCTTGGTGTAGTAGGTAGAATATTCCCAGTTATGGGATCTTGAGTTGGAGGTCTGGAGAGATCGAGTTGTTTATAGTGAGTCCCGTGATAGTTGTTCTGAGGATGAACAACACCAGGTGTTGTTTTAGGGAAGGCCTTTCATTACTTTGTTTCCATATGAGATGGTTCTCATAGAGTTCCATATTTCACACTTAGTGTTACATCCTGGTGTTACAACGATGTACCGATATTTGAGGAGTTAGTTTTGTTGGCTTGGGTTGAAGCATGCGGTTGTAGAGTTTGTGTCTCAATATTTGATCTTCTAGAAGGTGAAGGTCAAGCACTATGTTCCCAGTGGTTTGATCCAACTGTTATATGTTCCTTAGTGTAAGTCAGGGGACATATGGATGGACTTTTTTAAAATTTTACCTTGATATAAGGTAGGCTATGATTCTATATGGGTGATAGGGGATCATTTGATGAAATCATCCCACTTCATAGAAATCAAGGAGTTAAGCTCAGTGGAGGTTTTGTCGAGGCAATATCCGGAGGAGGTGGTAAGGCTCTATGGAGTAACAAGGATGATTATTTCCAATATAGATCCTCGTTTTACCTCTAGGGTGTGGATAGGTCTATAGAACTATTTTGGTTATCAACTATGCCTTAGCACTGCTTTTCATATATAGATGAACGATTAGATAGAACAGACCATCCAGACTCTTGAAGACATGTTGTGCTCTTGTGTCCTATATTTTGGAGGTTAAAGGATGAGGCACCTTCCCTGGGTAGAATTCACTTAAAAAATTGTACTCATTCCTCCATAAGTATGGAAATGTTTGAATCATTGTATGGATGAACTTTTAGTTCTCCATTGTGCTGGAATGGGGTTGGATATTTAGCCATTCATGGGCCGGAATTGGTACATTACAAGATATATATGGTTCAGGTGATTCGCGTGAGGATGAAAGTAATACAGGATCATCATAAATCATATGTGGATCATAGGAGGATACATCTAGAGTTTGACATTGGGGATTATGTGTTTCTGAAGGTGACTCCCCATCGTGGGCAGTGTAGGTTTGGTTGTGGTAGTAAGATTTCTCTCTAGAATGTTGGGCCTTTCAAGGTGTTGTCTCATGTTGGATTCATGGTATATCGGGAAACACTTCCCCCACAAATGATCCGGATACACAATGTGTTTCGCATCTCGCAGCTTCTTCGTTACCTTCATGATGACTCTCACATCATTGATTGGGGTGATATCAATGTTGATGATGATTCTACCTTTAAGGAGCGGACTATAGATATCCCGGAATGAGGGGAAGGTGTTGTGAAGGAGTGTTATCCCCTTGGTTCGTGTCTTGTGGTGGAAAATTGGTGTGGATGAGAGTACTTGGGAATGTGAGTTGCAGACATGTGCTTAGTACCCCAAGGTGTTTGATGTTTAGCTCTTCTCTTGTAACATTGTTTGTTTGGTAGTTGTAGACCCTTTATATTTATGATACGTATCTCCCTTGTTTCTTGTGGTGGATTTATCTCTTTTGAGAGTTATCTTCTCTAGAATATTGTTTAGGAGTTGGTTGTGGTTTCATGATATTCCTTTTATAAAGCGGATGAGATTATGTCGTGGCAAGATATTTGATAGGTATCTCACAGGGTGTTTGTTAGAACCCTTTTTTCTATTTCCTCTTTGGGTTATTTTTGGATTCTCATGGAGATAATAGTTTGAGAGGTATATAATATAATGGCTCAGACCTCTCTGGTCCATTCCTTTTAGAAAATCATGTGTTTGAGGTGTTCTGGGAGGTCAAGATGACTTATTTCAACACTTTTCCAAAATTTCTAGTTTTGTGAATACTATTTTCAGAATGGTGAGTCATCCAATGGTAGGTTGAAAAGTGTTTCTAGAATGGTGATTCATCCAATGGTAGGTTGAACAATGTTTCCAGAACATTGATTCATCCAATGGTAGGTTGAATAGTGTTCCCAAAATAGTGAGACATCCAATCCTAGGTATAATAGTGTTTCCAAAATGGTGAGTCGTCCAATGGTAGGTTGAAAAGTGTTTCCCGAACAGTGAGTCATCCAACATTAGGTTGAACAATGTTTCCAAAATTTTGAGTCATCCAACGGTAGGTTAAATAGTGTTTCCAAAATGGTGATTCATCCAGCAGTAGGTTGAAAAATGTTTCTAGAACGGCGAGTCATCCAACAGTAGGTTGAACAGTGTTTCAAAAATGGTGACTCATCCAAAGGTAGATTGAACAGTGTTTCCAGATTGATGATTCATCCAACTTTAGGTTGAGAATTGTTTCTATAATGGTGATTCATCCAATGGTTGGTTGAACAATGTTTTTAGAATGGTGATTCATCCAATTGTTGGTTGAACAGTGTTTCCAGAACAGTGATTCGTCCAATGGTAGGTTAGAAAGTGTTTCTAGAATGGAGAGTCTTCCAATGGTAGGTTGAACAATGTTTACAAAATAGTTATACAATACTGTTGAGTCATCCAATAGTACATGGAATATTGTTTCCATGGTGGTGAGTTAGGACCGATGAGCCATCCAATGGTGGGTTGTGAACAGTGTTTCCAACTTCCTACAGTTTCACCCCTTTGATGTTATGTTTGATTTAAAATGCATTAAAAGACTTTTTTTAAGGGATTTAAGGCCGATTCAAAGCCCATAAATCCTATATAAATTTTCATAAGGTTCTGGTTGCATTTACTTCATCAAAACGTGTAATCTTGACCAGATCCACCTTTAATGGAAAATCTAAACCGCTGCTCTGTTTGGATTTTCAAAATGGTTGAGATACCTTCCACCATTGTTCTTCCTTCTTCTTTTTTCCTTAGTAAGAGATTCCCAGAGTTCTTCCTCTCATAGGAGTCGTGAAATTGAATTACAATCCTTAGATCATGTCCCCCTTAGAGTTTTCCTACTGCATATGCATGACCTATTGTGGTGAAACCAGGAAGTGTTTGATCCTTGTTCAATATAAGGTATGTTTTACCTATTTTGTTCTATATTCCTTGATCTATTTCCTCTTGTTTATATTTTCTATGTGATGGTATGTGATATCTATGTTTTTAATGTTTCTTTATCAATTTTTTACTGGTGTGGTGGTGTCACGACATCCTTGGGTGGATGTATTCATTACGAGAGAGGTTATCATGATCTGTTGTGTGGTTTGTTCTTGTGAGAATAACATCGATGACCTTTTGAGGTAGGGGATTCATTTATTATATATTTTATTTATGGGAAATAATAGAGTAAGAATGATTTATCCCATTTTATCACAATTAAATTTCCATAATAAATATTAGAACCAGATAAAAGAATTAGTATCAATTGCTTAGTGAAGTTATTGCCTCTTTATTTTCTAGATAGTGTGATATCTATGATTTTCTTTTTTATCATTTAATTCTTGAGGGAAATTTTTATAGAATTTAAAGCATGTATTAATTATAAATTGATTGGCTAAAGGATTAAAGAGGCATGTTAATAAATCTAGTTTTTGTTGTTGTGATTTGATGATAATCAAATAAATGTAGTTATGCATGTTTTATTGAATCAGTTAATTAAAGATGGAATAAAGAACTTTTTTGTGTTAAATGTAATTCCTTATGGGGTATGAGTTACCTGATTTCTTGTAAAGTCCAAGTACCTTATTCTTTGAAGCTATGAGAGATCATTGTGTGTGAAGGTTGAATGCCTTGTTTAGGACCAAGAGCCAGGTTTCTATGTCTGTTTCATACTACTTCAATTGTGAAGTGATTCTAGGATAGATGAGCTTGAATGACTATTTTGGTATGTGGGGAGGAGAGTCCTAGAGGTTATTCCAGTAGTTTAAATCTAGATTGGGGAGATGAATCCGTTTTTTCATATGGGTGTTGGGGAGGACACAAGATGAGATGGAATGGGTTGAAGATGGGCTTACCCATTAATATGAAAGTTGGATGCCTATTGAATCTATTATTTTTTTACCGAATTTACTCTCCCCACTACATGAGGCATATGGTATCTCTTACCCTCTTTCAAAAGAGGCGAATACGTGTGGATTATTCCATGTTCTTTCCGTGTTTATCTTCTCGAGGATGGATGGGTCTACACTCCTTCTATAGGTGGAAAATACTCGGAGGGTAGTTCATCTACTCACTATGTTGATCCCCTTGTGTTTAGTATCTTAGAATGATTTCTTATAATACCTATAAATATATAAAGGGGTAAGGTTGTTATATAAATAATTAAATTATGTTTAACCCATGGGGTTGGGGTTGCTGGGATGCGATGCTGAGGTTATAATTCTGAGAAGTTATGGACTCAGTTTGGTTATTCCATAAGGGCATGGAGCTTTGATATGATGATAATGAAATGTAATGTATAAATTTATAATGGTTAATTCAAGGTTAATTAATTAATTAACCTAAACCTCAACTGATAAAAATGGATAAAGTAACTTAATTTAGCTCTTTAAATGGTTATGTGTTTATAAAATATCTAGTCTTGGTAGTGGTATTTTGGAGTCTGAGAGATGTTAGATTTAGTTGAGTTTAATACTAGTTCATTCCCCTAGTGTGGTTTTTAGATATAGTATAGAATGTATTTTTGTGTTTCTATATGATAAACCACTCTATCAGTTAGGGAAACTAACACCTTGGGGATTCTGAGCCCTAGGGGTGTTTTCCCCAACATCCCAGTGGGAGAATGGATGGATGACTACCCCTTTTGGCCTTTCCCTCTTATCTTGTTAGTTACATGTGATGGTATGAAATTTGGTTATTTTTTCCCATATATGTGTGTAGAGGGATATAATGGTTTGTGGTTATTTCACACACATGTATTTTGGATATAGTTTCTTATTAACTACTATAGGTTTGACGTGTATAGGATATGATGGCTTGAGGATCCTTACTCAGTGTATGGAATGTAATGCATTGAGGTATAATACCTAATGTTTAATACACATTATATGGTCTATGGTGGCTCCCGGAAACTACTTGGTTACTTTTGGTTATATGGTTGTGGTGGTGAGTTTCCCAAGGTGCATGTTTTGGTGCTTCGCTTAGGTGTCTTCAGGCTAGCCTTTTTGAGAGAGATGCTCAGGACATGTGATGTTAGGAAAAAGTGGAACACCGATGGGGAAGTGGTAGTGGGTACCATTGATATTATTTATTATATTATATTCTCTTGTATGTCATAATTGGTGAGAGTATCCATGGTGGGACTGGGAACTTAGTATACTTATTTAGGTGACAAGTTGGTTTCACTTGTTGTTCACTATGATTTAGTATACTTTATTTACTTTTGCATGAGAGACTCTGCGAAGGATCCTACTAAGTATAATATTATAATAACCCTAAGTATTTAAAAAAATTCACGTCAGTTGGATCAGGTTGGAGATCAGGCTGGTTACTACTATCTCAGGGTTTTGTAGGAGTTTTTCAGGCATCGTGGTCACTTTCATTTTACTTCTTTTCGGTACTTGCAGTTTTCAATTATAGTTGTAGTATTATTTTCTTGAAATTAAATATGTGAACTTGTATTTTCTTTTATATTTTATTCTGAGTATAAGTTGTTTGAGTCTATCTTATCTCTCTATTTAACATGTTTTCTCTTAGAGGGTAATACCTCCCATCTGTGTGTTCACCATACCCTTGGTGCTAGTCACCAACCCAGGGCCTACTGAAGGTGGGACTCAGGGGTCACTATCTTTATTATCCCATTTCTGACCTAGGAGGGGTACACATTTAGGGGAGGGGTTGTGACATGATGATTTTTATTATAAACCTAATTTCCATATACTTTATTGGGGAATTGAATGATAGAGTCATTGAGGTTGATATAGGGGAATACATGGATATGCCATGATCCACTAATTCAACAACACCCCTGCTCAAATTGTTTATGCAGTAAAAACTTGTGGGAGAGCCCTCCAGCAAGCTCAGAAGGAATAAGGGAACTCTCCAACACATGATAGGGTCTACCCTAACATGATCATCTTGGAAGACTGGTTAGAGTTTATGCCACCAACTCCTCAGCGGGTGGGCAGACCCAGTCGACCTAATCCACCCAGAGAAGCATCACTTCATTCTCTTTCCCTAATAGAGGTTCCATCCACATCAGGAAAATAAGATCCCAAAAAACCTAAAAAATTGAATCTCTGTGCTGGGAAACACAGACCTATGAATCAAAATTTGGATGTTTTGAAGTAACTGGCCCAAGTACTAGCCAAGTTATCAATCATGGATGCCCTAAAATCTGTCAAAGGGTCTTCGAAAATCACTTATTAAGGCTTTATCAAGTCCTAAAGAGTTTTAAGTTTATGTTGATGTCATGGAAGTTTATCGTATAGAGAATGATCCAAAAAAAATCTATGTGGTCATATCTTTCATGGACCAGGATGAGGATGATTTCATATAAGGACACGTCAGGCCCCTTTACCTATCCAAGAGGATTAATGAACATGAAGAGCCTTCATTGATAATGAATTGGGATTCAATCTCATTCTGATTCGGATACTTCGCCAATTGGGTATCACTGAATCTCACTTGTCTCCCTCCATTATAATGTTATAGGGTTATGATAAGAATGAACAAGAACCTATCGGTGAGATTACAGTCAGAACTCGGTTTTTGGATCTTGTTTCTGATTTTGAGTCCATGGTTGTCTGATAGGATAAAACTTTCAATGTTCTTCTCAGAAGACCATGGTTACATAATCATGCATCCATTCCTTCATCATTCCACCAATGTCTTAAATATTTCATCAATTATCAAATTGGAACATTTTTTGGTGACAAGTAATTGTTAAAATATTTTTAATCTCATTAAATTAATTCAACATTCTATTACAAAAGAGGTAAATGGTCCATGGTAGATGATTTTATAAGAATAAATGCCCCGAATGGTCTGTAGATGTTACCAACTAACCGATTCAGGAATCTCAATGCAGATTATGTGTTTCCCATTAATCAAATTGAAAGGGTAATCCTGAATCCAAACACTTATTTAGTGGATTCCATATTGTTAGTTGTGCAAACTGAACCTCACAGTATGGGATAATTCATTGACTCTCAAATTAGTAATGAAATCTTGAATAAATATGTCTTCATTTCATCCACTGAGCTTCAGCAAATCTTTTCTTCATTATCCAGGTTCGAAGAAGTTGTCACACTAATAAAAAATGATAGGTATGATGATTATAAATCATTTATCTTTTATTAAAATCTTCAAGAAGTCCCTTGATCATTAGTTAGGCAATAAATGGTTGCCTTCTCTTCTAGCTGTGAAAATAATGACTCCGCCCCTATTTTTGAAAAACTTGCTTTATCACCTTCCATCCAAGAAAAGGAACAATAAGTAACACATGTGGCAGAAGAATAAAAGGAAGATCTCAAGGAATCCCCTATAGAATTTGAGGAATGTGTATCCACCACTGTGGATGAACTCATAGAAATAAATCTGGGTACAAAGAAAGATACATACCCCAATCTGATTAGTGCGGCCATGACTCCTAAAGAACAGGAAGTATATACTTCATGTATGAAGAAACACTAATATTTTTTTTACTTGTAATTATACATAGATTCTAGGACATAACCCTGAGATGGACACCCATAATTTTGGTTTTCTAGAAGATCATCGGGGATATAATAAGGTAGCAAGAACAACACACCTGACGCATGCCTCCAAAATTGAGGTTGAAGTTAATAAGCTCATCAAGGAAGACTTTATCTGAGAGATTAAATACCCAAAATGGTTATCTAATATTCTCCTAGTAAAAAAGAAGAGTGGGAAAATCATATTTTTTAATTATTTTAGATATATCAACTGGCATTATCCCAAAGAAGACTTCCCAGTTCCAATCACAGAACTCTTGATTGATATAATAGTTCTACCAAGCCCTCTCCTTCATGGATGGCTACTCTGGGTACAAACAAATCTAGATAGTACTATAATATGAATAATTCAAAGCCTTCATAGCCCCTCAAGTCTTATTTTGATATCAATTAATTCCCTTTGTCATGAAGAATGTTGGTGCCACATAGTAATGCATGTTGCATCATATATTCAAACCCTTATTGGGAAAATTTTTTGAATGTTGCATTGATGATCTAGTGGTCAAATCAAGGCAATTATCTAATCACTTGGATGAATTAAAAACCATTTTTATCAATATTTGACAGAATAATCTAAATATGAACCCCATGAAATGTTCTTTTGAGGTATCCTCGAGAAAATTTCTTAGCTTTGTTGTATTCCATCATGGAATCAAAGTCAATCATGAGAAGACTAAAGTTATCCCTAGCATTTCACCTCCTTGAAACTTGAAAGATTTGAGAGGAATTCATGGACACTTATCCTGCATCTAGTTCTCCACATCCAATCTAGTAGGAAAGTGTTTTCCGGTCATGAAATTATTGAACAAGGGGGTCACATATAAATGGACCAATGACTTCCAAGAAGCATTTGATACCCTCAAAAAATAACTCTTGAGCCCACTGGTATTAATTCCACATGTTGAAGGAAATACACTAATTATTTATGTGACAACCTTGGAGAAATAATTGGGGGTCTTACTTTTGAAAAATAATGATGTTGGGAATGAAAACAACCTTTACTATCTCAATCTAAAAATTCTTGACATGGAGACTCAGTATTCAGTTATTGAGAAGAGCTACCAAGAGTTAATATTTATTGTTCAAAAGATAAGGAACTATCTACATCATCACAAGGTCCACTAGGTATCTAAAAATAACTTTCTCAAATTTATCCTTAGTCTTCCTATGCTGACAGAATGTATAGAATGGTGGGCAGTTATTCTGCAGCAGTTTGATATAAAATTTGTTACTCATAAAGTAGTAAAAGCCCAAGCATTAGAAAATTTCCTTATTAAGCACCCATCTACAGAATAGATTCCATTTAATATGGATCTACTTGGTGAATAAATATTCTCCATCCAGGACATCCCCTGAATCTAGGAAATATATTTTGATGGTGCTTCTAGGGGTCCAATGGGAAAGAGAATTGAAGACCATAAGCTCAATAAAGTTGGGTTAGTAATTGTACTTATCTCCCCAAAAAATTTAGTGCTTCCATAATCCTTCCAGTTATCAGAAGGTGGTACCAACAATGAGTTATAATATCAAGATCTCATTGCAATCTTGGAATTGGAACTCTAATTAATAATAAATCACCTAGAGGTGAAGGGTGATTAAGAATTGATAATCAAGAAGATCAATGGGGATTCTTCCATCAGAAATTAGGAACTAATTCCATTATGTGATTATGTACAAGGTCTAACGGTATAATTCTCTCAGATCCAATATTGGCTCACATCACATGATCACAAAATTCATAGGCATATGCGTTGAAAAATTTAGCTACAACTTTGGAAAAATCCAAATCAGGATGAAACAATCATCATCATTGCCCATCGTCGTGTGGTTTCACCTTTTGTTAAAATCAGAATTGTGGAAATTGATGAAATCATCCCCATTCCCAAGCCCTATGATCATACTACGGGGTGGATGATATCCATCATAGAATATCTCCAAGATGGAGTACTTCCACTGGATAGAGTTGGAATAGAATAGATCTAGCGATGAGCAGCTAATTTCACTCTTTATGATGGCCTAAATCACTAGAATGTCCTCTATAGATGAGGCTTCATAGGAATTATTCTCAAATGAATTGATGGGGAAGAAATTTAGGTTGTCATAAAATAAGCACATGTAGGAGCCTATGGTTCCCACTAGTTTGGGTAAAAGATTTTTGATCAAATATGAAGGCTTGGATACTTTTGGCTTTTGATGATACTGGATTGCACGGAATTCACTAAGAAGTTTCATACCTTCCAGGTGTATTAAAATTTCATCCATCAACACCCAGAGTTTCTACATATATCCAAATACTCTTGGATGTTTTCTATATAGGGAATGGATATAGTGGGGCCTTATCCTCTAGCTACGGCTAAGCGGTTTAAGTATATTCATACGACTACCAACTTTTTCTCTAAATGGGATGAGGCAATACCAATCAAAGAATTCGGATCCAAAGGCATTGTCATCTTTGTTAAAACAAATATAATCAGTAAGTTTAGTGTCCCTCATGCCATATTGATGGGAAACAATAGAAATTTATATTCTGTTGAAGTAAAGAAGCTATATCAGGAAAACAATATCAAATCCAACCATTCATCCCACTATCACGCTGCAGCCAATGGAAAAATAGAGGCTTTCAACAAGACATAATCCAATATACTCCAAAATATAGTAGATAAATATAATAAGTCTTGTCCTAACAAGATATTTCATGCCTTATGGGTTTACCATACTACAACCTGTACAAAAATATGAGAAACCCCATTTTCATTGGTATATGTGATAGAAGTAGTCCTACCCATTGAAGTTCAATTTCCACCACTCTGAGTTTCCATATATGATCAGATATCCCCAGATGATAAATCATAGAAATGACTGGATGATTTGGAGTGATTGGATAAAGGAAGGTTGAATACATTGCATCACTTGTAAGTCTATCAGAACTTAATATCATGGTCCTTTAACAAGAAAGTCTGACTTCGTTCATTCCTCCAAGGAGAGTTGGTTTTGGTCCTTAGGACTCCAATGATACCAGGAAAGAATCCTCCAAATCTTGAACCAAAGTGGGAAGGACCTTATTCCATACATAAGGTCCACTCTAATAGAGCTTATTACTTAATCTCAACGGATAGAGAACTCACTACAACTCTAACCAATGAAAGGATCCTGAAGAAATACTTTATGTAATCACACATAGTTTGTCCTAGTTGAATGAAAAATAAATTGCATTATAGCCATTGATGTAGATGTAGGATGTAAAACTACATAGAACCATATACGTCTAATTTTCATGACATTAAACTGCATATCATCATCATCCTTGTCGTACGACAATAAACTACACAACATGAGGTCTTAGTCTCATGACCTAAAATTGTAAGACACGTTTTCCCTCACCACATGACATTAAATGATATGGTTAATGTCTCTCTTATATGATGTTAAGAAATCCCTAAATATACCAAAAATTGATATTACTTGTGGTCCCTTAAAAGGAAATGGGTATTTTTCATGCATAAGAATCACTCACCTCAGTGTCACTCTCTAGTTCCACTCGAGTCCCATTTCTCTTTTTTGTTTAGATCATACCTGCATAGAGAATAACTACCAAGAACTATGTTTTTCTTGATTCTTACTCTAGTAAGATATATAGTGACACCTGGATCTTATATCCTAGTCTAGACATAATATTTCTTTCACGTCAGGTGAACCACATCCTCATCACATGATGATAAACTTCATGGTTCATCAAGAATTACATGTGGTTTGATTCTCATTCCATTGAGATACGTAGTGATGACTAGATCTCTAATCTTGGGCCTAGCCACAACCATAAAAGAAAATAAATTCCCCTTTCCTTGTATATGATCCAATTTTATACTGGGAACTCTTCCAGAACATATGGATTAATTCTCATACCATCTTGTGTCTTGCTCCCAACTATTATTCTAGAAATTATTAAAACACCCACTTCTCACATAAAAATTTAGTTGGTGTGGGGAACTATCTTCATTAACTACATGTGGCTTGATTCTCATTCCTTGGAGATAAATAGTGATGCCCAGTTCTCCAATATTGGGTCCATCGATCACAAAAAAAATCCCCATCACTCCCTATGTATAAGGTTCAAACCTACACATGGAATCTTTATTCAATTACTATGTATTGCTTTATTCTCATTCCTATGAGATATTTAGTGACTACCAAATCTCCAATCTTGGGTCCATCTACAACAAAAAAAAAATCCCCTTCACTCCCTCTGTGTATGGATCAAACCTACACATGGAATCTTTGATCAAGAACTACTTGTGGATTGATTATAACCCTTATGAGATATGTTGTGATGCCCAGACTTTCATTCTTGGGCCCAACCTCATTATTTTAATCACTTCACATTAGTTTACCTTATTCCTTACCTCATGAAATTAAACTACATGGAATTCAAAAAATTATTTGTGGCTTGATTCTCAATCTATTGAGATATGTAGTGACACCTGGGTTATATCCCCTGGTCCAGCTACAATTTAAAATCCCTCATTCCCTGTGTATGGATTAGAATGGCATGAGGAACCTTATCAAGAACTATATATGGATTGATTCTTTCTCCATAAAGATATGTAGTAACTCCTGGGTCTTATCCCTTGTCTAGTCACAATATTCCTTTCCATATCAGAATCAATCACATCCTCACCGCATGATGTTAAACTACATGGTTCTTCAAGAACTATGTGTGGCTTGATTCTCACTCATATGAGATATGTATTGATGCCTATAATTTTAATCTTGGACCTGGTTGCAACGTGATGAAAATAATCCCTCTTTTCTCTCATGTATGATTCAGATCTATGTGAGGAGATTTAATATGAGTTCTCATCTTATGTATGAACCCGTATTCATAGAAATCCCCATTATCCTCCACTTATGAATTTCACTCAGGGTGGGAGACCTTTATTCAAGAACTACTCGTGTCTTTATTCTCACCCCTATGAGATATGTAGTGATTTTAAGATCTTCAATTTGGGGCCGATCCACATCAAAACATGAAAAAGCCTCTACTCTCTCATATACAAATAAAATCTACACAAGGAAATCCAATATCAATTCTCATTCTACACATGAACCTGTATCTGTTAGAACTATGTATGTATTGATTCTAATATCATTGATATAGGTAGTGAAGAATAGGCCTTAAATTTCAATCCCAGACACAATGTAAAGAAAAATTTCCCCCTATCCTTCATACAACTTAAAATCTATGCATGAGATTTTAGTTTGGGTCCTCTCCTTAGAGATCCAGTTGAAGAAACAAGAAATGTCCCCATTATATATATGAGTCAAATTTATTTAAGAGACATTGAACTCATGGAAAATATCCACCCAAATGCTTCCATAGTGCATTTAAATTTTCCCCTTTCACATGTCATACTCTTAATCTTGAATAATTTCAGATCTTTATAATCTTTCCTCGACTTCTAGTGGTAGAATTTTTGACACTTGAGAGCTTATTTACCTGACTATATAATATGTTCCTTAGATTTCCTTGCATAAGTCGCCCATATAATGGTATTGTCAGCCTAAGGTAGTATGTTCCCTTGATTTCCTTTCATAAAATAGCCCCCATAATCGGTTTATCAACCAATGGTAACTTCATTCTCAGGAGAAGCCTCTTCTGTACCATTAAGATTTGATAACGGTATACTAGAACCTATAAATCTATGGTCAACCCTTTTATATTTGTTCTATATCCTTTCTCCTCACCCAAAATTCTCAAATACCTTGGTTTACACTTTTATCCTTCACTTGTTCAAAGCATAATGGAATAACCTTGGGTCATTTGAACACATGTCATCCATTATTCCCATAATATTTTTCTCCTAAACATATGACCTAAAACAGCATGTGCCATACTTCCTACGTTTGGTTCAGACCAGTGTAAAACATTCCTTTATCTAATTCCATAGAAATTTTGACTTGAAATACCCATCATGTATTCAGATACTTTCTCCACCAATCAAACTCTATGGTTGTTAAAATCTGAATCTCCATAAACTATCATCATCTTTTAGAAATATAATTTCAGAATTCTTGAGATCTCCTTTACCTAACTACGATGTATGTGTCCTAGTTTTCCTTGTATAAAGCTTCCCATATAATGGGCCTATTAGCCTAAGGATACCATTATTGACTATCAGTACATGCCCCAGTTGTCCTTACATAAAATAGCCCCCATAACAGGTTTTTCAATCAGTGGTAACTTTATTCTTGGGATAGACCTCCTCTAACGTCATAATCCCTGTTTCCCATACCACCCTTCAAATCTAGAAATTCCCAAATCACAGCTTACAACTTTCTCCTTCCATACCTGAATATAGTATCATATTTCCAGATAGATTACTAAGAATCAAAAAATCATCAAACCTTTGGTCAAAACTAAAGACCTTAAATTAAAATACCCTACGTTCCTTATTGAATTAATTGAAGCTACACAACCCATAATGTCCTTGTTGCATGACTTGAAACTGCACAACTCCTACTTTTCTTGCTGCATGAATTGAAACCACACAACCCATAATTTCCTTGCTGCATGACTTTAAACTACATATCACAATATCAAAAAGCCCATTTTCTGACAAAATATACCCTCCTTTATACATCAAATTCATGTAAGAGTGTCTTCTCATTCATTTCATAAGTTGGTACACATTATTCCTTTATTCTCAAACATATTTCCTTGTAAAATCCACCCATTGTTGTCTTGAACATACAAATCTTAAACTTTCTTTGTTCTTTTATAAAATAATTTCATAATTCTTGAAAACTCTTTTACCTGACTATGCAGTACGTGACCCCAATTGGACTTGAATAAAGCCACCCATATAACGGGCCTTTCAACTTAAGGAAACCACTACTTGACTATATAGTATGTTCCCTAGTTGGACTTGCATAAAACATCCCTTATAATGGGTTTTACAACTAATGGTAACTTTTTTCTTAGGAGAGACCTTCTCTATTATCTAATACCATGTTTTAGATTTGTAAATCACAATATTTTCTCAAGATTCCACTTGGAATTATATAAATAATATCAGAAAATCTCTTTTCCTCAAGCATTTTTAGGTTATAATCTGAAAATTCATGGTCAAAGTTGTTTGAACTAAAACACTATCCCTTTTAGTTCAGCATGCATGACTTTAAAATTCCCACAAAAAGAGACACATTACTCACCAGGCTGAAAACCCGCAAAGGTAAATCTAGAAAAATGTTGAGTCTTAGCTCTCTAGAGTTATACACTATATGGTTTAGGCAATATTGAGCAATAAAAAGTTAAATGGAACAAATCTTTTTAGGTTGAAAACTCAAAAAGAAAATGGGGTAGCTTAAGAAAGATCCAAGACTCACCCACTAAGTCTCCTCTATATTTTGATTAGGAAAAAATTTGGGTGATGACACAAAGACACACCGTTTATAGGGTTTTCCATACAACCCTAGTAATAGTCGAAATACGATCCCTAGGCCCCTTGTCTTAGGTAAAATTTTAGAGTGCCCCCATCCCTATATTTTTAATTATGATTAGCTGATATGAAGATATAATTCTATGAATATAAACTTTGACATTATGATTATAGGATAAAATTAGGGAAGAATAAATATATTATTGGTGACAAAATCATTTTCATTTATGTATAAAATTCAGAGGAACATCGACAAAATAGAGTCTATCTATCATATATTACAAAAAACCTTCGACATAACTCTTCATCTATTAAATAGCCTATTGATCCCTATCAGCTTCTTGTTATAGGTTAGCTAGCTGACCAGCTTTATTCTCCTCGGCCTGACGAAGTGCTTTCATGGTAGTCGAAATGGTAGTTACCCCTTCTAATTAGGATTCTCAGAATGATTGATGGAGATATTAGAGTCTCTTTTGAGCAGAATATAATTCTTACTGAAGGAGCGACACTTAGAATGTCTCCAATTTAATTTTTTATCTGAACTCTGCCAAATTTGTGTTATGACTGGCCTCCACTTGGGATACCATAGCATGAAAACCATCAATGTTGGTGATCAGTTTGGCTTTTATAAGGTATTTACAAAGTTTATTCTCTTTATCATGCTGGTTAATTGTCTCCTTCATAGTAGTATATATTGTAGGACAATAAAATCCACTAAATATTATTATGATAAACAAAGATGGAAGTAAGCCAAAATGTGAATAAATTTCTTCCATAGGTGTCTCAAATATCATCTTCAATATGATCCACCATGCCCTTCCACATGTGATACTGAGAGCAGCCTGTAACTCTAAGTCTGAATCAGATACACTCTCATGAGGCGAGACATAATCTAGGATCAAAGAACTCAAGGAAGTACCTTTATCTTCTCCCTAAAAAGTAGAGTATGCCTCTCCTTCCATTGCTGGTCGAGCCAATGTATAAGGTTCACCTTCAGACCTATCTGTAGAGGCTGATAATCCTAAATGATTAATCAAATTTATTTTTTGCCTCAAAAGAATAGTAAGAACGATGCATGATTAATAAATTTGGTGGAATTTATCTAGTAATAATATAGTAACATGATTATATTACTCCCTAATGTTCCAAGCTTTAGTAGTTTGAATGAATAATTCTTGGGGAGGATCACTCTTCTGATCTTTTCATGTCATTGTGATTAGAGGCTCTGGAGAATCACCCAATTCTAGGTTCTCAGTTGGTACTTCTCCGACATCAGTAGAGGTAGGAGGGAGTGTAATTCCCCATTCATAAAGGTTCTTCGCAACATTCTCTGCATACATGGATGCATGAGTTGAAATTTGATGTAAAATATCAGATAAAAGAACAAATATATATGGAAAATGTAAGAATGAGAAAACTCAAATCCTTTTAGTTCCTTATGGAAATCCCAAAACTCTATGATGGAACCTATAATATCAATGGATGGATTAATATAATACATAATTTCATTGTATACAACTATATATATCATAGTATCTTCACCATTTAGGGTATCCATGAAATTTGGATCAGGACTCGTATTAGCTCTGCTAATGTTCTCCTCCATAATCTGTTAAACTGACATGATGTTATCAGGCCTTATTGAGTCGGGATCAACACTGACACCTTCATCAAACCACCCATAATCCTTATTTCTCCCTCCTTGAGCAATGATATTTTTAGTATTGACTGTCACATAGTCCTATGGCATATGAAACAGATCTAAAATATCATGGGGAGAAGAATGTTAGAAAAAATGGAACCCAAAAGAAGTGCATCTGACATTACTGTGACCCTATTCTCTCTATGTATAAGCAAGAGTAGATGTAGCCACACCCCTTGAAATCTCAACTATCAGAACAATAGATTCATCAGCATGAACTTTTACTTCCCACAGGGTGTCCTTCTCAATCTGTGAAGGACCAATAAAGGATCCTTTAAGGGAATAAAGCAATGTAGGTTCAATGAAAAGATGAAAATGGTCATAGAAGTGTGTCAAGATGGTTTTAATACCAGATGAAATCACAAATACTCACTATGGAGTACTCACTGAACCAACTTTAATTCTATCTTTCACTTCCTTTCATAAGACAGATGAGAGATTGTACTACTCTTCTTGGTAATGGGGACCTGAGGTAACAGCTAAGAAATTTCTATCGCCATCACCTCCATCATAGTCCTCCCACCTAGAGAGGGTTATGGGGATCTGAGGGCCTCATTCACCATCTCAATAGGGGTACTTGTAGGCCCATATTTTGGTGACTCAAGATTCTTCACTACCACTTCTCCTTATCTTGTTTCAAATATAAAAATTAAATCACATCTAGATTAGTGATAGTGGATTAATAGAATAAAAGAGAAATAAGAAAAGATAAATACATCATCAATGTTAACATAAATGTCTCATTCCTCTCTAGGGTAAAAAATTTCCACTTTAAGTACTCCTTGATCCATCATTTCGGATACTCGCTTCAAGTTAAGGACTTGATCATTGATTGAATATATAAAAGCCTCCAACTCCTTGATATACTCCTCTACCTCATCCAAATTATTTTAAGGATGAAAATCAGATGGCTATTTAATATCACCCAACTTCATAATTCGAATTCCATCCTGGAGAAACTCCCATGCATCATTTAGATTATGAGTCATGATTTTCCAATAATGGATGGCTAAGGGTCGCATGTAGTTTGGATTTCCTGTGGTTGGATATAGGAAAAAAACAACACCTTCTGATTGGAAAGCATCTTCGGGCCTCCATTCTCCTTTAAAATAATGAGAGGAAGAGATATCAATTTCCTCTCGATGATGGATAATAGACTGCCTTGGAACTGGAGGTGTTATATCCTTAATCCTATCTTTCTTGGTGTACTTTCTATGATAATGTTTTAATGGTTTTGGATCCTCTACATCATCTTTGGTTTTGGACTTCTTTCCATGCATTCCATGACTAGTAGTAGTCTTGGACTCTACCCTATATGTTCCCTTGGTCAAAGTCCCATAAGGGTATGAGGAAACCCAAGCCTTGGCATATTCAGCCTCTCTTCTAATTGATGCCTATGGCGGAGGTATCGTGATCGACATTTTAGATACATATAAATACATAAAGATCCATAATTGTTAGGCTACCAATGGATGATTCTCATTTCTAACATATGTGGGGGGAGGTGCTTGATTGTTGAGGACATTTGAACTGGTGAGTAAACCAATAAGGAATATAAGCCTCATAGATAATATCACTTTCAATATAGGCTACCAATACACTATCCCTAAATTTCATCATGTACGCCACTCACCTACGCTGCTCACCTACACTATCAACCTGTTCCAAACAACCTATGTTGATGACCTCTATAGGAATGCTACCCGGAGTAGCTGCGCAATCTAGTGATGATCCTTCATAAACTTTTCCATTACTTTTTCCTCATTACTAGACCCTCCTCTTTCATTTAGATCCATCCCTAAGGGGGGGGATTTTATTGACACTCCCTTTTTAATAAAGGAAGTAAAAAAGATTATGAAGAGTACATTGGATATATTAAGAATAAAGGTATCTTAATAGAATCCAAGATATATATATATATATCCAAATAGACCTAAACAAAACACCTATGCTCCAAGATACTAGCATAGGTCCTTCTAGTGCATCCCAAAAGATACAACCCCCTTACGCTGAAGACCTATGTTGGGGACCTATGCGGACATGTTATTCATGAACCCATGTGCGGGAGACCAATGCCACTGACCTGTGTGGAAGACCAGCACTGAAGAATACATTTGAACAGGTCCCCTATTTTCTTATAGATAGGACAATTGGGATCCTCATTTAAAAAAACGGAAATCTTAGAAGACCCCCTGAAACTCTCATTGTACATCACCTTCACCTAGGTCCCTCGAAATTTCTTAGGTATCTCTCTAAAACATGAGAGAATAAATAATTAAAGGTGAAAAGTAAGATCAGGGTCCCTTAATGGTCTAAGATACAAGAAATGTGTTTGAGGATCCTTTTTTCATAAGAATAAGTCACATGTGCATGGCCCATCTTCCTAATCAGGGACCTACGTGAGACTCTTTGAAGGACACTAGAGGAGACCCAGGGTGCTTAGGTTAAGTATTTACACAAGTGTTGTCCCCAGGTAGTCCATTTCCCAAGGCATGTTCAGCCCACACAGCCCTTGTTACCCAATGCGAAGCCATTTTAGTTCCTCCTAGGACCTGCTCAGAACACCTGCGCAGCACACCTACATCGAGAACTTACGCCCAGGACCTATGCGAGCCACCCTTTAAGCCCTATTCAAATCCACACATGGCAGGGCCTCTCATTCCTTTTCTCTCTTGTCTGAAAGGGACTGTTGAAATCTATATCAAGACCTCTTGATTTACAAAAACATAGGGAAAGGAACATCAGTGTGTCTCTCATTTGGATTTGTATTTCTATGGTTAGAGGTTTCCCACACATTTTCTACCATAGGGTAACAGTCCTTAGGACATCTGTATATTTAGATATCTATGGTCATGTGGACCCTTACCCGAGGACAGTGTTGAGGACTTCTAGATCTTAGATTATGAGGATAGGACTTTATCCATCCCTTCTCATCTCTAAGACTCAGAGCCCTCAGTCTATAATAGGTAATATGAGGATTATGCTTGTGTTTCTTTTTGACATGGAATATCATCCTCCTCCCTCGCTAAATGACCAATTTTAGGGAAACCATATTGGTGTAAGCCCCTGGCCTTTCATGTAGAAGGTTGTAGTCTTTATCCTCACTACATTCTTCAGCTTCATTCCTTCCTTACATTGGATTCATGTCCAATGTAAAGTGAAGAGAGGGAAGTTTCGTAGCCCCAACCTCTTCTGCCATTTCTTCGAACTCTTCTGCAGTCACCTCAACCTCTTCTGTCTTTGTCCTCCTCTTCTTCCACCATCAAAGGAATGAAAGCATATTGTTTGTTGAATCTTTCATATCCTCTTTTTTCTCACACCGAGCATGAATCACATGGTCTTAGAGATTTTTAACGATCAAAACATCCACACAATCCACCAGAAAGAATGAACTACAAGAACTATGATTCCCACCATAACTGGGATACATAGGAAGAATTCTCAAGGCCCGATCTCTATATCATATCATTTAGGATATGAGAAATAATTCCCCCCTCAAATGGGACTCCTCCTCACTATAATACCCAAACCAGATTTAACTATGAAAACTCTAATTCCTTCTATAACCAAGATACGTAGGAAACCCACTTAGGAACCAAGCTCAAGAGGCATTCTCCTCAAGATTAATCCCCAATAATAATTACCTTAACCCAGATATCCTCCTCAGAAATAAACCCTGAGTTAATCCTACCAAGTATCCCTGAGTTAATATATCCCTCATGGACCCTGTTATAAGGGCATCCTCTTCAAGAGTAAGCCCCAACTTATTTCTCTCCTAGGACTATACTCTCCGTTGAGACTCAACAAACTATGTGATCTTTGATTCCCATATAAGTGGGATACATAGGATGCCTCCATGAGGTTCAAACCCAATACTCAAAATCAATCCTGTTCTCTCTGGACCATATCCCATTATGGTTTAATTCAAATTGGAAACTCATATCCTTTCCAAGTTCCTTGGGCTGTTTCAGCATAAGTACCACACCAAACTTTGACTAAGAATATTCCACCTAGGCATCCTTGCCACATGATGTTAAACTATACAGTTATGTCTTTATCAAATGATCATAAAAGGTATGATGTGTCCCATTAAGTGGCACCAAATAATGTGGGTTCTGGTTCCTTTAATTAGGATATGTAGGAAGCCCATTTATGGGTTTGATCCCAACATCATAACAACTTCCATCTACCTAGATGACGATATAATTCAGAGTGACATTCATCTACATGGATGGCCATAAACTCCAGAGTTCCCCATTGCATGGCTAGAAAACTAGAATCATTGTAATAAAGACCAAATAATCTCTAAGTAGTATATGAGAGGATTCCATTGATGGAGAATCTTGAATGCATATAGATATCTCCATTTATGAAGAACCTTATATACATAAAGATGATTTTGAATTCTATACATGCTAAAAATTAATTTCTAATCTTGAGATTACCTAATTCATACTTGGGAATTAAATGAATGATTCACAGACATATCATAAATCTATAATAGATTCACAGAGTATGAAATAATTCCCATCAAAAGGGTGTGATGAGCCCGACCTCCCATCCTCTTGACCAATGTGAGTTTTTAAGAATCGTATGTCAACAAACCTAATGAATGACTACGCTTGGAAAGAAGGTCCCTTTGGATACAAAACTATTGGGTGTTTCTGGTTTCTTGAATAAACCTATTGGACACCATTCAGAAACAATGATTTTTATCTCAAATGAAGTCCTCTTTTTCAAGGGAAACAAAAAATGGTGAACCCAACATGAAGGACTTAAATATGAAATTTTCTTAAATAAAAGGGATGTACTAACAAGACACCATCGGACCATTCTATTTCTCAATGAAATCCCATTTCCGTTGGAAACAGCAGTATCAACTACTTCTAAGGTTTGGGAAGAAGCTTTAGACTTTGATCGCAAAGGCACTTCTGTATCCAGTTTCTTCTTTCCTTTACAACCCTATTAACATTAAAGGTTAACGAATTAACATGTATTAATAAACATTAAAAATGGATAAAATTACAAAAATATTAATCGAATAAAAATTAAAAATAAATAAATTACAAAAATAATAACCAATAAATAATAGTATTAATGAATAAAAAATATTACAAATGAATAAATCTAAAAATATTAAAAAGTAATAAATAATATATATTAAATAAAATTATAAAAATGAAAAAAATTACCAATTAAAAACATAATATATTAAATAGATTATTTTAATAAATAAAATTCTAAAATTAATATTAAAAATTGAATAAATTATAACAATATTATGTGTGTGTATGTGTGTATTTACATATAAAAGTTCATTAATTATTTATGTGTGTGTGTGAAATTAATCTAGATATATATGATACAAGTTTGATATGTGTTAAATTGAAAAAATAAATAACATTTATATAATATGTTATTAAACATCCATTAATCAATGCTAATTAGTCAATATTTTTAATTAATATTAATTTTTAATTATAATCCATTTTTCTCTAAATATATGACTTATTAAATGTAAATATATATTTTTTTCTATATAAATTATATTTAAGGAAATATTATATATTGATATATATATATATATAAATGAATATATGTCTACATTAGAAATATTAAAAATATTAAAAACATTAATTAATAATTATTTATCAACAATAGTAAAACTGAACAAATTAAAAAAAATATTAAACTAATAACTTTTGAAAATAAATATTAAATTATAAAAAATTAAAAAAAAACTCTTAAAATTATTAATGAATAAAGAATATTAAATGAATAAATGTTAACAATGAGTTAAATTTAATTAAAATATGAATAGATTGAAAAAATATTAAAAAAAAGAATAAGAGTTATAAATTATATAAATTTCATAAAATTTAAAAATAAATATATGTTAAAATGAACATGAATACGTATATTAATTATGTAAATTAAAAATGTATTAAAAAAATTAAATATTTATCAGTATATATATATATACATATTAAAAAAGAATAAATTTTCCAAAATATTCAACAAATAAAAATAAAAAATCAATAAATTACAAAAATATAATAAATTTATTAATGAAATAAATAATTATGATAATGATTAAATTTAAAATATATACATATTAAAAAATAATAAATAGTATATATTAAATAATGATATAAAAAATTAATAATATTTAGTAATTAAAAAATGATTTAATAAATATTAAATATTAATTAATAAAAATATAAGATGATAATATTAATAATTTATTATTTGTTTATGTTTGTATCAATAAAATTAAATTAATTTCATATATGTGTAGTGAAATTATTGTATGAAATATTAAGTGTAAATACATATTTAGTTAATACTTTTAATTAATAATTAAATGATTATTATTTGATATATATTTTAAATTGAAAAAAGGAATATTTTATAGAAAATTTTATTAAATATATTTTACAATTAATTAGTCAATATTTTTAATAAATCTTAATTTTTAATTAACTTATAAACCATTTTTCTATAATTATATGGCATATTAATTGTAAATACATATTTATTATTATATAAATTAAATTTCAGAAAATTATATATATATATTAAATATGATTTTAAATAATATATAGTTTTTTATTATTATTATATAATCCATTTTCACTAAATATATTATATATCAAATGTAAGTGTATATTTAGACTTACATAAATCATATTAAATTAAATATATTATATTTCTATCAATATATATATATATTAATTTATATTTTTTAATAATATAATTTTTTATGAAATATACCTTTTTCAGTGTTTTGAGCACTGATAAAGGGTAACATTTATCAATGCTGAAAAAAAGCGTTGATAAAGGGGGTTCTGTTATCAGTGATTTTAGCTAGCATTGATAAAAGCACCCCATTTATCATCATTTTTATCTAGAAAGGATAAAGTGTGGTCTTAATTATTAAATGTCATGTAGTAGTGTAATTATCTATTTTTAAAACAGTACTTTGAAATTTTTTATATACGGTTTGTTTAATTTTGGAAAACTGAAAAGATTATTAATTTTTCTAAAATCATAAAATGTATTTTTGTCTCTCTCAATAGAGAATTAATGATAAGAAACATAATTTATTTTTATTTATTATTTACTTTAACCCTATTTATATGTTCTTTTTGATAATCTAAAAAGATGATAAGTTTATGGTTTTGGATAAATTTATGGAATCATTATGATATTTACAATTTTTTTTTTCAATCAATTTTAATTAGAAATTGGTTTGAACTAGTATCATGTTAAATATTTTCAAAATCCAATTGTTTTAATCTCTTGGTATTGAAAACTGATTTTATCATCTCATTTTAATTTCATTATTAAATATTTAAATTCCTTTTGAAAATTTATTTTGTATATTATAAGCGTTGATGGTCAACAAGAGGTGGAGATTGTTGTACCTCACTCTTATATTTTTTTAATGACCACAAACACCTTTTAGTATTATAAATTTTTCAAATGAGTGTATTTCAGTATTTATATTTCATCATGAAGATAGGTTGTCTACGGACCAAACAAAGGCTTAAAAGTGAAAAAAATACCAAGATATAATTTTACATAGCTTGTTAGAACCGTCTACCCATTATGATATCACCGGATAGCCGGCGGCATTGGACAGAGTCACATAGCTACTAGAAGTCCACCAACAACCTAATAGAGTGTCATCAACTAGTTGGTGGAATTGGAAAGATGAAACATACAGATAGGTAGCTCATCATCTACCTGGTTGTAGCTAATGGCTACCCGGTGGAGTTTTCAATAGCTAGGATTCCTTCAGCAAGCCTACCGGCTAGCCGATGGCATCAAGAAACTAGTTGGTGGTACTGAGTCAACAAGTCAAAGGGTGCATTTATGAAAGTCTTCAAAGACTCCTGTAACCCCGTTATACCTACAAATCGCCCATTGGACCCCCAGAGGCTATTAATACCACCCATGGGAGTCTTGGAAAGCTACTCCAATGATCAATTTTGAACCTTATCGATCCATAGTAAATGAAAAAAGCATATGATTCAAAATTTCTTCCTCTTGATATCTCCGTGTATTTATTTATTTAATATATTTTATCTCTAATATTTCTCTCTCTCTCTCATTATCTAAATTTTATCTTCTCTATCTTTCATGATAATTGATAGATCTTTTTCAATGAATTTTTGCCTAATAAAATCTCTATTTTTATATATTTTGGGTTCTTGGTAAACCTGCTAAAACCAAATTATTTCTCTTCAAGTTAATGAAAAATCCATAAAAAACGTTTTTTCAGTTTCTTTACTACCACTAAAGTCAAGGGTTTTTTTATTTTCAGTTTTCTTGGATACCGCTAAAGTTATGGTATACATATTCCTAAATATCCAATCTATTTAGGTGGGAGATGTAGGGGGTCATAATTGAGCTATATTTTAACTTCCTTACCAAATTATGTTACTTCTTTACTTTCTATATCTTTTATTTATTAATTTATTATGTTAAATTAATCTGTAAATAATTTAATATATTAATTTTTTAATCTATTATAAATCACTCTCCAAATTAATTTATATTTTTTATTCTATGATTGTTTTCTTTTAATTTCAAAAACTCTTTTACATTATATTTCGGTTACTTTGGTTATTTATCACTCAATTTATTTTTTATAGATTTAATTTCATTTTCAATTTTAAAATTCAATTCACCCCTCCCCCTCTTACCATCTTACTCTGACCAATAGAGGAGAGAAAATAAATTCAATGAAGAGCTCTATCCTCCTCTCCATGATTCATGTCAAACCAAATAAAGATAAAGAGGGTGTTCCCCCTATTTTTATTGGATTAACCTTTAAATGATATTATTATTATTATTATTATTATTATTATGGTCAAATTAAATTCTATAATTATCTAAAAAAGTTGATATTAACAATCCATAAACCACTTTAATTACCAATTTCACCACACTCGTATTTTTACTTCATTATACGATTTGTTAATATACTTGTCTAAATAAAAGTATTAATCATTGAAATGAAAATTACATTTTAAACACCTATATGTTTTAATAAAATATAATTTTAGTATTTAAATAAATATTAATCAATTACCAAAATTTACTAAACACCTAAAAATAATTATATTAATGATCTAATAATGGGTTATATAAAGTCTTGGAAGGTCCATACATGAAAAGTGAAGTTTTGGGCCAACTAGTTGGGGTTCATGGTTAGCTCGCATAGTTACCCAAATCTTTCTTTGATCATGTTATACTAACTATCTAACCAATTTAACAATGCATGGTTTACTTTCACAATTATTCCTAACCATGTTCAAACCATGTGAGGATTTTACTCTATATAAGATTGGCCTGAATGGTTACCCCTAACCATGTGCTAATAGTGAACCAATGGCTATATGAGATTCACACCATGAAAGATAATTCCACATAGTTACTACTAATCAATGGATTATCATTTAGTGACCGTGTAGCATAAATTGTTTTCAAAATTTTCCAAATTTTAACTATTTAAGCACCAAAATCATTATTAAAATAATTAATTATTAAAATAGGAAAGTGGGGTTGTTATAAGGAATGGAATGATAGTTTTTATGAGTATTTGAGATTTATTTATTGTTAGTGGGAAATATTAGTGTGAATTTTTGTGGTCAAATATGTTTGTTTTGTGTCATGGGTTATTGGTTTTCCATTGGGCATTGTAATACAATGCTACCATAGAGACCCCTTGTAAATAGACCGAAGGAAGCCACCAAAAAAAATTCCTAATGATTCACCTTTGGAACATTAATTCTTAATAAATTGGGTAACAACTTATCAAATTGTTAGTGGGGTCATTCCAACACAACAACCTTGGTTGGATAAGTCACTGGATTCTAAAAGGTAGAATCCTATGATATTTTGAGGGGATTAAGAACCCAAAGTTATGGCACATTAGTTGAAAACAATGAATATTATCATTGACTTATTTTATACTCTAGTATATTTAAAAGTAAAATCGAATACTTACATATTTGATGAAATTTCAATTGAATGTTGTAATTTGATTAAGCAAACCAATTTTCGTGAAGATATTACCTGGGAAGGTTTTGAGAAGATGTTTAATCAAAAATTCTTCCCTCGTAAATTTAAATTATAAAAGAATAAAACATTCAAGAATTTGTAGTAAGATAATATGATAATTATGGAGTATTCCACTCAATTGATGGATTTATCCTAAATTTCACTGAAGGTATTTACTAGAGACTTACTGAAAGATCAGAGGTTTATGTTAGGATTTTTACTCAATAGATTATCATAGGTGGTGATGTTTTATATCAAATTTTCTACTAAGATGGTAAATTAGAAATTTTTATAAGAGGAGGATATCATGGGAAATATTTTATGTGGAAAAATATTCATATAAACAGGTAGTAAAAGTGACTCTTATTGTAAGTATAAGTTAAGGCATGATGATCCTTCTCTTGATCATTATATAGATGTGATACATTGATTCCTAATTCTATAGCTTAGAGGGATATACAAGCTAGATGTTTTCTATGTGGTTTATTTAATCACATTAATAGGAATTCATTGGAATATACTCAAACTTGTTTTTGATGTAGAAAATTAGAATACTTAAAGTAGTATTCCAGAAATCCACCTATTTATGGGATGGATCCAAACCTCTCAGGATACTCTCACTCCACTCACTATCCCATATCCTGATGTAATTACTAGGGTTTACTCTTAAAACCCAACATGATAGTGATGGTGTGCCCCCTCCATCTGTTCACAGTCATTTGCTTTGTATTTTGTCTCTTATATGTGCTTTCCATTATTCCCCTTTATTCATCTTGTGGGATTATTTTGTGTATGGTATTTTATGTCAAGGGCCTCTTTAGGTATCCGTTTTAAAGACCCCAACACCATTATCCTAGATTTGATGTCGTACTTAATTACATTGGTACTATGAACATGAGGTTTCATCCCAATGGACCAAATAGTTTATTAGATTTGGAAAACCATATACAAACATAAGTTATAAATTAAAACATTAAATGAAATACAACATATAAACTCTTTTTGAAACATCCATTAACTCATAGATTATACCTGAAAGTCATTCATAAAACACATATTCACATCCTAGGGAAAAATAAAACATAATAAAGGGGTGATCAAAAATATTCATTAAGAATAAGTAATATAGTGGAATCTAATATAAACATATACAGCATGGTGAATAACTAAAAACACATTCCATTAGAACATAATCTTGAGAAAAATATGGCAGGAATAAAAGTTGAATAAATAATTCCATATAAATAACCACATGAGAATGAAACTTAACCATTGATATTCTACTAGTTCAATAATCATATTTATTATAAATTAATAATATCATATGTATGGAATGCATAATTTTGGACATCATAAACATACCATCAAGGTCTCAGCCAAGACTTCTAAAAATAAATGGTTAAGGCCCTGGGAAAATTCATATTTTTTTGTCTCATGAGACCTACTAATGCATTGAAATTTTACAGTGGGCCCCTACCATCACTTAATAATTCCAATTCATTTCTCATATGAATGGGGTGAAACATAAACAACATATACATACAAAATTTAAATAATTTTCCTCAATATGTAAACATAATCACTAATCATTCGGAGTAGTATGGTGAATGGTGTAAAGATGTTACAACCATAGTAAAAATAATCATAAACCATTTAATAAAATATACTAGATGGTAATAATAAGAGTTAAATATCAATAAATAATAACATTTAACCTAGGTGTTGAAATAGATGAAAATACTCTAATGAATCATTGTGGAATTCTTGAGAGAATTACCCTTTTTACTTTGTAAAGAAGAGTTCTTTTGGAAAAATAATTTTTATTTGTCATAATTGTTTGTATAAAATAATAAATGAAAAAATATAGTTTTTCATAAAAAATAGTGATTTTATAAAAATAATTATCTCCTAAAATATATTAAGTATGGTACTTGAAAATGGGTAAGAAATCAGGAAGTTCTCTTTAATTGGGTTTTCTTGTTAGGAAGAATTGGGAAAGGAACCTTGTAAATCATATATTTACCCATAAATAAAGATGAAATGATATAGATATATGAGTTTTTAACATATAAATATAATTTATAATGAGTATATAAAAATAATGAATAATTAAATAGGGTTAAAGAGAGAGAAATTGTAACCCGAATGGAAAATGGAGGTTCGAGAAGAAACCCTTACCTAATGTCTAAAAGTTTTCTACACTTCTACTTAACATCCTAGATAATGAAATTAATTTCATTAATTAATTAATTAATAACCTATTAAAAATGTAATGGATTTATTATAATTTTATTAAGTTAATTTATGGACTTTTTGATGAGTTATAATATTCAATTTCATCGTTTTGGAGTGTTCATTTCCTTGATTTTCACGATTGATTCACTTCTATACAAGTATGAAAGATCAGGTAAAATGGAAATAATTATAAAGAATTGAAATTATATGTAATTAATAAACATCCATAATATTTAATGGTATAATATATTATTGTTTTTTCAAATATGATTATGATTCATTATATATAACTTTAATGATAATCATTTAGATTATTTTGGTGGTTTTTTGATCGTCACGAACTTGTTTTGTATTATTAATTAATATCATGTATATATACAAGTTACAGACCACTAAATAACTTATAATATGTATAATAAAATATTTTTTAACCATTATTATGGTTTTATAACCATACTTGAAGGTGGTAATGGAAAATGAAGTTGTAACGTCCACGATAGCCGTAAATCGCACATTACGGACAATGTTTTCATTTTTAGAATAAAAGGGGGGAAGAGAAGGGTTTGTTGATGGATCTTCCATTAACATAATAAAATTTCATTATATATAAGATACTATATTTTTCATTATTTTTTAGAAATAATATGTAAGGATATAATAAGAAGAAAAGAAATTAATAGAAATTGAAAGGGAACAAAAAAGGATTTAATTCTGGATTTTTTTCTCCTTAATAACCTCTTTAAGGAACTTTGAAATGGTATTTTGGTGAGAAAAGAAAGACCAGAGAATGAGGGAGAGGTTTGGGATATGAAATGGGAATAATATAATAAAGATTCAAGGCTTTGTATGTGTGAGGAAAATATGTGGTATTTATAGTGGAGGAGAGGGGTGTTTTTTATTATTTTAATCATTAGTTTACTATTTTGGATCAAGACTATGAATAGTTTGAGAATTATCACTAAATAAATTAAATAATTAATGTAAGTTATAGATTATGGTTATTACATCATTAATTACACAATTAATAATGTATTTATCTTATAATGTATATATATCGTAAATTACAGTATTTCATTATTCGCCAAAAATTCAACTATTTTAGAAAAATCCCAAAAATTCTCCATGACCATTTTTTGATGTGTAGAATTAAAAAATGAACTCCATTTTTAAAAAATAATTTTCTAAATATGAAAATTTTATTTTTTAATAAAAATCATTATTTATTTGAAAAATACCAATTTAAAAAAAAATAACTAATTTTATGACACTTAGAAAAATTAATTAAGGTCTCATAAAATTATCTTATAATAATAAGACAACAAAATATTAATTTATGAATAAATTTTATTTTATATTTTTATATTATTTATAAAATTTTAAGTAAATATTTATGTTTCATAAAAATACCAGAATGTAATTTATCATTTTTTAAAAAAATTATTTACTTATTCCATTATATAAATGCACTATATTTTCATTTATAAGATACGTAAATTTTATTTATACCTTCATATGTTATTTTACTATTCTATTGGTCATATCACTATTCCTAATGGTTATATTACTATTCCAACAGACGTATTTAATAGTATATTACGATTTTAAACTTGGTGTTGTGTACTTTTAAGGCCTGAGGGGGGAAATCTTATAATAGGGGATGATCTTGGTCTTTAATATTTTAGTCCTCTATAGTTTATCTTTGTATTATTTTTCCCATGTATGTTCCCATGAATTTTAAAATAAATAAACGGTGATGATGATGATGATATGTGTGATGTTAAACTTGGTGTTGCATGAAGCATAAACTATTGAAGATATTAAATTTTAAAAGAGGAATACCATAAAATCTTGGGTGTTACATCCACATATTCTCTTTTAGCCAAGATCATCATGTTTTACCCCACTTTGTTCTAGAATGATGATATTTAGGGTTGATTGAGGATGTGATGGTGGTTTTATTTGGGGTTCTTTAATTCTTTGGTTTTTGATTTTTTCCTTGGATGGTTGGTTTTTCATTCATGTCTCACAGTTAAATCTTGTAAGCCTTAATCCTAAACTCTTATTTCTTGCCCCATCATGCTTTATTCCATTTAATTATAACATGAATGTGGTTGTGGTGCCTTAGGATTGTGATAATGGAGTGTTTTGTGACAGATTAAGAAAGTGTGTGTGGGAATACCCTATTGTTTATTTTTTGTTTGTATGTGGTGTTTTATTTCTATTCTATTCTATAAATCAATCTAAGGGTTCAAGGTGCTATATTTTTCCTCCTTTCCCCTAGTTTCATCATGTAGCCCTATGGTATTACCTTCCTGATCTTCTTATAGGCTAATTACATAAAAAGTAAACTATAGAGGTCTTCTTATCTGAGGGAGTTCATAGATGGTGTGATAGAGAATTATACTGAATTTGAAGCTATATAAGGTATTGTGGGTTCAATTTAGTGAGGATAGAACTCTAGATTATAAATCATGTTGCAGGTTTTCATGTTTGTTCTGTCTATTATGTTTTTCTTCTATTTTCATGGTCGATTGTAACATTATGGTATGATTAATTCTATAGTAATTAGATCATATCACTAATATACCTTATTAATTCTTCCCTATATTCTAAAGGGTTTTAACTAGGATAAAATTTCTATGGGGTGATGATGGAGATGTTATAACCTCTGAAGATAAATAATAATAATAACACATCAAAAGTAAAAAATGGAATCATTTTAAATAATAGGGAATAATAATCTATAATATACATGCAGTAATAAAAGTAACCATCTACAATTCCATTCCAGTCATACAGTAATAAACAGGATCACCCATAGACTGATCGCATGTGTACAAAAAAAGTAACCAAATAAACCACCATCCAAACACTAATAAACCACTCATTCCATCTAAAAAATCATAACATCCAACCCATGCATCATCTACACTTCCATCTCCACTAGAATCTGGATGACATACCCATACCCTTACCTATTTCATGAGACGTAAAGTCTACATGTATCCCATAGGGCCCATGTAGGGTGTGAGTATGAACTTAGTAATCCATCACCAATGGTTTCCCTAACTAATATTTATATATACCCTAATGTATGTAAAGAGAAAAAATGGAAACTATAACACATCACACCATCTGCACCACTCATTCTCAACCATCCTCGAGTGAGCCTTTACCTGCATTGGATAGTGTAAGAGTGAAAAAACACATCCATAGTTTGTTCTACTGAAAATTCCATCAGCATTCCAGCCAATTATTTTTTAACATGAAATCACCATCCATAATTAATCATGACACCCTAATGACAAGTCCACAAACCATATCACAAGGTCCAAGTATTTCCAAGGTTTTACCAACCATTAACTTAACAACCTAAAACAAACCAAGTCATGATTACTCTCATCATTTAACAAATCTAGCTCATCTGTCCCAACATGTCACACCCAACCTTTTTATTTTATTTTATTTTATTTTATTTTACTAATTTTCATAGCATCGGGTATCCTTATCGAGGATTGGGTTGAATCTCGGTTTGAATTTTTTAATTTTTAATGAAAATGAGTTTTTTGGGCTTGGAAGTATCTGGAGAATAGACAAAGCATGGTTTGGAAGCCATGCGGCTTCGCCCAGGTCACTATGTGTCTAGCCTGATGTTCTAAATGAATAAAAATTAAGATAATAATAAATGAAATATGAAAAAAAAATTAAAATAATTTTTTTAAAATGATAATGGTAATTTTATTATTAAAAATATTATCATTATCATTATTATTATTAATAAGATTATTATTATTATTATTAATATTATTAACATTATAGTTATTATTATTATCATTGTTAATAATCTTATTATTATAATTATAATTATAATTAAGTTAGTGTTTTTTAGGTTTGTTCCCCTTCCCTCCTCTTCCCCTCCTCTCATGCACCCCTCCCCTTCCTCCCTCTCCTGCCCTATGTGCAGCACCTCTCTCAGGCGACCCCCCATTCGGTGTCTCCTTCCAGAAATCTCAACTCTTGTCAGAGCCTCCCCAATGTGTGACCCATCCTGTCAATTCCACCCCAGTGCACGACCCCTCCCGCCTGTTCCCCGCTCCCTGTCGGCATCCTCCTCTAGGGCATGACCTCTACCAGTGCACTCCTCTAGCATGTGATTTTGGCGGCCACACCTCCTCCCTCCAATGTTCTTCCCTCTGGGTAAGCTTCTCCTTAATTTTATTTAGGGTTTCTATTTCTCTAGTGGATAGGGTTTCAATTTGGGGGGTCTAATCTTGAGTCTCCTGGTTCGGTCTTCATGATTAGGGTCTGTTCTACTTTGCTTGAGGTGCAGTTGATCTACATATAGATTTCGCATTATTTTTGTTCAAGTTCTTCACCCAAGGTAGGTGGTTCTATGTTGTAGAATTTTTATATGAATTAATTTATTTCTTTAATTAATTTTTACACATTATATAGTTAAATTATGTGATGAAAAATGTGTTTTGGAAATTTTTTGACATGCATGTGTGATGAAATTTTATTTTCTTTTATAAATTTCCATGTCTTTCATATGTGTCTTTTTGTGTAAATTTTTGGAAGTGTTCAATAAATTTTTTAAAGAATTCGAAATGTGTTTTCAAAATTTTATGAGGTGAAAGTATGATTTGGAAATGATTTAACATGTATATGGGTTAAAAATGAATTTTTTTCAAAATAAATGGTTATGTATCATGCGTTTCGTATTGTAATGTTTCTTGAAAAGAGTTTTATGCCTTGTTTGTAAAGTGATAAATGTATTTTCAAAGTTACTTGAGGTGAGTATATGTTCGTAATGAGTTTTTATTAGAAAATGGAGTTGTTTATACATATAGGCCTTGTTGTGTATTTTTTTAGTAGGAATTGTAAATTGTTTAAATAATGAAAGGATTGTTTTGGAAATGATCTTAGTTTATGATTGATTTTGAAAATGGGGATTGGTCTATGGAATTGATTGATCAATTGTATGTTCTTCTTGTGTTTTATAAAAAGGGAGTTTTTGAAAAGTGCAAGGGATGGTAGATGGATTTAAAAAGGGGTTATGTTATGAGTAAAAATGTAAATGGTTTGTGTAATGAATAATGGTGAATTTCAAAAGTGTTTTATAAATTATGAAAAAAACATTATTGAATTATACAAGTGGTGTGGATCATGTTTTGAAGTATTTTTTGTGTGTGTTTGGTTTAAAAAAAAGTTTTGGGTTGGCCAAGTGGTGGTAGATGTTGTGTGTTACATTTTCTAGATCAAGAAGCATGATGATGCTGTTTTGTGTGATATGTGGAACATAATTGAGCACAATGGAATCATGGGTAACTAGGTGGGAGGCGTGATTCAGAAGTGGCTATGGCCCAGTTTCAATTAACTGGATTGATAATTACAACACTAACTAAATATGGATGATGGTTGGATACCACTATAATTTTGGATGTTTCTCATCTCTAGTGGATCGTGCAAAATAATGTTGTTGGTCATGGTTTTTATACCAAATTTTCATTGATATGTAAGGTTCCTAGATTCCAACATGATCTAGTTTGACACTGGGGTTCTACCCATGGTTCTCTACCTATCATTATATAGAATGGTTCCTTCTATTGGAAAACGAAGGACCTCTTGTGTATTTGTGTTTTTTCTTTTACAAATTCCCTTTTTCTTTTAAGAAAGTATTTTTTGAAACTGTTTCCCTTTGAAGTATTAATTTTTAAAGTGTTTACTCATTAAATGTTTTTTTAAAAAAAATCTAAAATATTTTACTTAAATAAGCATTTATATTATCTTTAAAATGTTTTGGAATGGAATATTTTTATCTGGGTGGCATCCTAATGAGATTTGGATCAGACCCTACATATACACTTAGGTGTATATAGACCTTGTTGCTTGTTTGATCTAGTTAAAGGCAATATGTTTAGTGTTGGAATATTGAGTTTTTCCTATGATACCTGGGTACTTGTGAAAACCTGTGGGGATCGGGAACACCCTTTGGGAATTTTCGTAGACTGAATAAGGTGATCGGTTCAGGGTTGACCCGGCTTGGTTCGTGACAAAATGGTATCAGAGAAGGTCATGGTTGTTTGGGTCATGTTCCTTGGGGAAGATTCTGGGTAGACCAGAGTTATGATTGTTGGGACTTGACATTATGGTTATGAGTAAGGTGTCTACCCATCACACTTCATTATAGGACTCAAGTTACCAGGGGAATTCAGGTTTCATGTGAGTCTTTTGGTCCTTGTCATCATTCGTTGTTTGGGGAAATTAAATGGGAGTTGGGTCAATGGTCTCAGTGATCTCATAGATCCTAGAAATCCATTTGGAGTTAGAGACAGGGTCCTAGAACACTCTATGTGATGGTGGTGATACTAGAGCATGAATTCCAACCATATGTCCAGGTCACCCATCGACACTAGTTTCCTCTTTCATTATCTTGTGTCTCCTTGGGTTTTGGAAATTAGTTTGAAAACCTTTTTTTAAAAACTTAAGGAATCTGAATTTTTTTTAAAGTGGTGATGGTTTGATTTTTAAAAGGATTTAAAATGGGTTTTTATTTCAATGATTATCATTTTATTGAAAAATTTAGTGAAAATTAAAATGGCTTTTGATTTTGTAGCTAGCGGTTTTGATAGAGTAAGTGTGGGCTGATTATTTTTGTTTTGAAAAGTGGAAAGGTTTGGTTTTGGTCTTTGGTGTTCTCATGGGTAACCACATGAATGGTTATATATGGAAAGGTGGATGGTCAATGGCATGAGCAGATGAGTTCCTAGATAGACATTAGGTGGGTTTCGGTGTGGCACAAGAACATGCATGTGTGAGGCCCATGGGATACCATTGGTGAATATTCAACCCACCAAACTTGTTTATTTTAAAAAATAATTTTAATGAAAAATTTGTTGTTTTGATAACTGGTGGTTGTGTGGTGTGTCTTATTGTATTTTGGGAATGTTATTTTTGAGGCATTTTGATCCTGAGAATCCTTTCAGGTGGAATTGTGTCTTGATTTTGAGTTCTTATTGGTAAGTTGGTGTGAAAATGTGTGGTTAGTGGGTTCTTTTGAAAAGTACTTTAGGAATCCTTGAGGTGTCTCCCTTTGTGTGATTGGTGTTGGTTTGTGGTATTTTTTTTCCAAAGGTCCAGTTTTATTAGGTATTTTTCTTTCCCTTGTTGTCTATTGCACGCCCCCATAAGTAATTGATGCGTATTCAAAATTTGACAATGGGTGTTTCACCTTTGGAAGGTCCTCCAATAGATCAAAGTAAGGTATTCCTTCTTGGGTTTTAGAATTGATTCCACCTATTATTTTCATGATATGTGGATCCTCTAATAGCAAGATAGAAGATGAAAAATTAGTTGAATAAATCATTGGTTTCCTTGAGTCGTTTGGTGGTAAGAGGTGAATTTTTTCATCGCTAAATATGAACATCCCACCTGGAAGTGGTAAAGGTAATCCTGGTGAGGAAGGGTGAAAGTAGTTTGGATTGTTTTTGCCTTTTGTATCTTAAAGGGCCTTTAGACATCTTTTCAAGTTCATCTAAGTAAAGGTTTATATTAGGCCACCAATGTATAATGTTTGGTCATAAGAGGTTGTTATGGTTGTATGCATGACTCATGTGCTACTTGGGACTTGGTTTAAGTTTACTCTTCTTATAATGTTTCTACCAGTTTCAAGGGTCATGTTTGATGGTGTCTTGCAGAGTTGTGTTCTCTTTTAGATGAAAAGGTGGATGTTGTGGAACCTTTCGAGAGTTTATGTTCCAATAGAAGTGTATTCCTCTTCTGGGCATTCCTAAAATTCTTTGTTCTAAAGGAAGTTTCCTTCTAAGTGACCCTTCATTTGTTGCTTCTTGTTTGGGGTGAAATGGATTATCCTTTAAGTTTTCATCACAGTGAAGTATCATATTGAAACCAAGTGAGTCTTGGGATGTGTTATGTTTTGTTGGTGGTGTTTGGATCATGGCATAGTTTCTTGTGGAAATAGAAATAAAATTTCCATTCGGGGGGTTTTCAATACCTGACTAAGAGGAATGAGATACTTCAAACATTAGGGCTCCGTCCATAGGTCCCAGAGTGAAGCTAACACATAGTTATGAACCCCATGGGTTTAAGGGATCTTATTCTAACATCTATCTTCTTCATGGTAAAAAAAGATATTTTAAGCCTTGTGTAGTTGTTTATTCTGATGGCCCCATTTGGGGGAAAGAGGTGTGGGGACCTCACTTTTATGTTGTGACCCGTGTGGGTGGAATAGTTTCTCCTTGGTTATAAATAGGTGTGGCCATACCATTTAATTAAAAAAATGGTGGTAGTGTCTCACTAGATGTGAGTCTCCATTTGGTGGCCCTTGTACATTCGACCTTATGAATCGACCTCAGTTTTGGTTTGGTCTTATCTTAGGATAGTGATGTCCCTTGAGAATAGAGAATTGTGTTGTGTGTTTCCATCAGGCTTAGAGACTTCTTTCATCGAATCTCTTATGATAAGGGATCTAGTTAGTGCGGGTAGCTCTTGATTTATCCCATGACGGGTTCTTTTGTCAGCATGTGCTAATGGGATGAATTAGTTAGTTCTTATGGTGGGGAGTCCATTCGGGCCTCCCTGTTTTGGTCATCTAGCCCTATATTGGGTGTTGGTTTGTTCTTATGGTGAAGAGTCTATTCGAGTATCCCCATGTTAGTAATTTAGTTATTTTCTTGGTTTCGACTTGATAATAGGTTTCAAATTAGCACCAGATCTCACCCAAAAGTTTCATTGAATTAAAATCCTAGGAGTATTTATCGATTTGTGGTTTGATTCTGGCTTCCTGTTTCAGGATAGCAGCGTAAGTCACTTTTAGTAATGTTTGGGATGGTTGACTTAAGAGTTTGGATTCTTCTATGTAGGAATCTCTTTTCCTTTGATCAATCAATTGGAGGTGTTTTAACTTTTGGGGGTGGGTGGAACATGGTGAGGATTCCATTTTTAGTCTCCTGAGTTTGATTTGTAAGTATCTTCCATTATTGATAATGTCCGGGCATTTACTCATTTGGTGTTCATTGGGAATCTCTTTGAACTATGAAGGATTATCGGTTTCTTCTACATTGGGGTTAAGCCTTGTTGTGGATTTATGGGGGTGGAAACCATTATGGTAGGGAGAATTGTCACACCTAACCTTTTTATTTTTATTTATTTTATTTATTTTCTTGGCATTTGGTATCCTTATCGAGGTTTGGGATGAATCATTCTTTGATTTTTATATTTTTTATTGAAAAATGAGTGTTTTGGGCTTGACAGCTTCCGACACATGAGTAAAGCATGGTTTTGGAAACCGTGCGGCTTCGCCCAGGTCACCATGTGGCCTACTTGGTGTTCTAAATGAATAAAAATTAAGTTAATAATAATAAATAAAAGATGAAAAAAATAAGAAAGTTAAATTAAAAAAATAAAAGAATTGTTCAAATAATAATGATAATGGTCATATTATTATTAAAAATATTATCATTATCATTATTATTATTAAGAAGATTATTATTATTAAGAAGATTATTATTATTAAGAAGATTATTATTATTAAGAATATTATTAATATTATAGTTATTATTATTATTATCATTATTAATACAATTATTATTATTATTATTATTATTATTAAGTTAGTGTTTTTTAGGGTTTCCCCATTCCCTCCTCTTCCCCCTCCTCTCATGCACCCCTCCCCCTCTTCCCTCTCAAGCCCTATGTACAGTGCCTCCCTCAAGTGACCCCCATCTGGAGGATCCTTCCAGCGAGATCACCTCCTACTGGTGCCTCCTTGGTGTGCGGCCCCTCCGGCCAGAACCTCCCCGGTGCACGACCCCTCCCATCAGTGCCCCGCTCCCTGCCTACATCCTCCTCCTGCATGCGACCCCGAACAATGCCCTCCTCTGGTGTGCGATTCCGGTGGTCACACATCCTCCCTCTGGTAGTTGCCCCTCCGAGTAAGCTTCTCATTCATTTTCTTTTGGGTTTCAGTTTCTCCAGTGGAGAGGGTTTCAGTTTGTGGGTCTAATCTTGAGTCTCTTGGTTTGGTCTTCATGATTACGATTCATTCTTGGTTGCTTGAGGTTCAGTTGAGGTATAGATGTATTTAGAATCATTTTCCAGTAAGTTCTTCACCCAAGATAGGTGGTTCCATGCCCTATAATTTTTAGATGATTTGATTTGATTTTTGTTTTTTTTAAGTTTGGGGCCGAAGCCTCATTTTATTATAAAAAAAAAGCAAAGACCCTTTTTAATTGGGTAGATAGAGACCCATTACATAGCCTGAAGGCCAAGTGGGCATGTAGCCCATTTCATGACCTATAGGCCCAAATTTTTGGCCCAAGGCCCATTTTGTGAATAGTAATGCTACAGTACCGCGTGCTATAGTACCGCATAGTACCCTCTACTGCTATAGTGTCCTGCTTCCACTATAGTGTCATGCCAATACTACAGTACCACTACAGTACTACTACAATGCCATCGCCCAATGGGTTTTCAACCCCCATTTTTCATGTAGGATTACTGGGTGCTTACCACTATGTCAAACCCCAATCACATAATAATGATTTGATATGTTTATTTAATTAATTTTTATATGTTCTATAGTCAAATTTTGTGATGTGAAATGTGTTTTGTAAATGTTTTGACATGCATGTGTGATGAAATTGGATTTTCTTTTAGAAATGGCCATGCCTTTCATATGTGTCTTGTTGTGGAAATTCTTGTAAGTGTTAAATCAATTGTTTAAGTTATGTGAAATGTGTTTTCAAAAGTGCTTTGGGTTAAAAGTATGATTTGGAAATGCTTTAACATGTATATGGGTTAGAAATGAATTTTTTTATCAAAATAAATAGTCATGTATCATGCATGTCATATTGTAGTGTTTCTTGAAAAGAGTTTTATGCCTTGTTTGGAAAGTGCTAAATGTAGTTTCAAAGGCACTTGAGGTGTGTGTATGTGTAATGAGTTTTTATTAGAAAATGGAGTAGTTTTGGAATATAGGCCTTGTTTTTTTATCATGAATTATAAATTGTTTAAATGATGAAAGACTTGTTTTGGAAATGATCTTGGTTTATGTTTGATTTTTCAAATGGGGATTGGTCCATGGAATTGATTTATCAATTTTATGTTATTATTTTTTTACAAAAATGGAGTTTGTGAATTTTTTAAGGGGTGGTAGATGGATTTTAAAAGGGTTTTTGGTGTGAGTAACAATGGAAATGGTTTGTGTTATAAAAAATGTTTAATGTTGAAAGTGTTTTATAAATTATGAAACATGTTTATTGAATTGTAAAAATGGTGTGGATCATGTTTTGAAGTAATTTTAGTGTATGTTTGGTTTCAAAAAAAATTGGGTTGGAAAATTGGTTGTATATATTGTGTGTTACATGATCTAGATTGAGAAGCGTGGTGATGATGTGTTGTGTGATATGTGGAACGTAATTGAGAAAAAGAAAATCCTTGGTAACTAAGTGGATGGACTAGAACTAGATTTCTAGTGAATCGGAAGTGGATACGGCCCGATCTCACTTATCTGGATTGATGATGGAAACACTAACTAAATATGGATGGTGATTGGAGACCACTAGAATTTTGGATATTGATCCTCTCTAGTGGATTGTGCACTATAATGCTATTGGTTGTGGTTTCTATACCACATTTTCACTAAGATACGAGGTTCCTATAATCCCACATGATCTAGTTTGACCCTATGGATCTACCCATGGGTCTCTACTTATCATGATGCTTATGTAGAATGGTGCCTTCCTTCGGCATACCGAGGACCTCTTGTGTGTGTGTGTGTGTTTTATTTTACAAATTCACTTTTTCTTTTAAGAAAGTATTTTTTTGAAATGGTTTCCCTTTGAAGTGTTACTTTATAAAGTGTTTACTCATTAAATGTTTTCCCTAAAAATGTTCTAAAAATATTTTACTTAAATTATCATTTTAGATTATATTTAAAATGTTTTTGAATGGAATATTTTTATATGGGTGGAATCCTACTGGGCTTTGTCTCACACCCTATATACACCCTTGGGTGTATGATCTTGTTTCATGTTTTATCTAAGTAAATTCAAGACATTTATTGTTGGAAGATTGAGTTTATAGTGGCATTGGGTGTGGATCGTGGTGGTGGTGTCTTGAGGATGTGGTTCCTCTCTTTGTGTGGAGGTTTGGTATAGAGTTATGGTCCCCTTATATCGTGGTACTTTGGGGGGTTTTTCAAAAATTTGTAAACCTTTAAATAGGAAAATTGTTAAGGTCTTGTTTGGTTGTGTAATTTCAGTTTTTTATTACTTAAATTGTTGGTTTTTTTATTATAAAAGTTTGGTAAGTCATTCTCATGCTTCTCCCGTGATACCTGGGCACTTGTTCCATCCCATGGGGATCAATAATTCCCTTCAAACCTTGTTGTAGACCAAATCAGGTGATCAGTTTAAGGTCAACCTGACTTGGTTCTTAGCACAAAATATATGGATATCATCATGCCCCCATATAGTGGTCTCAACTACCACCAACTTTGAAAAAATATGAAATATCCTCCTACATAACGAGGGTCAAAACAATCATCCCTATTCCACTAAACTATGTAGGACACTACCAATAAATAGGGGTCAAAACCACCTCATGGGCTCTTTATTGTGTGCACATGAATGCAATGGCCTTAGATCTCATGGTGAGAGACATCACCAGTATCCTATGGCCATAACCCAGTGAAACTCCATCACCACCCACAACAATTGTCAACACCATCCACATCACACTAAAGAACCTCTTCACCCCATATCCAATGAAAAAAATCACCCACATTCATACAATTTATGCCCATCATATTCCCAGGGAAACACATCAAAAAACACGTCACAAGAAACTTTCCCCATAATCTACGGCATTATGCCCAATAAGACCTCAAACCACACCATGAATCTATCCAATTGATACCAGAACCAAACCATCATTTTTTATGTCATAATAACCCTAGTTATATCCTAAAAATAATGAAAATATAAAGTGGTTTCTTTCCTTGGTCTCACACAAAACCCTACCTATATATGATTAGCACATGATAGATAAACACATGTATTACACAAGAAATAGCTAGAAACTACCAAACTGGAGTTAGTAGGACTCCACTCATCAAGAAACTCTCACCAATATAGATTTAATTATAATAAATATGGTAATCAAACAAAATATTCAGTTTTGGGAATAAATGATTGAAAATAGGGGGAAAATGAGAGAAATAAGTAATAATCACTCACGAACAGCTAGTCTTACCAATGGATACTCCCTATAATAAATGACTAGAAGAACTGTAAAGATTCAATAAAGATCTATCAATAATAAAGAAGGAAATAATAAAGGGGGGGAAACTAGGGAACACCCATCATGCTTTCGATAAAATTACCTAAATCCCCCTTTTATACTTAATTAAATCAACTAAATAAAATTTTTAGAAAAAGCTAGAAAAATTGCATCAAACTCAATTTTTTGGAAGAGAGTGGGACCCTTACGTATGGGACCCTTACATATTACCCATATAGTCCCTTATATATCAATGAGTTAAATATTTTTCTATGTCTCTAACCCTTAAATATTAAGGTTTTAACCCTTACGTATACACCAAATTAACACTTAAATATTATCCTTTACCATTTTTCTAATCATTATGTTTCAATTGAACTTTATATACCAAGAAGGTACCCATATATATCATAGGGAAAGTTAGGATACTTTTAAAATTTTCATCACCTAAGGAACCTTACTTATTCATGGGTTACCTTTATCCATCACACGGTACTTTGTATTACTTTTACATATCCCTCATGGTGACATTTTTGTATAATAGCGTAATTGAGAGTTTCCTTTACTTATTACAAAAATTACCCTTAAATTCCTCAAGATACTCAACACTTGGCCAATTTTTCAAAACAGGATGGCCTTCACACATTAAGAATTAACTTTTACATATTCCCTAGAAAACCCTTATGCATTGTATTTGACATAGAGTTACTTTTACATATATAAGGATACTCCCAAATGAAACTTGCATATCATATAGGTAAATTTTATATATCACAGTGGATTTCCTCACTTAACCACTTTTCCCCAACCCTTTTATAATTTCCCCAACCCAAAAGTCATTAAACTGGTGCTTCGAGTTGGGTCGCCGCATGACCTCAAGCGCACCTCCCCATACGCCAAAGGTTACCAACTAGAAGGAAGGGTCTAATGGATCACATGGGGAGAAAATTACCTCTCTACTAGAGTATACAACATCATATAACATATGAAATAAAGTAAACAATAAACTATAAACTATAAACATGCATTACTAACCATTTAAAAAATTGGGTACTAACCACAACCAATAATATATATTCTATGTCATCCTAACAGTGCCAATAGTGAAGAAAACCCCAAAAATAAATATAAACACCAAATCCCCAAAATAGGTCCTGAATCCAAGTTCGTATCCTCATCTATGTGCATCCTAAGCCTAACTCAACTCCCTAGCATAGTGCCTTCACCATTTTCTAGACCAACAACCATGAAATCTGCTTGAGTACCCAATAGCGTCCCAATGAGGGTGTGAGTAAAACATAGTATTCCACCACCAACGGTGTCTAAAAAATATCTTTTCTAATAATTTAGTCCATGAAAGTACTAAATAAATGACAATATAACCAAAATACAACATGGGTTTCCTTAGTTACAATATTCACCTTACCCATTTTCATCATTTTTTCCATTGGTTGGGCATTTACATAATTTACACTACGGCCTAAGTCGGTCAATTATCATGAATAAGGGGATAAGTAAAGTTCTCTATCTAACCATTAATAACCATTTCATAAAAAATTACATCACACTTACCTTGGAGCCTCATTATAGGTAGTCTCATCAAATGCATTTTTTAGGGGCCTAGAGCCTCAGTCAGACTCCCTAACCCATCCCTTCTAGGGGTGAGGTTTAGAATCTCAATGCAACCCAACTCGTGGGAGGATCCTTAGTTCATTATCCCAAACCACCAAGCTATGTCCACATGCTTATTCAACTATTTACTACATATGACATATCACAAATCATACACAACCAATACACATAATGTTCAGAATTCACATTTCATTCAACACATGAAACATCATCAAGACTTAACCATTTATCACATTTAACATTTACATAGAATATCCTATTTAACCCATTTCCCTTTCCATTCTTTAACCCATTTATCTTATTCAACAATTTTCATACATTAGCTCATTTTACATAATTCATCAATTCACATGAATTATCCCATTTATGAAATTCAATTACAAACTCATAAGTCATTTGACACATTCACTTTATCCCATTTAACCCTTTTCAACATTTTCTCAAATGATCCCTTATGAAGTTGCCAATGGATATACATAACCACCATTATTTCCCCTTTTAATTAAAACATAACATGTCAACATATTTAGTATGGACTCAATTTAAACACAAATCAAATTTATGCTTAACATTATAATTTTTCATGTTCGGGAATGTTGGTGCGCCCCATGGGTGACCCTAAACCAGTATAGTAAATTTTGATTCTTCGCATGGGAGTCTTGGAAAGCTACTCCAATGATTAATTTTGAACCTTATCGATCCATAGTAAACGAAAAAATCATATGCTTCAAAATTTCTTCCTCTTGATAGCTCCTTGTATTTATTTATTTAATATCTTTTATCTCTAATATTTCTCTCTCCCTCATTATCTAAATTGTATCTTCTCTATCTTTCAAGATAATTGATAGATATTTTTCAAAGGATTTGTGCCTAATCAAATCACTATTTTTATATATTGTGGGTTCTTGGTAAACCTTCTAAAACCAAATTATTTCTCTTCAAGTTCATGAAAAATCCCTAAAAAATGTTTTTTCAGTTTATTTACTACCACTAAAGTCAAGGGTTTTTTTATTTTCAGTTTTCTTGGATACCGCTAAAGTTATGGTATACATATTCCTAAATATCCAATCTATTTAGGTGGGAGATATAGGGGATCATAATTGAGATATATTTTAACTTCCTTACCAAATTATGTTACTTCTTTACTTTATAGATCTTTTATTTATTAATTTATTTTGTTCAATTAATCTATCAATAATTTAATATATTAATTGTTTAATCTATTATAAATAAATCTCTAAATTAATTAATATTTTTTATGCTATGATTGTTTTCTTTTAATTTCAAAAACTCTTTTCAATTATATTTCAGTTACTTTGGTTATTTTAATTTATCACTCAATTTATTTTTTATAGATTTAATTTCATTTTCAATTTTAAAATGAAATTCACCCCTCCCCCTCTTACCATCTTACTCTGACCAATGGAGGAGAGAAAAATAATTCAATGAAGAGCTCTATCCTCCCCCCCCCCCATGATTCATGTCAAACCAAATAAAGATAAAGAGGGGGTTCCCCCTATTTTTATTGGATTAAACTTTAAATGATATTATTATTATTATTATTATTATTATTATGTTCAAATTAAATTCTATAATTATCTAAAAAAGTTGATATTAACAATCCATAAACCACTTTAATTACCAATTTCACCACACTCGTATTTTTACTTCATTATATGATTTGTTAATATACTTTTCTAAATAAAAGTGTTAATCATTGAAATGAAAATTCCATTTTAAACACCTATATGTTTTAATAAAATATAATTTTAGTATTTAATTAACTATTGATCAATTACAAAAATTTACTAAACACCTAAAAATAATTATATTAATGATATAATAATGGGTTATATAAAGTCTTGGAAGGTCCATACATGAAAAGTGAAGTTTTGGGCCAACTATTTGGGGTTCATGGTTAGCTCGCATAGTTACCGAAATCTTTCATTGATCATGTTATACTAACTATCTAACCAATTTAATAATGCATGGTTGACTTTCACAATTATTCCTAACCATGTTCAATCCATGTGAGGATTTTACTCTATATAAGATTGGCCTGAATGGTTACCCCTAACCATGTGATAATAGCAAACCAATGGCTATATGTGATTCACACCATGCAAGATAAGTCCACATAGTTACTACTAATCAATGGATAATCATTTAGTGACAGTGTAGTGTAAATTGTTTTCAAAATTTTCAAAATTTTAACTATTTAAGCACCAAAATCATTATTAAAATAATTAATTATTAAAATAGAAAAGTGGGGTTGTCATAAATAATATATTGATAGTTTTTTATGAGTATATGAGTTTTATTTATTGTTAGTGGGAAATATTAGTGTGAATTTGTGTGGAAAAATATGTTTTCTTATGTCATGGGTTATTGGTTTTCCATTGGTCATTGTAATACAATGCTACCATAGAGACCCCTTGTAAATAGACCCAAGGAATCCACCAAAAAAAAATTCCTAATGATTCACCATTGGAACATTATTTCTTAATGAATTTGGTAACAACTTATCAAGTTGTTAGTGGGGTCATTACAACACAACAACCTTGGTTGGATAAGTCACTGGATTCTAAAAGGTAGAATCCTATGATATTTTGAGGGGATTAAAAACCCAAAGTTATGGCACATTAGTTGAAAAGGATGAATATGATCATTGAATTATTTTATAATCTAGTATATTTAAAATTAAAATTGAATACTTACATATTGGATGAAATTGCAATTGAGAGGTGGCATTTGATCAAGCAAACCAATTTTCATGAAGAGATTATGTGGGAAGGTTTTGAGAAGATATTTAATCAAAAATTATCCCCTCGTAAATTTAAATTATAAAAGAATAAAACATTCAATAATTTGTAGTAGGATAATATGATAGTTATGGAGTATTCCACTTAATTGATGGATTTATCCTAAATTTAACTGAAGGTATTTACTAGCGACTTACTGAAGGATCAGAGGTTTATGTTAGGATTATGACTCAATAGATTATCATAGGTGGTGATGTTTTATATCAAATTTTCTACTAAGATGGTAAATTATAAATTTTTTTAATTGAAGGATATCATGGTAAATATTTTATGTGGAGAAATATTCATATAAATAGGTAGTAAAAGTGACTCTTATTGTAATTATAAGTGAAGGCATGATTATCATTCTCTTGATCATTATATAGAAGTGATACATTGATTCCTTATTCTATAGCTTAGAGGGATATGCAAGCTAGATGTTTTCTATATGGTTTATTTAATCACATTAATAGGAATTCATTGGAATATCCTCAAACTTGTTTTCGATATAGAAAATTAGAATACTTAAAGTAGTATTTTAGGAATCCACCTATTTATGGGATGGATCCAAACCTCTCAGGATACTCCCACTCCACTCACTATCCCATATCCTGATGTAATTACTAGGGTTTACTCTTAAAATCCAACATGACAGTGATGGTGTGCCCCCTCCATCTTTTCACAGTCATTTGCTTTGTTTTTTGTCTCTTATATGTGCTTTCCCTTCTTCCCCTTTATTCATCTTGTGCGGTTATTTTCTGTATGGTATTTTATGTCCAGGGCCTCTTTAGGTATCCATCGTAAAGACCCCAACACCATTATCCTATATATGATTCCTTACTTATTACATTGGTACTATGAACATGAGGTTTCATCCCAATGGACCAAATAGTATAGTAGATTTGGAAAACCATATATAAACATAAGTTATAAATTACAACATGAAATGAAATACAACATAGAAACTCCTTTTGAAACATCCATAAACTCCTAGATTATCCCTAAAAGTCATTCATAAAACACATATTCACATCCTTGGGAAAAATAAAACATAATAAAGGGTTTATCTAAAATGTTCATTAAGGGTAAGTAATATAGTGTAATCTAATATAAACATATACAGCATGGTGAATAACTAAAAACACATTCCATCAGAACATAATCTTGAGAAAAATATGGCAGGAATAAAAGCTGAATAAATAATTCCATATAAATAACCACATGAGAATGAAACTTAACCATTGATATTCTACTAGTTGAATAATCATATGTATTATCAATTAATAATATCATAAGTATGGAATGCATAATTTTGGACATCATAAACATACCATCAAGGTCTCAGCCAAGACTTCTAAAAATAAATGGTTAAGGCCTTGGGAAAATACATATTTTTTTGTCTCATGAGACCTACTAATGCATTGAAGGTATATAGTGGGCCCCTACCATCACTTAATAATTCCAATGCATTTCTCATATAAATGGGGTGAAACATAAACAACATATACATAAAAAATTAAATAATTTTCCCCAATCTGTAAACATAATCACTAATCATTCTGAGTAGTATGGTGAATGGTGTAAAGATGTTACAACCATAGTAAAAATAATCATAAACCATTTAATAAAATATGCTAGTTCGTAATAATAAGAGATAAATATAAATAAATAATAACATTAAACCTAGGTGTTTAAATATATGAAAATACTCTAATGAATCATCGTGGAATTCTTGGGAGAATTACCCTTTTTACTTTGTAAAGAAGATCTCTTTTGGAAAAATCATTTGTATTTGTCATAATTGTTTGTATAAAATAATAAACGAAAAAATATAGTTTTTTATGAAAAATAGTGATTTTATAAAAATAATCGTCTCCTAAAATATATTAAGTATGGTACTTGAAAATGGGTAAGAAATCAGGAAGTTCTCTTTAATCGAGTTTTCTTGTGAGGAAGAATTGGGAAAGGAACCCTGTAAATCATGTATTTACCCATAAATAAAGATGAAATTATCTAGATATATGAGTTTTTAACATATAAATATAATTTATAATGAGTATATAAAAATAATGAATAAATAAATTGGGTTAAAGAGAGAGAAATTGTAAACCGAATGGAAAATGGAGGTTCGAAAAGAAACTCTTACCTTATGTCTAAAAGTTTTCTACACTTCTACTTAACATCCTCGATAATGAAATTAATTTCATTAATTAATTAATTAATAACCTATTAAACATGTAATGGATTTATTATAATTTTTTTAAGTTCATTTATGGACTTTTTGATGACTTATAATATTCAATTTCATCATTTTAGAGTGTTCGTTTCCTTGATTTTCACGATTGATTCACTTCTATACAAGTATGAAAGATCATGTAAAATGGAAATTATTCTACATAATTGAAATTATATGTAATTAATAAACATCCATAATATTTAATGGTCTTATATATTATTTTTTTTCATATATGATTATGATTCATTATATATAACTTTAATGATAATCATTTAGATTATTTTGGCGGTTTTTCAATCGTCACGAACTAGTTTTGTATTATTAATTAATATCATGTATTTATACAAGTTACAGACCACTAAATAACTTATAATATGTATAATAAAATATTTTTTAACCATAATTATGGTTTTATAACCATACTTGAAGGTGGTAATGGAAAATGAAGTTGCAACGTCCACGATAGCGGTAAATCGCACATTACGGACAATGTTTTCATTTTTAGAATAAAAGGGGGAAGAGAAGGGTTTGTTTATGGATCTTCCATTAACATAAAAAAATTTAATTATATATAATATACTATATTTATCATTATTTTTTATAAATAATAGGTAAGGGTATAATAAGAAGAAAATAAATTAATAGAAATTGAAAGGGAACAAAAAAAGATTTCACTCTTGATTTTTTTATCCTTGATAACCTCTTTAAGGAACTTTGAAATGGTATTTTGCTGAGAAAATCAAGACCAGATCGTGAGGGAGAGGTTTGGGATATGAAATGGGAATAATATAAAAAATATTAAAGGCTTTGGATGTGTGGGGAAAAGATGTGGTATTTAGAGTGGAGGAGAGGGGTGTTTTTTATTATTTTAATCATTAGTTTATTATTTTGGATCAAGACTGTGAATAGTTTGTGAATTATCACTAAATAAATTAAATAATTAAGGTAAGTTCTAGATTATGGTGATTACATCATTCATTACACAATTAATAATGTATTTATCTTATAATTTATATATATCGTAAATTATAGTATTTCATTATTCACAAAAAAGTCAACTATTTTAGAAAAATCCCAAAAATTCTCCATGGCCATTTTTTGATGTGTAGAATTAAAAATGAACTCTATTTGTAAAAAAATAATTTTCTAAATATGAAAATTTTATTTTTTAATAAAAAATCATTATTTATTTGAAAAATACCAATTTAAAAAAAATAACTGATTTTATGACACCTAGAAAAATTAATTAAGGTCTCATAAAATTATCTTATAATCATAAGACAACAAAATATTAATTTATAAATAAATTTTATTTTAGAGTTTTATATTATTTATAAAATTTTAAGTAAATATTTATGTTTCATAAAAATACCAGAATGTAATTTATCATTTTAAAAAAAAATATTTACTTATTCCATTATATAAATTCATTATATTTTCATTTATAAGATACCTAAATTTTATTTGTACCTTCAAAGGTTATTTTACTATTCTATTGGTCATATAACTATTCCTAATGGTTAGATTACTATTCCAGCAGTCGTAGTTAATAGTATATTACGATTGTAAACTTGGTGTTTTGTACTTTTAAGGCCTGAGGGGGGGAATCTTATAATAGGGGATGATCTTGGTCTTTAATATTTTAGGCCTCTAAAGTTTATCTTTGTATTATTTTTCCCATGTATGTTCCCATGAATTTTAAAATAAATAAATGGTGATGATGATGATGATATGTATGATGTTAAAATTGGTGTTGCATGAAGCATAAACTATTGGAGATATTAAATTTTAAAAGAGGAATACCACAAAATCTTGGGTGTTACATCCACATATTCTCTTTTATCCCAGATCATCATGTTTTACCCCACTTTGTTCTAGAATTATGATATTTAGGGTTGATTGAGGATGTGATGGTGGTTCTATTTGGGGTGCTTTAATTGTTTGGTTTTTGATTTTTTTTCCTTGTATGGTTGGTTTTTCATTCATGTCTCACAGTTAAATCTTGATATCCTTAATCCTAAACTCTTATTTCTTTCCCCATCATACTTTATTCCATTTAAGTCTAACGTGAATGTGGTTTTGGTGCCTTAGGATTGTGATAATGGAGTGTTTTGTGACAGATTAAGAAAGTGTGTGTGGGAGGACCCTATTTTTTGTTTTTTGTTTGTATGTGGTGTTTTATTTCTATTCTATTCTATAAATCATTTTAAGGGTTCAAGGTGCTATATTGTTCCTCCTTTCCCCTGGTTTCATCATGAAGCCTTATGGTATTACCTTCCTGATCTTCTTATAGTATAATTACATAAAAAGGAAACTATAGAGGACTTCTTATCTGAGGGAGTGCATAGATGGTTTGATAGATACTTCTACTGAATTTGAAGTTATATAAGGGATTGTGGGTTCAGTGTAGGGAGGATAGAACTCTAGAGTATAAATAATGTTTCAGGTTTTCATGTTTGTTCTGCCTATTATGTTTTTCTTCTCTTTTCATGGTCGATTGTAACATTATGGTATGATTAATTCTATAGTAATTAGATCAGATCACTAATATACCTTATTCATTCTTCCCTATATTCTAAAGGGTTTTAACTAGGATAAAAGTTCTATGGAGTGATAATGGAGATATTATAACCTCTGAAGATAAATAATAATAATAACACATCAAAAGTAAAAAATGGAATCACTTTAAATAATAGGGAATAATATTATTTAACATACATGTAGTAATAAAAGTAAACATATACAATGTCATTCCAGTCATACAGTAATAAACAGGATCACCCATAGACCGATCACATATGTAAAAAAAAGTAACCAAATAAACCACCATCTAAACACTGATAAACCACTCATTACATCTACAAATTCATAATATCCAACCCATGCATCATCTACACTTCTATCTCCACTAGGATCTGGATGACAAACCCATACCCTTACCTATTCCATCAGATGTAAAGTCTACATGTATCCCATAGGGCCCATGCAGGGTGTGATTATGAACTTAGTAATCCATCGCCAATGGTTTCCCTAACTGATATTTATATATACCCTAATGTATGTAAAGAGAAAAAATGGAAACTATAACACATCACACCATTTGCACCACTCATTCTCAACCATCCCCGAGTGATCCTTTACCTGCATTGGATAGTGTAAGAATAAAAAAACACATCCATAGTTTGTTCTACTAAAAGTTCCCTTATCATTATAGCCAATTATTTTGTAACATGAAATCACCATCCATAATTAATCATGACACCCTAATGACAAGTCCAAAAACCATATCAAAAGGTCCTAGTATTTCCAAGTTTTTACCAACCATTAACTTAACAACCTGAAACAAACCAAGTCATGATAACTCTCATCATTTAACAAATCTAGCTCATCTGGCCCAACATGTCACACCCAAACTTTTTATTTTATTTTATTTTATTTTATTTTACTAATTTACTTAGCATCGGGTATCCATATCGAGGTTTGGGTTGAATCTCGGTTTGAATTTTTTAGTGTTTAATGAAAAATGAGTTTTTTGGGCTTGGCAGTATCTAGAAAATATACAAAGCACAGTTTGGAAACCATGCGGCTTTGCCGAGGTCACTATGTGTCTATCCTGATGTTCTAAATGAATAAAAATTAAGAGAATAATAATAAATTAAATATGAATCAAATAATTAAAATAATTAAAATAATTTTTTTTTAAATGATAATGGTAATTTTATTATTAAAAATATTATCATTATCATTATTATTATTAAGAAGATTATTATTATTATTAAGAATATTATTAACATTATATTTATTATTATTATCATTGTTAATAAGCTTATGATTATAATTAAAATTATTATTAATTTAGTGTTTTTTAGGTTTTTTCCCCTTCTATCCTCTTCCCCTCCTCTCATGCACCCCTCCCCCACATCCATCTCCTGCCCTATGCCCAGAACCTCCCTCAGGCGTCCCCCCATTTGGTGGATCCTTCCAGAAATATCAACTCTTATCGGAGCCTCCCTAATGTGTGATCCATCCTGTCGATGCCACCCCAGTGCGCGACCCCTCCCGCCTGTGCCCCGCTCCCTATCAGAATCCTCCTCTAGGTCACGACCTCTGCCGGTGCCCTCCTCTGGCATGCGATTTTGTCGGTCGCACCTCCTACCTCCAATGTTCGCCCCTATGGGTAATATTCTCCTTAATTTTATTTGGGGTTTCTATTTCTCTAGTGGTTAGGGTTTCAGTTTGGGGGTCTAATCTTGAGTCTCTTGGTTCGGTCTTCATGATTAGGGTCTGTTCTAGGTTGCTTGAGGTGAAGTTGAGATACATATGGATTTTGCATTATTTTTGGTAAAGTTATTCACCCAATGTAGGTGGTTCTATGCTGTAGCATTTTTAGATGAATTAATTTATTTCATTAATTAATTTTGACAGGTTCTATAGTTAAATTATGTGATGAAAAATGTGTTTTGGAAATGTTTTGACATGCATGTGTGAGGAAATTTGATTTTCTTTTAGAAATATCCATGTCTTTCATATGTGTCTTTTTGTGTAATTTTTTGTAAGTGTTCAATAAATTTTTTAAGGTGTTCGAAATGTGTTTTCAAAATTGCATGAGGTGAAAAGTATGCTTTGGAAATGATTTAACATGTATATGTGTTAGAAATGAATTTTTTTCAAAATAAATTTTTATGTATCATGTGTTTCGTATTGTAATGTTTCTTAAAAAGAGTTTTATGCCTTGTTTGGAAAGTGATAAATGTATTTTCAAAGTTACTTGAGGTGATTATATGTTCATAATGAGTTTTTATTAGAAAATGGAGTTGTTTATACATATAGTCCTTGTTGTGTATTTTTTTAGTATGAATTGTAAATTGTTTAAATGATAAAAGGATTGTTTTGGAAATGATCTTAGTTTATGATTGATTTTGAAAATGGGGATTGGTCCATGGAATTTATTGATTAATTTTATGTTCTTATTTTTTTTAAAAGGAAGTTTTTGAAAAGTGCAAGGGATGGTAGATGGATTTAAAAGGGGGTTTTGGTATGAGTAAAAATGTAAATTTTTTGTGTAATGAATAATGGTGAATTTCAAAAGTGTTTTATAAATTATGAAAAAAATTATTGAATTATACAAGTGGTGTGGATCATGTTTTGAAGTATTTTTTTTGTGTGTTTGGTTTAAAAAAAGTTTTGGGTTGGCCAAGTGATGGTAGATGTTGTGTGTTACATTTTCTAGATCAAGAATCATGATGATGATGTTTTGTGTGATATGTGGAACATAATTGAGCATAATGGAATCCTGGGTAACTAGGTGGGAGGCGTGATCCAGAAGTGTCTATGGCCTTGTTTCAATTATCTAGATTGATGATGAAAACACTAACTAAATATGGATGATGATTGGATACCACTATAATTTTGGATGTTTCTCAACTCTAGTGGCTCGGGCAAAATAATGTTGTTGGTCATGGTTTTTATACCACATTTTCACTAAGATGAAAGGTTCCTAGATTCCAACATGATCTAGTTTGAAACTAGGGTTCTACCCATGGTTCTAAACCTATCATTATATTAATGGTGCCTTCTATCGGCAAACGAAGGACCTCTTGTGTATTTGTGGGTTTTCTTTTACAAATTCCCTTGTTCTTTTAAGAAATTGTTTTTTGAAATTGTTTCCATTTGAAGTATTCCTTTTTAAAGTGTTTACTCATTAAATGTTTTTACTAAAAATGTTTCTAAAATATTTTACTTAAATGAGCATTTAGATTATCATTAAAATGTTTTGGCATGGAATATTTTTATCTGGGTGGAATCCTAATGAGATTTGGATCAGACTCTACATACACCCTCAGGTGTATATAGATCTTATTTCTTGTTTGATCCAGGTAAAGGAAATATGTTTAGTGTTGGCATATTGAGTTTTTCTTGTCATACCAGGGCACTTGTGAAAACCAGTGGGGATCGGGAACACCCTTTGGGAATTTTCATAGACTGAATCAGGTGACCGGTTCAGGGTTGACCCATCTTGGTTCGTGACAAAATGGTATCAGAGAAGGTCATGGTCTTTTGGGTCCTGTTCCTTGGGGAAGATTATGAGTAGACCAGAGATATGATTGTTGGGACTTGACATTATGGTTATGAGTAAGGTTTCTAGCCATCACACCTCATTATAAGACTCAAGTTACTAGGGGAATTCAGGTTTCATGTGAGTCTTTTGGTCCTTGTCATCATTCGTTGTCTGGGGAAATGAAATGGGAGTTGGTTCAATGGTCTCAGTGTGCTCATAGATCCTATAAATCCATGTAGAGCTGGATACAGGCTCCTAGAACACTCTCTGTGATGGTGGTGATACTAGAGTATGGATTCCAACCATATGTCCAGGTCACCCATCGACACTAGTTTCCTCTTTCATTATCTTGTGTCTCCTTGGGTTTTGGAAATTATTTTGAAAACCTTTGTTTAAAAACTTAAGGAATCTGAATTTTTTTTAAAGTGGGGGTGGTCTGATTCATAAAAGGATGAAAAATTGGTTTTTATTTGAATAATTAGCATTTTCTTGAAAATTTTCGTGAAAATTGAAATGGTCTTTGATTTTTTGGCTAGCGGTTTTGATAGAGGAAGTGTGGGTTGATTATTTTTGTTTTGAAAAGTGGAAAGGTTTTGTTTTGGTCTTTAGTGTTCTCATGGGTAACCACGTGAATGGTTATATATGGAAAGGTGTATGGTCAATGGCATGAGAAGATGAGTTCCTGGATAGACATTAGGTGGGTTCCGGTGTGGTATGAGAACATGCATGTGTGAGGCCCATGGGATACCATTGGTGAATTGCAACCCACCAACCTTGTTTATTTTAAAAAATAATTTTAAAGGAAAATTTGTTGTTTAGATAACTGGTGGTTGTGTGTTGTGTCTTCTTGTATTTTGGGAATGTTATTTTTCAGGCATTTTGAGCCTGAGAATCCTTTCAGGTTGAATTGTGTCTTGATTTTGAGTTCTTGTTGGTAAGTTGGTGTAAAAATGTGTGGTTAGTGGGTTCTTCTGAAAAGTACTTCAGGAATCCTTGAGGTGTCTCCTTTTGTGTGATTGGTGTTGTTTTGTGGTATTTTTTTTCCAAAGGTCTATTTTGATTAGGTATTTGTCTTTCCCTTGTTGTCTAGTGCACGCCCCCATAAGTAATTGATGCATATTCAAAATTCGACCATGGGTGTTTCACCATTGGAAGGTCCTCCAGTTGATCAAAGTAAGGTATTCCTTCTTGGGTTTTAGAATTGATTCCACCTCTTATTTTCATGATTTGTTTATCCTCTAATAGCAATATAGACGATGCAAAATTAGTTGAATAAATAATTGGTTTCCTTGGGTCATTTGGTAGTAAAAGGTGGATTTTTTCATCACTAAATATGAAGATCCCACCTAGAAGTGGTGAAGGGAATCCTGGTGAGGAAGGGTGAAAGTATTTTGGATTGTTTGTGCCTTTTGTATCTTAAAGGGCCTTTAGACCTCTTGTCAATTTCATCTAACTGAAGGTTTATATTAGGCCACCAATGTAGAATGTTTGGTCATAAGAGGTTGTTATGGTTGTATGCATGACTCATGTGCTACTTGGGACTCGGTTAAAGTTTACTCTCCTTATAATGTTTCTACCAATTTCAAGGGTCATGTTTGGTGGTGTCTTGCAGAGTTATGTTCTCTTTTAGATGAAAAGGTGGATTTTGTGGAACCTTTATATATCTTATGTTCCAATAGAAGTGTATTCCTCTACCGGGCATTCCTAAAATTCTTTGTTCTAAATGAAGGTTCCTTCTAAGTGACCCTTCATTTTTTGCTTCTTGTTTGGGGTGAAATGGATTATCCTTTAATTATTCATCACAGTGAAGTATCATATTGAAACCAAGTGAGTCTTGGGATGTGTTATGTTCTATTGGTGGTGTTTGGATCATGGTGTAGTTTCTTGTGGAAATGGATATAAAATTTCCATTCGGGGGGTTTTCAATGCATGACTACGAGGAATGAGATACTTCAAACATTAGGGCTACATCCATAGGTCCTAGAGTGAAGCTGACACATAGTTAGGAACCCCATGGGTTTAAGGGATCTTATTCTAACATCTATCTTCTTCATGGTAAATAAAGATATTTTAATCCATGTGTAGTTGTTTGTTCTGATGGCCCCATTTGGCAGAAAGAGGTGTGGGAACCTCACTTCCATGTTGTGACCCATGTGGGTGGAATAGTTTCTCCTCGGTTATAAATAGGTGTGGCCATACCATTTAATTAAATCTGTGGTGGTTGTGTCTCACTATATGTGAGTCTCCGTTTGGTGGCCAATGTACATCCAACCTTATGAATCGACCTCAGTTTTGGTTTGGGATTATCTTAGTATGGTGGTGTCCCTTGAGAATAGAGAATTGTGTTGTGTGTTTCCATCAGGCCTAGAGACTTCTTTCATCGAATCCCTTGTGATAAGGGATCTAGTCAGTGCGGTATCTTCTAAGTTATCCTGTGACGGGTTCTTTTGTCATCATGTGATAATGGGCTGAATTAGTTAGTTCTTATGGTGGGGAGTCCACTCGGGCCTCCCTGTTTTGGTCATCTAACCCTGTCTTGGGTGTTGGTTTGTTCTTATGGTGAAAAGTCCATTCGAGTATCCCCATGTTAGTAATTCGGTTATTTTCTTGGTTTCGACTAGGCGATAGGTTTCAAATTAGCACCGGAGCTCACCCAACAGTTTCGTTGAATTAAAATCCTAGGATTATTTATCGATTTGTGGTTTTATTCTAGTTTCCTGTTTCAGGATAGCAGCGTAAGTCACTTTTAGTAATGTTTGGGATGGTTGACTTAAGAGGTTGGATTATACTATGTAGGAATCTCTTTTCCTTTGATCAATAAATTGGAGGTGTTTTTACTTTTGGGGGTGGGTGGAACATAGAGAGTAGTCCATTTTGAGTCTCCTGAGTTTGATTTGTAAGTATCTTCCATTATTGATACTTTTCTGAAATTTTCTCATTTGGTGTTCATTGGGAATGTCCTTGAACTATGAAGGATTATCAGTTTCTACATTGGGTTTAAGCCTTGTTGTGGATTTATGGGGGCGGAAATCATTATGGTAGGGATAATTGTCACACCTAACCTTTTTATTTTTATTTATTTTATTAATTTTCTTGGCATTGGGTATCCTTATCGAGGTTTGGGTTGAAGCCTTGTTTGATTTTTAGATTTTTTATTGAAAAATGAGTGTTTTGGGCTTGACAGCTTCCGACACATGAGTAGAGCATGGTTTGGAAGCCATGCGGCTTCGCCCAGGTCACCATGTGGCCTACTTGGTGTTCTAAATGAATAAAAATTAAAGTGAATAATAATAAATGAAAGATGAAAAAAATAAGAAAATTAAATTAAAAAAATAAAAGAATTGTTCTAATAATAATGATAATGGTAATATTATTATTAAAAATATTATCATTATCATTATTATTATTAAGAAGATTATTATTATTAAGAAGATTATTATTATTAATAAGATTATTATTATTAAGAATATTATTAATATTATAGTTATTATTATTATTATCATTATTAATACAAGTATTATTATAATTATTATTATTATTAAGTTAGTGTTTTTTAGGGTTTCCCCCTTCCCTCCTCTTCCTCCTCCTCTCATGCACCCCTCTCCCTCTTCCCTCTCAAGCCCTATGTACAGTGCCTCCCTCAAGTGACCCCCATATGGCGGATCCTGTCACGACCCATCCCGATGGGGCCCGAGCCGCAACTCCCTAAGACCGCCTCCAATAGGCCAGAGGCTGGTGACTAGCACCGAGTAGGCATGCTACTAACATGGGAGGCATTACCTATAAACTTGTACACATGCACACACGTCTCCAAGCCCACAAAGATGAAAACTAAAAACTACTAAATATGGAAAAAGCATGCATACACTAAAAACCCAACCAACTGAGTACGACAGGGAAGTAAGGTACAGTAAAGTAAAACCCAGGGCCAAAAGTACAAGCCCACCAAAAGAAAGTCTGCAACAAGTCCAACCTGTAGAGAAAGGTACTGGGACTGCAACCTGTCGCCAAAGGAACACACCTCGGCCTATCTGATCTCACTGAGCACCATCCAGTCCTGGTCTTCCTAGAATCATGTCAAAGACTCACTCTTCTGCACAAGACACGACACGTGCGGGAAAATCCCGTGCAGGGGTGAGTATAACAATACCCAATAGGACACCCCAAAAACCACAAAGGAAAATACAACAAAGGAAAAATACCACGAAGAAAGGTACAATCAGCTCTAAAAAGTGTATTTCTAAGGAACATATAACAAGAATATCCAAATATACCCATACACAGGCGTCCATCATGAAACCACCACTAAGATCTAGCTCAAAGATTCTACTAAGCATACCATCGAGAAAACACACTCCTAGGTCTGAAGATAGAGACAAAAGTACTTATTCTGGGAGAACACACTCCACAAGTACCTTGGGAACAAGATGCTTAGATGAGGATCACATCCAAGTCATGGGGTGATTCCGAAAACTCAGTTTGAGCTAATCCGCAAAGTACAGGATCGGTGCCCGGGTAAAGCTGGTCACGTCAATACCAAGAACTCTACCTAGGGTTCCAGGAATGAATAGAGGATTCGGTTAAAGTCTCACAGAGGGTATTCCAACAACTCTATTCAGGGAGTTCTGCTGAAGGGATCATACTCCTGTATAAAGGAATTGATACCAGAACCTTCAGGGTATTACCAAGGGTACGAACCCTAAGAACTAGTCCAAGTCACAGAAGGCAAGTGGCTCAAGCCATGAAGAAAAAGTTACACGGCATGTAGTATGGTTACACGCCATGTTCCTTGACCCCGGGTACTTCCCGTGTAAACGGACCGTGTCCTTTGGCTTGTCAGATTGAAAACAACTACACGGTGTGTAGAAGAAATCACACACCGTGTTCGAGCACCTAGACTCACTCCGTGTACGCTGGCCATGTTCCCGTACACGGTCTTTGCCCGTGTCTGTGTCGCCTGCCCGTGTACCAGTACAAGGGGTATCCCGTGTATCTGGTCAGGTCTAGACGGGGAGGGGTATACACGGCGTGTCCATGGCCGTGTACCCTACCCATGTCTGTGTACTTCCGGATTACATGCTAGGTCATTCGCTGACGAGTACACGACGTGTAGCTCATACTACACGGCGTGTAGTCGGGAATTTTCCAGAACCGTCGTCTTCCTCTGTGTGCCTCGGCTAACCCTCCAGATTTTGATCTAACTGTCTGATCATCACGAAACATCGGATTTGGGGTCGTCCCACCCCTACGAAACCGATTCCTCCGGTTTCGGGCTTCCGATCGTTCTTGAAACGCATCCTGATCCGTCCACACAAAAATGCCCGAAAAACGGGAACTTCTGAACCACATCGATTCATTCGCCGTCGTCACCATCGCACCTCCGCTAGGTTGCCTTGACATTGGATCTTTTATTTTGGATCATTGCGTCAACAAACAAATGTGCAACGATCGATTTCCTCCAAGAACGCGTAGAATGCAACGAAGAAAGTGAGGGGGAAAAACAAGAATCAACAAGAGGGGTGAACCTCGATCGTTGTTCGTGACAATCCGGGTTTGCCGCCGTTAGATTGAAAACCAAAACAATCTCTAGAATCAAAGCCTCAAATCCCCACATGAACCCATCCCGCAATAGCGATCGACCCGCGGGCTAATCTATTCATGGATTAGTCTGCGTTCATCGTGGAAATCAAAAACAGGGGAAAGAGAAATCAAAAACAAACATCCTACCTAGATTTCGCGGCGTTTGTTGGCGAAGATCTGGTCGCCGAGTCATCGTCGCCAGCGAAGCTCGTCCAGAACACCGTCGCCATGTTGGTAGGCTTCCTCCAGGACCTCCAGAGCCGCAAGGTTTTTCAAGGTTATGGGGTTTATAACCATGGACCCTGGTGCAAGCCTCTATTTAAAGAGGATAAAAGATATTTGGTGCAGCATATTTTAAAAATATCTTGCTGTAGAAACAAGATTTAAATAAAATATTTTTATTAAATATTTTATTACTGTTGCGTCCAAAAACCATATTTCACCACCGACTTGCGCCGGCCGATGTTAGGCCTCGCCTTAGGTAAAATCGCTGTTTTGAACGCAACGGTGCCCTCGGATTTCTGATCCAAGCACCCATTCGGGAGTTATTCCACTTTTTCAGGAAAACCGCACGCGCGCATAATTTAATCATTAAATTAAATTCAAACATTTGTTCTGGGCTCACCGGGCCCCGGAACTGCACGCCGTCTTAGAGCCTGGTCTCAAAATAATTCCCATATAATATTAAAATAATACATGGAAGAAATCCAAGACATTACATCACACCCACCTTAGGGATTTTACATCCCCGAAAATCCAAAATAAGGGCTACTCAAAAAGATGTGGGTACTGCATTCGAATCTGAGCCTCTCGCTCCCAAGTGCTCTCCTGGAGATTCCCGCGCTACCACCGAACACGTACCAAGGGAATAGCTCATCCACGAAGTATCTTCTCCTGCCGATCCTCGATCTCCACTGGGTACTCAGAAAATGTCGCTCCATCGTCGATTTCTAGCTCGCCCCAGTCGATGATGTGCGATGGATCATGCACGTACCTCCGTAGCTGCGACACATGGAAGACGTTGTGTACCCGGTCCATCTGAGGAGGTAGAGCCAAGAAATATGACACCTCTCCAACTCTAATCTGAATCTGAAAAGGGCCAACGAACCTCGGAGATAGCTTGCCACCTCGGCCAAATCTCTGCAATCCCCATCGAGGTGACACCGGAAGGAACACATGGTCTCCTTCCTTGAACTCCAAGGGCCTCCGTCTCCGGTCAGCATAAGACTTCTGCCGACTCTGTGCAGTCTTCATCCGCTCCTGGATGACCTGTACCTTCTCTGTAGTAGCTCTCACCATCTCTGGGCCCATGAGTGATGACTCTCCCAGGTCAGTCCAGCAAAGTGGCGACCTGAAAGGTCGCCCGTATAGATCCTTGAATGGTGCCATACCAATATTGGAATGATAACTGTTGTTATAAGAAAATTACACCAGTGGTAGGTGATCCTCCTAGATACGACCGAAGTCAAGTATGCAAGCTCGTAGAATATCCTCCAGGACCTGGATGGTCCTCTCTGTCTGTCCATCAGTCTGGGGATGAAATATTGTGCTCATTCGTAACTGAGTCCCAAAAGCTTCCTGCAATCCCTTCCACAATCAGGATGTGAAACGAGCATCAATATCTGAGACGATCATGGATGGTACTCCATGAAGTCAAACTATATCATGCACGTAGAGGCGTCCCAAGCTCTCTACTGAACTCTGCTCCCGTATGGCTAGAATGTGGGCCGACTTGGTGAGTCGATAAATGACCATTCAGATGGAATCGTGTCCCCTAGACGTGCGTGGTAAACCCGTCACAAATTCTATGGATATCCCGTCCCACTTCCACTCTGGAACATCAAGGGGCTGAGTCAAACCTGATGGAACCTAGTGCTCAGCCTTTACTTTCTGACATGTAAGGCACCGAGAAACAAACTCTTCCACACTCTTCTTCATTCCTAGCCACCAGAACTGGCGTCGTAGGTCCTGATACATCTTTTCCATGCCTGGATGTACTACCAAAGGGGATTTATGAAACTCCCTCAGAACCTCCTCCCGTAACGTCACTGGTACTACCGTGCCCCCTCTAAAAAGGACAACGTGCTCCCTACCTTCTAAATATCCTTCAGCAGCATCACCTGTGGATATCTGAGCACGTAGAGTCTCACAGCTAGCATCCTCGCGCTATGCTTACCTGACTCGTTGTAAGATTGGAGGGGTAACAACCACCGACTAAAGGTAAGCTCCCTCATCTCCATCTATGAAGGACAACTGTAAAGAGGCCAACTGTCTTGTCGCCTCATCTAGAAACTGCGAACTGGATTTACTACTGAGAGCATCTACCACCACGTTCCCCATCCCAGCAGTATAAACGATCTCAAAGTCATAATCTAGGAGGAACTCAATCCATCGCCTCTATCTCAAATTCAGATCATTCTGAGAAAATATATATCTGAGACTCTTTTGGTCAGATTATATGGTAAACCTCTCGCCCATCAGGTAGTGTCGTCACATCTTCAATGCGAAGACTACCACTGCCAAATCAAGATCATGGGATGCGCAGTTCTGCTCATGTGGTCTCAACTGACGCGAGCCATAGGCAATCATCGCTTGCCTCTACATCAGGACACAAACAAGCCCGGTTCCTGATGTGTCGCAGAACACTACATACTCGACACCCTCCTCTGGTAATCTCAAGATTGGGGCGCTTGTCAGACTCTGTCTCAACTGTTGGAAAGCCTTCTAGCATCTCTTGGTCCACACGAAAGGTTGTCCATTTCAGGTCAAAGCTATTATGGGTGCTGCAATCCTGGAGAAATCATAGATTAATCTCCGATAGTAGCATGCCAACCCAAGGAAACTCCGCACCTCTGTCACACTCCGGGGTGGCTCCCATGCTAGCATTGGATGCACCTTTGCTGGGTCCACTGCTACCCCATCCGCTGAGATAACATGCCCCAGAAAGTGGACCTCCTATAACTAGAACTGACACTTCGATAGTTTCCCATACAACTGGTGCTCTCAAAGTGTGTCCAGAACCATCCTTAGGTGTCTCGTGTGCTCCTCCTCGGACGCAGAGTACACAAGGATATCATCGATGAAGACCACCACAAACCGGTCTAGATAAGGCTTAGAGATCTGGTTCATGAGTCCCATGAACACTGCCGGGGCGTTTGTCACGCCGAAGGGAATCACCAAGTACTCATAGTGACCGTAGCGACATCTGAAAGCTGTCTTCGGTATATCCTCCTCCCGTACTCACAACTGGTGATAGCTTTATCATAGATAAAACTTCGAGAACCATCGTTCCCCTCTCAACTGGTTGAAGAGGTCATCGATCCTCGGTAGTGGATACCGGTTCTTCACGGTCACCTGATTTAAGCGCCGTTAATCCACACACAGCCTCAAGCCCCCGTCCGCGTTCTTGGAAAATAGCACTGGGGCCACCCAGGGTGAAACGCTGGGTCTCACAAATCCCTTCTTCTACAAGTCGTCCAGCTGCATCCTCAGCTCACGAAGCTCTGTAGGAGCCATACGATAAACTGATGCTGATATTGGGGTCATCCCGGGTTTCAACTCAATGCAGAAATCTATCTCCCAACGCCGAGGTAGCCCGGGGACATCCTCCGGAAAGACGTCCTTGTACTCATCCACCACCGCTAGAAACTGGAAACTCGTAACATCTACCACGCCATGGGCTAGGATAACCAACTGATGTGAAATCAGTTGTGCCCTCCTATGCACGAGTCCATCCTGCGCTGCCTAGGTCTCTCTTTCACTGACAAAAGAGAACTTCATCCCATCACTGCGGACACACCGCACCCTTCGCCTAAAACAATCAATCTAGGCATGAACTGTGGATAGCCAATCCATACCAAGAATGACATTATAAGGCCTTGACGCTACCACTAAGAGGTTCCAACCGAAACTCTCACCTCCAAGGGTCAGGTCACACTGCCTGCAAAGGTGTGTGATCTCTGAATCTTCTCCATTCGGTGTTTCTAAGCTTAAGGGTCGAGTCAACGGCTCAACTGGAATCTCAAGGTCTCGAAAAAGATAAGCAGTCATAAAGGAATGACTAGAACATGTGTTTATCAATACAAAATCTAAAGTAGAAAAGACAGAGATAGTACCTCTAATCATCCCGGCAGTACCTGGGTCATAAGCCTCTGTCGCCTGCAGCTGTCCCTGCCTCTGTCCACCAGCCCCCTGAGCCTAGGGTGGACCTCTTGGGGGTGGTGGTGGTAAAGGGTCGAAACGCCGACCACCTCCAGCTTCTCTCCCAGCTCCTCTATCACATCCTCCACCTCGCAGATCTGCCTTCTCCACACGTTGCCTCTGCCTCGGTGGTCCATCCACTGCTCCTGTGTCAGTAGTACGGCGGGTCGGACAATCTCGAGCGAGATGTCCCCTGCCGTCACATGAGTAACATCGCCTCTCTCGAGGCTGGCTGGATGCACCCTGTGAACCTTGTACGGTTGATCCCCTGTCCTAGGATCTCCTCTGGAAACATCTCCCGCACCTGGGTCCCTGACGTCGGCTCTCCGCCGCCGAGGTCTCTGCTCCAGCTCGCCCACTAGTAACAATTGTCGGTTTTCCCTGCTCCGCCAGGAAGCTCTCGAACACCAAAGCCCGCTCGAGCACCCCAGCATAAGTAGGAATTCTCATAGGTATGATGCTATCTCGGATATCTCTGCGCAAGCCCCGCTCAAAATTCTGAGCTCTGAAGTACTGATCTCTGACCATATCCATCGAGTACCACGAGAGGTCGGTAAACCTCGATGAATAGTCAGCCACCATTATGGTTCCCTGCTGGAGCTGAAGAAGCTCCTGTATACATACTGCTCTCATGGTAACCATTGAAAACTCCTCTCTGAAAAGATTCTCAAACTCCGACCATGAAAGAGTCGCCTCGTCGTGAGTCTGGATGACCAAACTCCACCATCGCCCTGCCGAGCCCTGCAGAAGGCTCGCTACCAGGATCACCATCTGGTCTGCTGGTGTCCTGACCAAATGGAAGACTCTAGTCACTACCTCAAGCCAGGCCTCTACTACCTGAGGGTTAGGATCACCTTGAAAACTGAGGGGTCTCTACCTCTGAAACTCGTGGAGTGAACTTAGCCTATGCTCCTCCTCCACTGGTACAGTGGGCGCTAAACACTGCCCCACAGGTGGTGGAATAACTGGCACGCCACCTGGTGGTATAACTAGGGGATCTGGTCACTGTATCGAAGCTTCATCACTGAGGGGGTCACCCTCGTGATCGAGCTGCTGGATCCTAATAGGTGCTCGTCGCGGAGGCATCCTGTTTAAGAAACAAGATGTATCACAGTCAGTGAGTATATCTAGAGAGCTCACAAAAGAAGGACATGGAAACCATAACCCATTCCTATATGATGCATGTACCATTATTTCCCCCCATGCAACTAGTGTTTTCATGTTCCGAGTCGAAAAGAAAGTTATCAGAGCCCTGGTGTATGGATACGTCGGCCGCCGCACCAACATTGGGGTCCCTGGCCTGAGAGCCGAACTCGAAACACTTAACATTGTTGCCCCAAACCAACTCACAGACTCTCGGTCCTAAGGTAGAACCGACCAGCTCTGATACCACTCTGTCATGACCCATCCCGGTGGGGCCTGAGCCGCAACTCCCCAAGATCTCCTCCAATAGGCCAGGGGCTGGTGACTAGCACCGAGTAGGCATGCTACTAACATGGGAGGCATTGCCTATAAACCTGTACACATGCACACACATCTCCAAGCCCACAAAGCTGAAAAGTAAAAACTACTAAAGATGGAAAAAGCATGCATACACTAAAAACCCAAACACCATAGTACGACAGGGAAGTAAAGTACAGTAAAGTAAAACCCTGGGCCAAAAGTACAAGCCCACCAAAAGAAATTCTGCAACAAGTCTAACCTGTAGAGAAAGGTACTGGGACTACAACTTGTTGCTGAAGGAACACACCTAGGCCTGTCTGATCTCACTGAGCACCGTTTGGTCCTGGTCCGCCTATAATCCTGTCAAAGACTCGCTCATCTTCACAAGACACGACACGTGCGGGCAAAGCCCGTGCAGGGGTGAGTATAACAATACACAGTAGGACACCCTGAAAACCACAAAGGAAAATACAACAAAGGAAAAAATACCATGAAGAAAGGTACAGTAAGCTCTACATAGTATATGTCTACGGAACATATAACAAGAATATCTAGATATACTCATACACAGGCCACCGTCGCAAAACCACCACTAAGATCCAGCTCGAAGATTCTACTAAGCATACCATCGGGAGAACACACTCCTAGGTCTGAAGAGAGAGACACGAAGTACTCGTTCCGGGAGAACACACTCCACAAGTACCTTGGGAACAAGATGCTCAGATGAGGATCACAGCCAAGTCATGGGGTTATTTCGACAACTCAGTCTGATCTAATCCGCTAAGCAGAGGATCGGTGCCCAGGTAAAGTTGGTCACGTCGATACCAAGAACTCTACCTAGGGTTCCAGGAATGAATAGAGAATCTGGCTCTAACTCTCACAGAGGGGATTCCAACAACTCTATTCAGGGAGTTCTTCTGAAGGGATAATACTCCTATAAAAAGTAATTGATACCAGAACCTTCATGGGATTACCAAGGGTACGAACCCTAAGAACTAGTCCAAGTCACATAAGGCAAGTGGCTCAATCCATGAAGAAAAAGTTACACAGCGTGTAGTATGGTTACACGTCGTGTTCCTTGACCCCGGGTACTGCCCATGTAAACGGCTCGTGTCCTCTGGATTGTCAGATAGAAAACAACTACACAGCATGTAGAAGAAATAACGTGCCATGTTCGAGCACCTGGGCTTGCTCCGTGTACGCTAGCCATGTTCCAGTACATGGTCTCGGCCCGTGTCCGTGTCGCCTGCCCATGTACCAGTACACGGGGTATCCCGTGTATCTGGCAGGGTCTGGCCAGGGAGGGGTATACACGGTGTGTCCATGGTCGTGTACCATTCCCATGTCTGTGTACTCCCGGAGTACACGTTAGGTCGTTCACCGACGAACACATGCCGTGTATCCCATACTACACGGCGTGTAGTCATGAATTTTCCAGAACCGTCGTCTTCCTCCGTGCGCCTCGGCTAACCCTCCGGATTTTGATCCAACCATCCGATCATCATGAAACTTTGGATTTGGGGTCGTCCCGCCCCTACGAAACTGATTCTTCCGGTTTCAGGCTTCCGATTGGTCTTGAAAACGCATCTCGATCCGTTCGCACGAAAACACCCGAAAAACAGGAACTTTCGAACCGCACCGATTCATCTGCTGCCATCGCCATCGCACCTCCGCTAGGTCTCCTTGACGTTGGATCTTTGATTTTGGATCGTTGTGTCAACAAACGAATGTGAAATGATTGATTTCCTCCAAGAACACATAGAATGCAACGAAGAATGCGAGGGGGAAAAACAAGAATCAACAAGAGGGGAGAACCTTGATCGTTGTTCGTGACGATCCGGGTTTTCCGCCATTAGATTGAAAGCCAAAACAATCTCTAGAATCAAATCCCCAAATCCCTGCATGAACCCGTCCTGCAAGAACGATCAACCCGTGGGCTAATCTGTTCGTGGATTAGTCCGCGTTCATCTTGGAAATCAAAAATGGGGGAAAGTGAAATCAAAAACAAACATCCTACCTAGATTTCGCGGTGTTCGTTGGAGAAGATCCGGTTGTCAAGTCGTCATCGCCGGTGAATCTCGTCCAGAACACCGTCGCCACGTTGGGAGGCTTCCTCGAGGACCTCCAGAGCGGCCAAGGGTTTTCAGGGTTATGGGGTTTTTAACCCTGGACCCTGGTGCAAGCCTCTATTTAAAGATGATAAAAGATATTTGGTGCAGCAGATTTTAAAAAGATCTCGCTGCAGAAACAAGATTTAAATAAAATATTTTTATTAAGTATTTTATTACTGTTGCGTCCAAAAACCAGATTTCACCACTGACCTGCACCGGCCTATGTTAGGCCTCGCCTTAGGTAAAATCTCTATTTTGAACGCAACGGCACCCTTGGATTTCTGATCCGAGCACCCATTCGGGAGTTATTCCACTTTTTCAGGAAAACCGCACGTGCGTGTAATTTAATCATTAAATTAAATTCAAACATTTGTTCCGGGCTCACCGGGCCCCGGAACTACACGCCTTCTCAGAGCCTGGTCTCGAAATAATTCCCATATAATATTAAAATAATACATGGAAAAAATCTGGGACATTACAGATCCTTCCAGCGAGCTCATCTCCTACTGGTTCTTCCTCAGTGCGCGACCCCTCCTACCAGAACCTCCCCGGTGCACGACCCCTCCCATCAGCGCCCAGCTCCCTACATGCATCCTCCTCATGTATGCAACCCCGAATAATTCCCTCCTCTGGTGTGCGATTCTGGTGGTCACACCTCCTCCCTCTGGTAGATTCCCCTCCGAGTAAGCTTCTAATTCATTTTCTTTTGGGTTTCAGATTCTCTAGTGGAGAGGGTTTCTGTTGGGGTCTAATCTTGAGTCTCTTGGTTTGTTCTTCATGATTAGGATTCATTCTTGGTTCTTGAGGTTCATTTGAGTTATAGATGTATTTAGCATCATTTTCCAGTAAGTTCTACACCCAAGGTATGTGGTTCCATGCCCTATAATTTTTCGATGATTTGATTTGTTTTTTTTTTGAAAGTTTGGGGCCGAAGCCTCATTTTATTATAAAAACAAAGCAACGACCTCTTTTTAATTGGGCAGAGGGAGACCCATTACATAGCCTCAAGGCCAAGTGGGCATGTAGCCCATTACATGACCTATAGGCCCAAATTTTTGGCCCAAGGCCCATTTTGTGAATAGTACTGCTACAGTATCGCGTGTTATAGTACCGCATAATACCCTCTACTGCTATAGTGTCCTACTTCCACTATAGTTTCATGTCGCTGATACAGTACCGCTACAGTACTACTACAATGCCATCGCCCAATGGGTTCTGAATCCCCATTTTTCATGTAGGATTACTGGGTACTTACCACAATGTCAAACCCCAATCACAGAATAATGATTTGATTTGTTTATTTAATTAATTTTTATATGTTTTATAGTTAAATTTTGTTGTGTGAAATGTGTTTTGTAAATGTTTTGACATGCATGTGTGATGAAATTGGATTTTCTTTTATAAATGGCCATGTCTTTCATATGTGTCTTGTTGTGGAAATTCTTATAATTGTTAAATCAATTGTTTAAGTTATGTGAAATGTGTTTTCAAAAGTTATTGAGGTGAAAATTATGCTTTGGAAATGATTTAACATGTATATGGGTTAGAAATGAATTTTTTTTATCAAAATAAATGGTTATGTATCATGCATGTCATATTTTAGTGTTTCTCGAAAAGAGTTTTATGACTTGTTTGGAAAGTGATAAATGTAGTTTCAAAGTCACTTGAGGTGTGTGTATGTGTAATGAGTTTTTATTAGAAAATAGATTAGTTTTGGAATATAGGCCTTGTTTTTTTAGTATGAATTGTAAATTGTTTAAATGATGAAAGACTTTTTTTGTAAATGATCTTGGTTTATGTTTGATTTTGAAAATGGGGATTGGTACATGGAATTGATTTATCAATTGTATGTTATTATTTTTTTACAAAAAGGGAGTTTTTGAAATGTGTAAGGGATGGTAGATGGAATTTAAAAGGGTTTTTGGTGTGAGTAACAATGGAAATGTTTTGTGTTATAAAAAATGTTTAATGTTGAAAGTGTTTTATAAATTATGAAACATGTTTATTGAATTGTAAAAATGGTGTGGATCATGTTTTGAAGTAATTTTAGTGTATGTTTGGTTTCAAAAAAAAGTTTTTGGGTTGGACAAGTGGTCGTATATGTTGTGTGTTACATTATCTAGATTGAGAAGCGTGGTGATGATGTGTTGTGTGATATGTGGAACGTAATTGAGAACAAGAAAATCCTGGGTAACTAAGTGGATGGACTAGGACTAGATTTCTAGTGAATCAGAAGTGGATACGGCCCGATCTCACTTATCTGGATTGATGATGGCAACACTAACTAAATATGGATGGTGATTTGAGACCACTATAATTTTGGATATTGATCCTCTCTAGTGGATTGTGCACTATAATGCTATTGGTTATGGTTTCTATACCACATTTTCACTAAGATACGAGGTTCCTAGAATCCCACATGATCTATTTTGACCCTATGGATCTACCCATGGGTCTCTACTTATCATGATGCTTATGTAGAATGGTGCCTTCCTTCGGCATACTGAGGACCTCTTGTGTGTGTGTGTGTTTTATTTTACAAATTCCCTTTTTCTTTTAAGAAAGTATTTTTTTTTTAAATGGTTTCCCTTTGAAGTGTTACTTTTTAAAGTGTTTACTCATTAAATGTTTTCCCTAAAAATGTTCTAAAAATATTTTACTTAAATTATCATTTTTTATTATAATTAAAATATTTTTGAATGGAATATTTTTATACGAGTGGCATCCTTCTGGGCTTTGTCTCACACCCTATATACACCCTTGGGTGTATGATCTTGTTGTATGTTTTATCTAGGTAAAGTCAATACATTTAGTGTTGGAAGATTGAGTTTATAGTGGCACTCGGTGTGGATCGTGGTGGTGTTGTCTTGAGGATGTGGTTACTCTCTTTGTGTGGAGGTTTGGTATAGAGTTATGGTCCCCTTCTATCATGGTACTTTGGGGGTTTTTTCTAAAATTTGTAAATCTTTAAATAGGAAAATTGTTAAGGTCTTGTTTGGTTGTGTAATTTCAGTTTTTTCTTACTTAAATTGTTGGTTTTTTTATTATTATAAAAGTTTGGTAAGTCATTCTCATGCTTCTCCCATGATACCCAGGCACTTATTCTATCCCATAGGGATCAGCAATTCCATTAAAACCTTGTTGTAGACCAAATCATGTGATCAGTTTAAGGTCAACTCGACTTGGTTCTTAGCAAAAAATATATGGATATCATCATGCTCCCATATAGTGGTCTCAGCTACCACCAACTTTGAAAAACTATGAAATATCCTCCTACATAACGAGGGTCAAAACAATCATCCCTATTCCACTCAACTATGTAGAACACTGCTAATAAATAGTGGTCAAAACCACCTCGTGGGCTCTTTATTGTGTGCACGTGAACACAATGGCCTTAGATATCATAGTGAGAGATAACACCAATATCATATGGCCATAACCCAGTGAAACTCCATCACCACCCACAACAATGGTCAACACCATCCACATCACACTGAAGAACCTCTTCACCCCATATCCAATGAAAAAAATCACCCACATTCATACAATTTATGCCCATCATATTCCCAAGGAACCACATCAAAAAACCCGTCACAAGAAACTTAACCCATAATCTATGGCATCATGACCATTAAGACCTCAAACCACACCATCAATCTATCCAAGTGATACCAGAACCAAACCATCATTTTTCATGTCATAATACCCCTAGTTATATCCTAAAATTAATTAAAATATCAAGTGGTTTCTTTCCTTAGTCTCACACAAAACCCTACCTATATATGATTAGCACATGATAGATAAACACATGTATAACACAAGAAATAGCTAGACACTGCCAAACTGGAGTTAGTAGGACTCCATTCATCAAGAAACTCTCACCAATATAGCTTTAATTAGAATAAATATGGTAATGAAAAAAAAATATTCAGTTTTGGGAATAAATGATTGAAAATAGGGGTAAAATGAGATAAATAAGTAATAATCACTCATGAACAACTAGTCTTACCAATGTATACTCCCTATAATAAATGACTAGAAGAACCGTCAAGATTCAATAAAGATATATCAATAATAAAGAAGGAAAAAATAAAGGGGGGGGGGCTAGGGAACACCCATCATTCTTTGGATGAAATGACCTAAGTCCCCCTTTTATACTTAATTAAATCAATTAAATAAAAATTTTAGAAAAAGCTAAAAATGTTTCATCAAACTCAATTTTTTGGAAGACAGTGGGACCCTTACATATGGGACCCTTACATATTACCCCTATAGTCCCTTATATATCAATGAGTTAAATATTTTTCTATGTCTGTGACCCTTAAATATTAAGGTTTTAACCCTTACGTATGCACCAAATTAACACTTAAATATTATCCTTTACCATTTTTCTAATCCTTATGTTTCAATTGAACTTTATATACCAAGAATTTACCCTTATATATCATAGGTAAAGTTTAGATACTTTTAAAATTTTCATCACCTAAGGACCCTTACTTATTCATGGGTTACCTTTATCCATCACACGGTACTTAGTATTAATTTTACATATCCCTCATGGGGACATTTTTGTATAATAACGTAATTTAGAGTTTCCTTTACATATTAAAAAAATTACCCTTACATGCCTCAAGATACTCAACACTTAGCCAATTTTTCATAACATGATATCCTTCACACATTAAGAATTAACTTTTACATATTCCCTAGAAAACCCTTATGAATTGTATTTGACATAGAGTTACTTTTACATATATAAGGATACTCCCAAATAAAACTTGCATATCATCCAGGTAAATTTTATATATCACAGTGGATTTCCTCACTTAACCACTTTTCTCCAACCCTTTTATAATATCCCCAACCCAAAAGTCACTAAACTGGTTCTTCGAGTTGGGTCGCTGCATGACCTCAAGCGCACCTCCCAATACGCCAAAGGTTACCAACTAGAAGGAAGGGTCTAATGGATCACATGGGGAGACTATTCTTTCTTTACTATAGTATACCACATCATATAACATATGAAATAAAGTAAACAATAAAAAATAAACTAGAAACATGCATTATTAACCATTTACAAAATTGGGTACTAACCGCAACCAATAATAAATATGCTATGTCATGCTAACAGTGTCAATAGTGAAGAAAAACCCAAAAATAAATATAACCGCCGAATCCTCAAAATAGGTCCTGACTCTGAGTTCGTATCCTAATCCATGCGCATCTTAATCCTAAATCAACTCCCTAGAATAGTTCCTTTACCATTTTCTGGCCCTACAACCATGAAATCTTCTCGAGTACCCAAAGGTGGCTCGATGAGGGTGTGAGTAAAACATAGTATTCCACCAACAAAGGTGTCTAAAAAATATCTTTTCTAATAAAATAGTGCATGAAAGTACTAAATAAATGACAATATAACCAAAATACAACATGGGTTTCCTTATTTACAATATTCACCTCATCCATTTTCATTATTTTTTCCATTGGTTGGGCATTTACATCATTTACACTACAGCCTAAGTCGGTCAAATATCATGAATAAGGGGATAAATCAAGTTCTCTATCTCACCATGATTAACCATTTCATAAAAAATTAAATCACACTTACCTTGGATCCTCATTATAGGTAGTCTCATCAAATGCATTTTTTAGGGGCCTAGAGCCTCAGTCAGACTCCCTAAACCATCCCTTTTAGGGGTGAGGTTTAGAGCCTCAATGCAACCCAACTCGTGGGAGGATCCTCAGTTCATTATCCCAAACCCCCAAGATATGTCCACATGCTTATTCATCTGTTTACTACATATGAAATATCAAAAATCATACACAACCAATACACATAATGTTCAAAATTCACATTTCATTCAACACATGAAACATCATCCAGCCTTAACCATTTATCACATTTAACATTTACTTAGAATATCCCATTTAACCCATTTCCCTTTTCATACATTAACCCATTTATCTTATTCAACAATTTTCATACATTAGCGCATTTTACATAATTCATCAATTCGCATGAATTATCCCATTTATGAAATTCAATTATAAACTCATAAGTCATTTGACACATTCACTCTATTCCATTTAACCCTTTTCAACATTTTCTCAAATGATCCCTTATGAAATTGCAAATGGATAGACACAACCACCATTATTTATCCTTTTAATTAAAACATAACAAGTCAACATATTTAGTATGGACTCAATTTCAACACAAATCAACTTTATGCCTAACATTATAATTTTCCATGTTCGGGAATATTGGTGCGCCCCATGGGTAACCCTAAACCAGTATAATAAATCTTTATTCTTCCCATGGGAATCATGAGAGGTATAAAACATCATTTATCCAACCATTTTACCAAATATTGCAAAAGTCCTAAAATACATGTTAAGAGAGAAGCAATATCACAACCACACATGCAAAAATTGACAATAAAACTATGGGATATAACTTATAGACCACCTACCTTTAATCTATAGATGAACGCTCACTTAACCTTATCTTTAGATTTTAATTCAAGTTCCCCTTGAAGATGCCTAAGATCTGCTAGAAAAAGGAGGATTTAAGGGATTCAGAAGAAGAAGAACGAAACCATAAGCCCTAATCCATAAAACAGAATAAAGAGAAGCATTAGACTCACTCAGAGCTTCAATCTACACCCAACGGCACTCCAAACGGCTGAAAATCAAAAATGATTGGTTCTTGGTAAGCCTTGGTAAATGGATTTTCACTAGGGTTTCCAAATAATAAATTGGGGATGAAATTAGGTGATGAACTTAAAATCATGGGGGAGAAAATGGTAATTTATCACTTTTTAATGGGACATATGGTTTGGCCGCACAGTTTGACAAACCTTGTGCCAACTTTGAACATGACTCTATCCAAGATTAGTCCAAGCCTCATGGTCACCTGGGGATATTGTATGATTTTATAAACCATGTGCCAACTGTGCAAAATGCCTATGTCCAAGGTCACATAGTTTGGATTTCCCCCTTGCACAGTTTACACTAACCGTGTGCCAACCATGTGACATGCATAGGAAGGTCTGATTTCCCTTTCTTTCATGTCTCGAACCCTCATAACACCCCTGAGCTTCCTCATACACCTAGTAAACGTTTAATTTTACAACATTAAGATATTCAAAACAAAATTTGAACAAGAACCTACCTCCACGAAGTCTGGGATCTTACAACCTCTCCACCTTATAATAGCTTGTCCTTGAGACACTCTTCCCAAGCATCACTGAGCTTCCATGGTAAATATTTCGGGCCACTGGTCCCTCATATCTGTATCCCTCTCCCAAGTTTCTTCCTAAACATTTCCATGTTACCAAAAAAATATAACTAAAGGCATAGTTCTTCCCCACAATACTTTCTCTCTACGATCCACAATATGAACTGTATGCTACTCAAAGGATGCATCAGCTTCAATCTCAATATCCTCACCTTCAATCACATGAGATGGATTTGGGTGATAATGTCGAATCAGTGACACATGAAAAATATCTTGAATACCACTATACCATTTTGGAAGAGCCAATCAGTACCCCACCAGTATGATCCTTTCCACAATCTCAAATGAACCCTTGTACCTAGGCACCAACTTACCATGTTTTTGAATCTGATAGTTTCCTAACCTTAGAGACACCCGAAGAAACACACAATCACCCGCCAAAAACCCAATAGGTTGACAATTCCTATCTTCATATGAATTCTGCCTACACTAATTCGTATCCATACATTTCTGAATCAATTTAATCTATTCCAACATCTCCTATACAGGACTCAGTCCCAAAAACTTTGATTCCATAACCTCCATCCAACACAATGGAGATCAATGTAGTCTACCATAGAGTACCTTGGATTATTCCATCTAAATCATATCCTGGTAGCTATTATTGTAGGAAAATTCAATAAGCTATATGTGATTTTCCCTTGATCCATAAAAATATAGGATGAATTCCCTCAACATGTCTATAAACATCTGAATAATATGCTCTGACTTCCCATCCATCTGTGGGTGGACAGCCATACTCAAAAACACCTAGGTACCAAGAGCCTTATATAGTCCCTACCAAAAGCACAAGGTGAAATGCGGATCATGATCTAAAACTATGGTTCATAAAACCCCATAAAACCGCACTACATATCAAACATACAACTCACCCAACTAATTCACAGTTAAAGTTTCTTGGATTGGCAAGATATTAGCCACCTTAGTCAATTGATCCACAACTACCTAGATCATGTCATTATTCTGAAGCATCCTCGGGAGATCTGACATGAAATCCATTATCACAACATTCCATTTACATAATATAATGGTAAATGGATATAAAAAAACCACCCAACCATCGATGATTATCCTTCACCTGCTGGAAGGTAAGGAATCGCGCCACGAAACCTACAACCTCTTTCTTTAAACCTATCCACCAATACTACCTATGAAGATCATAATAAAAAAATTTCAAGCCAAGATTCACTTCCCACTTTTATGTATGAAACTCATGCATCAACTCTTCTCGCATACAGGTGGGCACAAAAACAAAAACCAGAAACATAAATGATTCTATCATCACCAATGGTCCAATCGGAAGGCGAATCCCTACCTTTAAGACTTTCTCTTAAATCAAAACATTATGGATCCTCACATTTTCTCTCATTAGTCTAGTTTAGAGGCATGTATTCCACTACCAAGGATGCAAGTGTCATCTTACCTTGTCCATTTTGCACCTCTAGATGCATTTCAGCAAACAATTTCATCATTGTCCACTCAGAGCTAGATTCTTGAACTATTTGACTTTTATTCTTCTGACTCAAATCATATTCGAAACTATTTCCCTTTCTAGGTGTGTAAACAAACTCGATGTTGAAAGGATACATGTACTTGACCCATATTTTCTAATGAAGATTCAAATCATGCTGAGATAATATGTACTTAAGGATTTTATGAACAGTATATATACACTGTGAACCGTTCTCCCAACAATTAATGTTGCCAACACTTTAAAACATAGACCAATGTGTCTAGATCAAGATCATTCATAAGGTAATTTCTTTTATGAGGCCTTAATTTTCTTGACCTATACATGACAACCTACTCAACATGCATCAACACTACCCTAAGAACAATATCAAATGAATCGCCAAACAAGGTATACTCCTTACCATGATTGGGTAAGATCGGAACTAGTGAGGTATTAAACTACTTCTTTAACTATTAGAAATCATTCCCATATGATTCATACCATAATAAATTGATGCTTTTTTTGTTCAAGATTGAAAGTAGTGAATAAAAATGGGAAAATTATTTAATGAACCTTCAATAGTAGCCTTCCAACCCTAGAAAATTTCATACATTAGAAACATTCTTAGCCTAATCTCAATACACGACTTCCTTCACTTTCTCAAGGTCCACTGATACACCTTCCTATGAGATGAAGTAAACTAATAAATACACCCTATTGATCTAGAAATAAAATTTGGTTAGCTTGGCCTATAGGCTATTCTCTATTAGTATACTCAAAATGATGTCAAGATGTCTTACATGATTTTCATGAGTCTTAGAGTACACCAAGATGTCGTCAACAAAGACAACCACAAATTGATCTAAGTAAGGGTTAAAGAATTGGTTCATTAGGTCCATAAACATTGTCGATGCATCGGTCAACCTGAACATAATCACAAAAAACTCATACAACCCATACCTACTTCTGAAGGCAGTCTATGGTACATATGAAGGTCTCACCATTAACTGGTGATACCTCAATCTCAAATCAATCTTAGAGAACACTGAAGCACCACTCAGCTGTTCAAAGAGATCATCGATTCAAGGAATAGGATATATATTCTAAACTTTCATCTGATTTAGATTCCTATAATAGACACATAACAGCAATGATAAATTGGCCTTCTTAGAAGACAACAATAGAGATCCCCAAGGTGATGTACTAGGATGAATTAATCCCTTGTTCTCCAGTTCCTCAAACTGATTTTTAAGTTCCTAGAGTTCTACTGGTGCCATTCTATATATTGGAATGGAAACTGGCTCTTCTCCCAGTAACAACTCTATCATGAACTCAACATATCTCTTAGGAGGTAGCCCTGAGATGTCCTCATGAACAACATACTAGAACTGGACCACCACTGGAGAAAAGAAAAGTTGTCCTACTCCACCATCATCAAGCCTAAGACAAGCCACTTAGACTATGATTTCACCAATATACAGTCAAACTGGCCATGCATAGCCTTCCCGGACATTCCATTCCCCATGATGAACATATGTATTCCATTATGGGGATATAAACTCTACCCTAAAGTGGTAAAATTCAATATGGTCTTGGTACAATTCTAGCCAATCCATGCCCAAAATCATATCAAGAACTAACATCTATATCATATACAAGTCCCATAGAAAACGATACTCACCAATATCTAGGGAACAACCATTACACTATTGAATATTTTATGCTTGAAATCCTAACGGTGTATCAATTTACATAACCCCAAACACAAGTTCCGCTGCTAGGCCCAACACACTCACAAACTGGGTAGATATAAGAGAATGTGAAGCACTTGTATCAAACAAAGCATTATCAAGTGTCGAAGCAACAATAATTGTACCTCAAACTATCGATGGTCTGGCTTTAATGCCTACAGGTGTAGATTGAACTTCATAAAGCTGGACTACACATCTAACATGGGATTTGGTCTATGTTCCAAGTGTTGTATTTCCATGATGATATGAATGCTCCCGTACTAAAGCACCTTGTCCATTGCCCCAACCGGTATGGACGGTATAGATCCAGTTTCCTGCCTGATATGGGGTGATCGAACCCCTTCCTGGACTCTACATCGATCTCAGTCCTCTATCAGTACTTTCTTATCGAGGGTTCCTATAGAATCTCTATACATGCCCTATCCTATCGCATGCTCGACACTCAACTGGTGGTTGGGGACACTATCTGTGCATGTTCTGTTGTACATCTCGAACCTCTCGTTGTTTGATTTTCATGATCACAATCACTTTCATTCTTATCTAACATTGTGTTTTAAGTGTTTGTGTTGATAGGCATTTGATTGCCAAGAAGTTGACCAAGGAAGAGGCAGAAATGGACTGAAATTCAGTCCACCGGCCGACCGGTGGCTTCACCACCGGCCAGCCGGTGGCACCCAGACTCAAGGGGTAGCTACTGCCTCCCCACCGGTCGACCGGTGGCTCTGCCACCGGTCGACCTGTGGCACCCAGCTCAAATAGTGTTTGCTACTGTCTTGCCACCGGCCAGCCGGTGGCTCTGCACCGGTCGACCGGTAGAGCCTGGATCAAGACTCTTCCTCTCTACCAAGGCACCGGCCAGCCGGTGGAGATGTACCGGTCAGCCGGTGGCCCCTGGACAAGAATCCTATGCCTTTTTGCACACACCGGCCAGCCGGTGGGACTGTACCGGCCAGCCGGTGGATCCAGTCAAACTAGCCGTTGAGCTTTTGACCAGCCTGTCCACTTGGCTCCCAACGGCTCTCTAAGCCTCTCCAACGGCTCCGAAGCCTCCCCAAGGGTTCCATGCCTATAAATAAAGGCCAAGGAAGCCCCGGACACTAACCGGAACTATACGGAAGCCCACGGACACCTTGTTGATCATTTGGCGTACCTCCGGTGCATTCCTCCAAGGGAACCCCAAGTGCTCTATCCAATTCCACATCCAAGGAGCTCCTCCAAAGAAGCTTGGAAGCGGCCTTCAACATCTCCATCCAATCAAAGGCGCCCAAGGCTTCTCATATACGGTTTTTTATTGTATATTTATTTTGAGCTTTAATTTTGGGTTTGTGCTTACAAACCCCAACCTTTTCTTCATCCCCTCTTTCTTTGGGTTCTCACACCACCACTAAGGTGTGAAGAGGTTCACAAGCCTTACCTTGTAAAAGGCTTGAGATCGGTGAGCTAGCCTTCACCCGTAAAAAGGCTAGTGGGTTATTGCTTAACCACTAAAAGCATTGGGTTCTTGCTCAACCAATAAAAGCAAGCTGTAATAGGTCCTAGTGCTACCTCAAAGCCTAGTGGGTTTTTTGCTAAAACCATTGAAAAGCAAGCGGTAGGAATCTCTCAACGGTTGAGTTGGGAGCGGAGACGTAGGCCGGGTTTTGGCCGAACTCCGTTATCAATTTGCGTGTCTTGCCTCTTTATTTCCGCTGCACTTTGATATTTGACTTTTAATTTGTTAATTATTTTTAAAAGGCAATTCACCCCCCCTCTTGCCATCTTTTCCTTCCCTCGCTTTTTCTCCGACCTAACAATTGGTATCAGAGGGACCTTTGAGTAATTCCTTAACCCGGTTTCAAAGTTAAGATCTTTTTTTTGATGGCATCTACCTCTTTCGCCCCCGAGGGCTACTCATTGGGTCGGGCTCCATTTTTTGATGGGTCCGACTATAATTATTGGAAAACCCGCATGACCACCTTTTTACGAAGCATAGGTTATCCCATTTACAAAATTGTCATGCAAGGTTACACTTTGTCTACCCCCGACGAATCCAAATGGACCCCCGCCGATATAAAGAATTTTGAGCTTGATGGCAAAGCCATGAACGCTCTCCATTGCGGCCTAGACCGAAATGAATTCAATCGAGTGTCCACTTGCACCTCCTCACATGAAATCTGGAAACTTTTGGAGGTTACCCATGAGGGGACCAACAAAGTCAAGGACACTCGATTGGACATGTACCGTCAAGATTTCGAGTCTTTTTCCATGCATCCATCCGAATCTATTTCTGAAATGTTTACACGGTTTACTGATGTGTGCAATGGTAGAAAATCTCTTGGAGATGACATTTCTGCAGAAACGATGGTCAAAAAGATCCTATGGGTCCTTCCGAGCTCATGGGCACCAAAAGTGACGGCGATCCAAGAAGCTAAGGACGTCAAAAATATGCCGGTAGAGGAGCTCATTGGATCTCTTATGACGTACGAGATCACGATGAGGAGGCAAGCTCAAAAGGAGGGCACACCAATCAAGACACCAAAGAACATTGCCCTCAAGGTACAAAAAGAAGTAAGCTCCTCCTCATCCTCATCTTCCTCATCTACTTCATCATCAAGCGGCGACTCGGAAATGGAGTATCTCGCCCGCCAAATGCAAAAATTCATGAAGAAGCACAAGAAGAAGAAGAAATCCCGCAAGCACCGAAAGCAAGAACCCACCGAAAAATCCGAGCCCAAGGTGAAATGCTACGGGTGCGGCGAAAAGGGCCATTACAAGCCCGAATGCCCACTCAACAAGAAACGGGCCACGCCAAAGGAAAAAGGAAAGAAGAAGGTCCTCAAGGCCACATGGAGTGACACCTCCTCTTCATCATCCTCCTCGTCTTCCTTGAGCGACAACGGTACAAAATGCCTAATGGCATTCCATGAGGTAACATCTTCCGACTCCTCCTCTTGCTCTTCAAATTCAAAGTCTTTAAATCATCTATCCTATGAAGAACTCTCACATGCTAGAGATCAATTGGAAAATGGATTTCATGAACTATCTTCAAAATTCGTTGCTTTGAAAAAGTCTTTCAAAAAACTCTCCTCCGAAAAAGAACAACTTCTCAAAGAGAAGGAGGAGATGTCCCTTAAAATCCAAAATTTTCCAAATGTTGATTCTATGGAATCAACCATCAAAGACCTTAGAGAGACCCTAGCCAAGTTCACCCAAGGTGAACAAAATTTGAAAAATTTGCTTGGTTCCCAAAGGGTTTCCCGAACCACCAATGGACTTGGCTATACCAACCAAGCCTCCTCCTCCCATGCACCCACTGTTTTTGTAAGGGGGAGCTCTAGCTTTAAATTTTGTAACTATTGCAAGAAAACCGGGCATCTCATTTATGAGTGCAATTGCAAAAATGCCCGGTACGGCCAACCCAAATCAATTTTCTATTCCGATGAATTTTATAGGAGAAGACCCGCCATGAGGCAAGTATGGATTGAAAAATCCCTATTGGCAAGTCTCTCCGGGCCTAAATTTGTTTCGGTCTCAAAAACCACTCCCCGGTAATTCATTGTTTTTATTTAGGGGGAGTTAGGATTTTTTTTTAAGCCTTTTTTGTGTATTCAAAGTTTTCATTTCAAACTCAACTCTTGGCTTTGAAATTCAAATTTTATATTAAATTTTCTTTTTTTAAATATCCAACAGTTGGTGTCGATTTTTCAAAACTCTCAATTTAAAAAATTTCATTTGGTTTCAAATTTCGAATTTCAATTTGTTTTTGTTTCAAAACTTTCAATTCAAACTGTTATTCAAATTTTTTTTCAGAAATCTCAATTGATTTTCAAATCTCAAATCTTGTTTTTAAAATCTCAATTTCCCTCAATCAAGTTATATGCCCCACTCTATTTTGATAATCACAAAGGGGGAGAATTTCTTGATTGATTGGGGGAGAAACTTTTTTTTCATGATTTGCTTTACATTTCATTTTATTTAAGCATTCCTTTCAATTCATGTTTTTACTTTAATTGTTTAAGTGATTGTGATCATCAAAATAGGGGGAGATTGTTGTACATCTCGAACCTCTCGTTGTTTGATTTTCATGATCACAATCACTTTCATTCTTATCTAACATTGTGTTTTAAGTGTTTGTGTTGATAGGCATTTGATTGCCAAGAAGTTGACCAAGGAAGAGGCAGAAATGGACTGAAATTCAGTCCACCGGCCGACCGGTGGCTTCACCACCGGCCAGCCGGTGGCTTCACCACCGGCCAGCCGGTGGCACCCAGACTCAAGGGGTAGCTACTGCCTCCCCACCGGTCGACCGGTGGCTCTGCCACCGGTCGACCTGTGGCACCCAGCTCAAATAGTGTTTGCTACTGTCTTGCCACCGGCCAGCCGGTGGCTCTGCACCGGTCGACCGGTAGAGCCTGGATCAAGACTCTTCCTCTCTACCAAGGCACCGGCCAGCCGGTGGAGATGTACCGGTCAGCCGGTGGCCCCTGGACAAGAATCCTATGCCTTTTTGCACACACCGGCCAGCCGGTGGGACTGTACCGGCCAGCCGGTGGATCCAGTCAAACTAGCCGTTGAGCTTTTGACCAGCCTGTCCACTTGGCTCCCAACGGCTCTCTAAGCCTCTCCAACGGCTCCGAAGCCTCCCCAAGGGTTCCATGCCTATAAATAAAGGCCAAGGAAGCCCCGGACACTAACCGGAACTATACGGAAGCCCACGGACACCTTGTTGATCATTTGGCGTACCTCTGGTGCATTCCTCCAAGGGAACCCCAAGTGCTCTATCCAATTCCACATCCAAGGAGCTCCTCCAAAGAAGCTTGGAAGCGGCCTTCAACATCTCCATCCAATCAAAGGCGCCCAAGGCTTCTCATATACGGTTTTTTATTGTATATTTATTTTGAGCTTTAATTTTGGGTTTGTGCTTACAAACCCCAACCTTTTCTTCATCCCCTCTTTCTTTGGGTTCTCACACCACCACTAAGGTGTGAAGAGGTTCACAAGCCTTACCTTGTAAAAGGCTTGAGATCGGTGAGCTAGCCTTCACCCGTAAAAAGGCTAGTGGGTTATTGCTTAACCACTAAAAGCATTGGGTTCTTGCTCAACCAATAAAAGCAAGCTGTAATAGGTCCTAGTGCTACCTCAAAGCCTAGTGGGTTTTTTGCTAAAACCATTGAAAAGCAAGCGGTAGGAATCTCTCAACGGTTGAGTTGGGAGCGGAGACGTAGGCCGGGTTTTGGCCGAACTCCGTTATCAATTTGCGTGTCTTGCCTCTTTATTTCCGCTGCATTTTTACTTTGATTTTTAATTTGTGAATCAATTTTTTAAAAGGCAATTCACCCCCCCTCTTGCCATCTTTTCCTTCCCTCGCTTTTTCTCCGACCTAACATGTTCCCCAACCTACCACACAAGTAGAATGAAATTTGGTCACTACCCTATGAGTATGATACCCTTTTCTGGCTACTCTATCCACTAATTCCCTGGCATAAACTCTCGAAGTGGTGTTTCCTACTACCGGAAGCCACACTATTGATTCGCCCAACTAGAAATGCATGTCCACCACCAGAATCCTCATTGAGGTTACATTATGAAATAAGGGCATGGTATACTACTTCAAAAACACTATTTAAATTTAATATATTCACCTCAGAATTTATCTCATGTTTAATTCCTTCCTGAAAATGTCTCTCCTTGGTTGCCTCATCACCGACCAATGTTAGAACAAATATTTGCAAGTCAGTGAAGCGTCCAACATACTATATCACTGAAATTGACCCCTGGGTTAACCATATTCCATTTCCAATAGCTATACACAACCACCATTAATTCCCCTTTTAATTAATACTAATATGTCAGCATATTTAGCATGGGTTCTATTTCAATACATAGAAACTTTATACTTAGCATTACAATTTCCCATGTTCGAAAATGTTGGTACACCCCATGGGTGTCCCTAAACCAGTCCAATAAATATTGATGCATCCCAAAAGGATCATGAGGGGTCTAAAACATCATTTATCTAACCATTTTACCAAATCTTAGTAAATTTTTCAAATTCACATCATAAGGGAAGCAATATCAGAACCACACATCGCACAGATCAACAATAAAACTATGGGATATAACTTGTAGAACACTTACCTTGAATCTGTAGATGAAGGATCACTTAAGATTAGCCTTAGATAGGATTAAATAACCTTTTTAATCCACAAGATAGGATCTATTAGAAAAGGAGTATTTTGGGGATTTTGAAAAAGAATAACTAAATAATAATCCCTAATCTGAAAAAGAGAAGTAAGAGAAGTGTTTGACTCACCAGGAGCTTTTATCCTCACCCAACTAAACTATAAGCAGCCTAGAATCAAAGTAGATTGATCCTTGGGAAGCCTTGGTCTAAATGGTTCATCTATAGGGTTTCTGTAGAAGAAATGGGGAATAAATCATGTGATGTACTTAAAATCCTGAGGTAGAAATAGTAATTTATCACTTTTTAATAGGGAACACAGTTTGTCAAACTGTGCACCAACCATGCAAATGAATCTATCCAAGAGGGTTCCAAATTGTATGGTCATCTAGGGATCCTACAAGATTTTATAAACCATACACCTACCATGGGAAATTCCTTTGTTGAATGTCACAAATTTTGGATTTCTCCCATGCACGGTTTACACTAACCATGTCCCTACCATGCGACATGCACATGATGGCCCTATTTCCCTTTATTTCATGTCATGAAACCCCATAACACCCCTGATATTCCTTATACACCCAGTAAAAATTTAATTATCCAACTATAATAGATTCAGACAAAAATTTAAACAAGAATGTAACTACATGAAATCCTGGATCTTACACTTCATAGGGTGAATTTTACGTATGATGACACACATATATAAATACCCTTAGGCATCATGAGTCTTATGTTCGATATTTTTACATTTTTAAAAAATCTTTTGATACTTAAAAATATGCCAATATTCATCACAAATGATCCTATACTTCCAATTATTAGAAAAACACACCCAAAGATCATTTCCATTATTTAAATTTCTTCCAAACACCTCCAACAGCAAAATTTCACAACAACTTTAGTCTCGAGCCTATGATAGCTCTTAAGAATAATTCTATAAACTATACTGACACCCCTAATAACTCCACATGGTCTAAATTCGCCTATTTAATGCAATATACTATGAAAAAGTCCACTATCGAACACCTGAGATATTACATTGATGTTTTGTGGTGGAATTGTTTTTTTCTTTGAAAGATAAAAGTGAATATCTAGTTATAGATGGTCACAGATTACTTCAATTTAGTAATTACTTTGTTAGAAATAATTATTTTACTTTAATAAATTTTTATTTATTGATTTTTTAGTTCAAAATTCCATAGAAAATGGATTTCATGTCATGGTTATCATGGTATTCATTATATAAATTTTGGATGTAGCATGTTGAAAGATATGTTTTTGTGAGATGATATCTAATTAGGAAACATCAAAACAACTTCATAGTTGGATTTGTACTATAATGTGACATCAGTTAAAAAATTTTGATAATAATTTCCATGATTTTGAGATTAAAATGTTCCTAGAGTTTGGTAATGAAATAAAAGATGTGGTTTTGTTTGGTTTTGGAAATCATTTTTTGTTTTTATTTTCAAAAATGTATTTTAAAATGTATTACATTGTATAAATGGAAAATATTTTCTAAAAAATATATATATATATATATCATATTGTTTTTTGGAAAATGAAAATTCAAGGAGAGTTGAATCACATGCATTATTATGTTTATCTTTTATTCAAAATATAATCTAATACATCATGGAATCCAAAGTGGAGGACTTGGAGTTATATATTCCAATGATAAAAGAGTAAAGAAATTGATTAATGAAATTAGATTACATCACTTTTAATTAAAGGTATAATACCTTTCTTCATGCATGAATTAGGAAAATGGGTTTATCATTTTTCTCATTGATACCAAAATATGAGTTTTCAATCCCGATACAAGTGAGGTGATAAAATTATATTCCATTTGGAATGAAAAGTTTCTTAAGTATAAAAACAACACACTAAAGTCAAATTTATTGGGATATACTAATGAAGTCAATATTTATATGCAAAAACCATGTGGCTACCTTCTTAAAGTTAAATATGAGTGTTACAACCATATGATGAAAATTCAAAATTTAAGCATCGGTGTGATAATAACTTTTTGCAAATTAAGAGTAAAATTTGTTTTAAGATTTTTAATTTTAAGGGATTAAACTCTTAACAAATGAATCATCCCATGAATATAAATAACCACCCTCATTCTTCTTATAATAAATTTACTAATAAATTAAAGAAACATTTGAGTTTGTTTTCTCACCTTTGAGTGTGGAACTTTTTTCATTTCCCTTGATATTATGAATTCTTTTCCTGTCAATATATGATTTAAATTTGTGATCAATGATAAAAAATACCTCAATTGGTGAATCCTTTTGGGTGAATCATTTTATGTATTGGTTATCCAATTCATTGTTGGGTGTGTTTTCTAAATATTATATAACACTCGTGATTGTATAGATTGGTTATCCAATTCATTATTTGGTGTGTTGTTTAAATAGTAGGTCATATTAATTTATATCATTGGTTCAATATTTTTATTCAATAATCTCTAAATCTATTCATATCCTAATAACCAATTTATAGTCCAATTTTATGTTCAGTATATTCCTTGTATCTCCCTTAACTTGTTCATATATTCACATATGTTGGTCTATGTAAAGAGATCATATATATTAACCCTGAGTTATTGATTCCTTGATTTTAGGGTGGATATATTTTGGCTTGGAAATTTAATTCAATAAAAAACTCATTTGAACCTGTTGTAGAATTACTAAGCCACACTCATACTGTTGTATCACTTTTTTGTGGAGTTTGTTCTATTTATGAAGAAACTATTGAAATAAGTTGTAGAAAAATGAATTTTTAATAATAAGTTTGGATAGTATGGGATATTATCATAATTGATAAGGATTATTAATTAGTTCTTGAAGATTTTTGTCAAACGAGCATATATAGAAGCATCCATCTTAATTGTCAAAGGTTGGAATCGATTTTAAATATCTGTTGTCAATTTTCTAAAAAAATTACTTAAATTGATGGTAAAATAGTGTTTTATCAATAAATAATATGCAATGATTTTCCAAATGGAATTCCTTTTCTTGTGTATAGAGTTCCTACATATAAAATAATCTTCCTAAATAGACCAATTGTGTTCAAGTTTATGATATTCCATCATGAGTTATTAACTCCATTTGTCTCCCTTGGTCTATTGCTGATCTTTGTTCAATAACCCAAATGAATCCATGGGTGTTCTAATTTTATAGAATCATGAAGGGTCTTACTACTAGAGCCCTGTATAAGGGTTCAGTATGTTATACATGGTGCATAAGGGTTTCCAGAACTGGGGCTTTGTAAGGGTCCAACAACTAGATTACCACCATAATAGTTGTGTTGCTTTTGAATATGGGAACTTCCATGTTATTTTTGGGTTAATAAACTACCATGGGGAGTATTTTAATTGTATTAGATAGTTTGTATGGGTGTTTTTAGTGGTGATCGGGGTATTAAACAAGGGATAGTGGCTGGGAAAGGATATTAGGAATTATGGATTATATTTATGTGGAAGTTGAGTAGAGGGTTAGGTATCAGTCCCAAGGTGTATCTTCTCCAATGGAATTTTTATTCCTCTTCACTGTATTTCTTCTTTATTCTATTATTATCTTCTTTGTATAGCCCATAGGTGCTACTATTTATAGACATATCAATGGAAACAATCTTTAATTATCTCTCCTCCAGTCAATTCCTATCAACTGGTGCTTTAATTGAGAGAGATCCTAAAGAGATATTCTTTAATATAGAGGTTATTAAACAAAAATTTTATTTTTTGGATGTAGATAAGGAATACGCAGAAGAAATAACACCTTTTGGTTTTGTGTAGTGGATATAGTCTCGTAGTATTTATTATTATGTAGGTACGTGCAGTGTTGGACATTAGGGGTGTCCATGGGTTGGGTTGGGTCGGGTCAGAGATTTTTTTGGATTCAGACCCGACCCGACCCAACCCGCCTCAAATCGGGTTGGGTCGGGTCGGGTTGATCGAGATAAGGAAAAAAAATTGTTTGGTGTTTTTTTATGATCCCAACCTGCAGGTTGACTGGGTTACGAAAAAAACAATTGTTCATTTATTTTTTTGGCTATCACCCTGTGGGTTGATTGGGTTATGTATTCCTCTTCTTTATCTTCTTCGCCACACTAGGGAACACCTGCATCCTTTGCCCTATGATAAATCGACCCCAAAAAATGTCAGTCTTTGACTCGATGGTTTGATGTGATTATCGTGCCTGCAAGTAGTTATCAAGGTTTGATGAGGTTCAAGGTGAGGCCAAGAGGGTGATGAGAATGTGGTAGTGCCTGAAACCGATATATTTGGCACCACACACAGTCGCTATGGATATGGAGGTGGTGGAAGAGGCAGGGGGTATATGCAGGTGCGGCGTGGTGGATACACTATACTGGTGAGGGAGAGGGAGATGTTCAATGATCTTTTTCTTATTCGATCATCCACCATCGTATCTTTGAATCATTAAAATTGTTCTATCTTCCTTTATTTTTTTCTTGTTCTTTATTTTTCGTAGAAAAATTGAATGAAATCCAGTTATCTTCATATTTTTTTTGTTGATCGGGCTTTGTTTTTCCGCTGATTTCACATGTCTCGATTACTTTGAATTTATTTTATGTTTGTCTTAGAAATGTCATGGAAGATTCAATCATCTATGCGATTAATAGAGTATTCATGTAATGGTGGTCGATGGCATTGACTCAATGGATAGTGTAGGAAAGTAGAATGACAGCAGCGTGGGGCAAGGGTGAGGGGGGAATTGGGTCAAGAGGCAGGGGGAGAGGGCGATGTTCGTAGAGGAAACTCACAGTAGTCGGGTTGGTTGGGTCGGGTTGGGTCAATTTTTTCCCAACCCGTGACCCGACCCAACCCGTGGTATAAATTTTTTAACCCGACCCAACCCGACCCGACCCGATCGGGTCGAGTTGGGTTGGTCAAGTTGGGTTGGGTCTGGACACCCCTATTGGACATGATATCTAGAAACAATATTAAACAATTCTGTAGAATGAGTAAGTTCCATGCATGCAAGTGGAAGAAAACATGGGTGTTGGATGACCATAAATATGGAGAGTGGATTAATGATGCTTGGCACAATTTTTTTGGAGTTTTCAACAAATATTAGGAAAATAAAAACTAGATTCAAATGACATGAAGTAGTTATACAAGAGTTATGATATGGAGATACATAATGTTCATACATACATATAAAATCATATTAGATGAATATTCATTAAATAACAATATAATCTACACAATAATTGTATAGTTCAAGTATCTTTGTAAACTTGTATGCATAAAAATATTGTTCATAAGTGATCTACATCATCTCCCACTAAGTTATTTATAAATATCACCCTTATTAGAAATATCAAACTTAATCCCTTTCTTCATAAACTAGGGAGAAGGAAAAATAATAAAGGATGAGCTTAAATGCTCAGTAAGGGTAAACAAGGGAGATATCGATGATCACTTAAGCATTACATGATCATAAGGGTATGATAACATGATCTTAACATTTAAAAACCTTACCTAGTATATCATAGATCATAATATGGAATAATTTTATAAAAAATGGCTATTAATAAGACATTAATCATAAAGTAATCAAAAAATATAATTCATGAGAGCGTAACATTGGAATAATACATAGATTATTGGCATACACATAAGTATAGAAAATCATTTCCTTAGTAGTCAAGACCCACTACCAAAACTATCATAGTTGATTGGGTTCACTCTCTATTTCATCCTAAAAGTAATGTTTTTCTCCCAATATTATCATAGTGTATAGAACCTATTACATAATTTAGTTCACTCTAAATTCTAGTCCTAATTATCTCATGAGATATTTATCTTTACCAAATGTATTATAGGCAAATATAATTTTGGACCCACCTGACACATGATGAAAATCATATATATATGTGACATAAGATCATAAATAATTCATCATATCATAACTTCTTAAAAGGTAATGGGTATCATACATATTTCATAATTTCATCATTGTGTAATCATTAGAAAATAAACATGTTTCATAACTTAAATAACCCATGGGAAATAAATTGGTTTCATAATTTAAATAAATTGGGGGAAAGAAATGAGTTTCATAGAATCATCCTAAAATCATCATCATCATAATCATAGTAAATCTAAATAAAAAATGGATGGTATCATTGTATAATATCTCCAGTAAATCATAAGTAACACCAAGGATGTAATCATGGATGAAAATGCCTTTAAAAGATCACTGGAACATTTCTCGAAGAAAATACCCTTTTCAATTTGAAATCACTTCATTAAAATATAAAAATTTCAAAAATAATAAGTAAAACGTTTTCTATTAAAATAAAATTGGAAACATGTAATGGAATGTTAAAATTATTGAGTTCTCAAGATTACGATAAATTCTATTCATGACATGTATGTTATAAGAAAACAATCATTTCACACTTTTGTAATAAAAAAATTACCTCATTTAGAAAAAGACATGAAGATTTCTTTTAGAAAAAATTAAAAACTAAAAAATGGTTAAAAATGTATTTAAAATATCATAGTATAATATTAAAAACTTTCTTGATATCATTTTAAAGAAAACATGGACAATAAATAAATACATTCTCAACTGGATAGTAAAACAAAGTTGATTTTTCCTTAAAAATATTATTTCGATAACTTAAGTACTTAAAGATAGTAAAATGAAATGAAAACATGTAATATCTATAAATAACAAGAGTATAATAAAATTAAGTAGTTTCTTGAGAGGTAAAAAGTAAAACTTCATCATCAGAAACTTAATCATAAACAATCCGGATAAAAATGAGATTGTAACATAAAACCCTTATTACTTTGGTAACTTTTGAATCATAAGTCCCATGAAGGAACAAAATCAAATGAAAAATTAAATATTATTAAAACAAGGATATTCATGATATAATATGTAAAATTAGTTTTATATTCACCTTATAAAAGAAGATAGTTGTGTGACATAACCTATGTCTCAAAGACGACAATTTGAGAGGATAAACCCTTACAATTTTGGTAATATTTGAATTAAAACCTCATGGAAGAAAGACACTTATATGGAATATTAAATCCATATAAAATTCATCATAAAACACATTAATGGGTATTATATAGACCACATGAATAAAACAAGTGGTGAATATGTAACATGTCCCACCGAAATAATAGTGAGATGAGAAATCATCTTACCTAAAGTTCCACTTACTTTGAAAAAGATTTTAACCTACTATATAATAAATTTAAATTTAATATAATTATATAAAAAAATATATACTTATAATATCATATATTACCGACCTATAACATTTCAAAACCCATTTATTTATAATTCCTTATTAAAATCATCGTTTCTGGGTGTTAACTGTTTCATTTTTCATGAGAGTTTCAGTTCAATAGTTCCAATATTGTAATATTATCCTTATTACATATAATCCATAATGTTAATAATGATATAAATATAATATATATTCATCCAAAAAATATAGATATAGAAAATTTAATTGCATCGTTCATGGAGACGGTAGAATGTACGTATGCATGAATGTTGTTTTCACTTTTCAAATGATAGGAAAAAATAGAAAGATAAATAATAATTAACCTTTACAGAATAATTATAATATCATATTTATCATGAATACTCATTAAAATTGTCCTTATTACCATCTAATTAAAACATAAATGAAAAAAATCACATCGCTTCGTGGAGGTGGTAGTTCACATGTACGCATGAGCAATGATATCATTGTCCAACAAAGGTAGGTATGATAATATAATTATATAAGTATAAATATGTCATAAATATCATATATAAACTTTAATCCCATCAAAATAACCATCTATAAAATATGGTGATGGAAAATTAATTGCATCACTACGTTGAGGTGCTAGTCCACACGTACGCACAAGCGAAACATTCACTTATCATTTGATGGAAAAGAGGGTGGATAATGGTGATCTCATAATCATAATAACATTTTATTATAATTATTATACATAATTTATTATTTTATGTTGAATATCATATAATTATAGTGGTTATAATAAGAAATGAATTGAAAGAGGTCGTGTAGAATGGTTACCTCTTCTTTGGTAGGCCTCCTTTAGACCATTTCTTAAGCATCTTAAAATGGTATTTTAAGAAGAAAAAAAACTTAAACTTAATTGATAGGAAAGTTTATAAGGTAATTGGGTTTTTTTTGTCAATGTATATTTATCAAATTTTATCTAAATAAGAGAAAGGATGGGTGGGCTTTTATAAGGGAGGGAGACGGCACAATTGGAATTTCTTAAAATAATAAAATATAATAAAGTAATTCTCAAGAAAAATACTTCTAATTTACCATTGTTTATAATAAAAATATTCTAAAATAAAAATAATTTCATACAATGAAATTAGATATGTTTAGGTGTCATTTTATACCTTATTTGTTTGATTAACTCCTTCGTTAACCATTTTTTACCTTAACTGCGGTAACAAATATTTCATTCTTAAAGATCTAAGAATGTTACCATAAATATAAAAGTGACTCATAAATGGATAATGGTTGATATTTTCAAACATATTCCATTAAATTGGTCAAATATATTATTTTTATGATGTTTAAATCATTTAATACAATATTATTTTTTATAAAATATCACTAATGCCAATTTTAGAACTATTCATTTAATTTGACATTAAAGACACCAAAAAAATATGTAATTAAAATAGAATCCTTTTCCACATCACTAATATGTTATTTTTTTCTACCCAATTAATGTAACATAATAATTCATCCATATTTTATTAATTTAAATATTTTTAAATTCATTTATTTTATTTTCTCTATTAATTGATTAAATACTGTGTTGGTGTTGTATAAGTGTTTAAAGTAATTATTAAATCACTAAAAATTAGAAATAAATTATAATGAATCAAAAAATTAACTTTCAAATAAATATTTGGAACTGAACTTATTCTCTTTTTAATCCTTATGTAAAAATTTTAGAGATATTAAAGTTAAGAGAGTGACATTTTGAATTTATTCATTTCTTAAATTAATATAAAGGTCATAATCAAAGAAATATGGCGCAAAGTGACCATATATATGATAATTGGATGGAAATTTCCAATATAAACTCATATAAAAATATAAAGGTAAGTTTTATAGAAATTTTAAAGCCTTATCCCAAAGTTGTAACCCGATTTTACCCATTTTATACTTACCGGGGAGACAAAAAATTCCTATGGTTATTATTCATATTGACAAAAAATAAAAAAGAGTTATTTACCAAATTTGAACCTCATGATTCCAAATATGGTATAAATTTATCAATATTCAATATCTATAAGTTAAATATATCATTTTTAATATAAATGTGTAAAACCCATTGAAAAATAGTTTTTAGAAAAATATGTTTTTAAGCATAAAATTTAACTTAAATCAAAATCATGAATTTTACTGATTAAAATAGAATAAATTATATTATTATAAATAAAATAGATCACATTTCACTCTAAGACTAAATTTAAAATATAATGGTCACTATAGCAAGGACTGTAGCGGAAGCAACACTGTAGCGAGTACTATAGCAGCCCAAGTACTGTAGAAACACTATTCACTGATGGTCCTTTGAGTCAAAATTATGGGCCTATGGGTCATGTAATTGTATTTCATGCCCACTGGGCCTACATTCAATGTAATGGTATTCATTCTCACTGGTTCTATAGGACATGTATTTAATAAATAAGGCTAGATGGGTGGGTTATCTCTTTGGGGGGGCTATGGCCTACCTTTTCGGCCTGTGGGTGAGGTGTGTGTGAGTTTAATTATAATTATACCCCCAAGAACCTAATATATATATATATATATATATTAATAAATCATTAATTAATACATTTTTATTGATTAAGACCATTATATATTTATGTCATAATGTGTTTACTCATATTCATACCTCCCAATTCAACATCTAGGTTATAATAATATTTTTATAATAGATCACAATTTTCTTAAATCTTGGTGTTGTGTGTTAAGAAAGCTATCAAGATTATTATTATTATACCTAAATTTTTGGGGTGTAACATTCTCCCCCAATAAATAAATTACATCCTCATAATTTTTCTCAGTTATCAAAGTTTCAGTATTTGAAAATATCATTGTTGAAAACCAAGTCATACAAATGGATGATAAAACATCCTTTGAAAAGGGGGAGTGGGAAGAATAAAAGTTATATAAAATAACACATAACTGGGTTCCCATATAAGGGTAAAATTTTTAGGAAGATAAAATATATACATAGAGGAGAAAACTAATGCCCATGGACTAAGAGTGATAGAGAACATGATTACGAGAAATTTAAAGACAGAAAAACCATAAATATATGATGGGTGAAAAGACCATCAATTCATTAGAAATGGAGGCAAATGTATAACATTTTATTTCAAGATACTTTTCTTAAAGTTGAGGAATTATTTTAATATGAAGATAGATAAAATAATAAAATATACTTACTTGATTTCTTTCCATATCATAATCATAATTTCATCCTTTGGTTACACTTTGATCAATTTCTACTTCATCTCTTACTCCAAGAAATTAATAGTAAAGATTATTTTTTCATGCATAAAGCACAAAAATTAACTTTTAATTGATCATAAGATCCATAAAAGAATGAAAAGTCATTCCTCTTATCTGTAGATATTTACAAAAACCAAAATTATTGGCACATGTTATCCAATATAATAAATCGTACTTTAACCTCAAACAATAATACCCAAAGTTCATCTTAAACCATTCTATAAGTAGTTAACCATAAAACCCTTCCAAAATATGTCTAAACAAATTCACAATCAAAAAATTTAGAAATAATTCACTAAATTTACAAAATCAACATAACATTAATCCCAAAAAAACATAAAGTAGCTCTAAATGTCACATTCCAAATATGTAAATACCTTGATCATATATTCTCCAAAAACATGGTAATAACCTAAATTACCATAAAACCATAATGAAAATATACATTCTTCAAAAAACTAACTCCCTCATCGTTCCTTAAAAAAATCATTTATTATTTAATATATTCTATAAATCCAAAAATACTATAAACTCCATAAAAGATAACATAAACCGCTTTGTCATCAAATCACTAATCCATTTCATAGTCACAAATACTATATCATTTACTTCATCAATGTATATTATCTCTGCATACCAACTAAACATTATTGTAATACCACGTAATCAGTTTTCATAATTATCAATACCTTTCAAAATAATTTTTAAAATCCTTAATGAAAATATATTTTGGAATAGTCCTTAGATGTCTCATGATTCTTATATCCGAAATATCATTGATATAATACTTCTACAACAAAATTATCAATTCCTGATACATAAAAACTTTAATCCTTACACTTCAATTATTTTAATAGCATAGATATTTCCTTAGTGTAAGAGTTAACCCTTTGATTTGGGAATTGGCTCAAATAATTACCATATTCCCCACAAATAAAAAATTTAACTATAAATGGTACCTTAGGATGAACTTCATTTCCCATCATTGAACTCTTCATTTTTTCTTGATAATTACTTTATTTATTCCCTTCATTTAGACACCCAAAAAATCTTCATTTCCCTTTAATAAATTTCCCTGGGTGCTTCTTCCAACATACTTTAAATGTAGGAAACATAATATTCTTCCATCTATGGTCATCATGAAACTCCATTTTTTCTATTATTAGGTGTGTCAGGAAGCTCACCAAATTTAAGATTGTTAGTCATATAACGAGATAGATGATTAGGTATAATCACAAGGTTTTTCATTCTAGTTCTCGTTTCACTTGATTTTTCAAAAGGAGAATCATTGAATTGTTTGACACATTTAGAATTAACATGGTTCCTTCAGGTTCTATGCATCGAATAAAACCCAAAAAAAATAGTGTGTGCAATAGTAATTATAGTGTTAAACCACATAATCATTAAAAAAACATTTATAGGATGTCTAAGTCTTAACACCTTCTTTTCAATCTATGACGCATTAGGTTTAACCTAGGTTATCCATGATCATTACCAAAATTTTAGGATGTTATCCTATAATTAGACTTATTCAAGGTTTCTCACACAAGTTTTATCATCCTAGTTTCTAAAGGTAACTAAATGTTTATCGGATACCAATAATAGTGACCCATAATTTTAATACATAGATATTACATCTTATTAGATTAATATTCATTACATAACATTGAGATCCATGTCATAATCATAGAGGTATAGTATCTTTGGAAACTTGGATACATAAAAAAATTGTTCATAAGAGATCAACATTATCTCCTACTAATTTCTTCATAACTAGTAACCTTTATAGACATATCATACTTAATATCTTTCTTCATAACCTGGGGATAAGGAAACATAAGAAATGGTGAGCTCATATGATTAGTAAGGGTAAAAAATAGAGATACCAATGATCACTTAAGTATAACATGATCATAAGGGTATGTTAACATGATATTAATATTTAAAAATCATTGACAACATATCATAGATCATAATCTTGAATCATGGAATAAATCTTAGCTGTTAATAAGATATGAATAATAAAGGAACCAATGAACATAATATATGGGAGCATAACATTGGCATAAGATATATATTTTTGGAATAAACATAGACATAGAAAATCATTTCCATAGAATTCAAGGCTCACTACCAAAACTATCACGGTGGATTGGGTTCACTCCCCATTCCATCATAGTATTTAAGGTTCACTCCTAATACTATCTTATTGGATATATTCCCTTATTGGATAGGTTTAACTCCTTATTCCAGACCTATTTATCTCATGATATATCTATCTTTACTCAACGCATTGGAGAGATATATAATTTCAGGCCCACCCATCACATACTTAAAATCATATATATGTGTTCCACAAAATCCTAAACCATTCAACATATCATAAAATATGAAATGTAAATGGGTTTCAAAAATATTTCATCATAGTATAACCCATGGAAAAAGAAACAAGTTTCATAAAATAAATAACCCATGGTAAAGAAACTGGTTTCATAACTTTAATAACTCGTGGAAAAGAAACAGGTTTCAAAGAATCATACTTAAATCATCATCATCATAATCCATCTAAAGAAAAAATGGATTATATCATTGGATCATATCCATAGTAAATCATAAGTAATATCACATATTTTATAATAAGTAATATCATATATATTATCATGGATGAAAATTCCTTTAAAATATCATTAGAGCATTTCTTGAATAAAATACCATTTTCAATTTGAAATCACTTCTTTAAAATCAAAAAAAATTCAGAATATTATGGAAAATATTTTCTTTTAAAATAACCTTGGAAGATTTAGAAGGAATATTAAAATCATTGAGTGGTTAAGACATCATGAAATTCTTTTAATGTCATGTATGTTAAAAGAAAACTTCCTTTCACACTTTTGTAATCAAAAAAACTATATCATTCATAAAATGCTAAGAATATTCCTTTTAAACCATTTTTTTATAGAAAAACATGATTAAAATGTACTTAAACAATCATATTAGAATATTAAAAAAATTCTTGATGTCATTTTAAGGAAAACATAGACATTGAAGAGAAATATTCATGACCGAATAATAAAACATAGTCAGTTTTTTCTTAAAAATATTTTTTCGATCTCTTGGTTACTTGAAGAGATGAAAATTAATATAAAACATGTAATATCAAAAAATAACTAAAGGAGAAGAAAATTCATAAATTTCTTTATAGTTGGATCATAAAAGTTCATCATCATAAACTTAATCATAAACAACCCCAATAAACAATGAAATTGTAACATAAAACCCTTACGCTTCTATAACTTTTGAATCATAAGCCCCATGAAATAATAACATCAAATGAGAGTATAAATATAATTAAAATAAATATATTAATTATATATCATGTTAAATAAGTTTTATATACACCTTATAAAATAATATAGGTGCATAACATCACATATGTCCCAAAGAAGACAATTTGAGATGATAAACCCTTACTGCTTTGGTAATATCTAAATCAAAACCTCATTAAAGGGTGAACATTATATGAATTTTTAAATACCTATAATTTTCATGAATATCATCATAAAATACATTCATGGTAATTATATTCACCACACAAAGTAATCAAGTGATGAATATGGAATATGTCCCATAAAAATAAAAGTGAGATGAGAAATACCATTACCTTAAGTTAAACTTACTTCAAAATAACTTTTAACCTAATGTATAATAAATTTGAATATATTATAATTATATACCAGAATAATTTTAATTTTTATTATATCATATATTACCCAATTCTAACATTTCAACATCCATTATTAATAATTTTTTGTTAAAATCATCATTTATGGGTGTTAACTGTTCAAATTTTAATGAGAATTTATGTTCGGTAGTTCAAACCCTTGTATTTTGATCATTGTTCCATCATCTCCAGAATGTTAATAATGGTATAAATATCATATATATTAGTTATATATATTTATAGACAGATTCATCCATAAATTAAAGATACATAAAAATTAATTACATCAATCATGGAGACGGTAGGTCATATGTACGCAGGAAAATTGTTTTCAATTTTCAATGGATGAAATGAAAGAAAGGTAAATAAAAAAGATAAAATTTATAGAACAATTAATATATAATATATAACATATATATTCATTAAATATATCCTTATTACCGTTTGATTAAAAAAAAAAAATCACATCACTTTGTAGATGTGGTAGTCCACACGTATATGCACGAGAAACGTTATCATTTTCCAACGGATTAGAAGGTAATAAGTTAGATGTGATATTATAATTAAAAAATTATAATTATTTCATAAATATCATATATAAAATTTAAGACCATCATAATAACCATCCATAAAATATGGTGATGGAAAATGAATTGTAACACTATGTGGAGGTGGTACTCCACACGTACGCATGAGCAATACTTTCACTTCTCATTTGATGAAAAAGAGGATGGATAATGATGATATAATAATAATAATATATTTTTAGTATATTGGGTACACTAAAGTTATTATTTTATTATGAATACCATGTAATTAGAGGAGGTAGAATAAGAAATTAATTGAAAGAGTTCGACTAGAATGAAAAAAAATCAAAATGAAAAATCTTTTTCATTGAATATATAGGTGAATCCCGCTCATCGTCGGTGATTGTTTCTTGATAGAACTGAAGTTGGAACCATATAGAGCATACACACACAATTCAAAATCTTTCTGGTATATCTATCTTTGGACTTGGGGTGTTAGCGCAAAGAAGAGAATGGGATTTTGACATACTCATGCTCGTGGGAGCACCGTTTACTTGATCTAGGAAGAAGAATATGGATCATGGTGCTTCAAACTTATATTTCTCACTCTAGAAATTGAGAGAGAAGTGATAAAGTCTCTCAAATTCTTGGTATAAATATTCCACTCTAATTTGGGAATATTTCAGTTTATATAGGTAGGTTATAACTTGTTAAAATTGCAATTAGGTCCTTTAAAAAGTATAACCTTATAAATAAACCATATTCAACACTTATGGCCTAGTAAGTGTGTCAAAATTTCCATAAGTATTTTATAACTAAATTGAAAAATCAAAATTAAGTTATGTTATAAAATTTGAGTCATAAACTTGATTCTTATATCCCACAAATTTTCAAAAAACCTTGAATAATGAATATTCATTCATAAAATATTTTCTTGTATTCACATAATAACTTGTGAATACTTTGTGTTAATAAATTAAAAACTTATTATTATAAACTCGAATAATATTGAATTTATTTATTTACTTATGATCATTCAAACTCAGATATTACCCGGCCCTCATTGTGTGGCCCACCAAGTCATAAACTTTAATTCATTAGAATTGGATAAACTTTTGAATACACTTTGTGTGTGACCCTCTAGGCTCTTATCACAATATTAGTGAGTATCACTCATAGACCAAGAGTGGTGTATAGAAATATACCAAGTACCCTTAAGAGATTTAGTTTATTCATAACAATAATAACATATCCCTACTTTAATACACTATGTAATATAATCACTTTATCTCATGATATCTCATAAAATAAGATGCATATCGTTTTTCATCATCCTTACATGTTTTATTTATTATTTTTATGACCATACTGAATAGAATTACCTTATTCTACCAAAAATAAGGATTTAATGAAGGTACTATCACCCTAGTCAAATGGTCTTTATATGTCTCTTCCTCTACTCAGAAGAGGAAAATATCATCTTGACCATTCAATTAATGGCATACCACCAATGATGTGGCAGAAAAAAGCTACCTTACCACAAACATAAAATCCATGGTTTTCATCTTTCATCAAAGTATGAGATAAAATGATACACACTACAAATGATCTTAAGTAGAGATACCAATACACATGTTCACATATAAGAACAACCGACGACACCCAAAACATATGATGTTCTTATTGGTGGTTCATTCCTCGTGATCTACTCTACTCAAGATCTCCAAGTGAAAACTTCATGAGAAAATGTCTCAATGCTTATGATCCCCATCATATCACAACCCATATTTTAATACACCTTAATTCATGATTTATTACATAAAGATACACATAATAAAATCCCATAAGATCATGAGGCCTAGTGTATTTGGGAAATTTTGTGCAAAGCATAATAACTTGAATCTTGGGTACAAAAACTTTATTTAAAAACTCCAAAACATGCCACTATATTCCATTGATCTTCTAATACTTCATGGGATAACCCTGGAAAGTACATAAGAAATTGGTGATATATAAAGCCCCGTAAGGAAATGATCAATGAATAACATGATGAAAGTAATACATGCGAGTCAAGAGGCATATCAACGTGAAATAAATGGGGTGAGAATCATAAACATTAAAATGAAAGCATGTTATAAGATGATAACATCAAGTCAACATAATGAATGTGGAAACAACATAAAACATGAAATCATAAACATAATTCAAGGCTAACAGTTGAGACATAATAACATATTGTACTTATGATAACCTCATGTGCACCATACATGGTATCTCATGATATAAAAACATTACCCAATGCATTGGAGGGATATATAATTATGGTTCTACCCATCACATTCATATTAGGTACATGCATTTTTGTTCCACATTGATCATACAACATAAGAACATCTTTCATAATATTTAACCCCAAGATTAAGGAGTGTGGGATACATATATGGATGTACCAAATCCATAACGTATAGGTACATCTAGGTGAATACCTTTTAGTGAAAAAGGGGATGGCTATTCACTATATAAATGTTTCACATGGAAAATCATAGGATAATTTCGGCATCATAACAGGTGTAGATAAAGATTCATGGAAGGGTTTAGTGATAGTGAAAGTGGGTCTCTAATTACTTGGAAATCACAATGATAGTAATATGGATGTCTAAAAACATATTCCAACTTGAATAATTGGAAATAAAAAGACATAATACAAATAATTCTTTGAATAAAGCGGAGGAGGAGGAGATTCCTTACCTTGAAAGGGTGCTTCTAAAAGCTTGGGAGGAGCTACTTAAGAGCTTAAGATCACCTTTGGAGAGCTCTAGAGAGGGAAAGTAATAGTAAGTTTATATTAAAAGGGTTTTTAATGAAGAGTAGTGGGGGTTTGGGTGATTTTTTTAGAAAATGATAGGGGAATTCTTTATTAACTTCTAAAATTAGGTTTTAGGATCTATATGATAAAATAATCAAAACCACAAACCTTTCAATGGTTTTTTCCATGGTTTCTTACAAAGAGGAGTGGTTTTAAATATTTTATAAGGTTAATAATTGAACTCATTAAGATAATATCTTCGGTGATGTGGAAGTTAGTCATGTTCATAAAGAATTAATTTTAAAACCATAAAATATAGTATAGGTTTTGGAGGAATCGCTGAGGGTTTATAAAATTAATCAAATAACATCAAAAACACATTATTTTAAAGGGGGAGATAATTTTGGTCGTGTATACTCATTATTTTATTTATTACATCATTTTTTGGGTTTTTATTATGTCATAATAAAAAAAGGTTGGTGAACTTTTTAAAAGAGGATGGGGTGGAAATAATGGAAGATATTGATTGAGAGGATAAAAAATAATTCTTAGAGAAGAGGGAGAATAGATTTTGGAGAACAATGACATCAAACCAGTGGAATCTTGGGACATAGGTGAAATTGACTTTAATAGGGAAGATTTATCTCTCTTTTCTTGTTTCTTATGTTCTTCAACTTTTACGATGTTTTTCTTGAAATCAATTGTTGTTGTTGATCTGAATATATGTAGCTAAAAAAATTTGTGGGAGTTGGATTAGAATGAATTAATATTTTCAATCTATTTTGATTTGAGTTTCAAAATTGTGTTAGTGTGGTTTAATGTATAGTGATCTTGACTTTATTATTGATGAGAATAATTTTTTCTCAATTTTAAGTACCACCAGGAGATGATAGAGAATCTTTTCACTTTTGAGCATCATCTGAAGTACATAAATTGGAAAAGAATGATCTATCTTTTTCATCAATGTAAAATTATTTTCCAGAAATTTAGTTGACTGGTCATCTTTTAGGAGAGTCCACTGTACTGTGGAGATCGCCTAACAAAAGTTAGGTGTTTCAACAAACCTTATTCACACTCACTGGCACAGTTGTGTTTAATTAAGTTTCAATAGAGAAAATCATTTTTAATCAATTCTAACCAGTCTGATCCCCCTAATTACATCATATATATATATATATATATATATCTCATTACTCTTATTTCAAAATCACCATCATAGAACCACTTCCACTATTTCAATTTGTTTTTGTTTTAATTTGTTTAGGTCACACACTTTTATATCACCTTCCCTATGGATATAATACTCCTACTTTTTCTATATTAATTTTTAGTAGGTTTTAAATAATTAAATTTAACCAAATTCAATGACATCTACATTAATTACTTACATAAGGGTTTTGTTGCTTTTGGGTATGGGAACTATCATGTTGTTGTTGGGTTAATAAACTACCGTGGGTTGCATTTTAATTGTATTAAATAGTTCATAGGGGAGTTGTTAGTGGCTAGAGGGGTGTGGCGAGGGAAGGAGATTATGAAATTTATTTGTTAGGAATGAGGGATATGCTAGTTGTCCCTTTTCGACTAAATAATGGGGGTGGTTTGTTGTGTTGTCTGAGTTGTGGAGGTATATTGAATAGGTGTAGTGATGTCTTTTTTCTTTGTTACTCTGATATGTTCAGATGAAGTAGTTATGGAGTTATTGGTTGGGTATTAAATAAGGTAGAGGGAGTTGGGAAGGGGTATGACTCATTTGTTTTTTCAGCTTGTAGCTGTTGGAATTCGTCGGCCTTGGGAGGTTCGGTTGGACTCTTTAGAAGTGGTCTTCTGCAGAGTTTCCTCTTTTTCTTATGCTTCCTCTTCCCCCTTCTTCTGTTATAGTAATTTTGTATCACCTTCTTTTGCTGGAAATATACAGTGTTGTTGAGCATTTCTCCCTACGACCTCTATTATAATTCTATTGTACGGCCTACATGTTAGTTGTAGTGCTAACAATTGTAGTCATTGAGTTTTGGATGTTGTGCACTGCTCGATTTTTAAGAGCGCTGACCATTACAGACATAAGGAAAAGACTCTTGTACACTGGTGCGATGAAGCTTTGGTTAGTAGATACAATCAAGAAGAAGACTCTTCATTATTGGATAGATATTGAGGCTTCTGTTTAGTTGATGTTTGGGCTATAGAACATGCACTCAGTGTTGGGAAAGATGAAAAAGCGACGAACGTGTAAACAATAGAAAAGGCGAACGCGCAGCGGAAATAAAATATTTCCCTCCAAATAAAAGTGGATGCACAACGACAAAATTAAGTGCAGAAAAATAAAGTTGACATCAGAAATTTTTACGTGGAAAACCCAAAAGGGAAAAACCACAGGACCTAGTCCAGAAAGAGGAATCCACTAAAATGAAGAAGTACACGGTAGAGACTCCCCAAAAAATGGAAGGGATCTCAAAAGTAATACTCTCCGATATAGATAAAAAATGATCGTTAATGAAAGGCGATCACCAAATTGGCTCTGCTCTTGATATTGAGGATGTCCTATAAAAGCCTTGTCGTTGCCTCCTTTTATAGCAAAACAATCCACGTGAAGATGTGTCGCCATGTAAAAAACGCGTCTCCGCGTGAATTAATTCACGCGGTCTGGACCCACATAAAAAACACCCCATTAATAGTGAAACTGCATGGTGTTCCAAATGTGGAGGCGTTACGCGATGCGCCGACCAGGAAGGCACCCAACAAACTCCCCCTCCGACTCAAGTGGGGATCACTTTCAACCCTGTAATTAGCCTCCACCTCTGGTACCGCCGCTGTCTTCTGATAATGTCATTCGAGTCCTTGAAAAAACTGCTCCACCAGATTTCTTCCACCGTGTTCTGCAACTGAGAACTTCAACCAATCCCATTTGATACCATATGTTGGGAAAGACGGCAAAGCGATGAACGCACAAACAATAGTAAAGGCAAACGCGCAGTGGAAATGAAATCTTTCCCTCTAAATAAAAGTGGATGCACAGCGACAAAATTAAGTGCAGAAAAATAAAGTTGACACCGGAAATTTTTACGTGGAAAACCCAAAAGGGAAAAACTACGGGACCTAGTCCAAAAAGAGGAATCCACTAAAATGAAGAAGTACACGGTAAAGACCCCCCAAAAATGGAAGGGATCTCAAAAGTAATACTCTCCGATACAGAGGAAAAATGATCATCAATGAAAGACGATCACCAAATTGGCTCTGCTTTTGATATTGTGGATGTCCTATAAAATTCTTGTCACTGCCTCCTTTTATAGCAAAACAATCCGTGTGAAGATGTGTCGTCATGTCAAAAACGCATCTCCGTGTGAATTAATTCACGCGGTCTTGACCCACATAAAAAACTCCTCATTAATAGAGAAACTGCACGGTGCTCCAATTGAGGAGGCGTTACGCGATGCGCCAACCAGGAAGACGCCCAACACTCAGGGGAATTGAGATCGTTTAGGGGAATGATTGTTGTGGAGAACGTTTGTTGAGAAACAAGCTTAAGGGGAAATATTGTTGCCCATGTTTTCTCGATCTCCTATACATAATCTCTTCTGTGTGATCGCTATTGGGGAAGTCACGAATGTTTCTATACCTAATCTCTTTTGAGACGCGTTTGTTGTTGAGTCATGGAACTCTGGGTTGACGGAATGGAGAGCAATGGAGAGCAGGAACCGATTCCTTACTGTTGAAGAGACATTGGAGAATTTGATGCAGAGGTTCGAGGAGTGAGAGATGGCGGGAAACGGTACAGTTTCAGGAAAACAGTATTGGTGGGAGAAGGCTTTACAAAGCCAAAAGATTTTTCACGGGAGAAAGAATAGAGAAGGGGAGGAGGAAACTTGACACAAAGGAGCAAGCTTGTATTTTTCACATTAGTTTCAACGGACTACAAAACAACTTTATATAGACTCTTACAAGGAAATGAAAAAGACACCCATAAAGCCGTTGAAATAAATAGGGAACAAAAAACAATGCCAAAATAAATGATATGCTTAGAAATAGAGAGACGCATGGGAAGAGGCAGCCGTATGGAGAAACGATACTGCATGGGGAAGAGGGAGAGCCGCCACTGCATGGGAAAGCCAACAGTGGGGAAGAGGGAGAGCCGCCACTGCATGGGAAAGCCAACAGACGCAACAGACGGTTATGGGTTTGCATTTCCAACAAACGGAACACAACAGATCCAATGTTTTTGAGTGGCAGTAAAAACGAACATGTTGAGCTCAGCTACAGGCAAGGAGGAAGTTTCACTCTGAAAGATGCTAGTTTGGGTGATGAATTAAGATGTGTGACGAAGAAGGTTGAATTGCTTTATTTTTTAGGAGGATTCGTTAGGTTGTGTCGCTAAAGCCGAAACCTATTTCTTAGAAAATGGAACTGAAGAAATTATGATGCTACCCTATAAAAAATTGAGTATCAAATACATGGTTGCTGGTTCTGAACATGGCAGCATGAAAATCCAGGTTTGTCATTGGAGCAACTGGAGCAGGTTAATTATTATTACAATGGTCGGGGGAGGGGGAGAAATACAAGAAAATCCTACCAAGAACTCCGTGAGATTCAAAGCCGAGAGCTCACCAAGACCCCGTAGGCCCGCTACCAACTGAGGTGCACCAACAACATAGAACAAACTTTTACACTTGATTTAACAGTTCTTGATCTAGATTTTCCACACATGCACACATCTTAGAGGTTGAACATGACTTTAATGGCGGTGCGGCCGGTGGCACTGGTTTCAAAAGCTTCCTCCACCTCCTCCTGAGAGAACCCAAACCTGTGGGTTATGAGGGGCTTCACATCTATCCTCCCACTGCTAATCAGCTCGATGCAGAGCGGCCACGTGTTCACGTAACGGAAAATGCCGACCACCTCGATCTCCCTGCGGTTAATTTGATGAACAAAAAGGGGTAAAACACTTGTTTTCATGGACATTGAGTGTACCTGGTAGCCGCAGGGGTGAGAGGCAGAGTCATGAACTGGTGCCCCATTCCCACCAGGCAGACCTTCCCTCCCGCGCCCGTCACTCCAAGAGCCGTAGCCATGGTTTTCTCGAACCCAGCGCAGTCCAGCGTCACGTCCACCCTCCCTCCCATGGCTTCACCGATCAGACCCACATCCTCTCCCACATCCCGGACCTCCCTCGAAACCCTAACCGTCCTCTCTGCTCCGAGCCTCTCTGCCATGGCGAGACGGGCGGGGTCCACGTCGGCGATCACCACTCTGAGCGCGCCGAACGCGCGAGCCACAAGCATCGTGACGAGTCCGATCGGCCCCGCCCCCATCACCACCACGTTGGTCTCGGCGCCGACGCCGACGCGGCGGCAGGCGTGGACCCCGACACTGAGCGGCTCGCACATCGCCCCCTCCTCCAGGCTCATGTTCTGCGGCAGCTTGAAGCAGAGGCCCGCCGGGTGCACCACCTGGTTGGCGAGCGAGCCGTGGACGGGCGGCGTGGCGAAGAACTTCATCTCCGGGCAGATGTTGTAGCGGCCGGTTTTACAGAGGCCGCACCGCCAGCAGCCGATCCCTGGCTCCAGCGCCACACGATCGCCGGCCTCCAGGGACTTCACCTCCGAGCCCAATTCTTCTACGACCCCCGCGCACTCGTGCCCGATCACCATCGGCTCCTTCACCTCGTATCCAGCCAGGCTCATGTTCTTCAGGAAGTGGACGTCGCTCCCGCAGATGCCCACGGCTTTCATCCTCACTCGAACATCATTTGGCCCTTGCACACACCCACATCAGACATGGATTATTAAACCAAATTGAAACAAAAATTACGAACAGGTATGTACAGAATACCTAGGGGTGGCAGCTTGAAAGGTTGGATTTTGAGCGTATTGACGCCTGTAAGCCAGGCAGCCATGTTCTCTTCTTCCCCAATCGCGTTCCCTCCCTTGCCCATGCTTGCTCCCTCTCCTCTCCCCAACTCTCTTCTCTGTGTTTACTTCTACAATGAGGTTTTTTCGTTTGGAGCTGGGAAACTGATAAAGGCCATTTGCAATCATTCGTCATTATAGGAAGCTTATCTTCTTGGAACGATGCCCCTTCGTTCCTTATCCATTCCCAAAGGCGGTGGGTGTTCAAGAGGATAAAAAGGTGATTTTTTTAACCATATAATTTTAATTTGTACATTAATTTTAATTTGTACTCACCCCCCTACACACCGACCTTAGTGGACCTGTATATGACAATCCAGACCTAATCATCCAGTAATTACATGACTTAAAATCAAATATTGCATTACCAACACATTCTCAAGACCTTTAAGGTTTAGAGTTTTAGAGAACTAAGATAAAACATTAACTAACAAACTCATACCCTTTTCAACAAATGGGCTTCTTTCCTACTATATAAATAAATGCTTAATCCATAACAGGTCTTCAACATCTCCCACAAATTTTTCTCATATGATTCCCTTATAGTCACATCTTACGTCTTACTTTTATTCATAACATGGGGCAATAAAAACATAAGAAAGGTGTGAACTCAGATAATCAGAAAGGGTAAATATAAGCGATGAGAATCAAATATCATAAGTGAGAATAAGATTTGAATATTTGTAACGTCTTGAGTTTTTTTGAACGGGTCGTTTTCCGGGTAAATTTGAATTCTTGAGTTACTGGTCGAACCAATACTACCACAAATCCGGACAAGGGATGCATCCATTTTTATCAGCGTTAACCAGAAAACGCTGATAAAAGGGAGACTTTATCAGAGCAATTATTAGCGCTGATAAAAGTTTTTAATAAAAAATATTATTAATTTATTTAAAATTATTATATTTATATTCAAAAAAATGTTTATTTGTATACATTAAATAAAAAACACGTGTTTATAATTAATTAATATATATATATATTAATCATTCAAATATATATATAATGTTTTAAAAAATAATTTATAAGATTACAATTAAATAAGTATATATTTAAATAATTATAAGATTGTAATAAATTTCATTAAATAATAAATATATTTATTATAAAAATACTTTTTAAATATGTATATTTTCATATTTGAATAAATATATGTTTTCAATTAATTTGGTCAATAAATATAATGATGCATGAGTATAATTGACGTTCACATGTTATGTTTTCGTCACGAATGTTTATTTACACATTACACCCTCATTACTATTCATGTTGTCCATATATATGTGATGGTTCATTTTTTATGATCTATACATTACTAGGTATATATATATATATATATATATATAAGTATATATATTTATAATTATATACAAATATTTATAAAGATATCTATATTTATAAATATTTATATGTTTGCATGTAAATAATTATAAAATTATAATAAATATATTTATTATACTTATAAAGTTACAAATATATATATAATCAAATAGATATATTTATAAATATATGTTTTTTTCTTACTTTCATTAAAGCAAGTATGCTCATTTCATGTGTCAAAAGTGTTTAATCACTAATTAGACTCTTCAGTGTTTTTTTCATTGAATGGAAGAAGTTTTTATTCCTTACATATGATGTGATTTGGTTTCATTATTGTTTTTCTAAAATAGAAAACTATTATATTATAATGTATTTCAATATATTTATTTATAGTTCTAATTATAGATATATATCACTACGGAAAAAATAGCTTTTTGCGATGTGTTATTTGCAACGTGAATTAATCTCGTCACAAATAGTCCGTCCCAGAGGTTATTTGCGATGAGGGATTCTTTCCGTCACAAATACTTGGTTATTTGCAACGCGATTTGGGGTCCCGTCGCAAAAGATTTGGCGCGGTTTGCGCGGCAAACCGCGGGAATGTTATTTGCGACAGAGGGTATTCCCCCGTCGCAAATAATGTGTCGGTCCTCAGGTATTTATGACGGGACCCGTCGCAAATACCCGACGGTGGTAAATAGGTTTTTGCGATGCGATGTTATCCCGTCGCAAATAGTGTGTCAGCAGGTACCTTTTGTGACAGGTCCCGTCGCAAATACTCTTTTAACCGCCGACTGTAATTAATGCGGGCGAAAGTTTTTGCGACGGGTCCCATCACAAAAAATACTATTTGCGACGGGCAGCCCGTCGCAAATAGTCTCGTCACGACTAATCTAACCTATATATACCCCCATCCGTCTTTTCAAATCCACCTCTCATTTCTTACCCTCTCTCTCTCTAAACTCAATTTTCATAGAGAAATTTTGGGTGAGTTAGTTTTTTTTTCACAAAAAAGTTGCGAAGACATCTACATCAATAGGAGATCAAGTTGAAATGTATTTATATTTTCTTTAATTTAGTATTTATTTCATTTTTTGATGTTAATTTTAATTATTTTTGATTAGTTGTAATTAAATTATATTTAAATTGTTTTGTTATCAGTATTTATTTGTAATAATAAATTGAAATTATTAGTACTAATTTTTAATAATTAGTAATAAATAGCAATAATTATTAATAAATAGCAATAATTGGTAATAAATAGCAATAATTAGTAATAAATAGGAATAAATAGTAATAAATAGGAATAAATAGTAATAAATAGGAATAAATAGTGATAAATATCAATAAATAGTAATAAATAGCAATAAATAGTAATAATTAGCATTAAATAGTAATAATTAACAATAAATAGTAACAATTAGCAAAAAATAGTAATAATTAGCAATAAATAGTAATAATTTGCAATAAATAGTAACAATTAGCAATAAATATGAATAACTAGCAATAATTAGGAATAATTAGGAATAATTAGGAAAAATTATGAATAATTAAGAATAATTAGGAATAATTAGGAATAATTAGGAATAATCAGAAATAAATAGGAATAATCAGGAATAAATAGGAATAATCAGGAATAAATAGGAATAATTAGCAATAAATATGAATATTTAGCAATAAATAGGAATAATTGGGAATAAATAGGAATAATTAGGCAATAAATAGTAATAATTAGCAATAAAAAAAATAAATAGCAATAATTAGGAATAAATACCAATAATTAGGAATAAATAGCAATAATTAGGAATAAATAGCAATAATTAGGAATAAATAGCAATAAATAGGAATAAATAGCAATAAATAGGAATAAATAGTAATAAATAGGAATAAATAGCAATAAATAGAAATTATTAGTAATAAATAGGAATAAATAGGAATAATTAGCAATAAATAGGAATAATTAGCAATAATTAGCAATAAATAACAATAATTAACAATAATTAGAAATAATTAGCAATAATTAGCAATAAATAAGAATAATTAGCAATAATTAGCAATAATTAGTAATAATTAGAAATAATTAGAAATAATTAGCAATAATTAGCAATAATTAGGAATAAATAGGAATAATTAGGAATAATTAGCAATAAATAGGAATAATTAGCAATAAATAAGAATAATTAGCAATAAATAGGAATAATTAACAATAAATAGGAATAATTAATAATAAATAGGAATAATTAGTAATAAATAGGAATAATTAGCAATAAATAGGAATAAATAGGAATAAATAGTAATAAATAGGAATAATTAGGAATAATTATTAATAATTAGGAATAATTAGTAATAATTAGAAATAATTAGTAATAAATAGGAATAATTAGGAATAATTAGGAATAATATAGAATAATTAGGAATAATATCAATTGTAATAAATTGTAATAACTTTTAATAACTTGGCACAATTTCTAGTGGATTGACGACACTCTTTTTGCTCGATGACTCTTCTTCTTTCAACTTCCACCGACTCAAAACATTATGAAAAGTATGCTTCTATGTATGCATATCCAATCTCGTATGCACGAGTTTGAATATGCATTCGTAGGACCACATTTTTCATAATGTTTTCAGGCAGTGATAGTTGCAAGAAGATGATTCATCACCGAAAATGGGGCGCTTTTGTCCGACAGCTCATTTACTTGCATTTTTCTCACATTGAAATCACAATGAAGAATCTGCTCGAAGGTACGCTTATACATTCTTGTATGCATGAGAATGAATATGCGTACCTCTGAGAAGATTCTTTATTGTGATTTCAGTATGAGAAAGATGCAAGCAAATGAGATTTCAGACTAAAGAGTAGCCGTCAATACACTGGAAATTGTGTCACCCAAAATTAATGGTAATTATTAATAAGTAATTGTAATAATTTATCTTCTTTTTTCAGATAGTGTTTTTATAATTTCAAATTATTCAAAAATAGTGATGATTTTATATTTTGTAGAAAAATATGGAACAAGGAAATCAACATCAATAATTATTAGATGATTGCGTTTGGATAAATCAGCGTAGAAATCCAAACCGTTCTGGTTTAAATCCTATATATATTGAGGGTGTTGAATCTTTTTTATCATTTGCATAATCCAAACCAGAATATGTTTCAGAAGGCACAATTAAGTGTCCTTGTAAAAAATGTGCTCTGAGAACGTTTGACACATTTGACAAGGTTGAGGGACATCTCTTATGGATTGATTTTCAACCAGATTTTGTTTTTTGGTATCAACACGGTGAACACAGTTCCAGAGAAGATACCAATAACTTGATTCCGGATCCATCATGGTTTCAAAATTTAGCACATGATGTTACAGGTCCATCTGTTTAACAAACTGAAACTCAAGATGATATCGATTTAACTCCTGAGTTGGCACCATCCAAATTTTATGAGTTGTTGAGGTCTGTTGAGGATGAATTATATCATGGTTGCAAGATAAGAAAATTAGAAGAGGTTTCAAAATTTATGGCTATTAAATCAGATAATGCAATGTCAAACAATTGTTTTGATCAGATATTTTCTTTGGTTAAAACACTGTTACCTGAAGGAAATATGTTGCCTGTAAATTACTATGAGAGCAAGAGGTTGGTTCGTAATCTGAGCCTTAGTTATTGGAAGATTCATACATATGAAAATGATTACATCTTATATTCTGGTGAAAATGTGTCATTGGATAGTTGTCCCACATGTGGACAATCGAGGTATAAAGAGGCTCAACCAGTGAAGTCTGGATCGATTCCTGTAAAACAGTTGAGATATTTTACCCTTACACCCAGGATGCAACATTTATTTATGTCCCAGAATACAGTGTCAATGATGTCATGGAACAAAACCAATATTTCAATTGATAAAAGCTTGAATCATCCATCTAATGGTGATTCATGGAAATATTTTGATCGTCTGCATCCGTCTTTTGATTTAGAAGCCCGAAAACGTGTGATTGGGTCTTTCTATTGATGGTTTCTATCCGTTTGGTTCTTATGGTAGTCAATATTTATGTTTTTCATGTCTTTATAACTCCTTACAATTTACCTCCATGGATGTTGATGGAGGAGCCCTATATATTTTTGACCTTATTAATCCCAGGACATCCGAAAAAGAATATTGATGTTTATTTGAAACCATTGATTGATGAGTTAAATGCATTGTGGAGTAACGGTGTTAGTACATATGATGTTGCTATGAAACAAAATTTCATATTAAAAGATGCATTGATGTGAACGATTAGTGACTTTTTGGCATATGACATGTTATCTGGATGGAGTACACATGGTCCAAAATCATGTCCTTACTGTATGAAAGACAACAAAGCCTTTATGCTTGTCAATGGAAAAAAACCTTGCTATTTTGACCGTCAAGGCAGATTTCTTCCAAACGACCATCTATTTCGAAGGAACAAATCTCATTTCAGAAAAGGCACAATTGAAAGGGATGATTCTCTTAAAATGATTTCAGGTACAAAGTTAAAATCAGTTGTATTTTCATTACCTCCCATCACATTTGGGTCAACAGTAAACCAACAGAAAATTCATGGTTTTGGAAAAGAACATAATTGGATAAAACGGAGCATTTTTTGGGATCTTCTATATTGGCTTGATTTGTTGGTCCGCCATATGTTGGATGTCATGTATATTGAGAAGAAATATTTTGATAATTTATTTCATACAGTTTTGGATACACCAGGTAAGACCAAAGATACTGTAAAAGCACGATTAGATCTTGCCCAAATTTGTAGGTGACCAGAACTTGAACTATTTGAAAATATCAGATCATAGAGGTTAATGAAGCCAAAAACAGCTTATACCCTATCCAAAGAGAGTCAATTATTATTTTGTTAGTGGATTGTAGATTTGAGACTTCTCGATGGCTATGCTTCCAATTTGGGTAGATGTGTTAAGAATGGTCATATTACCAGATTAAAAAGTCATGATTGTCATGTTATAATGGAAAGACTTATGTTGATTGGATTCAGAGGTTTGTTGAATTCTATGATTTGGGATTCGATAACAGACATATCATTTTTTTTCGAGACATTTGTGCAACGACAACAGACTATGATGCGCTAAGAAAGTTGGAAGAATATGTTGCTGTAATTATATATAAACTAGAAAAAAATATTTCTACCATCTTTCTTTGACTCAATAGAACATCTGATATTATATTTTCCACATGAAGCTAAATGTGGAGGTCTAGTACAGTTTCGATGGATGTACCCATTCGAGAGATGCATGTAGAAATTGAAGAAAAAAGTACGCAACAAAACATCAATTGAAGGCTCAATTTCTGAAGCTTATTTACAAGAGGAAATTGCTTTTTTCTACTCTCACTATTTTGAATCTGAATATCCCTCAAAACACAACCGCATGGAATGGAACAAGGGAAATGTTAATAACAAAATGGACAATCAATTATTAGTTTTTAATCATCCAAATCTTGGATTCGGTGGAGTTCAAGAATGATGGCTTTCAGAAAATGAACATCTCAAAGCTCATACATATGCTCTGCTCAACTGTGAAGAAATGAAATCATTTGTACTGTGAGTGCTTCTATCACTTATTCTATAATTTATGTTATAATATGTAAACTTATTTTATTTGTAGGTTATATGATAATCATATCAAGAAACAACTTCCACAAATTACAGTATCTTCTCTTGAAGAAAGCAGACAAATTTTTTTTTTCAATGGTTTCAAAAATTGGTAACATAAATTATTGATGGTTTAATATCAATTCAGTTTACTATTTATTATATTGATAATTGTTTTACTAATTTTCAGGTGTCTCAATATGATGATAAAATTGATAAGTGACTGTGTATATTGAGTAACCCACCATCCAAAATGGTTAAATCTTATAATGCATATGTGATGAATGGTTTTCGATTTCATACATGTGAATATGGGTAATAAAAAAAACAATGAACAGTGGTGTTTGTTTGAGAGGATCACATCATAGAGAAACTAAAGTTGACTTTTACAGCATTCTGGATGAAATTATTGAGCTGTGTTATCTAGGACAGAATTACATAACGATGTATAAATGTCGGTGGTTGGATACCGAGAGAGGCTTGTGTGTTCATCCGACTCATGGAATCATCGATATTAAATATAAAAGTCTTCTTGCAGTAAATGAACCATTTTTACTGGATCACCAGACACATCAAATTTGTTACGCAAAGTACTGTGCTACTTCAAGAGACCTGAGTGATTGGTGGACCATAATAAAAATAAAATCTCGGGAAAATCAGTTTACTCAAACCGAACGTGGTTCCACTGAAGTGGAAGGAATTGAAATTTTTCAAGAGACTACTCAAAATCCATCTTTTTCATAAAGAGACGTGAATATCGATGATGACACCCCACAATTAAGGGTCGATGGTGATGAAGATGTTAATGATGTTAAAAATGAATTTGAAATGACAAAAGATGATGAAACTGAAACTCATATGGATATTGATGATGTCGAGGATGAATATGAAGACATTGACATCATCAGATATGAAGATGATGATGAAGGTGAACATTGACACAGTTAAATGCTGGTTATAATAATAACTAATATATATCTATATATAATAGTTATTTTCAACTATCTACTAACAACAATCATTTTGTGTTTCAGATAGACCCTGATCAATTTTGTGAGTTACAGGAGGCTGAGCTACCTTTGGATGAGGGGGATTTGTGATCATCTGACCTTCTGCCTACTGGCGGTTCAGGGGGTACGTAGAGGGGGTGTGGTCTTGCGTGACCATCAGATATTTATTTATAGTTCTAATTATAGATATATATCACTACGGAAAAAATATCTTTTTGCGATGTGTTATTTGCAACGTGAATTAATCTCGTCACAAATAGTCCATCCGAGAGGTTATTTGCGACGGGGGATTCTACCCGTCACAAATACTTGGTTATTTGCAACGCGATTTGGGGTCCCGTCGCAAAAGGTTTGCCACGGTTTGCGCGGCAAACCGCGGGAATGTTATTTGCGACGGAGGGTATTCCCCCGTCGCAAATAATGCGTCGGTCCTCGGGTATTTATGACGGGACCCGTCGCAAATACTCGACGGTGGTAAATAGGTTTTTGCGACGGGATGTTCTCCCATCGCAAATAGTGTGTCGACATGTACCTTTTGTGACGGGTCCCATCGCAAATACTCTTTTAACCGCCGACTGTAATTAATGCGGGCGAAAGTTTTTGCGACGGGTCCCGTCACAAAAAATACTATTTGCGACGGGCTGCCTGTCGCAAATAGTCTCGTCGCGACTAATCTAACCTATATATACCTCCATCCGTTTTTTCAAATCCACCTCTCATTTCTTACCCTCTCTCTTTCTCTAAACTCAATTTTCATAGAGACATTTTGGGTGAGTTAGTTTTTTTTTCACAAAAAAGTTGTGAAGACATCTACATCAATAGGAGATCAAGTTTAAAGATATTTATATTTTCTTTAATTTAGTATTTATTTCATTTTTTGAGGTTAATTTTAATTATTTTTTATTAGTTGTAATTAAATTATATTTAAATTTTTTTGTTATCAGTATTTATTTGTAATAATAAATTGAAATTATTTGTACTAATTTTTAATAATTAGTAATAAATAGTAATAATTAGTAATAAATTACAATAATTGGCAATAAATAGCAATAATTAGTAATAAATAGGAATAAATAGTAATAAATAGGAATAAATAGTAATAAATAGGAACAAATAGTAATAAATATCAATAAATAGTAATAAATAGCAATAAATAGTAATAATTAGCATTAAATAGTAATAATTAACAATAAATAGTAACAATTAGCAGAAAATAGTAATAATTAGCAATAAATAGTAATAATTTGCAATAAATAATAATAATTTGCAATAAATAGTAACAATTAGCAATAAATATGAATAACTAGCAATAATTAGGAATAATTAGGAATAATTAGGAATAATTAGGAATAATTAGGAATAATTAGGAATAATAAGGAATAATTAGGTATAATTAGGAATAATCAGAAATAAATAGGAATAATCAGGAATAAATAGGAATAATCAGGAATAAATAGGAATAATTAGCAATAAATATGAATATTTAACAATAAATAGGAATAATTGGGAATAAATAGGAATAATTAGGCAATAAATAGTAATAATTAGCAATAAAAAAATAAATAGCAATAATTAGGAATAAATACCAATAATTAGGAATAAATAGCAATAATTAGGAATAAATAGCAATAAATAGGAATAAATAGCAATAAATAGTAATAAATAGGAATAAATAGCAATAAATAGGAATTATTAGTAATAAATAGGAATAAATAGGAATAATTAGCAATAAATAGGAATAATTAGCAATAATTAGCAATAAATAGCAATAATTAGCAATAATAAACAATAATTAACAATAATTAGAAATAATTAGCAATAATTAGCAATAAATAAGAATAATTAGCAATAATTAGCAATAATTAGCAATAATTAGCAATAATTAGCAATAATTAGCAATAATTAGGAAAAATAGGAATAATTAGGAATAATTAGAAATAAATAGGAATAATTAGCAATAAATAAGAATAATTAGCAATAAATAGGAATAATTAACAATAAATAGGAATAATTAACAATAAATAGGAATAATTAGTAATAAATATGAATAATTAGCAATAAATAGGAATAAATAGGAATAAATAGGAATAAATAGGAATAAATAGGAATAAATATGAATAATTAGTAATAATTAGGAATAATTAGTAATAATTAGGAATAATTAGTAATAATTAGAAATAATTAGTAATAAATAGAAATAAATAGGAATAATTAGGAATAATATAGAATAATTAGGAATAATATCAATTGTAATAAATTGTAATAACTTTTAATAACTTGGCACAATTTCTAGTGGATTGACGACACTCTTTTTGCTCGATGACTCTTCTTCTTTCAACTTTCACCGACTCAAAACATTATGAAAAGTATGATTCTATGTATGCATATCCAATCTCGTGAACGGGTCATTTTCCGGGTAAATTTGAATTCTTGAGTTACTGGTCAAACCAACACTACCACAAATCCGGACAAGGGATGCATCAGTTTTTATCAGTGTTAAGCCGAAAACGCTGATAAAAGGGAGACCTTTATCAAAGTTATTATTAGCGCTGATAAAAGTTTTTAATAAAAAATATTATTAATTTATATAAAATTATTATATTAATATTCAAAAAAATGTTTATTTGTATATATAAAATAAAAATCGCATGTTTATAATTAATATTTTTTTTAATAATTCAAGTATATATATAATGTTTTAAAAAAGTATTTATAAGATTATAATTAAATAAATATATATTTAAATAATAATAAGATCATAATAAATTTCATTAAATAATAAATATATTTATTATACTTATTATGTTTATAATTATATATAAATACTTTTTAAATATATATGTTTATATATTTAAATAAATATATGTTTCCAATGAATTTGGTCAATAAATATATTGATGCATGAATATAATTGATGTTCATATATTATGTATTGATCATGAATGTTCATTTACACATTACAACCCTCATTACTATTCATTAGCAATGCGAAACGGGCGGGGCGGGGTGGGGCGGACCAAGCCCCGCGCGGGTTTGAGCCCATGCGGGCTAGACCCGCAAAAGCCCGCATAAAAAACGGGTAGATTTATCAAGCCCGCCCTGCCCCGTAGCAGATGCGGGCAAGCCTGCGGGCAACCCGCATTCAATATTGTTTTTTATAATTTTTTACATTTTAAAAATAGACTTTTAAACAAATATAAAATAAAAAAATGTAAACAAAAAAATAAAATAATTTTATGAAATAACATTAAAAAAAACATACCTCCTGTTTGTAGCCGCCGGAGGTGGGGGGTCGTGAGCCGGCGAAGGAGCCGCCGGAGGTGGGGGGACGTGCGCGACGAAGGAGGCAGGGAAGGGGTCGTCAGGGTCGGGCAGGGGTGGCGGGGGCTGGGGGTAGCAGCGGTGGAGGCGGGGAAGGGGTCACGGGGGGTCAGGGCGAAGGAGGTCGGGGCCGGGGGGTAGCAGCGGTGGAGGAGGTCGGGGGTAGCAGCGGAGAACGCCGGGGCCGAGGAGTAGAAGCGGAGGAAGCTGGGGCCGGGGGGGTAGCGGGGGTCGCGGCGTGGCAGAGGAGGCCGGGGACGGGGGATAGCGGTGGAGGAGGCTGGGGCTGGGGGGTAGCGGGGGTCGCGGCGCGGTAGAGGAGGCCGGAGTCGGGGGGGGTAGCGGCGGAGGAGGCCGGGGCGAGGGGGGTAGCGGGGGTCGCGGCGCGGCAGAGGAGGCGGGGGACGGGGGGGTAGCGGCAGAGGAGGCCGAGGCCGGGGGGGTAGCGGGGGTCGCGGCGCGGCAGTGGAGGCCGGCGTCGAGGGGTAGCGACGGAGGAGGCCGGGGCCGGGGGGTAGCGGGGGTCGCGGCGGGGCAGAGGAGGCCGGGGATGAGGGGTAGCGGCGGAGGAGGCCGGGGCCGGGGGGGTAGAGGGTGTTGCAGCACGGTAGAGGAGGCCGGGGGTCGGGGGGGTAGTGGGGGTCGCGGCGCGGCAGAGGATGTCGGGGCCGGGGGTAGCTAGCGACGGAGGAGACTGGTGGGTAGTGGCGGAGTAGGCCAGGGTGTAGGGGCGGAGGACGCCGGGGGCCGGGGGGTTAGCGGCGGAGGAGACGGTGTCGGGGGGTAGCGGCGGGGGAGGCCGGGGCCGGGCGGTAGGTGGCCGGGGCCGGGGGGTAGCAGAGGACTCGACTCCGAATCGATGTGCAGTGCAGTGCAATAGCGTGAGTGTGAAGGAGGAGGGGCGAGGGAATATGTGAAGGTAATTAAAATAAATATAAATGGATAATAAATGGAGGCAGGCGCATGAGGATACCTTGGGAAATGAAGGGCAAGGGAGGCGGCGGGACGGGAGGCATGCAAGCAAGCATGGTGTTGGGAAATGAATGAAGGGTATAAAAAAATTTAAAGTTAATATAATATAATTATTATAAAAAAATTACACCATTAACCCGCGGGCCAGCCCGTATCCGTGCGGGTAAACCCACACGGGTTGGATGTTTGTGCGAGCTTCCCATATAAGCCCGTTTCAAATGTGGGCTATTTTTAATAAACCCGCCCCGCCCCAAACCCGCCCCAAGACCGCTTAACCCGCGGGCCCGCAGCCCGTTTTGCACCGCTACTATTCATGTTGTCCATATATATGCGATGACTTAGTTTTTATGATCTATACTTTACTAGGTATATATATATCTATATATATCTATATATATTTATAATTATATACAAATATTTATAAAGATATTTATAATTATATATATATATGTATGTAAATAATTATAAAATTTTAATAAATATATTTATTATACCTATAAAGTAATAAATACATATAAATAAATAAATATATTTATAAATATATGTTTTCCTTACTTTCATTAAACCAAGTATCCTCATTTCGTGTTCCAAAAGTGTTTAATCACTAATTAAACTTTTCAATGGTTTTTTCATTGAATTGAAGAAGTTTTTATTCCTTGTATATGGTGTGATTTGGTTTCATTATTGTTTTTCTAAAATAGAAAACTATTATATTGTAATGTATTTCAATATATTTATTTATAGATATAATTATAGATATATATATGTAAATAATTATCAAATTATAATAAATATATTTATTATACATATACAGTTATAAATATATATAATTAAATAAGTATAGTTACAAATATATACAAATATTTATAAATAAATACAAATATTTCTAAATGAATACAATTATTTATAAATATCATTCTAAATAAATACAAATATATTTAAATAATTATAAAATTATAATAAATATATTAATTAGATATATTTACAAAATTATAAATGTAATAAATATATTTGTTATTATTATAAATATATTTATTTATTATACATATAATTTTATAAATATATATAAAAATATAAATAATTTATTATCATTATAGTTTTATCAGTTCTTCTTTAGCGCTGATAAAAAGTATCTTTTTCACCGTTAAAAATGTGGCGATAGAGACATGTTTTATCAGCACTTTCTATTTTAGCATTGACAAAAAAAATATATTTATCAGTGCCTTTTAGCTACTGCTGATAAAATGTTTACCCACTTTTTTAAGTGAACCCTAACAGTTTCCTCCTCTCGTAGATCTCAAGCTCTCATGGAAGCCGACCCCTTCCGCCTCCTCCTCCTCCTCTGCTGCCAACTCGTCCTCCTCCACCATCATTGTGAATCCATCCCCTACTATCGTGAATCCATCTCTCATCGTCGCGAATCCCTCCTCCGTCGTGAACCCCACCTCCGTCGTCGAACACAACCTTCACTGCTCACCGAACCCCATCTCCACCCTGAACCCTCCACTGCCACGAACCCACCTACTCTGCGTACCCCACCTCCACCGTCAAACCCCACCTCTGCTGCAAAGTTGTCCTCCTCCGCGAACCCACCTTCATCGCAAACCCCACCTCCGCCTTGAACCCCTATGTGGCCTCTGCTGCCACTATCATCGTCGTCTACCCCGACTCGGCCACCATTGGAGTAATGACAACAATAGTCTAAGATATAGGTTTATAGTTTTTTCATTTCTAGTTTATGAATGTTTCATTTATCTAGCATAGGGATCTTTGTTTTGGGATTCTTTTCATTGCGTCTAACATGTGTTGTTAGATCATTATAATCCTATAAAATTCAACTTCATCTATATTTGGATCCATTTGGATTCATACAATATTCATATGATATTCTTTTAAATCTAGTGGATCAACTTTTTATACATTCTTGACTGAGCTTGTTTTGGTGGATCCAATGAATCTGGTTGTTCAACTCATTTGCATTGGGTGGATTGACTCATCTACAGACAGAATTACATACCAAAAAAATTGACTTGATATTAAACTATTAAATAGAGAAAAAAATTGGAATTTTAAATCGAGGGTTTCTTATATTAATAAAGTATATAAACACACTTCATTCTTTTATCAAAAAGACATTGTTAGATGGAGGAATAACCATATTTCAAGGTTAAAGGCTGATAATGGTATGTGGGTTGATAAAATGAAGGCTTTAAGAATTTAATAACATATTTTTATCAAATTATATTTTATTCTCTGCATAATTTTATATATAAATATATAAATTATTATTTTATTACAACTTAATCAAAATATAGGAATGAATTATTAACTATTGATATTCAATGTTATGAATTAATCATGGTATTTAGGTTTATGTATCCATCAAAGGTACCTAACCTAGATTTTCTTCATGAAATTTTGTTTAAAAGGTTCTAGACTATTTTGGAACTTGATGTTGTTAACCTCATGAATGAGTTTTGGAGAGGTAAGAATTCTCTTAAGACTTATAATGAAACTCTCATCACTTTGATTCTAGAGGATACTAATATGAGTTCAGTTAAGGATTTTAGAGTGACTAGTCTTTTTAATTTCATTTATAAAGTCTTTTGGAAGATTTTAGAAAATATACTATGGAAAATCATACGATCTATTAGTTTAGCACCATAGTTCTTTTCTTATTTTGACTTGAGACATGATGTACTTAAAAGGACCGGGAAAGAAGAATAGTTTTTTCTAGTGACGAGTGGCATAGGGAAATTCTTTGTGTGAAATGAATGATACTTGGGAATTTTTTTGATTATGTAATGAGTTCATGCTTATAGATTTTCTTAGGTTTATTTATAAAGGAAGGAACCAATAATACTTCAAGTGAGAGATATATACATTGTTCTTAGGGTGTATAACCAATTGATTTTGTTTGAGCTAAGGATCATTGGGATAAAGTAGTGTTTGCAGTAAACTAGAACATGAGTGTTTCATGGCTGTGAGTGTGGTCACTAACTATGGAACATATCTATTGAGACTTTGATGTTGTGGAGAAGGATAATTGATATAACTGAACAATGGAAGCATGGAACATCACAAATTCTTATAAAACTTACAACAAGGATCATGTTATAGGTTAATTTTTTCTAACTATTATAGCTTATAATTAACAATATATGGGTGACAATAAAATTTAGGCAGGACGATACTCACTGGACATGGATAAGGGATATCCAATGGCAGGGAGAAAAATATCAATTGTTTATGGAAAGTATTATTATTACACCAAACTTTGGAATAATGTGATGGAATCATACTACACTGATTGATTTGGGATAAATCGAGGGGTTTTCTATGTATAGTTTTCTAATATATATTTGAAAATTTATCATGTTTAATTATGGGTTTTGATGTGTAAGTGGATGCTTCAATTGATGTTATACCATGCTGACATGATAAACCTTTTATAGATTTATATTTTATAAAATCTTGGTCATTTTTTATTCTTGTATCTTTTATAAACTGCCTATCTTGGGATTTATTTCTCTGTGAAAATTCCTAAGTGGATATTTTGAAATGATTCAAGTGTTTTGAAATATTTCTTAAAAAATTATATGTGTTCAACATACCTATTTTTGGTTTTAAATATATTTAAAATGATTTAAACACTTGGCATGGACTTAGGTTGCTTTCCAAATGTTGGTCAACTCACCCGATTGGCTTTCATAAAGGGATGTGAATGTTTTGAATCTATATTTAATGATGGTTTCAATTTAACAAGGGGTGTGTGATGTTTTAAATGAAAATTTATAAAATATAGAGGGCTATCACTAATTTTAAATGATTAAGGTTGTTGGTTCATGAAGTTTCCTTGTATGATTTAAAAAAAGGAATTGTGGTTTTGTGAAATATTTTTAGGAATTGATTGGTTTATTTTAAGAAGAGTGTGTTATTTTAAAGAAGAATTTGTGTAAATGGTTGGTTTTTTAATTGGATTTCAAGTGTGATTTTATAAATAGTTTTCAAGGGACATCTGAAATGTAGTTTTTCCATAATCTTTATGTTTAGTTTTTTAAAGAATTAGGAAAACCATTACAGTATATAGGGAAGACAAGTAGATCGATAGTAACACCATGGAAAGGGCATGTCACTAACTCTATCCAACCCATAGGATATCCATCATGACCTCACTCCCACAAAATATGAATTAATGTTTAACCCCATTGAAACTCCTAAACCTATTTTGAATACAACATCACCTATATGGTTTAAATTAGGGGAGTCCTCTACAATTACATATCATTTATGGTTTGGGGTTAGCTTGTAAGGAGATGAGTCCTAGGCAACAAAATTCAATAATAACTATCATTCAAATGTTGAGTTCCCCTTATTTTAAAGGCCCTTTTTTTGTATTTATTTTGTTAAATATTAATACTAACGAATCAAATAGGATGGATATGAATAAATAATGGATGGATGCCAATCATATGAAAAAAGAGTACGAAGATGGAGTGAAAGAGTTCATCAAGTTTGAAAAATATCATGCATATGACCCTTCTCAAATATTTTGTCCATGTTTACAATATTTTTATTCAATACAGGTTATCCCAGAGGAGTTGAAAGAACACTTGATATGATACGGAATAGATCGAATTTATAAATGTTGGAATAAACACAGGGGAAAAGTGAATATAGCTAGTGGTTGGGATAACACTGTGTTTTATGGATCATATGATATGATTACAAGTGTGGATAGTGAAAAAGACCATATCAAGGATGTGATTACATATGTGAATGATGATTAAGATCATATTGAGGAAATTAAAAGGAATTTTGAAGATGAACTTTGTGATTTACCAAAATTTATTGAGTATTTAAAGAGTTGTGCAAATATTCCATTATATGCTAGTTGTACTAAATATATAACATTGTCAGTCATACTAAAGTTTTATAATTTGAAAGAAAGGAAAAGATAGAGTGATACCAGATTTACGAAACAAATTTCTCTCTTTAATGACATGCTCCCAAAAGATAATGAGCTCCTGAGTCAAACATATGATGCCAAACAAATGCCACTATTGATGAGTATGATCTCTAAAAGAATACACATATGCCCGAATGATTGTATACTATTTCATAATGACCAAAAATCACTTATAGAATGCCCAAAGTGTGGCGTTGCTGGATACAAGAATGATGAATCTACTCATACGAAAGTTTTATGGTACTTTCCAATCATTCCATGGTTTAAGTGATTTTATGGAAGTGAGTAGATTATAGAGAAATTGATGTGGCATGTAGATACAAGAAATAAAGATGGGAAAATACATCACCCAGAAGACTCTTCTCAGTAGAAGAGAATTGATCACGAGTATCATGAATTTTGAAACAAGCTGAGAAACCTTCATCTTACATTATCCACAAATGAAGCGAATTATTTTGGTTTTCAAAGAAACACTCACAGTACATGGCTGATTATGTTGGTAAATTATTACTTTCTACTATGGTTATGTATGAAAAAAATACATCATTATATCTATGAATATATCAGAACTAAAACAACATGGTAATGATATTGATGTTTATTTGGCTCCATTGATCAAGAATTTGAAATTATTATGGGATTCAGGTTTTACATTGTATGATTCTCACAGAAATGAAGATTTCACATTGAGATCCATGTTTTACAGGATGATAAATGACTTTAATACTTATGAAAAATTGTCAGGATATAAAATTAAAGGAACTTAGGGGTGTTCTATTTGTAAACAAGGTACACAGTCAATTTGGTTGAAACATTCATAAAAAACCATGTTTCAAGGACATCATAGATTTCTACCTCAAAGGCATAAGTACCGATCTTGGATGACATCATTCAATGGTAGTTTGGAATAACATACAACACCATCTCCACTAATAGGTGATCAACTATTTCAGAAAGTAAAGTATGTGGACACTGATTTTGGTAAACTGTTTTTGAAAAACCTTACAAAAACCAATTGAAAAAAGAGATCAGTTTTTTTTGAATTACCGTACTTGAATTGTTTATAAGTCAGAAATTTTCTTGATGTTATACATGTTGAAAATAATGTATGCGATAGTGCCATAAACGCATTACTAAATTCACCTGAAAAAAATAAAGGATGAAATTAAAGCTAGGTTGGCATGGTTGACATGGAAATATGAGAATATTTGGTGCTGGAGAAGGGTGAAAAATGAAATTTTCTTCTTCCAACTACTTTCACTCTTTACAGGAAAGAGAGATATTAGTTTTTCAACTTATTTAATGATGTAAAGGTTCTATAGGGGTATTTATCAAATATCAATAACATCGTTTCAATGACCGATTTAAATTTAAATGATATGAAATCACATGACTGTCATGTTTTGATGAAAGATCTAATTCCTATAGCTTTACATTTCATTTTTCCCAAAAATATATATCATACATTAACCAAGCTCTATTTATTCTTTAAATCTAGATATAACAAAGTTATGGACCTGATGAAATTGAAAACTATAGAAAGATAAATTTTCGTCATATTATGTGAATTGGAAATGTTCTTCTCGCCAACATTCTTTGATATGACGGTTCAACTAGTGAAAGGGATTCGACTAAGTGGTCTTATACACTATAGAAGGATGTACCCCATTGAACGGTATATGAAGATTTTGAAAGGGTATGCCAAAAATTGAATTCAACCAGAGGGTTGTATTATGGAGTGATATATTGTTGAGGAAGCTGTTGAATTATGTACCGAATTCATGTCCAGTTTGGAAAGAATTTCTCTCTCAAAATCTTGTCACACAGGGCGGCTTGTGGGTGAAGGAATTTCTGGAAGAGATGTTGCCATAATAAATATTAAAGATTGAGAGTAGGCATACCTTTACATTTTGAATAAAAATTTGGAGGTTTCCCCATATGTTGAAACCCACAAATAAATTATTAGGCATTTGAATCCATCAAGGGATGAAACATAGATATCAAATACACATAAACCAAAGTTTATAGGATGGTTTTGGGATCATATTTTTAAGGAAAAAAAATGAAAATTTGAATTAAATTTTGGAACAACTTTGATGGCTAGCCAGATGACCAAGTATGTATTTATTATCTTACAATGGTTATGAAATTAATTGTTATACATTCTATACAAATGAACATGATGAAAATGGTACCATGAAAAATAGTGGAGTTATACTTGTGGCTGAAGCGATGCATGTTTCTGGTATTATGGATAAAAATCCAATTTATGTGAATATGTCATAATTTAGCATCATAAAAAAATATAGTAGTTCAATTATACAATATTCCAAGTTCCAATTTTTCAATGCAAGTGGGTTGATAATAGAAGTTCTGTTAAAATAGATGAATTGAGATTCATGAATGTTGATTTTAGTATGGAAGTGTAAAAAAGACAAACCATTTATAATGGCATCATAGGAAGTACAAGTATTTTATGTTCCAGATCCCGCAAACCAAAAGTGGTCAATTTCTTTGTTATTGGCCAAAACTACTGAAGGATGAGATGAAAATTCAATTGAGGATGACACTTTCATTAGGATGTCGTAATCATTTTACAGTGGTATCAATGTAGATGAAATTTTTCATGTTATAGGAGACCATAGTGAAGGGATTTGGATAGTCGATAGAGGGTTCAAATCTATTAAACCTTTAAAAAAAGAGAGTTCAATAATCAGGTTATATATATATTTTAATATACATCATGTTACCTCATGTTATTATATGTTCACTGCTACATTTTTTTATTCTAAATTAAATGTTAAACTACTTCTGTAGATAATGACTTCTGTATGTGCTGGTGATCCCAATTCTAAGGTACAACATGTATCTCAACTTTCTATTAATCATAGTTCAGAGGAACAACGACCTTCTGCACATGTTGGTGCTCCCAATCTTGAGGCACAACAGGTCTCTCAACCTACTGCTGCTCGTAGTGCAGAGTACCAATGACCTTCTACACATGTTGGTGCTCCCAATCCTGAGGAGTAATAGGTTTCTCAACCTGTTTTTTCTTCCAGTATAGAGGTACAATGACCATCTGCACATACCGATGCTACCACTCTAGAGAAACATATTGATGATGTTGAATATGAGAAAATGGTAGGCGATGAAGGCCTGGTGATGCATAAAAATAAGAGCGCCATAGTTTGATGATGTTAACAAAAAAAATTAAGGTGAATGTCAAAGGTATCAAGTACGAGGTCATATGGAATGTGCATGGCCAACATGTTAACCCCAATAAGTCCATATTTAGTTGTTACATTAGAATTTTCACATGATAACACGTGTCGATTGATGTATATTCTTGGAACCATGTTATGTCCGTGTTCAAGACACATATATGGGAAGATATTATAGTAACATTATGATATCATTTATTTATTTTAATAAAAACTAAAATAATGAAACATTGAATTAATCTTCATCATCCATTGAAGGGTGAATTTATAGTAGATGACTCCCACAAGAAGTATGTATTAATGATTGCTCGAAGGATTCCCATAGGATTTTATATAATTCTAACTATAAATCATCTCAAAGATAATGAAGAGAAAATAAACCCACACCCACCACTTATATATGAACACCTGATTACCCAAGAAGCGTGGGATGTGTTTACTAACCGTCATGCAGATGTGTCTTCTCAGGTACATTATGGATAGTAATACATTGTTTTAAAATAAGTGTATTCATCACTTTGATTTTTTTATTTATGAAATAACAACCGAGTGATGGAAATAAGGAATGATCAAAAAAACCAGCGTACCCCTACCATAAATAAAGGATGGGGTATGATTCACTTAAAATAAATTTGTATATATTTTAAATATACCATAATACTTTTATGTGGCATGAAAAAACACCATAATTATGTTCTTCTATTTATATAAAGATTGATGACTCCAAATACAAATCCACTTCCATCACACACTATGTGCTATGGAAGGAGGTGTGTGTAAATAAATACAGGATACTAATTGATGAAAACACAAAAAATGTGTGGGAAACATGTGTAATTATTATATAATAAAAATTTAATTTTCTTTAAATCACTATTAAATAACAATGATCACTTATTTTCCTATATTTTATATCTGACATAGTCACAGGAATCAACAACACCTATACCAGATGAATGCATACTATCAGTGGCCTTAAAGCGACCAGAACAATATAGCCACATCAGAGGTGTGGGTTTTGGGGTGAAATGCTAAAAATATTTTGAGAAAAAAAAACTAGAGGATGATCAAAGTGAATTAATGAAATAGATGAGATAGAGAATAACTACCATTGAAGAATAATTCCAATAGAAGAGAGAGATGATGACAACTTGTATGGGGGGGGGGGATAAAAGAGAAGAAGCAACTTAAGAATAGCCACCACATGGAGATCCCACCCCACCCACATTAGCTAGGAGGCGAGCCATTCCCCTCAAATAGATATCTTATCTAAGGCAATCAATGTTATAATAAATGTTTTTGTGAAATGTGAATTAGACAGGCACTGATACCTTCCTATACTGATATTATACAGGGTGATAATGACTGGTATTTATATCTATCAACACCCACACATCACCTTGTAGCGAGGGATAGGGTGTTTAATATACAAAATTACATGCTACATAGAAAACCACTTACAACAGGTTATGTGCAAGTGTCGATTAGCATAGATTATGAGCCGAGCGCCGAGATACCTATTCTAATTGATGATGAATATATTCATATGGTCAAAAAATTTATTGTAACATTCATCGCATTACCATCGCATCTTTTAAAAAAACATGTCGATAAGGAGGTAGTCATTTCCAATTTATTTTTAAGATAAAACTTTAACAATTAATAATAAAAGGTCTGAACTGATGAATGTTATTACAAATGGACAAAGGGAAGGGGATGAAATGAAATACTGACTCAAAACCATCTAAATGATCGACCAACTGATCAAAAAAATCTATTGAAAGCACCATTATCCCACCCATTCTATATCCACTTTTACAATCATTGAAGTTTCATGTGGATACAAAGTCAAAAAATCATCAAAATCATATAGTTGATTTTGAAGAAAATATGTATAGAGAGAAAGATCAAGACTTCATTGGTGTTGAGAGTGTAAGTGAAATCCTCAACTATGATTGGATATGTGGCTTAGTTGTAAATGTATACATGAGTTATGTTTTCATGATTTGATTTTCCAAAACCTAATATACAATGTTAATTATGAAAAAATACATTTCATATTTTTGGCAGTCGTATATATGAAAAACAATTAAAGGTATTTTCCCATGATTTTTTTGGACTCGTTAGTCCTCACATCTCCTCTAAAGAACAACAAAAAAATAGATACCAAAAAAAGGATGAAATAGTGGAAGGTATGATCAAATCATCTAAAAGAAAACTTTCAAATTACATACTCTATTTAATACCAACGATGCGGGGGTAAAAATATAAAATTTAATCCTATCAAATATATTTTTATTTATTTCATTAATTATTCCTTTTTTTTGTTTTTAGGCAGCATTGGATGCTCATTGTGGTAAAATTGGATACTCACAAGATTTATTTCTGGGATTAAATGCATAGATATCCAACAAACCATCTACAAAAGATGAAATTTTTCAATAAGTAATAAACTAAATCAAACATTTTAGAACTAAACATCAAGTTATATAATTTATATTATATTTTAATGAGTGTTATGTTCTGATAGGGAGGTGCATCAATATAATGAAAAAAAATAAATGAGGCCAGAGGCTAAGCATAAGAAAGAAGACAAGTTCTATGAATGGACAAGTATTAGGGTATATATAATAATATTTTACTGTTCAAACACATATCAAAACAAATTACTTATTCTCCTCAATGTTTCTGTAGTGTCCAAAACAAACCAATGGAAAATATTGTGCTTATTATGTTTATAAATTTATGAGAGAGATCATATTCCATGAACATACTAGTATCCCTGAAGAGGTATTTTTGAAGATAATTACTATTTCATTTAAAATATTTATTAATCCTCTGTGTATTTATATTTTTCCAGTAATACTATGACTGTAAAAAATAATCATATTCACAAGATGATATAGATGTGCTCAGAAATGAATGGGCAACATACCTGATGGAAGAATGTACACAAACAACATGAAGATATTACTTCCATATAAGTACTGCATTGTTTCATATTTTTGTTTAATTTACTTCTTTTTAGTATTACTCACATAATAATTGTTTTCTTATATAGGTGGATTCCTTTGTTCAAGTCGGGTGATTTGTTCAAAGATGCTCATGCTCATGAGAGATTGGAATTTTAGGCTGCAACTCAAAATTCAATGAGAAGGTAAAGTTTTTTTAATATACTATGTTTTTCCTCATAATATTATCTGTTCTCTACTGAATTAATATAATCTAAATTAAATGTTTGACTACTCATACAGATAATTTCTTCCGCATACCTATTCTCCCTCAAAACCTTATCACCCCTACATTGTCAAAATTTATCACTTTCCTTTAAATTAAGTGTAGGTTTATTAAAGGAAAGTGATAAATGATGACAATGTAGTGTTACTATTTCAATAAATAAATAAAATGGAAAGCATGGAAACACACGATGTGTCCGGTTTGACTCAAAGTGTGCCTTTTTTATTTATTTAATTAATTTTTTCATCATTTTATCTACTATTTTAAGTTAATTTACTTATCATTTTTATCTAATACATATTTAGTCTTTCTATAGATTTTTTGGGAAGTTATAATTTCCTTTAAACTATCTAAAACAAGCCATAAAAGATAGAATATGTTCTTTTTGGGTGGAAGAGGAAACCCCATGTTTCATGAAATGTGAAGTGAATCATAAAAATAAATCTACCATGGGATTTCTCAGTAGTTGAATGAAAATTATGACTTCCCAAAATATCTTTCATGAAAATTTTCCTAAACAATGTAGTAATCAACCATAGATCAATCGATCACACCTCAATCTGATAAATAGTGTGCTCGGTATAAATCAAAGTGTATGTTTTTAGTTTATAATGCTATTTGATCCTTTAAGATTCATGTATTATAAACTAACATGATTTGATCCATGACTCATGATTGTGATCTATGACATGAAAGGTATGAATTTATAATGTTAATATCACCTAATAACATCTTTATGCTCATGTTATTCTTATATGATTATTGATATCTCCCTTGTTTACACTTATTGAGAATCTATCATCACCCTTTCTTATGTTTCATATCCTTAAGTTATTAAGAATGGTTTTAGAAATGATACATGTCAGAAGGTTTCTAGTAAAGAATAAATTAATGAGAGAATCTTATGAACTAGTTCTTTAGGTTTCTATGTTTCCAAAAGCAGTAGACCTAAAATATTCTAGCATAGATTATTATGTTATGTAAGGAATATTAATCTTCTAATATGTGATATCAATGTATAAAATGTCTGGGTAAATATAGTTGGTATCAGATCAACTGAACAACTCAAAAAAAAAAGAAACAATAACAAGTGACTGATATCACTCAAAGTGTCTATTTTTATTTAAAATTAACATTACTTTTAGTAAAAAGAACAAGTGACATACTGAAAACTGATAAAATGAATTCATACTATTTTTATACTTTATTAAAACAATCCATAAGTAATTTTTGATATTTAGGATTCTAATTCACCTCAATCTGATACATGGTGTGACTAATATGACTCCAAGAATGTCTTTTTATTTAAATTTGACATTAAATTTAACAAAAAGAATAACCTACATACTGAAAACTAAGAAAAAAGATTAAAATTTCTTTGATACTTTAGTACAACAATACATGAGCCATTTGTGATTTTTAGGAATAAAACACATCCAAATTTGATGCATGTTGTGACTGGTATGACTAAAAGTGTCCGTTATCAGTTTAAAATTGACATTTTAGTTCAAAACACACAACTGACATACTGAAAACTGAGAAAACGCATTCAGATTGTTTTGATACATTAGAAAAATGATATATAAGTCATTTTTAATTTTTATATATCATAAAAAACTCAATATGACACACAGTGTGACTAGTATGACTCTAAGTGTGTATTTTTATTTAAAAATGACATTAATTTAAGTAAAAACAACAAGTGACATACTGAAAAAGAGCGAAAAAATCAGATTGTTTTGATATTTTTGGAAAATGATCCATGAGTCATCTTTGATGTTTAAGATTCAATATAACGTCAATATGATGCATGGTGTGATCATTATGACTCCAAGTGTGTCATTTTATTTAAATTTGACATTAATTGAAGTAAAAAAGAACAGCTGGCATACTGAAAACTGAGAAAATGCATTCAGATTGTTTCTATATTTTAAGAAAATGATCCATGAGTAATTTTTGACATTTAGGAGTTATCTTCACCTCTATAAGACATATTATGTGACCAGTATGACTCTAAGTGTGTCTTTTTATTTAAAATTGAAATTAATTTATGTAAAAAAGAACAAGTGAAATACTTAAAACCGAGTAAATGAATTCAGATTGTTCTGATACTTTATGAAAATGATCTACGAGTCATTTTGATGTGTAAGAATCAAGAACACCTAAATATGAATCATGGTGTGACCGGTATGACTAAAAGTGTCTACTATTAGTTTAAAATTGATATTTTAGTTCAAAATGTGTCACTCACTGAAAACCAAGAAAAAATTCTCTGATTGTCTTGATAATTTAGGAAAATTATTCATAATTTATTTTTGACGTGTATGAAGTAGTCTCATGTCAAACCGACCCACGATGCGACTGATATGACTCATAATGTGTGTTTCTAGTTAAAAATTGACATTTTAGTTTAAAAAACACAATTGGCATACTAAAAACCAAGAAAATGTATTCAAATTGTTTTTATACTTTAGAAAAATGATGTATAATTCATTTGTGATGTGTAGGATTCATCTAAACATCAATCTGACGCATGGTGTGACCATTATGACTCAAAGTGTGTATTTTATTTAAAATTGACATTAATTTAAGTAAAAAGAACACCTGACATACTAAAAACCATGAAAACACATTAGGATTGTTTTGATACTTTAGTATAATGATACATGAGTCATTTGTGACATTTAGGAATCAACCACACCTCAATATGTCACACAGTGTGACCGATGTGACTAAAAGTGTCTGTTATCAGTTTAAAATTGACATTTTAGATTAAAACGTGTCACTCGCTAAAAACCAAACAAACACACTCTGACTGTCTTGATAATTTAGGAAAATGATTCATAATTCATTTTTAAATTGTATGAAGTAGTCTCACATCAAACTGATATATGATGTGATTGGTATGAATCAAAATACATGTTTCTAGTTTGAAAAGACATTTTAGTAAACATCACGACTAACATACTGAAAACCGAGCAAACACGTTTTCATTTTTTTGATACTTAAGGAAAATGAGCTATAAGTCATTTTTGACATGTAGGAATTATAAGATCCTCAATCTGATGCATGGTGTGATAGGTTTGACTCCAATTGTGTCTTTTTATTTAAAATTGACATGAATTTAAGTAAAAACAACAAGTGACATACAAAAAACCAAGAAAAAACATTTGGATTGTTTTGATATTTTAGTAAAAAGATCCATAACTCATTTTTGACATGTAAAAATCAAACACACATTAATACGATTCATAGTGTGATCGGTATGACTCTAAATGTGTCTTTTTATTTAAAATTAAAATTAATTTAAGTGAAAAGAATAGAAGACATACTGAAAACTGAGAAAACACATTCAGATTGTTTTGATATTTTATGAAAATGATCCATTAGTCTTTTTTGACATGTAGGATTCAACCGTACCTCAATAAGAATCATAGTGTGACTGATACAACTCCAAGTGTGTATTTTTATTTAAAATTGACATTAATTCTAGTAAAAAGAACAACTGACATGACGAAAACTGAGAAACCACATTCATATTATTTTGATACTTTTGGAAAATGATTCACGAGTCATTTTTGATGTGTAGGAATCAAAAACACCTCAATATGATGCACAATGTGACTGATATGACTAAAAGTATCCACTATCAGGTTAAAATTGTTATTTTAGTTCAAAACGTTTCATTCACTGAAAACCAAGAAAACATGCTCCAATTTTCTTGATAATTTAGGAAAAAATTTCATAAGTCATTTGTGTTGTGTATGAAATAGTCTCACATAAAATTGATAAATGATGCGATCAATATGAATCATAATTCATGTTTCTAGTTTGAAATGACATTTTAGTAAAAAAAAACACAACTGACATACTAAAAATAGAGAAATCGAATTTGTATTGTTTTGATACTTTTGGAAAATGATCCATTAATAATTTTTGATAGGTAGAAATCATCCGTACCTCAATATGACTCACGGTGTGATCAGTATAACTCCAAATATGACATTATTTAAAATTTACATTAATTTTAGTAAAAGAACAAGTGACATACTAAAAACCAAGAAAATATATTCAAATTGTTTTTATATTTTAGGAAAATGATCTATAACTTATTTCTGATGTGCAAGAATCAACCCCACTTCAATAGGATGCATGGGGTCACCGGTATAACTCAAAATGTGTATTTTTTTATTAAATATTAATATTTTATTAATGTATTCTTTCATATTAATATTTAATTTATTTCTTTATATTATTACTAACATAATATTTGTTTTTTTATATAGGGGGAATCTTTTTGTCAGGATGATATGATTTTTTTCAGAAACTGATACCATGGGTGGAAATTTTTGAGAGGGGATCATGGGAGTCAAAAGATGAAATATTAATTTTTTAAAATATTTGTTGGATAATTGTAAATATAATTATATAAAACATTGTTTGAAATTTAAACAATAGTTTTTTTTGTATATACCTTGGGTGGATATTTTTGTATTCATGATGTCAATTAAATGTATATAGCATTTTTTAAAACTACAAGTTGTATATAGCATGGTTTGAAATTATAGGTTTTTGTTGGGTGTGCTGTTATATTAACAACCCATTGTATCCAGATAGGCCTTTATAAGTTCTATTTAAAGTGATGTTAAACATGATACTTTATCAACACCTTTTTTGGTATAGATAAAGGGCCACCTTTATCAGCACCATGATTAATAGTACTTTTTAGTGCCGTTAAAATCATATTTGTGCACTATTAAAGGGCATATGTGTATTAGCGCAACCCATTTTCCTGATATTCAGAACCTCATTCTATGATTTCTTTTGACCCAAGACCTTTTTTTTGGTGTGGTATATGTTTCAGTGAAAGTACTTGGGGTTCAAGAAAACACCAAAGGAAGAGAGGATGACCCAGACTGCTAAAAGATGTTGCAAGCCAATTACATGGTGTGAAATAATTTTATTTCATGATTTTTCAAGGAAAATCAGTGAAGTCCCCGAATTTACACAATTTTTAAATTCATACAATATTTTTTCTTTTAAAAAGTGGAAAGGGGCCTCGACCCCCCTTATTTTTTCCTCCACTGTGCACAGGACTAAGAGACCACACCTCTCCCTCTTCCTTCTAGGGATCTTGATTTCTTCATCATCTGAACTCTGTTTTGATCACTATCGGGTGCGTTAGAACTGTGTTGGTGAGTCTATCCTCTCCCATGATTCTATTTCTCTTTTCCTTCACTATACAGTGTTTTAAATTCATATGAGTGATTTTCACTATTTTTAGGGCATTCTTTGGAAACATCTATTTATTCAAAATTGTTCAAAGTTAGAGGATAAGATCGCACATTCCAATGTCTAAGACTCTAAGGTAGGTGGTGTATACTTTTATTTGAGATTTCATGAGTGTTTGGGGGGGGGGGGATTTTAGCGTGTCATTGTGTCAACTGAGAAAGACCCTATAATTAACATGGTTTGTTTTAAATTAATTAAATTGGTTATATAGGATGACTTTGGGCATGCCCTCACCTTATTAAATGTGCGAAGTCGAGTTAGAGGTCATCTAACACTTGGTTATTCAAGATAAGAATGTTTTTTATATTTAATTGAATAGATTAATTTCATTCTGAGTTGTTTAATTTAATTGTATTGATTTTTTTTAATTTGAAGTAAATTATGTATTTTAATTTATTGTGATGAACTGGTAAGATCCATGGGATCATGAAGGGCTTGACCTGAGGTTTGAGACAGCGATGACCATCTGTAATTGAGGTGATATGATCTTTGGGATGGGATTTTACAGGGTTACTTGGGTGATGTGAACACCAGTTGAGGCGACATGGCCATCAGGTGGTGGGAAAGGCACGAGATTTACTGTATGGGATGTAAATTAGACTAAGCGACATGGATGTAGTGTCACGAGGTGTTGGAATTGATATGTATTATGTTTTATTTGGTGATTTATGCTCACCTGTGTTGGTCAAAGATTCATTTAGAGTCATGTGCACATAGTTTGACTTAGTGATGATATGGTTTTGACCACTCGTGTGCATAAAGGGACCTGGTAACTGCATATTAGGTAAAAGGTTATGGGTGCTTGTCATAGAAATCCATGAGGATGGTGATAATCCATCGGAGGATAGTTTTGAGGCTATTGGTTGGGGTATGTGGCTCACCATGCTTGAGTCCATTGGGCCATGATCATTTTAGAGGATGGAAATTGCCATTCCTCATGGCATAAGTTTTTGAGCCGATAGTGGTTACTATTTGTGGATAGGTATCATTGTGCCTCTATATGTTAGGATTTGAATTGACAGGTGCTTTGGAGTAGGGGTTCGAGGGACCAGATTCTATTTGTTTGGGCATGCCTTTAGGACATTAGTAACTCAGTTGATGGAATGTGGTGCCCGTTAGAATTTGGATATGTAACCTGATGGTTCACCTGGGACTGTATGAAATTAAAGGATGACTTAACCTACTAGCTAAGGATCTTATCCTCCTCCATGGTTCCTACATTGGCTGGGCCAGGTGACTGCCTCAAGGTGGATTTTGAGCACTAGTGAAGTGTGTATTTATTTATTTATGCATGTGTTCGTGTTTTGTTTAGTTATAGATCACACCTACTTAATCACAAATGTAATATTTACACATGTAGGTGGTCCACTACTGATACTTGTTCTCACACCCTACATGGTCCACTTGAGACGCATGTGGAGTTTATGATTTTGCATTCAAGTAAGAGTTTGGGATCTATAGTTGGATCCTAGTAGTTAAGTTGGCATGGATAGAAGGCAAGGGATCATCGGTTCTTTCCTTAGTTGGAGTTACCTTTTTAGTTTTAATTTCTATTTTAGTATGCTTATTTATATATATACTGTAGTTGTCCATTTGGAGACCCTTACAGAAAATTGTATTGTATGACCTATTATGGATGCATTTTTAGCAATAAATTAATGTTTTTCTTATTTATTAATTTCCACTACTGATGTTGTATACTGATTATGCTATTGTCTGATATTTAATGTGCTTCGGCCATTGGCGGGTCTGCTTTGAGTCAAGTGAGTCTTTATTTCCATTGTATGTTATATATATATATATATATAATCATACAATTATACTATCATAACCTGAGGGTATATTCTCACAAATATCACCCTTATTACACCCTTTCTACTAGTCGATATCCTTTGGCGTACAAGGAGGCACACTTAAGGCCTAGTGGCACTTGGCCCGTAACACTGTTCAAGTGGATAAACAGGTCAGGGTGCTACAAAGTGGTATCATAGGAGTTTATTTTGCCGCTTTCTTAGTATTACTATTTGAGATATGGTAGGCCTAAGATTGTTATGTTTTTGTAATTGGGTTTATAGCTCATGTTTGGGTGCATGCAGCCCCATGCATGGGGGATAGACCAAGTTTCTAGGGGTGGGAATTGATGTTATGATTTTCTCTTTTTACAGTTGATATGATTTCCACCTCGAGTGGTGCACTTGGATGTGAAATGTTATCTATTATGATATGAGGCCCTTGAACTTGTATGGTATAGAAGAAACCTTGGAACCTTGTCCTAGTAATACAAGAGGTGTTTGTTTATTCTTTTGGCAAGAACATAATAATTTATTTGTATATACATGTGTTGTGATGTTCATCAATAGGTTGGGTGACATGGTCATTTTGTTGTGGGGAAATAGTTCGTCAAGATGGGAATGGACCAAGGCATATGTGATAGCTATCTTTGATGTCGGTAGTTAAGTCACCGAGAGGCCGGATGTCGTGAGACATGGTTGTGATGGGGGAGGTGGGATGCCACCTGGACGACCTCCAATGGAGTGTCTGGTGGGTGGTGATGTGGTTAAACTAGAGCACGCATTGGTTAAGACCCTTGAGGGTCGGGATGAGGCCCCATAGGGTTAGAAAAAACATGAGCCACATATAAAATATTATGTACAGGTTTGAGTACAGGTGGGGAAACCACTGGATTTTGATAGCTTTTGGGCCGTGTCATGACGAATTCGAGTTGGGTGACAAATTTAGGTGATTTCAGTGGTGATGCTTCAGATAGAAGGAAGCGATATCAAGAGGAGTTCTAGCAGTGTAGTCAGGCTAAGGACTCAGGTAGACCACCTTGGAGTGGGTCTTTGATGGTGAGCTTCTTATGTGGGAAACCAGGATACATGTGGACATGGTGTGATCAAGCATTGAAGGAGTGCCAAGATTGATAATAGGTGGGGAATATTTATAGGTTATATAGGAATCCTTATCGAACAATTGAAAATTTGGAACTGGGAAAACTCATTGTTCTGAGGTTATATCGGGAGTGGTACCAGGTGACGGTAGCCGAGTTTCAGCTGCACGCAGAGCTCATGGAAGAGATAGTGGGACCCGACAGTGGGTTCAGTGTCTAGTGGCTAGTACAACACTATAGGAAGGTTAAGATTCAATAAGTCGAGCTTCAATCTAGGTTCATGTCATGGATCTGTCAGGGTCTGAGAAGGCTATCAAGATGATGACGATCAGAGGTATGTCGTGGGAATATCAATGCCTTTTTGTTTCTTTTGGAATGGACCTTTGAGGCACATCTGTTTTAGGTGCATAAGGTGTATGGGATAGATATGTGCACTAACCAAATTCTAGTTAGTAGGTTGGAATTATTTCAGATGTGTTATATATATATTTTTATGTGGTGCGAGGCACTTGGATCTATGTGATCATCATTGGATACATGCCTTCTGAGGTTCTTTTTCATCTGGGAATCTAGGAGATGCATGTTAATTGAGGTGAATTGGAATCAAATCATCGTTTTGGTGTGTTACTTGACTGAGGTGTGAGGCACCAAAACTTATTTGAGCATCTGATGAGATGCATGACCTCATTGGTGCCATGTGTGACATGGGAACGAGGCGGGAACCAATGTTGTGTAGATTTTTGATGGGTGTTGAGTATGAAACAGGATCACTTGATGAGGTAAAAGAGTGATGATGCATCATGGGAGGACCTTAAGTCTATGGAAGATTTATGGATCATCAGATTTATTTTTAACTTTGGGTTGGGATGAGACCGGGGTATGTAAATCTTAAGGTGGGGAGTACCTTGAGGTAGTTGAGTTTTTCTGTTGAGATCAGGGTAGTCTAAGTTAATTTTAAAAGAGAGGGGTATGTTCAGTACCACCTAAAATGTATGTTTTATAGCTCATGGATGATCTATGTTAAGGTGGATAGATTGTAACATTCTATATTTTTTTAAATAGGTAATTTTCTAGGTAAATTTTAATTTTTGTGTAGGTGGTCGAACCAACATATTTTCTTGATATTTGGGACCACATTCTGAGTTTTATTTTGACCCAATAACTTTTTTTAGTATGGTCTATATTTTTGTGGAATTCTTGAGGGTTTTGGAAAACACTAGAGGAAGAGAGGATGACCCATGCCGCTAAAAGTTATTGCATCCCAATTACACGGTGTGTTATTAATTAAATGACATGTAATTAATTACACGACATGTAATAATTTTATTTCATGAGTTTTTTAGGCAGAACAGTGAAATTCACAAATTTACATAGCATGTAAATAATTTTACGACGAGTAAATTACCTTAGTAGTTTTTTATAAGGGGTCTGGGGGATCGACCCCCTTTATTTTTTCCTCTATCGCGCACAATAGGGGCAGTGACCAGGGGCCGCACGCCTCTCCCTCTTCCACCTAGAGATCTTGATTTCTTCACCATACAAGATATTTTTTGATCACCGTTAGTTGTGTTGGAACTGTGTCAGTGAGTATCTCCTCTCCCGTGATTCTATTTCACTTTTCCCTCACTAAATAATGTGCTAAATCCATGTGAGTGATTTTTCCTTATTTTCAGGGTGTTCATTAGAAACATAAATTTATTCCAAATTAGTTGGAGTTAGAAGCTAAGATCGGACATGCATACATTTGCAACTCCAAGATAGGGGGTGCATAATTTTCATTGAGATTTCTCTAGTTTTCAGGGGGTGTGGCTTTTAGCACATCATTGAGTCGATCGAGAGAGACCCTATATTTTATATGGTTGAATTTAAATTAATTAAATTGGTCATATGGGATTTTATTGGGCATGAACTCACATTTTTATACATGAAGGGATGGGTTATAGGCCATTGACCACATGATCAATCAGGTTGGGTGCGTTTTTTATATTGAATTTAATTTATTAATTTCACTTTGAGTTGTTCAATTCAATTTTATTGAATTGTGTTTTTTAAATTTATGTGAATTATGTATATGAATTAATTTTGATGCACTGCTGAGTTTAATGGGATCCCGACGGGCTCAACCTAAGGTTTGAGATGATGATTCACATCTATAATTGAGGTGATATGATCTTTATGATGGGATTGGACTAGGTAACTTGGGTGATGTGATCACTGGTTGAGAAACATGGTATTCAGTTGAGGGGTAAAGTCCATCAGGTGGAGGGCATGGCATGAGATTTATTGGTTTTCATGGACATCATATTGAGAAACATGGTTAAAGGGGCATGATGTGCTAGAATTTATGTGGTTTAGGATCTAATTGGTGATTTTCACTCACCCATGTTGGCCAAAGCACTATTCGGAGTCATGTGCACACAGGTTAACTCAGTGATGAGGTGATTTTGACCACTTATATGAATAGAGTCCCTAAGTATCTTCTTATTAGGTCAATGGTTGAGGGTTCATGTCATAGAAATCCATGAGGATGGCGAGGATACATTAGAGGACAACGTTGAGAATATCTATTGGGGTATGAGTCTCGCTGTGCTTGAGACTGTTGGGCCATGATCATTTTGGAGGATGAGCATCACCAATCCTTAGGACATCTGTTGTTGAGACAAAGGTGGTTAATATTTGATGATAGGTATCATTGTGCCTCTGGATTTCAGGATTCAATTTGATGGGTGATTTCTAGCATGGGTCCAAGGGACCCGATTCTATTTGTTTGGGCATGGATTTGGGGTGTCGACTAGTTAGTTGATGGCACGTGGTGCTGGTTGGAATTTAGAGGTGGAACCTGAGGGCTCACCTGGGACTGTATGACAACATAGGATGCCTTGAGATACGAGCTAAGGATCCTCTACTCCTCTATGGTTCCAGTATTGGCCGAGGTAGGTGACAACTTCCTGGGGGATTTTGAGCACCAGTCAAGTGTGTGTGTGTTTATTTATTTATGCATGTGATGATGTTTTATTTATTTATAGACCACACCTGATTAATAAAAAATGTAAGGTACACACATGTGGGTGGTAACCAACTAAGACTTGTTCTCACACCCTACACAAGCCCTTTAAAACACATGTATACTTTATGATTTTGCGTTAAGGTAAGGGTGTAGGCTTTGAAACTGGATCCTAGTAGTTATGTTGGAATGGATGGAAGGAAAGGGGCCATTGGTTCTTTCCTAAACTAGAGTTACCTTTTTGATTTTCATTGTTGTTTAAGAATGTTCATATATGTACATACTGTGGTCAACCCTTCAGTGACCCTTACTGGAAATTTTCTTGTATGACCTATTATGGATGCATTATTAGCTATAAATTAATGTTTAGATTGTTTATTTATTTCTATTGTTGACGTTGTATACTACTTCTATTATTTTCTGATATTGAATGTGCTTCCTCCATTGGTGGATTTTGTTTGAGTTTGCTAAGTATTTATTTCCACTGAAATATATATATATATATATATATATATTTATATTTACTCAGAACATTATATTATCATCACCTGAGGGTATAGTCTCTGCATTACTACCTTTATTACACCCTCATTGCTAGTCAACAACCTTTGGTGTACATGGAGGTGCGCTTAAGCCCTAGTGGATCTCGAAACTTAGCACAATTTGGGTTGCTAAATGGGTTGGGGCACTATAATATGAGTATAATCAGGATATATAAAAAAACCATACCCAATATTGCTTAGGTCATAAATCATGGTATAAATCTTGACATAAAATAATACATGAATCAAAAGAGTGAGTCAATAAACATGATCCATGAGGGAAAAAATAGTCATTAGAATAAGCATAGAACTATGAATCATCATACAAATATGGTTCATACATTACTGTAGGGAGGATAACATTAATGAACCATGCCATTAGTGATAATGCTTACAAGAAACTAAAAAGTACTCATGAATATTGTCACGACCCGTCCCCCGGGGCCTATGCCGTGACTACCCAAGCCCACATTTCATAGGCCAGGGGTTGACGAATAACATCAAAAGGCATATCCCTACAATAGGAAATAATTTCCTTTAAACCCGTATAAAACACACAATCCACGAGCATAACAAGAAGCAACTACGAAGTAAACTGTTGTAGTAAAAAGTTTACTGAAAGTAAAGGGGCTGGGATACAAGCCCAACTGAAAAGTGAAAGTACAACTGAAAAGAGTAAACAAATCATGGATCATCCACCAAGGATCCTATCTGAAGATTAGGTACAGATTGTCTCCACAAACACTCCACGTCAGCCTGCCTCCTCCGTGTACCGCCAGGTCCCGGCTCCCTCAAGTCTCATCCCAACTGCTCATCATCTTTACAAGACACAACAAGGTGCAGATGAAGCTCATGTAGGGGTGAGTATAACAATACTCAGTAGGGACCCCGAGACCCCCCAAGGTCTCCCAAAGTTCCACAAAGTAAAAACCACAAAGCAAGACCTCAAACACAATGAACGAAGCAATAGTCATCTCACACCAGGTATACAACTCAGAGTTCAAGAATATAGATGATTAATCATAAGCTATATCATCTTATTCCATTAAAAGTTCCACAAATGATCCAAAAGAAGTTGTTTTACTATCGATCCACTATTGGACATAAGTCACTGTTCCACGACGGGCCACTATAAGGTAGGTCCTCATCAGGTCACACTTTAGCTGATCCACACAGATTCTCTAGTTTTTGATGTACACAGGGTTGCTAGAATGCTGATCCACACAAGGTCTCTATGATACTGATCCACATAGGGTCGCTATGTTGCTGATCCCCACAGGGTCGCTAGATTCCGATCTATACAGGGCTACTAGATGTTGATCCACATAGGGTCACTGGTACAAAGTTAGGGATGATTATTTTTACGACTAGATCATCCCACTCTAGAGTTTCTGGTACTGACCCGCATTGGTTACTCTTCTTCTTCATGCCACAGCTAGCCACTGGATTCCCGCTCATATCATGCTTGATTTTGGGAGAACTTCTCCTCAAGCCATAGGTCATGTTTCAACTAGTACAAAGTCCCGCAAATATCATACCCAAGGGACCACCCCATAATAGGGGTCCCAATGTGATAGATGATGCGTCGATCGGATGCCCAGTCTGTGAGATATGTGAACTTTTGTAAAAAGGGCCCAGTTCTATTCAAGTCTGATCCAACCTGAGTCATATGTCAAAATCCACCAAAACACATTTAGAGTATCTCCAATGGACCAACTTGTCACAAGGGTCCTTATGCCACAAATAGTGCATCGATCATACGCCTGATATATTAATTACATCCCTTCTGTGAAACGGAGGGTGATCACACCTCGGTCTGGGCCATCTTAGTCATGCCTACCGAAATATGAGAAAGGGACCACTTCCCAAAAGGGATTCCAATTCCATTGACGACATGTAAAATGAACACCTGGTTTTTCAGTTACGAGCATCTCTTTATCCGGAGACTGGTTAGGTCTAGGCCTGGTCCGACTCGGTCAGACCAGCCCGATGCAACAAGTCCTAGGGTTAACCTGACCCTGCCTGAGTCTAGAAAATTAAGGGTCATCCCGGTTCACTGGGTTTGGCCTATCGGGGTCGGCCCGGTTTGGTTCGTGGGCCCAAGCCGCAGTTGGATCGGCCTACCGGGTGGGGCTCGACTCAACCGTGCTGGCCCGCTGGGCCGCGAGTCTAGTCCATTAGGTGGGTCCAGTTCACTGGGCGGGTTCATCCTGCTTGGACAGCCCTCGTCCGGCTCAGTACACCCGAAGGCAGGCCATTGTGTCCCGCTGGCCCCTCGGTTGCGGGGTCGTTTCGCCCGCCGGTGGGGCACTGCCCCACTGCATGAATGGTTCGCCATTTTTTTGACCAGGTTCTGCCAATGCGGAAGGGTGCGAGGCCGTGCTTCCCCCTCCTTCCACGGACCACTGGTCGCGGCTGCTGCTGCCGGCGGTGCCTGCGGATGCCGCCCCTTTTCCCACACGGCCAACCTCCCTTGGCTGTCGCGGTACGCAACGACGCACTGCTTTCTACCACCCATGGCTGGTCTCCACAGGTCTCCTCTGGCCACCAATGACATAGCGCACATGCAGTTTCTTCCATGGGCCACTGAACACGCTCTGATGGTCTGTTTTTGATGTCACTTTCACCTACGGCTCTTCCGGGATACTTCCGTCATAGCGTGAACTGCTATTTCGCATTTCCATCGAGTTGTAAATTTTTTTCCCGAAGTTCACATCAAGAACGAAGTGACGAAGGGTTCGGGCCTTGTTTGTTTGGAACGCGCCCTCTGAATTACATGATAACAAGCAGAAGAGAAATTAACTTGTCAAAGACAACTTCAAATAAACCCCCCTACCTGGATTAGATGTCTACTGACAATGATCAATGGAACCTCCTTCATCGTTGTCATCAGTTCGTGATTCAGTGTCCCTCGTCACCACTCACTAGAATCGGTCTCATCCTCCAAGTGGTTCGCATCACAGTACTTCTCTAGAGCTTCGTCGCTGGGTGAAGTCGTGCCCACATCCCTTCCCAAGTTCTACATAAGTAAGAGGGGGAGTGGTGGTTAACATCCCATGGAATTTATGTGGTTCATATAATTAATGAACCTCCCAAATTCCAATGCTACGTTTACAAATAAGGAGAAGTCAAGCCAATTAATGGCTTGACATGTCGTTGGTCCCGCCACCGCTCCTTTTCTATTGGAGGAAAAGAAAAATAGGAAAATAAATAAAATAACATAACATGTTATTTTTATTAATCTTTCAAAAGTTCAAAAAATTAACTTTTTCACCCGACCTACTGCGGTCGAAGTGAAGCCTCCCTTAAGTGAATCCCGGTGCTACGGATTCAAAGATTCCGTAAAATTTTTAATCCAAGCACCGGTTCAAAAGATAGAAAATGCCACCCGCGTGTTTACTAAACGTACCTTAAAAAAGTTCAGAAATTCCTTCTGAGCACATTGGGCCCCAGAATCATGCACTGTCAATTTTTTCAGACTCGTAATAATTCTATATATTTAAGAAAAATTACATTGAAAATATGGTTCTTTACATTCTCCCCACCTTAGGGATTTTCATCCCCCAAATCCACAACATAGACTAAGGAAACAAATGGGGGTATTGAGTAAGAATCTGAGCCTCCCGCTCCCATGTGCTCTCCTAGAGGTTCTAGTTCTTCCAGAAAACATGCACCTGAGGAATTGATCATCCATGAAGGAACCGCTCCTATCGATCCTCAATCTGGACTGGAGCCTCCTTAAATTTCACCCCATCATCAATTTGCAGCTCGCCCCAGTCAATAATGTGTAATGGATCATGCACATACTTTCTTAGATGTGACATGTGGAAAATGTCATGCACCTGATGCATCTGTGGGGGAAGATCTAGGAGATATGACACCTTGCCAACTCCTCTGAGAACCTGAAAGGGCCCGATGAACCTTAGAGGCAGCTTGCCGCCCTGGCCAAATCTCTGCAAACCTCGTCAAGGTGAGACCTGTTGGAAGATATGGTATCCCTCCTCGAAATCCAAAGGTATCTGTCTTGTATGATCATAAGACTTCTGTCTGTTCTATGTAGTCTTCATCCACTCCTGGATGATCTACACATTCTCAGTGGTAGCCCGTACCAACTCTGAACCCATAAGTTCTGACTCCCCTAGGTCTGTCCAGCATAGAGGTGATCTGCATGGTCGACCGTACAAGGCCTCAAATGGTGCCATACCAATGGTGGAGTGATAACTATTATTGTATGTGAACTCCACTAGGGGTATTTGGTCCTCCCAACTATGGCCAAAATCTAGTACGCAAGCACGAAGCATGTCCTCGAGTGTTTGTATGGTCCACTCCATCTGATCATCCGTCTGAGGATGGAAGGTGGTGCTTAAACATAGCTGAGTCCCGAACACCTCCTGTAATCCCTTACACAACTGGGATGTAAAACATGTGTCATGGTTAGAGAAGATCATTTATGTCACCCCATGAAGTCATACAATCTCATGTACGTATAAGCGTCCTAATCCCTCTACTAATCCATGCTCTCAGATGTGTAGGAAGTGGGATGACTTAGTGAGTCGGTCAACAATCACCCAGATGGAATCATGTCCCCTGGACTTCCATGGTAGCCCCTTCATGAAGTCCATGGATATACCATCCCACTTACACTCCAGTACATCAAGTGGTTGTGCTAATCATTTTAGAACCTGATGCTCGGCCTTCACTTACTAATAAGTGAGGAATCGTGAAACAAACTCTGCCACTACTTTCTTCATCCCTGGACACCAGTGCTGACACCGGAGGTCCTGTTACATCTTCACCACACCAAGATGTACCTCCAGAGGGGATGTATGGAACTAACTCAACACCTCCACCCATAGTGCCACTAGTACCATGGTGCGTCCTCTAAAGAGGATGACGTGCTCCCTACCTTCAGAAAATCCATCAGGTGCCTATTCTGAGGATATCTGAGCATGTCGAGCCTCGCAGTCAATATTCCCAAGATGTGCCTCCTGAACTAGCTGAAGAAGTGGGGGAGTGATAGTCATATACTAGAGGTAAGCTTCTCTATCCCTATCCACAAAGGATATCTGCAACGCAGCTAGCTGCTATGTCGCCTCACTCAATAGTTGTAAACTAGATCTCCTGCAGAGTGCGTCTGCCACTATGTTCCCCTTCCCAGGAGTATAGACTATCTCAAAGTCATAGTCCTAGAGGAACTCTAGCTATTGTTGTTGTCTCAGGTTTAGGACCTTTTGTGAGAAGATATACGTGAGACTCTTGTGATCAGAGTAAACAGTAAAATGTTCTCCCATCAAGTTGTGTCGCCACATCTTCAAGGTGAAGACCACTGCTGCTAACTCCAGTTCATGGGTAGCGTAGTTCTGCTCATGCTGTCTTAGCTTTCATGAACCATAATCGATCACTGCTTTCTTCTGCATCAAGAAATATCCAAGTCTGTTCCCTGACGCATCATATTATACTACATACCCAATGACCTCTTTCGGTATCCTCAAGATGGGGGCACTCGTCAGTCTCTGAATCAGCTCATGAAAACTTTGATGGAATCTCTTCATCCACATGAAGGGTTGTCTTTTCTTCTTCAATGCTGAAAAGGGTGCCAAAACTCTGGAGAAGTAAGGTACGAACCTCCGATAATACCCAGCCAACCCTAGAAAACTCCTCACCTTAGTCACACTCCTGGGTGGCTCCCAAGCTAGCACACCCTCTATATTTTCCGAATCCACTACAACTCCAGCCTCTGAGATAACGTGTCCTAGAAAGTGGACCTCTTGTATCTAGAACTGGAACTTTGAGAGCTTACCATAAAGCTAGTGCTCTCTGAGTTTATCCAGTAATATCTACAGATGATAGGCATGATTCTCCTCTGACACCGAGTATATCAAGATGTTGTCGATGAAGACCACAACAAAGCGATCAAGGTATGGATGAAAGATCATGTTCATGAGTCCCATGAACACCGCATGGGAATTGTTAATGCCGAATGGTATAACCAAGAAATTATAATTGCCATACCAACATCTGAAGGTCGTCTTATGCACATCCTCATCTCGTACCCTAAGCTGATGATAGCCTGATCTGAGGTATATCTTCAAAAACCAACGAGTTCCCTTCAGTTGATCGAAGAGATGGTCAATCTTCATAATTGGATACATGTTCTTCATGGTCACCTGTTTCAGGTGCCGATAATCTACACAGAGCCTCAAAATACCATCTGCCTTCTTGGTGAACAAAATCGAGGGTGGCCACGGAGAAACACTAAGCCTCATGAACCCCTTCCTTTGAAAGTCCTTGAGCTGTACCCGTAACTCATGAAGCTCTAAGGGAGCCATATGATATGCTGATGTATGTATCAGTGCCGTCTTAGGTTACAGGTTTATGTAGAAGTCCACCTCTCTACGAGGAGGTAGTCCCAAAACATCATCAGGGAAGACATCAATATACTGGTCCACCATTACAGGATATCTCAGGCTCTCAACATCAACTACTCCAAGGGTAAGGCTATCCAACTGATGTATGATCGGTTTCACCCTCTTCCAGGTAAGTCCATATTATGCTACAATGGTTCCCTTCTCACCATTGAAGGAAAACCTAGTCCCATCCTCACAGACACACCGCACTTTGTGCCTAATATAGCCAATCTAAGCATAGACTATAGATAACCAGTCCATACCCAAGATGACGTCGTAAATCCTCGATGATGCTACTAGAAGATCCTAGACGAATCTCTCACCTCTTAGAGTAAGTTCACACTGCCGACACTAATGTGTAATCGTCGAATCTTCTCCCATAGGAGTTTCCAATCACAAGGATCGATCCAACGGCTCCACCAGAATCTCCGAGATCTGAACGAGATCCATGGAAATGAAAGAGTGACTGGAACCTGTGTTTATAAGTATTGAAGCTAAGGTGAAGTATACACAGATCATAACTCAAATAATATCTGGAGTGTCGTGGTCATAGGACTCAGCTACCTGAAGCTGAGCTTATCCCTATCCAACTGCTCCTTGTGGTTGGGGTGGACCACCCGAAAGTGGTGGCAGTAAAACCTCAAATCACCGCACACTGCCTACTACATGACCAGATCCTCTGCCATGTCCGCTGCCCTATGGAACTCCTCACTCGAATCTCTGCCTCTTCTTTGGTGGTCCCTCAACAATTTGTTGGTTGTCAGTGTGACTGGTCGGGCAGTCATGATCCATGTGACCCTACCCACCACACGTGAAGCACAGTCCGCTCCTCTGTTATCCTTCTCTACCTTGTGAGCCTCACACCTATGAACCTACATCCCGGGTTCATCCACCATAAGGTCCGGTCCGCTTGGACCTCTGTGTCATCTTCTACTACTAGCCGTATATGACTCTGTTACATGTCACCCAGTGGTGGGTCTCGTTGTCAGTGTCTGATCAGAAAGGAAACTCTTCACCAAGAGTGATCTCTCTAGCACTCCAGCATGCATCGGGATGCTAAGAGACACCATCAAAGTTTTGATCTTTCATCGGAGTCCCTTATCGAAGGTTCGGGCCCTGAAGAAAGGGTCCCACACCATGTTGGTAGAGTAGCGTGAGAGGTCGGTGAACATCGCTGAGTACTGGGCCACAGTTTGGTTGCTCTACTGTAAGTGTAGCGTCTCCTATATACCCACAGAGTGTAGAGTCACTGGAACAAACTCTACCCTGAAGAGGCCCTCAAAATCTGCCTATGTGAGGGTTACCTTGCCATGTATCTGGAGAATCAGGCTCCACCATCTCCCTGCTGCTCCTTGGAAAATACTGGAAGCTAGGATCATCATCTAGTCGGCTGGTGTCCCAACCAGAAGAAAAACTATGGCCATAGACTCCAGCTAGTCCTCAGCTGCCTATGGATCTATCTCGCCTCAGAACCTCGGAGAACTCTGTCATTGGAACTCATGCAACATGCTCAGTTGGCGTGCACCATCTACTAGTGGGGTTGATGGAAATGTCTTCCCAACGGTTGATGGTGCTACTGGTACACAACCCGATGGTACTATCTCTCTAAGAGGGCCCTACACCGAAGCCTTATCGCTTGGTGAGCTGTCATCGTGTACTCTCTTAGGAATCCTGGATGGCTATCTATGTGGTGGAATCCTGAAAAGAAATAGGTGTACCACAATAATTAAGTTATACATGGTGAGCCGACTCAAAGAGATCAAAGAATAAAACTCTTCCAAAACACACACAATCAGTGTTTTCGTGCACCGAGTCGGAAATTAGAATTCAGGGTCCTGGTGTGTGGATACATTGGCTGCCACACCAACACTGAACTCCTCAAACTGAAAACCACACTCAAAACAATTAACACTATTTCTCCATTAAAAGATCAGAGTCCTAGATTTTCGGTAGAACTGACTCCTCTGATACCACTTGGTCATGACCCGTCCCCCAGGGCCCATGCTGTGACTACTCCAAGCCTTCATTTCATAAGCCAAGGGCTGGAGACTAGCCCCAAAAGGCATATCCCTATAATGGGAAGGCATTTACTTTAAAACTATACAAAACACACAATCCAAGAACACAACAAGAAGAAACTACGAAGTAAACTACCATAGTAAAAAATGTACTGAAAGTAAAGGGGCCAGAATACAAGCCCAACTGAAAAGTACAAGTACAACTGAAAATAGTAAACAACTTCTAGATTTTCCACCGAGGATTCTACTTAAAGGGTGGGTACAGATCATCTCCACAACAATCCACATCATCCCGTCTCCTCCGTGTACTGCCTGGTCCTAACTCCCTCAAGTCTCAGCCCAACTACTCGCCATTTGCACAAGACACAACAAGGTGTGGGCGAAACCCATGAGGGGGTGAGTATAACAATTCTTAGTAGGAACCTCGAGACCCCCGAAGGTCTCCCAGAGTTCCACAAAGAAAAAACCACAAAGCAATATCTAAAAAAAAAATCACGAAGTAATAGTCATATCAAACTAGGTATACAACTCAGAGTTCAGGAATATAGATGATTAGTCATAAGCTTTATCATCTTATTCCATTAGATGTTCTATAACTGATCCAAAAGAATTTGTTCTACTATCGGTCCACTATTGGATGTAAGTCTCTGTTCCATGATAGGCCACTGTAATGCGGGTCCTCATTGGGTCACGTTACAGATGATCCACACATGGTCACTAGTTGCTGATCCGTACAGGGTCTCTAGAATGCTGATCCACACATGGTCACTTTGACACTGATCCACATAGGGTCACTATGTTTTTGATCCACATAGGGTTGCTAGATGCTGATCCACACAGGGTCGCTAGATGCCGATCCACACAGGGTCACTAGTATAGAGGTAGGGATGATTAGTCGTACAACTAGATGATCCCACTATGGAGTTTTTGGTGCTGCCCCACATTGGTCACTCTTCTTTTTCATGACACATCCAGCCACTAGATTCCCCGCTCATATCACGCTTGATTCTGGGAGAACTGCACCTAAATCCATCAGTAATGTTTCAACTGGTATGGAGTCTCGCAAAAATTCATACCCAAGGGACCGCCCATCATAGGGGTCCCAACGTGAAAGACGGTGCATCGATCGGATGCCCGGTCTGTGAGATATGAGCATTTTTGTAAAAAGGCCCTGGTTGGTTCCAAGTCTAATCCAACCCAAGTTGTACGTCAAACTCCACTAAAACTCACTTAGAGTATCTCTAAAGGACCGCCTTGTCACAAGGGTCCTTATTCCACAAATGGTGCATCAATTAGACGCCTATTATGTTAGTTACATCCCTTCCATGAAACGGGGGGTGATTGCACCTTGGTCCTGCCCGACTTGGTCAGGCCCGACAGAATATGCCAAAGGGGCTGCTTTCTAAAAGGAATCCTAACGCCACTGATAGCGTGTCAAAAGGACACCCAGTTTGTATGTTACATGTGTTTCTTTATTTAGGGACTGGTTGGGTCTGGGCCCGATCCGACTCGGTCAGACCGGCCCGACGCAATAGGTTCGGGGGTCTACTTGACCCCGCCTGGGTCCAACCCATTAAGCGTCAGCCCAGTTCACTGGGTTCGGCCCACCGGGGTCATCCCGATTCGGTTTTCGGGCCTGGGCCATGGTTGGCCCGGCCCGATGGGTGGGGCTCGACCCACCCGTGTTGGCCCGCTGGGCCGTGGGTCCGGCATGATTGGCTGGCCCATGTCTGGCTTGGTCCGCCCAAAGGCAGACCGTTGTTTCCTGCTGGCCCCGCTGTTGTGGGGCTGCGCCGCTCTCCTCCTGCCGCCGGCGGCGCCTGCAGTCACTGTCCCTTGTCCCGTGTGGTGGGCTCAGGCCGGTCTCCTTTGGCCGTCGTAGCGCGCGATGGAACACAACTTTCCACCACCTGCGGTCGGTCGCCGCGGGTCTCCTTCGACCACCATCGACATGGCACGCCAAATATTTCTTTTGAAGGCTACCAGATGCGCTCCGGTGGTCTGTTTTTTATGTCTTCTATGCCTAAGACTCTTCCGAGATACCGCCGTCATAGCGTGAACCACTATTTTGCATTGCCGTCGAGTTGAAAAAATTGTTTCCCGAAGTTTACATCAAGAAAAAATCAGCGGAGGGTCCAACCCTTGTTCTTTTGGCCCACGCCCTCTGCATTACATGATAACAAGAGGAAGAGAAATTAACTTGTCAAAGAAAACTTCAAATAAACCCCCTACCTAGATTAGACATTTGTTGACGATGATTGATGGAACCTCCTTCGTCATTGTCGTCGATTCATGATTCAGTGGTGCTCGTCACTGCTCGCTAAAACCAGTCTCCTCCTCCAAGTGGTTGGTGTCACAGTAGTTTTCCAGAGCTTCATCGCTTGGTGAATCCATAAAACACCCCTCCCTGAGCTCCATATAAATAGGAGGGGAGTGGTGGTTAACGTCCCATGGAATTTATGAGGTTCATTTAATTAATGAATATCCCAAATTCTAATGGTATGGTTACAAAAAAGAGGAGTCAATCCAAATAATGGATTAACATGTTGTCGGTCCCGCCACCACCACTTGTCCATTGGAGGAAAAGAAAAAGTGGAAAATAAATAAAATAAAATAACATGTTATTTTTATTAATCTTTCAAAAGTCCACAAAATTAGCTTTTTCACCCGATCTACTGTGGTTGAAGTGAAGCCTCCTTAAGCGAATCCCGACACTACAGATTCAATGGTGCCCTCCGTTTTTTAATTTGAGCACCAGTTCAAAATATAGAAAACGCCGCCTATGTGATTACTAAACGTACCTTAAAAAAAGTTTAGAAATTAATTCAGGGCACACCGAGCCTCAGAATCACACGTAGTTAATTTTCACAGACTCATAATAATTCCATATATTTAAAAAAATTACATTGAGAATTCTGGTTTTTACAAATATCTATCTCATGAGATATAAGATTTAAACCAATGCATTGGAGGGTGATATAGTACCCCACATTCCATCATTCATACTTACGAATTCCACATGAAGTAAATCACTTAAAAAATAATAAATAACCCATATAAATAAAATGGTCTTTATAAAACTTTCCAAATTAAAAGCATTCACTTTTATAGAATAAATAACCCATGGAATGAAAATGTATTTCAATAAACATATCTTAAAGAACCCATGGAAATAAACTAGTTTCAATGACATCAAGTAACTTTCTAGGAAAATACCCTTTAATCATGATAATAAAACAAATGGTATTTACACTATATAAATAATGGATATATATTTAAGATAATAATTCTCTCTAAATAATCAATGTATGAAATCTAGGTGAACACCCTTTAATAAAAGGAACCAGGAATAAGGTATTCACATTAGAAAGACAATAGAAGAAAAATTATAGCTATAAATCAAAAATTATTAGGCAATACAAATACAGTGATGAATGATATCCCTAAAAGAGAAGGACATTGAATAATCTACCCATAGAAAGATGGTGGATAGTTATTGTTAAAAAAATATATGATCATGAATAATATATGTCAAAGGAAAATTAATTAGATTAAAAATAATTTTAAGGAGTTTAAAAAAAATTAAATTATAAATAATAAATATCTTTGATATTTTGAAATCATTTTAAAAGAGATATTTTTTAATTCTTGCAAAAAAAATATTTTTTTTATTTTAGAAACCATGAAAGCATAGAGAGAATTTTTCAAATAAAATTCCAAATGTAGTATAAAGACGTGTTCCCATGGAAAATGTTAAAAGGGATCATTTTCAACATATTCATAAAATGTTGAAGTTACGAGTGAATTCCAAAAGTTATTTTCATAATGGTGAAGTTAATACTTTGGAAAAACATTTACCTTTGAAAAAGAAACTTCAATATTTATTCCTTGAAAACCCATAAAGATTATCAAAATAATTTTTGGGGTGAAAAAACTTTTTTCCAAAACCCACATCATAAAAAGAGTATTAAGTTTAAATTTTTAAAATGGGTAAAAAAATAATTAAAATAATATAAATAAATAAATATTATATTTCATAAAAGAGAGGAGAAAATTGGTTAGAAGGAAAATATATATTTGAGAAAAAGAACCATTTAAGATATGGAGGTTCATTCTTGATAATGTTATACTTTTAGGTGATAGAATAATCAATTAGGAAACTTTGAATCAACAGAGGAATTTCCCCTTAGAAAGATAAAATATAAAATCATTAAATATAAGGTAATCGTGATAAAAAATGATAATGGGGATGTATTTTCACCACAAAAATAAAAATATGGTGTATAAAATAATCATGTATCAATTAATTCAAATTTGAGACAATAACCCTATACCTTGTTTCCCCTTTTAGTCAAATTCACTCTAATCTCATGTATAATAAGCATAAATATTTTAATCACCTATTTCAAAACCATTTTCCTATAATTAATCTTTTATAAACATTATTCATTCTTCATTGAAAGTTAATCAATCTTAGATCATTATAGTTACTAAAATTGATGAATTATAATGATTCCTGAGGTTTATATTTCCTTTCATTATTACTTTAGTCTTTATCCTAAAAGATAAAACCAACAATGAATATTTTTCATTGATTTTTATCCTATAAATAGTGTTTTCTTAATTAGTGAGTTAAATATTGATGTATATTTTCTAGAAAAAAAATAATAATTATTTAAATATTTATATCATATTTTTCCAGTAATTATTTTTTCATAACCATCCATGATATAATTTATTAAAATTTTTTAAGTTAGTTATAAAACCATCCCAAACATGAACACACCATGCCTAATGGATGATTATGAGGTGATTTAGTTGTAATATAATTAAACCAATAGAATAATGATATCATTTAGTTTTTATAATGTGTGATATATCAAAAATTAGAAAAAAGTTATAAGAATAAGTAATAGATATTAAAATATCACCCAATTTGAATTAAATATTTTCATATTAGTATGCTTGTTTTAAATGATTTAATTAATGATAATCATTTATTAATCAAATCCTTAATAATTTCTCCAGTTTTTCATACCAAAACATTAATTATATTATAAAAATAATATTTATCCATTAAACCTATTCTAAAAAACATCTATGTAAGGTGTTTTTGAAATGAAAAATGGAAATTAGTTGTCCCATGGAGGCGGTAGTCCACATGTAAACATAGTTGGAAATTTCATTTTTCATAGAACGAGAGAAATGAATAATTTGTTTTATCATGTAAGAATCTAAAATACATAATAAATATGATACTTCTTTATAAAATTTAACATTATTACCATCCGTGTAAGTTGGTTATGGAAAATGAAATATGACATTTTTATGGAGGTAGTATTCTACACACACACAAATGTCATTTTCTCTTTTCTTAAGGAAAAAGGAAAGGGGGGATAAAGATTATAACATCATTATAATAACATAATAATATAATAATAATACTTATATTATCATTTTAATATGTTTAAAAGAAATTTTAGAAAGTAAAAATGCACATAAGGAAAAATAAAAGAGAAAGAATTGACTAGAAATATATACCCCACTACTTGATTTATCACTTTTGTGAAAAGGGTTAAAACTTTGAATGATGGTATTTTGAGAATAATAGAACCTAATTAAGGTGAATAAAAGTGGTTAGGAGAGGTTTGGGTAGATTTTGGTCCTAACTAAGAGGGGTTTGGTGTGAGGGGATTTGAGGAGAGGAGAGTCCCTTTTATAAGTGAAAAAGAGTGAATTTTTGGTAAATACCCCAAACGTTACAACAATGAAAAGTCATTCTCAAGGAAAATGACTCTAAAATTTAGAAATAATATATATAAGAAGAGATATTGTTGATCCATACCTCAAATAATCAATTTAAATTTATTTTTAACATCTTTTTCCCTTTACCTCTTAGGTTACTCATTTTTACCATTTTTGGTTTTCACCATAGTAACTAGTTTTTATTTAGGTAATTTATCTTTTATGAAAAAAATAAAATAACACTTTTAACATTTTTTACCTTTCTTTAGGTAATTATTCACTATATTATTTATTCTTTTTTTGGGTTCATTTTAGGCCCTATGAGAATGGAGACCTTTTATCAAAAAATGACCTAAAGTGTGGGGATGTATGTTTGTTTGAATTAATGGAGTTTGGGTTTTAATGTGTAAAAGGTTTAAGGGGGTTATTCTTGGGTTTGGTAAGCTTCAAAGATGGTTTGAGATTTTTTTGTAGAATATAGAATTTAGACTGCCTGTTGGACATATTCATGCCATGAATCAGTAACACAATATGAATTCGTTATAGGAAAGATACCACGAGTCTTGTTCAGAGTATGAAAATTACCAGATGTGAAATAGTTTAACATTGTGAATGGTTTATTGGGATTAATTCAACATGAGGTGATTTATTTTTTAGTGTATTTGTAAAATCATAGAATTCACAATTTTAAATGGGTTCATGATGTGAATTCATTAGGTTTAGTGGTTTTTAATCACTCTGCATGTATGAATCTTCTCCCATTTGACATTCAAGCCTTCCTCTCAAACTCATGTTGATTTCATCACTTTCCATTGATAATCAGTATTATTATTTATTCTATTCCTTTGGTTGCGATAGTGGAGTTTTTTGTGTTTATAGATTGGGTTATAATCATTTTTTTATCAATCTTTTATAGTTTCCATCATACCTTACCTTTAAACGGCCGATCTAGTTGTTTCAAATATTTGATGCTAAAGGTGATTAGGTTTCCTCTATTATTGAGGTAGGTGTACCTATAAAAGTGGTTTTAATTCATGAATTGTCTTATATTCTTGTCAATTCCTTTGGGTTTATCATTGAAATTTATTGATTTTACATTGGAATAGATTTTTGTAAAAAGATTCACATTTTTAATGGGATTTTCTTTAAAAATGGTTTTGCACATACCAAGTATTTTATTAAATGATTTAAATGGTGGTTTGGGTTTAGAAATTAATTTTTGAAAAACTTAGGACATTGGGTAACCTTGGGTGTGTCTAAAATATACTTTCCACTCTTTGTGTCTATAATTACACAAGAGGTTTTATATCTCTTTAGTGTATTTAATGCTATTAGAGGTTATATTGGTTGGATCCACCTTAATCATGGAATGGGGTTTTTCTTTCATGTTATGCACATATACACATAGGTTAGAGACCAAATGGTGTGATTTTAAATATCATGATTTTTTATCACATAATAATATATTTCATGGTTATTTCTCACATGCTTATCAAATGGTGTGATTTTTTATTTCTTGATTTTTTATAACATAAAAATATATTTCATGGTTATTTATCACATGCTTATCAAATGGTGTGCATTTTGATTTTTAGATTTCTTATCACGTGATGGAATATTTCAGGGTTATTTAACACATGATTATCTTATGGTGTGATAATGGTTTTTACAAACTTTATTGAAATATTCATGGATTTGGTGAATATGGAATGTTTTATGAAAATCAAAGGAATTTTTTACAAAATGATATATTTTAAGAAAATTATTTGTAAACTATATTTGTTTCAAATAAAAAACTAATGCATTATTGATATTAGAAGTTTTATATATTCTTCTGCGGTATCCTACAGGGATATGTTATCACACCTTAATTTTTTCCTTTGATCAGTTACAAATGTTTTTTGAAGGACTCAGATAAATAGAATGGAATTATTTATCATTCCATTTTCTCTTATTATCATCATATTCATAATGGGATGGTTTGAGGTGAAGTATGGTCACACATGGACTTGTTTAGCATCCCCATGTTTTATCTTTATAGTGTGGATTGTTTTTCTTGAATATTCATGTCTCATGGTTATGTTCTCTTTCTTCTGCATTTTACCCTGGTGGTTTTCCTTATTCAATTTTATTATAATACATGTTTTTTTAATTTTTTTTTACTTTATAATAGAGCATACCATCTTGGGTGTCTTTTCTAGTTTCTCCAGATTGGTTCGTGAAAAATTAGTATCTGATCCATTACCTAGTATGACCTTTTGGGAAACTACCTATGTTTGGTTTAGTGTCTTGGTATAATGGGGTTAGGTTCATCATAATTAAAATAGTAAGTGTGGAAAAGGGGCTTAATAAGATCACTTCAATGACTGAATCTGAGTTACCATGGGTGGTCAGGAATTTTTTCCAAGTTTGAGACTTGGTAGTTGAGGTTATTTTAATAAAATGGAATTCTGGTTTATTTAAATAGATATTTTCTTTTCTTAATGTTTAATCTTTGTTCAAAGAATTTCTAATTTCTTTAACTTTTTGTTGTTTAAAAGTAGTGATATAGATACCTGAAGTTGGTCCTATGATTTTGGAATCTAATCATGATTGATTGGTTCTTGTCTTGTGATTATTAGAAAATTCCTCCTACAACATCTCTTCCAAATCATAGTGATTAAGATACGAGATAGATTCCAAAAGAAAATCCTCTAGTGTAACCCACTTCGGTAGAATATTTAATCAACACTATTTAGACTATGGGTCAAGCAGGTGTCCGGAACCCAATATAAGTAGTGGATCACAGTTCATAATTTACAAAGAATCATCCACCTATATTCTTTGGTGAAAAATGAACCTAGAAATATGGAAAATTAATTGATCATATTGAGAGTATCTTTAAATTTTTTTAAGACTCTTGAGGACTTTAAGGTGGAATTTTCCACATATATACTTGAGGGATTGGGAAAGAGATGGTGGGACTCTATTGTGATATCTAAGTTGCAGGTGGATCTTAATTGAGTATCTTTTAATAAAATATTTAACCAAAATATTTATCTTGAGATGTTATTAGGGGAAAATCACTAAGAGTTTCTAAACATAGATAAAGGGGAGATTACCATTCTCGATTATTCCACCCATTTTACTGAGTTGGTAAATCTGGAACTAGATCTAGTCACCATTGATTACCTAAAGGATCATAGGTTTTAGTTGGGGTTGATGGATGATATTTAGTCAATGATTATTCTCATGTGCCTTCTAAACTTTATAAAGGTAGTCAATAATGAATATTTGGTAGAAGAATACATAGCTAGAAAAAACAAGTTTTTTCAGAGCATCAGTTGGTACCATTGTTAACCTAGGTGTATCTTCTATCCATAAATAGAATAAAAAAGGTAGTTAGTTTTCTTCAGAACCAGTTTGGTGGGATTCATCAGGAAAACAAATGGTTATTTTATATTATTGTAGAATTCCTAGTCATACTAAACCTAATTGTATGTAGGATCCAAATAAATATCATCATTGTGGAAAATCTAGCTATACAAGGTGTTTTTAAGAAAGGATGTCCCAAGGAATTAAAGATGAATCCACTCTCAAAAAGGGTTCACCAGTTTGTACTGATGCTACCAAGGGTGGTGGGTCTTATCCTTAGGCTAAGGGGAATGTTCATGTGGATAAGAAAGCATAGGGAGAAGCTGAGACCAGATTCCTTTTTTGAGGTGGAGTATACATAAGAGGAATCTAAAGGAGGACTAGCTACTATTAGAGGTAAGAAGTTCATTTAATATTTTATGGTGATAGATTTTTTGATACATGAATTACTCATTATTTTATATCATCAAAGTTGGTTAATGTGTTGGGTTTACATTCAAATATTATTCCATTCTTTTTGTATATTTTCATGCCTTTGGGAAATAGGAATAAACAAGGTTTTAAGTGTCTTGCATGTTGAGTAATGATAACATACAATGATGTGGAGTGGGACTTTTTGGTGCTTTATCTTAAAATATTTGACCTAATTATTAACATGGATTGGATGATCAACATTAAGGACCATATTGATCATTATCTCCTTTTAGTATAGTTTTTATCTCCAGATGGAATCACTCCTTTTAAGGTGAGTGTAATTCTAGGTCTGGGAGAGCAGGACCTATTGTTACTTGTGATGGGGTGATCTCATGTTAGTTTTTGGAAATATTCTTAGATTTAATTAATCCTTGTTTGATAATTCCACTTTTGGAAGTGGTGTTTGTGTACCCTGAAGTCTTTCCAAATGATTTTTCTAGTTTATTTCTATAGATAGAGGTCAATTTTACCATATACCTACTACCTAGTATTATTCCCATTTCTATTCCATCTTATCATATGTGGTTTTTGAGTTAGTAAATCTTAAGGTCCAACTTGTCGATCCTAAGGCTAAGGGATTTATTCATCCTAGCATGTCACCATGGGTTCACCTATCCTCTTTTCTAATATGTCATACAAAAGCCTTAGTATTTTTATTTATTAATGAATTTTGAATCAGTTGACCATAGAGAAAAAATATCCCATTCCCATCATTGACAATCTCTTTGATCAGTTTAGAGGGGATCATTGGTTATCAAATATTGAACTTCAGTCTGGGTATTAACAATTGATAGTATGTAAAGAGTATATACATAATACAAAATTTAGGATATGGTATGGGAATTTTGAGTTTCTATTTATGCCATTCAGTATCACTAATGCTCTTGTGGTGTTAATGGTGCTGATGAACTAGATATTTCATCTGTTCTTAGACTCTTTTTATTGTGTTCATGGATGATACTTTTATTTTCTCATAATCGGAGGAGGAGCACATGGACAATTTTGATATCATTATTAGAACCTTGAGGTAACATCACATGTAGTAATATTTCAAAATGTGAGTTTTGGATTCAAGGAGTAAAGTTTTTGGGGAATGTTATATCTGAGAGGGGAATCTCAGTGGATCCTGAAATGGTATAGGTGGTTATATATTAGGATCATCCTAGAAATGTGTTTGAAATCTGAAGCTTTATGGGGTTCGTTGGTTATTATAGGTTGTTTGTTTGAGACTTTTCCAAGTATTCATCTCTGATGACATCTTTAACTAGTAAGGGTGTAAAGTTTGAGTGGATTGAAAATTGTCACATATTTTTGGGGGAAATGAAGGTGAGGTTGAATTTAGATCTAGTTTTGATTATTCTGAAACCGGGTCCGAGTTATGATGTTTTTTATGATGCTTATAGAATGGGTTCGGTGTGTTTCTTGATGCAGGGAAACAACTGGTGGTCTATGATTCTCTCCAGTTACACCCTCATGAGAATAACCACCCTACACATGATCTTTGGTTGGTTGTGGTTATTAATGCACTCAAAACAGGGAATCACTACCTCTTTGGGGATTGGTTTACAATACATTCTTATCACAAAATATAAAAGTATATTTTCCATCATATGGATATGAACTTGTGATAGAGATAATAGGTTGAGTATATTAAGAATTATGACTTTTATGTTGTTTATAATCCTAGGAAATAGAATGTGATCATCAATGAAATGAACAAGAAATTACTGACACATGCAGTGAAAGAATCAATGTAAGAGTGGTCTCTAATGAGTTTGTTTGTAGAGATAAACTTACGAGTGGAAGAAGCTGGTGGGCAGGCATACTTGGATTCAAAAAAGGCCAAATTATCATTTGATGAGATGGTTATTCTTAGGAAATTACCTAACACTGAGTACCAACACTTTAGAAAAATTCTAAATGGTGGGGAGACCTTAGGTGAGTGGTTTCGATCTCTTAGTGGCACTTTGTGTTTCTGAATTGGATTTGTTGTTCCTTTTTTTCTAAGGTATAAGTTATTGGGTATTGGACACCAATATTTTTGTTTTATACACCTTGGGACTACCAAGATGTATTATGACATGAGACTACAGTATCGATGACTAGGAATGAGGCGTTCAATTGTAAATTCTCTATCATGGTGTCTTACATGTCAGATAATCAAACCAAAGCACCAAAGACCTACTGGTTTGCTGCAGGCCTTACCCATTTTGGTATAGAAGTGGGATGATAGTTCCAAAGTATTTATCATTGGTTTACCATAGAATCCTTGTGGTAAGGAAGAAATTTGGGTTATATTTTATTGAATATTGAAACTAGCACATTTCCTCCCAATCAAGGCGATAGATAATGTGGAAAATCTCATGGACTTGTATATTCGAGAGTTTTTGAGGATTCATGGGAACCCATATATGATCATTTTTGATAGGGAAACTAGATTTAAATCCATTTTTTAGAATTTTTTTCAAGAGGCTATGGGTTCCTAGTTGAAATTGAGCATGGATTATCATCAAAAAATGGATGGATAAATAAATATGACTATCCAAGTTCTTGAGGATATGATATGGTAATGTGTCCTTGATTTTGATGGTTCTTGGGAAAATAATATGTATATAATCGAGTTTCCTATAATAATATTTATCAAGACTTAATTATAATGGTTACCTTTAAATATTTTTATAGGAAACCATGCAGATATCCCTTATGATGGTTAGATTTGGGGGAGTGTTCCTTGGTTGGGCCATGTATTATTCAATAAATGACATAAAATGTGTATTTTATCCATACGAGATTTGTCATAACATAGATTCATCATAAATTATATGAGGACCATCACTGTTGACTGCTAGAGTTTGAGGTTGGTGATCATTTTTTTCTCATATTTTTACCTCTCTTGGGTTACTATCAATTGGGTAGATAGGGTATGCCAACACCAAGGTTTGTTGGACACTTTGATATTGTGGAGTATCTTGGAAAAGTGACATATATGTTGGACTAAATTTATTATTTTAATTCGACCCATGATATGTTTCATGTTTCCTAGCCAAGGAGGTATCAAATAGATATATACCATGTGATTGAGTGGTAGTATGTTTATATTGAACACAACACCATTGTGGTTGAGAAATTAGTTTAGATTATGGATCATAAAGAGAAGGTACTACATGTTAAAACAATCTTCTTGGTCTGTGTACTATGGTAGTGTAGAAGAGATAGCCACAAGATGTGGGAGCCGGAGCTATTGATAAGTTAGTAGTGGCCTTAAATTTTTATGATTCTAAGATATTGAAGAACTTCAACAGATAGAAAGAATGCATGGTGGGGTGATTGTAACATTTCATTACCTTCCTTCAGGTACTTCTTGACTCTAGTATTTATTCCATTTTTGGGTGAATTTTGGGCCCTATATGGATGGAGATATTTTTTCAATAAAATAAAATAAATCCCAAGTATGTATGTTTTATGAGTTAATTGAGTCTAGGTATAAATGTGCCAAATGTTTAAGGGGATTCTCCTTGGTTTTGAAAAGCTTTAGAGATAGTTTGGGATTTTTCTACTGAATTTAGACTGTATACTACATGCTATAAAAATTCACATTATGAACCAATTAAATGACAAGAATTTTTTGTGGGGAAGATACCATGAGTAACATTTAGAGTATGGAAAATTAAAAGTCATTAAATATTTTTACATCATGAATGGTTCGACCGGGATTAATTCGACTTGAGGTGATTCCTTTTTCGGCGTATCTATAATATCATGGAATTCATGATGTGAAAGGGGTTAAAAACCTGAATTCCTAGAGTTAAATTATTTTTAATTATGATTCATGTATGAATCTTCTTCCATACATTGTGTAGGACTTCCTCTCAGACACTATGGTGATTTTGGATGATCTCTCTACTTCTGTATTGCTCCATTTAGTGTTTGATCCACATGATGGTTGCTGAGATTTTACTTGGTAATAATTATTCTTATTTTTTATCTTCCTTTGGTTACAGAAGTGGAGTTGGATATGTTTACAGATCGAGTTATGATATTTTTTAGTTTTTATCAATCCTTAGTAGTTTTCTATCATGTCATGTCTTTTAGAGGTCAATATCCTTGTTTCTATTATCAGTTGTCAAAGTTAATTAGGTTTCCTCAATTATTGAGGTTGGTGTCTCTATACAATTGGTTCAAATTCATTAATTTCCTTATATTATTTTCAATCCCTTCTGGATTTTCATTTAAATTGATTTATTTGACATTATAATGGATTTTTTTGAAAAGATTAAAATTTTTAAAGGGGGTTTATTTTAAAATTGGTTTACACACACCAAGTATTTGATTAAATTATTTAAAGGGTGGTTTTAGTTTTGAAATAGATTTTGAAAAACCTAGGAAGTTGGGTAACCTTGGGCATGTCAGGAATAGACTTGTCAATTTTTATGTGTGTAATGCCATAATAAGTTTTAGTTCACTTTATTGTGCATAATTACACTAGAGGTTATATTGGTTGGATCCACCTTAAGAATGGATTAGGTATTTTGTTTCATGTATATCATATATACCCATAAGATAGATCCCAAATGGTAAGCTTTTTCATCTCTATTTTTTATCAATTGATGATATATTTCATGGTTATTTCGCACATGCTTATCAAATGGTGAGCACTTCCATTTCTAGATTTTTTATCACATGATGGTATATTTCATGTTTATTTTGCACATTCTTATCTTATGATGTGATCATGATTGTTTACCTACTTTCATAACATATTCTTAGATTTGGTGAATATGGTATGTTTTATGAAAATCAAATGAATGTTTTAAAAAATGATTTATTTTATAGAAATTATTTGTAAATTTAATTTTTTTGAAGCCAAAACTAATTCATTATTGATATTAGAACTTGTATATACTCTTTGGTGGTTTCTTAATGGGATTTATTATCAGACCCTTTTTTCCTTTTAATGTTTGTATATGTTTCTTTTCATAACTCTGGTAAAGTGAAGGGAATTTTTTAGCATGCTGGGTTCTCTTGTTATCATTGTATTCATAGTGGGATGTCTTGGTAGTGATAGATGGTCATACAAGGACTTTTTTAGACTCATCATGTTTTATCTTTCTCATTTGGACTATTTAGATTGAATTTTTATGTCTCATTGTTATGTTATCTTACTTCATCATTGTACCGTATTATTTTTCCTTATTCAGGTTTATTAAGATACATGTTTCTTTTGCTTTATTTTTTTTACATTACCGTGTAGAAGACCATCTTGGGTGACTTTTCTAGTTGCTCCAGATTAGTTTTTGATATTAATTGTTATATAATTTTTACCTAAACAATCCAAATTTTAAATCCATTTTTATTCAATTTTTAAAAGTGATAAAAATTAATTTTAAAATACTAAATTCATACTGTATTAATTTTTTTTGAAAAAATTTAACTTAAATTCTAAAATGTCCAATATGAGTTGATAAATTAAAACTAACATTTTTAAAATCATTAATTCACTTATAAAATACATATTTTATCTTAGAAAAAGTTTTAATAATTTTTCAATTCCTACTTATATACTAATAATTTCATAAAAGTCATGTTATTTGTAAAAACGATATTTTGAACTACTCACTTAGAAATAAATATTTTTAAAGAAATACAAAAAATACATGATAATATAATTTTGAAATTATAAATCTAAAAATTAAATTATTTTTATCTAATTTATAATCTAAAACATATAAATTTATTTTTTAATTGAAAATGAAAAATATAAAGAAAACCACTTTTATTGAAAAAAATCATGTTTTGAAACATTAAGTGATATTAATATTATTTCATAAAAATTTATAATTAAAAAGATGTTAATATGATAGTTAAAATACAGTATTGTAAATGTTTTCAATTTTATCTATTAGGATAAAATATATAATACATAATAAAATGGTTCTCTAAAAAAATGAAAGATTACTTTTTTACTAAATACGCTTTAACAAATTCCATTAAAATTAGATATTTATGTTATAAAATTTAATTTTACTACTCCATTGATATTAAAATATTTATTTTGATAATAATATTTATATGTAACACACACACACATATAATATTTTCAGCAAATGAACCGATACTCTAGTGGTAAAGGATCCTACTTGTCATCTAAGAGATCTAGGTTTCAAGCCCTACTGGGGACATGTACTATTATAGTACTATACAAGAAGTGACACATGCATGATGTAGGGAGGTGGTGATGTAGACATGATGCAGGCCTAGCGAGGTAGGCAGGATGATGGAGGCATGCCACTGAACTTGTCTTTCAGGCCATGTAATGGGATTCATGCCCACTGGATTTTCGAGCCATATACCAAATAAATAAGCCTTGATGAGTGGACTATCCCCTTGGGGGGAATATGGTCTACCTTTCCAGACTTTGTGTGTGGTGAGTGTGTAGTTGAATGTAATTATACCCCCAAGAACCTATTATATATATAAATAATATTTTTATATCATATTTTTATTTTATTAAAATTTACCATATAACAATGCATGACTTTAGTTTACCTATTAGATATATTAACAATGAACATATTTTAAATGATCATATTGGTAACAACCATATTTTTAATAACCATATTTACAATGGATTTATTTAATTCATATATATACAGACATACCAAATCATTTGTTCATTCTACTCTCACTTCACATGGTGTATTTCTTATTTAATATTATAAAATTTTCACGATCCATTATCCATTAATGGGGATCTTCCTTATTTTAGGTTTTGTTTGGATATTGGATATTGTTAAGGTTGGAGATGATCCAAGGGATTTTCTATCCATGAATATTTTATTCCTTTTTTTTTATCAATTACCCCTTATTGATTTATGAACTTTTAATAGATTTATTTTATCTATGGTGAGTAATAATATATGGTTTGAAATATTTAGTTTTATGTGATTTTGTTTTAAATTTTCTCCTATGAATTAATACAGTGTTTTAGCTTTATTAATATCTTGTATGAATTATTTCCTAATCAATTTCAATTACTTTAAACAAATAGTTTTTTAACTATAACAAAATGGTTTATAAAAGAATATTCTTCCTAAAAACCCAACGTATTATAATATAGATTGTTTGAGGTGTAATACAGGTAAAGATAAGCTATTTTTATTCATTGATGGTAGACTATAACCATTAAAATGGATCTATGAAGGTGGAAGTTATTTATTAAATTTAGTTGGATTTGGGAATTTTTAGGGAGGAATGGAGGATTCATTTGGATTATCCATTTTATGGTTTTTCATTTTTCAAATTATCAACTATTATTTTGGGATTTTATATAATTATTTTAGTTTTTGGGTTTTTGGTTAAATAATGTTTTATGTTTTAAAAATGTTGGATTCTTTATTTCATACATCATGTATTATCTAAGATTGTTTTTTCTATTACACATTGCTTTAATTATCTAGGTGTTGGGTATATCTTATATATGAATACTACATGTCAATATTTCGATAGAAACTAGATATGAGGAGTGTGAATTATTTGATGTAAAACCATCTCACAATTTTATTTATTTATACCTCAAGATTTATTTCTAAAATTTGGTGATTAAGGGAATGAACTTAAGTCCATGTAACATTTTTTCTTGACTTGGGTGAGGATAAGGGGAGGTAGGTCAGGTAAGGTTGTTATAAAATGATTTTAGATTGGTTTTTATGGGTGGTAAGTTTTGTGATAGGTGTATTTTAGACTCATGGATTAATAAAAAGACACAAATAACCTATTTATAGTAAAACATTATTTATCAAGATGTATGGGCAGAGAAAGAGGTTTATGAACCCCCTTGTAGGTTTTCCTTATAGACATTGTGGTTGTTTAACATGGGATAAAGAAAAAAATGGTCTTCATACATTATGTAGGGATTCATGAATATGAAATTCATCATGGTTTCCTGATTTTTAGAAAATATTCGTTTTGAATGCTAACAAATTTTAAAATGAATTGTTTGTAAATGATAGTTTTTCAAATTTACTTTTAAAATGGATTTTTTATGAAAATATTGAATTCATTGAATATAAATTCTATTTGACATGGGTAACTTGTAGTGGTAATGAACCTTTGGGGGTGTATTTCTATAATGTTGTGATAAGTAGTTGAGGTGTATTTTTCATTTAAAGTGGGGAAATATTAGTGTGAATTTATGCATCCTACAATTTTTATTTTATAGTATGGATTAGTGGTTTCACTTGGAAATTATAAAATGATTCTAAAAATGATACCTCTTGTAAATTGGCATAATGAATCCATTGGTTTTTTTTGCATAATGGTTCACCTTTGGATCATAAATTCTTAAGTAATTGGGTAGAATTTTTTCAAGCTATTTGGTGGTTAGTTCCACCAAAACAACATTTCTTAGATAAGTTACTAGATTTTCAAAGGAATAATCCTCCAATATTTTTAAGGTATTTTGGATCCAAATCCATAAAAAGTTAATTTTTAAGGATTAATATGATCTTTTACATCTTTTATACCCCAATGAATATGAAAGTAAAATTGGATGTGTACATGTCTGATGGAATCACAAGTGGGTGGTGGAATTTTTTCATGCAATATAAGTTAAATAACAGGTTATCTTGGGAAGGTTTTGAGAAATTTTTTAATCAATCATCATATATTTCAAGTATCAAAGACTAAAACATTATTTTATTTGTAGCATGGGAATAGTATAGTTATTGAGTATGCCACTAAATTCCTACCATTGGACCGATCTTCACTAGAGGTAGTTTCTAGTGACTTTAGGAAATCTCATAGGATCATATTAGGATTATAAACTAACATATGATCATAGTTAGTGATTTTTCTAAGGTGGTAAATAAGGTAATCGTAGCAGAGAATGATATCATGGGAAATCATTCAGGTGGAAACATCTTCACCCACGCTAGTGGGGGCGGTGACTATAGTAACACGTATAAGAGAAGGTACAATGATACTTATTGTGGATATATATCATTATATGGAAGTGATATATTAATGAATTATTCTAAAACTCAGAGATATATATAATTTAGATTCTTTCAATGTGGTTTATTAAACCAATTGAAGTGGAATTATTCGAAATAGGATATAACTTGTTATCCATGTGGTAAACTAGGACACTTGAAGTGGTATTATATAAACCCACCTATTGTATCTATTATGTAGGTTTCAAATAAGAATCATGATCAAAAGACCAGGAAAGTTGGACTCAACAAACAAGTTCATGAAAGTAATAACAATTTATGAGGAATGATTCCAAAAATATTTGGGGATCTTAGCAAGCATCATCTCAACAATGGGATAATCCTAGTCTAAGAAGATTTAAGGTCACTTGTTCATGATTGAAATTGACTTAGTAGATATGGTGGTACTAAATTTTAAAATTATAGGCACATTATTACTTGATTTAACTATTGTTTCCTTATTATTTAATTCACATTTTACTCATTCATTTATTATGTCACATGTAGTGGATTAGTTTAGATTTTAGATAGAAATGATTTCACATTGAAAACTCATCCAGACAACTCTAGAAAAACTTGATAGTTATATATTAAGATACACTTCATGCATAATTATGATAGAAAATATGCAATGATTATGAGAATTTTCCATTCTCCACACGTGCATGTTTTATATCATTATAGGAATTGACTAGTTGATTGTATACGACACTCACATTGACTGATATAGTTGAAAAGAAATGTTTTTTAATATATAGGGTGAGAAAAATACTTTCAATGGTGAATGATATATGAATGTTGGTAGATAAAGACCTATTATAATGGGTGTTAGGACCAAATATTTCAATTTAGCAGTGGTGGTGTCTGGGGTAATGAAAGTTCTTTAGTATGATGGATTTACTATTACAGTTAGCCATTGTATAGATATTTTTCTATATGTTTTTATACTATATTGGAACCCTAAAACTAGAACCCTTCCTTTATAACCTAAAATGTGGAATAATGTCCTGAATCTATAAAATCAATGAAACCCTATGTTAGTGTATTTAGAAAGAGGAATCATGATCCAAAGTCTCACATTGAATCATCTCAAATATCCCTAATCAAAACCCTATGAAACTAAATGAAAAATAAAAAATGGTAAAAAATAACACTAACATATACAAAAAATATTTAAATGTTTTGGGACTTTCCCTAATCTATAGAGGAACACTACAACTTTTTTATCAATAAGATAAGAAGAAGAGAAATTTCTTCTAATTCATAAGTGACAAAAACTGAAAAAAATTATTAGAGAAAGAGAAGATGAATGATATATCAACCATTGTTATACCATAAACATATAAGTTAACCCAACCATATAATTATAGAAGATAATAATTAGTTCATTCTATTTAATTCAATATGATTTTTCACTCCACCATTTCATCAATCAAGGAAACTTCTAGTAAACTACTACTTTACTGAATACCAAGCCTCTTTCAGTAAAAAATCCTTTCTTATAAAATCCATCATTTTACCTTTCAAACTGCATTATTTCAGGCTATCGTGTTTTTTTGCTTCTATTTTTTCTACATCAACAACCTCCATCCATAGATTCTCCTTCTAGAATTTTAGTTTCAAACATACTTCAAAAAAAATTTCAAGACTAAAAATATCTCAATTAAAGATTTCATTATATATTTCCCTTATCCTCCTAATAACTTTTTATACACCCCTCATTTAACTCGTCTTATATCTGTATTGGAAATGATCCTTCAATCCTTTATTTCATCATCTGAGCTCCACTAAGGAAAAAAACCACACTAGAATTTCCCATAATATTATTTTTATTAACATGTCCACCAGATTACGACTATCAACAAAATTACATAGCTCCAACACTATATCTTGAAAAATATTCCATATGATGTGATAATTCAACTTAATGTGTTTCATTTGTGAGTGAAACACTGAATTTCCTAAAAGATTTATCACATTATGAATGCCCTAGAATAAAGTTCCATTCCCCTACACCCTCTTAGTTCCCCTAATAAACACTTGAACCAAATCAATTCCTTCCATGATTATGTGATTTCCATATAGGCTTCTTATATTATAGATAGCCTAACTACTTATTGTAGTTTATACATCCATATCTTTTTTTCCACTAATGGTAAACAAGTTGCAATTTGTACTTCTCTATGTGTCTGTATTTTCTCAAAATTCCAAATTCACATACCCCGGTAATAGATTGTTCATTACATAACACAATTATAGTTATACCAAACCTATTAAATAACAAATTATCCACTTCATAACATCCCAGTTCCTCTTATTTTATATGAATCTTCTAAAAACATCCATTGGAAATACAATGTTTGACCATATACAAACTATGAAATACATAAATTATAAAACAATTAATGAAAATGGAACCTTTTAAATATAATCAGCCTCTTATTTATTTATCGGTTATTTATATAAGGAAAACTTGATATATTCATCCAATAGAGTAGTCATAGTCTTAGATACATACATTCTAAACCTTTAAATGATCTTTTGGATGTATTCAGACTGAGGCAACCTCAATGTTCAGTGATTCTAGTACCTATTGATCCACAACCCCAAAAACCAATTCATAACCCCGATATCCTTTATCTAGTTTTTAACATTTAATCTTTCTGATTTACAATCTATTTCATATTCAGAACCACCAGAATCATATAATACACATTCAAGAGAAAAAATATGAAACATCATCCATAGATACCTCCTGGTAGTAGAAGGAATCTTATTTTCTTTATAATAATGCCTTCATTGCAATAAAGGCATCAAATTTATAATTCTATTGGCTAGGTACTTGCTTTATATTAGAAAAAATTTATTTGAGATTTAAAAAAATATAGATCCTCCTATATTCGATTCAGCCTTTTGATTTATTTATGAAGATATCCTCCTCTGAATAATAATAAAGGAATTTCATCTCCATATATAAATTTTTAAGATGTAGGCCCTAATTTGAAACCATTTTGACCACTTTATGAATTTTATGTGATTAATAATTGGGAAAAAATCTCCATAACTTTATGCTTCAACACTCATCCCCTTTATCATACCTCAAGGATTTTAGTTTTATTTTGGTCTCCTTTTCTACCATGGATCTATATTTAATGAATATTCTAAAAACATTGAATTATGCTTGAGAAATAACACCCATACTTTCTATGTTTCATCATCGATGAGGTAACATAGTATAGTGTAACCCTATGATAGTAAACCTAAGTTCTCCCCTATATATCCATATAATTTAGATATAACTTCTAATTATTAAGTGTATTTTATTCTATTAAAAATAAATCCTTTAGATACTTTCCAAGGATACACATATTTTAGTTTCCTTACTCCACATAATTGAATTTCAGTAATATTTTAATATCCAGGACATCTATCCCTTTCTCACCTATGTGAACCAAATAATCATGCCACACATATATAGATTAGAAACATGATTATCTAAAAATAATTATTCTTTTGGTTATCATGGTAAGATACAATATTCAATTTTTTAAATCTTGTCTACTTTCATGGAACATAGTGTGATCTTCTGCAATCCATTTGAAAAGTTTGCACATAAACCCATGTCATTATGATAACTTACCGAAATTAGGTTCTTCCACAATCTCAGTATTTATTGAAAAATCATTCAGCTTCAAGAAGAATATGATCCTATATTGGACATTAAAATCACCCTTTCCAACAATCTATAGAGCTTCATCACCCATAAGACGAACCTTGATGATTCATCTAGACACATAATTTACCATGAACCCTCTTATAAATATTGAGTAAAATGAATCCCTGAAATCAATGATCCATAACTCCAACATATTGTAAATACTCAAAAATAAAGTTATATCATCCTTATATGTGGTGTTTATAGATTTAATTCTGAAGCATACCTTTAAAAATTAACACTTCATCCCGATAATCCTTATTCTCATGCCCATTTTTCCTGAAATGCTATCATACGAATCTTGGCCTAATCATTTTCCTTGAGATAATTTCTATATTATCATCCCCATTCTTCATAATTTCTCATCTAGCAAAACTTCCTATTCCCCCCACACTAAAGGATATTTTTATAGTTCTTTATACTTCCTTCTATACAACTGCTTCATTCAAAATGAGATCATGAATGTCCCCAAATACCAAGTTAGTCTTATGATTAGAGTTTCTCAACACAATAACCATCACACCTGATGAATACGATAGTAATAAATGAAGTATAAAAACCCAAAATAGACCTCAAAACATCACAACAACTATCCATAATTTATTCTAAATCATTTTAAAATCGTTAACATGATCTATCCGTGAATTTATTTCTTATATATTCAAGGTGAAGAGTTTCTGCATCAAAAACACTTTGTTTATTATGGTTTTATTTTCATACATGTTCGACTATATATATATATATATATATATATATAATTTTAATATATTTTTTGACATTCTAATATTGAAATACATATTCCATGCAAAAATCATCCAAATAATAATGAGTTATTTTGGGTTGATCTTTTCTCATTTCTCATTTTTTATCACTTTCAATTTGACTCTCAAAAAAGGAAGATTGAGATCTATATGAAATAGATAGTCTTCAATTTATATCTTCTAAAATATAATATATGACATATCAAACTTTTCAATATTTACTTTTCCTTCTTCTAATGATATCATTTGAATAATAATCCCACTAAAAAAACATAATAAAAGATATAAATGAATTTTCTAATCACTTACTAAGCTTTGAACTAGACACTAAATTGAATACCAATCCTCTTATTGATAAAAAATATAAAAAAACAAGCCCTGGTATGATTTATTATTCCATAATCCTAAATCTAGAACCCTTCCTCTAAAATCTAAAATATAGAATAAGGTTTGAAATCGTTAAAATTAGTGAAACTTGATGCCAGTGTATCTAGAGAGAGGAACTAACTCTAATGTCTCTCACTGAATCATCTCATCTATCTCTAAAAATACCCTTCATAAATAAAGAAAATGGAATATAAATAAGAAAAAATCCCTCAAAAAATGAAAAAAATTATTTATGTGGTTCAATACATTCCTTTCTCGATGGGAGTTACAATATAAAATTTCTATTAAGAATAAAATAATAAGAAAAATCTATTCTGAGTTATAAGTGCCCAAAACCAAAAAAATACTTAGATAAATAGAAGGTGAATACCATATGAATTGATTTCGTACCATAACCATCTATTTTTAACCACCCATTTATTTTTAATGAAGTTAATATGGTGCTTTTTGTTCCACCACCATCTGATCTCTATGATCCACTGATATAACAATCAAGTAAACCTTAGTAACCCAATACTTCACTAAATTCCTTGGGTCTTTCAGCATATATCCTTACTTCTATAATGAATCATAAAACATTTTGGAATCCATCATTCTAAACCATAAGGTTCTAATAATTTTTATCTATCTATATCCACAACCACTTTATGAAGCTCTCATTTTAGAATGTTATTTTGAAATAGACTTCACGATAGATTCCAATCCTAACATTTTCAAGACTACCATTGGAAAATGTGGTAGAGTTCTAAATTAATTTGTTTCTAAGGATGAGTTATATATCAGTACCTTCATATTATATATCATAAGGTGAAATGTGATATATGAAAGTTAAGTTAAATGATTTGAAAAAAAAGGATTTGTCAAACCAAGACCTCACATTGGGCTGCTGTATCTTTCCATGAAGAAAGAATATGACACATTGCCATTATGTGTATATTATAGAAATATGGATCATTTAATAATAAATAAAAAATATCTTATTCCTAGAATTAATTACTTTTTCAATCAATTAAAGAGAACTATATGGTTTTCCAAAATAAAATTAAGGTCAGGAAACCATGAACATTGAGTAAATAAAGTGGATACACCAAAAAAAAGATTTTAGGAGTAGGTAAAACCACTAAATGTATTTGGTTGTTCCATTTAGTCTTATAAAAACTATAGATGATTTTATATCATTGATAAATCATGTATTTAAATGATATTTAGAATTTTTTCCATGGTATTTATTGATGATATATAGGTGTATTTGTGATCATGGGATGACCTCAATTTACATTTTGAGATAGTGTTGTGCACTCTGAGGGAGCATCAACTCTATGAAAAATTATCTTAAAATAAATTTTGGATTCATATTGTTAAATTTATTAGGTTGATACTTTTATTGAAAGGAATGTCAGTGGACACATAAAATATTGAATTAATTGTGTCACAGACAGTACATAAAAATGTGTTTGAGGTATATAGTTTTTTGGGATTAGCTGGCTATTCTCAACACTTTGTTTGAGTTTTCTCATGTTTTATTTTACAAAAATGACATTGATTAGAAATTATATACTGTTATAGTGTACTCCAAAATTATATATATATACATATATATTAAGGAGTTGGATAAGAGAATAACACCAACACCAATTCTTATTTTTCCTAATTTGGGTGATAAAAAAGTTTATTAATGTAGATCCTCAAGAACCAAGATTAGATGTGTCCTAATGCCGAGTGATCATGTGGTTTTTTATGGATCATGTTAGTTGAGGTTACATAAAGGGAACTATTGGGTTCATAACTAAATTATGTAAATCTCATTAATGTTATCCACTGAAACTTACTAGATATAAACAAAGAACCATAATGAGACTGTATACTTAATGCATCATAATATAGGAGAAAATCACACCTAATTCACCACACTAAAACACACACCTTCAAAACAAACACAAAAACTATTTTTAAAAGATAACTATTTAAAGAATAAAATCAAAGGAATAACTCAAGTTTTACATAGTTTGGACATGATTCCTAATCCACAGGGGGGATTTTCATTGTTTTTTTTTTCAAAGAATAGAAAGGAGTCTATAATCTCCTTAATTAAAATTGATTTCACCCTACTAAAATAGAAGATTCCAACAAGTTTAAAATTTAAATATTCATAGGGATAAGTACAAACAACCCCTATCTCCACCTATATGTCTTCATTCGGTCAAATAATTCCACTGCCTCAACTCTATATTCCGGTACAAAAGTCCCACTTTTAAAAAATACATGATTGGACTCTTATATATCACTCTAATTACTCTTATATAATCTATTTTCAAAAATAAACAAGGGGAAAATCCATTTTAATGACTCCCAAATACCCAAGAGTTAATTTCATGAAAGTCCTTAACATTTCCACACTTCCTCCAACATACTAAATAGAGGAATATTCTAATTTACATCTTTCATCTAACATATTATACTTTTCATAACTTATAAAATTATGAACTTCCTCTCAACTAATCGACAATATCCATCCATCATCCAAATTTATACTTCCATAACTCCTCTATTTGAAAGATAAACTTCCTTTTCCATAAAATGGTTTTCACAGCCATGCCTAATAATATCCCACTTGATAATCATTTTTAGGCTTCATCACTAAGTATTAAATCAAAATTTATAAACCCCATTATATTCCTAAAACATTCATTCCAATCCATATGGTTCCCCCACCATGATTCCAGTTATCCCTACCTGACTCAAGCGCAACACCACGTAATCACATATCGAACTAAAACCTTCATCAATATATCTTCCAGATTATGAGATCCCTTATCTTTTATATATCTAACACATTTTCCACTAAAAACTTATAGATTAAGTAATACTTCATCTAAATGTGCTTTATCCTAGTATGAAACATTGGATTGGGAGCTAAGTGGATCTAACTTTATGAGTCACAAAATAGATTTCCAACTATTTTCCTTATCATGATATCTTATAATACTCCCTTAATCCCAATAGTATCCTACCTAGCTTCCATTAATGAAACATTCCCCACTTTCATTATCAAAAGAGAAACTACTAGTTGAAGCTTCTAAATCCAACTCATAGTCATCCCTCCAAATATGAACACATAATCTATTTTTAGCCTTTCAAGTATCTAAATCTACCCCAATGATAAAGTTAGTAAACCCCTAAAATGAATTGTATTTTCAGAATAAATGTGATAATATTTTAAAACACTTTAAGTACCAGATCATCTAATTTACTGCCTCCTGGTGCTCTCTTATGGGATTCACCATGTACTTGCTAATTAATCCCATTTATTATGCATTGTATGGTTGAGTGAAAAACATGGAATTAATAATGATTCTAAATATAGATGCATATGTAATATTCACCATGTGATCACACCCAACTTTTATTCATGGATCCTTCTCATTTCTCAATTTGAAATTTTCAGCTAGGGGTATATTTTTCAACTTTTCCTTGCTCATCTCGAAGCACTCTACCACTATCCGAATGTAGTCAGACTAATCTATGTAAAAAGTACCAAAACATAAGTACCTTAAAATAATCATCCCTAAAATATATTTATTCATAATGAGATACTTCATCTTGAAATATCCAAACAATTCATCTTTTAAATCATCAACCCATTCCTTTACTAGACCAGAAATAAACATGTCACCAATATAGAGAAGTAGGATGATAAAAATACCATAAATTAACATATAATAATAAAAATGATCATTATTTGTTTGTATTAACTTAAATTACACTATAAAGGCATTAAATTTTTTATTCCACCACCAGGTTTGCTGGTTCAAAACATAAAGTCTTCACTTTTTCTTGAACACATGTTTTGAGTTCTTTTGATCCAAAAAACCTACCAAATACTCCTTGTAGACTTCTTTATCTATGTTTCCATAAAGAAAATTAGTCCTCATGTCTAATTATTCTAGATATATTATCTCCATGGAAACCAAACTGAGAAATATTCATATAGTCATGTGTTTAACCATTGGAGAAAAGATCTTATAAAAATATATTCCTTTTTTTGTTGAAAACCCTTTATGACTAGCCTTTCCTTGTACCTATGTACACTATACGATTCCTCCTTCAACCGATAAACCCATTTATTCTGAAGAACTTTCCTCCATATAGTACTCTATTTTATCCCCCATGTTATGGATTAAAATAACGAATCAATATCATCCCTCATTACTAACTACCACTATTTTAATTATTTTAGATTTTATACCTATTTTGGAATCTCAGACTCTCCACCATACTTGAGAATTAAGGAGTGAAAATCACTTATATATCTTCACACTTGGATAGTTACCTATGTATACCTCCATAGTTGACCCAATGGATTAACTCCCTCCAAAACCACTAATTACATAACTAAAACTTTTATAGATCTAATCTGAGCTTCTATAGTTATTGAAATATCTAAAAATTCAATCCTTGGAAACACTATCAAAATGAGACTCTCATACATCATAATATCTAGATAGTTTGGTGGTCTCAGTTCTACCCTGAATCCTGAATTATACAGAATATATGTAACTTATGGATTCCCATTTAGCTGAACTTCATCTTTTAATGATATTTTTATTTCATTAGTAACACACATTGAGTTTTGATCTATTCACAAGATATCTTCATTCATTATAAAATTTTGGCTTTGGAAAAACTTCAAGAGAGTTATTATCCCAAAGTCAAAATTTAAATTCTTCATCTATATATCCTACACATGAACACTGTTAGGGCTTAAACTCAATCTTTTTCCTCTATATAGTATCAATTTGGACATGGAAGAGTGATATAAAAACGTTTATATGGGTAAAATAATCCTTTATTTTAGACTGATAGCCCTCTAGAAGTTATTACCTTGATGGAGAAGAGGGACTCTTGTTTACAAAGTTGGATGCACAATTCATCACTTCATCCTAAAAATCCTTGGGTAATCCCATGTGAATTATCATGCTACTTGCATTCTCTAATAATGTATGATTCATAATCTCTAATAATTCATTTTTTAGAGTTACTTGTATGTTCTTATCAAATTGTATACCCTTTTCCAACATAAACACCTGAATTCCATATTTTCATACTCCTCACCATTATCAAAGCCTAAAAAGTTAAGTTTATTCCTAGACTCTTTTTCCACCATGTATCTGTATTAGTTGAAGGTTTTGAATACCTCATACTTTTTCATGATAAATAACACCCACACTTTCTATGTCACATCATTGATTAATGTATCATAATACATTGACCCTTCATGAGAACGAATTAGAGATGGACCCCATATATATGTATGAACCAACTCCATCTTCTGGTTATTTTTAATCTCACCTTCCATTTAGAAGGATTCCTTACATTTCTTACCAAGGACATAAAATTCACATGTTCCATACTACATGATCTAGATATTTATAATTCCATTAGTGGCGAGGACCTTCACTCCTTTCCCACTCAAGTGATTGAGATGATCCTGCCATAACTTTTTTTAAGTTAACTATTTAGTATGCATTAAACCTTTGTGAACTCATATAAGGAAAAATTTACCATCCTTCACTCCATTAACATTTAATATGGAAGCACATGAGATATTCCACTCTCTATCAAAAAATATTATATATAAACCCACCTCACATAGTTTTCTAATGGAAATTTATTTTTTCCTTAAACCCAACATGTGTTACATGCCTTTTAACTCTAGTAAACTTACATTACTAGTTCACATGTAAACATCACCCTTACCCACAATCTTTAATGATTCTTAGTTTTCAAGATTCACCTTCCCGAATCTTCCAAAAGTATAGTTCCTCATCTCCCTCATGGAAGTTGAGTAAAATGAATATCTTGAGTCTATGATCCAAGACTCAGGTGAACTAGATGAATTAAATAGTAGACCACTCATATATTCCACTATGAGATTCATAGATCCACTTACAAAATCATATATTATGGAACTGATTCATTGGTCATGGAAATATTTCTTCAAATAGACTTTATAATACCCCATACCTAAACACCTATATCGGAGGATAAAAATATTCTCTTTGCATATTTGATTTGATGTCAATGATGAAAACCCATACATAATCAACCCATAATTATGAGTTTAATAATAAGGGTAAAATTTATTACATTTAAATGATATTTTAGGTTTACATTTTATTAGAATTAGGAAAACCATTACAAAAAAAGTGGAAACTTTAACATAGTGTACATTGTTTTCCAAAAAATAGGTATTTATGTTTACACCTCTATTTCATTCAAGACACTATAGCTTCATTTAAAACGAGTCATTATATCAGAAAGATTAAACTTGATATATATCCTACACATACTTAGATCCTATGAAAAACATTTGAAAATATGGGACGATAAAAACAAATCTTTGCAAGGGATGTAAAAATAAATGAAACTTATTAGAAAAGTGAAAAATATAAAACCCATAAAAATGTTTACCTTTTTCACAATAAAACATTGAAAAAATAAATAAAAAAATCCATATGATAAAATAAATATATTATCAAATAAATCCTTTGATATCCATTCGAAATTATAGAAAAATCATGAATTCATCATGAATAACATGAGAACTCATGAAAAAATTTATTTGAAAAACAAACCTTTCACCTTTAAAAGTTCATAAATTTTACTTACCTCATGAAATAAGAATATTTCTAAATTTTTTAGCATTTATAAAATAGGTATATTGTAGCATCATATTCATAATTTTTTTTCACTCATGTTTAACTTGTATCATAATAATTGGCACCTAGTAAATTCCATTGGAGTAACCTACCCGGTCATCTCCCTTATTTTCACCTTCAAAGACTAAATAATTACTAAATGTATTGGAGAGATATATCAGGTTCGACCATAATAATATATAATTATCAAGGACCATATCATGAATAAAATATTTCCAACCTATCACTTTTCATCTTAAATATATTGAAAAACTAATTTGAAACAATAATAAAAAGCACTTTTCATTTTCAAATAAATATAATGATAAATAACCTTTAATTTTCTAAAACTATTAAAAAAATCACAGTGGAATAAAAATATAATAATCTTTTAAAAAACATGAAAAATTGTACATTAATATTGACAATGAAGAAATAATACAATGAAGGTAAAATTCATTTATTCTAAAAACATGATTTTCACATTTCTTATAAAGAAAGTAAAAAAAATATTTAGTGAATGATGAAGATATTTATTTTAAAAAATTAATAAAGGAATTAAAAATTAGTTTAAAATGAATTTTATTAATCCTTGAAGTATAATTAATAACATTCTTAAAACAATTTTAATAACATGAATATATAAGAAAAATATTTGATATGAAATACTTTAAAATAATGTTTTAAAGAAAAACCCCTTATGAATTTAATCAGTTCTAAATCAAAAGAAAATTATAACAGAGGAACTAAAATAGATTTTTAAACCTCATGAATTTTGGTAAATTAATGATAAAAGGAATATGATAGTTTATACACCACATAAAATAAAAAATGAGGTGAAAATAACATATTTTTAAAAGAATGGAAATTTAGTTGAGAAATCTCTTACCTTAAGTCTTATCTAGCATAATAAATTCTATAAATCATAAATAATAAAAGTTTATTATATAATTAGTTTCTTCAAATCATTTTTCATTATCATCCCCTTATTAGTATTCATTTTATTTTATATTTTTCCATGTTTTATTTAGTTACTAAGTCTGTTAAGTTTATGTCAGACATTTTGTGGTCATTTGGTTTATAGTCTCAAAATAAATTCGATGTTTTGATCATGGTCAAAGGGGTCATGGTTCTATTATCTTTAGAATATCAAAAAAGTTATAATAATCATGTTTATACGTTTAATATAATTTTATTACCATCCTTGTAAGGTGGAAATAAAAAATGAATCACATTGTTTCATGGATACAATAGTCTGTATGTATGCATTAACTACACTTTCATTTTTCTAATGGATGAAATGAAATACAGTAGATAAAGGTTTACCTTTAAATAATTATAATAATATTATAAATATCATATATATTCTTTAAATATATTCTTATTAACAGTTGTTGAGGCCTACATGGTTTAAAAAGTTGAAAAAAGAAGTCATTACCCAAAAGTTGGATCAGTGTGATGAAGAGTGGGGTAGAATTTATATAATCTATGATTTTGGGATAACATATAACATGATTTATGAATTAACTACACCTTTTAAAGAATCATATGCAAATCACTAGTGTAAGTCCTCAATGAAACTTATCCTACATGGTATTTTCCTTTATGGTTGGGTGATGTATTTTTTTGGCCTATCTTATACATGTTTCCTTCTTAAAATCTAGAAAATATAGGGTGGATGCATGGAAAATTTATACCTTAAAAAATATCCTTCACTTTCATGAAATTATCATTTTTATTTTGGGGCATATTTTTATGGATTCTCACATATGAGTTTTGGTTACCAAAAATTTATTAAAGGTAGGGTGGCTAAATGAAACTTTGATCCCTTAAAAAATAAAAATCACTCAAATGGAATTATCATTTTTGGTTAAGAGGAATATTTTTATTGCCTCCTACAAACCATTTTAACTTGCATCATAGAGGAGATTATTTTGATCTCATCATACATCACTCTTTGGAACACCTATTTCCACTAAAAATCCCCTAATGATGTGTTAAATCCGATGTGGCCCCTATGGTTTTCAAACTTCTACATGGCCCTCCCATATGGGTAGAATCCAAGGGGAAATCATGACCTTAGATTCTATTGATAACATGGTCCCATTCGGGAGGATCCCAGAGCGATATACCCAAGCTTAATTAATGATTTCTTCTCCACCTATCAAGCTATATTGAAAATACCTTCCCTTATAGAGTAATAAATTACTATTTATTGGAGAATTATACCTCCATACCCTTCCTAGGTTTAAAAATTAGTAGTAATATGAGATTAGGGAATCCATCATGGAGTAATCATATATCCTTTATTATAGGATTCCATATCCCTCTTGGATGATATATCCCCTCCCTTGTCTATGAGATGATAGAGAGTAGATTCCATCCATGGGATTCCTCTTCAGGTGTTGTTCCATCCAATCCTATTGTGAAATGTTCTTGGTCCTATATAATCACTTTTTTCTCATACCAAACACAACTCCTGTGGGTTTATATATATGAGTTTATTATTCCATTATCATAATTCAATTACATATATGGGAGTCTTCCTTAGGTGTAAGTCCCATCATGAATTTCATTCTTAGGCCTCCTCTTTTAGTGTAAGTCTTAGTAATAATTTCATACTTGGGCCTCCTACTTAGCTGTATGTTCCAAAAAACCATCAATTTAATCATTTACTAGGATGGGTATTTAAGGGAAGAAGAAATTCATAATCCCCATTCAATACTCTATCATTTTCTCCAATTAAATTCAAAAAATATTCTACATCTTATTTATCTCATCGAACATGACTCTCATGGAACTATAGGTTTAGTTTATCTTTCTATTAGCATTGATATGCATCATAATAATCAACTCATAGTTATAACTATAATACTTTAAACTTTCTAGAACATTTACTTATTACACGACATTAGAACACATGGTATGGTCCTTTCACGTGACCATAAACTATGTAGATCGAACAATATGGGACTTGATTGTAGTCAGATGAGATAATATGTAGGATTCTTTCCTTATGTTCAATACCTACATCAATTAAATATATGTATCTCCTCACCAGGTCATATTCCCATTAGTGTTGACACACTTAATCATTTGAAAAAACTTATTTGAGATCTCATTCACCTCCACCAGGATCATATTTATTTTGGATCATCCATTTATCAATCCATATTTCTGATACAATTATACCCTCACTCAGAGGGATATATTCTCTCTAGGTCTTATCATATTATTCTCATTGAGCCATATTACTAGTGAGAACCATCTTCACAGGTCCATATCCATTATGAGACCTATGCAATATTATTGGGTCATTTTCAACATGAGTTAAATCAAAAAGTGCCACTCATGCATAAGTATCACAGTAACCATTACTAAGAATCTTTCCCTTGTATGTCCCTAGTTCATGATATTAAACTATATATATTGTTCCTTGTAACATGAATTTAAAAGGTATAAAATTTCCCATAAGTGACCCGGAATTATATGGGTTCTAATTCCTTTTACAAAGATACATTGGAATCTTATTTAACAGCCTTGATCCCAATAACCTAAACACCCACCACTTATGTGACAACCTATATTTTCATAAAGGCAAGGATTGTTTATTTTTTGGCTTGAATTATTTTTCTTCCCATGTTAAACATGATCTAAAACTTAAGGAAGGTTTCATGAGCATATGGGGCTTGTTCGGGAAAAAAAGCTTAAAAAATTTGACAAATAGAGTTGGACACATGTTCTGCACATGGTTAGTGCTAACTGTGTGGGGATCTCGTTACATAGGGGAGGATGCATGGTTTGTCTACAACCATGAATGTTAGGATACATGACCATGTGAGATTGCAGATATAGTAACAGTGTCTTTTTGCATGGCTTGCACACAGTTAGGAAAATCGTGCTCCTAGCCCGTGTGAGGGGGGTCATGGGCAGTGGAGACAACATGGTTGGTGCATGGTTTGACCAACCATGCATCCAAATTGTGCAACCCAGTTTTTAGGGGTGAAATTACAATTTCTCCCCTGAAATGTTTTTTTACCTATTTTCCTTCTTCCTCCCTTCAGTTCCAGTATAAATCAGCCAAATCATTCTCCCATGAACACTCAATTCTCCTTACCTTGGGATTTTGATAACTCTTACATTTGATCTATTTTTCAAATCCTGTTGGTCTTTTTAGATTCATATAAGTAATATTTTCAATAATTAGGCTCGTTCCTTCAATCTTATTTCTATAAAAGATGTTATTTTGGTGTGAGATCATTTTCCTTATTTTCAGGGAATTCTATATTTTGTAAATTTCTTTCATTTTTTTTCAAATCAAAGGTTGAGAATGGATGAGTAGTCATCTACAGACCTAAGGTTTATGGTCTAGTAATTTTCCCTCAACGTTTATGTGTTTTCATAGCATTTTTCGATGTGCCACATGACAAATATTTCCATTCAAATCCTTAAAATGCATTCTTCCATATTTAATTAATTTAACCATGCACAAATACACTAGAATACCCATGTTGAATTACTATAGGATTCTAACCTTAATGATTTCCACCCCTTTGGGTGTTCTAAATTTAATACATTATTTTGTATAATTATTTAAATGACCAAAAACCATCTAAGTGTTTTACTTGACTTAGAAATGGATTTTCTTTGGCTTATAATTAAAGTTATTTTATTAATTAAAGAACAATGGGTGGAAAGTCCATGCAAAGTATTGCATGCTTACCTTTATATGGATTAAATGATTATAACACCCAAGGTTAGTAGGGTTGAATGTTTATAAATGTATTAAAGGTAATACCTCATGTTTATTATTATCATTATGAGTATGTAATTAGTGTTGGATGTTGAATAATGGTTAAGTGTTTTGTTGAGCACGGTGTTTCACACTCCCTTACGTTGGGTGATGGGAATGATTTCTCACACTGTTATACATTTATCTAGAAAATGGGAAGGACACTCCACATTAATTTTCCTATGGTGTTGGGAATTAATACTCACCCCACCATCTCAAGTGATGTGAAAGATGTCTCTCATTCATATGAGATTCATGGATTATAATCTTATTGGATCCATAGGCTCATTAGACTTGTTATGGATGCATGAGTTATTCCCATAGTACAACTAGTACCTAGTATCTATGTATATGGCTCTATACGTCCTCACATAGAGTGTGCATATACATGTATACAGTATATATATATATATGGTTAATGATCAGACTCATTCTATCCTATGCCGAAGTAGGCAAAGCTATCCCGGTGTCTTATATGAAATTAATATGGATGGTATTTATTTTCCCACATTACTTATTATTCATTATACTTGTACACTACTATTCTATGTACAATATATGAAGTATTCTTGAAACCATTTGTAGTATCCTACTATGTTTTTCTCACACCCTACTCGGGCGGCCTTTGGTACCTGAGTAGACTACATGTTTTTAGGTATATACAAGGGAATTCTTCATATCACATATGCTTGATCTATTTATCTTATAGCTTGGAGCATGGGATAAGAGCACCGAGTGTATTCTTGTAACTATAGTGGAATAGTCTATTGTAAATTTTTGTATTTTTTGTATAACACAATTTATATGGATGCACTCTGTTTCCCATGGTTCCCCTTTTTTTGTATCTCGTCATGACATGAAATCATTGTATATGACTTATTCTTTTTATTTTGGTATTTATTTATTTTTCTTTGTTTCTTATTCTTTCACAATTTAATATTATATTATTTTTTCTCTATAGTATATTGTATTATGATTATTCTAATTTTATTTGTTTATTATATCTAATGTACCACTATGATATGAGGGTATAGTATCTCCACTGTAGCACCTTAGACCCTCGCTTCTAGTTGGTAGCCTCTGGCGTATGGGGAGGCATGCTTGAGGCCATGTGAACCATGAGATCAGGGAACTATTTTAGTGGATCCCAGGATGGGACGTTACAACGTGGTATCAAAGGTGTTTCTTTTATCCTTTCTCTTACTTTTTTTGAGTATTAGATAGGAGACTAGAAAGGTAATGGAATTTGGTAATGATACTGTTCCTATTATTAGCTAAAGAACATATAGGGGAAACAGAAATTTATTAGGATGAGTTATTGATATTATTTAATTATTCCTATTATAGTTGATACGACTTCACCATTGGGAAACACACAAGTTTTGTGACTTTATTCATATTGATATTATTTTACTTGTTATATATTACCTTTCATTTTCCTATTCAGGAAAGGAATTAACATCTCATGCATCATCATAGGCACATTAGGAATAATATGGAATGTATTTTTCCATGCCATGTCTACTTTCTTCATGTATTTTCCTACAATATATTATTAGTTCCTTGATTCTTATATACTGAAATGTACTAACATTTCTTTTAAGGATAATATAATTGTATAAATTAAAGTTCCTACATCAATCAAAATGGTTTTTATGCATGGATTGGTAATGAAAATTTAATTGTCCAATTATACCACGTTGTGGGTTTTGGAACCATTGGTTCCATTGAAGGCAACAATGTTAGTTTATTGGATTACTTTAATACCAAACATGATCTTTAGAGAAACTACTTCTATAAATCATGAAGGTGTTTTATTAAATCAAATCATTCCAAATGACTAGTTACATCTTGATGATGGATATAAATGTATGGTTGTAGCTAAATGACATGATAATTACAATTTATAGGGAGTATAAATTTTATAAATTGGAAATGATGATGCATATAACTGGACCCTGATATATATCTATTTATATAAAAGAGTAAAAAATCAATCCAATTTAAACATTTAATGAAAGTATAATTCTAAATGGGATTCCAATTGAAAATTAAAAGGTGCTTTATTCTATACCTTATAATTGACACTTCATATATTGGAACCCTGATCCTGTGATACATGACCTAAACCCAAACCTGACCTAAGTAATGGGTAGTTGGGGTGTATCTTATAGTTCTTGTGGCTTGTTATGGCTTTCCTTTGTCACCTAGACCGGGATTTTAGATCAGACATAGAGGTGTGACCTTTTCTATAGGAAGGTCATGTACATATCTTGTTATCTTTCTATAATCTCTTCAAATATTGAATTCTATTCTAAGATGTGCATTTGTAATTCTAGAATAATTCCACCACAACAACCTATAGTATATGTTAGGAAGGTTTTGATGACCATACACCAGAGGTGGTAGTTCTTAAGACTCTAGTGATACCTCCTGTAGTGCAACTTATGGAATCACCTGATATTCCTGATATGAGAACTGATTCCCAATTTTGAGAGGGTTTCTTTCACATGGTGCAGTCCATGAAATGTAGTTCTTGACATACCCTGACTACAACAGAGTTAACTCAAGAGTTTTAGTAGAAGCATCCTCCCACCATTTTGGGGGATGGAAGACCACATAATACTGAGTCATGGATTAAGGTCAAGCTTTCTATATTATAGAATCTATAGAATCCTTCAGAAAGGAGGGTCAATATAACTTCCTATAAGATAAGTGGTTCTACCAAGTGATGACAAGATCTCATTATCCATATAGACTGACATTGAGACATGATCTGGAAGGATTTTCAGAATGTCTTCTATGATTACTTATTTCCATAAACATTGAGGGATGATAGATCTAGAGAGTTTATGAACCTAAAAAGGGATCCATGTCTATCATGGAGCGTTATACTATTTTTATAGAGCTTTAGAATTTCTAAAATACCTTATCTAGTGATGATATTATGGATTTCAGACGATTCTAGGATGGGATGGTGTAAACCATTTGGTCACAAGCTAACTTATTCCGATTCCAATGGTGGGAACCAGGGCGGTTCATCACCCAGATATTCTAGTGGTTCTTATAGTAGAATAAAGAACTACTGGAAATTTTATCTTTACCAATGGTGTAAAACCATTGGTAAAGGCTGGACAACTACTGGTATAAACTATACCAACGGTTGTCCAAACTGGTGGGTCTTGAGCCGTAGAAATAGACATATCCCAACGTTTCTATGCAAACCATTGGGATATGTCTGAAAAATTCAGTATATACCGATAGTTTTAGTAAACTGTTGGTATAAATGTTTACCAACAATTTTAAACTGTAGGTAATAAAAATAATTCTCTATATACCAACGGTTTACAAAACCATTGGTATAGACTTTTACCAATGGTTTCCCACAAACCGTTGGTAAATATGAAGTAAAATTATCTATTCCAACGGTTTAAAAATAGTTGGCATATACTTATACCAATGGTTTACATAGAACCATTGGTATATGTTCTGATTTTACACATATGCCAACGGTTGTAAACAGTTGGCATATCCTTTTTGTACCTGCAACAAGCCAACTTGCTGGCCTCCCCCTGTGCAGCTGCAACAATTCCACTAGGCCTGAAAAATTCATACACAATAGAATACCTGCATAATACATACTCATACAACAAGTAACAGAATACACCATTAACAAGTATACCTGCATAATACATACATAATTATGTATGAATTCATACAGAATTCATCCAAAAAATAATTCATACATAAATATGAATACCTCCAATTCTATATTTAATTACCCTCTACCCACATACCGAATTAACACATAATTCATAAGGTAATTACAGCAAGTATACACATACAACAAGTATAACCAGGGGTGGGGTGGTGTCCAGGGGGTTGGGTGGATTTACAGGGGGTGGGGGTGTCTAGGGGGGTGGGGGTGTCCAAGGGGTGGGGGTGTCCAAGGGGGTGGGTGTGGCTATCCATGGGGGTGGGGGTGTCCAGGGGGTGGGTGGGGGGGGGGGGGGTGTCCAGGTGGTGTGGTGGTGTTCGAGGGGGGGGGGGGTGGCGTGGGGTGGGGTGGGGTGGGGTGGTGTCCAGGGGGTGGGGTGGGGTGGTGTCCAGGGGGTGGGGGGGTCTAGGGGGTTGGGGGTGTCCAGGGGGGTGGGGGGGGGGGGGGGGGGGGGGGCTGTCCAAGGGGGTTTCTAGGGGGGTGGGGTAGTGTCCAGGGGGTTGGGGGGGATTTCCAGGGGAGGGGGTGTCCAGGGGGTGGGTGGGGGTGTCCAGGGGTGGGGGTGTCTAGGGGGTGGGGTGGGGTCCAGGGGGTGGGGGAAGTCCAAGGGGTTGGGGGCTGTCCAAGGGGGGTGGGGTGATGTATCGGGGGTGCGGGTGGCTGTCCATGGGGGTGGGGGTGTCCTGGGGGGTGTGGGTGTCCAGGTAGTGGGGTGGTGTCTAGGAGGGGTGGGGGGCCGTCCAGGGGGTTGGGGTGTCTAGGGGGGGTGGGGGAGGGGGGCTGTCCAGGTTGGGAAGGGGGCTATCTAGGGGGGGTGGGGGGATTTAATGGTTTTAATGGAATGAATTTCATGTATTTTAATATCAATGGTATTTTTAAAATGGGTTTGGAATATTGTTTATTTCAATAGTATGTGTTTCTTTAGAAAAACATTAATGCTTTTGGTGTGTATTGTAGGAAGGGGGATTTGGTTATTAGGAAATTGATTACATTTTTATTGTGATACAAAAATACTATATGATTTTTGAAATGAAACCTTAAAATAGATTTTTATAAACCATTGGGGAGTTTTATATAGGAAGAATTCTCTATTATGTGATTTTGAAATGGTTTTATGAAGAATTGTTTATGATGTATCTTTATGGGATTTGTGATTTTGTGTCCCTTGTTTTAGAACATCAGATTATTGCACTAAAGTTTTTGTTTTTGATAATTCTTTATAATTTTACCACTATAAATGATTAAAAAATTCCATATGGGGATATCTTAGGTAGTCATTCTTGTGATCCAGCTATTGTCTTCCTAGTCTTGGCCTCTACTAAAACTCTTGTGGAAGTGGAATAGCCATGTTCTTCTGGGATCATTTATTATGCATGGGAGTTTCTAAAACACCATCCACAATATTTATTGGTGATCAAGGATACCAAGAGGAAATGAAGTGGGTATCTATGATTAATGGGATCTTATAGTTGTTAGAAAACCTATAATCCACGGGGGTGGGGGGGATATTCACGCGGGTGGCAGGGCTGTCCAGGGGGGTGGGCGGGGCTATCCACGAGGGTGGGGGGGGGGCTGTCCAGGGGGTAGGGGTGTCCAGGGGGTGGGCGGGGCTATCTAGGGGTGTACGAGGTGTCTAGGGGGGTGGTGGGGTTGTCCATGGGGGTGGTAGGGATGTCCAGGTGGTAGGGGGTGTCCGAGGGGGGGGGGGTGTCCACGGGGGGAGGGGGTGTCCAGGGGGTGGGAGGGCTATCCATGGGGGTGGGAGGGTTGTCCATAGGGTAAGGAGGGTGTCCAGGGGGTATGAGAAGTCCAGTGGGGTGGGTGGGCTGTCCATGAGGGTTGCGGGGCTGTCCAGGGGGGTACAGGGTGTCCAAGGGGGTGGGAAGGACGTCTATGGGGGTGGGTGGGCTGTCCAGGGGGGTAGGGGTTTTCCAGGGGGGGGGGGCTGTCTACGGGGGTGGAAGGGCTGTACAGTGAGGTAGGGGTGTCCAGGGGGGTGGGTGGGGTTGTCCACGAGGGTGAGGGGCTGTCCAGGGGGGTGGGCAGGGTAGTCCAAGGGGGTACAGGAGGGTGGGTGGGCTATCCATGAGGGTTTTGGGGCTGTCCAGGGGGTATGAGGTGTCTAAGGTGGTGGCGGGCTATCCATAGGGGTGGGTGGGATATCCACGGGGCTGGCAGGGTTGTCTAGGGCTGGTGGGGCTATCCATGGGGGTGGGTGAGGCTGTCTAGGGGGGTACAGGGTGTCCACGGGGGGAGGGGCTATCCACGGGGGTGGGAGGGCTGTCCAGGGGGGTGGCGGGGATGTACAGGGGGTGGGCAGGGCTGTCCACGGGGGTAGGTGGAGGGGGGGGGGTGTTCAATAGGGCATGGGGTGTCTAGGGGATGGGCGGGGCTTTCCAGGGGCTACGAGGTGTCCATGGGGGTGGGCGGGTTGTGCATAAGGGTGAAAGGGCTGTCCAGGGGGTAGGGGGTGTCCAGGGGTGGTGTGAAGGCTATCCACATGAGGGTAGGGGTGTCTAGGGGGTGGTCGGGCTATCCACGAGGGTGGGGGGCTGTCCACGGGGGGAGGGGGTGTCCAGGGGGTGGGCAGGCTGTCCATAGGGGTGGCAGGGCTGTCGAATGGGGTAGGAGGTGTTAAGGGGGTGGGCGGGCTATCTATGGGGGTGGGAGGGTTGTCCACGAGGGTGGGGGGGGGGGGATATCCATGGGGCACGGGGTGTCCAATGGGTTGGGTGGGCTGTCTATAAGGGTTTCAGGGCAATCCAGGGGGTACGTGGTGTCCAAGGGGGTGGGCGAGCTGTCCACGAGGGTGGGTGGGATATCTAGGTGGGTAGGGGTTGTCCAGGGGGAGGGGGGGCTCTCTACGGGGGTGGCGGGGCGGTCCAAGGGGGTAGGGGTGTCCAAGGGGTGGGCAGGGCTGTCCACAGGGGTGTGTGTGGGGGGGGGGGGCTGTCCAGGGGGTCCAAGGTGTCAATGGGGGTGGGTGGGGTAGTCCAGGGGTACAGGGGGGGATGTCCATGGGGGTGGGCTATCCATGAGGGTGTTGGGGCTGTCCAGGGGGTACGGGGTGTCCAAGGGGGTGGGCGGGCTGTCCATGGGGGTGGCCGGGCTGTCCACGGGGGTGGGTGGGCTATCCACGAGGGTGGGGGGACTGTCCAGGGGTGGCGGGGCTATCCAGGGGGGTGGGTGGGTCAGTCTAGGGGGGTATGGGGTATCCACAGGGGGAGGGGATATCCACGGGTGTGGGCGAGCTGTCCAGGGGGATGGGAAGGGCTCTCTATGGGGATGGGTGGGGCTATCCAGGGGGTGGGTGAGGCTGTCCAGGGGGTACGGGGTGTCCAGGGGCATGGGCGTGGCTGTCCAGGGGTGTACGGGGTGTCCAGGGGGTGGGCGGTTTGTCCATGGGGGCTGAGGGCTGTCCACGGGGGTGGGCGGGCTGTACACAGGGGTGTGGAGGCTGTCCACAGGGGGAGGGGTTGTCCATGTTGGTGGGGGGATGTCCACAGGAAGAGGTGCTTTCCAGGGGGTGGGTGGGCTGTCCACGAGGGAGGGGGGATGTCCACGAGGGGAGGGGCTGTCCATGGGGGTGGGCGGGCTGTCCACGGGGGCGGCGGGGCTGTCTAGGTGTAGCACCCTGAGATTTTATGAAAAATATTCTTTTTAATTTCATTGATGTCTTCTGTTGTACGCTACACCAAGATTATCTTGCGCAATTCTAAACATCGTTTTAGTTTTCAGTATACGCAACACTGACTTGGCTTGCATTACACGCAATCCCGACCTTCCTCGATAGTGTGTGTTGTACGCAATACCGAGTTTCACTAAACAATGATATATGGTTATAATATTATTATGAACTAGCCGTTATAAATATTATTAACTAAATATTGAATTTTATAACATTATCATTCATCGTACAAATTTTTTAGAACATGGTATAAGAATAAAATAAATTTTTTGGGTAAAATAAGTATTTTTAAAAAAATGCAGTTTTGCCGCCTTTTGATGGCGCACCCACTTTAAATCTAGTTTTTGACATGTTTATAAGTTTAATTTGACAAAATAAAATTCTTATTTGGAATCAGGAAAAAAAAATTTACTTTGGATAAATTTTTCATATTATTCTGATAACTTTCATATTTTAATGAATAGTAAAAACACGCTATATTTTAATTAAAAACAACTTTTTTCATCGTAATAATTTATGTGGTTAAGTTTTAATATTGAATGGTTTTAAAGTATAAATACAATATATTTTTACCATTTAATATAATTTATGCCATTATCATTGATTTTACCTTGAATTCGTAGGTTAAATCAATTCAATCTTTTGCAATATTTTAAACAAAGACCCGTTTTCTTTCGACAACAGGATTAATTTTAATTTAATTTCTGAAACTTTTGTGTATTGAATTTGGAAAAATGGATTCCATATTTGGAATTATTGGGTCCAAATTATGTTAATAGTCTACTTTTTATTTTTGGGCATTATGAATAGTAACTACGGTAAATTTTATTTACCATAGTTAAAGGCAAATCAGGTAATTAAGGGTAAATATAAGATTATAAAATTACCCAAACACCTGCCAAATTCCTATTGGATGACTAAAAGTCGAACCATAACACCTAAGGGTCTGATTAGAATAATTTAATGGACTTTTGTCCATGAAAATAATTTAATTATTATTAAAACCAAAGAAAGTGACAACATGTCACTTTCTTAAATCTTATAAGTATAATAATTTTAATTTAGTGATAAACTTCGTGAAACATCGAACATGAATAGTATCCAGAAAGATAATAAAATTATCTACATCATATGAATTTATTTATAATTTTTAGGGATTAATTAATTATCATTAAAGGTGACATAATAGTGATGTTGAAATTATTTTATTAAGAGAAATATCAAATAAATGGTTTTAAAGATATTAAACTAAATATTATATGAACTATTTAATGTGATCCACTAATTTTATAGATAAATATGACATGTTATGAATCTATTAAATCTTTTATTTCGAACATATATTCTGTATATTTTTTATTTAAATTCAAATAAAAGAATAGTGTCAAAATTGACACTATTGTTATTTTATAAAAATAACATATTATAAAATTGTTTAAAAATCACAAAAATATTTAAAAATTATAAATTTCAATTTATATGGTCTAAAACTTTATAAATTATCTAATTATGGGAAATTAACTACAAATAAATAATTATTTATAATAATTTATAATTTATAATGTTATTACCACAAATAAAATAAAATTGATTAAATAAGGATAAATGAAGTTGATAATGTTTAAAATAAATTCCTAACATGTCTAAATTTTATTGGTTGATGATATTAAAACTCTATCTCATCAAATATTTGTATTTGAGTCATTTTGGAGGTTTTTAAGTGGGGTTGGGATTTAATATAAACTAATATTTCTTATATTTCCAAAGGTGCCCCTCTCCTCCCTTATAAATGGGCACCTCCTCCCTCTCCCCCTCACACCAATTTTAGCCTTCAATCTCAGACAAAATCTGCCCATTTCACTTCCACACTTCCTTAGAAACATCCTAGAGGTCCTGTTCTTATTCAAAGACCAATTTTAGTGCCCTAAGAGGAGGTCTCAAAGAGGCGCTTCAACGAAGAGGTAATGTCCGTTACCGATTCTTTCAACTTTATTTCTTCTTCTACTTCTTCTTATTTAGTTGTCTCATTATGAAGTAATAACATAAGTATCACTCATATACTGATATGTTATTATAGGTATGAAATAACCCTATTTCACAATCTATCCATCCTACAGAAAACGAAATCACCGCGCATGCGTACGTAAGGAATACCGTCTCCACACCATCGTGTAATCTATTTTCCACCACCACCTTACTTGGATGGGTATAATGGTGTAAATAATGACTATGTATGATTATTTTAAAGTGATATTTATTCTGAAATAGTATACATACACTCCAATACAATTCCACGATCATGGTAATGATATCATCGTTCGTGCGTACGTACGGACTACCGTCTCCACGAATGCGATGAGATTCATTTTCCATGATGAACCATTCAAGAAAGATTATAAAGTATATATAATGAATCATAATGAAATATATGACATAATAATTCTAATGGATTTATGTATATATATATATGTATTTCATCTATTTAATTTCATTCAATTCAATAAGGAAAGGAAAACAACGTTCATGCGTACGTACGACCTACCGTCTCCATGAACGGTGTATTTAATTCCTTTTATCAATATATAATATATATGTATATGATGAATATATATTATATATAAATAATTTTTTACATTCTTGAATTATGTAAATCAGGATATAAGTAATAATATCAAGAACGACAAGTCGAAACACATATGATAAATGAAATGATTTTACCCAAAACGCTGCTTTTACATGGAATTTACAAAAGAACGGGTAATATAAAGTCATAAGTGAAACATATATGATATATTAACAATGAATATGATTATTTAATAAGTCAATGACATTATTTAAATCATTATATAGGAGGCTCAGATCCATACGAAGCATATCAGACCTAAGGTAAGGGATAACTTTTCCAATCTCATTTTTATCCGAGATTGTTTATTTGTACGTATTCACTGGGGTTATTGTTATCATAATTTTACATGTTTTATAAAAGTGTTTTTATGTATTTTTAATTTATTTTTTACCCATTTTGACTTTTACTACATGGTATGTAAGGAATATTTCTTTTGTTTACGTTACGAGGTACTTTTTGAATTTTCTGACAAAAGTACGAGGAGAATGTTTTTTTAACTTATACGGCATGAATGGATTTTGACGATTTCATAACGCATTATTTTCATGAAGCTTATTATACAAGATTTCATGATTATTTTCAACAAAATTATTTTCTTTTAAAATTGAATGACAATTTCAGAAAAGAAAATTATTTTGCGGAAGAATGGATATTTTCCTCAAGAATTCATTTCAAGTGTTTTATCAAAAATATTTTCCATATAAGATGAAATTATTTCATATGTGTATGTTTCAAGTATAATGAATCAATTATTTACATGGTATGATTCTTCTTATGATGAAATGATATCCATTTGTTTTATATGGATTGTGTTATGATGGCATGATGTTTAAGAATCCCAATTTATTACATGAGTTATGCTGTGATTTATGATTTTGTGGCACAAGTAAGAATGATTTCATTATGAGATGGGTGGTACCTATAACTCTCTCCAATTTATTGGGTAAAGATTTATATATCATGATATAGACATGGCTGGAATGATAAGTTAATCCGGTTCAGTGTTACAGGACTGAAATGAGGAGTGAACTCGATTCAGAAAGGGACTTTGTCCACTAAGATGGTCTTAGTAGCAATGCCTTGGATACTATGGAAATTATATCATGTTCTTAATGGTTGACACAATCACATGTTTTATTCCCATTCTATTTTATCATGATTAATGTTTCTCTATGATCTATGCCTTATGTACTTCCATGTTTTATGTCATTGCTCAATATTTTGATGTTTAAGCATTATGTTCATGTTTTTAAGTTCAAATGTATATGATTTGTTTTATTTTATCCATGCTTACCCTTACTGAGCATTTGAGCTCACCCTTTATATGTTTTCTTTTCCATAGGATATATAGAAAGGTTTTAGGTAAGAAAACAAAAGGGGAAGATCTTTGTGGGAGATGTTGAAGATCTTTCACCATGATTAGAAGATTACATTCTAAGTTTCCAAAGACACTAAACTATTACGGTACTTCTGTGTCTGTTTTTGTTATGTATTAAGTATTCCGCAAAAGTAATGTAATTTCCATGTACGTCAAGCTTTGGGTCTCTACAGTTGGTATCAGAGGAAAGGTTTAGTCAACCTTTGGAAACTAGGATGCGAAAACGTTAGTGAGATCCCTAGAGATATTTCTAAGGTATGTCTAGGGATGTCCCTAAGGTTAAGTATATGTATAGTTTATAGTCCTAGAATTGTGATAACCATCTTAGAATAAAACCTAAGATGTTAGATTTTGAAGATACTCCCCCTTTATTATGTTATTTTCCCTAGCATGGTATTTTCCTCTCACACTATTATTTTTGGGTTTTAGACGATGGCTGGAACCCAAAGGAACCATGTTGATCATTATAATGGACAATGCAATGATTATCCTCCTGACCAAACCAATGTCATGGGAGATGGAGTGAACAATCTTATTTCTATACTTACACAAGATATGAATCATTCTGGACTTCCAAATGAGTAGAGAAAGGAGCAACATTCTGTTGAATCCTTCATGAGGCAGCATCCACCTTCATTCAGCGGGTCTTCTGATCCCTTAGTGGCTGAACAATAGATCAGTACTACTGAAAAGATATTTTCAGTTCTATAATGTTCTGAGCATGATAAAGTCATCTTAGCAGTATATCATTTGGAATGTGATGCTGATCAATGGTGTAATCTTATCAAGAATACGAGGCAAAGAGATGAAATTGAGTCCATGGAATGGGACGAGTTCAAGAACTTGTTTTTCAGTAAGTACTTCCCTCGTATTCTTCGAACAAAGATGGAAAAGGAGTTTCTTGAGCTTAAGTAGAAGGATGATGAATCTGTTGGTATATACGAAGTGAATTTTACAATACTTTCAAGGTATGCATCTGGCTTTATCATCCAACCTGAAAGTAAAGTGGCTTAAAACCAAGTCTTCGAAGGGAATTAGCTATAAGAGACTTCAGTAGCTATGAAGAAATTGTGCGTTGTGCTATCAAGGTAGAAATGGAAGTTGGTGTAACATATCCATCTCATGGTTTTGACAAGAAATGAAATATGGAGTTAAAGGAGAAATCTCAGAACAATGGTGAAAAGAAGATGGATGTTTCTTTATGCTCAAAGTGTGGAAAGAAGCATGGTGGAGATTTCCTAAAAGGTACTATAAAATGCTTTAAGTCTGGAAAAGAAGGTTATCGAGTTGTTTATTGTCGAAGTTATGTGAAAAATGTTTCTAATGATGTGAATAGAGAAAAGACTACAGAGAACTCTCCACCAATTCTTCAATGCTTCAAGTGTAAGGAAATGGGTCATTATGCTAATAAATGCCCTAATCCACGGGTTAATGATGATCAACATGAGCAACCTCTTAAAGAAAAGGATAAAGGGAAGTCTCATGTGATCAATATTTGTGATGTTGAGTATGAAAATGATGTTGTGTAATGATTAAGTGTTTATGTAATGGGATTTCAAAATATTATCATGGAATCTCATTTATGGTATTGTGGAATTTTGGAATATCTATGTATTGGTTTTCAATTATTATATGGTACTGGAAACCATGGAAAAGTGATTGAAATATTTTTGGAAAGCAGATGAAATGCACATATTGAAGGGATAAGGAGAAAATAATATGATAGTAATCATGATCTCATGACTAAAATAAGGACAAAGTGATATCATGGTTTGAGTATATAGAAATTTTTGGATTTTGGTATGTGTAAAGAGTTAACTTTTGACAGCATTCATGTTTTCACTAAGGTTAAATGGGTATTCATTTTTCAAGAGAATACATGATTAAGGTATTCACATGATTGGAATGTGATCAACAAGATATATCGAGGATAAATGATGGTATTCACATGCCCGGTAGATGAAATTTCTAGTAATTGTTTTCTTTATACTATAAGCTTGGACCGAAGTATTTTAGATAAGACTAAAGATTGGAATAGATTATATTGGACATAAGTTAGTATTGTTTAAGGATAGAACTTTTTTTTTTGATATTATTGATGGGATGTTATAGTAATTTAGTTTTAGAAAAAGGACAACCTGCAGGACGGGCAACAACCCATCGCGTCGGAAAAGGCTGTGGGAATCGAACCCACAACCGAAGTGCGATTGGCCTTTATCTCATACCACTGGCCTACATGAAGTCCCTGGTTAGTAGAAACTAGTTTTATTTTATTACGCAGTATGATATATGAAGTATAAGTTCATTTTTGGAATCGTATACGATTAACCTCACTATAGATGGACTTATGTATATTTGATAACTTTTGATAACCTTTTGTTTGAAACCGATGGAATGACCCATCATTATATCACATGATCTATTAACACTTCACGAATAACAAATTCAACTTCATTCCTTTTAGAGATGAAGTGGAAATTATTCAAAGCACGAACAACAGTGATATTGTACCAAAATCAAGTAAGTATTTCTTCTAATTCAAAATTTTCAACTTTAGGGAAATGATATTGAAAACCAAAAATGTTGTCCTAGTGCTCTTATATCCGATGAATCAGATGGTACCTTAGATCATCACAAATCTATGACTTTGTGATTGTTGGCTTTTTCATAGCCATGTTCTCTACCGCTCTCCATTAGAACATGATGGTTAGATTTTTCTTCCATATCCATATTTTCACCTATGTTCTCCTATATGGAAACCCAGTGATGGGTTACTTTGGGTAATCGTTACATTTCATAATTTAGTTTTTAAAATTAAGTTTTAGTATTCCTTTTTACGATGTGGGTTTCTATGAATAGTAAATGATTTATAACCCCGATGAATTTCGAGGACGAAATTCATTTTAAGGGGGGTAGAATGTAACACCCCGAGATTTTATGAAAAATATTCTTTTTAATTTCATTGATGTATTCTGTTGTACACTACACCAAGATTATCTTGCGCTATTCACAACATCATATTATCTTGCAGTATACACAACACTGACTTGGCTTGCATTACACGCAATCGCGACCTTCCTCGATAGCATGTGTTGTACGCAATATTGGGTTTCACTAAACAATGATATATGGTTATAATATTATTATGAACTAGCCGTTATAAATAGTATTAACTAAATTTTTAATTTTATAACATTATTATTCATCTTACACATTTTTTAGAACACGATATAAGAATAAAATAAATTTTTCGGGTAAAATAAGTATTTTTCAAAAAATATAGTTTTGTCGCCTTTTGATGGCGCACCCACTTTAAATCTATTTTTGACATGTTTATAAGTTCAATTTGACAAAATAAAATTATTCTTTGGAATCAGGAAATAAAAATTTACTTTGGATACATTTTTCATATTATTTTGATAACTTTCATATTTTAATGAATAGTAAAAACACACTATATTTTCATTAAAAACAACTTTTTTCATCGTAATATTTATGTGGTTAAATTTTAATATTGAATGGTTTTAAAGTATAAATAGAATATATTTTTACCATTTAATATAATTTATTCCATTATCATTGATTTTACCTTGAATTGGTAGGTTAAATCAATTCAATCTTTTGCAATGTTTTAAAATAAAACCCGTTTTCTTTCGAGAACGGGATTAATTTTAATTTAATTTCTACAAATTTTGTGTATTGAATTTGGAAAAATGGATTCCCTATTTGGAATTAGTGAGTCCAAATTATGTTAATAGGCTACTTTTTATTTTTGGGCATTATGAATAGTAACTACGGTAAATTTTATTTACCATAGTTAAAGGGAAATCGGGTAATTAAGGGTAAATATAAGATTATAAAATTACCCTAAAATCTTTCAAAATCCTATTGGATGACTAAAAGTCGACCCATAACACCTAAGGGTAGGATTAGAATCATTTAATGGACTTTTTTCCATGAAAATAATTTAATTATTATTAAAACCAAAGAAAGTGACAACATGTCACTTTCTGAAATCTTATAAGTATAATAATTTTAATTTAGTGATAAACTTCATAAAACTTCAAACATGAATAGTATCAAGAAATCTAATAAAATTATATACAGAATATAAATTTATTTATATTTTTTAGGGATTAAATAATTATCATTAAAGGTGACATAATTGTGATGTTGAAATTATTTTATTAAGAGAAATATCAAATAAATGATTTTAAAAATATTAAAATAAATATTATATAAACTATTTAATGCGATGAAATAATTTAATAGATAAATATGGCATATTATAAATCTATTAAATCTTTTATTTTGAACATATATTCTGTATATTTTTTATTTAAATTCAAATAAATGAATAGTGTCAAAATTGACACTATTGTTCTTTTATAAAAATAACATATTATAAAATTGTTTAAAAATCCCAAAAATATTTAAAAATTATAAATTTAAATTTATATGGTCTAAAATGTTATAAATTATCCAATTATGGAAAATTCACAAAAAATAAGTAATTATTTATAATAATTTAAAATTTATAATGTTATTGCCACAAATAAAATTAAATTGATTAAATAATGATAAATCAAGTTGATAATGTTTAAAATAAATTCCCAACATGTCTAAATTTTATTGGTTGATGAGATTACAACTCTATATCATCTAATATTTGTATTTGAGTCATTTTGGAAGTTTTCAAGTGGGGTTGGGATTTAATATAAACTAATATTTCTTATATTTCTAAAGGTGCCCCTCTCCTCCCTTATAAAAGGGCACCCCCTCCCTCTCCTCCTCACACCAATTTGAGCCTTCAAGCTCGGCCAAACCATGCCCATTTCACTTCCCCACTTCCCTAGAAACATCCTAGAGGTGCTGGTATTTTTCAAAGACCAATTTTAGTGCCCTAAGAGGAGGTCTCAAAGAGGCGCTTCAAAGAAGACGTAATGTCCGTTACCAATTCTTTCAACTTTATTTCTTCTTATACTTATTCTTATTTAGTTTTTTAATTATGATGTAATAATATCAGTATCACCCATATACTGATATGTTATTATAATTATGAAACAACCCTATTTCACCATCTATCCATCCTATGGAAAACAAAATCACCGCGCGTGCGTACGTACGGAATACCATCTCCACACCGTGGTGTAATCTATTTTCCACCACCACCTTACTTGGATGGGTATAATGGTGTAAATAATGACTATATATTATTATTTTAAAGTGATATTTATTCTGAAATAGTATACATACACTCCAATATAATTCCACGATCATGGGAATGAAATCATCATTCGTGCGTACATACGGACTACCGTCTCCCCGAATGCGATGAGATTCATTTTCCATGATTAACCATTCAAGAATGATTATAAAGTATATATAATGAATAATAATGAAATATATGACATAATAATGCTACTGTATTTATGTATATATATATATGCATGTCATCTATTTAATTTCATTCAATTCAACAAGGAAACGAAAATAGCGTTCATGCGTACGTACGACCTACCATCTCCATGAACGGTGTATTTCATTCCTTTTATCGATCTATAATATATATGTATATGATGAATATATATTATATATAAATCATGTTTTACATTCTGTAATTATGTAAATCAGTATATAAGTAATAATATCAAGAACGACAAGTCGAAACACATACGATAAATGAAATGATTTTACCCAAAACGCTGTTTTTACATGGAATTTACAAAAGAATGGGTAATATAAAGTCATAATTGAAACATATATGATATCATAACAATGAATATGATTATTTAATAAGTCAATGACATTATTTAAATCATTATACAGGAGGTTCAGATCCATACAAAGCATATTAGACCTAAGGTAAGGGATAACTTTTTCAATCTCGTTTTTATCCGAGATTGTTTATTCATATGTATTCATTGGGGTTATTGTTATCATCCATGTACATGTTTTCTAAATGTGTTTTTATGTACGTTTAATGTCCTTTTTACCCATTTTGAATTTTACTACATGATATTTAAGGAATCTTTCTTTTTTTTACGTTATGAGGTACTTTTTGAGTTTTCCGACAAAAGTACGAGGAGAATGTTTTTTAACTTATACGGCATGAACAGATTTTGACGATTTCATAAAGCCTTATTTTCATGAAGCTTACTCTATAATATTTCATGATTATTTTCAACAAAATCATTTTCTTTTAAAATTGAATGACAATTTCAGAAAAGAAAATTATTTTGCGGAAGAAAGGATATTTTCCTCAAGAGTTCATTTCAAGTGTTTTATCAAAACTATTTTCCATATAAGATAACATTATTTCATATGTTTATGTTTCAAGTATAATGTCTCAATTATTTACATGGTATGATTCTTATTATGATGAAATGATATCCATTTGTTTTATATGGATTGTGTTATGACGACATGATGTTTAAGAATCACAATTTATTACATGGGTTATGCTATGATTTATGATTTTGTGGCACAAGTAAAAATGATTTCATTATGAGATGGGTGGGACCTATATCTCCCTCCAATGCATTGGGTAAAGATTTATATCTCATGAGATAGACATGGCTGGAATGATAAGTTAATCCGGTTCAGTGTTACAAGACTGACACGAGGAGTGAACTCGATTCAGAAAGGGACTTTGTCCACTAAGATGGTCTTGGTAGCAATGCCTTGGCTACTATAGAAATCATATCATGTGCTTAATGGTTTCTAAAATCACATGTTTTATTCCCATGCTATTTTATCATGATTAATTTTTCTTTATGATCTATGCCTTATATACTGCCATGTTTTATGTCATTGCTCAAGATTTTGATGTTTAAACATTATGTTCATGTTTTTAAGTTCAAATGTATATGATTTATTTTATTTTATCCATGCTTACCCTTACTGAGCATTTGAGCTCACCCTTTATATGTTTTCCTTTCCCCAGGATATAAATAAAGGTTTTAAGTAAGAAAACAAAAGGGGAAGATCATTGTGGGAGATGTTGAAGATCTTTCACCACGATTAGAAGATTACGTTCCGAGTTTCCAAAGACACTAAAATATTATGGTCCTTTTGTGTCTGTTTTTGTTATGTATTAAGTATTCTACAAAAGTAATTTAATGTCCATGTACGTCATGTTTTGGGTCTCTACACTTGGGGAGGGGTGAATCAGTCATAGAAAATCATCAAGTCAAGTTTTATTATTTATATATATATAAATTAAGATAATGTGACCTACCTAATCACACATATATTCAGGAACAACAAATCAATAAGCATCAAAGGTCAGTAATATCAGTCAAAAATTTAATGGATCAATTTGTCCCTCATCACCATCATTATCATCACTATCATCATCAGCCTCACCCTCGTCCTTGTCATCATCTTCATCATCGTCCCTACCCTCCTCCTCGCCCTCATACTCTGCCTCAGACTCCTCATCACCCTCCTCCTCCACCTCTCCCTCCTCCTCCGCCTCGACCTCCTCCTCTCCCTCCTCTTCCACCTCTGCCTCTTCCTCACCCTCCTCCTCCTCCGCCTCGGCCTCCTCATCACCATCATCTCAACCTAAACTAGAACTTACACCTAGTGCACCATATATAAAACACATCGATGACATGTATTAATCACAAGCTGTGCTAGCCTCTGGTGGAAGTGTTGGACATAAAACTTTCATCAGTTTCATAAATGCAATGTTTTCCCTAGCAGACTCTTCTGTCATCTCTATAGCCCCTTTTTCAGCCTGTTCTGCCTATAACTTAACCTGATAGAACTCAGTGGCACTAAAAATCGTACCTGAGGAGGGCCAATACCTCGTCAGAACTATATTCTTCCCTGGTCGGCAATGTACTCTACCAGGGTGCTCATCTCCCACCACCTGATGTAAGTGATCATTTGGCCCAAAATTATCAGGTTCTTGGGCATCAAGGGCCTCTAAAGTAGCCTGTTACAAATATAAATAGATTATTAAGTTACAAAATAGATATTTAAATCTACAAAGTAAAACTTACAATCTACTGCTGAGTCATTTCATTAACTTCACTTCTATCTTTCTTCGTTCTACTCAAGCAAAATAGTTTTTCTCAAGGCACACTTCCCTCTATATTCAATTTATGCCTCTACAATGACATTGTATGTAAGAAACCATAATTAAAAATAAGATACCAATAATTAATTTCCTTACTAAAATTATATAACAACTTTAGTAATCAAATAAATTATGGAGGTAGTAATAAAAAGTGCAATTTGTAAAGAAAAATTATAAACTGTCATACCTGCTGCCTCTCATGATCTGGCATCGTTGTACATCCCGATGTGTGGACGTATTTTTTAGAATCAATATTTTTTTTATTTATTCAACATGAATCCTAAATAAAATTCAATAATTATTATTAATAAAAAAATGAAAATTTTCATTTAAATACCTCTAATTTGATTAATAACTTAAATTGGCTAGTTGTCCAATGAGTAATCATCTGTCGGTACTGTTATAATGGACAATCATCCTAAACAGGGACCGCCTATAACTTTGTGCCTACTCTAGAAAGCCATCCAATGTATAAATTATGCTTATAAGCTCTCCAAAGCCCGCCTAAATCCTTTAGACTTGCTGGCCATGCACCCTCACCATTGGGGAAATTAAACCATAGATGACACCAAAATATTAATTCATATAAATAAAAATAATAATATATTGCATTAAATACAACAGATTTTTTACCCATATATCTGCCCAAGCTTTATCCATGACTTCATTTGGAAGCTATCTCCATGAGAGCGGACTGACAAGAACGATGTCGAAGTATTTGGAAAGCATCGCAGAAAAACTTTGACATTGCTACCCTGAATTTTCAATCATTCGACTATCTTCATTGTAGTCCACCATAAACTATGTGCGGCGGTTCTACATTGCACGGATGCATGTATTCCCCCACCCCTACCTCCTATCAGTATATATATCTGTTATGAAAGAAAAACAAATATTTTATCAATACATGTTATAATGAAAATAAATAATGGTGTAAATTTTTTTTTTGGGTTGTATAAGTATACCTGCGGTAGTTTGATCAATGGACACCGCTGGATCTGTAGAAACTGAAGGAACACACTATACAGATGGAGTGGGTCCCAGTGTATGCTCCGCAGGGACAGACTCTGGTAGAGTAGGAGTCGAATAAGATGGAATATAAAAGCCTGAAGAGAAGGAAGTAGAAGTAAAAGATGATGACAAGGATGGTTGTCCAAATGCTAGATGGGGAGTGGGAATCATCATCGGATATGGTACAAACGGGTGAGGAGGATCAGATGTAAAGGGTGGTGAAAACATGGGAGGCCTAAATATCTTGTGTGTCCCTAACAGAACACCAGGATCATAATGTGGGATAGATGGTATGTTAGTGTTAGGGGAAGGGTCTAATCGGGTACGCTGACCAGATCTTCTAGCTTTCATACCACCCCCTCATACGAACACCCTGAGTATTGGGACAAATACTAGGCTACTCATCAAATAAATGTTGCCTAATAGATGGATCCTGAAAAAATGTTTAAAAAAAATTAATCACATGACATTATATATTATTAAAATAAATATATTTGAAATAAAATACTCACTACAGGCACTAGTGGTGGAATTCCCAGATCAGTCATGCGATGATTGTTGTCCATAATCTGTTTTCGTCGCCTCTCTTCAATAGGTTTAATTTCCTTCATTTTAAAACAAATATGGAAGTAAATAGAAAAGGATAACTAATCTGTAACCCAAAAAAACAAAATAAATGAGAGGGAATAGGGGGATTCATAGATAATTTAACTATCCATTGTTTTAGTTGAGCATGAACAGATATATAATGAAGTTAATAAATCGTACAAGTTGTAATAAAGAAATTTAATTTTTAGCAGGATGGTTATTTACTAAGTGTCATTAGTATATTAAAATCAGGGAACATTGATTCTACCAGATTCATAAGGGGTAAAACAGTTGTCAAAATTAAGGAAAAATTTAATTTCTTTAGCCTAGGTAGATGATGTAGGTTTCAATACAAGTTTTTCAGAAGAATACAAACCATCATGTTCATTACCTGGTAAAATGTTAAAGAGAGGGCTTAGAGTTTTTCAGATTTTATATAAATCACAGTTGAATCATTGAAATGTTCACCAAGTTAGAAATGTGGGTTTCATAGGTTTGAATACAATTTAATTCAAAATTAGAAAATGTAATTCAAATAAAATTTCAACCAATAAACATTGAAAATTCACATAACGGTCTAGTCAGATACAACATATTTGTAATCAATATTAAATCAATTTGAATAGTACCAACCTTAACATCCCCAGTCAAGGTAAACCAAACAAATTGAGAACATGAATGAATGATTTTATATATTTCCCACCAAAACTTCAAGTTCATAGTCAACTCTAACACTAGAGCTATCAGAGTCATCAAAAGTAATAAATGGATCATTTTCAATGGCCGTAGGGATGGTGTCAATTCTATCATCACTATCATAAAAAATGATGCTTTCTATTTATCATCACTTTATGTTCCCTGTAGATAAAAAAAGAATAGATTAACAAATATATATATATATATATATAAGATATAAATATTGAATTTTCATACAAGATATAGTCATCGAACAAATCATAATTGAACAAAACTGTGCGATGTGCCATCTCTCGCTCTTCAAGACTTAATGCAGTCAATGTATATGATCCAGGAATTCCCCCTATTTGAATAAAGTGATGAAAACTGGGTTAAATTTTCTCATACTATTCTTCTTCGTTTCTCATTGGTCTGTTCATTCTTGTAGTAAGATCAAACAAATACATAGAGCATAAATCCATACATTCTTGAGCCAAGTAACTGTTCACGATAGATAGAACCTTTGGGATGATTCCTGTTACAGACATAAGAATTTAATGTGTACATATTTATTTCAGTTGCATACATCCAATGAAAAGAAATAGGTCCTTTGAGAAGTATTTCAGTTTAAAAATGGACAGTCAAATGCAGCATGCATGTGAAAAATGATGGAGGAAATACTTTCTCTAACTCACACAAAATTAATGGGGAATCTGCCAACATTTTTTGCAAGAAAGACTTGGAAAATTTATTATCACAAATATCTCTAAACAAATGGCACAACCTAATAACATCCACCTTTACATTATTGAAAAAAATACGTCAAATTCCTATTGGAATAAACTTGTGCATAAATATGTGATAATCATGATTATTCAAATATTTTAGCTTCAACTCTCTTTTGTTGACCCATTTATATATGTTTCCAAAAAATCCATCAGGAAATTTAATAGTCTCTAGTACTTCCAGAAATTGGTTTTTTTTCTGTAGGTGTCATCACATAAGAAGCACATGGAACTTGCCATTTATTTTCCCTGATACACATAGGATGCAATTCTGGTCTGATGCCCCAATCCACCAAGTCACACCGAGACCGTAAATCATCTTTTTTCTTTCCCTTAACATTTAGAAGAATCAAAACCAACATTTCACATATATTTTTTTCAGTGTTCATTACGTCTAAGAAATGACATAACAAATTGGTTGACCAATAAGGTAAATCAACGAAGATACTTCTCTTCATCCAATTGTAACAGGTTTTAGTGGAAACATTCTTTATCTTTCCATATTTCTTTTGACCCTTCCCGAATGAAAAACTAAAATCTTTCAATCCATTAAGAACATCAGTTCTAGACATATGCTGAGGTGGATCATCAGTCTCTATGGTATTGTCAAATCTTCGATGATTATTTTTATATGGATGTTCCATTGGCAAGAATCTTCTATGTCCCATAAAACTGAAACTACAACGTTGTTTTAGTCTTTTGGATCGTGTATTCTTCATAAAAATAGGACATGATAGTTTTCCCTTCGTTCCCCATCTAGACATTATTGCATAAGTAGGAAAATCACTGATCGTCCACATAAGTGCATCACACATATGAAATATTTCTTTCGAACATGCATCGTATGTGTGCACACACACATCCCAAAGACGTTTCAACTCTTTTATTAAAGGTTTCATGTAAATGTCTATATCATTGTTGGGATCAGAAGGGATAGATATGAGTATACTCATAAAAGTGAAATGTGTTTTCATACACAACAATGGGGGAAGATTATAAATTTGTATAAAAACTATCCATGTGTTGTTCGACATAATCATGTGCCCAAACAGATTAAAACCATCACATAAAATACCCAACATTATATTAAGCATGTCTACTGCAAAATCAGGATATCAAGCATCAAATATTTTCCATGAAAATCCATCTGTAGGGTGAACCAACTCATCATTAGTCTTCTTTCACTCACTATCATTCAATCACATTTTTATTGATATTTCATCATAAATAAAAATATTCTGGAGTCTGGGGATCAATGGAAAGTTCTAAATTACTTTCTGTGGCACACGATATGGTGTTCCATTAGATTTTGTCTTCTAGTGGGATGTGACACATTTTATAAAATCATTTCATTCAGCATTTTATTCCCATAATAAACTGCATTCTTTCAGGCAAGCATGAATTTTGTTTCTTTAACATTCAAGTTCCTCAACTAAATTCCATGCCATATAGTGGTTTGAGGGAATATCTACATCATCTGGAAGTAATTACTTAAAGAAGGTAAGAATGTAATCAATGGAAGTATTAGAAATCCCATAAATAGTTTTCCCATGAAACAATTGGATTAAAAATTACAGATTTTTCATTTTACCGCATTGTCGATATACTGGAGTTGTGGCAAGATCATTCATTTTTTTTTTCACCCGGAAAACATCATCATTTTAATTAGATGCATCATGTGTGCTTATATAGAAATATTCTTGTCTTGGAATCCTTTATTTTGCATGATGATGAATAAACGGAAACCAGTCATATAACGAATTCTCCAATCCAGTCCTCTCATTTGGATCATCATCAATTTGAGATGTCATTTTATTCCCATTGTGATACCACACAGAGTAGTTTGCATGAAAACAGAATTTGGTTATGTGGTAGTTGACTTCTTCATGGCCCAACCAAGGTCTTCCAACACAATTGTAACAGGGGCAGTGTATGTGACCACTATCCGAAGCATGGTTAAATGAAAAATCTAAAAAGCTCTCCAATTTTTTTGAAGATCGCTTGAGATCCGACCAGTTTCATACATCCAATTTATATCAATTATGTAATTTTTTTATAAGTCATTTCATCAAAATCAATTCAATAAGATTGAAGTTTCATAAAAAATATATTTAAGTAAAAAATAAGTGTTCACTTTATTTTAAACCATAACTGACACACTACTCTTTATGAGACTCATAATATAAAAGAAAAAAAATACTATATTTATAAAAAAATATCCTTGAAGAACTATACATGACTGTCCAGGGGGGTGGATGGGCTGTCCAGGGGGATGGAAGGGCTATGCAGGGGGGTACGAGGTGTCCATTGGGGTGGACAGGTTGTCTATGGGGGGTGGTCGGGCTATCCACGGGGGTTGCGGGGCTGTCCAGTGGGGTCAGGGGTGTCCAGGGGGTGGGGGGGGGGGTCTTTCTATGGGGTGAGGGTGTCTGGGGGATAGGGGGTGTTTGGGTGGTGGTGGGAGGGTTTCTAGGGGGTGGGCGGGCTATCCATGGGAGTGGGGGGCTATCCAGGGTGGTACGGGGTATCCAAGGGGGTGGGTGGGCTGTCCACGGGGGTGGCGGGGCTATCCAGGGGGGTCAGGGGTGTCCAAGGGGGGGGGGGGGTCTTTTCAGGGGTGGGGGGACTTTACAGAGAGTATGAGTTGTCCAGGGGGTGGGCGAGATGTTTAGGGGGGTGGAGGGGCTGTCCAGGGGGTACGGGGTTTCCATGGGGGTGGGCCGGCTCTCCACGGGGGTGGGGGGAGGGGCTGTCCAGGGGGGTACAGGGTATCCAGGGCGTGGGCGGGCTGTCCATGGGGTTGGCGGGGCTGTCCGGGGGGGTTGGGGGTCCAGGGGGTAGGGGGATTTCCCGGGGTGGGGGGCTGTCCAGGGGGTACGATGTGTCCAGGGGGTGGGAGGGCTCTCCAGGGAGTGACGAGGCTATCCAAGAGGTATAGGGTGGGAGAGAAGACTGTCCACGGGGGTGGCCGAGCTATCTAGGGTGTACGAGGTGTCTAGAGGGTGGGCGGGCTGTCAAGGGGGTGGGCGGGCTATCCACGGGGGGTGGGTGGGCTACCTACAGGGGGTGGAGGGATATCCACAGTGGTGGAATGGATATCCATGGGGGGTGGAAGGGCTATCCAGGGGGTGGGGGTGTCCAAGGGTGGGGGTTTCCATGGGGGTGGGGGGCTGTCCAAGGGGGTGGGGGTGCCCCCCTGTAGAGACCCGAAGCCTAACGTACATGAACATTACATTACTTTTGCGGAATACTTAATACATAACAAAAATACACACACAAGGATCGTAATAGTTTAGTGTCTTTGGAAACTCGGAACGTAATCTTCTAATCCTGGTGAAAGATCTTCAAAATATCCCATAAATATCTTCCTTTTTTTTTACCTAAAACCTTTCTTTATATCCTGGGGAAAAGAAAACATAAAAGGGTGAGCTCAAATGCTCAGTAAGGGTAAACAAAAGAAATATCAATCACATAATTTTCATAAGAACATAACATTTTTGGAAATCTTAACCTGCAAAAGAGAGCATAATTTCATAACATGGGATAAATCATAGTAGTGAAAATGAAACCATAACTTAAAACATTACTCATTGTGGCATACACACATAATCATAGAGAATCATTTCTTGTTAGTCAAGACTCATTTCCAAGACTATCTTAGTGGACAAAGTCCCTTTCTGAATCGAGTAATCCTCGTTTCAGTCCTGTTTCACTGAACCGGTATAACCTACCATTCCAGCCATGTCTATCTCATGAGATATGAAATCTTTACCCAATGCATTGGAGGGAGATATAGGTCCCACCCATCTCTTAATGAATCCTTTCTTATGTGTGCCACAAAATCATAAATCATACATCATTGCATAACCCATGTAAAAAAATGGGATTCTTAAACAACATGACAACATAAAACCATTCATATAAGATAAAGGAATTCATAAACATAATTCCATCACAACATAGTCAAATCAATGTAAAAATTTTGATAGAAACATAACCCTTTATTATCTTATATGGAAAATAATTTTGACAAAACACTTGAATTGAATTCTTGATGAAAATATCCTTTCTTCTTCAAAAATCAATTTCTTTTCACAAAACATCATGCAATTTTAAAAGAAAGAGATTTTATTGAAAATAGTCATGAAATCTTTTAGAGGAAGCTTCATGAAAATAAGGCTTTATAAAACAGTATAAATCCGTTCGTGCCGTATAAGTTAAAAAAAACATTCTTCGTACTTTTGTCGGAAAAGTCAAAAAGTACCTCGTACGGAAAAACGACAAAAGATTCCTTTCATATTCTTTACTAAAAACTCACCTAAGGGTAAAATTGGATTTAAACTATTGCAAGTGTATGGAAACAATATTACATATTGAGGGAACATGGATGTGGATGATAAAATACACCCCAGTAAATACTTACGAATAAACAATCTCGGATAAAAATGAGATTGTGATATTTCCCTTACCTTAGGTCCGACTTGCTTTGTAAGTGTCCAAACCTCCTGTATAATGATTTAAATCTTGTTATTGACTTATTCCAGAATCATATTCATTGTTATGATATCATATATGGTTCACTTATAACATTATATTACCCGTTCTTTTGTAATTTCCATGTTAAAGAAGCGTTTTGGGTAAAATCGTTTCATTTATCTTAGGTGTTTTGACTTGTTGTTCTTGACATCATTATTACTTATATCATGATTTACTTACTTCCAGAATATAAAATATGATTTATATATCATATATATTCAGTATATATATATATATAATAGATAGATAAATAAAATGAAAAACACCGTTCATGGAGACGGTAGTCCGTACGTACGCATGAACGCTGTTTTACTTTCCTTATTGTCTTGAAATGGAAGTAAGTAGATGACATACATATGTATATATACATAAATCCAGTAGCTTTATAATGTCATATATTTCATTATTATTTCTTATATATACATTATAATCATTTTTAAATGGTTAACATGGAGAATGAATCTCATCGCGTCGTGGAGACGGTATTCCGTACGTACGCACGAGCGATGATATCATTTCTATAAATATTGAATTGAATTGGAGTGGATTATACAATATATCAGAATCAATATGATGTTTTAATAACTATGTATAGTTATTCTTTACATCATTATACCCATCCATGTAAGGTGGTGGTGGAAAATAGATTACACCACGGCGTGGAGACGGTATTCCGTACGTACGCACGCGCGGTGATTTCTTTTTCCGTAGGATGGATAGATGGTGAAATAGGGTTATTTCATACTTATAATAACATATCAGTATATGAGTGATACTGATGTTATTACTTCATAATGAAACAACCTAAGAAGAAGAAGTGGAAGAAGAAATAAAGATGAAAGAATTGGTAACGGTAATTACCTCTTCTTTGAAGTGCCTTTTTGAGACCTCCTCTTAGGGCACTAGAATTGGTCTTTGAGTAAGACCAGAACCTCTAGGATGTTGCTAGGGAAGTGGAGAAGAGATTTTGGCAGGGGTTGGACGAGCTTGAGTGCTCAAATTGGTGTGAGGAGGAGGGGGAGGAGGTGCCCTTTTATAAGGGAGGAGAGGGGCACCTTAGGAATATCTCAAAATATTATTTTATATTAAAGTCAAAATCGGTTTATAATGGTTCCAAAGGGTCTTATTTCGAAGCTGAAGTGGGGATGGGTCGAAATCCTATCAACCAATAGAATTTAGACAAGTTTAGGATATTATTTTAACCTTATCAATTAAATTTAACTCTAAGTTAAATAATTTAACTTTTACCATGTCTTTTTGTTTTCTTTCACTATATGGTTAATACACTTACTATAACATACCAAACGAACCCCAAATTGTTTATTATTAATATATATATCCTTATATAAGTCATTTGGCCGAACCTTAGATTTTTAGGAATAAAATAACAATTAATAATATAATATTTGATTTAAAAACTATTTTGTGTCAATTTTGACACTATTTGATATATGATTTTTGTCAAAGTCATAACAGAATTATATGTTCGAACCAAGTTGATTAAATCAATACTAATATATCATAGTAACCTAGAAAATTAGTGGAATTCATAAAAAGTCTCAAATTACATTTATTTTGGTGTTTATAACATCAATTATGTCAATATTTCATTAACAAGATAATTACTGCATCATCTTTGTGTCATAAATAAATTAAATTATTTGATGTCTAAAAATTACAAATAAAATACCATCATGTATTAAATCTTTTTATCTTTCTAATGAATATTTACAATCGAATTTATCTTATGTATAACCCCATATTAGAAATGATTTACTTATTAAACTTTGATTTTAACTATTTTAACCCTTCTTTAAATAAATTAATAATAAATGTCCTAATCTAATCCAAGTGGGCCTAAATGGTCATATTTTATTCCTAAGTTTGTTTTTGGTCGAATTACACTTGTCCAATAGAATTAGGACATGTGTTAGGGTAATATTAATATCATATTTACCCTTAGTTACCCTATTTACTATTAACCGCGGTAAAAAAGTAAAAAGTTACTATTCACCAAAAAATTATTTTCATCTCATTGAACCACATTTTAGTCCTTGATATTAACCGTGTCTCTCGGATTTTCGAAATTCCATTCACAGAAGCGGTAAAATTAAGTTTTATGCAAAATTCAGTTTTTAACCTACCACTTAGTAGTTTCACTATTCAACAAAAATTGATGTTTTTCAGAACAATGCCAAAATTTCATCCCAAGCTATATTTCATATTCCAAATTCAAAAATGAAGTCTATTTTACCAAATTCATAACATAAAAGTTTCATTAATTAATTTTATAATTAAATCCCGCTGTTAAAACAAATAGCGTGTTTTTAAGAAACAATATCTATCAAAAGATTGACACTTGTTTATGTCTAGTTTAAATGTGAAATTACATCCAATGACCAACATTGTATTAAATTGTAAAAATATATTCTAAATATACTTTAAAACTACTCCAATTAATAATTTATCACTATTAATTATTTCGATTAAAAAAGTTGATTATAATTATAATTTAGTAATTTTCACTATTCATCAGAATATGAAAGTTATCCGAAAAGTACCAAAATTTCACCTTAGGCTAAATTCGATACTCCGAATCCAAAAATGGAGTCCATTTTGAGAGTTAAAATCTCTAAAATTTAAAAAGTGGTTATTACTATTCATAACGGCTAGTTTTAATAATATTTTAATAGCATATCATTGTTTCGTGAAACTCAGGATTACGTACCACACACGCTATCGAGGAAGGTTGCGATTGCGTGTAATGCAAGGCAAGTCAAGGATGCGTGTTGTGCAAGCTCCTTTTGGTGTAGCGTATAACACAAGACATTAGTAAAATAAAAAAGAATATTTTTCATAAAATCTCGGGCTGTTACATTCTACCCCCCTTAAAATGAATTTCGCCCTCGAAATTCGTCGGGGTTATAAATGGTTTACTATTCGAAAGTTTCTTTAATAGAAACCCACATCGTAAAAGGGAATACCAAAACTTGTCTTTAAAAACTAAAGTATGAAATGTAACGATTACCCAAATAAACTAATCACTGGGTTTCCACATAGGTGAAAATATGGATATGGAAGAGAAATCTAACCATCATGTTCTGATGGAGAGTGGTAGAGAACATGGCTATGGAAAAGCCAGTAATCACAAATCCATAGATTTGTGATGATATAAGGTACCATCTGATTCATCAGGTATAAGATCACTAGGACAACATTTTTGGTTTTCAAGATCATTTCCCTAAAGTTGAAAATTTGAATTAGAATAAATACTTACTTTATTTTGGTACAATCTCACTGTTTTTCATGCCTTTAACAATTTCCACTTCATCTCTTAAATAAATGAAGTTGAATTTGTTATTCGTGAAGTGTTAGCAGATCATGTGATAGAATGACGGGTCATTCCATCTGTCTCAAACAAAAGGTTAGCAAAAATTATATACATAAGTCGATCTATAGTGAGATTAATCACATATGGTTCCTAAAATGGACTTATACTTCATATATCATACTACTTAATATAATAAAACTAGTTTCTACTAAACAGGGACTTCCTGTAGGCCAGTGGTAGGCGATAAAGGCTAGGCGCACTTCGGTTGTGGGTTCGATTCCCACAGCCTTGTCCGAAGCGATGGGCTGTCGCCCGTCCTGCAGGTTGTCCTTTTTATAAAACTATATTACTATAACATCCCATCAATAATATCGAAAAAACTTCTATCCTTAAACAATACTAACTTATGTCCAACATAATCCATTCCAATATTTAGGCTTATCCATAATACTGCAGTCCATTCTCATAACATAGTGAAAATGATTACCAGAGATTTAATACCATCGTTGATCCCCATATATCATAAGATATATCTTGTTGGTCACATTCCAAACATTCAAAGGCCTTAATCTTGTACTCTCTTGAATACCCATTGAACCTTAGTGAAAACTTGAATGCAGTTAAAAGTTAACACTTTACACATACCAAAATCCTCAAAATTATTTATACTCAAACCATGATATCACTTAGTCCTTATATCAATCATGAGCTCATGAATACAATCAAACATCTCATTATCTTCTTATCCCTTCATTATGCTCATATCATCTGTTTACCAAAAATGTCTCAATCACTTTTCATGGTTACCGGTACCATAAAATTATTGAAAACCACAATAGACCAAAACATAAATATTTCAGTACATCATAAAAGTACCTCAACAACATTATTCTTGAATACCAATACATACACACTTCTGTCCATCCACTTCAATGATTGTCCTAGAGTAAGTCCTTCCTTGGTTTAGAAGTAACTTTTTAGGTCAGGGCATTGAGTTGGGTAATGCCCATGTTCTCCACAAATAAGACATTGAACTCCATAACAATCTGTCACTCCATGACCCTTTTCTCCACACAGATAACATCGATCCCTCCATTTGAGGTATTCCTCAAGGTTCTTCTTCCCTTCTTTAGAAATCTCAATCTTCCTTTCTTTATGCTCCTCAACATGCGAACATGCATAATAGTCTATCTTCCTCTTCTTTGAAGAATTAGGCATACCACTAAATTTCACCTTGTTAATCATATATCGCGATGATTGATTCGGCATAATCACAACATCTTTCTCTCTAGGCATTACACAATTTTGTTGCTCATAGTCACCAATTTGTCCATTGGATTCAATGTTAACTGAATTCCTTTTGGTTCCCTCCATTAACTAAAACACAAAAATAATTTTGTGAGAATCAAAAATCATGCTAGAGAAAACAACATAGTAAAGGGAAAGTATCCTCAATACCTAACTTCTTAGGTTTAATCTAATATCATTACCATAGTTCTAGGAATATATCCTATACGTATACTTATCCTTAGGGACATCCCTAGACATACCTTAGAAATATCTCTAGGAATCTCACTAACGTTTTCGCATCCTAGTTTCCAAAGGTTGACTAAACCTTTCCTCTGATACCAACTGTAGAGACCCGAAGCCTAACGTACATGAACATTACATTACTTTTGCGGAATACTTAATACATAACAAAAATACACACACAAGGATCGTAATAGTTTAGTGTCTTTGGAAACTCGGAATGTAATCTTCTAATCCTGGTGAAAGATCTTCAAAATCTCCCATAAAGATCTTCCTTTTTTTTTACCTAAAACCTTTCTTTATATCCTGGGGAAAAGAAAACATAAAAGGGTGAGCTCAAATGATCAGTAAGGGTAAACAAAAGAAATACCAATCACATAATTTTCATAAGAACATAACATTTTTGGAAATCTTAACCTGCAAAAGAGAGTATAATTTCATAACATGGGATAAATCATAGTAGTGAAAATGAAACCATAACTTAAAACATTACTCATTGTGGCATACACACATAATCATATAGAATCATTTCTTGTTAGTCAAGACTCATTGCCAAGACTATCTTAGTGGACAAAGTCCCTTTCTGAATCGAGTAATCCTCGTTTCAGTCCTGTTTCACTGAACCGGTATAACCTACCATTCCAGCCATGTCTATCTCATGAGATATGAAATCTTTACCCAATGCATTGGAGGGAGATATAGGTCCCACCCATCTCTTAATGAATCCTTTCTTATGTGTGCCACAAAATCATAAATCATACATCATTGCATAACCCATATAATAAAAATGGGATTCTTAAACAACATGACAACATAAAACCATTCATATAAGATAAAGGAATTAATAAACATAATTCCATCACAACATAGTCAAATCAATGTAAAAATTTGGATAGAAACATAACCCTTTATTATCTTATATGGAAAATAATTTTGACAAAACACTTGAATTGAATTCTTGATGAAAATATCCTTTCTTCTTCAAAAATCAATTTCTTTTCACAAAACATCATGCAATTTTAAAAGAAAGAGATTTTATTGAAAATAGTCATGAAATCTTTTAGAGGAAGCTTCATGAAAATAAGGCTTTATAAAACAGTATAAATCCGTTCGTGCCGTATAAGTTAAAAAAAACATTCTTCGTACTTTTGTCGGAAAAGTCAAAAAGTACCTCGTACGGAAAAACGACAAAAGATTCCTTTCATATTCTTTACTAAAAACTCACCTAAGGGTAAAATTGGATTTAAAATATTGCAAGTGTATGGAAACAATATTACATATTGAGGGAACATGGATGTGGATGATAAAATACACCCCAGTAAATACTTACGAATAAACAATCTCGGATAAAAATGAGATTGTGATATTTCCCTTACCTTAGGTCCGACTTGCTTTGTAAGTGTCCAAACCTCCTGTATAATGATTTAAATCATGTTATTGACTTATTCCAGAATCATATTCATTGTTATGATATCATATATGGTTCACTTATAACATTATATTACCCGTTCTTTTGTAATTTCCATGTTAAAGAAGCGTTTTGGGTAAAATCGTTTCATTTATCTTAGGTGTTTTGACTTGTTGTTCTTGAAATCATTATTACTTATATCATGATTTACTTACTTCCAGAATATAAAATATGATTTATATATCATATATATTCAGTATATATATATATATAATAGATAGATAAATAAAATGAAAAACACCAATCATGGAGACGGTAGTCCGTACGTACGCATGAACGCTGTTTTACTTTCCTTATTGTTTTGAAATGGAAGTAAGTAGATGACATACATATGTATATATACATAAATCCAGTAGCTTTATAATGTCATATATTTCATTATTATTTCTTATATATACATTATAATCATTTTTAAATGGTTAACATGGAGAATGAATCTCATCGCGTCGTGGAGACGGTATTCCGTACGTACGCACGAGCGATGATATCATTTCTATAAATATTGAATTGAATTGGAGTGGATTATACAATATATCAGAATCAATATGATGTTGTAATAACTATGTATAGTTATTCTTTATATCATTATACCCATCCATGTAAGGTGGTGGTGGAAAATAGATTACACCACGGCGTGGAGACGGTATTCCGTACGTACGCACGCGCGGTGATTTCTTTTTCCGTAGGATGGATAGATGGTGAAATAGGGTTATTTCATACTTATAATAACATATCAGTATATGAGTGATACTGATGTTATTACTTCATAATGAAACAACCTAAGAAGAAGAAGTGGAAGAAGAAATAAAGATGAAAGAATTGGTAACGGTAATTACCTCTTCTTTGAAGTGCCTTTTTGAGACCTCCTCTTAGGGCACTAGAATTGGTCTTTGAGTAATACCAGAACCTCTAGGATGTTGCTAGGGAAGTGGAGAAGAGATTTTGGCAGGGGTTGGCCGAGCTTGAGTGCTCAAATTGGTGTTAGGAGGAGGGGGAGGAGGTGCCCTTTTATAAGGGAGGAGAGGGGCACCTTAGGAATATCTCAAAATATTATTTTATATTAAAGTAAAAATCGGTTTATAATGGTTCCAAAGGGTCTTATTTCGAAGCTAAAGTGGGGATGGGTCGAAATAATATCAACCAATAGAATTTAGACAAGTTTAGGATATTATTTTAACCTTATCAATTAAATTTAACTCTAAGTTAAATAATTTAACTTTTACCATGTCTTTTTGTTTTCTTTCACTATATGGTTAATACACTTACTATAACATGCCAAACGAACCCCAAATTGTTTATTATTAATATATATATCCTTATATAAGTCATTTGGCCGAACCTTAGATTTTTAGGAATAAAATAACAATTAATAATATAATATTTGATTTAAAAACTATTTTGTGTCAATTTTGACACTATTTGATATATGATTTTTGTCAAAGTCATAACAGAATTATATGTTCGAACCAAGTTGATTAAATCAATACTAATATATCATAGTAACCTAGAAAATTAGTGTAATTCATAAAAAGTCTCAAATTACATTTATTTTGGTGTTTATAACATCAATTATGTCAATATTTCATTAACAAGATAATTACTGCATCATCTTTGTGTCATAAATAAATTAAATTATTTGATGTCTAAAAATTACAAATAAAATACCATCATGTAGTAAATCTTTTTATCTTTCTAATTAATATTTACAATCGAATTTATCTTATGTATAACCCCATATTAGAAATGATTTACTTATTAAACGTTGATTTTAACTATTTTAACCCTTCTTTAAATAAATTAATAATAAATGTCCTAATCTAATCCAAGTGGGCCTAAATGGTCATATTTTATTCCTAAGTTTGTTTTTGGTCGAATTACACTTGTCCAATAGAATTAGGGCATGTGTTAGGGTAATATTAATATCATATTTACCCTTAGTTACCCTATTTACTATTAACCGCGGTAAAAAAGTAAAAAGTTACTATTCACCAAAAAATTATTTTCATCTCATTGAACCACATTTTAGTCCTTGATATTAACCGTGTCTCTCGGATTTTCGAAATTCCATTCACAGAAGCGGTAAAATTAAGTTTTATGCAAAATTCAGTTTTTAACCTACCACTTAGTAGTTTCACTATTCAACAAAAATTGATATTTTTCAGAACAATGCCAAAATTTCATCCCAAGTTATATTTCATATTCCAAATTCAAAAATGAAGTCTATTTTACCAAATTCATAACATAAAAGTTGCATTAATTAATTTTATAATTAAATCCCGCTGTTAAAATAAATAGCGTGTTTTTAAGAAACAATATCTATCAAAAGATTGACACTTGTTTATGTCTAGTTTAAATGTGAAATTACATCCAATGACCAACATTGTATTAAATTGTAAAAATATATTCTAAATATACTTTAAAACTACTCCAATTAATAATTTATCACTATTAATTATTTCGATTAAAAAAGTTGATTATAATTATAATTTAGTAATTTTCACTATTCATCAGAATATGAAAGTTATCCGAAAAGTACCAAAATTTCACCTTAGGCTAAATTCGATACTCCGAATCCAAAAATGGAGTCCATTTTGAGAGTTAAAATCTCTAAAATTTAAAAAGTGGTTATTACTATTCATAACGGCTAGTTTTAATAATATTTTAATAGCATATCATTGTTTCGTGAAACTCAGGATTACGTACCACACACGCTATCGAGGAAGGTTGCGATTGCGTGTAATGCAAGGCAAGTCAAGGATGCGTGTTGTGCAAGCTCCTTTTGGTGTAGCGTATAACACAAGACATTAGTAAAATAAAAAAGAATATTTTTCATAAAATCTCGGGCTGTTACATTCTACCCCCCTTAAAATGAAATTCGCCCTCGAAATTCGTCGGGGTTATAAATGGTTTACTATTCGAAAGTTTCTTTAATAGAAACCCACATCGTAAAAGGGAATACCAAAACTTGTCTTTAAAAACTAAAGTATGAAATGTAACGATTACCCAAATAAACTAATCACTGGGTTTCCACATAGGTGAAAATATGGATATGGAAGAGAAATCTAACCATCATGTTCTGATGGAGAGTGGTAGAGAACATGGCTATGGAAAATCCAGTAATCACAAATCCATAGATTTGTGATGATATAAGGTACCATCTGATTCATCAGGTATAAGATCACTAGGACAACATTTTTGGTTTTCAAGATCATTTCCCTAAAGTTGAAAATTTGAATTAGAATAAATACTTACTTTATTTTGGTACAATCTCACTGTTTTTCGTGCCTTTAACAATTTCCACTTCATCTCTTAAATAAATGAAGTTGAATTTGTTATTCGTGAAGTGTTAGCAGATCATGTGATAGAATGACGGGTCATTCCATCTGTCTCAAACAAAAGGTTAGCAAAAATTATATACATAAGTCGATCTATAGTGAGATTAATCACATATGGTTCCTAAAATGGACTTATACTTCATATATCATACTACTTAATATAATAAAACTAGTTTCTACTAAACAGGGACTTCCTGTAGGCCAGTGGTAGGCGATAAAGGCTAGGCGCACTTCGGTTGTGGGTTCGATTCCCACAGCCTTGTCCGAAGCGATGGGCTGTCGCCCGTCCTGCAGGTTGTCCTTTTTATAAAACTATATTACTATAACATCCCATCAATAATATCGAAAAAACTTCTATCCTTAAACAATACTAACTTATGTCCAACATAATCCATTCCAATATTTAGGCTTATCCATAATACTGCAGTCCATTCTCATAACATAGTGAAAATGATTACCAGAGATTTAATACCATCGTTGATCCCCATATATCATAAGATATATCTTGTTGGTCACATTCCAAACATTCAAAGGCCTTAATCTTGTACTCTCTTGAATACCCATTGAACCTTAGTGAAAACTTGAATGCAGTTAAAAGTTAACACTTTACACATACCAAAATCCTCAAAATTATTTATACTCAAACCATGATATCACTTAGTCCTTATATCAATCATGAGCTCATGAATACAATCAAACATCTCATTATCTTCTTATCCCTTCATTATGCTCATATCATCTGTTTACCAAAAATGTCTCAATCACTTTTCATGGTTACCGGTACCATAAAATTATTGAAAACCACAATAGACCAAAACATAAATATTTCAGTACACCATAAAAGTACCTCAACAACATTATTCTTGAATACCAATACATACACACTTCTGTCCATCCACTTCAATGATTGTCCTGGAGTAAGTCCTTCCTTGGTTTAGAAGTAACTTTTTAGGTCAGGGCATTGAGTTGGGTAATGCCCATGTTCTCCACAAATAAGACATTGAACTCCATAACAATCTATCACTCCATGACCCTTTTCTCCACACAGATAACATCGATCCCTCCATTTGAGGTATTCCTCAAGGTTCTTCTTCCCTTCTTTAGAAATCTCAATCTTCCTTTCTTTATGCTCCTCAACATGCGAACATGCATAATAGTCTATCTTCCTCTTCTTTGAAGAATTAGGCATACCACTAAATTTCACCTTGTTAATCATATATCGCGATGATTGATTCGGCATAATCACAACATCTTTCTCTCTAGGCATTACACAATTTTGTTGCTCAAAGTCACCAATTTGTCCATTGGATTCAATGTTAACTGAATTCCTTTTGGTTCCCTCCATTAACTAAAACACAAAAATAATTTTGTGAGAATCAAAAATCATGCTAGAGAAAACAACATAGTAAAGGGAAAGTATCCTCAATACCTAACTTCTTAGGTTTAATCTAATATCATTACCATAGTTCTAGGAATATATCCTATACGTATACTTATCCTTAGGGACATCCCTAGACATACCTTAGAAATATCTCTAGGAATCTCACTAACGTTTTCGCATCCTAGTTTCCAAAGGTTGACTAAACCTTTCCTCTGATACCAACTGTAGAGACCCGAAGCCTAAAGTACATGAACATTACATTACTTTTGCGGAATACTTAATACATAACAAAAATACACACACAAGGATCGTAATAGTTTAGTGTCTTTGGAAACTCGGAATGTAATCTTCTAATCCTGGTGAAAGATCTTCAAAATCTCCCATAAAGATCTTCCTTTTTTTTTACCTAAAACCTTTCTTTATATCCTGGGGAAAAGAAAACATAAAAGGGTGATCTCAAATGCTCAGTAAGGGTAAACAAAAGAAATATCAATCACATAATTTTCATAAGAACATAACATTTTTGGAAATCTTAACCTGCAAAAGAGAGCATAATTTCATAACATGGGATAAATCATAGTAGTGAAAATGAAACCACAACTTAAAACATTACTCATTGTGGCATACACACATAATCATAGAGAATCATTTCTTGTTAGTCAAGACTCATTGCCAAGACTATCTTAGTGGACAAAGTCCCTTTCTGAATCGAGTAATCCTCGTTTCAGTCCTGTTTCACTGAACCGGTATAACCTACCATTCCAGCCATGTCTATCTCATGAGATATGAAATCTTTACCCAATGCATTGGAGGGAGATATAGGTCCCACCCATCTCTTAATGAATCCTTTCTTATGTGTGCCACAAAATCATAAATCATACATCATTGCATAACCCATGTAATAAAAATGGGATTCTTAAACAACATGACAACATAAAACCATTCATATAAGATAAAGGAATTCATAAACATAATTCCATCACAACATAGTCAAATCAATGTAAAAATTTGGATAGAAACATAACCCTTTATTATCTTATATGGAAAATAATTTTGACAAAACACTTGAATTGAATTCTTGATGAAAATATCCTTTCTTCTTCAAAAATCAATTTCTTTTCACAAAACATCATGCAATTTTAAAAGAAAGAGATTTTATTGAAAATAGTCATGAAATCTTTTAGAGGAAGCTTCATGAAAATAAGGCTTTATAAAACAGTATAAATCCGTTCGTGCCGTATAAGTAAAAAAAAACATTCTTCGTACTTTTTTCGGAAAAGTCAAAAAGTACCTCGTACGGAAAAACGACAAAAGATTCCTTTCATATTCTTTACTAAAAACTCACCTAAGGGTAAAATTGGATTTAAAATATTGCAAGTGTATGGAAACAATATTACATATTGAGGGAACATGGATGTGGATGATAAAATACACCCCAGTAAATACTTACGAATAAACAATCTCGGATAAAAATGAGATTGTGATATTTCCCTTACCTTAGGTCCGACTTGCTTTGTAAGTGTCCAAACCTCCTGTATAATGATTTAAATCATGTTATTGACTTATTCCAGAATCATATTCATTGTTATGATATCATATATGGTTCACTTATAACATTATATTACCCGTTCTTTTGTAATTTCCATGTTAAAGAAGCGTTTTGGGTAAAATCGTTTCATTTATCTTAGGTGTTTTGACTTGTTGTTCTTGACATCATTATTACTTATATCATGATTTACTTACTTACAGAATATAAAATATGATTTATATATCATATATATTCAGTATATATATATATATAATAGATAGATAAATAAAATGAAAAACACCGTTCATGGAGACGGTAGTCCGTACGTACGCATGAACGCTGTTTTACTTTCCTTATTGTCTTGAAATGGAAGTAAGTAGATGACATACATATGTATATATACATAAATCCAGTAGCTTTATAATGTCATATATTTCATTATTATTTCTTATATATACATTATAATCATTTTTAAATGGTTAACATGGAGAATGAATCTCATCGCGTCGTGGAGACGGTATTCCGTACGTACGCACGAGCGATGATATCATTACTATAAATATTGAATTGAATTGGAGTGGATTATACAATATATCAGAATCAATATGATGTTGTAATAACTATGTATAGTTATTCTTTACATCATTATACCCATCCATGTAAGGTGGTGGTGGAAAATAGATTACACCACGGCGTGGAGACGGTATTCCGTACGTACGCACGCGCGGTGATTTCTTTTTCCGTAGGATGGATAGATGGTGAAATAGGGTTATTTAATACTTATAATAACATATCAGTATATGAGTGATACTGATGTTTTTACTTCATAGTGAAACAACCTAAGAAGAAGAAGTGGAAGAAGAAATAAAGATGAAAGAATTGGTAACGGTAATTACCTCTTCTTTGAAGTGCCTTTTTGAGACCTCCTCTTAGGGCACTAGAATTGGTCTTTGAGTAAGACCAGAACCTCTAGGATGTTGCTAGGGAAGTGGAGAAGAGATTTTGGCAGGGTTTGGCCGAGCTTGAGTGCTCAAATTGGTGTGAGGAGGAGGGGGAGGAGGTGCCCTTTTATAAGGGAGGAGAGGGGCACCTTAGGAATATCTCAAAATATTATTTTATATTAAAGTCAAAATCGGTTTATAATGGTTCCAAAGGGTCTTATTTCGAAGATAAAGTGGGGATGGGTCGAAATCCTATCAACCAATAGAATTTAGACAAGTTTAGGATATTATTTTAACCTTATCAATTAAATTTAACTCTAAGTTAAATAATTTAACTTTTACCATGTCTTTTTGTTTTCTTTCACTATATGGTTAATACACTTACTATAACATGCCAAACGAACCCCAAATTGTTTATTATTAATATATATATCCTTATATAAGTCATTTGGCCGAACCGTAGATTTTTAGGAATAAAATAACAATTAATAATATAATATTTGATTTAAAAACTATTTTGTGTCAATTTTGACACTATTTGATATATGATTTTTGTCAAAGTCATAACAGAATTATATGTTCGAACCAAGTTTATTAAATCAATACTAATATATCATAGTAACCTAGAAAATTAGTGGAATTCATAAAAAGTCTCAAATTACATTTATTTTGGTGTTTATAACATCAATTATGTCAATATTTCATTAACAAGATAATTACTGCATCATCTTTGTGTCATAAATAAATTAAATTATTTGATGTCTAAAAATTACAAATAAAATACCATCATGTAGTAAATCTTTTTAGCTTTCTAATGAATATTTACAATAGAATTTATCTTATGTATAACCCCATATTAGAAATGATTTACTTATTAAACTTTGATTTTAACTATTTTAACCCTTCTTTAAATAAATTAATAATAAATGTCCTAATCTAATCCAAGTGGGCCTAAATGGTCATATTTTATTCCTAAGTTTGTTTTTGGTCGAATTACACTTGTCCAATAGAATTAGGACATGTGTTAGGGTAATATTAATATCATATTTACCCTTAGTTACCCTATTTACTATTAACCGCGGTAAAAAAGTAAAAAGTTACTATTCACCAAAAAATTATTTTCATCTCATTGAACCACATTTTAGTCCTTGATATTAACCGTGTCTCTCGGATTTTTGAAATTCCATTCACAGAAGCGGTAAAATTAAGTTTTATGCAAAATTCAGTTTTTAACCTACCACTTAGTAGTTTCACTATTCAACAAAAATTGATATTTTTCAGAACAATGCCAAAATTTCATCCCAAGCTATATTTCATATTCCAAATTCAAAAATGAAGTCTATTTTACCAAATTCATAACATAAAAGTTGCATTAATTAATTTTATAATTAAATCCCGCTGTTAAAACAAATAGCGTGTTTTTAAGAAACAATATCTATCAAAAGATTGACACTTGTTTATGTCTAGTTTAAATGTGAAATTACATCCAATGACCAACATTGTATTAAATTGTAAAAATATATTCTAAATATACTTTAAAACTACTCCAATTAATAATTTATCACTATTAATTATTTCGATTAAAAAAGTTGATTATAATTATAATTTAGTAATTTTCACTATTCATCAGAATATGAAAGTTATCCGAAAAGTACCAAAATTTCACCTTAGGCTAAATTCGATACTCCGAATCCAAAAATGGAGTCCATTTTGAGAGTTAAAATCTCTAAAATTTAAAAAGTGGTTATTACTATTCATAACGGCTAGTTTTAATAATATTTTAATAGCATATCATTGTTTCGTGAAACTCAGGATTACGTACCACACAGGCTATCGAGGAAGGTTGCGATTGCGTGTAATGCAAGGCAAGTCAAGGATGCGTGTTGTGCAAGCTCCTTTTGGTGTAGCGTATAACACAAGACATTATTAAAATAAAAAAGAATATTTTTCATAAAATCTCGGGCTGTTACACCCCCCCCCAAACTAGGGTCATAAAATCCAATCTTTATCCAAATGTAGCATGATTTCAATCCTATTATAGATGACCGAGAAGAATTTTGGTGTAAACCATGAATATCATACATATAAATCACAAAACACCCAATTTTAAACACATAACCAAATATCATACGTGGATCGGATTTTATGAGCCATGTTTCGTTGAGACACCACTCAGAGAAGTATGAGCCTTGTTATATCATTAGGTGATATGGAGTTGTACTAATGTTAAATTTGTATGAGATAAAAATGGATAGTGGATAAGAAACTGAGTGATATTTCTTTGCAGAGATCACTTCTTTTTGGAAGGGTAAGAGTGAGTGTTTGTATGGAACTTCAAGAAAAGTTTTAACGTGTTAAACCAACTATACATTGGTTATATTTGATTCATATTTTTTTTGTAGTATATTAGAGTGGAAAACCCACCCCCTCCCTAGATATCCCACACCCCCACCCCCTACACCCCTACAACCCCTACCCCCATGCACCCCCACCCCACCTGAACACTCCCACCCCACCTGGACACCCCCACCACACCTGGACAGCCCACCCCCTCCTCCCTAGACAACCAACACCCCCTCCCCCACCTGGACAACCCACCCCACCCCCTTGGATAGCCCACCCACCCTTGACAGCCCACAACCCCTCCCCCACCTGGATTTCCCACCCACCACCACCCATGGATAGCCCACCCCCTCCTTGGATAGCACACACCCCCTCCCCTGTAGCCCCTACCCCCCGAAAGCCCCCGGGACAACCCCCCCCCCCCACATGGACAACCCACGCCACCCACCCCCACTGGACAACCCCCCCAGATAGCCCACCTCCTCCCTGGACATCCCACACCCCCTCCCCTATATCCCATACATCCCTAGACAGCCCCCACACCTGGAGAGCCCACCCCACCCCCACCTGGACAACCCACCCCCCGCCACCCCCACATGGACATCCCCCACCCCCATCAGGACAGCCCCCACCCCCACATGGACAACCCCCCTCCCCCCCGCATGGAAATCCCACCCCCTCCTTGGACACCCCACACCCCCTCCCCCACCTGTTCACGACACCCTGACCCCTCTAGACAACCCACACCCCTTCTTGGGCAGCTCATACCCCCTCCCCCACACCCCTATAGCCCTCTACCCCACCATGCAGGCCTCTACCCCTTGACAACCCACCCCCACCTAGATAGCCCCCCACACCTGGACAACCCCCTAACCCTCTTGAACCCCCCTTAGGGTAATTTTTTTTAAAATCATTTTATTCATCAATAAAGGAAAACCATCATACATTATCCATTTCATTCCAAACAACACATTCAATTTATCAAAACATGAAAAATTCAATTTATCGAAACATGAAAAATTCAATTTATCAAAACATGACAAATTCAATTTATCAAAACATGAAAAATTCAATTTATAAGACTCTATGGGTCATTTAGAAAATGTGATTGGGGAAAGGGGAAATTAACTACATTGTTAATTCCAATTTAAAAATTGGGCCAAGCACTTAGGAGGTGCGGTGGTGTGTAGGAGGTGTGGTGGTGTCCAGTGGGGATGTCTAAGGGGGTGGGGTGGGGTGGGGGTGATGTTCAAGGGGTGGAGGGTGTCTAGGGGGGTGGGTGTGTCTAGGGGTGGTGGAGGTGTGTGTGGGGGGGGGGGGGGGGGCTGTCCAGGGGGTGTCCAGGGGGGTGGGGGAGGGGGTTTTCCAGAGGGTGGGGGGTGTCCAAGGGGGTGGGGGTGTCTAGGGGGTGGGTTGTCCATGGGAGGTGAGAGGTGTCTAGGGGGGTGGGGGTGGGGGCTATCCAATGGGGGGTGTCCGGGGGGTGGGGGGGGGCTATCTAAGGGGGTGGGATGTGTCGGGGGGGTGGGGGGTGGGGGTGGGGGGTGTTCACAATTCCAATCCATCACCCAACCAATGCCAATCCATCCTCAATATCAATACCCTTTCCATTATTCCTTGAAAAAAACTATTAATACAAAATACAAATCCAATTTTTAACTAAACTAAAGTCCATAGAAACTACCATATCACCCCACTAAACAAACCCTTTACCATATTTTAAGTGTAGAACAAAAAATAGAAATAAAATCAAAGGGTTTGGTACTCCAAAAATAGCAGGAAATCTAATTTAGCTGAAATCAAAATAGAAAACAGAAAAAAATAGAGGGAGAAAATTAAAACTAAGGTAACACTTACTAATTTTAAGTGAAGAAATAATTTTTTTTGATTGAAGATGGATCTATGGCTGGAAGGAGTTTCATGGACGAGAAAACTTTGGGAGGAGCTTTGGATTAGGGTATGTAATTGAGCAAGTGGGAGATTTAGTGCTGGGTATTTGGGGGGAAAATTTCCCAATGATTTTTAAAAACCATTGGAAAATCCACTCTTTACCAATAGTTTATTAAAACCATTGGTATATCTTAGACAAACATAATATTTCCCAATTGTTTTATCAAACCGTTGGTAAATCTTAAGTATATTTACACATTACCAATGTTTTGAACAAACCATTGGCAAATGTCGCCTTTTTTTACAGTATAACAACAGTTTGAAGAAACAATTGGTATATATCCCTTAGGAAAACATCAAATTTCAGTAGTGAAGTGACATTTCAATGTTTTTTAAAGAATTAGAAATAGTAATATTGCTTGTACTGATAAATTCCTTATATATAACCAATATAGGAATCTAGGAAGCAAAAAATCCCTGTGTATGTGAGATTCAGTGGTGTACAAAGGCAGTGAAAGGATGGGCCATATCTTGTGTTTTTTATAAATTTTACACAAGTTTCTAGTGAGAGTGGATCTACACCTTCCCCATGTTTCAAATCAGGGCCATTAGTACCTCGCCAAGAAGGTATCTAAAATACCATTATCCACCCAGGCCAAGGATTTGGTCATGGAATAGGTAATCAAACTTTGGAATTATAGAGCTCATAGAGTGGGCCTGCTCAAGGTAGTTAGGTTGTGACTCAGGGCCACAATATGATCCATTTACCTGAAATGCAGCCTATGTTGGAGGAGTAATGTGCCAGACCTTCTACTGTTCAAGGTACTATTCTAGTAACCTCTACATTAGTGTCAAATTTATTTGATACTGGAATGTCACACTCTTTTATATCTAAACAAATTATGGTGAGTTTGGGCCTTGAGATATTATATTTTTGTGGTATGATGACTCTCGACACCCCTTTGGGTATCTGATTAGAGGGTGTTCACTAATGTAAGGATTTTCCCCTAGAGATAGGTGAATATATCTTTATATGGAATATTTTACTCTTCAACATGGTAGGGTTTGATGCAATTCTCTAGATGGTCTGATTACTTCCACATCAATCCCATATTTACTTTTATCATTGGAGGTTTATGTTAACCTCACCAAGGGGTAGTAGACATGTACACAAGGGATAATGGGATGTACATACATCTCAAGATGTACCTAAGAATCAGGGTTTGGGTAGGGTGATAGTCCAGATTGGTAGTCTTCTCTTGGATGATCATGTGTTATGACCCACTATTTTCCCTCCCATGGTGGATTGTTTCTGGGAAGTCTTACCTAATTAATTTTCTCATACACCTTTGGTGAGAGGGGTATAATTCAACATTTTTCTAGTGCAAGGAGTGGAAATAGTGCCCATAAATTCTTATAGGATGGAACCTACAGAGATTTTGGATCTCAAGAAGTAGTTGGAATACTTGGATGATAATGGTTTTACGCACCCCAACACTTCTCCATGGGGTTCATCAGTCTATTTTTCAAGAAGGTGGATGGTACCCTCAGGATCTATGTGAATTAACATAGGTTGAACCATCTTATGGTTAATAAATAGTATCCACTACCTCAAATAGACAACCCATTCAATTAGATATGAGTAGTGAGGATTTTTTCAAAGATTGAATTAAGGTTGGGATATCATCAGATGAATTTTAGGAATTCAGACATACATCATATAGTTTTCTAGAGTAGGTATGGTCTTTATGAGTACCTGATAATGAAGTTTAGTCTCACGATCACAATTTCTATTTTTATGGCTTTGATGAATCGAGTTTTCAACCTTTATATAGATTTATTTTTGGTAGTCTTTGTGGATGACATCATATTATATTATCACTCTCAACATGAGCATACCCAACATATTAACATCATTCTAAATACACTAATTTAGAACCATATTTACCCAAATATCACCAAATTATACTTTTGGATAAAAAAACATCACTTCCTGGGTCTTATCATCTCAGAGTCACGAATATTGGTAGACTTAGAAAATGTGAGAGCTTTTGTTTCCTGAGATAATACCAAGAGAATATTTGATATATGAAGTTTTTTGGGGGATAAAAGGGTATTTTAGATTCTTAAACCAATATTTATCATACCTAATAGTTCCTCTTATGGAATTTACTAGGAATAGTGTGAAATTCGTAGGGTCAGAAGCTTGTAAAGTATCCTTTTAGGAGTTGAAGATAAAATTGACTTCAATGCTGATCCTAATTTTGTCTGAGCTATATAGGATCTATACTGCTTACTGTGATGCATCAGGTATCATGATAGTTGTAGTTATGATGAAGGATGAGCAATTTTTAGCATAAAATTCTCACCAGTTGAGGCTTCATGATCAGAATTACCCAACACATGATCTGGAGCTAGTAATTGTTGTCCATGATTTATGTTATTGGAGGCATTATCTACTTGTGAAAATTTTGTGGTGTTCACATACTATAAAATCCCCAAGTATATCTTTAGATAGCATTATATGAATATCAGAAAGTATTTATGGGTTTAGTACCTACAATCCTTTGATTTTGAGCTTTCCTATATGCTTGGAAAAGACAATTATATAACCAATGTTCTGATTTGAAAGATTCAGAAACAAGCAGTTCAGAAGGCCATTAGTGAATGGTAGCTCATGACATTTTTTTCCAAAATTCATGTGGAGGGTTAGGAGAATCTTGGGTATAATTTTCTACCAGCCTTAGCATTGACCTATACCTTTTTGGAATGATTTAGAATGAAGAAAATCTCATATCCTAAGGGATTAATCTCAAGGGAGAGTATTTTAGACGATGATTCATCTTCTGTTTTGACCATGGAGTGAATGAGACCTTACACTATTATGGGAATTTCTAGGTCCCATATGACATATGAGAGGAGCTGATGTATTAATATGAGGCCACAATATGGTTGGTACATCTCAGTGTCACCAAAAAGTATCAAGAATTACATCCCTAGTATTTTTGGACTTGTATGAAATGGGATATAACAAGATTTGTCACACTTTGTTCTACTTGTCAATAGGTGAAGGTGGAACATCAGCGAAAGATAGGAATTTTATGGTTTTTTTTCTATTCTTGAGTGGAAATGGGATGATTCTTCTCTGTAATTCATAAATGGTTTTCCTAAATCAACTCATGGAAACGATATAATTTGGGTTTTCATTGATTAGTTGATGAAGCTATCACACCTCATACATATTAAAGAGACCTTCTCGATAGATGAGATAGAGAGGATATACATCAGGGAGGTCATACATATTCATAGAGATCCATGATCTATCATATCTGACAGATATGCTCATTTAACATCTCGGTTCTAGAAGCGTTTAGAGAAGGAATTGGTTACATAGGTGCTTCTGAGCATGGTCCATCACCCTCAGACTGATGAAAAAATAGAGAAAATGATTCAAATATTGAAGTAAATTCTCTGTGCACGTGTCCTTGGCTTTGGGGTTCATGGGAGAAACAAATACCACTCGTCTAGTTCTATTATAATAATAACTTTTAGTATAACATTCAGGTGGATACTTATGAAGCCTTATATGACATTCCTTTCTGATCACCTATGTGCTGGTTAGAGGCAAAGGATGTATCTTTTCTTAGACTACATATTGTCTAGGAGACTACAATGCAGGTCCAAATGATCAAAAAGTTCATGATGAAAGCTTATTTTAAAGAAAATTAACATTCCAATTAACACCGATGAACTCTTAAGTTCATGGTTAGGTCTGAGGTTTTCTTTCAAGTCTCATCCAGGTTGGGAAATCAATAAATTCAGAGGAAAGTTAATATTTCACCTTGATTCATTGGAACCATTGAGGTTTGGGAGAACCAGTTTCTTACCAGATAGAACTTCCTTAGAGATGCCTATCTATGCATGATGTATTTCACATATATCAGCTCTGCTAATATTATCCATAATTGTTGCATGTTTTACAACCTAATGAGGTTGAGTTAGATGATCACTCTTCCTTCGAGGAGTATCTAGTGCATGTTGTGGATCAGATCATGAAATCACTCTGAGGAAGGTCAGTTCCTTTAGTACGGGTGATATGGAAGCACAAACAAGTATAGGACAAAAACTCAGATCGGTAAGCTAATATACAAGCCTAGTGGTTGAATATTTACTCAAATGATCCCTCTTTACCCTTCAAATACTAACTTAGGGATGAGTTTCTTTAAGGAGGGGAGGTTTTAACGACCTGCCTTTTCATGAAGGTTTGACTCATTTTTTGGGTTTGAATTATTTATCTTCCCTTAATAAATGAGACCTATGGTATAAAGAAGGTTTTGGGAGTATCATGGGATTGTTCATATCCTAGAGCTTTGGAAATTGAAAAAATAGAGTGGTATACATGGTTAATGCATAATTAGTGCTAACTGTGTGGCTTAATCATGCAAGGAAATTATTATAAAGGGGAGGCCACATGGTTTGTTGGAAACTATGAGAGCCAATTTTCACACCCATATGAGATTTTGGACATCAGTGATAGTAAAATTTTTCATGGATTGATCATGGTTAGGAAAACCATGCACCTAGACTATGAGAGGTGGGTTCTTGGGTAGTGGAGGCAACACGGTTGGTGCATGGTTTGGATAACTATGTGGCAAAACCATGCAACATAGTTTTAAGGGTAAAGTTACAATTTCACCCCTAAATTTTTAACCTTTTTTCCTTATCACACCATTCATTTCTAGCAGAAAGCACCCAAATAATTCTCTCGTGAGCACTCCCTTCTCCCCACTTAGAGATTAAGATAAATTCTCTATCTGATCTCTATTTCAACTCCCGTTGGTCTCATTGGGTTCCTCTAGATAAGTTCTTCAATCCTTAGGTCCATTTCATTATTATTCTTTATATCAAAAATTCTATTTTGGTGTGAGATCATTTTCCATATTATCAAATTTTTTTTGGATATTTCTTATATTCTTCTTCGATTCAAAGACTGTGGTTGGATGAGTGGTCATCTAAGGACATATGGATTATTGTATAGTAATTTTACCTCAATGTTTATGCATTTTCATAGTGTTTTCCAATGTGTTACATGGAATAAATTTCTGTGAAATTCCGTAAAATTATTTATTTCATCTTTAATTAATTGAAACATGAAAAGATACTCCAGTAGACCCACGTTGAATTACTATAAGATTCTAACCTTGATGTTTGATTCCCCTTTACGTGTGCTAAATTTAATACCCTATTTTTGTATAATTGTTTAAATGAACAAACACCTAAAAAGTGTTTATCTTGACGTGGAAATGGATTTTCCTTTCCTTATAATTTAATGGATTTAATTAATTATAGATTAATGGGTGGAAAGACCATGCTAAGTGTTTTATGCTTACCTATATATATATTAAATGACTATAACACCCATGGTTAGTTGGGTTGAATGATTATAAATGTATTAGAGGTAATACATCATGTTTATTATTATTATTATTATTATTATTATGTGTATTCCACTATTGAACAACTATTAAGGGTTCTGTTGAGCATGGAATTTCATGCTACCTTACATTGGGTTTTTGTCATGATGTATCACACAATTATAATTTTATTTAGATGGTGGTAATTATGCTCCAAAATATTTTTCTTAGGGAATTGGAAAAAATTACTCACCCCACCATCTTCAATGATGGTCAAAATGTCTTTCATTGATATAATATTCAGGGATACTACCCTTTCTAGATCCATTGGTCTATTAGACTAGTTATGGATGCTTGAGTTATGCCCTGGGTTCAGTTAGCACCTAGTATACATGTATATGAATCTAAAAGTCCACAAGTATAGTGTGCATATAAATTTATATAGTGAAAATATATCTATGGTTATTATATATATAGTTATTGAGCAGACTCATTCTGTCCTATGCTGAAGTAGGTAGAGCCATCCAGGTGTCCTATTGGAACCTGAGCCGACTGGTATTTATTTTCTGGCATAACTTATTATTCATTATACCTAATAAGTACTATGCTATGTTCATTGACTTGATCATTCTAGACACCATTGGTGGTGGCCTACTAATTTTTTCTCACACCCTACTCGGGCTGCCATTGGTACCCAATTAGACTTCTTATATTCATGTGTGGACAAGGGAAAGCACCCTGTCACAAATTCTTGATCTCTTTAGATTATATATTTGATCATAGGAGAAGAGGACCAAGTGTATGCTCATGATTCTAATGGTGTTGTATTTTGGAACTTTTTGTATTTTTGTATAGCATGATGTATATGCATGTACTATGTATCCCCTAGTTCCCCTATTTTGTATATCATCATAACATGACATCATTGTATATGAATCAACCTTTGTCTTTTAGTATTTATTTCTTGTTTCTTGATTTTTTACACTTCCTTACTTTAATATTTTATTGTTTCCACTATTCTATAATTTTTATTATGCTTTCGCTACTTTGGTTTATTTATTATATCTATTATACCACTTTTATATGAGGGTATAGTCTCCCCACTATACCACATTAGAACCTCACTGCTAGTCGACAGCCTCTGGCATATAGGGAGGGTGCTTGAGGCCATGTGACCCACCGAATCGACACACCATTTCAGTGGACCTTAGTTCATGATGTTAGAAAGTGATAAACCACTGAGTTCCCATATATGTGGATTTAAACTAGAGTTACTTAAAACCAAGAATCAATATGTAATAATGAAAAAAGATGAAGAACCTTTGATACATACAAATGGATCTATTCATAGAGAACCTATGATGAATATAAATTCTCAAATCAATGAGATACCTTTGAGTTGTATAAATTTTTACATCGAAACATGCTAATAAATAATTTCTAACATGAGGTTAACCAGTATCATTCTAATATTTTGGAAATATTGATGAAAATGACTTAAATATATGAGAGAGTATTCAAATTTTCCACAAATCCCCCACAATGGGGTTTGATGAACCTGAACTCACATCCTATCGAAAAATGTGAGTTCCTAAGCATCATTGATGAGAAACCCTAATGACCGTATTTCATTAGAAAAAATGTTTTTAGAAACACCTATGTCACTAATGTGGGAGGAATTGGGTGATTTTGGTTCCACAAATAAACCCTATTGGAATACAGATGGAATCAAAATTGAGAACCATACATGAATATTTAATTAACCAAAAAATAATTGGGCTCCCCCATTCCATAACATTTTGTTTTACATATTCTTTAAAAATAAAAATGGTGAACCCTCTATGAAATATTTCATTTCCACACATAATTTGTTAAGAATATTTTATTACTCATTCTGATGCATTAATATGTTCTTTAGTTTGTGTTTTTTTATCTCTCAATAATATTATCAAAGTAACTTCATTCAATAAAAATGGTATCCTTTCAATGAAAAACTTATACTTTAGTAATTACACAAGATTGGGCCTCATCGAATTATAGGATTATATCACCCACCTAGTACATTATTCTATATGTAATGAATATAATGATCCAGGAGTACCACTTGAATGGTAATATTACAACACCATAGGTTTTAGAATCCCTAATTTACATGAAGCTTCCAGGACAATTTTCACAATGATGGTTTGTGAACGAGTATATGGAACATGATTACACCTCAATCCACTTCGGGAGTATCACCTCAGATCAAAACTAAAAATACCTCTCTTATCTTAAGGATGATGATAAGAATGTCAAACATGACTTCAAACTAGTTCCAGATCCACCCAGGAGGGATCCTATAAATTATATCCATCAACACCATTCAAAATCAATCCTTAGTATCTGAATGAGTATAAAATTTAGATAACACCAGCTTCCGTCATTTAGACCTGAGCATCAAGGATTACTCACCAGGATTGATGTGTTGTTAATCATAGGGAGTGGGCCCATATCCCCACTTCCACTGAAGAATTCTACTAACATATCTTAAAGGTAACCAGCATACAACCACACACCCCTTCCAACACCTAGTAACCTTATCAGCATACTTTGGCAGCATCTGGTGAAAATTATCGGAATATCCTGACAATAATAACTATGGTTCATGAACACATTCCCACCCACAAAAATCAACCCCATCAGTATATACCAGTAGAAACTAGAGTAAAATAGAATTATAATAACCCTTCTCCAACTAGGAATGTGAATATATCCCCATTCCCACTATAAAAGAATGATAATACATTTTGGTTAAAATGGATGTACATGACTATATTCCTATACACATTTTATAGAGATGTCAATATATTTCCAAAAAAAAAACCATTTTCAGTATACTCTATAAACCATCTGAGGACATGAAAGTACTTCTTCCCCAACTAATGTGGTATCTCTTTGAAATATATTGAGGACTACTTAGGAGTAGGTGCACATTCTTATTTCCATTTAGAAGGATCTCTAGAACATCCTGAAGAATAATGAACAACATGATCTCAAAAACATTCTCGTTCCAACTGGATATCAACAACCCATCTCAACAACCACTTTAGGGTAAACACATATTCCTAATGAATTTTTAAATACTTGTCATAATATTTCAGTAGTTGTCTGAGGATAGAAACATACTCCCACCCCTGCTACTAGAAAAGCTATTTGACATGTATCAATAGACACCTAGTATAAGGAACACATTACTACTATCATTTAGGAGGATATTTAGCATATATTGATGAAGAATGAACAATAGGATCAGGCACACATTCCTTTTCCAACTGGAGACCAAAAACCCGTCTCACTAATCACTTTAGGTAAAGCTTATATCCCTACCAAATATTCAAAGACTTGTCGGAATATTTTAATAATCACTTAGGAGAATGCACATATTACTACTCCCATTCAGTGTGTGGAGTGTATTCAGTATGTCCTAATGGTAACCAAGAGTTAGGAACATACTTCTAATAATTCTAAATAATATCATATACCTTGTCCAATGAAATCAATGGGGTTACCCAATGAGGCTCCCACAAATGAACATTTTTATGTGAAACATATGACTTTGTATGACCAATGGAGAGTATAAAAAATAAATATTTCTAAGGGAAACTTAATTCATTGGAGTATGTCTATATCCCTGATCCTCTTGATGATGATATTCTTGAGACCCTTGAACATTTTTCATTGGTGGAAAATGATCCGTTTTACTCATTATTATATTGAGGAAGCATCATTAGTTTTGAAGATATATCCACAAAATATTAATACTAGTATATATAGAGGTCCTCCCCATAACACTTTACATGAAGTTCCTCTCCATGGTGGTAAAATATTCTATCATAGAAACATTACTCATGAAAAATAAAATGAAAATACTTCTCATGTCCAGAAGATCAAATAGAAAAAAGGTCCATACTTTCCATTGTAGACCCTAAAGTTCCTCCTTAGAGTATATTTAATATTAATCCTCACTATAGCTAGAAATCATTCCATAGTGGTATTCCTCCCCACAATAGTGTTCACTATGATGTTCCTCACTATAGTGACATGTTACTTCAATAGTAAAGTCCTCCCCCTATCGTATAAACTTTGAGAAAGAACTCATATCGTGAGATACTCAAGAGATTGATTTCACCTACATGAATTTACCTATCTATAAAGAGAAATAAACTTTCTCAACTGAAAGATATCCTGAGGAAATATTAACCCTATGAACCACACTAAGATCACTTAGATTCCTCTATAATAGTGAAGATTCGGATCAACCCTGATCTCTAAAACAAGGTAGAAAAGAAACAACCACTCTAATATGAACTAGTAGAGGAATCTCTCATATAATATGAAGAGAACACCTTGTTTGTGAGAAAACATCTAGCGAAATACAATATACTAGTTATGTTCTATCGTATATCCACCACTCAGTATAAAATTATGAAAACTTTGACATATGAATATATACACCATATTTATTTAAATCTATGGGTGAATCTTCATTATTTGAAAGAAAAATTTATGCCTTACCCAGATCACATGAACCACGCTATTTAAATAGAATAAATTCACTGAAATATTGATTTGGATACCATTTTAGTGACATGATTCATAGAGCTAGAAAACCAATGTGAGAAACTCCAAGATTAATTCCTTGATGATTTTAGTAATATACATAATATGATTTTTAATGTTCCATATGATGTTTATATTTGAGGATGGGGAAAACATAGAGTGTTAAATTTCACCCCACTCCCCAATCAGTAGAGCCTTCTAAGAGTTACACCATGTAACATCATTATATCAGGATCAGACCCTCTACATGATATTTGGTATTATCAATTGGGTAATGTTATGAAAAAATATTATAAATGTTGTATCCGGTGAGATAAATCTATTAAAATACTCATGAATTAGGGTTTTGAAAAGGTTGAAGAAGAATATCATTTGAGAAAGGCCAAAACTTTAATAATAGCGTTACCTATAAAAGTGAGTAACACATGCTTGGAGCATGCACTATATCTAGCTCATGATTGGAAAAAATCCTAAAAGATCAAGAGGGTAGTAGTAGTGACCACTGTCATAGTCCTCCATGAGAAACCCCAACTATTAGGGATGGGGGAAGTTTTACCACCATTATCACCCCTAACATCATCAAATACCTTGTAGTTAAAAAATATTCTAGGGATGATTTCAAATCATCCCCAACCCATAGTGTTAGGGGATTTTTTAAGACAACCTCCTTATATCCCATGAATGTAGGTATTTTCTAGATTGAGAGAAACATGAAAAGAAAACCCATCATAATTTCTCCCATTTCATGACTCATCTTTTTTCCATGGGGACACATATGATAAGAGTGTCTTGGGAATCTATCTAGACTACCCTATATAAAGTAGTCCCATGGGAGTCATGAAAAAAAAAGATTATAACACATATGGAATGAAAAAAGAAGTGTCCGTTCAAGGGGGTGACTATTCATGGGATTTTTAACATAATTATCAATAGATACACAAATGGTGATGATTTTATTTATCTTTATGATGATGATATGATTCCAATAGAAAATTATGCATCAATAAATGCCATCAACACTAACCCAAAATATGATGTGGAGAATGAAGCCAGTGTAGGAGAGAAATAGGAGAATGTTTCTCATTAGAATATGACCCACACATAAATAGTTGATGAATTTGTGAAAACTTGGAATCAAAGGAAATCTAAAAATTTAGGAGCTCTCTCAAATGATCATATACCCCCTCTTTAATGAGATTTATAAAAAGAAAAGGGAAAGGGTATGGTTATGTTTCACCTATCACCTAAAGGTGTCAAACCCATACAATTGAGGAAATATTTACTCAATATATGGAAAATATGAATGATTTAATAATAATAAACACCGATTTACTCATGGAAATATTCTCTATAGGTATACTCTACAAGAAGAGATTCAAATTCTTCTTTTAATAAATCTCCCTCAATAAGATGGGACTACCATGACAAAAAGAGTAAAGGAAAGTCATCCACTTAATATGGTATCTAGAAAACTAATTTATCTAGATACAATGGGAAAATAATATCAATAATTTTCTCTATTAGGGAATTATCCAGAACTATGTCAAGTGAGCTACCCCAAGACATTCTAGAATTGTTATCAATAATGAACATAGATAAGCCCGAAAAGCCTAACTCTACCCATCACCTCCATTAATTAAATGTCCATATAACTAGTTATTCTATCATATTTTATTGAAACTGTTGAGTCGTTGAAATATAAAGTGGAATTTATGAAGGGTTATCATTCACCTGTGAAACAAAAAAATAAAACCATACCTTGAATGGGACGATGCGACTCTTTAACCATAAAACATCATAAATCCAACTTTATCAACTTTTAATGGTTCTAGGGAACCCAAGAATCATTTGATGTATTTTTCATCTCAATGTGGTCCCATTATGGGAACTTGTGAATAATAATAGACAGTTAAGATGAGGTGATTTGTGTATATCTTGGACAGACCAACATTTGTCTAGTATTGCAATCTTCCATCCAAGTAAATCACATAATGAGAAGACCTCTATTTGTATTTACTATAAAAATTCAGCTCCACATTGAGGACATGATAGTCCTTGACCTCTCAAAATACAAACAACATTAAAATGAGAGAGGACCAAACTTTATCACCAAGTGGAAAGGTATGAATTATTCCTTGACCATACAACTATCTCAAAAAGAGTTTATAGGAATCTACATTGGAAATATATGTGAAGAACTAAAAACATTGAACATATTATTAAAGTTCATGTGAGGGTTTTGTGAGATTTATATAGTCACATAAAGGTTATAGGATTACATTCATTTGATCATGTATAAGCCTCATCCATCACTAGAAACTCAAATAAAGAAGACTGACATAGAAAAAGAAATATCTATTATGATTAAACCAGCTTTGACACCATATCCAACACCTAAACCAGGGAAATATTACATGAATCCCCCTCCTGAATGGAAATAAAAACAAAAAAAGTTCCTTTATTAAGATGGAAGAAAAGAGAAAATGTGTGCACCATATTAAGAACAGAAGAATTATGTTTATTCTTTCCAAAATGCTCAAGTCCCTTGATATTTCAGTAAATCCATGGGAAAAAATCTAAAGCTTCTAGAACCCAAGTACCCAAATAAGGGTTGCCTCAGATAAATCCCAAATTAATTACCTTACCACCGAATTTTAGGGTACAACATGAGTGAATGTTTTATCTTTAAAGAGATCCTTTAAAATATGGTATATTTTGGATAGGTTAAATTGGGTAAATCAACAACACAAGTGGATTGTGTTTATGCTACCTTAATACAAGCAGAAGCGGAATGAAAATAATTCCTGAATAAGGGTACCCAAATATTTTACAATTGAATGATTAGGAAAATGGTCAACTAAGCACTCACCAATCATAGGGAATAGTTGAACCAACCAGTAGAGTCCCAATTTTATTCTGCAATGATGAAATCAACTTTATCTTCACTCTAAGATCCCAGGAACCGACCTTCTAAAATTTGAAACAACTAGAATGATAAGAATAAGGTATATAATAATGAACCCTTATCAATTCCAAAAAATGGTTTAAATCCTCTTAGATTTGATGACTTTAGTACTGAGAGGATGAGAACTACTCCACTAAACGGTTTAATGGGAAACATCATACCAAAAATAACCCCCGTTAGATTAAGAGTCTGTTTAAAGATTTTTCAATGCAATTTAATAGAAAAATAATTTCTCTAAAAAAGAAAAATATTCACATGAATTTGATTTATCCCCGTAGAATTGAAGAAAATGGAGAGAGGCCTTTGAGGTTAATGGGTTCAAGGAATTCATAATCGATATAGATCTCAATATCTATGTTGTATCCCTAATGATACCATATATACTGAGAAACCAGATAGAAATCAATTCAGTGGGATTAGTAAGTGAATAAATCTATCTCTGAGTCATCCAGATATAAATATAATCTAATCGTATTGAAAAAATGATTGGAAAACAGACAGTTAACTGATCAATATCATAACATGGGAACAAATGATCAATCCAAGTCACAAGTGATGAAAATGTGCCTTAAATTATGGTAAGAGAATTCCGTTTCTAGAATAGGAAACTCTTCATCCCAAGACTTAATTCAATGAGTAGATTCAAGGTGGAAAGCATAGTCCCTTGGCTTAGAAATAAAATATTTTGATATTGGTAGCTATCATTACAACAATGCTATCAATATTATAGCCCCTATATTTATTGAAATATCTATAATAATCACTTACAGAGGCCCTTTTAAGACATTAAGAGTCTCAATTTTAGGGATTTTCTACTAATATGTGTCGTGAAGAGTCTAATTTATTGACTTTTCATGTAGTCACATCCTTCACTAAAGAGGATAAGAAGATAATAATATAAGGGGACATAAATCCCTTATATGTATCTTGAAAATTAGACGATGTTAACATCCATCAATTTTTGAATGAAAAAAGCTATTGGATCAATAACACGATGTTATACAAACAATAATGGTTGTGCTATAGTGGGTCTAATTTACCTCACTATAAATTGATGATTTAGGGGTATGAAAAAATTTAATAGAAGCCTCTTGGTTGAATCAAGATTAGAGCTCAATTTGGGTATCTCATCTCCAACTTTCAATTCATTATTGTACAATAAGACACAACTTTTGATGTCCTTTTAGGAAGACCTTGGTTTCATAATCATGTAACAGTTCCCTCATCATATCATCAGTGCCTTAAATACTTGTTGATGGAAACCAAGACATTGTATAATAATAAATATCCTTTGGAATATTTTGAGTCATAGTACATTGATGATGGATTATATCAAACATAAAGAGAAACATATGAATGAAAATGTCACTCAAGTAACTAATCCAATGGTTTAGATATTTCCTCATATAATCATTTAAATGATATCAATAATGAATATGTACTACCCATTAATCAAATTGTGGTGTTAATTTTGGATTAAGTTATATCTTCCATGGTATTCATGATATTAATCACATCATTCAAATCCATTTGTGTAGAAGTATAAGGAAATTACTATAATGAAAAAAGGGATTATATGAAAATGAGCCTCTTTATCCTCTAGATATAATGTGGACCTCACATCACCACTTAGATCTAAAGGTAACTCCACATTACTAGTAAAGAATTAAAATTCTACCACATCTCTCAAATTTCAGGATATTGACACTTCTTCTACCCTTGATAAAAATGTACGAGAAAGAGATAATGACTATAATGTCCTTGAAAATAATTCCCATGTATTGGTATCATTATAATCTAAAAATTCATCATTATCCATAGTAGAAGATTAAAATTATCTTACAACATCTCTTGAATGTATGGATGACATCACCTCTTCTTCCCCCAATAACAACATAGAAAAAGAGAATATATAGAATGTTATAGATGATAATGTCCACAAATTGTCACATTTAGAATCTAGAGATACATCTATTCATTTATAGAAGAAAAAAATGATCTCATATCATCTTATTTCCATGAAAATGTACCTTCATCACCTAATTATGTTAAAATTAAGGTAGATAGAAAGGAGGTAGATCATGTCCTGAGTATCCCAAACCATAATTCTTCTATATAAGAACTCTTAGAGACCATATATGAATCTATATCATTTATAGGGGACCAAAATGACACCAAATTATCTCTTAGTTCAAAAATAATTCCTTCATAACCTGTTCCCACTGATATTGAAGTAGAAGAATAATATGAAGAATATCTCTGAGATTCACCTACATCATTGGAGGAATGTGTCAAAACCACCAATAACAAGAACATACATGTAAATATAGGTATATAGGAAGACCCACAACCAATTTTAAATAGTCTTTACATGTATCCTAGAGAATAAGAGACATATATATATCCTTTTTGAATCATTATTATGATGTCTTCACTGAGAGTTATATAAAAATTTCCAAACATGATCTCACTGTGTCCACACATCATCTATTCCCACCTATGAATCATTGTGGTTACATACAAGCATTCAAAAGAATGTTTTTGTCTCATACTAAAAAGGTTTAAGATGAATTTGAGAACATCATTAGAGTTGATTTCATTCAGGATGACCAGTCCCCAAAATTTCTTTCCATTATTTTACTAATAAATAATAATACTATAAAAATCATAGTCTATATTGATTTTAGGGATCTCAACCATCATTTCCAAAAGGATGATTTCCCAATCCTAATCACAGAACTTATGATCAATGTAACTTCTAATTATAAAACCATATCCTTTATGGAAGGATATCTAGGATATAATAAAATATGAATGGATCATGAAGATGAATAGGTCCCTACTTTTAGGGAAACCAATGGTGTGTATTGCTATCGATTGATTACCTTCGTCATAAATAATTATGGTTACAAATATCAACCTATTATGCATTGTATTTTTAAACTATTCTTGGGGAAAACCATGGAATGTTTTGTAGATGACTTGGTGATTAAATCCTAAAAACATTGTGATTATATATTTGATCTTGAGATGGTATTTAAAAATTCATGACAACATATTTAGATAATAAACCCCTTGAAATGTGTTTTTGGAGTCACCTTCGGAATGTTTCTTAACTTTAGGGTATTGCATCGTGATATCAAATTAAACCCTAAGAAGACTAAGGTGATCCTTAATATTCCACCTCCTTAGAATATAAAATATTTAACAGGGATTCAAGGATACCTTTATTATATCATGAAATTCATATAAAAACTTTAAATAAAGTTCTTACCCTTCACTAATATTATAAATAATGGAGGCACTTACTGATGGGATGAGGATTGTTTAGAGGATTTTAATAATATCAATAAATACCTCTAAATCTCACCAATGTTAATATTTATAGTAGATGGGAATCCACTCATCTTATATGTGGAATCCCAAGATAAATATCTTGGTGCTCTTATCACACAAAATAATGATGTGGTCAAAGAAAATAGAATATATTATCTCAGTAAAACCATGATAAATATCAAGACCGGATACTCAAATGTTGAAAATATTTTTCTTACATTGATTTTTCAGGTTAGAAATTTATGCAATAACTATGAACTCATGAGGGAAATTTGGTCTCTGAAATTTACCCACTCAAGTTCATAATAAATCACTGAATGTTAACTAGATGAATGGAATGATGAGTGGAAATTATGCAACTATTTGATATCCAATTCATATTGTAAACAGTAGTCAATGGAAAAGGATTTGAAGACTTGTATATGGTGTAACCCATAATAGTGAGAACACCAATGGATACTAAATTTCCCAATGATGAAGAATTATTTATTCAAGATGATTCTTAGACCTGAAAAATTTAATTTTACGGTGCCTCCAAAATCCAAATAGAAAAAATAATAGAGAACCCAAAACACAACAGGGCCAGTCTAGGAATCATCCTCATCTCTCTATGTATGGTTGTATTTCCCTATTATTTCATGTTGTTATAAGTTTATAACAAATATTAATTAGATTATTGAGCCCTCATTGTAGGATTGGAATTATCCCTTAAATACCTGTGACCCACCTAAATATCAAGGGTAATTCAAAGTTGGTGATCAAGTATATTAATGTTGAATATTTCATTAAGAAAAGGAATTTATTCCCCTATTTGATTATATAACAGGGTTGATGGAAGAATTACCTTCTCAGATGACATTGTATTATCTTCTATGTTCATAAAACTATTAGGAAGATTCATTGGATAAAGTATCTACCACCTTATAAAATATATATTGGGGAGAGACAATTATCAGTATTACACACCATAGGGTAGTATCACTATTCAATAAAAATTGTAGGGAAGAGATCAATGATATCCAAATAACCTATAAAAAAGTATATCTAATATCATCACCTATCAATACCACTACTAGATGGATGTAACCTATATTTGATTACCTCCAAAGTCACACTCTTCCAATGGACTGTGTAAAGAAGGAATAAATATGATATCAGAGAATCAATTTTACTCTTTAAGATGGCCCAAATTATTAGAAAAACCTATATAAAAAGGCTTTGATGAAGTCCTAATTAGATGCGTTGAAGGATTAGATACACTCACCATTATTCATGAAGTCCATATAGGTTCTTATGGTGTTCATTAGTCAGTAACCAAGCTCTCTAATCAGATTAGGAGGCTCTGATATTTTTGGCATTGTTAAAACATGACTGTATGAAATTCACCAAGAATTTTCTTTCATGTTAGATACATTACAAATTCATGTATAAACTCCCATAATACCTTAATACCAATAAATATTATTTTCCATTTTTAGTATAGGTAATCGATGTCATGAGGACATACCCCCACCTACAATAAAATATTTATAGTGCATCCTTACTATAACTAATTTCTTCCCCAAGTTATATAAAGCTATATACCTTAAAGATGTTAGGATAAAGGATATCATCATATTTGTGATGAAAAACATCATTAACAAATTTTTTGTACCTCATATGATATTTATGGAAAATGACACCAATTTCTACTCTTCCAATTTGAAAATCTTGTATTAGAAATATGGAATTAAATTTAACCAATCATCCCACAATCATGTTGAGAAAAATTTATAGAATGAGACTTTAAACAAGTATCTATCTAATATACTCTAGAATATGATGGTAAAAGACAAGAGGTCCTAGAATTACAAGATTATTCATGTTTGATGAGCCTATCACACCATGAACCATATTTATATATAAGAAACCCCATATTCAATTGCATACAAGATAGAGGCAGTTCGTCCCATCAAGGTCCTGTTGACCTCTCTTTTCACTACCATATAAAAATAGTTGTCTAAATATGAATAGTATCAAAAATTGATAGATGATTTGGAATGATTCGATGATAATTTTTTTTACACATTTCATAACTTGGATGTTCAATAAAATCAGGTTACATGAGCTTTAAAATAAGGAAGTTTTCCTTCATTCATTCCTAGAAGGAGAGTTGGTATTAGTTCTCAAGTCTTTTATGATACTGTGAAATAATTCTCTAAAGCTAAAAAAATTTGGGAGGCATTACATCATGAAAAGGTATAATCTAATGGAGGTTACTCTTTGAACACCATTCATGTAGAATGCATTACACTTTCCACCAATGTTGGATTTCTCAAAAAATACTTTACATAATGTTTATATCATTCCATTTAGGTCCTTTTCATATGACCTTAAACTTCATGATATGATCATACCTAATTATGAAATTAAACTATGTAACTCATTTCCTTATCATATTACCTTAAACTTCATTTCATGATCATCCCTTGCAAAATACATTATACTTTACAACATAGGTTCTTGTCTTAAAACAATAAACTGCTTGATATGATCATCTTTACTACATGACTTCAAATTGTGCAATGAAAGTCCTTATCATACGAGCTTAAAATACATGGAACAATCATCCCTACCACATGAAATTAAACTATAAAACATAAGTCTTAGTTTCATGACTTTAAACTATGTATCATATCATCATTAACATATAATGTTAAACTACATAGCCTTCATCCTAGTCTAAAAATGTAAAAGTGCCTGACAATATCTTCACTGTATGATGTTAAACTACATAGTCTTAATCCTAGTTGCATGATTTAAACATTCATGATAATCCATTCCCAATGGTACATTAAGATACATGATTATTTTACTCACTGAAAGATGTTAAACTACATAGTAAAATTCCTCATCGCATGGAATTAAACTATGTGAAAACCTCTATATCATGGGAAATAAACCTCATGATATGTATTGAAAATTACCCTATTATTAATTTGATTACTGTGTTATATGGGATTAGATCTTGGATGTGAGACTGAGAATGGGGTTTGGGACTAGGTTTTCATTAGAGTCATTATTTTTGAGTCTACATTTGTTTTTTATATGAATTTCATCAAAAAATTCATTTTGACATTAAATATGGTATGAAAAGGTTATAAATATTGTTTGATTTGTTTGGTATTTTTTTTATCTTCTTAAGTTTTATTTATTGATTTATTTGTCTTATTTCCATTTTGATTTCTATTGTATTCTTGGGGATATAGTCTCCCACTATATTCTTTACACCCTCGCTACTAGTCCGTAAAATCTGGCATATAAGGAGATGAATGTGAGGTCATGAAACCAACCCCATTGTCATGTGAGGAAGAAATGGGTCAGAAAAATTCCAATTGGTATTAGATCCCATGTATATTCTATTTATTTAAAAATTTTCCAAGTTAGAAAAGAGACTAGGACATTTCAGGGCTTGGAAATGAGCTCATTTGTGGGAGTAGTAAAACCATGTATAGGAGAAAACCAAACATTCTTATTGAATGTGACATATATGCCTATCTAAATTGTGAACTTTAATCCCTTGACATATATGATAAAAATGAATAAATGGAACTATTATTAAATTTCAATTCAACTGTTAAGTAATATTTTGGAGTAACCTCATTTCATCACTTCTCATAAATATTATTGACCTTCTGAGGTTGATCTTTTAATATATCCTATGATATGAGAGTGTGATGACCTTTGTAGAGAAAATTACACTGTTCCATCTTTAGGTTGAGAATTAGGAGAGTAGTAACCAACACACCCCTCACATAGTTGAGCAAGAACTTCTTGAAGCTCCGAGGAACCAGATGGATGATCAATTTCAGGATTGATTCCTATGGGTTATGATATCCATAGAGAGGGAGACTACTAAAACCATGCCTTTAATGTCTGATCTTCCTAGAGAGTTTCAACTGCATAATCTGACCATGTTTACTGGAGAAGGAGGCCCATAGACATATGAGTTTTGGATCGAGTTAGTCAAGATGATCTTCAAGAACCATAAGACACTCATGGAATGGAGGGTAGATATTGATACATATATTTGATGAGGACTGTCCAAGAATTGTTGGTACATAATAGAAAAATCTAGGCATTAATATGAGCTAACCTAGAAAGACACCAGGGTGAAGTTACTGAGTTACTTTTATCTAGAGATGTTGAGGGATGATAGGGATTAAGAATTCATGAACCTGATATAGGGAGACATTGTAACAGCCCAAGATTTTATAAAAAATATTCTTTTTAATTTTATTAATGTCTTGTGTTGTACGCTACACCAAAAGGAGATTGCACAACACGCATCCTTGACTTGCCTTGCATTACACGCAATCGCGAACTTCCTCGATAGCGTGTGTAATACGCAATACCGAGTTTCACTAAACAACGATATGCTATTAAAATATTATTAAAACTAGCCGGTAGGAATAGTAATAACCACTTTTTAAAATTCTGTAAATCTTATTTTTCAAAACCAACTTCATTTTTGGATTCAGAGTATCGAATTTAGCCTAAGGTGAAATTTTGGTACATTTCGGATAACTTTCATATTCTGATGAATAGTGAAAATTACTAAATTATAATTAAAAAACAACTTTTTTAATCGAAATAATTAATAGTGATAAATTATTAATTGGAGTAGTTTTAAAGTATATTTAGAATATATTTTTACAATTTAATACAATGTTGGTCATTGGATGTAATTTCACATTTAAAGCAGTTATAAACAAGTGTCAATCTTTTGATAGTTATTATCTCTTAAAAACACGCTATTTGTTGTAACAGCGGAAATTAATTTAATTAATGCAACTTATGTGTTGTGAATTTTGTAAAATAGAAATCATTTTTGAATTCGGAATATCAATTATAGCTTAGGGTGAAATTTTGGCATTTTTCTGAAAAACTTCAATTTTTGATGAATAGTGAAACCACTAAGTGGTAGGTTAAAAACTGAATTTTGCATAAAACTTAATTTTACCGCTTCTGTGAATGGAATTTCGAAAATCCGACAGACACGGTTGATATCAGTAAGTAAAATGTGGTTCAATGAGATAAAAATAATTTTTTGGTGAATAGTAACTCTTTACTTTTTTTACCGCAGTTAATAGTAAATAGGGTAACTAAGGGTAAATATGATATTACTATTACCCTAACACATGTCCTAATTCTATTGGACAAGTGTAATTCGACCAAAAACAAGCTTAGGAATAAAATATGACCATTTAGGCCCACTTGGATTAGATTAGGACATTTATTATTAATTTATTTAAAGAAGGGTTAAAATAGTTAAAATCAAAGTTTAATAAGTAAATCATTTTTAATATGGGGTTATACATAAGATAAATTAGACTATAAATATTCATTAGAAATCTAAAAAGATTTCCTACATAATGGTATTTTATTTGTAATTTTTAGACATCAAATAATTTAATTAATTTATGACACAAAGATGATGCAGTAATTATCTTATTTATGAAATATTGACATAATTGATGTTATAAACACCAAAATAAATGTAATTTGAGAATTTTTATGAATTCCACTGATTTCTAGGTTACTATGATATATTAATGTTGATTTAATCAACTTGGTTCGAACATTTAATTCTGTTATGACTTTCACAAAAATCATATATCAAATAGTGTCAAAATTGACACAAAATAGTTTTTAAATCAAATATTATATTATTGTTATTTTATTCCTAAAAATATAAGGTTCGGCCAAATGACTTAGATAAGGATATATATATTAATAATAAACAATTTGGGGTTCGTTTGGCATGTTATAGTAAGTGTATTAACCATATAGTGAAAGAAAACAAAAAGACACGGTAAAAGTTAAATTATTTAACTTAGAGTTAAATCTAATTGATAAGGTTTAAAATAAGATCCAAACATGTCTAAATTTGATTGGTTGATGAGATTAAAACCCTATCTCATCTAAGCTTCGAATATGAGTCATTTTTGGAGGTTTTTAAGTGGGGTTAGATTTATTATAAATTAATATTTTTAAGAATTCCTAAGGTGCCCCTCTCCTCCCCTATAAAAGGACACCTCCTCCCCCTCCTCCTCACACCAATTTGAGCTCTCAAGCTCGGCCAACCCCTGCCAAAATCTCTTCTCCACTTCCCTAGCAACATCCTAGAGGTTCTGGTATTCCTCAAAGACCAATTTTAGTACCCTAAGAGGAGGTCTCAAAGAGGCGTTTCAAAGAAGAGGAGGTTCAGACACTTACAAAGCAAGTCGGACCTAAGGTAAGGGAAATATCACAATCTCATTTTTATCCGAGATTGTTTATTCGTAAGTATTTACTGGGGTGTATTTTATCATCCACATCCATGTTCCCTCAATATGTAATATTGTTTCCATCCACTTGCAATAGTTTAAATCCAATTTTACCCTTAGGTGAGTTTTTAGCAAAGAATATGAAAGGAATCTTTTGTCGTTTTTCCGTACGAGGTACTTTTTGACTTTTCCGACAAAAGTACGAAGAATGTTTTTTTAACTTATACGGCACGAACGGATTTTTACGGTTTTATAAAGCCTTATTTTCATGAAACTTCCTCCAAAATATTTCATGACTATTTTTAATAAAATCTCTTTCTTTTAACATTGTATGATGTTTTGTGAAAAGAAATTGATTTTGAAGAAGAAAGGATATTTTCCTCATGAATTCATTTCATGTGTTTTATCAAAATTATTTTCCATCTAAGATAATAAAGGGTTCTGTTTCTATCCATATTTTTACATTGATTTGACTATGTTGTGATGGAATTATGTTTATGAATTCCTTTATCTTATATGAATGGTTTTATGATGTCATGTTGTTTAAGAATCCCATTTTTATTACATGGGTTATGCAATGATGTATGATTTATGATTTTGTGGCACACATAAGAATGGTATCATTATGAGATGGGTGGGACCTATATCTCCCTCCAATTCATTGGGTAAAGATTTTATATCTCATGAGATAGACATGGCTGGAACGGAAGGTTATTTCGGTTCAGTGATACAGGACTGAAACGAGGAGTGAACTCGGTTCAGAAAGGGACTTTGTCCACTAAGATAGTCTTGGCAATGAGTCATGACTAACAAGAAATGATTTTCCATGATTATGTGTGCATGCCACAAAGTTTCATGTTTCATGTTATGATTATGGTGATCTCATTTTCACTTCTATGATTTGTTCCATGTTAAGATATTATGATCTCTTTTGCAGGTTATGATTTTCAAAAAGATATGATATGATTTTTATTTCTTTTTTATACCCTTACTAAGCATTTGAGCTCACCCTTTTATGTTTTCTTTTCCCCAGGATATAAAGAAAGGTTTTAGGTAAAAAAAGGGGGAAGATCTTTATGGGAGATATTGAAGATCTTTCACCACGATTAGAAGATTACGTTCCGAGTTTCCAAAGACACTAAACTATTACGATCCTTGTGTGTGTGTGTTTTTGTTATGTACTAAGTATTCCACAAAAGTAATGTAAAGTGTATGTACGTCAGGCTTCGGGTCTCTACAGTTGGTATCAGAGGAAAGGTTTAGTCAACCTTTGGAAACTAGGATGCGAAAACGTTAGTGAGATCCCTAGAGATATTTCTAAGGTATGTCTAGGGATGTCCCTAAGGTTAAGTATACGTATAGGTTATAGTACTAGAACTACGCTAACGATCATAGAATTAAACCTAAGATGTTAGATGTTCAAGGTACTCCCCCTTTATTATGTTGTTTTCCCTAGCATGATTTTTGCCTCTCACGATATTCTTTTTGGGTTTTAGAAAATGGCTGGAAACAAGGTGATTCACGATAATGGAGGAAATGATGGACAATGGAATGATATTATTTATGAGAAACCAAATGAAATGGGATTTGGAAGTCCAAACATCATTATTATGCCGAATCAGAAATCTCATAATATGATCAATAAAGTAAAATTTGGTAAGTTTCCTGACTCGGCTAATAAGAGAAAGATGGAGTTTCAAGATGATCATAGAGGAAAGAAAGTTCAATTTCCCCTATGTAAATCATGTGGGAAGAGGAATCAAGGAGAATGTTTCAAAGGAACTGGAATATGCTTTGGGTGTGGAAAAGAAGGACACAAAGAAAGTAAGTGCAAAGGAAAAGGTTCGGTTAACACCATGGATGAGGATAATGGTATTGCTACGACATCAAAAATGGTTAAGTGTTTTAAATGTGGAATGTATGGGCATTATGCAAACAAATGCCCTAAGGGAAAGACTCATGAAGAGAATCAGTATGGTCATATGGGTAGTATTTATGTGGATGATGATGATGAGACTACAAATGATATGTGAGATGAAAGAATTGTTGAAGCTCGGTCAATGGTTTAAGAATGTAGTGGAATGATTACATGTTTATCACGTGTAATGTTGTATAAGTAATCTCATGGTACTATGGAATAAAAAGACATCTAAGGATTGTTACACTGTTGTCTTTCCTTGAGTTTTGAAAGTATATGATTAATGGTACAAGTATCCATGAAAGGTTATTCAGATATTTTTGGAATGTAGATGATATGTGCATAATGAAGGGATAAGACGATAATGAGATGTTTGATTGTATTCATGAGCTCATGATTGATATAAGGACTAAGTGATATCATGGTTTGAGTATATAGAATTTTGAGGATTTTAGTATGTGGAAGGTGTTAACTTTTAACTGCTTTCATGTTTTCACAAAGGTATTCAAGAGAATACATGATTAAGGACTTTGAATGTTTGGAATGTAACCAACAAAACATATCTTATGATATATGGGAATTGACGATGGTATTAAATCTCTGGTAATCGTTTTCACTATGTTATGAGAGTGGATTGCAGTATTATGGATAATCCTAAAGATTGGAATGGATTATGTTGGACAAAAGTTAGTATTGTTTAAGGATAGAAGTTTTTTCGATATTATTTATGGGATGTTATAGTAATATAGTTTTAGAAAAAGGACAACCTGCAGGACGGGCGACAGCCCATCGCTTCGGACAAGGCTGTGGGAATCGAACCCACAACCGAAGTGCGACTGGCCTTTATCGCCCACCACTGGCCTACAGGAAGTCCCTGTTTAGTAGAAACTAGTTTTATTATATTAAGCAGTATGATATATGAAGTATAAGTCCATTTTAGGAACTATATATGATTAATCTCACTATAGATCGACTTATGTATATAATTTTTGCTAACCTTTTGTTTGAGACAGATGGAATGACCCGTCATTCTATCACATGATCTGCTAACACTTCACGAATAACAAATTAAACTTCATTTATTTAAGAGATGAAGTATAAATTGTTCTAGGCACGAACAATAGTGAGATTGTACCAAAATAAAGAAAGTATTTATTCCAATTCTCAACTTTAGGAAATGATCTTGAAAACCAAAAATGTTGTCCTAGTGATCTTATACCTGATGAATCGAATGGTACCTTAGATCGTCACAAATTTATGGATTTGTGATTATTGGCTTTTCCATAGCCATGTTCTCTACCACTCTCCATCAGAACATGATGGTTAGATTTCTCTTCCATATCCATATTTTCACCTATGTGGAAACCCAATGATTTGTTTATTTGGTTAACCGTTACGTTTCATACTTTTGGTTTTAAAGATTGGTTTTGATATTCCTTTTTACGATGTGGGTTTCTATTAAAGAAACTTTCAAATAGTAAACCATTTATAACCCCGACGAATTTCGAGGACGAAATTCATTTTAAGGGGGGTAGAATGTAACAGCCCAAGATTTTATAAAAAATATTCTTTTTAATTTTATTAATGTCTTGTGTTGTACGCTACACCAAAAGGAGATTGCACAACACGCATCCTTGACTTGCCTTGCATTACACGCAATCACGACCTTCCTCGATAGCGTGTGTAATACGCAATACCGAGTTTCACTAAACAACGATATGCTATTAAAATATTATTAAAACTAGCCGGTATGAATAGTAATAACCACTTTTTAAAATTCTATAAATCTTATTTTTCAAAACCAACTTCATTTTTGGATTCAGAGTATCGAATTTAGCCTAAGGTGAAATTTTGGTACATTTCGGATAACTTTCATATTCTGATGAATAGTGAAAATTACTAAATTATGATTAAAAAACAACTTTTTTAATCGAAATAATTAATAGTGATAAATTATTAATTGGAGTAGTTTTAAAGTATATTTAGAATATATTTTTACAATTTAATACAATGTTGGTCATTGGATGTAATTTCACATTTAAAGCAGTTATAAACAAGTGTCAATCTTTTGATAGTTATTATCTCTTAAAAACACGCTATTTGTTGTAACATCGGAAATTAATTTAATTAATGCAACTTATGTGTTGTGAATTTTGTAAAATAGAAATCATTTTTGAATTCGGAATATCAATTATAGCTTAGGGTGAAATTTTGGCATTTTTCTGAAAAACTTCAATTTTTGATGAATAGTGAAACCACTAAGTGGTAGGTTAAAAACTGAATTTTGCATAAAACTTAATTTTACCGCTTCTGTGAATGGAATTTCGAAAATCCGACAGACATGGTTGATATCAGTAAGTAAAATGTGGTTCAATGAGATAAAAATAATTTTTTGGTGAATAGTAACTGTTTACTTTTTTTACCGCAGTTAATAGTAAATAGGGTAACTAAGGGTAAATATGATATTACTATTACCCTAACACATGTCCTAATTCTATTGGACAAGTGTAATTCGACCAAAAACAAGATTAGGAATAAAATATGACCATTTAGGCCCACTTGGATTAGATTAGGACATTTATTATTAATTTATTTAAAGAAGGGTTAAAATAGTTAAAATCAAAGTTTAATAAGTAAATCATTTTTAATATGGGGTTATACATAAGACAAATTCGACTATAAATATTCATTAGAAAGCTAAAAAGATTTCCTACATAATGGTATTTTATTTGTAATTTTTAGACATCAAATAATTTAATTAATTTATGACACAAAGATGATGCAGTAATTATCTTATTTATGAAATATTGACATAATTGATGTTATAAACACCAAAATAAATGTAATTTGAGAATTTTTATGAATTCCACTAATTTTCTAGGTTACTATGATATATTAATGTTGATTTAATCAACTTGGTTCGAACATTTAATTCTGTTATGACTTTCACAAAAATCATATATCAAATAGTGTCAAAATTGACACAAAATAGTTTTTAAATCAAATATTATATTATTGTTATTTTATTCCTAAAAATCTAAGGTTCGGCCAAATGACTTAGATAAGGATATATATATTAATAATAAACAATTTGGGGTTCGTTTGGCATGTTATAGTAAGTGTATTAACCATATAGTGAAAGAAAACAAAAAGACACGGTAAAAGTTAAATTATTTAACTTAGAGTTAAATCTAATTGATAAGGTTTAAAATAAGATACAAACATGTCTAAATTTGATTGGTTGATGAGATTACAACCCTATCTCATCTAAGATTTTAATATGAGTCATTTTTGGAGGTTTTTAAGTGGGGTTAGATTTATTATAAATTAATATTTTTAAGAATTCCTAAGGTGCCCCTCTCCTCCCCTATAAAAGGATACCTCCTCCCCCTCCCCCTCACACCAATTTGAGCTCTCAAGCTCGGCCAACCCCTGCCAAAATCTCTTCTCCACTTCCCTAGCAACATCCTAGAGGTTCTGGTCTTCCTCAAAGACCAATTTTAGTACCCTAAGAGGAGGTCTCAAAGAGGCGTTTCAAAGAAGAGGAGGTTCAGACACTTACAAAGCAAGTCGGACCTAAGGTAAGGGAAATATCACAATCTCATTTTTATCCAAGATTGTTTATTCGTAAGTATTTACTGGGGTGTATTTTATCATCCACATCCATGTTCCCTCAATATGTAATATTGTTTCCATCCACTTGCAATAGTTTAAATCCAATTTTACCCTTAGGTGAGTTTTTAGTAAAGAATATGAAATGAATCTTTTGTCGTTTTTCCGTACGAGGTACTTTTTGACTTTTCTGACAAAAGTACAAAGAATGTTTTTTTTAACTTATACGGAACGAACGGATTTTTACGGTTTTATAAAGCCTTATTTTCATGAACCTTCCTCCAAAATATTTCATGACTATTTTTAATAGAATCTCTTTCTTTTAACATTGTATGATGTTTTGTGAAAAGAAATTGATTTTGAAGAAGAAAGGATATTTTCCTCATGAATTCATTTCATGTGTTTTATCAAAATTATTTTCCATCTAAGATAATAAAGGGTTCTGTTTCTATCCATATTTTTTCATTGATTTGACTATGTTGTGATGGAATTATGTTTATGAATTCCTTTATCTTATATGAATGGTTTTATGATGTCATGTTGTTTAAGAATCCCATTTTTATTACATGGGTTATGCAATGATGTATGATTTATGATTTTGTGGTACACATAAGAATGGTATCATTATGAGATGGGTGGGACCTATATCTCCCTCCAATGCATTGGGTAAAGATTTTATATCTCATGAGATAGACATGGCTGGAACGGAAGGTTATTTCGGTTCAGTGATACAGGACTGAAACGAGGAGTGAACTCGGTTCAGAAAGGGACTTTGTCCACTAAGATAGTCTTGGCAATGAGTCATGACTAACAAGAAACTATTTTCCATGATTATGTGTGCATGCCACAAAGTTTCAAGTTTCATGTTATGATTATGGTGATCTCATTTTCACTTCTATGATTTGTTCCATGTTAAGATATTATGATCTCTTTTGCAGGTTATGATTTTCAAAAAGATATGATATGATTTTTATTTCTTTTGTATACCCTTACTGAGCATTTGAGCTCACCCTTTTATGTTTTCTTTTCCCCAGGATATAAAGAAATGTTTTAGGTAAAAAAAGGGGAAGATCTTTATGGGACATATTGAAGATCTTTCACCACGATTAGAAGATTACGTTCCGAGTTTCCAAAGACACTAAACTATTACGATCCTTGTGTGTGTGTGTTTTTGTTATGTACTAAGTATTCCGCAAAAGTAATGTAAAGTCTATGTACGTCAGGCTTGGGGTCTCTACAGACATTTCATTGATGGACTAAGATGAAAATTTTATTAACCTATAATGTTTTAATCTATCCTTGGAAGTAGATGAGGTAGCTAGGGAAAAGCGCTTCCAAGATGATCTTCATTACAAGATCAAGTCATAGGTGAACATATTTTTCCTGAGCGACTTCACTAATGTGATGAATTAGCCTATCATCACGAAAGGGGACCTGAATGGGTCCCTTAGTGAAAGTTTGGTAGTCTCATAAGGATGAACTATAAGATCTTATTTAGGTATAAAGAGGCACCACTATGATAATTACCTCTAGGGAATTAGTGAACAAAGAAACCAGAGGAGTGGAAAGAAGCCTCAAGACTAAGACTGGGGATAATGTGTTTAATGTTTTAGGATAGCCATAATACCTATTAGTGTTATTTTCCTACCATGTATTGCTATATTTTTGGTAGTTTGGTTTATCTAAATAGGTTTTTAGATCACTCAGTAGTCAATTGGTTATAGATGATCAGTTCAGGTACCAAAGTTTGGGAAGGACTCAGCTTCCCCTTAATAGATAGGTAGCTAGAGTTGCATCAATCACTCAATCTAAGTTATGGGATGTGGTACCCCTACAAAATAGTGGTAGTAACAATTGTAAGTGGTATATTATGGTATTCATACTAGAGCCTAAGAAATAGGGGTGAGTCAGATGTATGTTATACAATCTACTCAAACCAGTCTGGATTTAGGACCTTCCACCATTACATATATGATTCTTGTGTCATCTACCATTTTATATGTTTTATTTTATATAAGATAATCAAATTATATCATATTTACTCAATTTTATAATGTATTAGGTTTATTTATGGAGATATTAAATAGTTTTTTTACCATCGATACACCGATAGGGTTTCAGCTAGAGAATATCATATAGTACAAGGAGTGTTCTCTTAAAATTAGAGGCCACAATTTCCTTTGGGAGTTGTTTATGTTGGAAATGATAAAGTTATAATTTATTCTAGTTATGTATTGGATATTTCTATACTAGTATGATATCAGCTTCTATCATAATAGAGATGCTTTTGTATTACCCGAAAGGGAAACTATATCCCTTGGGGTGAATGGGTTCTTCAAGGTTGCTGTGTAAGGCCAATTCAACATAGATTAGATTATCTAAAGGAACATATAACTAGACTCATTACAGATGATTTAGAGTTATAGTAGAGTAATATTCCTATAGTAGTATACAAATTTTTGGATGTTATTCTTTAGGAGTTATTTTCTTTACCACCTAATCAGGTGATCTAGTTCACTATCAAGTTGGTTTCATGTGTCGAACTAGTTTTTATCCATCCTTATAGGATGAAACCAATGTATATTTTATATTTGAATGCATAGTTGTAAGATCTATAATATAAGGGATTCATACAACCTATTACATCACTATGTGGTTCTACTTTTCTTTTTTCCAAGAAGGTTGATGTGGATTTGTTCTTATTTGTGTATTATCAGAGACTAAATCAGACGAAGATCAAGAAATAGTATCCCCCTTTATACATCATTGATCTCTTAGATTAGATGATTGGAGCATAGATCTTCTCCAATATAGAATTATGATTAGGGTACCATCATATGAGGCTGAAACTTTTTGATATACACTAAACTTATTTTAAGAGTAGGAATGCCTTATATGAGTTTTTGGTAATTCCATTTGGTATGAAGAACACACCAGTGATATACATGGATTTTATGAATTGGGTCTTATATCCATTTGTAGAGTATTTTTTCATTATTTTCATCAATAAAATATTGGTGTACTCCTAGTATATATATAATCATTCCCAACATGTTGATATCACCCTAATTATGTTGAGATATCATCGACTATACTCAAAGATATCTAAATGAAACTTTTGGATTGACAAAGTGCAGTTATTGGGTCATGTTATCTTAGAGGAAAGAGTGTTAGTGAACCTAAAGAAGTTTGTAGCTGTGGTGTCATGGGAGTAACCCAATAATTTCTTCTAGATTCAAATCATTCTGGCTCTAATAGGGTTTTACCAGCATTTCATCAAGGACTTATCCTATATATAAACACTAATGTATGTGATGGATAATATAGGGGTTAATTTTTTTTGGTTAGATTCTTATGAGAAGGATTTCTATTGTTTGAAGATTTTTTTGACCTGATCACCAATCCTTACCTTACATGATATGGGTAAAGAGTATATATTTTACTGTGATGCATCATGAGTTGGAATTGGAGTGGTTCAAATATAATAAGATCAAGTTGTTTCTTATGGATCATGATAGTTGTGGCTTCATGATAAGAATTATCCTATGCATGATTTGGAGATAGATTTTGTGGTTCATGCTCTGAGATACTGGCAACATTATCATTTGGGTTATAGGTTTTTGGCATACACAAACCATAAGTTCCTAAAGAACATATTTTCATATTGGGACCTGAACATTTGTCCAAGGAGGTGGATCGATAATCTATAGTCTTTCAACTTCTAGTTGGTATATACATCGGTCAAGGGAAACATAATTATCAATTCCTTGAGTTAGAAGTGAAATATATAGTAATTGAAAGAGTCTTTTAATAAGTGGAGGTTGATGGGGATATTTGCATACGTACAACTAAATGTTCAAGAGACTTAGGGTTGGGAAAACATGACATTAGTAACTATTGATACATTGATTGTAGAAAAATCAAGAGATGGAGATTATCTAATACAGAGGGCTTATATTTCAGGAAAAAATATATGGTAGAGATCCAAAATCATGTTGGTCTCTTAGAAGTGATGATATTATTCTTTTCCATGGTTGTATATGAGTTCCTACAGGATTATGTGACGGGATGATGATAGAATTTCAAGTGTTGAATTGGGTGGTACATCTCAGTTTGATAAAGATGTATTATAATATCCATAGGATATACTAATGAATCAGAATTAAGAATAAGATTGTAGGATTCATGGTGTAGTGTTTCACCTATTAGTAGGTGAAGGTTGAGCATTAGAGGCCATTTGGGTTACTAAAACCTTTTCCTATTCTGAAATATAAGTGGGATGATCACCATGGACATCATGAGAGGATTAATAATGACAATTTAGGAAAATAATATAGTATGGATGATCTTGGATCAATTAATAAAGGCATCTAACTTCTTTTTTATTAGGTATAACTTCATCATTGATGATCTGGGTAGTCTCTATGTGTGGGAGATAGTTCACTTGCATTGTTTTACAAAGAGCATCAATTCTAATAAATGTCCCTATTTCATGTCACATTTCTTGAAGGGACTTCTTAAGGTGTTGGTATTATAGTTTAATTTATGTACAACATATCACCCTCAAACTAATGGAAGATATTAGTAAACAATTCAAATTCTAGAGGATATGTTGTGAGACAATGTTTTGGACATAAATGGTTCTTGGGAGAACCTAACACTTGTGGAGTTCTCTTATAATAAAAAATTACATGAATCAATAAAAATGAATCAATTCAAGGATTAATATGGAAATACCTGAAATTCACCATTGTTTGGATAGAGGAAGATGATTAAACAATCTTTGAACCTACAAAGTTGTTTGATAAGGTCCAAGTGATCAGAAAGCGATTGGTGACCGTGAAGAACTGGAAAAAATCATAAAATGACAACCAGATATGACCTCTAGAGTTTTAGGTTGGTCATTAGGGTTTTCTTTAGGTTCCACATAGTATGAGAAAACACTGAATCCATAATCTATAAAAGCTTTTACACATTTTCATTAGGCTATTTGAGATAGTAGAGGGTCAGTCCAGTGGCACACCAGTTTCCCCTTCAACTGTAATACAATTCCATGCATGAAATTGGTTAGATTTCACATATTCAAATATATAAACCTAACCCTTATCACATGATAGAGGTTGATGATATTCATTATGATTCCAATTAATCCTTTGATGAGAATCCTATCTGTATCGTATACCTTAGTGAGAATAATCTTTAAGGGAAGACCATTCCTCTAGCGTAAGTGAAATGGAAGTATGGGTGTGTTCAAAAATACACTTGGAAAAGGGAGTATGATATGTGATCACAATAGATTAATATTTTCTTAGATATCCATATTAATGCAAGGAAACAAATCTTAGGGACAAGTAAAAATATGGTAGGGTGGTTATAAGATCCTATCTTTTCCAGGTATGTTCCTCATCAGGTTTTCAATTGATCCTCACTGAGTTTTGTAAATCCATTTTAACCATGGTTAAAGAGGCACATTACTGGCTCTAATTAAGGTATTAGAGGGGTTTATGATCTCAAAGAAGTTGTATTAGCATAAATATAGAGTTTTATTATAGAACTAGAGGTACGACAGGGCCACTGACTGGCTGATGAGACCCACTAGATAGCTGGTGGGAAGTTGTCCAAAGGGCCCCCCTATAGGAGACCCAATGGCCAGCTGGTGGGGTCTCCAGTCATGCAGAAACACTGGCAAAAAACACCAACTATTAAATTGTTCACCCAACTACCCAGTGGTGTTGGGTTGGGTCATATAAATTAGTAGAAAAACATATTTTACCCCTAAAATATCTTTAAACACCTAATCAACCTAATTCAACCATAACACATATTTTAAGAATTTAGAGTGTTCTATAGAGGTTTAGAAACTTTTCCAATGCTGATTCTTGACCTCTCAATCCATTCTTAGATCCTGAAAACATGAAATATGGACTATGGTGTTACACATTGATCTAGTGCTTGATCTTGGATTCCGTATTATTTTTCTTAAGGTATGTTTTCTAAATCATCTTCCAAGTCCTATTTTTTTATCTTATATGTGTAAAATATGTGGTTACACTGGCATGTAGGGTTCATGACCCAAAAAAATTGGTAACCAGCTATAATTTATTAATCCATATGATTTGACATCCCTTATATCCTATTGGGTCTATTGGTGTCAAGACCAAGGCATGTTTCCACCCAAGATGTGTCCTTACCCTTGAGACTATACTGAATTAGAAACTATTATCCTGTAAATTATCTTAAATGGGAGTAGAAGAAAATGGTAATTGGAGTAATTGGATTTAATGAGAATCACATGTATTGGAGTAATTAATTGTCATGTATTTGTATTGACATGATAACATGGAGGAATATGGGCATAATGTCATGTGTAATGGAAATTTTATAATTATGATGATAATTATTAACTTGGAATAGTGTAATAAATTTATAATAAATGGAATGTTGGATACATTAACCATTATATATTTTGATATCATTTTTTTCTATTTTTTAGTGTTTGGTATTATACATGTATTTCTTAGAATACAATTCTATTATGACTCTTGATTAAATTTTTTGCATGATGGATAAGTGCATGGTTATATACCGCCTAAGGGATAGATGTGTGGGTATGTACCATCTGAGGGGTAGGTAATCGGTTACACACTTACTAAGGTTTATATGCATGGTTACATATCACAATAAGGCTATATGCATAGGCCCTAACCGCCTGAGGTCTAGATACACAATCACATGATAATTTTCCGTTGGCATGAGTAATGCTCCATGGGAACACGTAAGCAAATCTAATATGGTAATTCACATAGAGTCTAGTATTGATTGCAAAGGGTGAGATGGATGGTTACATGGAACATGGTTTGGGTGATTATTCCTAGGTAAGATAATCTACCACTATAAATTTATACTATTTACATGATGCTCAAATGGGAAATTCATTCTATATAGGAGAATATGTCAATGGAAAAAGACATCAAGAATCGATATGAAGTAGGTATTTGAGGCCCCTAGGTGTTAACATATACCTCAAGGGTTGATATATTTATTTTATATTATGCATTAATTTATGAATTAATTCCCCTATCATCAATCTACTCCATGAAATATTTTATTCAGAATGGATATGATTAGATAGTGTGGGTGTCAACCTATTAAGTTATATTCGAACCCTATTTAGGCTCTATTTTTTACAATGTAAGACTTCATAGATGTAGCTCTGAATAAGGGAAAGGGTCCCTATGATTATAATTGACTGATGTTATGGATGATATTGGATATTTGAGGTGGGATCAAGTATGGATTTCAAGAACATGTTTTTGTTAGAGTCTTATTTTTATTATGACTTTGATTTTTTCTTGTATGACTTTTAGCACAATATTTATTTAGACATATAGTATGTCATGAAGTGGTTATCATTATTATTTGGTTTGTTTTATATTCTTATGTTATCTTATTGAGTTATATGTAATGATTTATTCATCTTATTTTCAATCTGATTACCACTATATTCTAGAGGGTATAGTATCATCGCTATATTCCTTACACCCTTACTACTAGTCAGTAGCTTCTGGAACATGAGGAGGCATGATTGAGGTCATGTAATAAACTTCCTCATTCATGTGAGGTAGAACCAGGTTGGGGACATCACAGAATGACATTAAAATATACTAAAATGACTCTTTTTGTATAAACTGAAACTATATAGAATAATTTTCCATTCTTCATAATGTTAAACTACGTGAAATAGGTCATTGTCAAATGACATTAAACTAAATGGAATGATTTCCCCTATTTCATAACATTAATTTGTGCAACATAATTCCTTATCGTATGAACTTAAAATAAATGGAACAATTATCCCTTCTCAATGACATTAAACTGCATGAAACAAGTCTTATATTTATGAAATTAAACTATATAGCATATAATCCTCACCATACGATGTTAAAATACATAGTATTTATCCTAGTAAAAATATGTAAAACAGAATAACAACATACTCATCGTATGATGTCAAAATACATGGTATCCATCCTAGTTGCATGACATAAAACGACATGATAATGTCTTCACCATGTGATGTTAAGATACATGGTTACTATCCTCACAATAATATGTTAAACTATATAGTAACCATAATCATCATGTGACATTAAATTGTGTGACAAACTCCACATCATGGCTTCCAAACCTTGGGAAATGTGTTTCAAATACCCTTTTCATGTAGCCTAGTATGGTGCAGGCTATTCTCTAATTTACTCTTATTTCTCACATAAAGCCTCAATCACATGAGCATAAAGGTATTAACTGATCACCCCTTTTTGTGTAACTAGGATCTTTATAACCAAATATGGGGGAACATGGTCTACACTACAAGGTCTTAAAATTCTTAGAGAGGCCCCTTTTTTACAACCTAATTTCCTTACATAAGAGATTAATCTATGTATAAATATTTAGCACATGATCTTCCTATGACCAAAGCATATTAATTTCAATTTCCTTTCATATGAGATAGTTTTATGAAAGGATATTATTTTATAATAATATTTAGTGATGATGGGATCCCTTATCTTTGGACCAAATGAAAATTTCATTAATGATAAATTCCCTCACTCCTATGTGAGAGCTTGATCTATATAGGGAATTACAATAAAATAAATATGTTTTTCTTGATTCTAATCTTCATGGGATATGTATTGAAACTCATAATCCTTGAAGTAGGTCCTGCCACATAGACTGAAAATTTCCCCACAATATATTAGTGTCTAACAAGACCATTATTCATTCAAAATAGGACTTATTATCTTTTATAAACACTAAGATGGGTTTCTTTTAGTTCATGAAAAAATAAAATCTACATGAAACTATAAACTTGAAAATTACCTCTCATGTACATGATCTAGATCTACACAGGAGTCATCAACATGGGTTCTATAACTTATAAAACTATTATTATAAAATTATATTCCCCTATATATAAGCCATATATATTCCGGTGACATTCAATTCATGAACTATGTGTGTCTTGATTCCAGTTCTAATAAGATATATAGTGATTTCAAGGTCTATAATCTTAAGTCCAATCGCAAATCCCACCAACAAAATTTCTCAATATTTTTCTTGTATATTTGAGATAGATCTATGGAGGGACCATAATAACTATTTATAAATTGATTTATCCTTAAAAAATATATAAATTGATTCATAGATCCTATATCCAGGTCCCAAATAAAAATTCTATCAACCAAAATTCCCTCCTCTCTTACACATAAGACTTTCTAGTGAAGATTCATTTGATAATATGTACTAAGAAATGGAAGAACATAAAAATTACCACTTCCTATCATTGGTGATATATCCATAGACCTATTCGATGATAATATACCCCCATTTTTAGATAATTTAATTTGAGTCCTTTTTATATGATGTTAAACTACACAATACATAATCCATCTTGCATGACATTAAACTACTTAGTGTGGCTCCCTATACATGGACCGGTCTTACCACATGAGATACAAATCCATTTAAATGTTCCTGATATAATACAGTCCCCTAAATAAACATCCAGATAAAATTCTAGTTTCATATAATTATATCCTAATGTTGGGAGCCTCCACTAAAATATAAGGGCTATAAATATCTCAAATCACGCTATCATATGATACACATCCAGAAAATATGTTAAGGACCAATCCAAAAGTCCCCATTCATTTCCACCACTTTCAAGGAAATCATAAGAACATAATAATGGAGAAATAAAACCCAAAATGTATACACTATACTTTCTGAACACTTCCTTTTCATGAACCACACTTCATTATTCAAGAAGCATGGATTGTCACAAACCACACTTGGCTATTTGAAATGAGTATATTCAACTAAAAGGATACTTCTTATTGACTATAGACATAATTATCTTGATATAGTTCTACATATTCACCCTTGATATGGTCTGTCAACCAGAGGCATCTTCATTCTGAAGATGATAATCCACTAATTTACATACACCTTTACAACATCACAGTAAAACCCACCTTTGAAATAAGGTCCATGGTAATCCTTTGCGTACCTTCTCCACATCACTACTATAGGTATTAGAACCACATGTTTTTATTTACAACATAATTAAAAACTATTCAAAAGGTTTAGGGAAATTATTATCCTTTGGGACCCATTTGGGTTGTTATTATTATTCATCATGTCTATAAATCATTAACATAAACTATGGGAATTCACCCCTTGAAATAGTCTATAGTAGAATTGGTCCCCCCCATTCACATTGGGTCAACTTTACTCTTTGCCACTAAATGCATTGTTTCAACACACATGTTTATAATCACTATGACCTTAAACCATATGCACCTCATCTGTGTAATAATCAATAATGAAATAGAGATCTCTATTCACATCATGTTTTTACCTCGCTATTTCTATATACTTCACATGTGGTAAAAACTATATGGCTCTAAAATCAATATTTGTGATCAAATATTTATGAAATTAAACATTATAACCTTAATGGTAAAAACCACTAGACCATAAATTTAGGAGAAAAATACATGAAACATGTTAGGTAAAAAACCCATAAAAGTTATCTAAATAAAAATTCATGTGTCTGCTCGTTAAACCTCCCATTTTCATAGGTTATGAAATATTATAATATAAATTTAAAATGAAAAAATATTATAAGTCCCACCATTTTCCTTGAAAAATTTAGGCCATTCTCTCTAGAACCACTATTTTAGAAAAAAGTTAAAGCGGTGACACATCATATCCCTTTTAACTGATCATGCGGTCTGTACACAGTGATGAAACCTTTAGGGTACTGTAACACTTCTTTAAGGATACTTCCTTCTATAAAACTAGTTCATTTAACAGGTGTTATAATTTTCACAAAACTTTTCCTTCTCTATCGATAATGATCACATTTGACCTCAAAGTAAACTTCCACTTGACTGCACATACTACACCCCCGATATTTTTCCGTACAAGCTACCTAGATATGGCTCATCAAACAGATCCATCTTCTTCCTAAATAATAGAATCATATAACCTATGTATGCCAAAAAACCATTGTATTTAAACCCATATTTTAAATATGGACAACAATCATCCCCCACATATGTGTCTCCTCTCATATCTTATGATTCAAACCCCTTGATTTTTGACTTATGCATTCTATAATCCAATTATTCATGTGGATTCGATACCCTTGATGTTATACACATGTGAATTATTTTTCAAGACATGAATTTGATATCTCACCCTTATACTTTTAATTGGTCCTCTTCATGGGACTCTAAAACTATGATGCCTCATGTTGTCATGTGTTTTGAATTCAAGGGAAATTTGAACCCTTTTGTTTCTAGGTGCGTTTCAGGGGAAACCTGGTAAATTATCCTATAATATGATCTTGTAATTTTTTTTCTACCACTCTATTGATCTCAGAATAAAGTATTTAAAATATTAAAAAAGTTTTGTGGAAATATGATTTGTTATTTTTTTTGCAAAAAATTAAATATTTAATTAATTAAATATTGGTTTATTTTCATCTGTTCATTTGGTTATATATTTTAAATAGAGTTTCGTATTGAGATTATATGTCCATGGTTGAGTCCGAAAAGGGTTTTTCCTAGGTGAGTAAAAAAACCATCATGGGCACCGAGATTGAGCCCAAGCCCCTTTTAATTTATTTTATCATTCCATTTTTTCTTTATTTTTTTTCTCATTTCTCTATTTTAACTTTGGATTACCATGAATTCACCATGGGGTCTTTGGAATCATGTGGTTAATGAATGGGTATGGATAGAATAGGGAGAGGGAGGAGGTGGTGCCTCCTAGGGAGCTCGTTCTTAGGTAGATCAAGGCTCGATAGATGTATGACATGGAACCGGTGCGAAGATTTAACATTTTCTACCCAGAGGCATTCCCATTTTTATGTTTTCACCATAAATCCCCATATATTAACTTTTTTACATTTTTAAATCTTTTTTTGGGTTATTGGGGACCCCATAGGGGTATATTTCTTCCTTTGGGTGATAAATCATGAATTTCATGCCTTTTGGGGAGTTTTATATTCAGTAAAACCCATGAACATAGAATATAGTTCATGGAACACACATCATGTGTTCTTCCTATTTGGGGAAGATATTTTTTTCTGGTCTACATGCCATGTATCGAGGGAACACATTATGTAGTGGAAACCTGGGGTGTGTCGGGGGCACATGGCTGTGTAGGGTACATGGTTAGGACTCATTTTAGGTATATGGCCAGTGGCTATATACTATTATTCTCCATACACTATGTGGGGGTACATGTCCATGTACATGGTTGGGCACTCCATGTGGGGTACACACTGTGTACAGGTCGGTACATGCCATGTAGTTTGGAATTGTACACAATGAGTGGGTTGAGGTACACATATAGGTACCCCATTAGAGGTTACATGCCTTGTATAAGGTCCACACCACATGTACTTTGGGAAAGTACATTCCTAGTGGCATGTGGAACATAGACAAGTAAGACCTTTTGTTTTACACATCGAGTACCCCTAAGTAAAATCCATGTACTTTTCCTTCGTGCGTTTCTCTTGTTTTCTCTATGGAGTCATAATTAGACTTCTAAATAGTCCATTATAATCAATTTTTCATGTAGATCATGATGGTGGAATCCTTTAAATGTTTAGAGTCTATCTATATGAGTCTATATAAATTGTGTTTTGTAATGGAGAGAATTTGGAGGAGGATTTCATTGAGGTTTGGATGTAGAATCCTCAAGGGGGTTGGGTTGTGAGAAGTGAGGACCGAGTGAGGGTTGTGAACTCGTTGGTTGGAATTAATTGTGGATTCTTGGACATTTCTATTTGAGGTTATTTCAAAAATATCATAGAAGGTGAGAGTGAGTGGTATCTATGAGGAGATATTGGGTTTCCTTGCATATCAGGGTTGGTTTCTCAAGGTTAAAACATTTGAGGTTTATCTATTAGGTTAGAGGAGATCAGAGATGTCAGAGCCTTTGGGATGGGTTGATGTTATGAGATGGAAGTTACAACTAGGTGTTATTGAGATTTTGAGATATGTTTGGGGAACTCTTGAGGATTACCTACTCGGATGGTTACAGATCAAGTGACCAGTGGTTGTTGTGGCTAGTTATTGAGGATACCTAAGTGTAATGGTTTTCTTTTGATTTCCTTGTAGGTGAGGTAGTACCTATGTATGGGTTTTTTACTAGAAAATTTAGATGATGTTTTCTTTCATAGTATTTTCCTCAATTTTCTGTTGTTGCGGAGGAGGCCTTTTGGAGGGCCTCCTGCTTTTGAGGAGGCCATGAGGACTATAAAAATTACCATTTAATGTGGACTTTATTCATTACATTTTTTCACATACTTTTTGGGGATTTATGTATGTATTTATGAATTTAATTTAGTTAATAATCAATTTATGGTTACATTATAGTGAAATAAATAAATTAGGGGTTTTTATAATAATAATACTTATTTTATTATTTAATATTTCAATTTTTATTATTTGTATTTATTTAATAATGTGTGCTTTATTTATTAGTTTTTTTTGATTATTTTCTTTTATCAATCGACTGAGTTTTATTAAATTTTATGTTTCGTGTAATTTAATTTTTATTCTATTTGTGTTTTTAGATTTAATAAAATAATTAATTGATTGATTTTTTAATTTTAATTAATTTTATTCAAATAATGATTTAATAATTTGTAACATTTATTTTTAAGTCAATTATTTAATAATTTTTATATTTCATTTATTTTTTTAATAAATTAATTAGTTTGATTAATTCAAGTATACATTTTTTTAATTTTGTGTTGTTTTAATAATTTAAATAGTTATCATATTTATATCTCTCAAGAGTTTATTTTATCTTCTAATGTGTAGGGAATAATTTTATTTTATTTTTATATCCATGTAAGATATTTTTTTAGTATCATAAGTGTATGATAAATAGTTGAGGCACGACGTAATATAAATTAAAAAATTTGGAATTCTCTATCCACAATAGGGCAGAGTGTAATATATTGTTTGGTTCTATGTAAAATAATTACAAGCTGAATAGATAGTGCATAATATAATTTGATGTTTCTTTTAAGACATAAATTTCCTTGGTGTAAGATAATTTCTCTTCTGTGAGTTCCATGACCTAAATAAGGGAGGAACAAACTGAGATCTTCCAGAACTCTATGCGTGGAGGATTGAACCAACCCGATCCCGCTGAGAATTATTTCTATAGAAGAGGCGACGTCGACGATGCTTCATGATAAAGGTAACTGGGTATGTCAATGGTGAAATATTACTAATATACAATCTAAATTATTTTAATTAGACTCTGTGTTATGATCCTAAAATACTGAATCGATATTGGGTTGAAACCAAGAATAAGGAATTTTATGAACTGAAGAAGACGAGCCACTAGAATTTGGTGAACAAACCAAGATAATTGATGATGATGACATAAATTCTTAATGATTCCATCAAATCAAAGATAAGTATTGAATATGGCAAGACCAAAGCTGCATCAGATCCAATTTAGGGTTTTCATGTTTCCAGTTGAGTTTTTTAAGTACAAATCGAAGCCACTCGAAGGTCAAATCCAATACCATGATTGAGTATGACCACGTTTTCATGACAAGTTCCATCATCGAGGCCCTCCAATATGAGATTTTTATTGAATTAAAATCTATTTTTAAGGAGGAATCTTGTTGAATTTGAGTCTATCTCAACTATCAAGAACTGAAGTTGAGTCTGAGTTTATTTTTTTATGGAAGTGTTTGATCTGAAAATAAATTAATATGATGATTTAAGGAGATATTTTTTTTATAAGATTAAATTCTAATTTATTAGTGAAGTTTTTATTTTTTTGAGAGTTTTATTAATGTCAGATGTACAGTGAAGAAAGGCCAAAAAATAATTATACTATTGATTTGTCACCAATTTAATTCGTTAAAATTTGGGTGATAGTTTTGAGGTAAATAAAAGAATTTTTCTAGATAGGAAGAAGAGACACCTTATTTTGGAGATGGTACTGGTGAGAAAAGGTGGGACAGGAGAAACAGAACGATGATGAGGTATTGGCGAATCTCAAGATGGAAGGAAAAATGACTTTTACAGAGAAAATGTATCTCTCTATTTCCATTGTTATCAGTACTTATATCTTTATGATGAATTTATTTAATATATTTGTAGTTGAATCTTATATTATGAGTGGATAAATTTTTTATGGGTTTAGATTACAATGCATTAAAGTTATTTATCTTCTCGACTTGTATTTTCAGCTTTTTATAGTATTTTTTTCATTTAGTTTCTCCATCTTCATTCTTAATGAGAATCATTTTTACACTATTATAAGTACTGAAGGGTTATGATAGTGGATTATTTTACATTGATCATCAACTAAAGTTTTGAAAATTGGAAAATTTTGATGATACTCTTCTCCATTAAAGAACTAATCATATCCTTAGTTTTGAATGATAAATCTTACAAAGGAGAATTCCCTATATTGTGCTAAAAAATTAACGACAGTTAGGTGCTGATTAAAACTTTTCTACAACATTGAAATAGAGATGATAGTTTGATGTTCATATAGAAAATTACTTTTATCAGTGCAGTGCAATCTGATTTCCCTAGTCTCATCTGTTGTTTTCCACACTTCCTGCTATTTCACAATTTCCATCATCTTTCTCATCCATTATTTCAATTTTTCTACTTGATTTCCTTTTTTATTAAATTTATTGTTTTTTTGTTTTTGTCACTCAACATTTTCTTGTCCTTACCTATGAAAATATATACTCTTAATTACCACTTAACTAATATTCTGTGAGTTTTAAAAATAATTAAAAATTTTACGTTCCGAACGATGATGTGGCCAAATTTTGGTGTTTTTGTTAGGGAAGGCACATGCGACCAACCAAAAAATGTTAAAAAACAAAAATTAATACATAAAAATTAAAAACATTAAAAAAAATAATGTATTTTTTTTAAAAATACAAATTAAAAACATTAAACCTTTCATAAGATATCACTAAAAAAAATTTATATTGAAAATATGCGTGTTTCTTCACTACTATGCTATTTTGAGCTCTTTTTACCTAAATTTTCATGAAAACAAGAGAAAATTTAGAATCTAAACATGAACTATTTATATAAAATATAAATACTCATTTTTCGTCCCCTAATAAGAATAAATCTAAAATAGAAAATCAAAATTTTAAAATTCAATTAGCTACTCAAAATGAAAATCAAAATCACAATATACTTCAACCATGAAATGAAAATATTGAGAGGGATAGGATTTGGGATTTACATCTTATAACTATATCAAGTCATCCTTCATGTATATGGTTATCCAAAAGGTCTAGGAATTATAAAATGAAATAATCACACATCTCAACATTTCCCTCCTTTAATGGACAACCCCTTCATGATTCTTTAGAGTTTATTAGATAATTTTGTGGTGTGATTCAATAGTTACCTTTTCATGGGTTGAATGAGGAGGATATTAGGTTGGGGGTATTATCATTTTTTTAAATAATAAATCTCAAAGTTGGCTTCAAAATTTAGATGAGGAATTTTTTGACACATGGGATAGACTTTTCAATTGTTTTGTTACCAAGTTTTATCCTCAAAACAAAACTAACAAAGTGAGGCATAAAATCAGTGGTTTCATTCAAGATGGGGATGAAATTTTATATAATTATTAGGATGGGTTTAGGATAATCCCTATATAATTTCATAATAATATAATTTCCCCTTATCTCATGATGGATACTTTATATTATTTTCTCACTCCTTATAATCGAAATCTTATTGATCAATTTTGTAATGGTGTATTCTCAAACATGACTGCAGGTGAGATTAATTTTTTTTATCAAAATTTCAAAAACGACCAAACATAAAATCACAAGGAAGAGAGTTATCTATAGGGACGGACCTAATTACCAAGATACATTAGTTAATGAAAATTATCTTAGGAAGTTGTGTACTCACTGTGGGATGTATGGAGATTATCAAAACTTTTATCCCAAATTTGATCTCTCTATACAGGATAAGGAGATTTACCTATTTTTTGAATTTAGGTATAGGAAAAAAGATATTAATGATACTTTGTAAAATTAGTTAAATCTTGGATATTACAATCATACAAACTTATCATGGAGAGAAAAAGGTGTGTTGAAATAATATGCTACTCCTGTTTACCCACAACAGTCTAGACCTTCATTTCATAACCAATTTAACGATGAATCCCAAAATTCACAAGTGGATGTTAGGGGTATGTATAAATATTTTATAGTAATATTTGATTTTTAAAATGATGATTTGTATTCCAAAAATGGTATATTTGATTCAGATAGGGATAAAAAAAATCTAGAATTTATAATCTTGAATTACAAATGGGTCAACTTGCTATTGGTTTAGGAGGAAGAGACGACATAAAATTAATAAGAACAATAGTGATGAATAAAAAGGAAAATGTTATTTTTATAATGACCAGATCAGGTCTGAAAACTCAAGAACAAGTTAGTGAACAACCTCAGGAAGTTAAAACTAAAAAATAAAACATAAAAAATATCATATCTATAAATCTAGACAGTAGTGTCTAGAATCATAAAAATTCTAAATCTTTAAGTGAAAGCCCAAAATAAAAAAATAAAATGAAGTTAAAACAAGTTAAGGAGGTAAAGAAAAAGGTTATGTTTCAGGATGAGGAGAGAGAACTACCAATATTGAGAAATTATGTTCCTCCCATCCCTTCTCCACAAATAAAAAAAATAATAGTAAAACATATTAGTTGAAATTACTTTAATTTATTATGATATTTAATATAAATATTCCCTTTATATAGGCTTTGAATAATATTCCTTCTTGGTTAAAATTTCTCAAAATATTCTTGAAAAATAAGAGGGATTGGGTTGAGTGTTAAATGATTAATTTGAATAAGGATTGTAGTGACATTGTTTAAAATAAAATTCCTCTAAAATTAAAATACCCTAGTTCCTTTATCATATCTTATAAAATAGGAGTTAGTGATGAGATTAGGTGCATTTGTGATTTAGGTTCTAGTATCAACCTTATTCCTTACTCTTTATTAATGAAGATAGGTATTTGGTAGCTAAAACCAAATTCATTTTCACTATAATTGGCTGATAGGTTACATGCTTTTCCTTCTGGAAGGGTATATGAGTTTTTAGTTGATGTAGGAAATCTAAAACTCCTATTTATTTTATCATTCTTCAAATGGATAGTGATAACAATGTTCTAATCATTTTTTGAGAACTGTTTCTAGTTATAGATGGTGTTGTAATTGATTTTTCAAAAGGTAAAGTGACCCTTCTGGATAGTGATGATTTGTAGGAGTTATATGATTTATGTTAGGCCCACTAGGTCAAATACCTTGGGGGGTGGGGGTGGGGGTGAATCAGGGTATGACAGATTAAAACAACTACCCTTTTGATCTTATTTTATGATTAAACAAAACTCTCTTGTCTCTCTTTCCCATAGTAGGTATGAACAGAAATTAAAGCATGCACATGACACATCAATTTTACTTGTTTCACCATCACTAGGACACATATAAGGAGAATACAACAACAATGTGCCATTGTACCAAATCCACTGAAAGTGTATTGCTATTTACGATGTTTGGAGTGGACTCACTGTCCCTCTTGGTTTACAACCAATCACAATTAGAAAGCCACTAATATCTCAACTGATGTGTGCTCACCACTTCTTTATAAGATCCACTCAAAATTTATATAATTTTAGATTATTTATTTATTTATAATGAATGCATCCTCCCATGTATGTATATTCTCTATTGATGTCCCACTATCATCCATCAATGAATACAACTTTACGGTAGATGTACTAGGCAACTTCAAATATTTCACACAACCCTTACTACGCCTTGCGTGCAACTTTAATACCTCACACACAATATTTAAAATTTGTCGTGAAAAACCTCTACTCACAACTTCAATATTACGAGAAACTCAAATCATAGGTGCAACTTCTTTAGCTTGTGTGCAACTCTAATTCTTTCATGAAACTCCCTTTACTTAAAATTATTATGCGATTCAGAGCTCGAATTTCCTCAAAGTATTGAGCTACTTCAAATGAAGGGGGTCACATCTTATTTACAGCCATCACCTACCCCTATGTGGAATATTTTATGCATCCTTCAAGATCCCCTCTGTGCGCACAAAACCCAATTTGACGTCACATTGGTAGTGCAAGTTTCTTTCGCGCAATCTCATCTTTCACAAACATTTACAAATCTTTTGTGCACTTCATGATTTTCCATATTTCTATATTATGATCCTGAAACATTTCATCTATGAAAGTTTCTATACCATCTTCAATATTGCGCGCAACTTATTTTTCTAAAAACACATATCTCCATTTTCTCAATTTTGAGGCCCAAAAATTTGGTAAACACTGGAAAATGGTTCCACCTTGTATATTTTATTTTGGTACCACCTTTAAATCATCCATTAATTTTTATTGGTTCTTTGTCAAAAAAGGTTGTCAAAAATATATCTATAACACTATAAATAACCAAGGAAAACCACATTGTTAACAAACACAATCAACCTAAAAATGCTTCAATGTTAACTTGAAGAATTGTTTCCCAAAAATTTCAAAGAATCACCACCTGTGGTTAGCTTTAAATTTATCGATGTAGATGGGGAAGTTTATATAGATTATACTAGGAAAAATACCCATTGTTCTTTTGATGACATAATTAAAAGATATATTAACGATCATGTTAAAGAAAAACAATTTATATATAAGTCCACACTAAGGAAATATATTTCTTAAAACCATGAAGTGTTCCCCCCACATTCAACCTTTCAAGTTGAAAGGGTTTCTCAAGATGGTGTTCAAAGTTCACATCCCTCTCTTATTTTCAACTTAGATATGGCTACCTATTCTCATAAAATTGAGAAGTTTCAACCTATTTTTAGTGTTTATTTTATTAATATTGTATGTTTAAAGGATGGGAAAAATGTTTAGGGAGTTTTGATCCTTTATTTATTGATAAGGAGTTATACCAACCTATTGAAAGTGTTGAAAGTTAAAATCATGGATTTTTGTCTAGATCTGGATAGTAAGTATGTTTATGCTAACATAAATGTTTTAGAAGAGTATTTGTTTGTTAAAGAGTATAAATAATTATTAGGTAAGCTTGATAATGTTTCCCCTACTTTTCAAAATGGATATGAATATGATAATATTCTTGAGAGTGAAAAAATTAGATGAAACTTTTGATTCATTTTATAATTTTGCTTCATTCCAAAACCTAGATGATGAGATTTTTGTTCATAATTTTGAAAAGTTAATATAAGATCTTGAGGATTATTTCCCTACTTTACTTTCGGAATTTTTTTGCGCATAATTATGAGGATAATAGTTAGATTGTTGTAGTAGTTTTTTCACCTAATTCTGGGTCGTTTAATTCCTAAAGTGTAGGGGAGTATCTGAGAATTGAATTTGTTTCATATTCTATAAATACTATATTACTTATTTTTGTGTTACATTTTCTATTTGATTTTCTTAATCCTAAATATGGTGGTGGTATGAGTTTAAATGATAAAACCCTAGATTATTTGGGAGGAGTGCTATGAGAAGATGTAGTGTTTAAGGATTTGAGAGAACAAGATTTTTTTTTCAAAATAAGCAATTCCTTGAAAACCAATAATGAATAAAACCTTTTTATTGATCATAGATGTAATATTTTAGGGGATAAATTATGGTTGAATACATTAAATTTATCACTGAATGGGAGACAACCCTTGATTTTGTTTCTTTATTTTTATTTTTATGTTTCATTGAGCAAAATTTCTCGTGCTCTATTATGTGCTACTATGAATTTTCATAAAACTACCACTTTTTTATTGGAATCATTTTGATGACTTTTAATTAATGGATTTAATTTTTAACTTTATTTATTTTTGATACTGCCATAGAAGATGTCGGGTGTGAAACAATGTTCAAGGAGACACATTATTTTTGAATAAAATTGGATAACACTTCCGTAACTTTTCTATCTGGTCTAATTTTATTTTTATATTTAAATTATGTGAATTTATATTTATATTATTAATTTTGTAAGAGATGATATTTTGTTCTACCATGGGATTTATCATGGTGAAAGGAAATAAGAAGGGTATTTTGTTGAGAATCTACTATTAATGATCTATTCTAGGGGAGTTGAAATTTAAATTCTACACATTTATTCTGCTCATATTCCCATTTATAAATTTATGATGCTTTCTATATGGAGTGTAATAATTGATTGAAGAGTTTTAATCTAAGTAATTTTACATGCTAAATTCATAGTTTAAAACCTCTTATTCATTGAAACTATTTTAAAATAATTTAATGATGAATTTTCTTGCATAAAATGCTCATCTTGGTTTCATAATGATTATATTTTTCGAATTAATAGTGTTAGAATGAAAACTTAATAAAAATATCTATTTGTGTGATATATTTGAAGTAGTAACTATTAGGTATTGTTTTGAATATTTTGAATGATTTGATTTGGCAGAATAATTTTTGAAATTTATTTTGACCCTATATGAATTTTTTCTACTGAATCAAAAATATTTTTGAACTTTAGATGTCTTAAGTGTTCTTCCACCATGAGTTACAAAATGGTCACATTGATGAGTTTTAAGTGTGGGGGAGAGTTATTTAATGTGATAATCTATAATTAATTATAATCCCATAAAAAACCCATAACTTTTTTCAAAATTGTTTATTTTTAAGCATCACTTAGGAATTTTCATTAGATGAATATTCTTATTTAAAATTGATGGTTGTGATGCCACCTTTAGGAGGTTAATCCTTATCAACTTTTTAATTTAATTAGGTAAATATTTTTATCTTTCCCTCTTTAAAAAATGGCTTTCAGTTAGATCTTGAGAAAATGCCATAAGAATTTTATTTACTTTCAAATTTTAATTTTCTATTGAACTCATAAAATATGCATCGAATTGAATTAAAAAATGAAAATCCTAATCCACATTGATCCAAAAATTATTTATTATTTAATTCTTTAATTCTTTAATTATTTAATTATTTAAGATATGGGATGGGTTATTTATTTTCTTGTAATTGTTAAACATGTATATCCAAGCATAAAGTCTATTTATTATTTCCTTTTAATTATATTTTTTATCTCACCTGGAGGTAATGATAGGTTTAGATTTTTAGTTGGATGCAAATTGATGTTGGTTGATTTCTCTTGAAAATTTTCTATTTAAATAATTTTTATAAAATGATAACCAATTTTGAACTGAAGAAGTTTAATTTTTAGTGGTATTCATTTTCACTATATTAAAGAATCCATGTGGTAAATTCATTTTGAAAATAGATTCTTAGTGGCATTTCAGATTTTCCATTTTGAGATTTATTTTTTACTATTGAATATGACTAAGGGTTGTTTTAGGACAAAAATGTCTTAATTGTGGGGGAATTTGAAGTGGACTTAATTCATTACGTTTTCCCACATCCTTTTGAGGGTTTTATATATGTATTTATTGATAAAATAAATTTAATTTAGTTAATAATCAATTTATGGTTAATTTATAGTAAAATTAATAAATTAATGGGTTTTATAATAATAATAATTGTTTTATTATTTAATCATTAAATTTTTATTTTATTTATTTATTTATTAATGTGTGTTTTATTTATTAGTTTTGTTTGACTATTTTCTTTTATTAATTGATTTAATTTTATTTAATATTTGTTGCGTGAACTTTATTTTTTATTCTATTTGTGTGTATAGTTTTAATAAAATAATTAATTAACCATTTTTTTTAAATTTTACTTAATTTTATTTAAAAAATTATATAATAATTTGTAAAATTTATTTTTATTCAATTATTTAATAAATTTCATCTTTCATTTATTATGTTAATAAATTTATTATTTTTATTTATTTAAGTATATCATTTTTAAATTTTTTGTTGTTGTAATAATTTAAATAGTTGATATATTTTTATCTTAAATATTTTATTTTATCTTCTATTGCGATGTGCCTAATTTAATTTTACTTTTTATGTACATCTAATATATTTTTTATAAGAAAAATTGTATGATAAATGGTTGAGGAATGGATTAATATAATTTCAACAATTTGGAATTAGTTTTCCATAATAGATTAGAGCATATGATATTGTTTGGTTCTTCTAAAAATAATTATAAGCCAGATGGATAGCACGTAAAAGAATTTGATGGTTTTTGTAAGATATCCATTTCCTTGACATAACAGAATTTTTCTTCCATGAGTTACATGACCTAAATAATGGAAGAACAAATTGGGATCCTCCGAACCACTACACATGGAGGATTGAACCAACCCAAGCCTACCAAGAATTCTTACTGTATAAGAGTTGACATTGGTGTTTCTTCATGATAATGACGATGAGGTCAGTCGATGGTGAAATAGTACTTGGATCCCATCAAATTCTATTGAAGATGAGGACACAGTATGATCTTAAAATACTGAATTCAGTTTAGATCAAGTTTGAATCCAATAATAAGGAATTATACACACCGAAGAAGATGGGCCACCAAAATCTGGTGAACAACCCAAGTCGGTCGATGAGGATGATGTTGACACTTACAGATTCAATCAAATTGATGTTAAGGATTGAAGATGGTGAGAACGAAGCTGCATCAGATCTGATTTAGAGTTTTTGCGATTCCATATGAGTTTTTGAAGTACAAATTAAATCCACTCAAATGTGGAATCCAATACCAGGATTGAATATCACCATGCTATCATCACTTGTTGGGGATATTTCCAACACAAGCCACCTCACCGATCGAGGAAGTTCTTGATCATGATGTATGTACTGGAGAAGCCATGCATGAACTTGATTCAAAGATTTCATTGCCACTTAGTGTAATTTTCTTGAGTTGGAGGTATGAATGTTGATTATGAAATCCAATTATTCCATCAATTATGTGGATTTTGGTTGAATTTTTTGACCTCATAATCATTGCACTCAAATGAGGTTCTCTAGTTTTGAAGTGAGCAGTTTCGTCATCAGGCCCATGAATCTATGATTTTGGTTGAAGGAAAATCAATCTTGAAGGAGGAACCTTGTTTCATTGGAGTCTATCTCAATAGCCAGGAACCAAAACTAGGTCCAAGTTTATTTTTAAAGGAAGTATTTGATCTGATAATAGATTCAAATGATGATGTTAGGATCAATTGTTTTTCAGATGATATTTTTATGTGTTAGCGTATTTTCTAGATTTTTTGAGAGTTTTATTAAAGTCACAAGGACAATGGAAAAAGACTAAAAAAATAATTATACTACTAATATATCACCAATTTAATTCAGTAAAATCTGGGATATAGTTTTGAGGGAAATAAAACAAGTTTACTAGTCATAAACAAGAGACACATTATTCTAGAGATGGGGCTAGAGATTAGAGGTGGAGTAGGAGAAATTGAGTGAAAATGTCAAACTAGCGAAGCTTGAGATAGAGGTAAAATAAACTTTGACATAGAAGACATCTCTCTTTGTTTCCTTTCTTATCAATTCTTATATATTTTTGATAAATTTCTTTAATATATTTGTAGTTGATGATCATATTATGAGCTAATTTTTTTAGAGTTTTTGTATTGCAATTCATTGAAAATTTTCTTCATCTCAACTCTTGTTGTTTTCTTTTTTCCATTATTTTTTTTTCATTTAGTGTTTTCATCTTCATTCTTAATGAGAATAATTTTTACACTATTAAAAGTACCAATGGATGATGGTAATGGGTAATTTTACTTTATTCATCAATGAAAGTACCAAAAATTGAAAGAGGTTGTTCATACTCTTCTATATTAATGAAATAATCATATCCTTAGTTTTTATTTAAATATATTACAAAGGATAATTTACTATAATGTGCTAAAAATTTAATGATAGTTAGGTGATGATCAAACCTTTTCTACAGCATGGACGTAGAGATGACAGTTTGATGTTAGAGCAATTTTTTTTCATTGCAGTGCAGTCTTATTTCCCTAGTATCATATAATATTTTCCTCACTTCTAGTTTTTTTAAAATTTACATCATCTTTATCATCAATTATTTCTATTATTTTCTTGATTTTATTTTTTTTGCTTTAAATTTGTTAATTTTGTTTTTGTTTTGGCGACAAAAAATTCTCTTATCCTTCTATATAGAAATTGATACTATTACTTACCACTTAACTAGTAGTTTGTGAGTTATAAAAATAATTAAAATTTCACATTCTCAACAATGATGTTTCATCCCTTATATTCATGATTTTATTTTGGACTTACTTTAGGTGAATTATTGATTTAGGGTCAGTTGGAGGCCACAAAGAGCCAGTTGGTATGTTTCTTCAATATGCATGTCCTGTATTTGGATGACCTAGAAGAAACAGTCATAGGGTGTACTTATATTATTGTGGCCTTTTTTTCATATAAGGATCTATAGATGGGCATGGATCAAGATCTTGGTTGTAACATGCGAGTCTCTTGGTGGATGTCTCTTTGTGCTATGACCCCAAGAACCGTGGTATCCTCGAATTTTTATTTGGCCCCAAGGTGGGTCATATAGATCCCTTGGTGTCTATTTTGTTTGATGTTGAGATATGGGGGTCTGAGAGAGGCCCCAATCATGTTTTATAAGATTTTAATGGTTATGTAAATTTTGTGTTTTGGATGAAAGGTTTAAAAGTTGGATTATCCCACATCTAGTTAGCCTTTATCCATGTTTTTAAAGAAATTTCCTCTGAGGACTTTTGTTTGATGAGGTGACAATTGAGATATCTTAAATTAGGAATTATACCCTAGTGTTGATCTGGATCACTATAATATTGTATGGCTATGGTTATACAATATTAAGGATCTAATTAATGATTTAGATGAGTGAACACAACATCTAATTGATTCTTCACCCTATATATAGTGGATTTATAATTGTGAGGTACAGAGGCACTAAAAAAGTTGGTTTTATCTACTGTGGATAGTGTGGTACTCCCATCCCTATGGATGTTGTGTAGTCCAAGGTTTATATATGAACCCAATATATTGTTGGGTCCATAAACAGTGCACAATTAATTATATAATACTTTTAGAACTGATAGGTTATCTTGAAGTGTTGACCAAAATGTTCTTTTCACCTATTCTGATCATGCAATTGGATTCTTAGATCTCGGTGGATGCACTTTGTCGTGTGGATGCCTATGGTTACGAGCTGGGGTCCAAAATTCTTTACATTTATTTAGAAATCTTAAATATCCTATGTAGATCTATAAAAAACATCTGATTTCATGTGGTAGGGTGAGCTAAATGGTGTAAACCCACTTTCATAGGAAAAGCGGGGATAGATTTACCACATATGTCAAGTTAAAACTCATGGTTGGATATTTTAATTATTTTTTAGCCCCATTTCTTTTTATGTAGTTTTGTTTTTTATTCTAGATATTGTTATTTTTGAAAAGTTTGGGTATATTATGTGTGATTTCACTTGTTATGACACTAGATTTTAGGTTCATCATTGGTGGTGGACTATTAATATTTATTTCTCACCCCCTTTCTGTGAAATTTAATGTGCATGAAGACCTAATCTATTCTTTCAGGTTAGAGTATAGGATTCAAGGTGGATAGGGATGAGGCCTAATGTTTTTTAATAGAGTGGAGCTACTTGTGTGGATTCTTAGGATTGGGGTGGTACAAATCAAGTTTCATGGAGTTTGGGTATGTGGTTTGGATCAGTTTTAGAAGTAGATTTTGTGTTATTTATTTTAATTTTCTTTACTTTGTATATATGGTCATCCCAGTGGGATACCGAATGGTGTATACTTTGTATGCATTGAGTCTATATGGTTTTTTACTGAATTCTATTTATTATGGTGTAATTATTTTTAAGTTATTCATTATGTATAATCTAATGTATATCCTTGTGTATGTTTTGGATATTTCCACTCTTATTTCACTATGAAAAGAGGGTATAGTCTCCCCACTATATCTGTTAGACCCCGTTTTTAGTCGGAAGCCCCTGGAATTTGGGGAGGTTCACTTGAGGCCTTGTGGTGAGTAAGATCATGTGATGTGTTAGGTTGGCCCAGGCCAGTTCATTATACACATATAGATTATTAGTGGAATTGTACTTAGCTGAACTGAATGTATACTTTTTTTCAAATGACAGGCCATGAGAATCTTGATATGAGAGGTTCCCCAGTGATAAACATGTAGTCCCTTCATCTAGGGATGATTAGGAATCCTAGTGAGTTGGTGTCAGATCTGAGTACACTATTAGTGGCTTGATGAGGGAAATAATTTTTGAGAGATGTTTATATCGGGCTTTAGTTTCCCTGAGTTTGGGTTTTTATTAAATTCCTAGGTTTGTGTTTATTAGGAGGGAGTTTTTATTATCATGTGTTTTCTACTAGGTCATGGAGTTGGGATTGTGTACCTACTATCACTGATGGCTTCAGTGGGAAAAGTTGTTCTTCTTTGGTGGATCTATTGAGGTTTTCTATCTCTAGGGCATGGTTTAGCATGAGGATTCTTTGTTTTTGATAAATGTAGTGCTAGGAGTTCTCCATGTATAATGGTTGTTATGAGAGGGAATATTTTATTGGTTTTCTAGCTATACTCAATTTTTGTTACACATTGGGTAGTGCAATAGGAGCTTGGTTATATGGTTTTGTATTTTCATCGATTCCTGAGTGGAGGGTGGTCATGTGGTTGATCATGGAATGAGAAAGATGCCTCATTTTTTGAGAGGAGCGTCAAGGGTGATCCTATTTTTTGGAACTAAAATGTGTGAGGATTATTGTCAGATGATTTAAGAATGCTATTCTAGTTTCATTTGGGCTTTCCCTACACGATTTTGATCCATGTTTCTCTTTTAAGAGTGGTTTAGGGAAATCCTTGTGGTGTGGAGTTCACCATAGTCTATTAGAGGCTGCGAGCCTCATTTAAGTTATTCGTTGAGTGTGTAGATTATTATTCCTGGTAGGTTGGGAATGAGAATTGGTTAATTTGGATTTTTGTGATGCCTCTTAGGTGTGGGTAGTTTAGACATGTATATCCATTACCTTAAGTTATAGACATAGCATGGGCTGTTTGGTTTTCCATTTAGGTTATAGGATGATGATAAGGATACTCCTATGGAAGGGAGAGGCAAATAAATAATAGTTTAATGTCTCTGATATTGGTAGAGAGTTGTAGATGATGTAATATAGGTCATTATATGGTCAATATAGCATTATATGGGATAGTTCTTGGGTTATTGAACAAATTCTAGTTGAACACCAGGGCATCTTCTAGATGAGAATCATTTGTGGTGCGGAGTTTATGACACCTTACGTCATTATGGGTAGTGAAAATAGGGGGAAATTCAAACCCTTATGTACCCAGGTGTTTTTCATTGGAAAATAGTTAATTATCCTAGAATACATTCTCATATAAATTTTATGACCACTATATTGGTTTTAAAATTGGGTTTTTACGCTATGGTAGGAGTTTGGTAAAATCTGAGCCGTTTGAATTTTCACAAAATATTTAATATTTAATTAATTAAATATTGGTTTATTAATGCATGTTTATTAAGTAATATCATTTAAATATAGTGTAAAATTGATATTATGTCTCTATAGTTGATTATAGAATGGGGATTTTTCTATGGTGGGGCATAAATCTATCACAGGCACCGGTGCTGGGCCCAGAACCCATTTCTTTTATTTTAATTTTTCTTTATTCCTTTATCTTTTTTATTTTTCTTTTCTCTCATTTCTATTTGGATACCATGAACACACCTTGGGGATTTTTTCATTATGTGGATAATATATGGAGATTATATGAAGATATAGGAGGAGGTGCCACCTAGGGAGCTCCTTCAGAGGTAGATCGTGGCTCGGCGGGTGCAAGGCGCATATCTAGTTTGAAGCTTCGAATCTTTCCTCCTGGAGTTAGGCCCATTTTTATGATTTTATTATAAATAATCATATATTACTTGTTTAAAGTTTTTAAAGACTTTTTTAGGTTTTTGGGTATCTTGTACAAGTCGATATCTGGTTTTGGGGGAGAAAATGGGCATTTCGTGCTGTTTAGAGGGTTTTCCATTTGAGAAAACCCAAGAACATGACATGTGATCTTTGGAAAACACACCATATTCTATTAATATTCATGTATGATGAGTTATTTTGGGGATACATGCCATGTACTGGGGGTAGATGTTGTAAAATGGTTACTTAGGGTGTGTCTAGATAACATGGTCATGTAGGGTACATGACCAGTGGCCATGTACTGTACTTGGTTAGACCACATATACGGGTATATGTATAAGAATACAATTGGTAACCCAAGTGGGATACATTACATTCATGGGTTAGTACACTCCATGTAGTTCTTTATTATACATACTTAGTGGGCTGAGGAATACAGGTAGGTACCCCATGTTGGGTTACACACCACGTATAGGGTCTACACAGAATGTAATTTGGGAAAGTATAGGCTGAGTATCCTATGAGACGCATCTAGGGAGTACCTTTGAGGTAACATTCCATATACCCATAAGTATATTCCATTTATCTTTCCTTGGTGTTTTCCCCTATTTTTCCCTATTTTCAGAATTAGACTTGTGAGTTGTCAATTCTAAGCATTTTTTCACATAGATCATGATGGTGGAATGATTTTGGTGTTTAGAGGTCATCTGGATGGTGTTTTGTATGGGTGGGTGTTTATTGGAGGATTTATTTTAGGTTTGGATTTGAAATCCTCCTTGGGGTTGGGATATGAGCTTCAAGGCCCGTGTGAGGGTTATGAGCTCATTAGTTGGCATGTATTGTAGATTCTATGTCAGTTCTATCTGAGGTTATTTTATAAAGATACCAAAAAGAATAATCAAGTGGTATCTATGAGGATATATTGGTTTTTACCTACATATCAGGATCATTTTCTTGCGGTTAGAGTAATCTAGGTTTAACTCTATGTTTTGAGGATAATAGAGCTATTAGAGCCTTTGGGCTGGGTTAGTTCTATGGTATGGAGGTTAAAACCAAGTTCCATTGTGATGTTGAGATGAGTATGAGGGACTCTTTAGGATTCCCTAGTGGGATGGTTACTGATCAAGTGATTAGTGACTTCCATGATTGGATGCTAAGGATTCCTCTATGGCACAATGTTCTATGGATTCCCTAGTGGGTGTAGTATTACCCATGGATGGGTTTTCTTTGGAGAGGCTAAAAGAGGTTTTATTTCAGGGTATTTTCCCAAGTTTCAATTTGTATTGAGGATATCTTATGGAGGGACTCTTTATTTTGAGGTGGTTACGAGTACCATTGGGAACACCCTATATAGGGATGGTTTTCTTTTGAATTACCTTTAGGTTCATTAATGATTGATGATTGGTTAGAGGAAATTGAGGGACATTTGAGATATTTACACATTGGTTGTGTCCCATGATTTGGATTAGCTAAAGGAACCCTCATAGTGTTTCATTATATTTCTATGGCCTTTTAGTACATTTTAGGATCTATGTATGATCGTGAAGCGAGATATTCAGTGAAATAGGGGATTCTATAGGTGGATGTAACTTCGTGGTATGATTTTGGGACTATGGGAGCCCCAAGTTTTGGTTTGGCCTTGAGGTGGATCATGGACATCCCATGGTGGCTATTTTGTTGGATGCAGAGTACTGGGGTTTCAAGAGAGGCCCCATGATTATTAGATTGGAGTTAATAGATGATACTATTTTAGTTATTTTTATTGGGATTGAGAATTGGATCATCCAACATTTTGTTGGCCTTTGGTTCTGTTGTTTGAGGAAGTTTCTACTTAAGAGTTTGATTTGAGGAGGATACCATTGTGATATCTTGGATCAAGAATTGGATTTGAGTGTTGATTTGGATCTATCCTCCATTTTCTGGTTAAGGTTAGATGGTGTTAGGGAGATAATTAAAGATCTATATGAGGGAAACCCCCTCTAGTTGAGTATTCACCTTGGCTAGAGTGGCTTCAGGCTCATGAGGTTCTATGGCACTCATAGAGTGGGGTTTTTTCAACAATGGATATTGTGGAACTCCAATCCCAATGCATTCTATGTGGTCATGGGTTTATATATGTATCCCACCTATTTTTGGGTCTATATATAGTACCCTATTTTGTTAAGGACTTTCAGGACTGACAGGTTCTCTAGTCGTGTCAACCTAGTTGTTCTTGTATCCGGTTAAGATCATGTTATTGGAGTCCTAGAGCCCGATAGAATTTCTTTTCATGAGGATTCATATGGTTACTCCCTATGGTCTGACATTGATTATTTTTTTTGACATCTTGGAGCTCTTGTGTAGATCTAGTGGAGTCACCTGATGTCGTGTGGTGTTGTGAGACACATGCTGTAAATTTATGGGGTGGTACAAAGTGAGGATAAAGTTTCCTCAAGTGTCTAGGCATAATCCATTGTTGACTATTTTATTTTATTTTTCTATCCCCTTTTCTTTTTATGAAGTCGTTATTTTTTGGCCTACTATTTTTAGTTTCATCTAGGATGGGCATACCATGTTTACATGCACTGGTTATGACATTAGATTATAGGTTCACCATTGGGGGTGGGCTACTAAGATTTATTTCTCACCTCATGTACATAAAACATGGTGTTCATCCATACCCGATGTTTTATTTTAGATTGAAGAACATGTTTCATGGTGGATGGGACTAAGGCATAGTATTGCTTGATCAAGTGGAGCTGCTCATGTAGAGTCTAAAGAATGGGCTTCTGCAGCTCAAGAATCATTTAGATTGGGTATGTAGTTTGGATTAGGGTTGGTAGTATATTTTGATATATTTATTTTTAGTTTCTTTACTATGTATATGTGGTTGGTGCTATGGTTAACTAGTTGTTTTATGTTTTTCATTCTTTGAGTTTGTATGAATGTATACCACATTCCATTTATCATAAAATGATTCTATTTAAGTTATTTATTATTAATACTTTTATGTTTATCCATGTGAATGTTTTGGTTATTTCATATGTTATTTCACTCTAACCAGAGGGTATAGTCTCTACACTGTATATGTTATACCCTCATCATCAATCAAAAGCCTCTATAATTTAGGGAGGTATGCTTGAGGCCTTGTAGGGATCTATATTGGGTGAATTTTTAGGTTGTCCAGGGTTGGTTTGTTAAAAATTCATATGAAATGATGGTATGAGATTCATGAAAAAATTGAATTCTCCCTTTCTCGGTATTGTCTACTTCTGTACATGGATCTCCATTCACATTGAGTTTTCATTTACCTTGCTAGGGGAATTATCTCGAAACCTATTATCAAAGTTACATGACCTTAAATTTTTAAAAAATATAGTTAGATATATAATATCTTAAAATTAAATAACATATAGTAAAATCTTTATGAACTTAAACTACACCAATTTTCATTCCATGCACCATGACCCTTAAACTGGGTGCAACTTGGTAAAAACTATCAAAACATAAGCATCAGTTACATTAGTACAAATTTTGTAACCTAAAATTTCATAAATAAAGAGACCCATAACACTCCAGGTTGAAAAACCATAGAGGGAAACCCATTCCATAGTGAAGTCTCTACTTGCTGGATTCTCTCGTTACGTGGTCTATGAAAAAAATTAGAATTTAAAATTAAAAATAGGCACAAATCTTGTCAGGTTAAAAAACTAATAAAGGGAAACCTAAAAAAAGGAAAGTATTTTCTTTATAGTCCTCCCCAGTATAAGGCTTTTGAAAAAGTTAATTTTATAAAATAAAATAATTAAATCTCATGAATTCTATAATATGACTCTAGAATAAGTTAGAATGTTCTCTCTAGTCCCCTTGGCCTAGGAAAAATTATAATTATTCCCTCATTCTCTCATTCTTGATTTATCAACCTAAATAATCCATGTAAAATGTGTAAAGTCATAACTTTAGTGTGTTTGAATCCTTTTCAAAAATGGGATCCACATTCGAAATTCTCTCTTCATGATATTTAACACATTCAGTCAAATAAATCATCCAAATAAACCAACTCTAGTATTAGATGATGGTAGTTGTGCCTATACCCACCCATGATCCATGCCCGAGATGAAATCATTCATCCAAATGTTATAACTCTAGTGTTACAATTTTAGAAATTATGCCTATACCCATCCATGATCCACGTTCATAGTGAAATCATTCATCAAAATAGACTATATATATTGTTACATTGATGGTAGTTAGGCCTATACCTATCCATGAGCCACACCCAAGAGAAAATCATTCATCTAAATGGACCAAATATAGTGTAATACTGATTTTATTTATTTCTCTACCAATATGTGATCCATTCGTAGGAGGGTAATTTTTGGACTCAATCATCTTGAGAACCATGTTTGAGTTTTTCCACTTTCAGTTCAATGTTAAAATGATTTCTTATTATATCAATGTTGTATCTTCCTAGAATTTCATTGATTACTATGAAGTGATAATTGAGCTAAAAAAGTACTTGGATAATGTATAAAAAACAAGAACAAAAAATAGTTTTCATTTAGGGATCAAAAAAAGGAGGATAATCCACAATATGAAGTCTCTCATTGGAATTATAAAGTCAAATGAACATGTTCCCTTGATAATCCACAATATTATTTTTCATTGGATATATGTTTATTTAACAAATGAACATGTTCCCTTGATATATAAAGTCAAACCTCATCTCCTTCATCCATTGACATCAATCATAGAGTTTTACAATAGTAACTGTGGCTTCACCCTATCTATGTGAACCTCATATTCCCATAGTTAATTAGTATTCATAGTTATCCAATCACTAAGTTGTGATTCCTTTTTAACAAAATAAAATATATCTATAGTATCACCATCGATAGATTCCATGTGATGGTTAACAAGATCAAATTGAATGAGGTCACATTCTTGGGCTACCAGTTCCTCTCAAGAGGTGTAAACATAATGGACATGAGTGTGTAATTGGCGGTAGATAAAACCACCTATGAAAAATCCATAAAATATTTGGTGAAGAATATCCTTATTATAAACAATATTATCTAAATGAGTTTTTTTATAATAATAAAATATTGGAACCAAGCCCATTTTCTCACTTCTTGGTTTTCAATAGTTCTGTGGGGATCTAAACTCTATTTACTGGTCATTAAAGGTACATAGTCTAGAATTAGGTTCACTGTGGATATGTTCAATTTAGTTGATAATATGGCTATGTAGAAACCTTTTTTCATTTCTTTTATATTGAAATTAGGGACAAAGTCAATGGGTGTGACCCCCACTAATAGAATAATCGTCATTATAAAAGAATGATCATTGTTAGTGACACACCTGAAGAACCTAGTCAAAAATACCAGATCCCTACCACTAAAACATGAGGGAGACCTAAAAATAAATATTCTCTATAGTTTATATAATGTTTGGTTGTGAAATTATCCATCTCAAAAATTGGTTCTGAAAGGATGGTAGGAAAGAGAATCAAGAAATTCAATAACTTATTCTTCTCAAGTTCTATGACCACTATCTTTCAGTAGTAAATAATGTAACATCCTAAGATTTTAATAGGAAACACTATATTCTTAAATGAAATAATGAGTACTATGTTAAATTTATAACAAAGTTGTTAAACTTAATTTTGTCACTTATGTGTTTTGAATTTCAAAAACATGACATACACGGTTGTGTTCAGTAAGTTAGTTGGAGTCTGATGGAACCAACTTGTTTTTTTTGTGAATAGTAACATACCCTTATGAATAGTAATATGACCCTAATGAATAGTAAATTATATTATTATTTTATTTTCTTAAGGACTTAAGATAATGACATCTTGGTTAATTTTTCAATGAGATATAAAAACAGTTATAGAATTAAAATTGTTTATTTTTGAATTAAGTATGATTTTATTTAAAAATTAAATTAAAATTATTTAAAATTTTATTTTAAAAAAATTGAGTTTATTTTTGAATTATACACATAGAAAAATGGTTAGGGTGAATTTTTGGGATTTTTTTGAAATTCATGAATTTTGTATGAATAGTAAAATACGGTAAAATACTGTATATTCAAATTATCAGTTAAATACACTATTTATGAAATCATAAGGGATGAAATAACACTTGGTTTGAACTAAAATTCCATTATTACTATTTGGGGTCACAAGAATTAAGATTATTCACAGTCTTGAGAAAAAATATTATAATAATGATATAAATAATGTAAAATACCTCCTCTCATCCACTATAAATACCACCATCATTCTCCTCTTCGTCCCACACCACTCAAGCCTTGATCATTGTCTAATTTATGACACATTCTCTCCCCAATCTCCATCCCCACATCCTAGACCTTATGGTCTCATACAAAGTCCGAAATCAAAGGCATTAAGGAGGATCTCAAGGAGAAGAGATCAAGAGGTGGAAAATCATCTTTCTTTTTCATGTGTTTTCCTTTCCTTTTATTTTATTATAGTCTCTTCCCCTAATATTATCAAAGAGGAATGAAAGATCCAGAAAAATTTTATATTATGGATTTTATCATGTTCATGGAAAATTCAACATCATTATTCTTTTCCCCACCCACTTATTCAAGGAATAAAAACATTGTCCGTGATGTGTCGAATTACAGACATTGTGGACGATGTGATTTAAATTTGATTTAATTATTCAAGATATGGTCCTGAAATTTTTTTATGGTTGAAAATGATTGTATTATATGTATTATATCCTATTTAATTTTCTGTATCTATGTTATGTACATATTAATAAATTATTAAACAAAACAAGATCATTGTGGTCGGAAAACCGTCCAAATTAACCCAAACGATCATCATTTAATTATTATCTAATGATTCATCCACAAGGTATATAACATGATTCAATATAATATCATTTAAACTCATTTAATATCATTAATAACATGTAATATAAGTTCTTTATGTTTATCAATGTTCTACACGAACTTCCATTTATGAATACAAGTGAACCATTCAAGAAAACCTTAAAAACGAACATTCACAAACAATGGATTTGAACCCTATAACTCATCTAAAGGCCCATAAAATAAATCAATGAAACCAAAATGAACCATATTAATGTAAAAAAGGTTATATAATTGTTAATTAATGAATATTATGAGGTATTTCATAACATTAAATTGATGAAATCATTCAGATACAAGGTAAGGGGAAATTCTCAAACCCAACTTTCTTTCTTTGGGTTCTCCCTCTCTCACTCAATTTTTGGAATGGTTACTCATAAAAAAATAATTTTTTCATAATTATCTTTATTATTATGGGATATATATGTTATCCACTAGATTTTATGTCAAACACAATGTTTTCCAAAAGAAATCTTCTTTCAAGAACTCACCTTTTACTTCTCTCTCAAGGTTGATGGTTCTTGTATCAAGTATGTTATTCCATCTTTAGTTTGAGAACCCAAAGTTTATGAATGTATTATTATGAGTTGAAACCCATTACTTTCCATGGGTTATTTATGTTTATTTTTTTATACATGTTCTATATGGATTGCATAATAATTATAATGTTATGATGTGAGAGTTGTGACCAAAATTATATAGCGCAATATAAATGTTTGAATGTGACGGGTGCACCCAGAATTATACAGCGCTCCAATGAATTGGGTAAAGTGACGAATCTCATGATTTAAAGTGAAATGTTGTGTGAAAAAGATGATATATTTGTTAACAAGTATGTGTTGTAGTTAACCACTAAGACATGATGTTTCATTTTTTTATGCATTGCCACATTTCAAGTCTTTTATTAATGAATCCTCTCATGTTCATGATCCTTTCCCTATGTTATGATTGCAATCACCCATTGCTATATTGCTCATATCTGTCCTCTTACTGGGCTTTTAGATCACCCCTTTTTGATGTATATCCTTAAGTGATTATGTGTACTAAGGAGTTTTCAAGGGACAATAAAAAGTTAGAGAAGATGAAATTAAATAAATGTAAATGTTTTGTGTTGTAAATGTTTATGTTTGGTTTGTCTAATCCTCTGTAACCTAGACCGAAAAATGTTCTCAAATGTATAATAAACTGTATATTTTTTGGTTATCCTTTATACAAAAAAATACATAGCATGTTTTAGTATTGAATCCGGAAGTGCAGGTTTAGGGCGTTTACAATTGGTATAAGAGGAACGGTCTAGACAACATTGGAGATTAGACGTTGTCATTTTAAAATTAAATTTTAAACTTATGGTTAATTAGGTACACATAAGAAAATAGTTTTTCTTAATTATCAATATATAAATTCAGAATTATATGTACAATGAACGAATTGTGGGGGTACAATTCATTTAAGGGGGGAATAATGTAACAACCCAAGATTTTAATAAGAAACCCTATGCTTAAATGAACTACTGAGTACTATGTGAAATTTATAACTAAGCTATTAAACTTAATTTTGTCACTTATGTGTTTTGAATTTCGAAAAGCTGACATACACAGTTGTTTCAGTAAGTTATTTGGAGTCTGATGAAACCAACTTGTTTTTTTGGTGAATCGTAACATACCCTTATGAATAGTAATATGAATAGTAATATGACCATAATTAATAGTAAATTGTATTATTATTTTATTTTCTTAAGGATTTAAGATAATGACATCTTGGTTAGTTTTTCAATGTGATATAAAAATAGTTATAGAATTAAAATTGTTAATTTTTGAATTAAGTATGTTTTTATTTAAAAATTATATTAATAGTATTTAGAAAATTATTTTAAAAAAAGAGTTCATTTTTAAATTATACACATAGAAAAATGGTTATGGTGAATTTTTGGGATTTTTCGGAAATTCTTGAATTTTTCCATGAATAGTAAAATACGGTAAAATACCGTTTATTTAAATTATCAGTTAAATACACTATTTATGACATCATAAGTGAAGAAAGATAACATGTTTTGAACTCACATGATAGTATTATTATTTGGGGTCATATGGATTAATTTTATTCATAGTCTTGAGCAATAATATTATAATAATGATTTAAATAATGTAAAATACCTCCTCTCCTCCACTATAAATACCACCATCATTCTTCTCTTCCTATCACACCTCTCAAGCCTTGAGTATTGTCTAATTTCTTCCCAATTTCCTCCCCAATATCCTTCCCCACGTCTAGGACCTACTGGTATCACCCAAAGTCCAAAATCAATGACCTTAAGGAGGATCTCAAGGAGAAAAGATCAAGAGGTATGAAATCATATTTCTTTTTTCATGTGTCTTCCTTTCCTTTCCTTTTATTTTATTTTAGACTCTTCCCCTCATCTTATCCAAGAGGCATGAAATGTCATGAAATATTTTATATTTTGGTTGTTCTCATGTTCATGGAAAATTCATCATCATCCGTCTTCTCCTCTCCCCCTTATTCAAGGAATAAAAAGATTGTCCATGATGTGTCGAATTACCGACATAGTGGATGATGTGATTTCAATTTGCTTTAATTTCTTTAGATACGGTCATGAAATCATTTTTATGATTTAACCAGATTGTATTATATGTATTTTATCCTATTTAGTGTTCTGGATCTATGTTATGTACATATTACTAAATGATTAAACAAAACAAGTTCATTGTGGTCGGAAAACTGTCCAAATTAACCCAAATGATCATCATTTAATTCTTATATAATGATTCATCCACATGGTATATAACATAATTCAATATAAGATCATTTAAAATCATTTAATATCATTATTAACATGTAATATCAATTCTATATGTTTATCCTTGTTCTACACGAACTTCTATTTATGAATACAAGTGAACCATTCAAGAAAACCTTAGAAACGAACATTCCCAAACAATGGATTTGAACCCTATAACTCATCAAAATGCCTATAAAATAAAAAAATTAAACCAAAATAAACCATATTAATTTATAAAAGTTTATATAATTGTTAATTAATGAATATAATGTGGTTATACAGGACATTAAAGTGAAGAAAGTGTTCAGATACAAGGTAAGGGGAAATTCTCAAACCCAACTTTCTCTCTTCGGGTTATCCCTCTTTCAATCTATTTTTGGTATGGTCACTCCTAAAAAATCATTTTTTCATAATTATTTTTATTATTATGGGATATACATGTTCTCTAATGGATTTTATGTCAAACACAATGTTTTCAAAAAGAAATCTTCTTTCAAGAACTCACCTTTTACTTATCACTCAAGGTTGATGGTTCTTGTATCAAGTATGTTATTCCCTCTTTATTTTGATAACCCAATGTTTATGAATGTATTATTATGAGTTAAAACCCATTCATTTACATGGGTTAGTTATGTCCATTTTTTTATACATGTTCTACGTGGCATGCATGATAATGATAATTTTATGATGTGATGGGTGCACCGGGAATTATATAGCGCAATAGAAATGTTTAAATGTGACAGGTGTGCCTGTAATTATACAGTGTTCCAATGCATTGGGTAAAGTGATGAATATCACGAGTTAAAGTAAAATTATGTCTGAACAAGATGCTATCTTTGTTCACAAGTATGTGCGGTAGTTAACCACTAAGACACAATGTTTTATTTTTTTATACATTGCCACATTTCAAGTATTTTATTAATGCTTTCTATCATGTTCACGATCCATTCCCTATGTTATGATTGCGATCACCCATTGTTATATTGATCATATCTATCCTCTTATTGGGCTTTTATCTCACACCTTTTTAATTTATATCCTCAGGTGATTATGTGTACTAAAGAGTTTTCAAGGGATAATAAGAAGCTAGATAAGAAGGAATTAAATAAATGTAAATGTTTTGTGTTGTAAATGTTTATGTATGGTTTGTATAATCCTCCATAACCTATAATGGAAAAGGTCCTAAACATTATAATTTACTATTTATTTTTCTTTTATCCTTTATACAAAAAAAATACATAGCATGTTTTATTACTGAATTTAGAAGTACGGGTTTAGGGTGTTTCAAAATAAGGTTTGATATAAGGAATAAAGGAAAAATCAATGATATTACACAGTATTATAATAATGTTATCAAAATCCAAGGATATTGGAAGTACAATAAATTTTTTATAAACTTGTTGTGAGATGTAGAATAAGGTATTTTTATGACATTCTGATACTCATAACATTAAATGTGTTCTTCCATCCCACCATATAGAAATTAGAATGGTATGCTAATAGGATGTGGAGACCTACCTTATTATATGTGGCCCATAAAGTGGTAAACATGATCAAGGGTGGGTATGACCATGTTAATGGGTTTTACTTACATTGATATAATTTTTATCATTAAGGTACTTATCTTGACACCCAAATGAGTTTTATAGTCTAAGAAAATCTATGATCTCAGAATCATGGGAAAAATCCTAATAGTCACATACCTGAATTTGCATCTTGATATACCATGTAACCACATTTTTTTTGTTGATCTACTTCTATGGTATCCCATTATGAGTTTTGAATTTATCAAGACTGTTGATTAGGGTTGGTATTTATGTGCCAAAAATTTGGCCTCAACCCGTTAGGTTAGAAAAATATTTTTACCTAGTCATGAAATGTTATAATTGAATGGGTATGAAGAGTGTTTCCCAATGATTTCCTTCCATGATTAATAAGTCTCTTTCTAGAGGAGGGATATGATCAAAATTTTACTAGGTGTTATCTGTGGGGAGGAACTCACCATACATCTCCCCAAGGATTGGGATTCCTCCTAGTTTAAAGATATTCTATGAATTAATATTAACCTCACCATATGGTAGATGGAAATTATTAGTATTTGAACACCAATGACTGATAAATTTTAAAAAAATACCATCTGGTGGATATATCTTAAATTGGTAAGTCCTCACTACTTGGTATTAACCAACTGCCTCCAACCACTTGAGGAACTATGTATGGATTTGATGCACCCATAAATCCCAATCCAATTATTCCAATAATATACCTATGGAATGCAAGTCCCACTTGGGACTCCACTATCTATTGAAATTATCCCATTAAATTTAAAATATTGATGGGTAATATATATTTATATAACACTATGACATACTATGAATATCACAAGTCCATGAGTAATCATTCAAGATTAAGATGTTTCCTTAACATGATTGTGGTACTACCTCACAAATGGAAGAGATGTTTTCCTAAATTCAGTTTAATGAATTCTGAGACCAAGTAGATGGAATGATTTTAGTAGTAGCTAGAATTAGGGAATCATCTTGTAACCTAAAATTCTATAGAGGTGGTCTACAAAAAATGGTAAATTCTAAAATTCAGATGAAAGAATATTTTTAAGGTCTCATTATGAGGAGTAATACAACATCGAGGGTCAAACTCAACATTTTTAGTGAAGGATACTATTTCCTTAATAGTATTCATCATATCATATAAGTTCACTAGCCAAGAATACATTGTATCTACAAAAAAATGATAGGGATATTTTTGAAACCCTAGTAAAGTAAGAAAAAAAATATTATAATGTACAAAATCCCATGTAGTGTTATAGGTACTAAGTGAATCACATAATGAATCAACTACTACATGGGAATCCATAGTGTTACATGAATTTCTAAATGTTACTTGAGGAGATATTCCATGAAACATCAAAAAACGTTCATGAAATACCTCATCTTAAAAGAATTGTGGCCCATGAATCAAGAGTCTTCTATAAAGAAATTGATGTTTGTAAAGTGAGTCTCCTAGGACATCAGGTCCTAATCTCTTAGTTGATCATGAAGGATTCCAATCACTATGTGCCAAATGAAGTGGCCTGATACTCTTTATATAGTGGTGGGACCCCTCCAAGTATACTGGTACACCGTAAATACCCTCATCTGGCCAAATTTATTCTTCATAACTGAATCCTATTCATTCCAATCAGACCCCATTCTAGGGTGGGGAGGGGAATTTTTTGAGTCATGCAAGGTTAAGATGAAAAAAGTATTCCTTGCCAAAAAACTGGATCAATGGGATGAAGTGAAGGGTGGATTTTGGAATAGGAAATATTTATATATAACATATAACATGCTTTGTAAAACACATATTCCTTTTTGAAGGACTCATTAATAAATCTATAATTATGGTCCACAAATTATCTTATCCCACATGAAATTTTAATTTTTATTTGGGAGGTTTATTTTTATGGTCTCTTGTATATCAGTTTTAGTTCCCAAAATTTAGAAAAGGAAGGGTGGCCACATTGAACATTGATCCCTTTTCAAAGTGAATTAACCCACATGGAATTATCATTTGCAGTTGGGAGGTGTGTTTTTATGGACTCTCACATACATGTTTTAGTTCTCAAAATTTGGTAAAGGTAGGAAGGATGCATAGAACTTTGATCCATTCAAAAATAGATTTATCTCACAAGTAATTTTCATTTTTGGTTAAGAGGTAATTTTTTATATCCTCATACAAACCATTTATCTTGTAGAACAGATTCATGTATTTTTATCCTATAATATAGTGATATGAGGAACACCCATTTCCAACACATTACCCCTCGTAATGCATGAAATCCTATATGGCCCATGTAGTTTGTGAGATTCCATGTGGCCCTCTAATTCAGGATAATGTTTGATCAGGAAATTATTATAAATATTAAAGAGAATAGAGAGAAGGAAAAAAATACACAAGAGAAGAAAAGAGTAAAACATAGGATAAAGTCTTTCTAATTTTGGAAACTCAAGATTTGAATCGACCCCCACAAAACAACCTCAGATAATTGGGGATACCAAAAAACAAGGAAAACCCAAAATAGATACAAAGAAGATTCCATCTAAAAAGGAGTCCCTTAACAATGGAATTCACTCATGAATCATTCATAGATAAATTCCCTTAGGAGTCCTTTATGATGGAATCTTTTCACAAGATCTCTACAAAGGTGCCACTTTCATGAGGGACTCCCATTGTGCACTTACAATTTGTTAGAGAAAATCCCCTATGCAATCTGGGGTGTCCTTAAGGTATTTATCACTCATATCCAAATGATATCATCCCATATAGAATTTGGATTCACTATATACCATTTTCCTAGAATCTAAATGATCCCTATAGATTCCTTTCACCAAGGTCAAAACCATGGATATTCCAACTTGAGACCACCTCTGAGTCCACTAGATGCGCAAAATCAGGTCACACACACTAAAGTTCACCACATAAAACATGGATTCCCATTATAAAATTAGGTTAATAAATTATCCTCCCATATGGGTGGAATCCTTAAGAAAATAAAAACCTTGGATTCCCTTGTTAATTTAGGTCCTTATTGTGAGGATCCCAGAGAAATCACTCTTGGATCAATGGTGTATTTCTTATCTACCTGTCAAACTAGGTCGAAAGGGTAATCTATTCTAGAGTAATCCAATAGTATTTATTTAAGTATGGTACCTCAATACCCTTACATGATTTATAAATAGGCAGTAATATGAGATCAGTTTATCTCTCATGTAGTAAGACCCTAACCTTTCTTGTAAGATACCATATCCCTCCTACCTTCCATATCCCCTACCTATTCCATCAGTGGATAGAGAGTAGATTCTATCCATGAGTTTCCTCTTTAGGTGTGAGTCATATCCAAATCCTATTATGCATTATTATTTCTCCTCCATCATCTATTTTTTCTCATACTGAGTGCGACTCTTGAGGGCTTAAAGATTTGAGTTGATTACGCTATGAGGATAATCCAATTCCATCTATAGGCCTCCTCTTTAGGTTTATGTCCCAACATGAATTTAATCCTTGTGACTACTCCTTAGGTGTAAGTCCAAACATTAATTTCATCCTTGGGCCTCCTCCTTAGGTTTAGGTCCCAACATACCTTCACTTTACTAATTTATTAGTTCGATATTTAAGAGAAACACAAATGTGTAAGTCCCATTCAATCCTTTATCCTGAAATCCTATAAAACACAATTGATCTTACATCTATTTTTTCTCACAATGATAATGAATCCTGCGGTATTAAAGGTTTAGTTTCTTTTTCAATTATCATTGAGATGCATTATAGGAGTTAAATCATAGTCTAATCTACATGACTTTAAACTACCTCATACAAGTCCTATCACACAATTTCAAACCGCATGGCATGGTCCTATAACAAGATCTTAAACTATATATTCATAACTATGTGTGTCTTAGTTCATGTCATACATGATACATAGGACACCTCCTAGAGGTTATAACCTAACATCTAAACCATCTACATCTCTCCTCACCAGTTCACATTCCCATGAGTCTAGTCATACTTACTCATTGGGACATATTCTATTTTAAATCTCATTCACCTCTATCAGGGTCATATTCCTCAGGGATAATCCCTTAATCAAGTGATATGCCTAATAAAATTATACCCCCACCCAGAGGTCCATCTTTTATACATGTCTTATTATATTATTCTTATTGGACCACATTTTCAATGAGACCCATCATCACATGGCTATATTCTGTGTGAGACTAACCCAACATCATTGGTCTATATTCCTTGAAATAGAAATAAAAAAGGGACTCTCATTCATAATTCCCACACTAACCATTACTATGAATATTTTCCCTAGATGTCCTTATCCCACAATGTTAAAAATCATGGACCATTCCTTATCACATGAACTTAAAAGGTAAAAGATATCCCATTAAGTGACACTAAAATAGATGGGTTCTAATTCCTTTTATAAGTATAAAAATGAATCTAATTTAATAGGCTTGATCCCAACACCACCAACAGTTATCACTTCCCTGGATGGTGATAAAACCAAAAATGCATAGCTGTGTGGATTTAAACCATAGTTCTTTATAAACAAGAATCACTAAGTAATAATGAAACAATATGGAGAACCAATGATACAAACTTATTGTCCTATTTATAGAGAACCTCTAATACATACAGATTTTCATGTCGATGAGATACCTCTAACATGTACAGATGTTCACATCAACACATGAAAATAACTATTTTTTAACATGAGGGTAACCAGTCCCATACTGGGATTCGGTAAATATTAATGAACATGACATAAATCTATGAGAAATTCCTAGAGTATAAAATAATTCATCTTAATAGGGTGAGATAATATGGACCTCCCATCCTCTCAACCATTGTGAAGTCTTAAGAATCATTAGTGAGAAACCCCAATGACCTCCTACCTTTAGAAAGCAGGTCCCTAGAATAACCTCTTTGATAGATGTGAAAAATATTGGGTCTTCTTAGTTACATGAATAAACCTAGCTATAAAATCTATAAAAACAACATCCTTGTATAGTGGTAATGAAAAAAAATCACACCAGTTCATGGATGTGGTAGTCCACACGTACACATGAGCGACATTATAATTTTACAAAGGATGAAAGGTAATGAGGTAAAATAATATATCATCTTTAAAAAATCATAATTATGTCATAAAAATCATATATATTAATTTTATGTATAGTTTTTACCATCTATATGAGGTGGTGATGGAAAATGAAATAGATCAATTCATATAGGTGGTAGTCCACATATATACATGAGAAAGGTTTTCATTTCTCATATGATGGATGGAAGGTATAAAATAGAAATTTCATCAGCATATTAAAATTTTAATATTTCTAAGATACTGATGTAATTTTATTTGAATTTTTAGAATATATTTTCAGGGGGTAGAATAAAAAATGAACTTGAGAGTGATCAGTTAGGACTTATACACCCTACATGGATAACCTATTTGGATTACACCATAACCCTTCTAGGATAGGACTTTTGTAACATTTCTATTTTTCCATGTAAATATTTGAAATATATCTAGTAATATTTTCATATCCAGGCACTAAGGTAGCGTGATATTCTGAGCCACAATAAGGTTGTAATTTATATTTAAAAAATATTAAATATATTAATATCACACACACACACATAGTTTTCTAGAAAAAGTTTAATAACTCAAGAACATTGGATCATATTAGAAATTTGATGCCATCATTGAGTTCAAAATGTGGGTTTCACCCTAGGCGCAAAATAATATTTGTTGGAATTGGGCCTATTTAAAAAAATTATCATGGAAAAAAATAATAAATAAATAAATAAATATATTTCATTAGGTGCTGATGTACAAAACTAGAAACCCTCTATAAATATATGTTTATAACACAATTGTAGGGTTTTCCACATAACCATAATATTTTGAAAGGTTTCACTTAGAGAATGACAACAGATTGAGATCGTGATCAGGGATAATTTATCCAATGGTGGGTGTGGATCTAGCCAACGATGTCAACATGAAACCATTATTCATTAGCGATCGATAAAAACTGAGGTAGGACATTTTTTGTGTGTTGATGATTTCACTATTTATTTATTTTGTGATGAAGACATAGTGACTTAGGTTTTGAACTGAAAGACTTTAGAATATTTCTAGGAATATCTCCGAAGCTAGGTGTTGAATCAGTGCGGGATTCTGAGGTTGGGAGAGCCTCAGTGCGGTGATTTTAAATATATTAAATATATTTTTTCATACACACATATTTTCTCTTGAAATGTTGAATAAATACTGAGATGATTTTCATATCTGAATTATGAGACCATGGTTGAGTTCATAATGTTGTGTTTACCATAGGCGCATCATAAAATTTATTATCACTAGGTTTTTGCTCAGGGGCGAGTTGGCAACGGGGAATTATAGAGGGTGTTAAATTATTTTAATTGATTAAAACAATTTAACCTAACTCCCCCAACCCAACCATTTGGTAAAATTAGTACATAGGATAGGAAACTACTCTTCATCCCACTTTTGATGATAGATGCAAATGATCCAAAATCAAAGATGCAATGTGCTACCGATCTCTGTTATCGATGCTAAAAATTATCATATTGAGGAGAAAAATGATTAGGGCATCATTATACAATCAAAGCATCAGTGTTTCACCCTCTAGGTAGGAGTTTTTGAGTTTTTTTTCAGGATCCATTTTTTATGATTTGTTCTAAGGTTATATATCCCTATTATGAATGCTATAGATCCTTCCTTGCTCGTTCCAGAGTTTTTAGGGAAAACAAGGGTGAATCGGGTGAATCTCAAAGTAATTCCAATATGGATTTACCATCTACATGGCTTGTAGTCAAGAGGTACACGCCATGTGTTCATCCTATGCATGTGAAGATGAATTTTGTGGGATACAAAAAATGTACTTGGGATATATGTCATGTTTTGACCCCATGTCATTTGGATAGAGTACATGACTAGGGTTATCGATGTGACAGTACATGGTGGTGTAAAAGTACATATCCAAAGTACACAGAAACTGGGTGCATGAAATAGGAATGAGAAAACCACATGGCCAAGTGGCCATCTAGATTTAACAAGTCATGTATTATGGGGTGCATGACATGTAAGGGACACAACTGGATGAACCATGTCAAGGAAGAACATAGCTCTAGGCCAGTTTGGGCAAGGCACACCATGTACAGGCTATAAATGTCATGTACACCTACGTGGAAGGTGATCCATGTAAAAGGGAGAAACGGTTGGTTGATCAGCTGGGTTCACATGCCACATGGACCCTAGTGCATGTTTTGTACTTTATTGGGGATCCTATTGAGATCTTCATCCCTGTGTATCTCATTCTCAAGAACTCAGATTCGAAATTTTGAGTAGCCTATCTTGAGAATGTTTCCAAATATAATGTGATGATGACCTCTATTTCATCCTAAGATACATGATGTGGTGTGAGTTTGAGGATAATGCTATGTAGCGGTGCCTAACCATGGGTAGTGATTGTGGTGGATCACTGAGCTGACGTTAGGGTATGTAACCTTCCCTTCACCTTAGGATGTGGGTCCCTTAGACACTTTAGGATGATAGAGTAGTGGTCCCCTATTTTATTAGGGAGGATGTCCCTTACCCATGTCATTTTTGTGATGTGAGGTATGATAAGAGTGATGCTCATTTCATCGACGCTTGGATGATGATGGAGACTGGTGTGGTTCATAAAGAGATATGTTGTGACTGGTACTCCCCTATGGCATCAGGGCACACATTTCCTTTAACTCTATGTTTTGGTAGAGATGAGACCACCCACATTGTGAGATCATGTTCTGTACTTATGGGGTTGTTATTACAGGGTCAGTACTCCCCTATCGGACATGGGTGCGGGTTCGCAGTATCATTCATGTAGTTGGAGATAGCTTTCCCATACCACGTCAGGGCACAATCCCCTCATACTCATTTTCCAGATAGAGTAGTTAATTCCCTATTTGATCAGGGTGGGATTTCTTCTATCCATGAATTTTTTACTCCCATACCATGCTAGGGCATGGGTCCTCTAGACATGACTTATATATAGAGTGGGTACTCCCCTATTGTTTTTAGGTGAGGGTCCTCTATACTTGGAGTTGGAACTCCCCTATCATTCTAGGGTGTGGGAAATCCATATGTGTTTTTACAAAAGAGTTGTTAATACCTTTATATACTAGGGAGTGGGTCCTCAAGCCTAGGGTATGTACTCCTCTATTGTGCTAGAGTGTGATTCCCCCATAGTAATCATCTTAATAAAGTGGTACCCCCTATCATACTAGCATGTGGTTCCTCTATCTACAAACTTGTAATCCCCTATCATATCAAGGTTTATGTCCTATATCCTTTGAGTGGTACTCCCCTGCCATACCAGGGTACGAGTACTCACCTACAGAGTAATAACCCTATCTTTGGGTAGCACTATGGAGTAGGTCCTCCATTAGAGTTAGAGCTCCATCGACTATTTAGTATATTATGAATAGAAGGACCTGTGCATACACTAACAGGTTTGGATTTAGTTCTAGCTCAATGGATTGGGGTGTGGGAAACTCCATACAAGAGTGATAGAGGTTTCATGGCTTAGTTAGGAGCTAGTTCTCCCTCTATTGTGGGGTAGTGGTCAGGTTTAGGTCCCTATATTCTCTCTCATTAGATAGGATGCACATGATTCATAACATGGAGCAATGATCCTGAAAATGTGTGCAATGGTGAGGGATGTGACTTTCTACTTGGGTTCTTATGACCTTGGATAGGGAGAAGGTTAGCATTGGAAGATTCTATAGTTATGGGCACTGTAGTTGGACCTAGTGATATGTTCCTAATAGAGAACATTCTATCAAAAGCACCCTCAGGAATTTTAGAGTTTTTCTTGATAGAGTGTATCACTCAGATGGGTGCCATATAGGATTGTTGAACTAATGGAGTGTGTTATTTTGGTTGTGTGATACCTATATATCCTTGAGTAGAATCCTTTAGTTGGATATGAGGTTGGAACCTCATGGTACATAGAGACCGAGATGAGTATATATGTGTGATTTCCGGAGTCCTTATAATGGTTTCACATATTTGGGTTGAAACCGATTGTGGAATGAGATAACTAGTCATGTATAGATGAGGATGATTCGAGATGGGGTTTCTCTCTCGACTGGGTTCCCTCTAGCTAGGTCGAGCAGACTGATGTCTTTCATTTTCTCCATTTTCATTTGGGGTTTTTGGGAACCTAATGAGTTTTATTATACTCACCCCTGCACAAACGTTTCACACATATTTTGTGTCTTATTAATATCACAAGCCTTTCGATAGAGACCTTGGAGGTCCCAAGGCAGGTAGAGCTTAGTGAGATAGACCGTCTGAGGTGTTTACTAGTGTTGGGATGACAAGATTTCTGGTAGTTCCATTTGATAGCGACTACCTCATTCTGATCAGGTTGGATGCTTTTATATTTTTAATGGGAATTGGTTTTTCCTTTTTTATTGTTTTAGTAATTCTTTTGTGGTATGGTTTGGGATAGATGTATTCATTCATTTTAGTTTCTAGATTTCTATATCTCTATATTATTACATCGAGGTGTTTGTGGGTGTGTACATAAATGTAATTTAGGGAAATGCATCCCATATTTGTGATATGCCTAATCGGTGCTAGTATATAGCCCCTGGATTATTAGATATAGTCTTGGGGAGTTGTGGCTCAGGACCCATTGGGTTGGGTCATGATTGAATGGGTTACACTATTGGATTGAAGTGTCGTGATCTTGGTTTGGGTTGCATAGAGATAGTGTTAGGGTGTTTTGAGTTCATCTCTCAGGATAGAGGTTCTAATGTTTGTGTGAAGGACAAAGTATCCATTCTCTATTACTCTGGTTACCTGTTTTTTGACTCAGTACATTAATACACTAGTTAAAGAGAAATAATTATACATGTATCATATAATACTGAGTTTTGGGTTTTTTTGTATTTCTTAGGTCAGCTCTCCAGATATACTTTTTGACCATTATGAATCATGAATTCTATTTCAGGATGCCACCATAGTGATTGATATATAGAGTTACATGGTGGGATTATGATGAAAATCCACCCCATGATGAGGCTTTATCTAGGTCATTGGTTCTGAGGTGGTACATTCGGGTGGTCCTCCAATTGAGCCACCACTCATTGGGCAGCTGTTTGTGCCAGAATCTCATGTCGAGGATGGTCAAAAGTTGAGTGCAGTATACTAGTTCTAGAGGCAATGACCTATGATGTATCGAGGTGATCTAGAACCCCATAAGCTTATTATTAGCCTGAGGCAGTCACACATGTTTTCCACATTGTGAGGGAACCTCATGATCATATAGTGTGATTAGTAGTGAGCATTTTATAGTGTTTGGTTGGGTGATGGTGGAGTCTAATGACATAGTCCCCTGACAAGGTGACAGTCACTTGGGTGAATTTTGATCGACTCTTCAGGGAAGCATTTTACCCTGCAACATTGAGATATTTTCATATCTAGGAGCTTCTATAGCTTCGACAAGGGAGCAAGACCATGGAAGAGTACTCAGTGAGGTTCATAGACTTGTAATAATAGTCCCTATATTTGTTTTGAGAGCAATTATTTAGAGCTTAGAACTTTGATAGGGGCCTCAATAGAGACTTATGATTAGCTTTGTTTTCCTTGTGCCTTTCCACTTATGTGGAGGTACTAGAGTGAGCTCTAGTAGTAAAGAGCTTCTTGGTGGAGGGACGGGTGGATGTGGTCTGTAGTGGAGGTCATGAGGCTGAGGTATATACAGTCATTGAAAAATGTAATATGATAGGATCACGATGCAGGAAGGATAACCATGATTAGAATTAGGAACATGGACCTGTAGCATAGGATACACATCAAGGATCAGGCCATCCATAGTAGAGGTGGTGTTATGCTTGCGTCAACCAGGGGAATCTTGATAGAGATTATCTTACCCACCATGCTACCGAGAGGGAACTGGTCAAAAATATTGCTTGGAAAAGGTATCTTTTGGAGTGGGGAGTTCTATAAGATGGTGGATTTGGTAGAGGAGTTGGGATAGTAGCAAGAGGTGGTAGGAAGTTTGAGGTGTTTCCACCACCACCCCTAGGTGGTCCACACCAGGATAAGGGAGCTGGAGGATGCAGGTGATGAAAACTGTAGGCCATAAAGGCCTTTGACCTGGAATCACTGAGGAATACATGTATACTCTATTTCCTTTCTACTTTTTTCTATATTAATTTTTAGATATTTTTGGGAGGTACAATTTTCTTTCCACTTCTTGCTCGAGGTTTAACTGGGGTGAAACATGGTGTTTTTTTAACCCTATGTTGGTTTTGTTTGATGTATCTTATAATTAATGAGAAATATGAGTCCTTATTTTAATATGATACAATTTTTAGATGTGAATAAAATCTTGAGGGTGAGTCAGTGCCTCCCCAAGTAGATAGTATTGAGGTTTGGTGCATGAGTCTCTCTGAATTTGGTGTTCAGGTCCAGGTTATGTTTTGGTGATTTTCAGACATTGGTCCTAGTAAGACATAGTGTTAGATTTTGGGAAGCCCTTTTTTGTTCATTAGTAACATTATATGATTGGATTCATATTTGTACGCAAGACACTCGAGGAGGGCGTGGTGCTGTTCAGTGTAGCTCTGGACCCACAAGGAAGTGGTATGCTTTCCCCACTGAGATTCATTTTTGTTATGTGATCAAAACCATGTGGGAAAATTAGTACCACCCAATGTGTATAGTGTTGAGGTGTGGTGGAAGAGTTCCTTAGACTTGTGTTTTCAATGCGAGGTTGTGTGATAGAGTGTTGGAGCATGACTTGGATATTCCAGTGGTGTTTTTCTACTTAACCCTTATGCTTGGAAGCCTTGGAAGAGGGAGAGAACTTATTAAAACCATTTAGTAGTAGTATATATAGTCACTATGATGTTTACAGGGTGTGTATTGGTTTTCGAACATCCATACTTATCTGGGATTCCACTAGTGGGTGTGGCAATGTTTTTGGTTTGATGAACTATGTTGCAACTAGAGGTTCGTATATAAAGGGCCTAGAAAGACCCATTGTTTACTCTTGGTCGGAACTATCTTGTTTTTAATATAATATTTTTATCAATTTCAACCTTTAATGAAATAATATAATGGAGGTTGTGGTATATCTCATACAGGGGTGGATGTAAACTATGGGGTTACATTGGTGTCTCCATCAGGATAGCGAGGTCGTGTACTGCTATACCACATAACTACGAATAGACATTGGCACTTGGTTCTTTTCCACCCATCACAACTGAGGGTAAATATGAAGAGGCCCGAAGCTTGATGTACATAGACATTACATTAATTTTTCAGAATACATAATACATAACAAAAACAAACTCACAAGGACCGTAATAGTTTAGTGTCTTTGGAAACTCGGAATAATAATATTCTAATCATGGTGAAAGATCTTCAACATCTCCCATAAAGATCTTCCCCTTTGTTTTCTTACCTGAAACCTTTCTTTATATCCTGGGGAAAATAAAACATATAAAGGGTGAGCTCAAATTCTCAGTAAGGGTAATAATGGATAAAATAAAACAAATCATATACATTTGAACTTAAAAACATGAACATAATGTTTAAACATCAAAATCGTGGTCAATGACATAAAACATGGCAGTACATAAGGAATATATCATAAAGGAACATTAATCATGATAAAATATAATGGGAGTAAAACATGTAATTATGGAATCTATTAAGCACAAGTAATAATTTCCATAGTAGCCAAGGAATTGCTTCCAAGACCATCTTAGTGGACAAAGTCCCTTACTAAACCAGGTTTACTTGTCGTTCCAGCCCTGTATTATTGAACCGGATTTGCATGCCGTTCCATCCATGTCTATCTCATGAGATATAAATCATTACCCAATGCATTGGAGGGAGATATAGGTCCCACCCATCTCATAATGAAATCATTCTTACTTGTTCCACAACATAAACATAAATCATTCATCATAACCCAAAGAATAAAATGGGTTTCATAAACATCATCCCATCATAACATAACCCATATAAAACAAATGGATATAATTTCATAATAAGAAAATTAAAACCATGTAAATTATAGATACATTATACTTGAAACATAAACATATGAAATAATGTCATATTATATGGAAAATGGTTTTGATAAAACATTTGAAATGAATTCTTGAGGAAAATATCCTTTCTTCTTCAAAATCAATTTATTTTCACAAAACGTCATGCAATTTTAAAAGAAATATATTTTTTTGAAAATAGTCATGAAATTATTTGGAGGAAGCTTCATGAAAATAAGGCTTTATAAAACTGTAAAAATCCTTTCATAACGTATAAGTAAAAAAAACATTCTCCTCGTACTTTTGTCGGAAAAGTCAAAAAGTACCTCGTAACGTAAACAAAAGAAAGATTCCTTACATACCATGTAGTAAAAGAAAAAATGGGTAAAAAGGAAATTAAACATACATAAAAACACTTTTAGAAAACATGGACTTGGATGATAACAATAACCCCAACAAATACTTACGAATAAACAATCTCGGATAAGAACGAGATTGGAAAGGTTATCCCTTACCTTAGGTCTGATATGCTTCGTACGTATCCTAACCTCATGTATAATGATTTAAATAATGTCATTGACTTATTAAAGAATCATATTCATTGTTATTATATCATATATGGTTCAATTATGACTTTATATTACCCGTTCTTTTGTAAATCCCATGTTAAAGCAATGTTTTGGGTAAAATCATCTTATTTATCATACGTGTTTGGACTTGTTGTTCTTGATGTTATTATTACTTACATCATGATTTACTTACTTCCAGAATGTAAATAATGATTTATATATCATTTATATTCATTATATATCCAACATATACATGTATTTATAATAGTACATAACATATGGAGGTAAGAAATGAAATGCACCGTTCATGGAGACGGTAAACCGTACGTACGCATGAACGCTACTTTCATTTATATTTATTATTTTAATGGAATTAAAACATAATGATACATAGTTATATTATAATTATAGTATAATATCATATATAATATAATTAAATCCATCCTTTATATATCCCACATAAGGCGTTAACAAATCACATCACTTTGAGGGGGCGGTAGTCCGCACTTCCTCAAATGAGATTATCGTATTTACTAACTATGGAAACCATAAAGGCTTGATATAATTGGAAATTAAAGAAGAATAAGAAAATCATAAACATAATATATATAATATATAAATACAGTGCCATCATAATGGCCACAATGAGAGGCGGTAAGAGAAAATCAAACAATCATCGTTTCGTGAGGCGTTAGTTTGCCATCACAGAAACATTATGTTCTTCATCCATTAGATGGAGGTGAGTGTAAGTGTAGTTCTAATACTTCTCATAACAAAATCCTAGTATCTTGAGGATACTGGTGTTTTCCCAAAAGAAAGTATTAAAAAGAGTTTACAGGTTGGAGAAGTATAATAAAAGAAAACAACTTAAGAGAAACTATTACCTTTAATTTGGGTAACTTCCTTTGGTTTGAACCAAAAGGACTTCTTAAAGTGCCTTATGCCTAATGTAAGGCTTCTAGGGGGATTATAGGGATTTATGGAGCTTATTTGAGTAGATTTTGGACGAGAAAAAAGGCTTGAGAGGTGTGAGGAATTGCATATAAGTGGTCTCCTTTTATAAGCGAGAGGAGGGGCTCTTTAGGAAAGTGTGAAAACATTATTTTATTATAAAATTATCTTCGGTTTAAAGAGGTGAAAAACACATTAATGTCTATGATAAGATGACTCATATTAGAAATAAAATCATCCAATTAGAATTGGACTGGTTTTGGATGATATTTTAATCATTATAATCTTATTTATTTAAATCATTTATTAATGAGGTAAATACCGCATCATTATTGTGTCATAAATAATTTAATTTATTTGATGTCTAAAAATTATAAAAAAAATACCAACATGTAGGAAATATTCTTATATTTCCAATTAATATTTATATTATAAAAGATAATTTATATAGATCCTTATAAAAATTAATTACTAAATGATTTTTGTTAATGCCAATTTTGTCTTTACATTAAATTAATTAATCTAATGTGTCATTGTCTTTCATAAGTGGCTCCATGGGGTCCCAAAATCGACCCAAGTATGACCATGGTGGGACATTACTCATAAAATAATATTTGGACAAGTGTTAAGGTAATTTTGAATTATTATAATATTCTTTTAACCTTGAATTACCCTATTTACCTTTAACCGTGGTAAATAAAAGTAAACAGTTACTATTCACCAAAAATTATTTTTATCTAATTTAACCAAATTTTACTCCTTGATATTAACCATGTCTCTCAAATTTTTAAAATTCAACTCATAGAAGAGGTAAAATTAAGTTTTATGAACAATTTCAAAAGCTCCTAGGAGGTGGGTAAAAGACGGTGAAAAGTTCAATGCAATTTTTTATAAATCTAAAATTATTATAAAATGATTCCAATGAATTTAATTGAACTTATATAAGTATTATGTATCTATTTTAACCTAAAATAAATTTAAATCAAATAAATTATTATTTAAATAAAAATTCGGTTTTAACCAAAAACTCAGTGTTTTCACTATTCATCAAAAATTGAAGTTATCAGAATAATATGAAAAATTTATCCAAATTGAATTTTTATATCCTGATTCCAAATAAGAATTTTATTTTGTCAAATTGAACTTATAGACATGTCAACAACAAGATTTAAAGTTGGTGCACCATCAAAAGGCGACAAAACTACATTTTTTGAAAAATACTTATTTTACTCGAAAAATTGATTTTGTTCTCATACCATGTTCTAGAAAATATGTAAGATGAATAATAATGTTATAAAATTCAAAATGTAGTTATTACTATTCATAAGGTCTAGTTCATAATAATATTATAACCATATATCATTGTTTAGTGAAACTCAGTATTGCGTACTACACACGCTATTGAGGAAGGTCACGATTGCATGTAATGAAAGCCAAGTAATGGTTGCGTGTGATGCAAGACTCCTTCGTTGTTTCTTATAAAAAAATCTAACCATATTTCATTTATACATTTAATATATATATATATATATGTATGTATATACACACTCAATGTTTCGTAGAATAACTACTATCAAAATTGTGTGTAACATGATCCAAGAATAGTGTTGCGTATACTGCAAGCTAATACGGTGTTGCGTATATGGCAAGGTAATCTTGGTGTAGCGTACAACACAAGACATCAATGAAATTGAAAGAATATTTTTCATAAAATCACGGGGTGTTACAACATACACCTATTTTTCTTCCTAATGTTGACTTGGTTGGAACTATATGTGAGTGTGGTTGGGCCTTGGAGGTTCCCCTATGTGAATGCTTTTATGCAGATTAGGAACCCTTGGTAAGATCGCTGGTGTGGGAGTTCCATTAGAAAGCTCAGTTTCTATTGCTTTGGTCCAAGAGTTTTCTTCTTAGGGATGAAATTACTTAAGGTGGGGACAATTTAGTGACTTATTTTTTGAAATTTAATACTTTTTCATTATCCCTAAGAATATTTCCAAAACCATCACTAAGTCAGCATGGGATTCCGAGGCCTGTAGATCCTTAGTGCGGTGATTTTAAAGATATTAAATATATTTTGTCACACACACATAGTTTCTATTAAAACATAAAAAACCCCCAAGTAGAGTCTCAGATCATAATTCTGAGACCATAGTTGAGTTTATAAGATCATGTTTACCCTAGGTGTGAAAGAAAATTTGTTAGCATCAGGTTTTTGGTCATGGGTGAGTTGGTGATAGGGCTTTAAAGAGGGAGTTAAATGATTTTAATTGATTAAAACGATTTAAACTAACCCCCACACCAATCCTTTGATACACATGGATCACAATACAGGGTACTATTCACCCCTTTTGTACAATGGATATTAATGGCCCAAAATAGAAGTGATTAGCTGCTTCTAGTCTCCATTCTTGACACTAGATGTCATCAGATCGAGGAACAACACATTCTAGGTGTCATTCTACACCTGAAGCTTCAGTGTTTCACCCTCAAGGTAGGTAGTTTTGAGTTTTATTCTCAATCCACTTAGTTATTATTTTTTAAGGTCTTAGATACCTATTAATAATTCTATATATCCTTCCTAGGATGATCTGCAGGTTTCAGGTAAAACTGGAGTGAATCGTGTGAATATTAAGGTAATTACCATATGTAGTTACTGTCTATGCATTGTGTATTCTAGTGGGACACACCATGTGTTCTTTTATATTAAGGTAAAATGACTTTTGAGGGCTACACACCTTTTACCAGGGATACATGTAGCATAGTGAAACTATGTCTTGTGGATAGAGGACATGACTAGGGTTAGCCTTGTGATAGTACATGGCTATGTAAAAGTACCGAAACAAAGTGCATGGACACAGGGTTCTAGACATAGGAACATGAAAACCACATGGCCAAGTGTCCAACTATCCAGAACATTCTATGTATTATTGGGCTCAAGGCATGTGAGGGACACAGTTGGCCGTACTATGTGGATGAAGAACATAGCCCAGGGATAGGTGAGGTAGGACAGACCATGTATGCCTACATGGCTAGGTGATCCGTGTAAATGGGAGACACAACCAGTTTCTCAGGTGGGTTCACATGCTGTGTGGACTCTAGTTCATGATGTGTACTTTCTTGGGGGTCCTTTTGAGATCTTCCTCCTTTCTTATATCTTTCTCGAGAACTTAGATTCAGGATTATGAGTAGCCTATCAAGATTAGTTTTTCACATAGAATAATATAGTGGAATTCGTTTTGGCCTATGAGATATGATTTTTTATTAGTTTGATCATGATGATGTGTATTGGTTCTTAAACTTGGGAAGTGATCAGGGTGGATCATTGGGTTGATGTTATATTCAGTATCCTTCCCTATCACCTTTGGATGTGGGTCTCATAGACTCTTTAGGCTAGTAAAGTTGTTCTACCCTATTGTATTAGAGTGTATGTCCCATACTATTTTCAATGTTTTGATGTGAGGTTTGATAAGTGTGACACTAATTTCATTAAATATTGGATGATTCTAGAGATTATTTTGGTTCGTAAAGAGAGATTATATGACTGGTACACCCCTGTGGAATTTGGCCATGAGTTTCCCTTACCTATCTATTTTTGGTAGAGATAGGACTCCCAACATCATGGGAATAGGTTCTATACCTATAGTGTAGTTATTCCGGGGTTGTTACTCCCCTATCAGAATAGGGAACATACTCACCATATCATTGTAAATAACACTCCTCTTTCATTCTAGAGCATGGCACCTTTATAATCATTGTCCAGATAGAGTAGTTACTCTTCTATTGGATCAGGGTAAGAGTTCTCTATCTATGGAGGTGGTACTCCCCTATCGTTCTAGGGAATGGGTCCTCCAGACATGACGTATAGATAGAGTTGGTACTCCCCTATTGTGTTAGGGTGAGTTTCCTATATCCTTATACCAGGAAATTCCCTTTCATTCCAGGGTGAGGGTCCTCCATACATGTTTTTTCAATAGAGTTTGTACTCCCCTGTTTTACTAGGGAGTGAGTCCTCTAGCCTAGGGTAGGTACTCCTCTATCGTACTAGGGTGTGGGTCACCCATAATAATTGTGATTGTAGATTGTTACTGCCCTATCGTACTAGGGTGTCAGTCCTCTATCTATGGAGTTGTACTACCCTGTCATATTAGGGTTTGGGTCCTCTATCCTTTGAGTGGTACCCACCTGTCGTATGAGGTTGTGGGTCATAACCTATAGAGTAGTACTCCCCCGTATTCTGGTAGCAGCGGGGAATGGGTCCTCCACTAGGGTTGGAACTCCCTTGTCTATTTAGTATAGTTATGAGGAGAGGGACCCTCCACTTGTTACGTATGATAATTGATTAGGAGTTAGTACCGCCTCAATGAAAAGGGGTGTGGGAAACTCCATATAGGAGTGATAGAGGTTTTTTGGGTTATTTAGGATCTTGTACTCCCTCCACTTCAGAGAATTGGTGAGGTGTGGGTTCCTAAATTATCTTTCATTTGAGAGGATTAATATAATTCATAGTTTAGAGTAGTTCTCCCTCAAATGTGTGCAATGGTTAGGGGTGAGAATCTCTACTTGAGTTATTATGACCTTGCGTAGGGTGAAGGGTAGCATTAGAAGAACCTATAGTTTTGGGCACTAATGTTGGACCTAGATATTTGTTCCTGATGGATAAAAAACTCTTGGACATACCACAAATAAAGGTAGAGTTTTCCCAGTGGAGTGTATCTCCCAGACAGGTGCCATCTAGGATGGATGAACTCATGGAGTGTGTTATCCTGGTTGTGTTCACTATAGATCCTTGATCAGAATCTTGTAGTTGGACATGAGGCCAGAACCACATTGGACTTGGAGTCTAAGATGTGTATATCTGGATGATTTTGGGAGTGCTTGTGGTGTTTTCAATGTATAGGTTGATACTCCTTATGGACTGAGCTAGATAGTCATGTATAAATGAGCATGGTTTGATATGGAGTTTCTCTCTTGATTGGTTTCCCTCTGGTTAGTTTGGGCAGACTGATGCCTTTCAGTTACTCACTTTTATTTTAGGTTTTTTGGGGAACCTATTGAGTATTATTATGCTCACCTATACACAATATTTTTCTACTCGTGTTGTGTCTCATGTAGAATGTATGCCTTTAATGGAGTCCTCATAGGACCCGAGGAAGGTTGATCTGGGTGAGAAAGACCGACCGATGTGTTTAGCAAAGCTGGGAAGAAGATATTTCTAGCAGTTGAATTTGATAGAAATACCCACCTTCTGATTAGGTTGGATAATTTTATAGTCTTTGGTCGGTGTCTGTTTTTCTGTTTTTTTTTGATTTTAGAACTTTTTTTGTACTCCAGTTTGGGATAGATGTATAAATGAATTTTACTTTCCAACTTTTTATATCTCTTCACTATTGCATCAAGGTGTTTGTGGGTGTGTGTACAAGTACTTGACTCAAAGGCCTTCGATCTGTGTGATATACCTACTCAATGATAGTATCCCACCCTTGTCCTATTAGAGGTGGGCTTGGGGAGTTGAGTCTGAGGCCCCATTAGGTCGGGTCATGAAAAATTCAAATCGAATCAACCAACAGATTGATTTTTGGATCAATCATATTGAATGTGTAGGTTTATTACCAAGATTTTGGAGAAGTTGCTTATTAATATATTTTGGATCTTCATTTTTCATTCTAAAAATAATGGATCAAGGATATTCAAAACATAGACAAGGTTCATTACTCTCTTTTTGTTTCTTGGTTTTTTCCCACTTTTTTTTTCAGGAATTAATCAATGATATACCTTTTTTATTGTGGTTAGAAAAATACATGTTAATAAATATTTGTGAAACCATTTTTCAGCATAATAGATTGATACCAAAGATATGGTTTCGAAAGTGATGATGGGAACTAGCTGCAATAACACAGAGACATATTAGGACTAGATCATAGATTTTCATGTGATGTTCAATACATGGTGATAAGATGGAGCAATGTGATGGTTTCCTTGTGAATCAAACGTCCAAATATTGGTCAGTGGTGACAGAAAGGCTCAGTCAGATCATATCCATGATCAACAACAAAAATCATGGCAGGATTGAAGGCCATAGGTACAGGAAAAAATTCATTAAGAAACCCATATAATTTGAGAAATTCCAAGTAACATGTTGTGTACCCATAAAAACACACGCCATGTGGGACCCTTGTCTATGACACTAAGGTTTCTCGGAAAATTAAATATCACGCACCATGAGACTCATGTAAAATTCAATGTACCCCTTCTTTGGTTTATTGGTGTGTATCACAGAGGGTACATAGACATGTACATGACCAGACACAAGGGAACATATGGAGTATAATAGCATGGACTGATACTCTGACATGGACAGGTACATAGAAATGGACATAGGTACATGGGAACAACCAAGTGTGCATGGAGATGTCATGGAGTTCACAAGCTTGATGTGAAGCACACAGTAAGACCTGAGGTTGGTAAGATAGGCCATGTACTATTAGTACACTCCATGTAAATTTTCTAGAAAGGTCTGACATCATTGTACTCTTTAGTGTGAACTAGTTTACTTAGGGTTTATTCCCTCAATGCATTCCTTTGAGGGTTTAGTTTGGAATTCCATCTAGGGTATAGGATTTTGATCCTTTCTAAGGTATTTTTCTTAGATAGAGTTATCAATGCCCCCATGGCCCTGGGTGGGATCCTTTATCATCTTCTTCCCTAAGTGGGGTTCTAGGAATTGGAATGACCAAAAAAATGTTCATCAATCCCCTACATAGTGGGTTAATACATATCAGTTTATTGGTATACATCGTGGCCCTAGTCATGATCCCCATCTGTATATTGATCTCTTCTAACTTCTTGTGTATACTTATTTATGGTGATACCCTATGACCAAAACATCTTAGATGAATTCCATTAGTGATATCATACTCATGGAGTGAGTTATCCTGGTCGAGTATTGCTATGAACTCTCAAGAAAAATCTTAGGTTGGCAATGAGGTTCACTACTAGAATTTGATGTTTTCCCAATGGATATATACCAATGGTTTCTTCATACCATTTCTATACTATAAAAAAGGCAAAATTTTCCAATGGTTTGTTCAAACCGTTGGGAAATATTTAGTTTCTCTAAGATATACTAATGGTTTTAATAAACCATTGGTAAAGAGAGGCTTTCCCAATGATTTTTTAAAACCATTGAAATTTTTTCCCCCAAATACGCAACATCATAGCTCCCACTCACCGGATTGCATACCCTAATCCAGAGCTCCTCCCTAAGTTTTCTCAGCCAAAAAACTCTTTCCATCCATAGATCCATCTTCAATCAAACAAATTTTTATTTCTTCACTTCAAATTAGTAAGAGTTACCTTAGTTTTAATGTTCTCCCTCTATTTTTTTTCTATTTTCTATTTTGATTTCAGAAAAATTGGAGTTCTTGCTGTCTGTGGAGTACGAACCCTTTGATTTGTTTTCTATTTTTTATTCTACACTTCAAACATAGTAAAGGGTTTGTTTAGTGGGGTGATATGGTATTTTTTGTGGACTTTATACTACTAGAAAAATGAAATATATCCACAAATAAATAGACACACTTTAATTTATCCGTGGCTATAGGTAAGATAAAACCATAGAGAGATTCTCCCCCATGGCAACAAATCCCTCTAATTTTGATCTCCCACCCTCGCGCTTGGGTTTCCGTTGGCCTCTCCCACCCTCGCTCTCACGATTTCCTCTCCCTCCCTCATTCTTGGGTTTCCTCTCCCACCCTCGCACTCGATATTTTCTCTCCCAAAACCCTTATCCTTAGTAGATATTCACCCGATCGATTCTCCCTCATCAGATCCTCGCCGACTTATCCTTTGAGGTTCCTCCATCCTTTGTCGGATTATCCATTTTTAGTTCCTCCATCCCTTTCACATTCTTCGGGTGTTCCTCATACTTTTAGTGCATCAGCCAGTGCTTCCCCTCTTCATTATCGAGCTCCCCATCCTCCGCACAATCAAACTTCCCCTCTTTGTGATTGAGCTCCTCTCTTCTAGAATTCATCGTTTCACTTGAGGTACGTTTCCTTATGGATTTTTTTAGCATTTATAAAAATTTTGGGTGAAATTATAGGTCTATTTTAGTTCATTGGTTTGGGTTTATTTATGAATAGACGAGTGGGAAGTGATGAGTGGTCAGATTTCACAGGTAGTGTTATCGAAACTCTTTTGGTTCTGTTTCTCTGTCTATTTTCATTTTGGATTGTTGTATCAGACTTTTTTATCCTATTATATTTATGTATCTTCTTCCACATTGTTTTATTTTAGTTGAATCTATATCCTTTTAGGGATATTTTCTTATACTATGTTTGTAAGGTTTTTTAATTCTTTTTTCCATTGTTTTTTTATTTTCACATTAATATTCATTGGAGAAATCATTCCCAAAAGGGTTTTCTCAATATCCACGTACTAGTATCTATCTTGGGGTATCAGGAAACCCATTTGGGCTAGTGGTGGATTAGGTTATATGTTTATTAAGATGGTATCTCTGTGAAAGTTTATTGTAAATGGTATTAGATCCTATGATTCAATATAAGGACATTGGTTCTCCAATCCATCTCTTGTTATTTGGGGAAATTGGGTATGATTTAGTTGGTATTGTCATCAGGACTTTGGTGGTTGGTCATGAGTGGTTTCGTAGTCACCACCCTTAATAATGACACATGAGTTTCCATGGTTAGTGGGGTTTGAGTTATGAATTTGTAATTTCACTTGATTTTTTGTGATGATGTGAAAATCCTAATTTGTATTGTGTGAGTTACCTTAGGTCTCAGATTAAATTTTGTGATGGGAAAAAATTTGTTCGATGGAATTATGTTAGTTAACACGGTCGGATAAATAGGTCCGTGAACAAACACTCAACCTTAATGACGTTATAGGGAATGTTAGATAAATGGCCCATAACCTATCGAACTACATGGCTTAGTAAAGCATGGTTTTGTATCCCATTTCACTAGATGTTTAGACTACCCTTTATAAATTTAATGCACAAGTAGTTCAGTCAAGGTGGGTCTTATTTTATGTTGACGATGTAAATTGGTTTTTACATGGATTCCCCCCCCCATTTTCGTGTGATTGTTCAAACCATTTTCAGTAAAATGTGACTTTTTTATTGAAAGTTATTTCGTTTTGAAATGAAGAATTTAAGCTTGTCTACAAAATGGTTTTGAATTTCGTTAAAGATTTCTGGTTTAGGGGTTACTCCATTTTTGTTGTTTATAAAATGGAATTTATTTTCCTAGTTTTTTATTTATTTTTTTATATTGGTTGATTTGGTTATGGAATCTGGAAAATGTTTTAGTTATAAAAATCATTGGCTACACAATTGTATGATAATTTTAGATCCCTTGGGTTGTGTTCCAAAAAATATTTTTTTTTCATTGGATGATGATGATACAGTTAATATTTAAAACAAAAAGATAATTGTGGGTGAATTTTTTGGAAAATGGTTTAGATAATGTTATTTGAGCATTGAAGTTGATTCTTTATTTTTTAGGGGAATTAGTTGTTTTTAAAATCGGGATAAAATGTTTTGGAAGTCCCTACAAAAAGTAAAATTTTAAAAGAAATAAATTTTTTCCAAATGGTTTTGTGCTTCTAAAAAAATTGGAGTTATCAGATAATGGATTTTTTTTATTTGGGAATGTAGTGTTTTTTAAATAAATGCGATTTTTGGAATATGGGTTTCCTTGTTTTCTTGTTATTTATGGGTTTTGTCCCATCCTATAGGTTGGCACCATTTGATGTTATTTTAGAAACATGAAAAAGTGTGGTATATGTTTTTATTTGATTAAATTATGCCTCCCAGAGAGTTATCGGGTTAAAGGGGAGTGTTTATCTTCAAGGGTAGTCATTTTCTTATTCATGGATCTTGCTAATTTTCAAAGTGGAGAGTAAATTGTTGACCATTTTTAGATAATTGAAGGTAATGTTTGTGAACCATTCTTGTGAGGACCAATCTCTTTATTTTTGTAGGTGTTGGTCAGTTTTGGGGATTAGTGCATTATTTTAGATCCTTGTATCCTTGAGTTAGATTCCAATTGGTATGACCCTTTGGGTGTTCATTAGGTTTCACTTAATTTGGTTTCACTGTTCTAAGATGCTCACTCTATAATGTTCATATTTCCATGTAAGTAATCCTGGGATATGTAGGGCTTTTGGTGAATAAAAAATGAATATGGTGTGGTTGGAAACCTCTTTTCTGGTATGAGCAAGGGGATGCGAGTCCAAAATCATAAAATTCATTTACTTTAAAGTGGCGTAGTCAACAAATATAAACAGTGATGCATACAAAGAAGAGGTGGTTAAAAAATTAGCTTATATGTTCATCAAAGGCATATAAAACAGACAAAAAATAAACAAAAGTGTAAAGAAATATATATCCAACACAAGTTAAGTTCAAAATAGATAAAAATTGGGGAGTAGGAAGATCCTAAGACTCTAAGTTCACATCCACAGGCTCCCTGTCTGGTTTTTTCCATATGAGTATCCCTCTCATCGGGAGTGAGCTACTTAAGATGGTTGGTATTATCAATAGAATTAATAGATACCTATTATGGATAATGTGAAACCAAGGTTTCAACTGGCTACCCATCGAGAATGGGTTGGTCTAAAATAAGAGGAGTCTAATCTGGGATACAGGGTGCAGCCTGCTCATATACTACTAGGGAACTATACAATGTATTCATGGTTTGTGTCAGAGTTTATGTTCAGGGATACTCATTAAGTACCTTTATAATCTAAAAATATGTTCTGGTTTGGGTATTATGGTTAAAAAAAGTAGTTCTCTTCACCTTTTTTTGGCAGCATGTCCCTTCCCCTTGCTTTGGTAAGCCATCAAATACTCATTTTGGGAAGTCGGGCTGTTGATATCAACAAGAATTTGAATATAGTGTCGGCTTGTTGGTCCACTGATTTCAGTCAGAATAGGGATAGAGGTTGATAAGTCAATGGAAGAGGAAGGGTACAAGGCCAGGGAGGTCTTAGAGAGATAAAATGGGTGGACTAGTGGCTTGGTGAACAATTACCCACAACCCTATAATAGAATATGAAGTCGATCGATATGGAACTGGATAGAAGCACCCAAGTAGTGAAACCACACCTCCAAATGAGGCAACCCGTCACTGTCACTGAACGAGGCAACCTGGTCTCCTTTGTGGTAACATCTCACCTCCCATACCTCAAAGTTGATCACCCTTGGCCTTTTATCTGAATTACATACACATATTTCTCTCTGCTGTAATTCTTAAAACATGAAATTAATTCCAATAGGCAAAGGATATTTTCATATCTTGTTGAAATCACAAGAGGATCTGTAGAGATTTTGGAGGACTGGAAACCTCAATCTTAAACTCGGTTTACTCATAATTTCTAATTGGGACTCTAAATTCAATCCGCACACACATTGGAATACATTGGCCAAAGTTTGGGTCTAACTACATGGTCTTAATTGGTTCTTTTGGCTCCCAAAAATTCTGAATGATATTGTCTCCTCCTTAGTAACTCCCCTCAAAATTGATCATAGAACATTAAATGTCGACTTATGTCTCTTTCATAGAGTTATGGTGGAAATTAAACATAATTCAAAGCTACCCACCACAATTAATTTCAATTCAAATGACTACAAAACTAAAATTAGAATTGAATATGAGAGGAACCATCCCTTTTTAGAACATTGTAAGATCATTGGTCATACAATTTTCAATGTTAGAGTAATTATAAAACAAGTAACTCAACCAGTTGAAACTGATTGGAAGGGAATTATGAGAAATAAAAAAGATAAATCCTCTATGATAGATATAACTGTTCCCCCATCAAATAAATCTAAAACTTGGGTGAAATAGTCAAACAAAGTGATACACATAGGGGATAACTCAAGTACTAACTGTGCTGATATAGCTGAATAAGAAGAAAACCCCATTAAAGATTAAGGAATATTATAAGAAATTGAAATTTTGGTGTTAAACACTATTAGGATATCCAATAAGGATGAATCTAATATATTCTCAGCCGAAAAAATTTTAGAATCTAACCAAAATTATGAACATAGCCTAGGTAAAAACTTGAAGTGAAATAAATACAATGCATGCACTACACCCCCTCATAACTATGTGTGCACTAGATCACTTCCTGTTCAATATGTGTATGATCAATCCTCATATTTATGTACTTGAAAAATCAAGGACACCTCCATATTAAATGACACTATTTCATTAGGGACAAAGATTCAGACCAATAGTAAAACAAATGTACCTAATAATTGCTCTAAAACTATAGATTCAACTAGCCATTCTATAGATTTTGGGAATCTATTGTCTATCCCAAAATATGCTCAGGATATCACACATACTAGTAGTATGACTACAACTATTTCTATGTATTTGGAAACTGTTAAATCAATAAAGTTAAGTACACCATTGGTACATTATTTTTCATTTAGTTACAGATTTTCTGTATTTTGTTTTCTATAAATTATCATTTTTATATAAAATACTATTGTGTCTCCTATGTTAATTTTTTTTCTTATTTCACTAAACACAAAGGTTAATAACCCCATTATTTCAATAAAATATGTTTATTAATAGGTTATAAAATCTATATTAATTGTAAAGATATGCTAGGAAAGAGTCATGTTTTAAATGTGTATACATGGCTGTATTTTTCCTTCTTGAATTTTTGGTTTTATTGCTTCTCGATACAGGTCCTCAATTGGAATTTCCTATCTTCATTATTATTTTTCGTAGATTTATTTGAATGTTATATATTTCTAAAGTTAATTGAAATTTCAATAAAGTTTAATTAACCCAAAGTTATATTTAGATTCTAAATTTTATGCTTTAAGTTTGATCATTTATTATCACTATTTTTATTAGCAATGTTATTCAATTGTGTTTTTTATGATTTTTTCTTGTGGATAAGAAGAGTATAAATTATTAAAAATTTCATTTCTTTAATGATTTAACTTTTATTTTCTATTCAAGAAACACATCAAGATGTTCCCAGAAATCTGAAATCTGTAACTACTTTCACTACATCTTCAGGGTAGGTCACTTATTTTGTTTGTACATTTATTACATTGTGTCAGAACTATTATATTAATTGATTTCAAACAATATAAATCATGATAGGATATAAGAGTTCATTTTATGTCAGGAACATAAAACAACTAACACCGAGAAATATTATAATATTTTCCTAAAGAAACTTAAATGATGATTGCATGTTAGGGTGCTTCAACACCATATATGTGTATAGAGATTGACTGTCCAAAACATGTACATATTAATACATCTGTATAGACATTGTTGAATTTTGGTGTACATATATTGAACTTTATTCCTGAAATTTACCTAATATCCATGTACAGATTAATATAGTAGGGATTTTTGAAATTAAATGCATCTATTTTTAAATAAGATATGGTTCCAAATTTCACATTCAATTTAATAATTCACTGTCACTATGGTAGTAGTGTGGATGGAACTCTATTAGAAAGGCATCATTGTAGTTAGGGGTATCCCTATATTTTATAGTGTTTTCCTTCCAGAGGTGGATTCATTTGAGGAGTAAAAGATGCTGCAAGATTAAGAAGAGCTCTAGATGGATAATGCTTCAATCCAATCCCACCACCAGCTATATGTAGTCTATTCCAAACTCATGGTGCCATTTTTGGGGACCATATGATGATGCATACAAGGGATGTACATGATCAGGTACTGCTTGAGATAGTTTCAGGTATTATATGTGTATTCTATATATTCTCACATATACATATCAATATAGTTTTGACCCTTCCTTTTCTTATTGATTATTTCAATTGGGACATGGAGGTACTAGTGGATTCCCTAGCTTATCTCCATATAACAAAGAATCATATTGGGGGTGGTCATCTTCTCACCTGCATTCTCTTTTAGTGTGATTTTACTATAGGGAAATAGAGGTTCTATATGTGTTTAACCATCAATAATGTGTTCCTGCCTCTCTCCATGCAGGGATCTGAAAATTTTGAAGCACATTGTAGTTGAAAATACTATTGTAGTCAAAGACACCGACATTCAGTACATATTTGATTCCTGTATAGTTGTAATTATCCAAATCAAATTGTCCATCAAATTGCATAGGAGCTGAGATAAATCTATTGCTAATTGGTGAATTTGCTAATTAGATTTTTTCTCACCCCATATTTAACACAGGTCTGCAGACACCTAATATGGGATAGATGCTATGACAGTTATAGTGAAGATGCAAAGATCATTAGTGACTGAGATTATAATAGGTTTACATGGAGACATTCCCTTTAATTACCCCATAAACTACACTTATTTTGCTAGAATACATGCACATTGCGCACTAATTTTTTAAACAGGTTGTAACTTTTAACAAAATTTCTTTGGTTGGTTTGTTTTAAAAATTACTATATCGATTCTTAAATAATAATATTTTACATATTTACTAAAATATTTTTTAACTTCTTAACACTTTATTGTGTAATGTTGGAAAATGTTTCTTGATAATTGAGTTATTCATGTTGTCCCACAGATACACTTTGTTGAGGGAGGTTCGATGGAAACCTTTGGAGGGGTATTCATTAAAAATATGAATGATGAATTTTTTATAAGTACAGTCCACTAAAAGGTATAAAAATTGGTTCTTTATTTAATATACATCATAGTTTTGGGTTTCATGCATGGTGTTCTTAGAATTTTGGGATTATAATTGTTTCCTATAATATAAATAAGTGTATTTTGATCATTTCAACCCCCTTAGCGGTATTAGACCTATATTGTGTGCTTGGTTCACAAGATCATGTTCTGAAATGAATAAATTGGAGGAATCGTTCATGATGATGAAAAATAGAGCACCGTGTTTTATAAGAGATATGGTGCATATTGTTAAATATGACTAGAAGATGCATTAGTTGGTATTATGAAATTATAATTGGTGCTTAATTTACATGGTATAACCACATAACACATAAAATTAACCTAATGTTAATGTCACACAAGTCATGTGCACTGAAGATAATTATACATAGTGACTTTTCATAAGCTGACATTTCTATCTCACCTAATACAGGCCCACACATAGATAATTATAGGTAGTGTCTAAAATAATTTGTAATTTTTTTAACACTTTATTACAATAGTTTGAACCACACATTTATGTTTTCAATATATTCAGTATAATCAATATTCATTCTGGATTTTGATCCTACTTACAAGGTGACATGATTGAGTAACACTCGATTTTGGAGAAATAAAATGACATGGAATACTGAAGCAAGGGTATATTTTCAAGCAGTGAGTCATTTTTTTTCAGTTAATAGGTTGTTTTACTTGTATTAAATATAATATGTGCCCATATATATATATATATAAATGCATACGCAGGTGATTGGAGACTGGTATATGCGTATAATCATATGTACAAGGATCCCCTTGCACATGCTCATGGCCATGCAGGTGTGTGGATAAGGGATAGGTGTCCTTTAATGTGTGTGATGGTGTGTATACCCAGTAGGGGAGCAGAAAATTTTAGTTAGAAATCTCCAAGAGCCGAAGTGGATGGTTTGGTTCCACCTTGAGGTAGGATCCCTCTTCTAGCCTCTTTAATTCAGGAATGCTTTAAATTGAATTTAGATGATTTCTTAATTATGATTAATTATATTGAATAGAATATCTTGAATAATTTCAATTTAATATAATTGTTTCATTTGATAAATAAAGTCTTGTTTTTATAATAAAACCCCTCCAACGGAGGTGCGTTGTCTGCGAAAACTCAAAGTGATAGTTATGTTGATCCAGTTGCTTAAATTATTGCATTTTATTTGTGCTGAATGAGTTTTAGAATAAATGTTAAATATAACTAAATGAATTGTGTAACAAATCATTGCCATGATTTTATAATAAAACTCCTCCAATGGAGGTGCGTTGTATTCTAAAACAAAGAGTAGTGATAGTTATTTGTATCATGTTTAGATTTATTTTGAGACTTTCATATGCCTCTTGTTGGTGTTCATTTTGTGGCTAGTTAGTTTTTGTTTTCTTTGAATAATTTAAATTGGCTTATCATACTCATTTAACTCAAATGACATTGCCCGAGTAGGCATATGCCTTGACCATGACACTTTCCTTTTCACGCTTTGAATATAATAAATAAAATTTCCATGTTTAGGCAAAGTGAATGAATTTGTAAATTTTTTGTGTAGTGTGTATGATTATTTTCCATTTTTTTGTTTCCCTTTAGACGTTGTGTCATTGTGCTACTCACTACAACCTTCTCTGGATATCCCTTGTTATAGCATATTAAATAGTTGATCGGTTCTATCATCTGCCGGCGGGGAAACGGTCAGAATGTTACCCCGTCTCCTCCCGCTCCCTTCACTCATGGTCGGAAGATGATACCCTGCGGATGTCGCTGGACCAGACCAACACACCGTGGTCACGCCGTGGTCATGCCGTAATAACTCCGTGGTCATTCCGTGGTCACGCCACGGTCATGCCGTGATTTGGATCTACTCCAGGACGACACCCCACGGCGGTTCACAGTGATAGTATTCCATGAGTCTTGTGATCAATGTTGAGACTGAATAATCACAATTTCTTCCAGAGGGGCGACGACCGGAATGTTTCCCCACCTCATCCCGCTCCCTTCGCTCCTGGCTAGAAGATGCTACCCCGCGGATGTCGCTGGATTGAGCCAACACGCCGCGGTAACGCCACGGTAACGCCACGGTAACGCCGCGGTCACATTGCGGTCACGCCGTGATTTCGCCCTGCTCCAGGACGACACCCCGTGACGGTTCGCAGTGATAGTATTCCATGAGTTTTGTGATAAATGTTTAGACTAACTAATCACAATTTCTGCCAGCAGGGCGACGACCAGAATGTTGCCCCGCCTCCTCCCTCTCCCTTCGCTCCTGGATGGAATATATTGCCCCGTGGATATCGCTGGACCAAGCCAACATGCCGTGGTCACACCGCGGTCACGCTGCGGTCACGCCGCGGTAATGCCGTGATTTGGCCCCGCTCTAGGAAGACACCCCACTGCGGTTCATAGTGATAGTATTCTATGAGTCTTGTGATCAATGTTGAGACTTACTAATCAAAATTTCTGCCAGCGGGGCAATGAACAGAATGTTTCCCCGCCTCCTCCTGCTCCCTTATCTCTTGGCCGGAAGATGCTGTCCCACAAATGTCACTGGAACGGGCCAAAATGCCGCAGTCACGCCGCGGTCACGCCGTGGTCACGCTGCTGTAATGCCGTGATTTGGCCTTGCTCCAAGACGACACCCCGCGGCAGTTCGCAGTGATAGTATTCTATGAGTCTTCTGATCAATGTTGAGACTGACTAATCACAATTTCTTCCGGCGGGGTGATGACCAGAATGTTGCCCCACCTCCTCCTACTCCCTTCGATCCTGGCCGGAAGATGCTACCATGTGGATGTCGCTAGACCAGTCCAACACGCCATGGTCACGCCACGGTCATGCCGCGGTCACGCCGTGGTCACACCATGGTAATGATGTGATTTGGCCCTGCTCTAGGATGACACCCCACTGTGGTTCGTAGTGATAATATTCTATGAGTCTTGTGATAAATGTTGAGATTGACTAATCACAACTTTTTCTGGTGGGGTGACCACCAGAATGTTGCCATGCCTCTTCCTTCTCCATTCGCTCCTGGCTGGATGATGCTACACCGCAGATGTCGCTAGACATGGCCAACACCGCGGTCACACCGCGGTCCTGCCGTGGTAATGCCGTGATTTGGCCCTACTCCAGGATGACACCCCGTGGCAGTTCGCTGTGATACTATTCTATGAGTCTTTTGATCAATGTTGAGACTGCCTAATCACAATTTCTGCTGGAGGGGTGACAGCTGGAATGTTTCCCCGCATCCTTTTGCTCCCTTCGCTCCTGGCCGGATGATACTGCCCCACGGATGTCGCTGGACCGGGCCAACACGCCGCGGTCACGCCTCGGTAATGCCGTGATTTGGCCTTTCTCCAGCCACATCCAGCCCACACCAGCCCCCTTCCACCTTTATTTCATCCCGCTTCCATGAGCATTCCAGCCCACAACAGCCCCCCTTACACCTTTGAATCAGCCCACACCATCACCCCAACACCTGCAACCAACCCCCTTCCACCAGCATTCCAACACCCTTCCACCTGCATTCGAGCCCGTACCAGCCCCCTGCCACCTGCAATTCAGTCCGCACCAGCCACCACACCATCCACCACCCCCAACCTCCTACAAAACACTCATGCCAGCCCTTTGCCACCTGGAAAACAATCCCATCCACCAGTTCTTGCCCTCACCAGCCCCCGACCTCCAATGTCATGGTGGGAATCTCCAAAGTTTTTATGGTGATGTCAAAAAGTCTTCTCAGGGGATATATTAACCCATACATCCATGGACATGTTTAAAGAAATTAAAAATCATGGGTTAGGATTTAGATGTTTTTTGGGCCCGGTATTTTTACATGTATCCCTTACATTTGGTTATAAATAGCCACCTCTTTGTACCCATTGAAGGTTTATTACGAGTTTTGAGATTTTCTAAAATTATTATGTTTGTGTTTCTTGTGTTCTTAGGTGAATTCATGTAAGGTTTATCAAAGGAGTGATCAACCTTTTTGGTGCTTTATAATTAGGGTTTTAAGGAGAATATAACCTTGGGGTCCTAATTGATTATCCCCCTTCCCCTTTTATTTCCTTTTCACTTCTTTTAATTTCAATTTTTACAACTTCCATCACTTGTGTTTCCACATTTCATCTAATGAATACCTCATGTATATATATTGTATCATATCAATAACACACTAGAAACTCACCAAATAGAATAAGATCCCAACATATTCACCACTTACAAACCAGCAGAAGGAATCACAGAAGCTCCCAAGCATAAAACCAACAAGCACTCTTAGGGGAAGTATAACCAAGGAAACAAGGCGGCTAAAGGAGAAATATAAAAACCCAAAAAGAAGTAGTCACAAATAATAGAAACCAACAACACACACACATTCATGAAATCACTCACAACTACCCACACACACACACACACACCCACCCACACACAAGTTTCCAAAATCCATCACCCATCCAAAAGTCTAGCTTTATCCGAACCCCCAGCCCCACAACCAACATCAACCAACCAGACCAACATCCCTATCCAAACAAAGCCTAGAGTGAAAGACCGCTAGAAAACAATGCAAACTAATGGTCACTACACCAACACCTGCTTTCACAAGAACCCTAAACCACACCAGATCCAACCACAATAAGAACCTATAGTAGACACAACACCCAAAATATTAGCTAGAAACCAAATCATCCCCAGACCACCATCTGGCCCCATCCATCACCATCTGAACACCTTGCATCAAAATGGACCACCCCACCATAAGAAAGTCTAAAAAACCAGAAGTTAACTAGTACCATCCATCCAAAGTGCCCCACATCACCCATGCCTAACCCATCATACAACCTAAAGAATCCCCAAGCAATCCCTGATCCAAATGTGAGCTAATACCCACCCTGAATCCATCACCTCTAGACCCACTATGTAGTCAACATGAAACCACCCTAGAAATAGAACCACCATTCTACGAGAAACATGCCTCCCAACCTACAACATCCATCATCTCAATTGAATTTTATAACATCCACCATAGAAATCCCTACACCACAAACAACCAGAATAAATTCTTCTTTTTTTGTTTAATACCATAAAATGTCTTACAATCTTCCCATAATCTCTTATAAACTTTTAATAGAACCTAGTAAGTCTGAGGAACCCTCTTATCTCCTTAAAATATAATGGTGCTTTCCACTTCATCACTGCCTCTAGTTTCTTAAGATCCATGGAAACACCTTCTGCTGAAAAAATATTCCCAAAATACTCCACTTTTCATTTTCCAAAATTACACTTTTTAGAATGTAAGGAATTATTTATCATTAGTTTTAAAATCTATTACAACATTTCTTGGTGCTCCTCCCATACACTGTTATAGAGTAATATATCATAAAAACTAAAACTCCCGCCACATTACCTGAAATATGTTGGTAATTTTTTCTTAGAAGGTTTTTGGTGAATTCATCAAACCAAATGTCATAAATATATATTCATTGTGCCCCTTTTAAGTCTTGAACAATTTTTTTCCAATGTCCCTATCCCTCATTCGTACCTGGTGGAAACCTGAATTTGAATCCAACTTCGTAAAATAGGTCACTTCATGCAACCCATCCATTAATTCCACAATTACAATAATAAGATGATTATCAGGAACTATTAGCTAGTTTAAAGAATGATAGTCAATACACATTCACCACTCCCTATATTTCATTTTAACCACTATTATCAGGATCAAATAAGGTATGTGACTATGTATGATAAATCTTAATTATAGCAGCTCCTATACTTGATTCTATATTTCAATTTTCATGTGGTTATAATGTTTGTATGGATTGATATTCAGTAGTTCGACCCCTATTTTTTGCTTAATGGTGTAGTTAGTTTCCGTAAAAGGAGGAAAAATTCTCAGAGATTCAAACACAATACTGGTATTGGAATGTGACTACTGGGGGGAAGTGTTGTAATTAGACTTCAATGGTAAATGTTTTGGTAAATAAATTGGATGTCGAGACCATTGGGGATGGGTATTCAGTTATTTGTTAGAGCCTGGCTAGTTCTAGGGATTGTAGAGCCATCTTCTCCTTGGAGGTAAGTCTGTATAATTATTTTTTATTCTATACTAGTTTGAAATAATCAGAAGAGAGAAAAACTACAGTCCTATTTATATCTACCTGTTGAAAACACCTATCAACTTGGTGCTTTCATTGAGAGAAATACATATTACCTGTTGACACTATACTTCTACAGAAAGAAAATTGAAGGAAGATAGTGGCTTCAAATTCGAATATGATATGAATTTCCAAAAACATGGAAAATAGACACAAGATCGAGAAACCGAGCATAAGACAACTTAAATTACTCCAAACCACCACCTGAAGACCCACCCCAAACTATATCCACCACAAAAGACAATCGAGAGGACCATAAGCCTACAATAGTAGTCCAAAACAAAGAAGAAACACCAGAAATCAAACCCCTATACACCCAAAACATGTTACCAACCATAGTAGAAATCACAAACCAACCAGAACCATGCACCATGTAAGAGTATCCTATACTACACCATGTAGAAAAATCCAAACAAAAACACCCCCAGCTGAAACCCATATTCAAAGGTCATATAATTCCAAATAGAAACACGAAATTCACAACCCCACCTCTTAAATACTCCACCAGAAACCTATAACCCCACTATGAGAATCTTTGTAAGTCTCTATTGGATAAACCCAACATCTCCCAGCCTCAACCTTAAGATGCATCCAAATTAACCCGCATACCACTCCCTACGAACATACAACTCTCAACCTGAGTAGCCCCTCTCCACCCAAACTGAAATCAGGAAGAACCACAACACAAACATATACACCTCAATATAATGATCCACACAATAAGGGGGTGGCTGCTATCCATGGGCGTGCAGGGGGGGCAAGGGATGTGTGGGAGGGGGGGGGGGACCTGCTGTCCGGGGGGTCCAGGGGGGGCAACTGTTCAGGGGGGGGGTCCAGCAGGGGGGTAACTATTCAGGGGGTCCAGCAGGGGGGGTTCTGTCCAGGGGGTTCAGCAAGAAGGGGGGGGGGCTGCTGTCTAGGGGGCAGCTGTTCAGGGGGGGTCTAGTATGGGGGGGGGGGGGGTTCTATCCAGGGGGTTCAGTAGGGGGGATGCTGTTTGGGGGGTCGGGGGGGGGGGGCTGCTGTCCAGAGGTGTCCAGTAGGGGGGGCTACTGTACAGGGCGTCCAACAGTGGGGGGGGGTGTCAAGGGGGGTCCAGTAGGGGGGATGAACTATTCTCTTTTATTTAGTTATATTCTTTGTGAATATTCTAAGATGTTTTGTTTTACCATAATTTTAAGGGATGGGCACTACTATGTTATACCTTGTGTTGTAGGTACTTTTGAGCTAGTTCCAGACTTCTTTGATAGTTTATCTTATAAGGAGACTCATGTAAGTGCAGTTATGTGTTTTTTTTATATTTGGATGTGTTTAATTATTATTATGTAAGTAGATTTAGTGTATAATTTAATTTGGAGGGGACTGACAGGGCATAGAGGAGAAACTAGTCGGGGGAGGGGACTGGCAGAAGGGTGCAAGTGGGGGCTGGTAGGGGGAGCAAGTGGGGGTTGGCAGGGGCAGGGGGGAGGGGAAACAGGTAGGGTGGGGGGGGGGGGACTGGGGGGTGTCTAGGTTCTGGGGGGGGGGGGTCCATGGTCTTTCCAGGAGGGTGGGAGGGTGGCTTTCCAGGGGAGTGTAGGTCTGGGCTATCCAGTGGGATCTTCCAGGGTCTGGGGGGGGGGGGGTATGGGGGGGGGGGGGTTCCAGGGTCTGTCTAGGAGGGTGTGGGGGGGAGGGGGTGGCTCTCCAGGGGAGTGGAGGTCTGGGCTGTCTAGGGGATATGTCAAGAGTATGGGGGGGGGGGGTGTCCAGGGACTGGGGGGGGGGGGTGGTGTCCAGGGGCTATCCAGGGGGGGAGGTGTCCAGGGTCTGTCCAGGGGGTGTCTAGGGTCTGTCAGGGGGTGTCCATGGTCTGTCGAGGGGGGTGTCTAGGGTCTGGGGGGTGTTTATGGTATGTCTGGGGGGAGGGTGTCCAGGAGGGGGGCTTTGCAGGGGGGCTGTCTAGGGGGAGGGGACTGTCCAAAGGAGTGGGTTTTATGTACTGTGGGGGTGTCCAGTGTCCAGGAATGTGGGGTCTGCATGGGGGGTGGCCCACTGCAGGGGGGTGTGCAGGGGGTGGGTGGATTTTTTATATGGTTTTTTAGACCCTATATCCACGGTTTCTAACCGTGGAAATAAATTGTGTCCCTATTATCATATAGCCACGATTCTAAACTGTGTCTATAGAGATATTACCACGGTTAGAACCGTGGTTGTATAACTAGAGCCACAGTTTGAACCGTGACTCTAGAACTATAGCCATGGTCCAAATCGTGGCTATAATTTTAGGCCTATAGCCATGCCAAACTTATCCATGGTTCCTCAAAAAGTGGCTATTACCTATAGCCGTGGTTTAAGACCTATAGACACAATTTAAAACCATGGCTATAGAAGGAATTTCCAGTAGTGTTAGTTTAGTTTAAAATTGGATTTGGATTTTGTATTTATAGTTTTTGTTCATAGAATAATGAGAGGGGTATTTATATTGAGGATGAATTGGTGTTGGTTGGGTAATTGATTAGAATTGTGAACACCCCCACCCCCACCCCCCCTTGACACCTCCCACCCCTGGACAGCCCCCACCCCCTGGACACACCCCCATTGGACATCCCCCACTCCCCTACAGACCACCCCTGGACACCCCCACCCCACCCTCCCTAGACTCCCCTCACCTCCTAGTGACAACCCACCCCCTGGACACCCCCAACCCCCGGGACACCCCCACCCCCAGGACACCCCCACCCCAACTGTCCCTGGACACCCCTCACCCCCATGGAACCCCCCCCACCCCTTGGACAGCCCCCACCTCCACCACTCCTAGACACCCCCACCCCCTGGACACCCTATACCACTTAGACAACCCCACCCCCTTAGACAACCCCTCTGGACACCACCACACCTCCTAGACACCACCACACCTCCTAAGTGTTTGACCCAATTTTTAAATTGGAATTAACAATGTAGTTGATTTACACTTTCCCCAATGACATTTTATAAGTGACCCACAGAGCCTTATAAATTGAATTTTTCATGTTTTGATAAATTGAAATTGTCATGTTTTGATAAATTGAATTTTTCATGTTTTGATAAATTGAATGGTTTGTTTGGAATGAAATGGATAATGCATGATGGTTTTCCTTTATTAATGAATAAAATTATTTTAAATAAAATTACCCTAAGGGGGATGAAAGAGGGGTAGGGGGGTTGTCCAGGTGTGGGGGGATGTCTAGGTGGGGGTGGGTTGTCCAGGGGTAGGGGGCTGTAGGGGGTTCAGGGGGATATTGGGGTGTGGGGGAGGGGGGTATGGGCTACCCAAGAAAGGGTGTGGGCTGTCCAGGGGGTCAGGGTGGCATGTCCAGGTGGGGGAGGGGGGTGGGATGTCCAGGTGGAGGTGGGATGTCCAGGTGGGGGGGGGGGCAGTCCATGGTGGTAGGGGGCGAGATGTGGGGGGGGGGTGCGGGCTGTCCAGGGAGAGAGTGGGCTATCCCGGGGGTAGGGGGCTGTAGGGGGGGTGTGGGCTATCCAGGGAGGGGGTGGGCTGTCCAGGACTCGTGGTGGGTGGGCTATCCAGGTGGGCGAGGGGTGTGGGCTGTCAAGGGGGGTGGGTTGTCCCAGGGGAGTGGGCTATCCAAGTGGGGTAGGGGGGTGTTGGTTGTCCAGAGAGGAGGGGGGTGGGCTATCCAGGTGTGGTGGGGGGTGTCCAGGTGGGGTGGGGGGCTATCCGAGTGGGGGTGGGGGTGTAGGGGGCTACATGGGTGTGTGTGTGTGGGAGTGTGGGCTGTCCAGGGAGGGGTTGGGTTGTCCACTCCAATACTCAACACAAAAATAGGAATCAAATATAACCAATGTATAGTTGCTTTCATACATTAAGAATTTTATTGAAGTTCCATACCAACACTCACTCTTACCCTTCCAAGAACAAGTGATCTCTGCAAAGAAATATCAATCAGTTTCTTATCCACTATCCATATTGATCTCATACAAATTTAACATTCGTACAACTCCATATCACCTAATGATATTA